>QXEO01000402.1:4178435-5562755 GCA_007115705.1 Dactylis glomerata | reverse complement strand
GCCCATGTGTCGGCTTAAGTATCTATGTGCCGGACATGGACTTTATGTATCGGATAAGATGGTTTACCGTTGGGGCGGGCCTATCCCGGCTGTATGGTTCTAGCCCCCAGGCAAAAATGGCCTGAGAGGACTTGCAGACATCCTTAATCCGGCGCAGAATGTCGGCCGGAGTCAGCTCGTGTGTGGAGTGCCGGGTGGGGTCCATTGGCCCGCTCATCTGGCAGATCTTGTGCGACCGGCGCTGCAGAGGGGAGACGCGCCGGCTTATATAGCAGGCCACCAGGTCCTGAGGAGTAAGACCGGCATCCCGGAGCTCGCCCTTAACCCGGTGAAGCGCATTCACCGGCATCACCGAGTTCTTCGGGTTGTAGGTCCAGTTCGTCATAGCCAAGGGTGGCTCGTCCACAAATGGCGGCAGGTTGAGCAGATCCTCGTCGGTGGTGTTCTTGACATAGAAGAAGCTTTTCTGCCACTTCTTGCAAGATTCCAGGAGCTCCACCTTGGGGAAGTCCGAGCCCTTTTGGGACATGATGGTGGCCGCGCCGCAGAGGGTCATGGGGCGGTCCTTCTTTTCCTGGGCCGTCTCCGGCGGGTCGTCCTTGCTCCGGGGCGGCTCTTGGACGACTTGCTTCCGCAGTTGGAAGTACTTCGCCCAGCCTTGAGTAAGGGGCTCTATGCCGGCATAGCCCTCGCAAAAAGCAGCGAAGGCGGAGAGGATCATCACGGCATTGGCCGGGATATGATGAGATTGTAGGTCGTAGGTGTTGAGGAAGTCCCGGAAGAAGTCCGATACCGGCAGACCGAAGCCACGCTCGAAGTGGGCGATGAAGACGACGCGTTCGCCAGGTTCAGGTGCCGGCACAGTTTCTCCTGCTGGTAGCCGGCAGGCTACGCCCTCCGGGACTCTCCTGGTGGAGGTGACCCAGGATATGTCGGCCGGAGTAACCTCCGACCCCTCCCAGCCGGAGCGTCCTTGGGCTCGGGCCGAGGTATCTTCCTCAGAGGCCGAGGTGCCCGTCATGCTTGAAGATGCCATCTTAGTGGCCGGGACAAGGCGTGAGAGCCGGAGTCCCGTGATGTTATTCCTATCAAGGCCGCAGAAAAGAGGGAGGTTAGTCTCTCCGGCATACCACTCTCCCCAAGGTTAGCAGAAATCAAAGATCTACCGAGCCAGTTAAAACAGGAAACAAATAAGGGTAAAAATTCTAAGGAAGAACACCTATGAGCGCTGTTAGCAATGCTAGTCGAATCCAGAGAGGAACTGCACTAGATCTATGCGGATATGGCTACCAATGCGAAGCTATGAAGAAGCATCAAAGAGGAAGAACAGAGGGAGAGAGGAACTCACCGGAGTTTGGCCGACGGCGAAAGAACGACGACGGCGAGCGTACAGAAGAAGATCCAATCTCCCTGCAATGCTGCAGAGAGAAGAGGCGGCGGCGGCGTCGTCAATGGTGATGCCGTGCGTCGTCGGGCGTCGGCGCCGGAGTAGAGCGGGTCGTCGGCGGCGTTCCTTCTCTGTCCCTCGGTCCGGCGGCGAAGCGCAAGGGGCAGGAGAGCAGAAGAGGAAGAAGGCACTGTGGCGGGGGTAAAAAGAGCAAGTTTACCCCCACCCCATATTTATACCGAAGAGACAGGGTCGTGGGGATCGTGGGTAGTGTTCCACTCCCCCGACCGTTCTTGCAAAGAGTCGCCACGTGGCGGCAGAGTGGGGCGGCGGTTCCGGTAACCGTGCCATGACGCAATGATGGCGAGGAGTAACTGCACTGAGAACCGTCACATCGTGGGTGACCGTTCGAGGTGGCAGGACAGTTACAAGTTTCGATGCATAGCTGTCAGGCATGGCTTCTCGAGGAAGACTCGTCTATATGTCGGATTAACTGCCCGATGTATATGTTCCGTCCGGAATACCCTCGGGACCGGCCGGAATAAGTTTTGGAACAGGAACAGAGGCCGGGATATAATCTGATCACCGGGACATAATGAAGAAAGGTATGTTGAACCTGTCGAGGCTCCACAACTATGACTGGGGAACCTCGGCAGCTTCGGGGACTAGTGTCGTGGGGATAACCCCCGGTAGGGTCAAGAGACTAGAAAGACACAAAGTCTATGGTCGACTTATGCCGGGTTATCAAGAAAGGGCCTGGCCGGAATATAAGAGCATCGGCCAGGCCGGCATATGTGTGTATCCCGGCTAATACTTGGATATGCCGGTATAGCCGGAATACTGGTATATGTGTGCCGGCATACTTAGATATGCCGGCCTAACCATTTGCTGTGTTGTGCAGGAGCAGGGGAGGCCGGATTACCCGACCCTCGTAGGTCGTTGGTCCGGCATATATGTCCTGGGTATGGCCAACGGTCATATCCGGGATACTTAAGTCAACCAAGGTGTCACATCCCTACAATCAAGGAAGAAAACATCCAAGCATGGTAGCAGAGTAAGATGGCAGGGTGCACAGTGGAGGTTACCTACCCTCACTGTGCACAAGTACGAGCTCACCGCACAGAGGTAAGGCCACAGTTCAAGAGGTACAAGGTACAGGGATATGAAGTCCCATCGAGAGCAATCAGGGAGGAAGTCAAGGGTCGGTGCCTTCGTCAGCAAGTCCTATTTGGAGTGTAGCCCGTGTCTTGTGGTCTCTTATGACCGTTGTAACCCTGGCTACCACTATATAAGGTGGCATAGGGAGCCCTAGTAAAGGGTTGGTCACTCTGTGTTCCTACACTTAGCAGTTCATCTTCCTTCTCTAGCAGAGAGCTTGGAAGCACCATTGTTGTGTACTACATCGACCCAAATATACAATCAGTAGAGCAGGAGTAGGGGTGTTATCTCCTTACGAGAGCCCCGAACCTGGGTAGATCTGTGTTCCCTTCTGTCGTGCTCTTTAGCCCGTTCCCCTCTCCCGAATCCTCCAGCATCTAGTTCGGCCCCCATTTAAGCCATCCTATGGCATATGTTGTTTCACCACGACGACATTTGGCGCCCACCGTGGGGCATCTCGATATGCTGGGCGGAGTATTCGTTCGGACGGGGTCTGTGATAGCAGCTTCGGGAGTGCGCGTGGTCTCTGGCCTCGTCCAGAGGCTAGGCTCGCTCAGTTTTGTCAGTGACAACGCCGGTTGTCTCGGTGGCCAGCCGTTCCCCAGGGATGGCCGGATTATGTCTTTCGGTTCCCACGAGGTGTACGTGGGGACTGAGAGAATTTGCAGGAAGGAGGTGCTGGTGGCGTCGGATCCTCCGTCACATCGGCTGGCTCACGCTGGGCGTAGCGCTCGCTCAGTAGAGCCGGCTGAGGTGATGATGGCCGGCACATCCGTGCCGCCGGCGGAAGATGCCGGCAAAGCAGCAGCGGCCGGAGCTTCTCCTCCGGAGCCGCCGAAGGTCAAGAGGTCGGCGCGTCCTCCGTTGGAGCGTGCGGAGAACCTGGCCGGCACTTCCGGTGTGCCGGCTAGGGGCGAGGTTCTTCTTCCCATCATCGACCGGCTTCTCGAGCCGGTGCGATCCGGCGTTGATCCGGAGCAGACAAGGGAGGTCCTGGAGGGATCTCGTCAGGCCCTCGTCGACGAGGCCCTGGCCATGAACCAGGAGCGCGAACGGTTTAACCGGCAACTCCGTGAGTATGAGGCAGCCCATGGGTTTACTCCTGTAGTAATCCGGCCTAGCCGGATAGAAGAGGTTAGAACTAGAGGCAGAAATCTTAATACTGAGATAGGAAAAGATGCTAGAGATAAGAGTCATACCGCAACTAGTACTGTGCCTAAGGTAGTCTATAGTTCGCCAGTAAAGAACCTTAGAGCGGCGGCCGAGGTAGCTAAGGATTTATCTTGTTTATCCGGCGAAGCACTGCGTGAGCAGCAGGCCCGGCTTAACCAACTTTTGTCTGAAGCTACAAAGCAGCAGGAGGCCTTTAAGAAGGCAAACCCGGGTGCCGGGGCGTCTCAGTTCATCTTCCTTCTCTAGCAGAGAGCTTGGAAGCACCATTGTTGTGTACTACATCGACCCAAATATACAATCAGTAGAGCAGGAGTAGGGGTGTTATCTCCTTACGAGAGCCCCGAACCTGGGTAGATCTGTGTTCCCTTCTGTCATGCTCTTTAGCCCGTTCCCCTCTCCCGAATCCTCCAGCATCTAGTTCGGCCCCCATTTAAGCCATCCTATGGCATATGTTGTTTCACCACGACGACAGATATTGATGTGGTTGTTCAGCTTGCTAACCGAGAGACTGTTTGGCCTCTTGGTATTGTTCGAGAAGTGGAAGTATTATGTGGTAAGACTAAGTACCCTACTGATTTTCTAGTACTTGGTAAGGAGGCTAGTAAAACTTGTCCTATTATTTTTGGTAGACCCTTTCTGAACACTTGTGGCGCCGTAATAGATTGTAAGAAGGAGAATTTTTTTACTAAGTTTAATGGAGAGTCTTATGAGTTTAATTTTTCCAAGTTTGCTAAGACTTCTTATGAAAATGACACGCCTAATGAAAATTTTCGAGTTGAGCAGCTTGCTTCTATTGCTCTTGCCCCTAATAATGCCTTGCAGCAATTCATGGAAGATCACGAAAGTGATGTTTTTAGCAAGGAAAGAGAAGAGATTGACGATATTCTCCTTTGTCAACCACCATTACTCAAGCATAATCTACCTATGGAGGATCTTGGTACCACTTTGCCGCCTAAAGAGGATCCTGTGTTTGAATTAAAGCCTTTGCCTGATGACCTCAAATATGCTTATATTGATGATAAGAAAATATATCCTGTTATTATTAGTTCTAAACTTTCAGGAAAGGAAGAAGAAAGATTATTGGAGATATTGAGGAAACACCGAGGAGCTATGGGATATACTCTGGATGATTTAAAAGGGATTTCTCCCACTTTATGTCAGCATGCCATTAATATGGAGAAAGATGCAAAGCCAGTTGTAGAGCATCAACGCCGCCTAATTCCCAAGATGAAGGATGTGGTAAGAAATGAGGTATTAAAAATCCTTGATGCTGGTATTATTTATCCTATTGCTGATAGTAGATGGGTTAGTCCTGTTCATTGTGTTCCTAAGAAGGGAGGTATGACTGTTGTACCTAATGAGAATAACGAGCTTATTCCTCAAAGGGTAGTTGTCGGTTATAGAATGTGCATTGATTATAGGAAGGTAAACAAAGTTACTAAGAAAGATCATTACCCTTTACCGTTTATAGATCAAATGCTAGAAAGGTTGTCTAAGAAGACTCATTTTTGTTTCCTTGATGGTTATTCTGGTTTTTCTCAAATTGCTGTTAAGAAGGATGATCAAGAGAAAACCACTTTTACTTGTCCTTATGGAACTTATGCTTATAGACGTATGCCTTTTGGTTTATGCAATGCTCCTGCTACTTTTCAAAGATGCATGTCTGCTATTTTTCATGGCTTTTATGAAGAAATTGTGGAGGTCTTCATGGATGATTTTTCCGTCTATGGAACTTCCTTTGATAATTGTTTGCACAACCTTGATAAAGTTTTGCAGAGATGTGAAGAAACTAACCTTGTTCTTAATTGGGAGAAATGCCACTTTATGGTGAATGAAGGAATTGTCCTTGGACATAAAATTTCCGAAAGAGGTATTGAAGTTGACAGAGCAAAAGTGGAGGCAATTGAGAAAATGCCATGTCCAAGAGATGTTAAAGGTATTCGTAGTATTCTTGGTCATGCTGGTTTCTATAGGAGGTTTATTAAAGATTTCTCTAAGATTTCAAAGCCTCTTACTAATCTTCTTCAAAAGGATGTACCATTTGTCTTTGATGATGATTGTAAGGAAGCTTTTGAAACTCTTAAGAAGGCTTTAACTACTGCCCCTATTGTTCAACCACCTGATTGGAATTTACCTTTTGAAATTATGTGTGATGCTAGTGATTTTGCTGTTGGTGCTGTTCTTGGACAGCGCGTAGATAATAAGTTGAATGTTATTCATTATGCTAGTAAGACTCTTGATGCTGCTCAGAAGAATTATGCTACTACTGAGAAATAGTTTCTTGCTGTTGTTTTTGCATGTGATAAGTTTAGATCTTACATTGTTGATTCTAAAGTTACTATTCATACTGATCACGCTGCTATTAGATATCTTATGACTAAGAAGGATGCTAAGCCTAGGCTTATTAGATGGGTGTTACTTTTACAAGAGTTTGATTTGCATATCGTAGATAGGAAAGGTGCTGAAAATCCTGTGGCTGACAACTTGTCTAGATTGGAAAATATTTCTTTTGATCCTATTCCTGTTAATGATAGTTTTCCAAATGAACAGTTGGCTACAATAAATGTAACTTCGCGAGACCTTCCTTGGTATGCTGATTATGCTAACTTTATAGTTTCCAAGTATTTGCCTCCAACCTTTACAGCTCAGCAAAGAAGAAAATTCTTCTATGACTTGAGGCATTATTTTTGGGATGACCCACATCTATATAAAGAAGGAGTTGATGGTATTATGAGAAGATGCGTACCGGAATACGAGCAACAAGAGATATTAAGAAAATGCCATAGCAGTGCCTATGGAGGGCATCATGCTGGAGATAGAACCGCACAGAAGGTTCTACAATCAGGTTTTTATTGGCCAACCCTCTTTAAAGATGCCAGAACGTATGTTTTATCTTGCGATGAATGTCAAAGAGTTGGTAACATTTCTAGATGCAATGAAATGCCTATGAATTACACTCTTGTTATTGAACCGTTTGATCGTTGGGGATTTGACTTTATGGGTCCTTTTCCTCCTTCAAAAGGCTATACCCATATACTTGTTGCCATCGATTATGTTACTAAATGGGTAGAAGCCATACCTACAAAGAGTGCCGATGGTGAGACTTCGTTAAAAATGCTTAAGGATGTTATTTTTCCTAGGTTCGGAGTGCCTAGATATCTTATGACTGACGGAGGTTCTCATTTTATTCATGGTAGTTTTAGAAAAACTCTTGCTAAGTATGATGTCAATCATAGAATTGCTTCTGCTTATCATCCCCAAACTAGTGGGCAGGTAGAGCTTTCAAATAGAGAGATCAAGTCTATCTTGCAGAAGACTGTTAGTAGATCTAGAAAAAACTGGGCTAGTAAGTTAAATGATGCTTTATGGGCTTATAGAACAGCTTATAAGAACCCCATGGGTATGTCTCCTTATAAGATGGTTTACGGAAAAGCGTGTCACTTGCCCTTAGAATTAGAACACAAAGCTTTTTGGGCAGTGAGAGAGCTTAATAGAGATTTTAAACTAACCGGTAAGAAAAGGTTGTTAGATTTGAGTTCTCTAGATGAGTGGAGAAACGAAGCGTATGAAAATGCCAGACTTTTCAAGGAGAAAGTCAAGCAATGGCATGATAAGAGAATTCTTAAGAGAGAGTTTCATGTTGGTGAGAAAGTTCTATTGTATAGGTCTCGTCTCAGATTTTTTGCAGGTAAATTACTTTCTAAATGGGAAGGACCATATGTTATTGTGGAAGTGTACCGCTCAGGTGCTATCAAGATTGCTTCATTGAAAGATGATTCTACACAAGTGGTGAATGGGCAAAGACTCAAACATTATATTTCTGGAGATTCTTATAATGAAGATGTTGATGTTATTGAAACAGTTTCTCCGGAAGATTACATCCAAGACAAACTGCAGGAACCTGCAGAGTTCGTTTTCGAATAGGTAACAGTTCTAGTCAGAAAAGTTTCGCGAAAAGTTCTTCCTTTAATATTTTTGTTGTTTTTAATAAATATGAAAAATCACGAGACAAAAACGGGGAGGAAAAGAAGTCCATGTGTATCTCACACACGGGTGGCGCAGGCCCACCCCTGGCCGCGCCACCTACGTGTGAGAACACACCGGAACTCATTTCCATCCCAGTTTCCTCCTGTGACTTCGTTTCGATGTATAATTTTCGCCTATTTAACCCCCCGGAGTCCCCGAGGTCTGTATATCGTTTTCTCGTCGTGTTTTGTTTTGAGCTGTTTCTGTCAGGAATTGCCCTCGGCTTTGAAGTTATAATGTCTTCGTCTGGTTCATCTAAAGAGAACCCTCCTGCGGATTCCATCAATCCGTATATGAGGGAACTGAAGATGCATCTGAAAGAGTTGTCACTCAAGGATGGGGAGTTGCAGATTAAAGATGTTCAAGGACCCAAGGGAGAAGGGAGTCTCGAAGCAAGAATGGAAGTACTGGAACATGAAGTTTTCAAATACAAGAAGATGGCGGAACGCGAGGTGGAAATTATCTATAGGATTAATCAAGAGCTTGTCGCCAAGTACAAGAAAGAGACTACAGAACTTTGGAAGGATGTCCTCTCACTCCAAGAGACCACTAGCCAATTACAAGAACAACTCTACGACGTGCATAACCAAAATTGTGAGTATGAAGCTAGATTTCAACAAATGAGTGCTGCTGCAAGTTTCAGGATTTTGGAGACCAAGACATCCTTCTTTGATGGAGGACCTCTGCCTTGGAAGTACGACAACGATGAAGTCCCACCGCCACCACCAAAGGAGTAATTCGTCATCGGTAAAGGCATCCCCTTGGCTTGTCCCAAGCTTGGGGGAGTGCCGCGGTATCACATCATTACCTTTTGTTCATTTACTTTTCAAGTAGAGTCTTATCATGAATAGAGAAGTTATCATATAGAATAGTTTGCAGTTGGAAGTATCCTCCTTAGTTAGTTATCTCTGTATCCCTTTGTGTGAGTTGCGGTAATGAAACATTAATGAGAAGTTTTATCGTTTACTTTTCGCACACTTTATGTTAGTCTGCAATCTCTCTTATGTGACTAGTCTTGTTGATTGGTATTGGTATCACATTGGGGGCTTGAGTAGATTTAGTTGGTTTTGGCAAACCTAGCTTGGTCAGTAGCAACTTTACCTTGAGGTTTGAGTAGAAAAGAATAAAGAAGTGCAGTTTTCCTTATGTTTGGCTTATAAGCATTGTTATTCTTAAAGTTAAAATCATTGTACCTTCAAGGGAGTTTGCATGATTGTTCTTATTATATGTATGTTTGTTTGTTTCATGCAACTCTTATGCTTGCTACCCAACCTTGCTAGCCAAAAACCTGTATTGAGAGGAAATACTTCTCGTGCATCCAATTCCCAAAAGCCAAGTCACTTCCAAAGAGTCCACTATAAATTCCTATGCATGGTATTTTAAGCCATTCCAAGTAAATTTTCATGTGCTACCTTTCAAAAACTTTCAAACACTTCTCATTTTGTGCCATTGTTTTTAGCTCATGAGGACGTAGTGGATGGGTTTGTTATCTTCCATACTAAATTAAGTACCCCTCGACTAGGCAGCTTCATCTGCTCGTCATTAATTTTGCAAGGGAGCTGGTCAGACCATTATAATCTCAAAAGAAAGAAAAAAGGCACTCCTCCAATGGAATGTGAAAGTTGGTCGGTACCCGATGGAATCGGTTAGCCATGGCTTGAGAAAGGAAAAAGGTGGGGAGGAGTGCAAAGCTATAAAAGAGCACCAAAGTGCCAACTAATTAAACATCTCGAAACCGCTCTCACTTGTTTAGTATGGAAGATATCAAGAACTCCGTTGCTAGTCGTTGACAAAAGCAACCACCTCTCAAAACAATTTTTACCTCTGTTTTACAAATGAAAAGCTCTAGCACATGTTTAATCCCTGCTTCCCTCTGCGAAGGGCCTATCGTTTACTTTTATGTTGAGTCAACCTATTTCCCTCTATCTCAAGCAAGCATTTGAGTTGTTATGTTCCATTCATCCATATGTTGATCCGTTTAATCATATTTACTATCTTCCTTGTTTTGTATAACGCTTTTGTCTGAAGGAATACATCTTTGAAAGCTTTCTTTAAATGCAAAAGTTTACTTTGTTGAGCATATAGTCTTTGCTATATTAGCTCTGTTTTAAAAGGCTCCGTCTTAAAGAAAGAATAGCTTGTTCATCGTTCTTTGACCAAGAGCTAAGGTTTGCCATTGCCAATTATAGTTTACCTTGTGCATCTTTACATGTGATTCCCTTTTACTTATTGCAAGTCTGCGTCTTGTAAAGGGAAGTTGTTGTCTATTATAATTTGTGCCTTAGTGAATGTGATGCTTCTTGTCCGTATTTTGATTATCGACACTTCACTCCATAAACCTGTGGTCATGTTTACCGAGTTTAGTTTTTGCTTGGGGACAAGCGAGGTCTAAGCTTGGGGGGGTTGATACGTCCAATTTGCATCACTATTTTGTATCATAATTTACTGTTATTCATTGATATATTTCATATTTAGATATGATACTTATGTTATTTCCTTTGTTTTCACATGTTTGATGATCATCGGAGGAGTTGCTGCCGGAGTCAGGATTCTGCTGGAAAAAGGACCATCAAGAGACCATATTTTGAAGATCAGGAAAATTCCAGAAAAATACCCAGAAATTATATTTTACCAGAAGACTCACGAAGCCAGAAGGAGGAATTGAGAGGAGCCAGGGGGGCCCCACACGCCAGGGTGGCGCGGCCAGCCCCTGGCCGCATGAGCCCCACGTGAGGCGACCCTGGCCCACCTCTGGTCTCTCCCCTTCGCGTACATCATCGTCCCCAAAACCCTAAGTCAAGGGGGGGGGGGGTTCAGAGTTAGACACAGCCGCCTCTGCGGGGCGGAGAACACAGAGAGAGAAAAGCTCTCCGGCAGAGAGAAATCTGCCGGGGAAATTCCTTCCCGGAGAGGGGAGATCGTCGCCATCGTCATCACCATCGCACCGGACTCCATCGGGATCATCATCATCATCATCATCTCCATCACCAGCACCTTCATCTCCACCATCACCTCGCCATCCCGCTGTAACATCTTGAGTTGGATCTTGTTATATTCATAGGGGAAACTTTCCCGGTGTTGATTACTCTTGTAGCTGATGCTATTGAGTGGAACCGTTGAATTAAGGTTTATGTTCAGATTGTTATTTACCATTATTTCACCTCTGATCATGATCCATATGATGTCTTGTGAGTAGTTCGTTTAGTTCTTGAGGACATGGGAGAAGTCAAGATGTTAGTAGTGAATTATTGTTGAGAAATATTTAATGGTTTGATATTGTTGTGGTGCTATTTCACTAGTGGTGTCATGTGAACGTCGACTACATGATACTTCACCATTTATGGGCCTAGTGAGATGCATTGTGTATTTGGCTACCGATTGTGGGGTTGCTGGAGTGACAGAAACCTAAACCTCCGTTGGGAAACCATTGCACCAGGGAGCGTAGGATCATAGAGTTTAAGGCTGTGGTTAGATTATCTTAATTACTTTCTTGTATTTGCAGATGCTTGCAAGGGGTATAATCACAAGTGTGTATTTATCCTAGTAAGGGTAGTGCGCTAGCATAGGTTCACCCCCATAACACTTACCAAACCAATAAATACTATTGGCTCTATGAAGCGAAAGCTCTTGACAGAAAACTCCCGTGTGTCCTCGAGAACGTTTGGTTATTATAAGAACACAACTGGCTTGTCCTTTGCTGAAGAAAGGATTGGGCCACTTGCTGCAATTGTTACTACTGTCTTTTATTTACTCGCACTTTATTTACTCGTATTACCAAATACTCCTCAAAACCTGTTTGCTAGTATTTACAGTGATTCCTTGATCAAAACTGCTCATCAACACCTTCTACTCCTCGTTGGGTTCGACACTCTTATTTATCGAAAGTACTACGATACACCCCCTATACTTGTGGGTCATCAGATGCCAGGTCTAAAACTACACGATGATGAGCAAATAATACCTTCCTCACGTTCCAGCCAGTATGCTAGCAATCGACATCAGATGTATGTCATAATAAATGACACATCCAAAGAATTTGATGCTAAAAACAATCTAGTTATAAACCCGCAAAACATTGAGCAATGAGCCAATCATAGAGTAGAGGGAGAAACAGACTCCGCTATTGCAACAAGGGAAAAAGTCCATCTCTCAGCGGCAGAGTGGTAGATGATCAAGGCAACAATAAAGCACGGCGCATGACAAGGGTATAGCTACTAAGGCCCATTATCTTAGTACCCCTAGGGCCCGTTCGGGTAATTGTCTAATAAGAGTTAGGCCCAAATATGGATATAGTCAAAATACGAGTTGATATTGTATACAAACATTATAATTTATATTGAACCCGACCGGATCCTCGAGACCTGGGCACCTATATATAGGGGCCAAGAGGGTACGGCCAGGGACATATTGAGATTGAGCCAATTGATTACTAGCTTATTCTCGACACACATCAAGTTTTGCCTTGTTTGCCTGAATCTTTAACTTCGAGTTCATCTAACGCCCTCTTCCCTCGATCCTAAGTCCTTCATCCAGGACATTTTCCAAGTTAATCCTCGTCAATTGGTGCCGACCGTGGGGAGCTTGGGAGTTGGAATCATGAATTCGACGGCTTTTTCGCCTTCAACCAACATCAACTCGAAGATCGACAGAAATCATGTCACTTCTGAAGCCGTAGATTTTCAACCGCATTGACAAACCCTTACTCCGATCTTCGCAAGCTTGGATCAGGAGATGGATCTGACGATCGGAAGCCTCAACTTTCACGTCGGTTCCCTAGGAACGACTCGCCTCTCAGACCCGACAAGATTGGGTCCGTCGGCAGAAAAAACCACGTCCGCGGCAATATCAAAATCATTAGTTGGCTCTTCCAGCGATGTAAACTCGCCGATCGGCTTCAAGCCGACGGAAAATATAGAGGGCACAATTGAAGAACTCGATGAAATCATGGAGAACCTTGACTTAGGGGAGCCAGCTGGAGATTTCATGATCTGCTACAACAGCACCTCGGATAAGTTGACAGACACATGGAAAATAGGGCTGGAACTTCATGAGGATGACCAAACAATCTTCTCAAGTCCCAGCAGCAAAATCAATCAACAGTATCAAGTGTTTGCCATCATAGGAGAAAATTCAGAAGAATTTGACGAAAACAACAACCCAATACTCAACCCAGCAAACTTAACTAGAGGAGCAAATCACCCGGCAGAAGGAGATACCGCAGATTCCTTGGCAACCAGAGCAATGGTGCGGCTATCAGCCAACAATTGGAAGACAATTAAAGCAGCAGTTGACAATGGCACAGCCATCCCAGTAGATGCAAGTAAAGAGGTACTCTTAGGATACCACTACGCTTTGCATCGGCAATCAAAGCAGCTAAAAAAAAGAAGCGAGATAAGGAAAAGGCGAGAATCAGTAAGTGCAACAAGTAAATCTATCCTCATGAAGCACGCAGTAACACATCGCATACAAACAGCAGAAGACACAACATGCATAGATCACGAGTCAACAATCTTGAGTATTCAGATCAAAGAAACCTCTCAAGGAACCTCGACTCATCTTTCTTGTCGGTCGACGAGCGAGGTAACATCACGCCAAAGACACCTGAAGCAGTGATACGTCTCAAACGTATCTATAATTTTTTATGCTCCATGCTTGTTTTTACACCATTTGCTTAGTATTTTGTTACACTTCGTGTCATTTTATGCATTTTCCGGAACTAACCTATTAACAAGATGCCACAGTGCCAGTTCCCTGTTTTCTGCTGTTTTTGTGTTTCAGAAAAGTTACACAGGAAATATTCTCAGAATTGGACAAAACAAAAGTCGAACATCCAGATATTAAACAAAGCTTCCAGAAGACCGAAGAGGAGACGGAGCCGAGCCAGAGGCTGGCCTCACCACCAGGGGGCACGGCCCAGGCCCTGGCCGCGCTGCCCTATGGTGAGGGCCACCTGGTCCACTTTTGACGCTGCCCCTTCGCCTATAAAGACCTCCAGATGGGAAAACCTAAAGACTCGATCAATTTTCCAGAAACACATCGCGATCCACCGCCATCGTCGACCCGAGATTGGGAGGGTCCAGAAGCTCTTCCCGGCACCCTACCAGAGAGGGGAATCGCCACCGAAGGTCTTCTTCATCGCCATGCTTGCCTCCGGCGCGATGAGTGAGTAGTCTACCTTGGACTATGGGTCCATAGCAGTAGCTAGATGGTTGTCTTCTCCACCATATGCTTGATGTTTAGATCTCATGAGCTGCCTTACATGATCGAGATCACCGTTATGTAATTCTACATGTTGTGTTTGTTGGGAACTGATGAATATTGGTATTATGATTGAGTTTATGTGCTGAATATTATCTTATGTTATCTTTATGTTGTTTATGATCTTGCATGCTCTCCTTTGTTAGTAGCTATCTTGGCCGAGTAGATACTAGTGACTCCAAGAGGGGGTATTTATGCTCGATAGTTGGGTTCATGCCTCTATTTAATCCGGGGGAGTGACAGAAACCTCTAAGGTTGTAGATGTGTTGTTGCCACTAGGGAGAAAACAACATTCTTATGTCCAAGGACATATGCTTTGTTTACATTACACACTTTGCTTAATGCAGTTATCTGTTGTTCGCAACTTAATATTCAAGGGGTCCTCGGATGATTCCCCATGGGTGGATTATTAGTCATAGATGCAGTTGGATGGCGGTCTATGTATCTTGTTGTAATGCCCAGAGTAAATCTCATAGTGATCCTCTTGACATATGCACGTTATATTTATTCTGTCAATTGCCCAACTGTAATTTGCTTATCCAGCATGTCATTATTTATCTTATGGAGAGACACCACTAGTGAACTGTGGACCCCAGTCCAATTTCCTTTACATTGCTATCACCTGTTTACTTTACTCGCACTATTTACTTTCTCGCATACTACTATTGCTTTCCACTCGATACGCTCATTCCTTTGTTTACAACAAACCGGTGATATTGACAACCTCATCGTAAGTTGGGAGCAAGTTCTTGGTTGTGTTGTGTGCAGGTTCCGCGTTGCTGCTGGTGAAGCAAAGCACTAGACGAGGCGCCCTATAAATTGTCCGGAGCTGTCGCGAAGCTAGCAAGCATCACCTTCTTGAGTTTGGATTTTTTCCTACTGGATTGATATACCTTGGTTTCATAACTGAGGGAAAACTTGCTGCTGTACTCATCAAACCTTCTCTTGGGGTTTCCAAATGGCCGGTCATTTACATCATCAACACCGCGCCACCAACAAGTTTTCTGGCGCCGTTGCCGGGGAAAAAGAAGACTTCTGCAAGGGAAGTTTCGCACGCACATCCTTTACTTTGTTTTAAGTTTTGCTTTACTTTATTTTTACTTGCATCATTTTATAAAAAATACAAAAAAATTAGTTCCTACTATAGTTGTTATTTTTGTTGGTCTGTTATTGTCTTGTTTTATCATGCTTTCTATCAATGGTTGGTTTCTTTGAAACTAAATCTTTTTGGCAAGGTGGGTTCACGGAAGAGCAACAAAAATATTATGAGGGACACCGCTTGTCACAAAAAGGGAAACACTTATGGCAACAAATTGATAAATTGTATATCATTGCTAGAAATGTGTGCTCTACTTATAATGTTACTTATTGCTTTGATAAATCTTGTTGGTGTAGGAGGTATAAACACCTCCGTTTTCAATGTGAGTATAATGATGATGTTACCATATCTTCTTATATTAATGGAAATTATGACTTTTATGATGTGGAACAAATTGAAGAATTTATTGCTTGGAAGGGTGCATTCGAACTTGCTTACTTGCTTGAAAATACTGATGATGCACCTTATAAATATGAGGTTTATGATATACTCACATTTTGCTTTGATAATTACAAGGAAGGAAATGGCTATATTCTTAAATATCTTAATAGATGCTCTCCAACGGAAGAGACTAATGCCTTGAAGGAGCCTATGGAAGAAGAAATTGGAAGCTCATTGAATGAAAAAGAGGAGGAGAGTGATGATCAAGAGGAGGAAGAATGGATTTACCCATGTCTACCTCCCAATAAGAGTAACTCTTTAACTAATACCTTATTTGATCGCCCTCCATGCTTAAAAAAGGAGGATGAGTGTGATATTTATATTGTTGAGTTTGTTCATGATGCTACTAAAAATTATTATGAGAGAGGAAAATATGGTTGTTGGAATTTTCATGTTACTAAAAGACCTCTCTTTATATTGAAAGTTCTGAAGTTGCTCTTATTTTATCTACCCATGCTTGTTACTACGTGCTTCTTTGATTTATTTTCTTACAAGATTCCTATGCATAGGAAGTGGGTTAGACTTAAATGTGTTTCATGTTTGCTCCTTGATGCTCTCTTTTGCTTCAATTCATATTTCTTATGTGAGAATCTTCTTGAATTACTGAGCCTAGCTCAAAGGCGTTAAAGAAAAACACTCTTCGGAGATAACCTATTGTTTTACTTTTAGTTTTTTTTTTCTTTTATTTGAGTCTTGGAAGTTATTACTACTATAATAACCTCTCCTTATCATTTTTATTTCGTTGTTGTGCCAAGAGAAGCCTCTAATTTGAGTGAGGTAAGAGCATCTCCAGCCGTCCCCCCTACTCGGCCCCTGGCGGCCATTTTTTACATCCGGACGGCGGTATTCGGCCCAGTCGCGCCCCTGGTTCTTCGTTTCCCCCTGAATTTGGGCCTTAATCCATCCGGCGAGCCCAGGCCATCCCCGGTCCCCCGGGGCGCGCTCGGGGACTCCGGATGAGAGAAAAGCGGGAACGGGCCTGCTCTATCGACGAGAGAACACGCAAACCCTACAATCTGGTCGCAAATCCCCCTCTCCCTCCCGTCATTGCTCTGTCCCCGCCGGCACCACCCCTTGATACGTCTCCAACGTATCTATAATTTTTGATGCTCCATGCTTGTTTTTACACCATTTGCCTACTGTTTCGTTACACTTCGTGGCACTTTTGTGCATTTTCCGGAACTAACCTATTAACAAGTCGCCACAGTGCCAGTTCCCTATTTTCTGCTGTTTTTGTGTTTCAGAAGTGATACACAGGAAATATTCTCGGAATTGGACGAAACAAGTTCCTGAAGTCTTATTTTTCCCGAAAGCTTCCAGAGATCCGAAGAAGAGACGGAGTGGGGCCACGAGGTGGCCACACACCGGGGCGGTGCGGCCCAGGCCCTGGCCGCGCCCCCTACGCGTGAGACCACCTCGGTCCACTCCTGACGATGCCCCTTCGCCTATAAAGACCCCCCGATGGAAAAAACCTAAGTACCCGATCAATTTTCTAGAACACATCGCGATCGGGAGGGTCCAGAAGCTCTTCCCGGCACCCTGCCAGAGAGGGGAATCGCCACCGGAGGTCTTCTTCATCACCATGCTTGCCTCCGGAGCGATGAGTGAGTAGTCTACCTTGGACTATGGGTCCATAGCAGTAGCTAGATGGTTGTCTCCTGCCCCATGTGCTTCATGTTTAGATCTCATGAGCTGCCCTACATGATTGAGATCACCGTTATGTAATTCTACATGTTTGGTTTGTTGGGATCCGATGAATATTGGTGTTATGATTGAGTTGCTATACTGAAATATATCTTATGTTATCTCTATGTTCTTTATGATCTTGCATGCTCTCCGTTGTTAGTAGCTATCTTGGCTGAGTAGTTGCTAGTGACTCCAAGAGGGGATATTTATGCTCGATAGTGGGTTTATGCCTCTATTTAATCTGGGGGAGTGACAGAAACCTCTAAGGTTGTAGATGTGATGTTGCTACTAGGGAGAAAACAACATTTATATGCTCAAGGGCATATGCTTTGTTTACATTACACACTTTGTTTAATGCAATTATCTGTTATTCGCAACTTAATACTTGTGGAGTTCTTGGATTGATTCGCCACAAGTGGATTATTAGTCATAGATGCAGTTGGATGGCGGTCTATGTATTTTGTTGTAATGCCCAGAGTAAATCGCATAGTGATCTTCTTGACATATCACGTTTATCTTTATTCTATGAATTGCCCAACTGTAATTTGTTTACCCAGCATGTGTTATTTATCTTATGGAGAGACACCACTAGTGAACTATGGACCCCGGTCCTATTTCCATCATATTGCTATCACCTGTTTAATTTACTCGCACTGTTTACTTTACTCACATTCTTCTACCATTTTCCACTCGATACGCTCATACCCTTTGTTTCAAGCAAACCGGTGAGATTGACAACCTCATCGCAAGTTGGGAGCCAAATACTTGGTTGTGTTGTGTGCAGGTTCTGCGTTGCAGCTAGCAAGCAAAGCTTGGACGAGGTGTCATATATAAATTGTCCAAAGCTATCGCAAACTAGCAAGCATCACCTATAGTCGTATTGCCCGCTCTTCTCCTGATCGACATAACCTTGGTTTCTTAACTGAGGGAAAACTAGCTGCTATACTCATCACACCTTCCTCTTGGGGTTCCCAACGGGCTGGTCATTCACCACTCATCAAGCTAATTTTCTGGCGTCGTTGCTGGGGAAGAGTGGAAGACTTCTGCGAGGGGAGTTTTCGCACACACATCCTCTACTTTGTTATTGTTTTGCTTTACTTTATTTATTTTACCTGCATCGTTTTATATCAAAATCCCAAAAAAATTAGAATCCTTGGTAGTTGTTATTTCTTTACTTTTAGTTCATCATGCTGTTCCCTAAGTACATTCTGGAGGACCTCTCAGTAGGTAGTGGTTCAATTATTGGAAAAAGTAACATTGAGGAGTTCTTTAATCACATTAGTATGCATAAGGAAGTTGAGGAAAAGTCTTTGGTTGAGCTAGCTCCTAGTATTGAAGTTGCTTCTGCTTATTTAATTCACATGTTGGAAACTAGGTTTGCTAGTCTTAATCCTTTTATGCAATACATGTTCCTTAAGCTTCATAAAATTGAAGATCCTGAAAAGAAAGCTTTTATTTTGGAAGCTTTGCGCCTAGAATTTAAAGATGTCGTTATTGAAGCTAGAAAAGTTCTTAAATGTTTTAATAAACTCGGTTCACCTATAAAGGTTATTAGTACAAACAATGAAGGAGCCGAAATACCTATACCTAGCAAGCTCTTGGGATTGTGTGAAGCTTTCAAAAATAATTTTGACTGGATCTGTCCCCAAAATCTTTTTAGTGATTTGAGTGAACCAAAGCGTGATCACAAAGGGGCTTCTAAAACTTATGTGGATGAAATACAATGCCTTATTGAAAAAACTTTTGCAGTTGATCTTAATGCCCTTTCTGATGTTACTTGATTCGCAATTTTCTGCGCCTAGCTCAAAGGCATTAAAGAAAAGCACTCTTGGGAGATAACCCAATGTTTTATTTCCAGTACTTTTTCTTTTATTTGAGTCTTAGAAGTCATTACTACTGTAATGACCTCTCCTTATACTTTTTATTTTGTTGTTGTGCCAAGAGAAGCCTCTAATTCGAGTGAGGTAAAGATTTGGGGATGTTGCTGTCCTGAAACTGTTTTCGGTGCTGCACCGTAAAAATTCGTATAAATTCTCTGTATATCTTTTGGACCTGCGATTTCTTGTGCATATGCCCCAGGTTATATACAAACTTACGTTAGTTGAACACTTTTTGATTTGAGCAACAGAAAACCCCTAAAAAATTCGACCTTTATCAGCTGTTCTGTTTTGACAGATTTCTGCCAATATTTGTGTTTGCCGCTTTATCGCTTTCTTTTTGAGTTCTTTTGATCACGGAACTTTTGGGGAAGTTGCTACAGTAGTATATGCTATATATGTGGTGGTTTTGGGTTGAAACCTTAAGCAAAAAGAGGTTGATTATATGTTATGCTTGCACTAATGTTGCTAATAGAATTGTGTTTAGTTTTGTATGAAGGAAGTTTTCAAGTGTAGGGATTGGAGAATGATGAGATGAGTTGAAAAATGGACAAAAGCTCAACCTTGGGGATGCCCATGCATCACCCCAAGAAATATCCAAGAAGTACAAGCATCAAAGCTTGGGGATGCCCCCGAGGCACCCCTTCTTCATCGGCAAAAATCAGGTCACCTTTCAAGACACTATATTTTTATTGCTTCATGCACTATGTGTTTTTCTTGGAGCGTCAGTTGTTTTAGTTTTCTTTATTAGTTTAGTTTTGTTTGCTGCAATAAATGGTTGGACCCCAACAAATTTCCTTTGGAGGAGATGTACTCATTTTCATTTGCCAAGAACACTCAGTTTTTCATTCTTACAATTTCACCGAGTGTTCTTCTTTTTCTGCTACTGCTTTTGGTTTTCGTTTTCACCTTGATTTGCGTTCAGACCTTGTCATATCTTTTCATCAAGGTGTATTTTTGCCTCTGATCTTTATTGGTTTTCATCAAAAGAGGTGTCTTTAAAAATTTCAAATGGTGTTGGAAAAGAGAAAAAGCTTTATGCAAAATAGTGGTACAAGAAGGAGCTTGTGTAGACTGCGGCTTAAACTTTTTCATGTCGTGCTTGATGTCTTTTTGATAGTACGCTTAGTGGTTTTGCTGTAGCATGACTTGTCTCAAATAACTGAGATTGCTTAATGAGCCTTTGAAAAAATCATGCGTTGTTTTTATTGTTTGGAAGCATTATTTTGGTTTTCTCCTTGATGCTTTATTTGGGTTGACTTGGCACATTCTCACACATGTTAGACTCTTACAAAGTCGCCAATAGCCTCTATGATCATTTAGTTTTTGACTTTTGATGCCATCTTATGCTTCTTTTAATGTCGCTTTGTCGCTTTGCATGATTATGGCCATTATTGCTCTCTTAGTTGGTCGCTCCCAGTCTTTTGCTAGCCCTCGCCTTGTACTGAGTATGAGCTCTACTCGTGCATCCAACTCCTAAAAGACAAAGTTTACCAAAGTGTCCACCATACATACCTACTAGCAATTTGCTATTCCAAGTAAATTTGACTTGCTTTTATCTTCTCTTCAAATTAAACTCTTACCAGTGTTATGCGAAAATTGGTTAGTAAAGCTCTCACGAACTGGAAGGCACACTTTACTTTTTCATGTTCTTAAAAATTTGACATTGTGGTCTCTTATGTTGAGTTGTTATGCTTGCAAGTTGTAAGTTGGATTCTAGCCCAACCATGTTGTCATGGGGCAAGCTTTCAACATTGCACTTCTTATTTGAGTTGATATCGTGATCTTTTGTTTATGGATGCCCGCGGTGTGAAATAAATTGGGAATCTTGTGGGGATCATGGAGTTTGTATATGTGTTAGGGAAACGCCTGGGCTGCCAATCTAAGCCATGCATAATTCATGGTGGAAATTGGCAGCATACCCATGGTGGACATTCGACGACGCATCTCACAATAAAAAGCTAAACAAATGGCAAATAAAAGAGATGTCGAGGTGTTCATTGCTGCTTGTCTTGTCATTTTGATGTGGGCTTGTTTCATGTCATCGGGCACGGAGGTACCCCGTTGGCGGTTTTCGATGATACATATATACTTACAATGACAAGAGCCTTGCTTGGGACTCTAAGTTGAGTAGCATGAGGTTTGGGTACTCGTATTCACGGGACACAAGGTTTTCAACTTATGATTTGTCAAGCATATGCATCATAATTGTTCTCGCATTAACTCTAACCATTCAAGATGCCTATGATGGGGGCAATGAGAGCTCAAAGTCGGTAAGTAACATAATTTTTGAAGGTTATAAAACTTGCAATCACTGCTTCCCTCTGCGAAGGGCCTTTCTTTTACTTTTATGTTGAGTCACCACCTTCTTTCTTTATGCACCATAAGAGAGCAAAGTTGTCATTCTTAGTATAATGTGCATTGTCCCAAAGTTTTCATTGATTGATTCATATTGTTGGTTTCACTTGTTCTCAAATTATTTGTATCTAGTCGCCCTCTTAAACTTGAAGGTGTCCTATGCATTTGTTTTTCTCTCCATGAAGGACAAGCTGAAAACCATTTTTATGTTTTTCCTTATAATTTGAACACACGTTTGACTTTCATTGTTTCATTTTCATGATCTTTTATTTGTGTTCATTTGCATGTTTATAACATGGTTGCTAAGTTTCTATTGTCAAGATTATATCTTTCATGCCCATGTTTTAAGTTCTTATGATACCAGCTCACAAATGCTTACATATATGATCAAGATTGTGTAGGTGCATGTCACCTCAAAAATTATTCTTTTGTTATCACTTACCTACTCAAGGACGAGCAGGAGTTAAGCTTGGGGATGCTTGATACGTCTCCAACGTATCTATAATTTTTGATGCTCCATGCTTGTTTTTACACCATTTGCCTACTGTTTTGTTACACTTCGTGGCACTTTTGTGCATTTTCCAGAACTAACCTATTAACAAGTCGCCACAGTGCCAGTTCCCTGTTTTCTGCTGTTTTTGTGTTTCAGAAGTGATACACAGGAAATATTCTTGGAATTGGATGAAACAAGTTTCTGAAGTTTTATTTTTCCCGGAAGCTTCCAGAGATCCGAAGAGGAGACAGAGTGGGGCCACGAGCTGGCCACACACCGGGACGGCGTGGCCCAGGCCCTGGCCGCGCCCCCTACGCGTGAGACTGCCTCGGTCCAATCCTGACGATGCCCCTTCGCCTATAAAGACCCCCCAACGGAAAAAACCTAAGTACCCGATCAATTTTCCAGAACACATCGCGATCCACCGCCGCCATCAACCCGAAGATCGGGAGGGTCCAGAAGCTCTTCCTGGCACCCTGCCAGAGAGGGGAATCACCACCGGAGGTCTTCTTCATCGCCATGCTTGCCTCCAGAGCGATGAGTGAGTAGTCTACCTTGGACTATGGGTCCATAGCAGTAGCTAGATGGCTGTCTCCTCCACCATGTGCTTCATGTTTAGATCTCATGAGCTGCCCTACATGATTGAGATCACTGTTATGTAATTCTACATGTTTGGTTTGTTGGGATCCGATGAATATTGGTGTTATGATTGAGTTGCTATACTAAAATATATCTTATGTTATCTCTATGTTGTTTATGATCTTGCATGCTCTCCGTTGTTAGTAGCTATCTTGGCCGAGTAGTTGCTAGTGACTCCAAGAGGGGGTATTTATGCTCGATAGTGGGTTCATGCCTCTATTTAATCTGGGGGAGTGACAGAAACCTCTAAGGTTGTAGATGTGCTGTTGCTACTAGGGAGAAAACAACATTCATATGCTCAAGGGCATATGCTTTGTTTACATTACACACTTTGTTTAATGCAATTATCTGTTGTTTGCAACTTAATACTTGTGGAGTTCTCGGATTGATTCGCCACAAGTGGATTATTAGTCATAGATGCAGTTGGATTGCGGTCTATGTATTTTGTTGTAATGCCCAGAGTAAATCGCAGAGTGATCTTCTTGACATATCACATTTATCTTTATTCTATCAATTGCCCAACTGTAATTTGTTTACCCAGCATGTGTTATTTATCTTATGGAGAGACACCACTAGTGAACTATGGACCCCGGTCCTATTTCCATCATATTGCTATCACCTGTTTACTTTACTCGCACTGTTTACTTTACTTGCATTCTTCTACTGTTTTCCACTCGGTACGCTCATACCCTTTGTTTCAAGCAAGTCGGTGAGATTGACAACCTCATCGCAAGTTGGGAGCAAAGTACTTGGTTGTGTTGTGTGCAGGTTCCGCGTTGCAGCTAGCAAGCAAAGCTTGGACAAGGCACCATATATAAATTGTCTGAAGCTGTCGCAAACTAGCAAGCATCACCTACATTCGTATTGCCCGCTCTTCTCCTGATCGACATAACCTTGGTTTCTTAATTGAGGGAAAACTAGCTGCTATACTCATCACACCTTCCTCTTGGGGTTCCCAACGGGCTGGTCATTCACCACGCATCACCCCTCACCAATCCACCGGCCGGTTGCCTGAACTTCGCCGTCCCTCCTCCCACCTGCCCCCACCAGCCTATATTCCGCCGTCCGGCGTGCCGTCTGGCCATATTCCGCCATCGGGGAACTCCTCCCGTCGCGCCTCGTCGACACGCCCGGCAGGTGTTCGTCCATTTGCCTGGCCGAAAATGGACTCCGACAACGAGGAGGAGTAGATGTTCGCCGAGATGTTTGAAGAAGAGATGGCAGCCGCCGCCCAAGACGAGGAGCATATGCTGATTCTAGCTTGCCTATCGGGCTTGTACGTGGAGGCGGCCATTGGTCGCCATGGTGGGTCGGCACCAGGTCGCAAGAAGTGCAAGCCGAGGCAACGAATGGAGGGCTACTGCATACTCTACGCCGACTACTTCGCCGACAATCCATTGCACGGTGAGGCTGTTTTTAGGCGTTGTTTCAGGATGAGCCGGAAGCAATTCCTGAAAATTGTCTATGCCCTTCGAGACTACGACTCCTATTTCAGATGCAAGTTAGATTGCACCGGCATGGCAGGGTTTTCCGCCCTCCAAAAATGCACGGTGGCTATGCGGATTATGGCATACGGAGCTCTTGGTGATACTACCGATGACTATCTTCGGATGGCGGAGTCCACCGCCTTTGATTATTTCTACCAGTTCTGCAGGGCGGTGATAGCAGTGTTTGGAGACACCTACTTGAGATCACCCACTGTCCAAGACACTGCTCGGATCCTCGCTTTCAATGAAGCTCGAGGATTTCCGGGGATGCTTGGAAGCATTGACTGCATGCATTGGAAATGGAAGAACTGTCCGTTTTCCTGGTAGGGAATGTACAAGGGTCACAAAAAAGGCTGCACTGTGATACTTGAGGCAGTGGCTACCCATGATCTCTGGATTTGGCACTCCTTCTTTGGTATGCCGGGATCCAACAATGACACCGACGTCTTGCAGTGCTCGCCGATCTTCTCCAAGCTTGTTGCGGGTCATGCTCCCCTGGTTGACTTTGTGATCAATGGCCGACACTACAACAAGGGATACTATCTTGCAGACGATATCTATCCAAAGTGGGCAACATTTGTGAAGACTATCTTGAGTCCCATCCTCCCGAAGGAGATGGAGTTTGTGAAGGCACAAGAAGGTTGTCGAAAGGAAGTCGAGTGTGTGTTTGGTGTCCTCCTGTAGAGATTTGCTGTAGTCCGGTTCCCCGCTATGAGTTGGTCCAAAGATTAGATATGGGAGGTGATGAACTGTTGTGTGTGCTTACACAACATGATTGTTGAGGATGAGCGGAAGCATCCGATCCCGGCAAGCGAACAAGCTCTACCATATGAGAGAGAGGGTCCTCTTGCACAGCCTAATCACCAGGTGTCGGCATTGTGGGCTGTGTTCATCGCTATGCGTCAAGAGATTCGAGACTCCACTATGCATCAACTACTGCAGGATGATTTGATGGAGCACATATGGAGGTTTCGAGGCAACACCCACTAGTTTCCAATTGATTTGTTTGAAAACTTGTCAATTTATTTGCTTGTTTTGTTAAACTGTATGAGATTCGCCAAACTGTAATGTTTATTTGAGCCAAATATTGGCAAAACTGTATGAAATTCGCCAAACTGGAACATCTATTTGTAAAAATAAGCCAAAAATGCCGATTTCCGGGTGTCTTGCTGGGGTGCCGGCTGGAAGTTTGGCGCTCCCAACGCCTAATTTTCATTCAATCCGGAGCGATTTATCGCCGGATTTGGCCGTGGGGGGCGCCAACGGCTGGAGATGCTCTAAGATTTGGGGATGTTGCTGTCTTGAAACAAATTTTGGTGCTGCACCATAAAAATTTGTGAAAATTCTCAGGATATCTTTTGGACCTGCGATTTCTTGTGCATATGCCCCAGGTTATATCCAAACTTTCATTAGTTTAACACTTTTTGATTTGAGCAACAGAAAACCCTCTAAAAATTCGACCTTTGTCAGCTGTTCTGTTTTGACAGATTTCTGCCATTATTTGTGTTTGCCTCTCGATCGCTTTCTTTTTGAGTTCTTTTGATCACGGAACTTTTGGGGAAGTTGCTACATTAGTATATGCTTTATATGTGGTGGTTTTGAGTTGAAACCTGAAGCAAAAAAGGGTTGATTCATTATTATGCTTACACTAATGTTGCTAATAGAATTGTGTTGAGTTTTGTATGAAGGAAGTTTTCAAGTGTAGGGATTGGAGAATGATGAGATGAGTTGAAGAATGGACAAAAGCTCAAGCTTGGGGATGCCCATGCACCCCAAGAAATATCCAAGAGGTACAAGTGTAAAAGCTTGGGGATGCCCCCGAGGCACCCCTTCTTCATCGGCAAAAATCAGGTCACCTTTCAACACACTATATTTTTATTGCTTCATGCACTATGCGTTTTTCTTGGAGCGTCAGTTATTGTAGTTTTCAGTTTAGTTTAGTTTTGTTTGCTGCAATAAATGGTTAGACCCCAACAAAGTTCTTTTAGAGAAGTTGCCTTGCTTTTCATTTGCCAAGAACACTCCGTTTTTCACTCCTATCGTTCAACGAGTGTTCTCTTTTTCTGCTACTGCGTTTAGCTTTCGTTTTTTGCCTTGATTTTTGTTCAGATCTTGTTATATCTTTGCATCAAGGTGTATTTTGACCTCTGGTCCATGTTGGTAATCATCAAAAGACTTGTTTCAAAAAAGTTCGAATGGTGTTGGAAAAGAGAAAAAGTTTCATGCAAAAAAAGTGGTACAAAAAGGAGCTTGTGTAGACTGCAGCCTAGGCTTTTGCATGTCTGCTTGATATCATTTTGATAGTATGCTTAGTGGTTTTGCTCTAGCATGACTTGTCTCAAATTACTGAGATTGCTTAATGAGCCTTTGAAAAAATCATGCGTTGTTTTTATTATTTGGAAGCATTATTTTGGTTTTCTCCTTGATGCTTTATTTGGGTTGACTTGGCACATGCTCACACATGTTAGACTCATACAAAGTCGCCATAAGCCTCTATGATCATTTAGTTTTTGACTTTTGATGCCATCTTATGCCTCTTTTAATGTTGCTTTGTCGCTTTGCATGATTATGGCCGTTATTGCTCTCTTAGTTGGTCGCTCCTAGTCTTTTGCTAGCCCTTATTTTGTACTGAGTATGAGCTCTACTCATGCATCCAACTCCTAAAAACCAAGTTGTTCCAATGTGTCCACCATACATACCTATTAGCAATTTGCTATTCCAAAGTACATTTGATTTGCTTTTATCTATCCTTCAAATTAAACTCTTTTTGGTGTTATGTGAAAATTGGTCAGTAAAGCTCTCACGAACCCGATGGCACACTTTACTTTTCTCGCTTTTAAAATTTTGACATTGTGGCTCTCTTATGTTGAGTTGTTATGCTTGCAAGTTGTAAGTTGGAAATTAGCCAAACCATGCTGTCATGGGGTAAGCTTTCAACATTGCACTTCTTATTTGAGTTGATATCGTGATCTTTTGTTTATGGATACTCGTGATGTGAAACAAGTTGGGAATCTTGCGGGATCATGGAGTTCTTATATGTGTTAGGGAAATGCCTCGGCCGCTAATCTAAGCCATGCATAATTCATGGTGGAAATTTACAGCATGCCCATAGTGGACATTCGATGACGCATCTCAAAATAAAAAGCTATACCAATGGTAAATAAAAGAGATGTCGAGGTGTTCATTGTCTGTTTGTATTGTCATTTTGATATGGGCTTGTTCCATGTCATCGGGCAGGAGGTACCCCATTGGCGGTTCTCGATGATACACATATATTTAGAATGACAAGAGCTTGCTTGGGACTCTAAGTTGAGTAGCATGAGGTTTGGGTATTCGTACTCCACGGGACACGAGGTTTTCAACTTATGATTTGTCAAGCATATGCTTCATAATTGTACTCGCATTAACTCTAACCATTCAAGATGCCTATGATGGGGGCAATGAGAGCTCAAAGCTAGTAAGTACCATAATTTTTGAAGGTTTATAAAACTTGCAATCAGTGCTTCCCTCTGCGAAGGGCCTTTCTTTTACTTTTATGTTGAGTCACCACCTTCTATCTTTATGCACTGTCTAAGAGAGCATAGTTGTCATTCTTAGTATAATGTGCATTGTCCCAAAGTTTTCTTTGATTGATTCATGATTTTGGTTTCACTTGTTCTTAAATTATTTGTATCTAGTCACCCTCTTAAACTTGAAGGTGTCCTATGCATTTATGTTTTGCTATTCCATGAAGGACAAGCTGAAAACCATTTGCTATGTTTTTCCATATGATTTGAACACACGTTTGACTTTCATTGTTTCATTTTCATGATCTTTCGTTTGTGTTCTTTTTCATGTTATAACATGGTTCCTAAGTTTCTTCTATGAAGATTATATCTTTCATGCCCATGTCTTAAGTTCTTTTGATCCCAGCACTCAATGCTTACATAGATGATCAAGATTGTATAGGTGCATGTCACCTCAAAAATTATTTCTTTGTTATCACTTACCTACTAGAGGATGAGTAGGAGTTAAGCTTGGGGATGCTTGATACGTCTCAAACGTATCTATAATTTTTGATGCTCCATGCTTGTTTTTACACCATTTGCTTAGTGTTTTGTTACACTTTGTGGCATTTTTATGCATTTTCCGGAACTAACCTATTAACAAGATGCCACAGTGCCAGCTCCCTATTTTCTGCTGTTTTTGTGTTTTAGAAAAGTTACACAGGAAATATTCTTGGAATTGGACGAAACAAAAGCCGAACATCCAGATATTAAACGAAGCTTCCAGAAGACCAAAGAGGAGACGGAGTCGAGCCAGAGGCTGGCCTCACCACCAGGGGGCGTGGCCCAGGCCCTGGCCGCGCTGCCCTATGGTGAGGGCCACCTGGTCCACTTCTGACACTGCCCCTTCGCCTATAAAGACCCCACAACGGGAATAACCTAAAGACCCGATCAATTTTCTAGAAACACATCACGATACACCGTCGTCATCGACCCGAGATCAGGAGGGTCCAGAAGCTCTTCCCGGCACCCTGCCGGAGAGGGGAATCACCACCAGCGGTCTTCTTCATCGCTATGCTTGCCTCCGGCGTGATGATTGAGTAGTCTACCTTGGACTATGGGTCCATAGCAGTAGCTAGATGGTTGTCTTCTCCACCATGTGCTTGATAATTAAATCTCATGAGCTACCTTACATGATCGAGATCACCATTATGTAATTCTACATGTTGTGTCTGTTGGGATCCGATGAATATTGGTGTTATGATTGAGTTGATGTGCTGAATATTATCTTATGTTATCTCTATGTTGTTTATGATCTTGCATGCTCTCCGTTGTTAGTAGCTATCTTGGCCGAGTAGATACTAGTGACTCCAAGAGGGGGTATTTATGCTTGATAGTTGGTTTCATGCCTCTATTTAATCTGTGGGAGTGACAGAAACCTCTAAGGTTGTAGATGTGCTATTGCCACTAGGGAGAAAACAACATTCTTATGTCCAAGGACATATGCTTTGTTTACATTACACACTTTGCTTAATGCAGTTATCTGTTGTTCGCAACTTAATATTCATGGGGTCCTCGGATGATTCCCTGTGGGTGGATTATTAGTCATAGATGAAGTTGGATGGCGGTCTATGTATCTTGTTGTAATGCCCAGAGTAAATCTCATAGTGATCCTCTTGACATATGCATGTTATCTTTATTCTATCAATTGCCCAACTATAATTTGTTTACCCAGCATGTCGTTATTTATCTTATGGAGAGACACCACTAGTGAACCATGGACCCTGGTCCAATTTCCTTTACATTGCTATCACTTGTTTACTTTACTCGCACTGTTTACTTTACTCGCATACTACTATTGCTTTCCACTCGATACGCTCATTCCTTTGTTTACAGCAAACCAGTGAGATTGACAACCTCATCGTAAGTTGGGAGCAAAGTTCTTGGTTGTGTTGTGTGCAGGTTCCGCGTTGCTGCTGGCGAAGCGAAGCACTGGACGAGGCGCCCTATAAATTGTCCAGAGCTGTCGCGAAGCTAGCAAGCATCACCTTCTTGAGTTTGGCTTTTTCCTACTGGATTGATATACCTTGGTTTCATAACTGAGGGAAAACATGCTGCTGTACTCATCAAACCTTCTCTTGGGGTTTCCAACTGGCCAGTCATTTACATCATCAACACCGCGCCACCAAGCAACGCTCGTAGCAACACAGGCATATATGTACACCACACAGCCAACACCAGGAGACCCAAGAGAACATATGCATAGGGCAGCACTACAAGGATTAAGGTTAGTGGGAATAAAATTAATAGCCAGAGAAGAAGAGATGCGTCGCAATGAAGGTGCTCAAAAACCAAGATAACCATGCTGTCACAACAGTCCTCGGCACAGAAGTAGGAGTCGGCTATCTAGGTCACTGATACATAAAAAATGTATCTATAATTTTTGATGCTCCATGCTTGTTTTACACCAATTGCTTTGTGTTTTGTTTACACTTCTTGGTATTTTTATGAATTTCCTGGAACTAACCTATTAACGAGATGCCACAGTGCAAGTTCCCTATTTTCTGTTGTTTTTGTGTTTCAGAAAAGTTACACAGGAAATATTCTCAGAATTGGATGAAATAAAAGCCAAAGTTCCTATTTACCTGACACAAAGACGGAGTCCAGAGGAGAGACAGAGATGGACCAAGGGGCAGCCGCAACATAGGGTGGCGCGGGCCACCCCCAGGCCGCACCACCAAGTGGTGTGACCACCTGGTCCACCTCCTGACATCGCCCTTCCGTCTATAAATTCCCTTCGATGGGAAAACCCTAAAGTGACGAACACTTTTCCACGAAACATACTGCAAGCCGCCGCCGTCATTGTCCTGAGATTGGGAGGGTCCAGAAACTCTTGCTGGAACCCTTCCAGAGAGGGGAATCATCACTGGAGGCCTTCTTCATCACCATGCCAGCCTCCGGAGTGATGCGTGAGTAGTCTACCTTGGACTACGGGTCCATAGCAGTTGCTAGATGGTTGTTGGGATCCGATGTGCTTCATGTGCTTCATGTCTAGATCTTGTGAGCTGCCTATCATGATCAAGATCATCATTATGTAATTCTTCATGTTGTGTTTGTTGGGATCCGATGAATATTGAGTACCATGTCAAGTTGATTGTTGATTTATCATGTCTATGTTATTTATGATCTTGCATGCTCTCCATTGCTAGTAGATATCTTGGCCAAGTAGATGCTAGTGACTCCAAGAGGGAGTATTTATGCTCGATAGTGGGTTCATGCCTCTAGTAATCTGGGAGAGTGACAATAACTCCTAAGATTGTAGATGTGTTGTTGCTACTAGGGAGAAAACAACAATCTCTTGTTCAAGGACATTTGTATTATTTACATTACACACTTTGCTTAAGGCGATAATCTGTTGCTTGCAACTTAATACCCAACGGTTGTTCGGATGATATTCGGCGGGTGGATTATTAGTCATAGATGCAGTTGGATTACGGTCTATGTATTATGTTGTAATGCCCATGTGAATCTCATAGTGATCTTCATGACATGTACATGCATTGCTTTGCATTCTTTATTTTGTCAATTTCCCAACTGTAATTTGTTTACCCAGCATGTTATTTATCTTTATGGAGAGACACCTCTAGTGAACTATGGACCCCGGTCCATTCTTTTACATATATTACTTTCTACTACAAGCATTGTTTACTTTCTGCAATTATTATTTACTTACTGCAAACAAATATCATCTTCCACATGATACATTTAATCCTTTGTTTTCAGCAAACTAGTGAAATTGACAACCTCACTGTAAGTTGGGGCAAAGTATTTTGGTTGTATTGTGTGCAGGTTCCACGTTGCTGCTGGCGCAGACACCGCGCCATCAAAGACACCTTATGGAGCCATTGCCAAAGTCAGCTAGCAACAACCTTCGGAAGTGGTTTATTTCTCCTACTGGTCAATTAAACCTTGGTATCATAACTGAGGGAAGATTTACTGCTGTGCTCATCATACCTTCCTCTTGGGGTTTCCCAACTGGTCCTGTGAGACAACAAGACATTTTCTAGCGCCGTTGCCGGGAAGAAAGAGGATTTCTGCAAGGAGAGTCTCTCACTTCCAATCTTTTCACTTTTTTATTGTTTTGCTTAGTTTCTTTACTTTATTTTTGTTTGCATGTTTTTATCAAAAATACAAAAAAATTAGTTCCTTTTATAGTTGTTATTTTTGTTTATCTATTTTAGTTCTTCTAGAATGAGTACTCCTGAGAACACCAAGTTGTGTGACTTTACTAGCACAAACAACAATGATTTCATCTACACTCCTATTGCGCCACCTGATCCTGAGGTAAATTTTTATGAGATTAAACCTGCTTTGTTGAATCTTGTTATGAAAGAGCAAATTTCTGGTGTTAGTACTGATAATGCTGCTGCTCATCTCAACAATTTTGTTGAGTTGTGTGAGATGCAGAAGTATAAGGATGTAGATGGAGATATTATTAAGCTTAAGTTGTTTCCTTTGTCTTTGAGAGGAAGAGCTAAGGATTGGTTGCTACCTTTGCCTAGAAATAGTATTCATTCTTGGGTTAAGTGCAAGGATGCTTTTACTGGAAAATATTATCCTCCTGCTAAGATCATATCTTTGAGAAGTGACATTATGAAGTTTAAATAGTTTGATAATGAACATGTTGCTCAAGCTTGGGAAAGAATGAAATCTTTGATAAAGAATTGTCCCACTCATGGACTGACTACTTGGATGATTATCCAAACCTTTTATGCAGGACTAAATTTTTCTTCAAGAAACCTTCTGGATTCAGCTGCTGGAGGTACTTTTATGTCCATCACCTTGGGCGCCGCAACGAAGATCCGTGATAATATGATGGTAAATTATTCTGAATGGTACACCGAGAGAGCTCCACGAGGTAAGAAGGTAAATTCTATTGAAGAAACCTCCTCCTTGAGTGATAAGATTGATACCATTATGGCTATGCTTGTTAATGATAGAGTGCATGTTGATCCTAATAATGTTCCTTTAGTGTCGATGGATTTCGTGTCGCAAGAACACGGGGTACCACGCGATGGACCCAAAGATTCAAACGCAGGGGGCTGAACGTGGGAGATCTTGGATCACAACGAAACATGGTGACGGAAGCCTCAAGTCATCGAACACACAACACACTGCAGAGAGGGACGGCGTGCTTTACCCAGGTTTAGGGCCCTCGTGGTGAGGTAAAACCCCTACTTCCTGCCTTCTTGTATTACGACGCGACACCTCGCGAGGAGTACAAGGTCTTGGTTACAAAGCTCTAGCTGGCCGAAGGTAGGAGAACCAACTTAGCCTGGCTAGAAGCCCGGAGATGAAGATTCGATCCCCTCTAAGGGGTGGCCTCCCCTCCTTTTATAGCGCCAAGGTCCTCCTTCCCCTTATCTTCTTGGGGAAGGGGTTGCCACATATGGCCAAGGAGGGAGGACAGCTGTAGACTTTATTCTTCCGTGGACGTAGTCTTCGTAGAGTAGTGGCGCCGGTCCACCGGAGTGGGTGGAGGAAGCTGACGTCTTCCTCTGGCGCCCTGCACCGTCCATGCTATTTTTAGGGGCGTGGCCAACAACCACTGTGCCGCTTTATGCAGGCACGGTGAAAGTTGGTCTCCTCCCTGTCGGGGGTAGCATGGGCGGTACGCGGTCTTCTGCCCTTGTCTTCTTGCTCTGCACGCAAACGTGCCGAGCTGACGTGGACGTGGTCCCTCCCCTAACCAGCGGAAGCTCGTGAGGAGGTCTTCTGGCCCTTAGTGGTTTTGGTCATCGTTCTCCTCATGACGGTCTTCTCCAACAGCTTCGGTCGTCGTTTCACCCCTGGGCCGAAGCTGGGCCGTTGAAGAGGCCCAGGAGCAGGTGGACCGGGATACCCCGGTATCCAGTACACCGACAGTAGCCCCCGGGAGACCGGCCCGTGAACGCACCCTCTTGAGGGGGCGAAGGGCCGGGGGCCCCCAAAAGCTGCTGGGCTCTCCAACGGCACGCGTCAACCGTGCGGTCAGAGGACCATGTTGAGATGCAGAGGCAGCGGACGCGTGGCGCGACCGCAGCTAATGAGACGAAATGGTGGGCGACGCTGCAGTCCCCGAGGCGTCAACCGTCATGATGGCACGTCGCTTCACTGCAGAGCGCTGCGCCAACGCTTTGGTTCCCGTGCTGAGATTTGACACTATGACGCCGGCCGCGCCCCTTAAATACGGTCTCCTCGAGACCTTCGGCACCTCACCTTCTTCCTCTAGTGCCACTTCTTCCTCGAGGACCCCCAAGCCAATGGATCCTTCTGCTTCCTCCACCGCCGCTGGAACAAGCTCGGGGGCGAAGCGCCGCGGGCACCCCCCGGGCAGCAAGAACAAGGAAAAGGTTCCCGCTCGGAGGGCACCCGGCGCCGGCGGTCCCTTGCGCCTTGGGGCGCCGATGCGGGGCACGGCAAAGCGCGCCACGCCGGGGACCTCCAGCGCCCTGACCCTTCGGGGTCCAGCGCCTGGGGGCGCTCTAAACGCGCCGTCGCCCTTGGCAGCGGCGCCGGCTCCCCGCACCTCGGGGAGCATCGATCGAGTGCTCAGGGAGGCGGAGGCCACCCTGGGCCCCCTTCCCCCGCTTGCGGCTGCACCGGGGCTAAAGGAGGTGGCCCCGCCGGCGAACGGGGTGGTCACCACTCCTCGCCGCCAGGCGGCGGAGCTGCTGGGTCCCCTAATTACCCTGGGGTCCCATTTCTTGGAGCTCCTCGTCATCTTCGACGTCTTGAGCTTCGACTCCCTTCGGCTGCCCAACGCAGTCCAGAGGGTGATCTACGCCCCCGGCACTTCCTCCGGAGAGGTCGCGCTGGTAGAGCAGAGTAGGCCAGATCTCCTCTGGCCTGTGGACATCCTCCTTGGAGCGGACGGCAATGCCGTTCTCGCCGGGCGCTGGAGGGCCTTCGCCCTCGGCCACCGCCTCCGTGTTGGCGACCACCTCGTCTTCTGCTTCAAGCTGGGGACGCTGGAGGCCTCGGTGCGGATCTTCGCCGCTGCCAGCGCCCGCCGCACCTTGATACGTCTCCAACGTATCTATAATTTTTGATTCTCCATGCTTGTTTTTACACCATTTACCCGATGTTTCGTTACACTTCGTGGCACTTTTATGCATTTTCCGGAACTAACCTATTAACAAGTCGCCATAGTGCCAGTTCCCTGTTTTCTGCTGTTTTTGTGTTTTAGAAAAGCTACACAGGAAATATTTTCAGAATTGGACGAAACAAGTTCCAGAAGTCTTATTTTTCCCGGAAGCTTCCCGAAGACCGAAAGAGAGCAGGAGGGGGGCTAGAGGCCACCCTCACACATAGGTGGCGCGGCCCAGGCCCTGGCCGTGCCACCCTAGTGTGAGGAGCCCCTGGCTGCCCCCTGACGACGCCCCTTCGCCTATAAGAAGCCTCGGGACGGAAAAACCTAAAGGAGTCGGCAAAATTTCCAGAATAGTTCCGCAGCGCCGCCGCCGTCGAAGACAAATTTTGGGGGACATAAGTCTCTGTTCCGGCACCCTACCGGGAGGGGGAAGTGCCCCCGGAGCCATCTCCATCGGTCTCCATCGCCGTCTCCGCCGTCTCCATCGACCTCACCGCCATCTTCATCAACCTTACTGTCTCCTATGATGAGGAGGGAGTAGTTCACCCCCGGGGCTGAGGGCTCTACCGGTAGCTATGTGGTTCACCTCTCTCTCCCATGATGTGATCTTTATGTGATCGTGAGCTTTGTATCAGGTTGAACAAGTAGATGTTATTATTCAGATATTATGTGTACTCTAGTGATGTTATTAAAGTAATCTATTCCTCCTGCCATGGTGTAACGGTGACAGTGCGTGCATCATGGTGGTACTTGGTCTAGGCTACGATTGTGATCTGTTATGGATTATGAGAATAATTATCGCTATGATAGTATTGAAGTGATCTATTCCTCCTTTCATGGTGTAATGTTTACAGTGTGTGCGCCGTGTTAGTACTTGGTCTAAGTTGCAATAATATCTATCTTGAGTTGTGCTTTGATTTGGATATCTCTATGAGTGGTGTTTGTCAAGTACTTGATGAACTTTAAGGGGTTCTTCTGTAGCCACTACGCAATGATTAGTGTTATTCAATAGGAGAGTAATTCAGAGTACCATAGTGAAGAGAATTTGTTTATTTGTTCAATCATGTTATATTTGTTGGGAGTGTGTCCACTAGTGAAAGTATGATCCCTAGGCCTTGTTTCTAAGCATTGCACACCGTTTACTTGCTGTTTTGTTACATGTTTGCTCACAGCGATATTTATTTCAAATCACATTTGCTACTTATAATCATCTATACCTCTTGTATTTCACTATCTCTTCGCCGAACTAGTGCACCTATACTTCTGACAAGTGTATTGGGTGTGTTGGGGACACAAGAGACTTTCTGTATCGTAATTGCAGGGTTGCTTGAGAGGGATAGCTTTGACCTCTTCCTCCCTGAGTTCGATAAACCTTGAGTGATCCACTTAAGGGAAACTTGCTGCTGCTCTACAAACCTCTGCACTTGGAGGCCCAACACTGTCTATAAGAACAGACGCATGCGTAGACATCAAGCTCTTTTCTGGCGCCGTTGCCGGGGAGGTAAGGTAAAAGGTACTCGCATCCTCCTGTGTGAGTACTCGGAGTTATTTCCTTTAGATTCTGCAATTACATCTTTTTGTTTCTTGTTTTTATTTTCACTAGTTAGACTTAATGGAAAATAAAGAGTTATGTAGTCTTTTTCCTGAGTTTAGATATGAAGTGTTTGAAGAGAAAATTGAAAAACCTTTGGAGCTTAATTTGCATGCTAATAGTGTTGTTAGTATGAATGCTTTGAACACCGTTATTGCTAATGCTATAGAAAAGTCTAAGCTTGGGGAAGCTAGTTTTGTTAAGTATGATATTTTTAGTCCCCCAGCTTTAATGGAGAAGGTTTGTTCTGATAATATTTTATCTCCCATATGTGATGTTCCTTCTTATGATGATATGTTTGAAGAATATGCTTTGCGAAATAGCTGTTCTTTAGCTTGCGATGATACTAAACCTCTAGTTTATGATGGCTATGATGATGAGTATAATATTTTCAGTTCACCTACTTTTGAGGAGAAAACTAGTTATGATTACAATATGCCTCCTATTTTTGATGATTATGGTGATGAGAATAATTATTCTGTTGAATCTGTTCCTACTACTATTGTTCCTGTGGTGAGTATTAATTCTTTTATGCATGTGGCTCATGATAGGGATGTTTTATGTGATAGTTATATTGTTAGTTCTATTCATGATGCTACTGAAAGTTATTATGAGAGAGGGAAACATGGTTTGATGGATCTCAACAATATTAAGTTTCCCCTCTTCATGTTGCAAATCTTGAAGTGGCACTTGTTTTACCTATCCATGCTAGCTACTATGTGCCTCGTTGATTTATTTTCTTACAAGATTCCTATGCATAGGAAGTGGTTCAAATATAAATGTCTTTCACATTTGCTTTTTGATGCTCTCTACTGCTTTAAGTTCCTATATGGCGCCTTTGCCTCAAGCTCTTATATGGCGCCCACATGAGCATCTTTGAAAATTACTGCGCCTAGCTCAAAGGCGTTAAAGAAAAGCACTCTTGGGAGATAACCCAATGTTTTATTTTCAGTACTTTTTATTTTATTTGAGTCTTGGAAGTTATTACTACTGTAATAACCGCTCCTTATCCTTTTTATTTTGGTGTTGTGCCAAGAGAAGCCTCTAATTTGAGTAAGGTAAGATTTGGGGATGTTGCTGTCCTGAAACTGTTTTCGGTGCTGCACCGTAAAAATTAGTATAAATTCTCTGTATATCTTTTGGACCTGCGATTTCTTGTGCATATGCCCCAGGTTATATCCAAACTTTCATTAGTTGAACACTTTTTGATTTGAGCAACAAAAAACCCCTAAAAAATTCGGCCTTTGTCAGCTGTTCAGTTTTGACAGATTTCTGCCAATATTTGTGTTTGCCACTTTATCGTTTTCTTTTGAGTTCTTTTGATCACGGAACTTTTGGAGAAGTTGCTACAGTAGTATATGCTTAATATGTGGTGGTTTTGAGTTGAAACCTGAAGCAAAAAGAGGTTGATTATATGTTATGCTACACTAATGTTGCTAATAGATTTGTGTTTAGTTTTGTATGAAGGAAGTTTTCAAGTGTAGGGATTGGAGAATGATGAGATGAGTTGAAGAATGGACAAAAGCTCAAGCTTTGGGATGCCCATGCATCACCCCAAGAAATATCCAAGAAGTACAAGCGTCAAAGCTTGGGGATGCCCCCAAGGCACCCCTTCTTCATCGGCAAAAATCAGGTCACCTTTCAAGACACTATATTTTTATTGCTTCATGCACTATGCGTTTTTCTTGGAGCGTCAGTTGTTTTAGTTTTCAGTATTAGTTTAGTTTAGTTTGCTGCAATAAATGGTTAGATCACATCATGTTTCTTTTGGAGGAGATGAACTCGCTTTTCATTTGCCAAGAACACTCTAGTTTTCACTCTTATCGTTCAATGAGTGTTCTCTTTTTCTGCTACTGCATTTAGCTTGCATTTTTTGCCTTGATTTGCGTTCAGATCTTGTTATATCTTTTCATCAAGGTGTATTTTTGCCTCTGATCTTTATTGGTTTTCATCAAAAGAGGTGTTTATAAATTTTTTGAATGGTGTTGGAAAAGAGAAAAAGCTTTATGCAAAAAAGTGGTACAAGAAGGAGCTTGTGTAGACTGCGGCCTAGGCTTTTGCATGTCGTGCTTGATGTCTTTTTGATAGTATGTTTAGTGGTTTTGCTGTAGCATGACTTGTCTCAAATAACTGAGATTGCTTAATGAGCCTTTGAAAAAATCATGCGTTGTTTTTATTATATGGAAGCATTTATTTGGTTTTCTCCTTTGATGCTTTATTTGGGTTGACTTGGCACATGCTTACACAATGTTGACTACAAAATAAGTCGCCTATAGCCTCTATGATCATTTGGTTTTTGACTTTTGATGCCATCTTATTCTTCTTTTAATGTCACTTTGTCGCTTTGCATGATTATGGCCATTATTGCTCTCTTAGTTGGTCGCTCCCAGTCTTTTGCTAGCCCTCATTTTGTACTGAGTATGAGCTCTACTCGTGCATCCAACTCCTAAAAACCAAGTTTGCCATTGTGTCCACTATAAATTCCTATGCATGGTATTTGCAAGCCATTCCAAGTAAATTTTTATGTGCTACCTTTCAAAAAAACCTTCAAAATACTTCTCATTTTGTGACACTGTTTTTAGCTCATGGGGACGTAGTGGTCAGATTTGCTATCTTCCATATTGTCTATTCCAAAAAGAAAAAAAGAGAAAAAAAAGAAAGAAAAAAGGCACTCCTCCATGCTATGTGAATGTTGGTGGGCACCCAATGGAATCGGTTAGCCATGGTTTGTGAAAGAAAAAAAGGTGGGGAGGAGTGCCAAGCTTTATAAAAAAGCACAAATGTGCCAATCTCTCTCTCAAAAACTTGCTTCATTTTTGTATGGAAGATAGTAAGAACCCCATTGCTAGTCGTTGACAAAAGCAGCCACCTCTCAAAACTCAAGTTTTATCTCTCTGTTTTACAAATGAAAAGCTCTAGCACATGTTTAATCATTGCTTCCCTCCGTGAAGGGCCTTTCTTTTACTTTTATGTTGAGTCACCACCTTCTACCTTTATGCACCATTAAGAGAGCATAGTTGTCATTCTGAGTATAACGTGCATTGTCCCAAAGTTTTCATTGATTGATTCATGATCATGGTTTCACTTGTTCTTAAATTATTTGTATCTAGTCGCCCTCTTAAACTTGAAGGTGTCCTATGCATTTATGTTTTGCTCTCTTTTAAGGACAAGCTGAAAACCACTTGTATGTTTTTCCTTATGATTCAAACACACGTTTGACTTTTATTGTTTCATTTTCATGATCTTTTGTTTGTGTTCATTTGCATGTTTACAACATGGTTGCTAAGTTTCTATTGTCAAGATTATATCTTTCATGCCCATGTTTTAAGTTCTTATGATCCCAGCTCAAAAATGCTTACATATATGATCAAGATTGTGTAGGTGCATGTCACCTCAAAAATTATTTCTTTTGTTACCACTTACCTACTCGAGGATGAGTAGGAGTTAAGCTTGGGGATGCTGATACGTCTTCAACGTATCTATAATTTTTGATGCTCCATGCTTGTTTTTACACCGTTTACCCGATGTTTCGTTACACTTCGTGGCACTTTTATGCATTTTCCGGAACTAACCTATTAACAAGTCGCCACGGTGCCAGTTCCCTGTTTTCTGCTGTTTTTGTGTTTCAGAAAAGCTACACAGGAAATATTCTTGGAATTGGACGAAATAAGTTCCAGAAGTCTTATTTTTCCCGGAAGCTTCCCGAAGACCGAAAGAGAGCCGGAGGGGGGCCAGAGGCCGCCCTCACACATAGGTGGCGTGGCCCAGGCCCTGGCCATGCCACCCTAGTGTGAGGAGCCCCTGGCTGCCCCCTGATGACGCCCCTTCGCCTATAAGAAGCCTTGGGACGGAAAACCCTAAAGGAGTCGGCAAAATTTCTAGAACAGTTCCGCAGCGCCGCCGCCGTTGAAGACAAATTTCGGGGGACAGAAGTCTCTGTTCTGGCACCCTGCCGGGACGGGGAAGTGCCCCCGGAGCCATCTCCATCGGTCTCCATCGCCGTCTCCACCGTCTCCATCGACCTAACCGCCATCTTCATCAACCTTGCTGTCTCCTATGATGAGGAGGGAGTAGTTCACCCCCGGGGCTGAGGGCTCTACCGGTAGCTATGTGGTTCACCTCTCTCTCCCATGATGTGATCTTTATGTGATCGTGAGCTTTGTATCATGTTGAACAAGTAGATGTTATTATTCAGATATTATGTGTACTCTAGTGATGTTATTAAAGTAATCTATTCCTCCTGCCATGGTGTAACGGTGACAGTGCGTGCATCATGGTGGTACTTGGTCTAGGCTACGATTGTGATCTATTATGGATTATGAGAATAATTATCGCTATGATAGTATTGAAGTGATCTATTCCTCCTTTCATGGTGTAATGTTGACAGTGTGTGCACCGTGTTAGTACTTGGTCTAAATTGCAATAATATCTATCTTGAGTTGTGCTTTGATTTGGATATCTCTATGAGTGGTGTTTGTCAAGTACTTGATGAACTTTAAGGGGTGCTTCTGTAGCCACTACGCAATGATTAGTGTTATTCAATAGGAGAGTAATTCAGAGTACCATAGTGAAGAGAAGTTGTTTATTTGTTCAATCATGTTATATTTGTTGGGAGTGTGTCCACTAGTGAAAGTATGATCCCTAGGCCTTGTTTCCAAGCATTGCACACCGTTTACTTGCTGTTTTGTTACATGTTTGCTCTCAGCGATATTTATTTCAAATCACATTTGCTACTTATAATCATCTATACCACTTGTATTTCACTATCTCTTCGCCGAACTAGTGCACCTATACTTCTGACAAGTGTATTTGGTGTGTTGGGGACACAAGAGACTTTCTGTATCGTAATTGCAGGGTTGCTTGAGAGGGATAGCTTTGACCTCTTCCTCCTTGAGTTCGATAAACCTTGGGTGATCCACTTAAGGGAAACTTGCTGCTGCTCTACAAACCTCTGCACTTGGAGGCCCAACACTGTCTACAAGAATAGACGCGTGCGTAGACATCACACCTACCTCCAGCCCGCGGTGGCGTAAAGTGGCGGCCTCGCCGCGGTAGCCTTCTGGGGAGGGGAGCTAGTCTCCTCCCCTCTTTTGTTATGTAGTTTGCGCCGGTGGGGTATGCCCTGCCGTGCCTCCGTTTCCTCCCCTCCTGGGGTTTGTTAATGAAGTTTCCTTCGCTTTTCCGATCTTTGTCGCTCGCCATTCATCCTGGTCGTCCGTGCGCTCGAGAGCCCTAGCGAGTTGTTAACGCCGGCGGGAGGCCTCCCTGCGCCTCAGAGCTCATGTCGTGGTCAGCGCCGGCGACGACGTCTGGCGATTCCTGAGACAAGTAATTGAAGAAAGAGTTGGAAAACAAAAAACCCCAAATCCCCAAAAATGAAAAACAAATCGGTAAAACAAATGAAAAAAGAAGGCGAATAAGATGCCCCTGTTACCGGCACAGGGACCTTCTCCGTCGTTGAGGAGCGCGGCACTATCTGTGCCAGCAGCTAAGAGCAAATTGCCGCGCGTGGCGATTCACGGGGCCTTCCTCGTCGTTGAGGGAAGCTGGACCCTCACGGATGTGAAAACGTCGACGCTTAAGAGAGCCCACAGACCGTCGACACCTCGTTAAGGGTTGCTCACGAGGAGAAGGGCCTGGTGCGGACCTCCGGATCTGCGTCTCCTTTGCAAGATGATCGGAGCGGCCTTGGTCTTCAATAATCCTACCACATTTGGCCTTCCTCGATAGAGGGAATCCTCCTGCGGATGCTTTGTGCATCGACGCGTCCTTGCTCCCTCGTGAGGGTTGCTCACAAGGCGCTGGTCCTTAGCGGGTGCCTTGGGCACACCTCGGACGTTTCTCAAAGATTTTTTATTTCCCGGTGTACTTCGCGAGGAACTAAGCACCACAGGTACGTGGAGGTGATCGATAACAGGCCGTCGCCCTCGATCAGAGCTCATTCCCTTCGGATTTTTTGGGCTTGCTATTTTCCGGGCGAAGGCCCCAGCATAGACACCGTGCCTAGCCCCCTTCCGCATGGAGTACAACAGAAAATAAATGGACTTCATGCCATTTTAATATCATGCCGAAGCAGAGGCGCTATATTGCGCAATAACTTTATATTAGTGCTGAAGAGCATTTTGAGCTGATACAAGTGCCGTGGCAACGGTATTTATCTCCTCGTGAGGAACCTACGGGTAGAACTTTCGCAGATGAGCTATGTTCCATTGGTTCCCCACCGGCACACCTTCTGCGGTATCCAGCCGCACTGAGCCTGGCCTGGTGATATGCGTCACCTTGAAGGGGCCTTCCCACATTGGAGATACCTTGTGCAGGCCCTCGCGAGAGAGTATTCTCCTCAGCACCAGGTCGCTGATCTCCAGAGTCCTTGCCTGAACATGGCGGCTATGGTAGCGGCGTAGTCCTTGCTGGTACCTCGCGGCGCGGAGCGCGGCTTGGCACCGAGCTTCTTCGAGCTGCAGGAGGCGGTCCTTGATGAGGTCCTCTTGGCGAATCTTGTTGAAGGCGAGCACTCTTGGCGACCCAAACTTGACGTCGGTGGGAAGAACAGCCTCTGCCCCATAGACCAAGAAGAAAGGGGTCTCTCCGGTGGGCTTGGTGGCGGTAGTCCTAATGGACCACAAGATGGATTGGAGGTTGTCTAACCATTTTTTGCCGTAGGCTTTGAGCTTGGTGTTGAAACTTCTCGTCTTGAGTCCCTTGAGGACCTCGACGTTGGCACGCTCGGCTTGACCATTGCTCCTGGGATAGGTGACTGAGGCAAAATAGATCTTGATGTCGGCCGATGCACAGTACTCCCAGAACAGCCCACTGGTGATCTGGCTGCCGTTGTCGGTGATGATGCGGTTAGGCACACCAAAGCGATAGACCAGCCCACGGATGAACTTGACTGCGGACCTAGCCGGGATTGTGCACACCGGTTCCACCTCCACCCACTTGGTAAACTTGTCGATGGCGATGTAGAGGTAGCGGTAGCCCCCTTGCGCTCTGGGGAATGGACCGAGGATGTCCAGCCCCTAAACTGCAAAGGGCCAAGTGAGTGGGATGGTTTGCAGCTCTTGTGCCGGCTGAGGAATCTGCTTGGCATGGAATTGGCACACCTCGCATCTCTTGACCATCTCCGCCGTATCCCAGAGCGCTGAAGGCCAGTAGAAGCCGCTTTGATATGCCTTTGCAGCGAGAGTTGAAGCAGAAGCATGATGCCCACATTCTCCGGCGTGGATGTCCCTGAGAAGCTCTTGGCCTTGGTGAGTAGATATGCACTTTAGAGCGACACCGTTCGGGCGACGCCGGTACAAGTCACCATCTTTGACGCAATAGCCTGAAGCTTGACGCACTATCCTTTCGGCCTCCGATTCATCCTCAGGAAGCCTGCTGCTGACGAGGAAGGCCTTGAGCTCGAGGATCCAGTCCACTCCCTCCTGCCATGCCAATGCCAGAAGGACGCGGTCACCCAAAGGAGGCCCGTAGTCCAGAGCCCCCTGCTCTGGCGGTGGTGGCAGGGCAGGCGGAGGGTCTGATCTAGACGATGATGGAGAAGCGGACGGTTTGAAGAGACGCTCCTCAAAGACGCCGGTAGGTTGTGCGAGGCGATGAGAGGCGCGCTTGGCGATTTCGTCCGCCTCCACATTTTCTCCTCTTGGGATATGCTTCAGCTCCAAGCCCTGGAAGCGTTTTTCCATCTTTCGATGCTCCTCGAGATAAGCTGCCATGTGCTCATCCTTTGGAGTATAACTCTTGTTCGAGAAGTTCGCAACCAGCTATGAATCTCCCTTCACGACAAGGCGCTTGATACCCAAAGCATTCGCCGCCCTTAGGCCAGCGAGTAGTCCTTCATATTTCACGATGTTGTTGGAGACCTTGTGCTCAGGCTTAAAGCAGAGCTGGATGGCGTAGAAGAGCTTGTCCCCAGAGGGAGAGGTAAGGACAGCGCCAGCCCCCGCGCCGGGAAGGTTGAAGGCGCCGTCGAAGTGCATGACCCAGAGGCCTGGGGCCTCCTCTCCTGGAAGCGTTGACTCCACCTCTGGAGGCTCGTCGGCAAATGGATTAGTCCATTCAGCGGTGAACACAGCCAAAGCCTTGCTCTTGATCACCTTGGTAGTTTCGAAGGAGATCTCAAAGGGCTGAAGCTCCACGGCCCATTCTGCCATGCGCCCGGTGACATTGGGATTGCGTAGAATGGTCTCCAGGGGACGATCAGTGACCACCTTAATCGGGTGACCCTGGAAGTAGTGGCGTAGTTTCCTTGAAGCGATGAGCAAGGTGTAGAGCAGCTTTTGTTGCATGGTGTAGCGCTCCCGCGCATCGCGTAGTACCGTGCTGACAAAGTACACGGGCTTTTGCACCTTGGTGATGCCCTCGGGAGTTTCCTCCTCGTGAGGTTCAGGAGCGTCGCTCTGGGAGAACGGCTCGGTCGGCGAAGCTGCAGCAGGCGGCTCCCCTTGAGGGACAGAAGGAATCTCTGCATCTACCTCGCGAGGAGCCCCCGAGCAGGGAGGATCAACTTCCTCTTTGGCGATTACCTTGGCGTCTCGCTCCGCGACAAGGACAGCGCTTGCAGTTCTCGGAGTTGCTGCGATGTAGAGTAGCAAGGGCTCGCGGAATGTTGGGACAACCATGATCGGCGGGCTCGTGAGATACCTTTTCAACTCGGCAAAGGCCTTGTCGGCCTCTGGAGTCCACTCAAACTTCCCAGTGCGCTTCATGAGCTTGAAGAAGGGCAAGGCCTTCTCCCCACTCCTCGCTATGAAGCGCCTCAGGGCTGCCATGCACCCCGTGAGGCGTTGCATTTCCTTGAGATTGCGCGGTGGACGCATTTCTTCGATGGCCTTGACTTTGTCAGGGTTCGCCTCTATCCCGCGATGAGACACGAGGAACCCCAACAACTTTCCCGACGGTACGCCGAAGGCGCACTTGGCAGGGTTTAGCTTGATATTTACCTTTCTCAGGTTGATGAATGTTTCCTCCAGATCCTCGATGAAGGTGTGACTCTCACGAGTCTTGACGACGATGTTGTCGACGTAGGCTTCTGCATTCCTTCCCATCTGATCCCCCAGGGCCTTATGCATGAGCCTTTGGAAGGTGGCTCCTGCGTTCTTTAGGCCGAAGGGCATGCAGACATAGCAGTACACACCACAGGGCGTGATGAAGGCGGTCTTCTCTTCGTCCTCCTTTGCCATCTTGATCTGATGATAGCCGGAGAAGGCATCCAAGAAGCAAAGGAGGTCACAGCCGGCGGTGGAGTCGACGATTTGATCTATCCTTGGGAGCGGATAAGGATCCTTGGGACAGGCCTTGTTGAGACTTGTGAAGTCCACGCAGAGGCGCCCACTGCCATTAGACTTTAGGACAACCACCGGATTGGCAATCCAGGTGGGGTGGGCTACATCGCGTATTAGCTTGGCCTTCTTCACCTTCTCTATTTCTTGGACGATGAAGTCTTGCTTCTCTTGCGCTTGTTTCCAAGTCTTCTGCTTCATGGGGTGTGCCTGAGGGCACACGGCTAAGTGGTGCTCAATCACCTCCCTGGGAACACCGGGCATATCTGACGGAGTCCAAGCGAACATGTCAGAGTTTGCCCGCAGGAAGGTGACGAGCGTGCTTTCCTATTTGGGAGGAAGCCCTGCCCCGATGGTGACGAAATTTTTGCAGCCCCCAGCCTGGAGTGGGACCTTCTTTGTTGCAGAGCGCTCTTGGGTGAACTGGGGCCTCCTCCCCGAGGGTACCGCAGCTTCCCCAATGCTCATGTCCAGCATCGGATGGACCAGGTCCTCGTTTGGAGTAGGCGATGCAGAGGCGGCGAACTTCTTCCCTATCGAGCCCGGTAGGTGGGGCTCGAGAGAGGTCTTCTTCGCAGTAGCCTGCTCTTGAGATACGAGCTACTTCTTCCTCATGAGGTCACCGGAGTGTTCCAGTAGATCTTCGTCGGCGGGGAACATAGCGGCGGCCTCACGGTAGACATGCTCCACGGATCGGAGAGCATCCTTTTCATTGCAGCGCACGGTGATCATGCCGTTGGCGCCCAGAATCTTGAGGACGTTGAAGCCATGATGCGTTGCAGCCATGAACCTTGCCAGGGCTGGGTAGCCAAGGATGGCATTGTACGGCAGCGCGATGTAGGCGATGTCGAAGTTGAGGCTTTCTGTCCTGTAGTTATCCCGGATGCCGAAGGTGATGGGCAGGCGTACCTGCCCAATTGGCGTTGTAGACCCTTTGGTTACCCCAAAGAACAGTCGGGTTGGCATGAGCTAATGATACGGCACCTGCATCTTCTCGAAGACCTCAACCGAGATGATGTTGAGGCCCGCCCCTCTGTCGATGAGAGTACGATTGACGGCGATGTTATTGATGGTTGGCATGCACAAGAGGGGAATTGTGCCAATGCCCTTGGTGGAGGTCGGATGATCCTCCTCGTTGAAGCCGATCTTGCTGGTTGACCACTTCATTAAGCGGTTGCCGATGTTGGGCTGTACCGCCGTGATCTCTCGCGATAGCTGCTTGAAGTGACGATTAGATAAAGGAGCTTGAGCTCCACCCAGGAGGCAAGCGGCGAAGCCTCGCGGCTCTTGATAGCCCCCCTGGTTATCTTCACGATGATCATTCGCTGGTGGAGATAGCAGCAGCGGCTCGGGATCTGCACGAGATAGACCATCGCGGCGGTGACCCTTGTCACGGTCGTCGTCGCGGCGATCGCCCCGGGATCCACCCTTGCCGTGGCTGCAGCTACTCCCACGGCGCTTGGTGACGCCATTTTCTTCATGAAACTTTTGGACAATCCAACAATCGTCGTTATTGTGGGTGTCCTTTTTATGGAGGATGCGGTAGCAGCGACGTCGACCTTTATCGCGCTCGGAACAGTCCCCGCGGCGTTGCTTATGCTCGGGTTCCGCCGCGAGGACGGCAGCCTCCTTGCGCTTGGGGTCCTTGGACTTTGGCTTTGGGGGAAGCGCCTCCGATAGGTTGTGCACGAAGAGCCTCCCCTCCTCAGCCTTGGCGCTGCGGTCGGCGATTTCGAAGAGCCTAACGACGGAAGTCAGCTCATCATTCACGGACAGCTTCTCCCTCATCTTGATGTCGGAGACGCCCATGGAGAATGCAGAGATGACCTCCTCATTGGAGATCCTGGGAATCTTGTTCCTCATCTGGCTGAAGCGCTGGATGTACTAACGAAGTGTCTCGCCCTTGTACTGACGCACCACCTTAAGATCGTTCTTGGTGGCGGGGCGCTCGTACGTGGGCATGAAGTTAGTGAGGAACTGATGACACAAGTCCTTCCATGAGGTCACGGATTTGTGAGGAAGATTCATGAGCCAAGTTCGTGGAGCGTCTTTGAGGGCCATGGGAAACCAATTGGCCATCGCACGCTGATCTCCACGCGTGGCCTGGACGGCGACGACATAGAGCTGGAGGAATTCGACGGGGTTTGTGGTTCCGTCGTAACGCGCGCCGATGTCTGGCTTGAACTTGTCAGGCCAGACCACGTAGCGTTGCTGGTGTGTGAGAGCAAGGCACCCGGGGTTGTAGATGGGGTCCCCGGGGGTCTTGACATTCTTGCCAGCTTCGCCGATGTCATCGATGGCGCGGTCATGATTTTCACGGCGGCGCTCAAGGGAGACGCGTGCGTCTTCCGGAGCGCGTTGGACGATTTGGCAGCTGGGCTCCCCACGCGGCGAAGATGCGGCGTGGGAAGCCACTTTCTTGGCCTTGGCGGCCTTCCCATCTCCGGCACTCAAGGCGCGGTGCCCCGCCGCCGGATCTGGTTCTCCCGCGCCCTGGGCTGGGTCTTCGTTGGCGATGGCGACGAGCTCGGCGATTCGAGCGCGCCACCCCTCGCGCCCGTCGTCAGTAGGCTGATAGCGTAGCAGCTCCTGTGCCATGGCGAGAGCCTAAGCGGGAGACAGCTGACTCCCAGAATGAGCGCTAGAAGTGGCGGTGGCGGTGAGGGAGAGCGAAGGCTCTGTATGCCCGGACGGGAGGTAGGAGGATTCCAGATCTTCCTCCTCTTCCTCCTCGGCCGAGGCTTCACGACGACGGAAGATGGGCTCGGTTTGCCCCCGGACAGCGTTGCGGTGGCAAAGACGCTCGGGCCTTGCGTTGGCATCGGCCATGTCGAAGCAGATCTAGAAGAAATCACACCACAGCCCCCTACCTGGCGCGCCAAATGTCGATGGATTTCGTGTCGCAAGAACACGGGGTACCACGCGACGGACCCAAAGATTCGAACGCAGGGGGCTGAACGTGGGAGATCTTGGATTGCAATGAAACACGGTGACGGAAGCCTCGAGTCGTCGAACGCACAACACACTGCAGAGAGGGACGCCGAGCTTTACCCAGGTTCAGGGCCCTCGTGGTGAGGTAAAACCCCTACTTCCTGCCTTCTTGTATTACAACGCGACACCTCGCGAGGAGTACAAGGTCTTGGTTACAGAGCTCTAGCTGGCCGAAGGTAGGAGAACCAACTTAGCCTAGCTAGAAGCCCGGAGATGAAGATTCGATCCCCTCTAAGAGGTGGCCTCCCCTCCTTTTATAGCGCAAAGGTCCTCCTTCCCCTTATCTTCTTGGGGAAGGGGTTGCCACATACGGCCAAGGAGGGAGGACAGCTATAGACTTTATTCTTCCATGGACGTAGTTTTCTTAGAGTACTGGCGCCAGTCCACCAGAGTGGGTGGAGGAAGCTGACATCTTCCTCTGGCGCCCTGCACCGTCCACGCTATTTTTAGGGGCGTGGCCAACAACCACTGTGCCGCTTTATGCAGGCACGGCGAAAGTTGGTCTCCTCCCTGTCGGGGGTAGCATGGGCGGTACGCGGTCTTCTGCCCTTGTCTTCTTGCTCTTCACGCAAACGTGCCGAGCTGACCTGGACGTGGTCCCTCCCCTGACCAGCGGAAGCTCAGGAGGAGGTCTTCTGGCCCTTAGTTGTTTTGGTCGTCGTTCTCCTCATGAGGCGCCTCCTCATGAGGGTCTTCTCCAACAGCTTCGGTCGTCGTTTCACCCCTGGGCCGAAGCTGGGCCGTTGAAGAGGCCCAGGAGCAGGTGGACCAGGATACCCTGGTATCAAGTACACCGACATTTAGCCTCTTTGGTTGCTCAATAAGAGCATATTGATGTGAACTTCATTAGAAATAATAATTTCAAGAACAGTGCTTATAGGAATAATTTTGGTAGCAACAATTATAGGCCGTATCCTTCTACCAATGGTAATGGTTATGGTAATTCTTATGGTAGTTCCTCCAACAACAATAGGAGCGCGCCCTCTGATCTTGAATTCATGCTCAAGGACTTCATTAGTAAACAAACTGCTTTTAATAAGTCTGTTGAGGAAAAGTTTGGTAAAATTGATGTTCTTGCTTCTAAAGTTGATAGCCTTGCTCTTGATGTTGAACTTCTGAAACTAAAGGTTTTGCCTCATGATGTGAAAGAAAGCAAGACTTTGAATGCCATTCAATTTAAGATTGATAATAATGTTAGGATGTTAGCAGAATTGCATTCTAGGTGGGAAAGAGAAGATGAGATTGCTAGGAATATGACTAAGGTTTGTACTATTACCACCACTAGTGATGTTGTTTCAAATTCTAGCACACCTCCTACTTTGATTGGTGTAGAGAAAATCCCTACTCCTTGTGCGAAATTGCCGAAAACCACGGAAACTTTTTCTAATAAAAGTGCTGAAATTTTTCGAAGTATGGGAGACGATAGTTCTACTACTTTTGATAGTAATGATTTTGATGTTTATGGTTGCAATATTTCTGAAGTAATTTTGTTCTTTCAAAAGCTTGCTAGAAGTCCTAATGCTAGTTCTATGAATGTGGCTTTTACAAAGCATATTACTAATGCTCTCATGCAAATTAGAGAGGATAAGTTGAAACGAAAAGTTTCTATTCTTAGAAAGTTAGAAGATGGTTGGGAACCCATTATTAAGATGAATGTGAATGATTTTGATTGTAATGCTTTATGTGATCTTGGTGCAAGTATTTTTGTTATGCCTAGAAAAATTTATGATATGCTTGGTTTACCACCGCTTGAAAATTGTTATTTTGACGTTCCTCTTGCTGATGTTGCTAAGAAGAAACCTTTGGGGAGGATTAATGATGTTCTTATTATGGTTAACAATAACCTTGTTCCTGTTGATTTCCTTGTTTTGGATATTGAATGCAATGCTTCTTGTCCTATTATTTTGGGAAGACCTTTTCTTAGAACTGTTGGTACTATTATTGAGGCACCATTAAATATCAATTCCCACTCAAGAAAGGTATGGAACACTTCCCTAGAAAGAGAAAGAAGTTACCTTTTGATTCTATTCTTAGAGCAAATTATGATGTTGATGCTCTTTCATTTGAAAATACTTGATTCTCACTTTTTGCGCCTAGCTCAAAGGCGTTAAAGAAAAGCACTCTTGGGAGATAACCCAATGTTTTATTTTCAGTACTTTTTCTTTTTGTTGAGTCTTGGAAGTTATTACTACTGTAATGATCTCTCCTTATCTTTTTTATTTCGTTTTTGTTCCAAGAAAAACCTCTAATTGGAGGAAGGTAAGATTTGGGGAAGTTGTTGTTCTGAAATAGATTCTGTGCTATACCATAAAAATTCGTGAAAATTCCCAGAATGTTATTTCGATCTGCGATTTGTTGTGCACATGCCCTAGGTTATTGTCTAACTTTCATTAATTTTGCACTTTTTGAGTTGAGCAACAAAAGATTTTCAAAAAAAAGATCTTTACTAGCTGTTCTGTTTTGACAGATTTTTGTCACTATTTGCATTTGCCTCTTGATCTCTTTCTTTTTGAGTTCTATTGATCACGGAACTTTTTGAGGAAGTTGCTATAGTAGCTTGTGTGTTAATATATGTTATATTTGAGTTGAAACTGAACCAAGAGTGGATTTACTATCTTGCATAAACTAATGTTGCTAATGAGAATTGTGTGAAGTTTTGTATGAAGGAAGTTTTCAAGTGTAGGGAAAGGAGAATGATGAGATGAGATGAAGTATGGACAAAAGCTCAAGCTTGGGAATGCCCATGTCACCTCAAGAAATATCCAAGAAGTACAAGCATCAAAGCTTGGGGATGCCCCATGGCATCCCTTCTTCATCAACAAAAATATCAGGTCATCTTTCAAGACACTATATTTTTATTGCTTCATATGCTATGTGTTTTTCTTGGAGCGTCTTTATTTTTGCTTTCAATTTTATTTTATTTTGTTTTATGCAATAAATGGTTGGACCCCAACATATTTCTTTTGGAGAAGACACACTCCGTTTTCAGTGCCTAGAACACTCTTGTTTTCACTCTTATCGTTCAATGAGTGTTCTCTTTTTCTAGTACTGCGTTTAGCTTTTATTTTTTGTCTTCATTCTTGTTCAGAACTTGTTAGTTCTTTGTAGATAGGTGTGTTTAGACCTCTGGTATTTTTTGGTTTTCATCTTTGGGAGTTGTTTCAAAAAGGTTGATTGGTGTTGGAAAAGAGTAAACCATTTGATGCTTATAGTGATGCAAAAAGGGAGCTTGTTTAGACTGTTGCTTAGACTTTATCATGTCATGCTTGATGTTATTTTGATTATATGCTTAGTAGTTGTTGTTGTAGCATGACTTGTCTCAAATAACTAAGAGTGCTTAATGTGCCTTTGAAAGAATCATATGTTGTTTTTATCTTATAGAAGTATATTTTTGTGGTATTCTCCTTTGATGCTTTATTTGGGTTGACTTGGCGCATGCTTACACCATGTTTGACTTTAACCAGTCGCCTCAAGCCTCTATGATCATTTGATTTTTGACTTGTGATACCACTTTATGCTTTGGTTAATAATGTTTTGTCGCTATGCATGATTATGGCCGTTATTGCTCTCTTAGTTGGTCGCTCCCAGTCTTTTGCTAGCCTTCACCTGTACTGAGAAGGAATACTTCTCGTGCATCCAACTCCCAAAACCCAAAGTTTTCCAAAGAGTCCACTATAAATTCCTATGCATGGTATTTCAAACCATTCCAAGTAAATTTTCATGTGCTACCTTTCAAAAACCTTCAAATACTTCTCATTTTGTGACACTGTTTTTAGCACATGAGGACGTAGTGGTCCGGTTTGCTATCTTCCATATTGAATTAAGTACCCCTCGACTTGCATGCTTCATCTGCTCATCATTAATTTTGTAAGAGAGCTAGTCAGACCATTGTAACCTCTAAAAAAAGAAAATAAAAAAGGCACTCCTCCATGGTATGTGAAAGTTGGTGGGCACCCGAAGGATTCTGTTAGCCATGGTTTGTGGAAGGAAAAGTCGGGAGGAATGCCAAATTTTATAGAAGAGCATGTATGTGCCAGTTTTTCAAAGAACTCGGAACCGCTCTCAACTTGTTTAGTATGGAATATTGCAAGAACCCCATTGCCAGTTGTTGACAAGAACAACCACCTATCAAAACATTTTTTATCTTTGTTTTACAAATGAAAAGCTCTAGCACATGTTAAATCCCTGCTTCCCTCTGCGAAGGGCCTTTCTTTTACCTTTATGTCCAGTCTTCATCTTCTACCTTTGTGCATCGATTAAGAGAGCATAGTTGTCATTCTAAGTATAATGTGCATGGTCCCAAAATTTATTATTAATTGATTCATGATTATGGTATTGCTTGTTCTCAAATTATTTGTATCTAGTCACCCTCTTGAAATTTGAAGGTGTCCTATGCATTTATGTTTTGCTACTCCATGAGGGATAAGATGAATACCACTTTGCTATGTTTTCTATATGCTTCAAACAAACATACACATTTCATTGCATTATTACTCATGATCTTTTATTTGTGTTTCTTTTCATGTTGTAACATGGTTGCTAAGTTCTATGGTTAGAATTATATCTCTTATGCCCATGTTTAGAGTACTTTGATCTCAACATGCAATGCTTTACCTTAAGTTGATCAAGATTGTGTTGGTGCATGTCACCTCAAAAATTATTGTTTTGTTATCACTTACCTACTCAAGGACGAGCAGTAGTTAAGCTTGGGGATGCTTGATACGTCTCAAACATATCTATAATTTTTGATGCTCCATGCTTGTTTTACACCAATTGCTTTGTGTTTTGTTTAAACTTCGTGGCATTTTTATGCATTTTCTGGAACTAACCTATTAGTGAGATGCCATAGTGCCCGTTCCCTGTTTTCTGTTGTTTTTGTGTTTCAGAAAAGTTACACAGGAAATATTTTCGGAATTGGACGAAACAAAAGCCAAAGTTCCTATTTACCTGACACGAAGATGGAGTCTAGAGGAGAGACAGAGACGGACCAAGGGGCAGCCGCACCATAGGGTGGCGCGGGGCACCCCCAGGCTGCACCACCAGGTGGTGTGACCACCTGGTCCACCTCCTGACATCGCCCTTCCGCCTATAAATTTCCTTCGACGGGAAAACCCTAAAGTGACGAACACTTCTCCATGAAACATACTGCAAGCCACTGCCGTTGTCGTCCGAAGATCGGGATGGTCCATAAGCTCTTCCTGTCATGGTTTCATCAACAGATCTGCCATAGGGGTAGGTGTATGGCGGTTTGTGAAAGGAGGTGAACACGGCGGAGCGATCCCAGATGGTGGTAGCACGAGTTTACCCAGCTTCAGATCCCGCAACAGTGGCGAGACCCTACATGCTGCTATAATTCACTATATGGCAACAAGTGCTCGATTACAATGATGAGGTTGGCTATTTCGCTATGCGATTGGCCGTAAGTCTAAGCTGTTGTGTTGTGCCTCAAGGGCTTCTCCACGCCGGGCTTATAAAGGCGCCTGGCGTGGGCAACACGGTGGTACCGGAGCGGATACAACTTGGAGTCCTAGACTAAGTCCTATGCGTGTACTACAAGGCAACCCGCCATGGGCCTGTCTCCGGATCCGCCATAAGCACTTGCGTCCAGTACCGCCATGGTCTCTCCAGCAACTGGGCCGCCCGGTAGGCAATCCGCCATACCACCCTGATGGGCCACCCTGGCTTGCTGGTTTAGGACTACGTCGCTGGTATACCCATTTGGTATATCCCCAATAGTAGCCCCCAGGGAACTTCAAGATCGCCATCTCCATCCACCATGCCTCATCTTTGGCGAAGTCTATCCGCCATAGCTCATCTTCTGTTCTGGGTCTGGATGGCGGTTTCTTGATGTTTCTATTCTCTCCATCTATCAATCCACCGTAAATAGCGGATCAAGCTTTGTAGTTTGAACTTAGCGAGATTTCCGGGATCCGTTGGATCATACCATAGAAATCCACCGTAAATTTCGGCACGTAGTTCCTTCTAGGGCAAGATTCACAGTGCATGCACTATTTTACTGAAGTTACTTTTTTTTACCCCCGGACACGTGTCGCTGGATTAGGGTTTCTGCGATCAGGACGAGCGGTTGTGATGGCGGGCATGAATCTCAAGGTCCGGGGCTTATATATACCCCGGCCTCTCACCCCCGGCCGGTCACACCTCATTCACCCCTGACGCTCTCTCTCTCCTCAGCGCCTCCACGAGAGCTCTGCAATCTCTGACGAGCCACCGCATGATTTCCTTGCCGCCGGTGGTTTTTTCCGCCACAAACTGGCATCGTCTTCCTCGTCCTCGCTCGAGATCTTGGAAGTCATTTCCGCCACTCCTCTAGCCGCCATGGAACCAGAATTGCCTTGTCAAGCCTCAAAGTCTGAAGCTGCAGAAAGCTCAGCGCGGTCATCTGACACTGAGTCTGCCATACCCGAGACTTTGGGCGGTAGCTGGGATCCCTGCAACTTAGATGAGGGAACTCTAGCCTCATTGGAGCAGGAAGGATGGATAGCGGCCAAGGAGATTTCTAGATGGCGGGTAGATCCTAGTGCAGCGATGCCAGCCCCTTCCAATGGAGAGATCGTTATGCTGAAGTCTCACATCGACCGAGGCTTCAGCCTTCCACCATCCTACTTCCTGAAGGGCGTACTCCGGCATTACAGGTTACAGCTACACCATATCGCACCAAATAGCTTCACAGTCATAGCGGGATTCGTCGCGCTGTGCGAGTGATATCTGGGTATCAGCCCACGCGGAGACTTATTCTGCTTGTATTTTAACATCCGCCACAACCAGGATGCGAATGGAGATCCTCGCAATTGCGAATCGGTCTCCTTTGTTCCTCGAAGTGGGAAATCATACCCCTATATTATCTCGCATGATTCTGCAAAGGGATGGCGGGGATCTTTCTTCTATCAGGCTGACCAGGCCCCTCCTGAAAGGAAGTACGGCCGGCGGTCTTTTGTTGATGGCCCCACCGAGGAGCAGGATAGCTGGGGCGTCATGGACGATTTTACCATGGACGACGAATGCCAACTATGCTCACGACGAATTTCGAAACTTGTGTTTTCTGGACTAACAGGTGCTGACACCATCCACTGCTGGATCTCACGGCGGATTCAGCCTCTTCAATATCGCCCAGCTCTGATCTGCAAGTATAGAGGGATTGACGATCCTCTGCGCTATTCCAAGGAGGAACTATCTGCCGAGGAGATCGAGAACCGAATCCGCAACATCATCAAGGTGGGGCGAGATGAGCCATTGAGGCTAAAGATCCCCATGTATGAGAACGGCAACTGTCCATAGGTGAGTGCCTTCCTGTTCCGCCATAACCGTTATTCTTCTTGAATAACTTTGCATCTTTCTGCAGCTTTCCTCCCTTTCGCCTTCCGAGCTGAGCCGTCTAGTCCGTTATCCCCGAACGAAGGAGCTCACCGATGATGAGGACGAAACATCCTCATCTCCCAAAAGACAGAGGATGGCGGAAGAGGAGACTGTGGCGGATGAGCCCGCAGCAACGGTACCCCATGGTGTTCACGGCGCGGGCGGGCGCATACGTGGATTAGGCAAGAGAGTTATCTCCCGCCATCCGTCCCCTGCTCTGCGTGGCCACTTGGACACCATGCCCGAGCACTCCGCCACTATCAACCTGCCAGAGCGGAAGTAAGGAAGATATCCTTTTTTGATTTCATACCATCTATAACTTGACTTGTTCTGATCTGCGACATTGACTTTGTGCATAGGAGAAGGAAAGTTGCTGGCCAAAAGCCTCCAAGGACCAAACCATCCCCTGCTGCTGTTCCACCTACACCTGATGCTCCTGTCCGCCCAACTGGACCTTCCACTTCTACCCAAAGGGCTAGCAAGATGGCGGATGCCTCGGCAAAGGATGCTGGGCCCTCCACTCATCCTGCTAAAAGCGCAAAGAAGGTGAGCTTCCGTGGGAAAACGGTCGAGATGGGCGCAGGAGCTGGGGAGGCCTCAAAATGGAAGAAAGCAGAAGCTCTTTTCCGTCTTGACCACTTGCAGGAGGAGGCCAGTAACCATGTGTCAACCGCCATGTCATCATTTGTTCAGAGAACTAGTATTGTGAAAGATGTATGTACTCCCAGTAGCCCCCGAGCGCCGTGGCGGATTTTCATAGATGATCCGCTATGGAGCTCTAAGCAAAACTACTTTAAACTTTTGCATAGTATAGCCCCCGAGCGCTGTCATATTATACAGTGCTCTGTAGAGAACTTAAATTTTGCACTGAGTAGCCCCCGAGCGTTATGGCGGATAACTATCCGGCATAAAGCTCTTAAGAAGACTTAAAAAATCAGTATGAGTAGCCCCCGAGCGTTATGGCGGATGGCTATCCGGCATAAAGCTCTAAGAGTGACTAAAAAATCATCGTGAGTAGCCCCCGAGCGTTATGGTGGATGGCTGTCCGGCATAAAGCTCTAAGAGTGACTAACACTTCATATGGTTTTGCCAGAATTACAAGAAAGTTGTGGAGGACCTGGTCCAGGTCGTCAGCTCGCAGGAGAAGAATCTGGCAGAAAAAAGCGCTCTTGTGGCGGACTTACAGCAGCAGCTTTAGAACAGCGGTAATTTTCTTTTGTCTTGGATAAGATTAAGTACCTTTATGCTATCCAATCAATACTATGCTGACACTTCCGCCATGCAGATGCTGCCAAGCTTAAGTCCACACTTGAGGGGGTCGAAAAGGGCCACGCTATTGCGATGGAGGGGCTGCAGCAGCAGCTCCAGAAATCATTGGCTGCGAATACCCTCCTCGAAGAGCAGCTGAAGGACCAGGAGCGCCAGAACCTGAAGAAGGACAAGGAGATAGAGGATCTTCGCAAAGCTGCCGCCGAATTTGAACAGCGGCGAGATGGCTTTAACAAGCTCCTCGATCACTTCCAGAAGACCTTGCTAGGTATCAATGGCTCTCCATACTGTGTAGTTTGTAATAATGCGTTATGCCGAATGTGACACCTTGCTTGTTTCCGCTATGCAGCGACCCTGGACCAAGGCGAAGTGGATTCCGACGTAGGCTTGCGCATGGCCACTGACGCAGCGAAGAAGGAGCTAGATGGCCTTCTCAACGCTGGATGTTAGGCGTGCAGGAGTCTACAGATAGCGGGCTCCGCTAGCCTTTCCACCATAGGGCTCACCAAGAAGCTGCTTCTCGTGCCTGGGCTAGTAGCGGACTGGAAGTAGTCTTCCGCTCGGGGTGGTGCCAGAACTGCCTTAACCTTGGCGAAGGCCCACTACCCCAAGCTGGATCTGGACTTGATCACCTTCGGCATCCCAGAGAGTGGCGAGGATGGAACGCCGGTGGATGAGGCCGCCATCCGGTAGAGTGTGCTGGGATACGATCAGCTGTGTGCCCTGGGCACCCAGCTGAACGTATACTATGAGGCATATGATCTGCCGGGGTCTCCAAGCCAAGCTTCAGTGTCGGTCTCTGCAGCCACCGCTGGTGCTGATGGCGGTGATGAAGTGTCCTCTGGAGTCCCGCCAGCCGTTTAAGCTATTACCTGCAATGTGGCAGGAAGAAAACAATTGCATCAATTCGGCCCCTGAGTGGGTCTGTAAGTTAAACTTATTTAAACTGCGTGTATGCTCTGCACTGTGACTGATCTGCTTGTGGCGGATCAGTGAAATGCTTTTGAACTTTGCAGCTCAGTTTGTTATTAAGCGGTTTTATGTGCGAAAAAACTGCCAGGCCTATTTTTATGCAACTTGCAGTTGTTTGACATGCTCAAAAAACAACACTTTGAAAATTTTTCATGCGTTGGATTATGCGATCCGCCATCCAGCTCTTTGTGCTTGACTTTTCGTGAGATGGCGAAATCTTCGCACGAACAATCCGCTAGGGTGACGATACTTGATAGCAACCGTCCAAAACCCTTAGCAGATGGCGGCTTAGATCGTCAAAAAGTCACTACTCAGGAATCCACACAAAGAACATTAGATGGAGGTCAAAACATAAATATGCTATGCGGACCGTTATGGCGGATTTAAAAAGACGCAAGTGCAAAGCACAATTGTGCAAAGGTTCCATACGATCTAAATGAACAATAAAGGAGGTAAAAGACTCAAACAAAATCAAGAGTGAACCAAATGCTTTATTTCATTGATCATATAGAGGTGCCCATTACATAGCTAGGTAAGTGCTAAGTGTAGAAAGGACGTAGCTGTGCGATGTTCCATGGATGATCTGTTTCGTCGTAGATATCATCAGGGTCTCTTCATTTGCGCTTCTTACTGGGTCGCTTATCTAGCTTGCGAATATCAACGAGGTAGTAGGAACCATTCAGTAGAGCTTTGCTGATGACGAAGGGTCCTTCTCAAGGCGGGGATAACTTGTGGGACTTCTGCTGTTTGAGGCGTAGCACCAGGTCCCCCTCTTTGAATGAGCATTTGCGAACTCGCTGGCTGTGATAGCGGCAGAGATTCTACTGGTAGGTGGCAGATCTCTAGGCTGCTAGGTCTCGTTCTTCTTCTAGCAGGTCCACAGATAGTTGTCTGGACGTTTCTGCATCTTCCTCCTCGTAGGCCTCGACTCTTGGGGAATCGTACTGGACATCACTTGGCAAGATTGCCTCTGATCCGTAGACTAAGAAGAAAGGGGTGAGGCCAGTTGATCTGTTTGGCGTGGTCCGTAGACTCCACAGCACAGATGGCAACTCTTCTGCCTAGGCTCCAGCTGCTCTGTGTAGCGGTGCTTCTAGGCGTGGCTTGATCCCTGACATGATTAGTCCGTTGGTCCGCTCAACTTGGCCATTGGACTGTGGATGCGCCACAGATGCCATGTCAAGGCGGATTCCATTGTGATGGCAGTACTCTTCAACTTCTCCCTGAGACAAGTTTGTGCCATTGTCGGTGATGATGCTATATGGGATGCCGAATCTGACCACAATGTCCTTGACGAATTTTAGGGCAGTTTTGCCATCAAGTTTTCTGATGGGCTTAGCTTCCACCCACTTCATGAATTTGTCTACCGCTACCAGTAGGTGCGTAAATCCCGAAGGTGCTGTTTTTAGCGGACCCACCATGTCTAGCCCCTAGACCGCAAAAGGCCAGGTTATAGGGATCGTATGCAGCGTTGTGGTGAGCATGTGGGTTTGCTTGGAGTACATCTGGCAACCTTGGTAGAGCTCCATGATACGGTCTGCATCTGCCTTGGCTGTTGGCCAGTAAAATCCATGGCGGAATGCCTTAGCTACGAGGGATCTGGCGGCGGCATGATGCCCACATTCGCCTTCGTGGATTTCCCTTAGTATTTCGATTCTGTCCACTTGGGATATGCACTTCATGAAGACTCCCGAGGTGCTTCGCTTGTAGAGCTGGCCATTTATGATGGTGTACGCTTTTGCTCTATGCTCGATTTGTCTCTTTTGGACTTCGTCTTTGGGTAGCTTCTTGTTCGTCAGGTACTCTAGGTAGGGCTCTGCCCATGGCGGATTGCTGGGCAAAACCGCCATAACGGGGGAGCTCGCCAGTTCCGGATTTTCTGGATCTACCATCTTGACTGATGGTACGTGCAGGTGCTCGAGGAACACACCTGGCGGAACTGCCTTGCGGCTAGATCCTAACTTGGACAAGGTGTTGGCCGCCATGTTATCTTCTCGCCGTACGTGCTTTATGTCATAGCCGAGGAAACTTTTGGCCATCTCATCCACTTCGTCTCTGTAAGCCGCCATAACTTCGTTCTGAGCTTTGTATGTGCCAGCCACCTGCTGAGCGACAAGGTCAGAATCTCCACAACACATAATGTGTTGTACGCCGATCTCCTTTGCGACGCGTAGCCCATGCAGTAGCGCTTCATACTCCGCGATGTTGTTGGTGGTGGGGAAGTGGATCTGGAGAACGTAGCTGAGCTCATCTCCCTTGGGAGATTTGAGTGTTACTCCAGCCCCCGAGCCGTGTAGCAGCTTTGAACCATCAAAGTGCATCACCCAATGCTCTGGTTCTGGGACGGGCGTAGTCTCCTGCGCTTCCTTCCAATCCGCCATAAATTCCGCCAAAGCCTGGGACTTGATGGCGGTGTGAGGCTTGTAGTCGATGTCGAAAGAGGCCAATTCAATGCCCCACTTTGCAACTCGTCCTATTGCATCGCTGTTGTTGATGATGTCCTTCAGTGGAGCCTTGCTCACCACTGTGATCTTATGGTCATAGAAGTAGTGCCTTAACTTACGAGAAGCTAGGAAAACTCCATATGCCAACTTTTGGTAGTGAGGGTAGCGCTGCTTGGACTCCGTTAGGACCTCGCTGACATAGTAGACTAGTCGATGTATGCCGTACTCCTGCGCTTCTTCCTTATGTTCTACCACGATGACGATGCTGACGACCCTGTTGGTTGCCACCATGTATAGTAACATGGGTTCTTGGTCTTCGGGGGCTGCTAGGACTGGTGCAGTGGAGAGCACTCTCTTCAGATCCTTAAGCGCAGCGTCTGCCTCGTCGGTCCAGACGAATTCGTCTGATTTCTTCATCAGCTTGTAGAGTGGCAAAGCCTTCTCGCCAAGACGACTGATGAACCTGCTCACTGCTGCCACGCAGCCTGTGAGTCTCTGTACGTCCTTTAAGTCATTAGGCCGGGAGATGTCGAGGATTGCCCTGATCTTCTCTGGGTTGACCTCGATTCCGCGGTGGGAGACAATGAATCCCAGGAGTTGTCCAGCTGGTACCCCGAAGACGCACTTCGTGGGGTTGAGCATCATGTTGTACTTCCTTAGATTGTCGAAGGTCTCTTGCAAATCCGCTATAAGGCCATCTTGCTTCTTGGACATGACGGCGATGTCGTCCACGTATGCGTGGATGTTACGTCCGGTTTGATCTGCCAGGCACTTCTGCATGGTGCGCTGGTATGTTGCTCCTGCGTTTTTCAGACCGAAAGGCATTGTTACATAGCAATATGTGCCATAAGGTGTTACGAACGACGTAGCGAGCTGATCGGACTCCTTCATCTTGATCTGGTGGTATCCTGAGTAGGCATCTAAGAAACATAGCAATTCTAATCCCACCGTCGAGTCAATGACTTGGTCCATGCGAGGCAAGGGAAAAGGATCTTTTGGACACGCTTTGTTCAGGCTAGTGTAATCTACACACATGCGCAGAACTTTTGTGTTTTTCTTAGGAACTAACACAGGATTTGCCACCCACTTCATATGGATCACTTCTTTGATGAAGCCTGCTTTCAGTAGCTTGGAAATTTCCTTTGCTATCGCGCGGTGTTTTTCATCACCGAAGCGTCTCATGGCTTGTCTTACTGGCTTGGAGCCAGGGATTATCTTTAGGGCGCGCTCGGCAAGTTCCCTAGGTACACCTGTCATGTCAGATGGCTGCCATGCTAAGATGTCCTGGTTCTCACGGAGGAACTCAACGAGCACGCTTTCCTATTTGGGGGACAGATTTGTTCCAATGGAGGTGGTCTTAGCGGCATCGCCAGTGACAAGTTCCACCTGCTTTGTATCAACTGTAGGCTTGAAGGTGGGCAGGGAGGCGGAAACTTCTTGCTTGGATGTCGGCATCTCTGCGGGGTCCGTGGCGGCGTGGATTTCTTTGAACTCCTCGCCGAAGAACACTGCTTCCGCGAAAGCCTCTTCTCCGTCCTTGCACTCCTTTGCCTTTCTGAAGCTGCCATAAATGGTGATTATGCCATCTGGTCCTGGCATCTTCAGCTGGTTGTAGATGTAGCACGGCCTGGCATAGAAACTGTGGAAGGCAGGGCGGCCGAAGATCACGTGGTATGTACTTTTGAATGGGACTACCTTAAAGGTTATGGGCTCTTCTCGGTAATTTTCTTCACTGCCGAAGGCAACCTTGAGGGTGATGGACCCGAGGGACTTAGCTTGGCGGCCAGGAACCACTCCATAAAAGGTGACAGCACTATGGCGGAGTTGAGTCTTGGTAAGGCCAAGTTTTGTCAGTGTTTCCACGTACATGATGTTCAGGCTGCTGCCGCCATCCATTAAGCACTTGGAGAACTCATAACCGTGGATTACAGGGCATACTACCATGGCGTAATATCCATCCGGGATGTGCTCTGGATGATCATCGCGGCTCTAGTGCACTGGTACTTCGGACCATCGGACGTATTGGCGGACTTTTGGCACGGTGGCATTGAGGGAGCGCATAGCAGCTCGCTGTGCCTTAGCCGTGGGAGGTCCAAGGAACGTGTGAAAGGCTCCCTTTTTATTGGTGTTTTTGAATGGGTTGCTCGTGCCAGCCCCACCCTCTGCCTTTTCGGCGGGTTTGGACGCAGGGTCTTCATCCATATCACTGCCATCCTTGGATTCCTTATCCTTGTTTGCTTTTCCTTTGCCACGAGGCCGTTGTCGCTGGTTGCGCTTGTAGCCAGCTTCTTGATCCGCCTTGATGTCGTTGACAAACTTGCAGTTCTGGTTGGTGTGATTGCACTTCCCTGAAGCATCTCGATGGGCGAAGCATGGCATATCGCGGTATTCATCGTAGGACATGGGGGCTGATGGCGCCGAAGCGAGAGCTATAGAGCTCCGTGGCTGGCCACTGCTAGTATCGCATCCTCTGCCGTGCTGGCTATTTTGACCCTTATCGGCGAAGGTTGTGGCCACCATATCCGGAGTTTGCTGCTCTTCTGGCGGATTCTTTCATTTATTGCTATTGTTCCGCTTTCCAGTATTCTGGATGGCGGAAGCCTTCAGGGATTCGCGGGCGTCGTCATCGGTGGCCACGTAGTTGCTTGCAATGGTGATCATGGAGTTTAGGGTTAATTTCCCTTCGTTCCTTTCTCGCAACAGGCGATGGCGGAGAAGCTGGCCTCTCTCCAAACTGTTGATGAAGGCGAGGATGGCGGATTCATCGGTAACTCCCTCACAGGAGTTCTTCATATCTAGCAATCGCGCAAGGAAAGTTCGGGAGGTTTCGTCGTCAGCCCATCGGCACCTTTGGAGGTCACCAATATTATGAGGTCTCTTATAAGTACCCTCGAAGTTTTCGGTGAACACAGTTTGCATATTGAACCAGGTTTGGATGGAATTCTCGGCCAAGTCATTGATCCACTGCCGCGCTGTACCAGATAGCATCAGGGGCAGATAGCGGACATCAACGTTGGGTGATCCCCCGGCGAACTGCACTGTGTTGAAGTAGTCTTGTAGCCAAGTTAGAGGCCTGTCGACTCCATTGTACTGGCAGATATTTTTCTCGATTTTGAACCCATGTGGGATGGGCTGATCACGGATCCGTTGTCCAAAACACTTTGGGCCAAGGAAGAAGGCTGTTTGAGACTTGGCAATCTCATTTAGGTGGGTACGCGCATCATAGGGCTTCTGGTCCTGCGGATCCTTGCGAGAGTTGCGTGATTCTCTTGGTCCGCCGCCGCCACCGCCGCCGCCATGGGGGCTGCCTGGTGGAGATGGCGAAGGATCACGTAGTCTTTTACTCTCGCCGTCCTACGATTGATCTCTACAGCTACGACGGCTTCCCTCTGCTCTCTGTGGAGATGGATCGCCGTCATGGCGGCGGGAGCCTTGCCCTTTGTCATCGTGGCAGTGGGAAGAGCGATGCTTATCCTTGTCGCCGTTGCGGTGCGCGCCGTCATCATGGCGAGATCATTCCCTTTGTTTGGATCCGCCGTCTCGACTAGCTTCCCGTCGTGGCGGATCGTCTCTGCTTCCAGCGTCACGGCTTCGTCCTTGCTTGCCATCGTTGTCGCGTATGACGATTCCTCCCTTTGGGATTTTGAACGTCTTATACTTTGGTGGCGGCATATTGGTCTTATGGCGGGGAGCAGCGTTGTCTTGCTGGTATCCATAGGCAGGGTAGTTCTTGCGAGGTGGTGATGGATTTCTCTGCGGACCCTTGCCGTGTGGCTTGTCATCGGAGGATATTGGGATGGCATCTGCCCGGTTGCGAGCTTCTCTTCTTCAGACTTCTGAGGATCCAGTATGAGATTCGTTATCAGGGCACGTACCATAGTTGCCAGCACCCTGAGCCTTGGAGGCAGTGCTGGACCTGCATAGCGCGGGATCAGATTCAAGCCGTCGTGATGGCGTAGCCTTCTCCTGCTGCACCAATGCTTTGGTCATCAGTTTTACCGCTGTCTCTAGGGCTACTGGGCTTTTATTATTCTCCAATAGCTCCTTTGCGGCCACGATGTTCTCTACGGGCGTAGCCCTGACTTCCTCGTGGTTCTTGTCCACATATGGCGGGTTCTTGATATACATCTTGGCCAGAGTTTCTGTGGTTGGCACGGTGAACTCAAGGTTTTGCACCAGCTGCGGGTCGCCTCCCTTGTTCATTTGGTTCTGGATGAGGGTAACGTACTTATCCTCCATGTTCCTTGCGTGCTTCAGCATGTCTTGAGCTTTAGCAATGTCCCCATCTAGCTGTTGGCCCATCTTCTCGACTCGCTTTGCCTCCTTAAGGATTGCTCGCCTTTTCTTCTCGAGATCGTTCATGTCTCTGACATAGTCAGGGTTGATTGGATCTGCTAGAGTTCCATAGACGACCTTGTCTAGCGGGGTCGTGAAGTCTTCTAGGTGATGCACCTCGGGGATGGTGGGTTGCAGAGGCCTGGGGCCTCCCTGGATCTCAGGAAGTTGTTCCGTGGCAGGATCGGCGGCTTGTGGCGGGTTCCCCTGCTCAATGCCGGCATCTCCATCATGGGCTGTCTGAGATGGTGGATCACCGGTTGTCTGCCCAGCGTCATCTCCTTTGTTGGTCATGAACACCTGCTTGGCGGCTGCGTTCTGTTCTTCAAGTGCTTGCTGACCTAACTCCGCCTCGATCCTTCTCATGGCGGCGTCAGAGTGATCAGAATCATAGCCTTTGCTATCCCAGTCATCTGATTCACCACTTTCGTTAAGTGCCTTTAGGATGGATTCACCTGGGCTATCTTCTCCATTGGAGGTAGATCCCGAAGTGATACCTGCGAACACAACAAGGCAATACCGCGGTGTCTCTAATGCCAGATTGCTCATGGCGGATTCACAGCGGTCTACCACCACTTCCTCTACCTCTAGGGCGGGCTGGGTGGGATTGTTTTTTAGATCCGATCTAGGTAACTTAGGAAGTTCCAGATCAGATGAGTCCTCCTCCGTATCCAGCTCGAAAGCGGTCCGTTTGGGGGATTCAGCCATACCGATCCGCCGGAAATTGGTTTCCGTAGCGGGGGTAGGATTTGTCCCTCCAATGAAGATATGGATATCTCCGATCGGAATGACGGTGAATCGAGCGGGGTCTTCTCTAGTCGGCACCCAGAGGTTATCCGCTGGGACGATGGGGAAGCCAGAATCATAGAGGATGCGCCCGATGGCGACGGTGTCGCCGATGCCTGCGAAGGCGGATCCCGCCTGGATCCGCGCTCCTGACGCGATCTGCCCCACGGTGGGTGCCAACTATCGTGGTTTCGTCAACAGATCTGCCATAGGGGTAGGTGTATGGCAGTTTGTGAAAGGGGGTGAACACGGCGGAGCGATCCAGGACGGTGGTAGCACGAGTTTACCCAGCTTCAGATCCCGCAACGGTGGCGAGACCCTACGTGCTGCTGCAATTCACTATATGGCAACAAGTGCTCAATTACAATGATGAGGTTGGCTGTTTCGCTATGCGATTGGCCGTAAGTCTAAGCTGTTGTGTTGTGCCTCAAGGGCTTCTCCACGCCGGGCTTATAAAGGCGCCTGGCATGGGCTACACAGTGGTACCGGAGCGGATACAACTTGGAGTCCTAGACTAAGTCCTATGCGTGTACTACAAGGCAACCCGCCATGGGCCTGTCTCCGAATCCGCCATAAGCGCCTGCGTCCAGTACCGCCATGGTCTCTCTAGCAACTGGGCCGCCCGGTAGGCAATCCGCCATACCACCCTGATGGGCCACCCTGGCTTGCTGGTTTAGGACTACGTCGCTGGTATACCCATTTGGTATATCCCCAACACTTCCTGGCACCCTGTCGGAGAGGGGAATCATCACCGGAGGCCTTCTTCATCACCATGCCAGCCTCCGGAGTGATGCGTGAGTAGTCTATCTTGGACTATGGGTCCATAGCAGTAGCTAGATGGTTGTCTTCTCCTCCATGTGCTTCATGTCAAGATCTTGTGAGCTGCCTATCATGATCAAGATCATCGTTATGTAATTCTACATGTTGTGTTTGTTGGGATCCGGTGAATATTGAGTACTATGTCAAGTTGATTGTTGATTTATCATGTCTATGTTATTTATGATCTTGCATTGTCTCCGTTGCTAGTAGATATCTTGGCCGAGTAGATGCTAGTGACTCCAAGAGGGAGTATTTATGCTCGATAGTGGGTTCATGCCTCTAGTAATCTGGGAGAGTGAAAATACCTCCTAAGGTTGTAGATGTGCTGTTGCTACTAGGGAGATAACAACAATATTTTGTTCAAGGACATTTATATTGTTTACATTACACACTTTGCTTAAGGCAATAATCTGTTGCTTGCAACTTAATACCCAACAGTTGTTCGGATGATATCTGGCGGGTGGATTATTAGTCATAGATGCAGTTGGATTACAGTCTAAGTATTATGTTGTAATGCCCAAGTGAATCTCATAGTGATCTTCATGACATGTACATGCATTGCTTTGCATTCTTTGTTTTGTCAATTGCCCAACTGTAATTTGTTTACCCAGCATGTTATTTATCTTTATGGAGAGACACCTCTAGTGAACTGTGGACCCCGGTCCATTCTTTTACATATATTACTTTCTATTGCAAGCACTGTTTACTTTCTGCAATTATTATTTACTTACTGCAAGCAAATATCATCTTCCACACGATACGTTTAATCCTTTGTTTTCATCAAACCGGTGAGATTGACAACCTCACTGTAAGTTGGGGCAAAGTATTTTGGTTGTGTTGTGTGCAGGTTCCACGTTGCTGCTGGCGCAGACACCGTGCCATCAATGACTCCTTCTGGCGCCGTTGCCAAAGTCAGCTAGCAACAATCTTCGGAAGTGGTTTCTTTCTCCTACTGGTCGATTAAACCTTGGTATCATAACTAAGGGAAGATTTACTGCTGTGCTCATCATACCTTCCTCTTGGGGCTCATGTGAGACATTAGTCACCAACACCAAAACATTACAACAGTCCGCGGTATGAAGGAACCCGAAGATCCAAGTCTCCCAAGAAAGTGTACGACTACAAAGATGATGAAAAGGAGATGGGAGCACCATGCTTTACTCGCAGAGTTCGCAGCACTCCCGTACCTAAAGGATTCAAACTACCCCATGATCAGCAGAAATATGATGGATCGCAGGAACCACAGTCATGGCTCTCAGACTATCTACAAGCAGTAAGAAAACTATTGGCTCAAAAGAGACAACAATGCAAAGCTTACAGCTACACCTCACTAGTGCGGCGCGGTCATGGTTAGGCAAGCAAGGGAGAGAAACAATCAGGAGCTGGGACAAACTCAAAAGGTAGTTCATAAGCAACTTCAATTTGACTTACAAGCGACCAACATCAATAGAAGAAGTCAAAGCTTGCATGTAGAAGCACAATGAATCAGTTCGATCATACATACAATAGTGGAGCATCATCAAAAACTCCACAGTCGACGTTTTCGATGAAAGAGCAATTGATGCTTTCACGATTGGGTTACGATGAGGAGATCTAGTCGAAGAAATGGGACGAATCAAGCCAAAATAGTGGCAGAATTAATGGACATAGAAAATAGATTCGCGGATGGCGAAGATGCCTGTCACAATAAAAGGACGCGGTCACTCGAAGACGACAGAGGGAACATGTATAGCAATCAGAGGCGAAGGTCCCTCAACTATTATAACTACGACTCCCATAGTCAAGTAGCTACAGGATACAAAGAGAACAACTACCAGGGAGACGATCGCAGGAACACAGGACATCGCAACAACAAGAGAGAAAACTCAAGTAGCAATAGGCAATTTCAGCCAAGAGGTTCAAGGGAATACAACCAGTCACTAGACGATATGCTCAATGGGCCATGCCATATGCAGTACGCATTCATCGATGACAAGAGAGTATCACGACATGTGATGAAGGATTGCAGGACATTCCTCAAACTCCAAGAAGCAGTAGTACATAAGCAAGCCAAGGTAAGAAGCCAAGGATACGACGGAAACGCGAGAAGTGCACCCCCAGCAAATCAGCAAGCAACAAACAGAGCCGCGCAAGGGCAAAATAAGCCAAATCAGGGAAAATAAAATGATGGAGGATATATCCCATCTAAAGGGCACATCAGCGCAATGATACAGGCAGTACCAAAGTCAAACAAAGAGCAGAAAAGCATCTCTCGACAAGTTAATCTAGCAATAACTTTGCCTCCAGTGTCCACAGAGTATTTACACTGGTCCGAACAACCGATAGAATTCAATAGAGAAGACCACCCAATAATAGTACCTCGGCCAGGTAATACACCTCTGGTACTCAAAGCAAAAATAGGAGGGTACGACATGGAAAGAGTGTTTATGGATGTAGGAAGTAGTATAAACCTAATATACGCAAAGATGCATGCTTTGGGAAATGAACATATCACTGGAGTTCCTCAAGCCGACAGATTGCTCTTTCCATGGAATAGTACTAGGAAGCGCGAACTACCCACTGGGTCAAATAGCACTCAACATTTGCTTTGGAAACCGCCAAAACTATAGAAAAGAAAAGCTAGACTTCGAAGTCATGGATTGGCCCTCTCAGTATCACGTGATCCTCGGACGACCCGTGTTTTCGCGTTTTATGGCAGTGCCTCACTAATCATCACAGTGAAAGGAAGCTTCATGCTCTCAGATATATGCGACAAAGAGTTCCACAAGATGGCGCAAACATTTGGTATGATAGCCGAATATGGACAACTCAAAGGAAAAACAAATAAGGAGATCACAACGACTACAAGGCAACCCAAAGAAAACAATGCAGGCAGCATCGAGCCAGAAGCGAAGAAACTTCGAGTCCAAGCGGAGGACCCGAGCAATTCTGCGGCAAGCGAACCAGGGACCCCCGCCACCTAGGCGACGATTCCTTAAGAGAGAGTAGAATTAGTAGAATAAGGCTATCTAGCCACGAGTTATAAGGGCAAGACCCTCTAGACCCAGAACATAGGCCACCGGTCGGGTCTCTTGGGGCACCCCATGTATCGTTATATTAAGTATAATATATAAAAGACAAGTTCCTCATTCATTAGGTTTACAAGTTTGCTATATCAATGCCCCTATACAAAGAAGAACAGGGAGTGCTAAGAATTGCGATAAAAGCACACAAAAAATGACAACACAGCATCATGAGTCAAATATTCTGATAACAACATCAGAATAACCAAAACTCTCATGCTCACAAAAATGAACAAAGAAAATTACAGTGAGAAAATCCCTTTTACAAGGACACCGGATCTAATGAATCAACCATGAGTGGGTTTAAATAGTGGTATTCATGGAAGAAACCAGCATCAGCCTCAAGCAGCTTAGCAATCATCCTCCTTGTAGGTTCAAGTGTAGCATCCATATGAACCCAAAGCACCAAAGATTTGGATCTTTGGGGAGGAGGCAAACCCCGAGAGATAGTATTAAAATTCAGCTTTGAATGCCACTTCTGCACCCAGCCAAGAGCACAGTTAGCACCAGCAACCAAATTAAGCTCTATAAGCCGATGGATATGCCGGCTTGTATCAAAAACCTCGAGTAGATGACCAAAATTCTCAGGGGGAGGATTCCTGGGAAGCATAACCGAAAACATAGTTGTCAAAGATTTTCGACAAGCATCAACGGATTCTCCAACATGACGAACCCAATCCTGCAGAAGAACAATGGCAATACGGTGACGAGCATCAACCTAGAAAGTATTGGTATCCGAAGATACCCTCTCAAGAGCCGTGGTTCGCTCGGTTACTCGACAATCCTTGGCAATAGGGTCCAAGAAAACACCTAAGAAGCAAAAAGTCAAGATATACCGAACCAAGAATAAACAACAAAAGACACCGGGGGGCTCCGAGTAGCTTACATTGCAGCTGCTCGCATGCGGACTCGATAATTTCAGTCATATAAATGTCGCATTCTTCGAGTTGGGCAATTTTAGCCACTAAGATATACATCTATTCCTCCAGAGAGGACACTTTCTTTAATAAGCTAGAGGATCTTTCGGCTTGATCCATGGCAGTTCTAGTTTGATGTTTCCAAGATGACAACCGACCCTCAAGATCCGCAATCCTCAACAAATGTCCCGTGCAATGATCAGGTGAAACACGTTCAGAAGGAACCTCAGGAATTCGTGAAACCACTACATTCATTAGCAAAGGACCACACCCAATCTCAGGCATCTCGATCTCGCATTCAAGTGGGACAAGGAAGAGAATGACAACTTCAAATACAGCACAAGTGGAAGCCATAAATTATGGTACAAAATATTTACAAGAGGTAACTCTGGGCAGGACAATCGAGCACAATGTTTAGATTACAGCAAAAGGGCAACACAGAGAGAATAATCTAGGAAAGACAAGCAGAAGTCTATGCCACCTCAGCAGGAGAGGGATCTGCAGGAGCAGGAGCACTCGAAAAAGGTGTAGAAGCCGAAGGCGTTGGCACAGGCAGAATCAAGGAAACAAGCTTGGGCGCGTACTTCTTCGCCTCCACGAAGAACTCCTTCATCTCTGCTGGGCGTCGCGCATAAGAGGAGCTCACCTTTTTCTAGTACACACTTTTGCCATGTGACTGAGTCAGAGCAATCGTCCCCTCAACACCTCGCTTGATAGAAGAAAGCTTTAGCTAAAGTACATGATCTTCTAAGGTGTCAAAAGCCTCGACTAGTCTCCTAAGATTACCGACATGCATCTCACCCTTCTTCTTCGGAAACAACTCAACGAACAGGCGAGGAAGCATGTGGCAAGCTCGCTGGAGGACGTGTCTAACATTCTTCTAGTTCGACTCCACGACGCCAACAGTATCTAGCAGAGGATCCTTGGCGCTGTCAAGATGGAGTTTTATTATTTCTCCAAGTTGTTTTGCTGCATCATGAAATTCACAATTAAAGTCAAAACATGCACAAAGATAGAAAAGGATAATGCAAACAGAAGACAACAATAAGGAGAGAACTTACTGCCAACAGACGTGAGAATACCATTGAGTCATTTCACAACATCCTCTTCACGCTTGGCTTGCTTTTGGGAAACTTTAGCTAAAGCATGCTCAGCCTTAATAGCCCTGCCTTCGGCTACTTTATCCGCTTTATCAGCAGAAGCCTTGGCAGCATCAGCCTCCTTCAGAGCCTGGGAAGTGGCTTTAAGTTTGGCCTCCAAAGAAGCCACACACACAAGGGTATTGACTAAAGAAATTACAGATATGGTGACAACATAGAAACTCGAGTTATCAGAGGCAACAAAGACAAGAAAGCAACATAAAAACAAAGGAACTACAGATATGTACCCTTGGATTCATTGGTAGTCTTTCAAATCTCGAGACATTCAGCGCCAAGAGAAAGAAATTTCTGCATCAAAGGCTGCAGAATGAACATCCATAAGTAAAGCTATATACATCATAAAAAATAGAGCACGGGGCGTACTCACATCACTCAAAGAAAAAGTGTCCTGATGCGCCTCGAGGGAGACAGATGCAGTATGTGTCGCCTTCTTACGATGTTTAATGGCTGATGCTTTCATAATCTTCTCTAGGGTGTACTCCAGGGGAAACTCTACCACAGCCTCTTCTTGCGAGTTCTTTTCCGCAATGGTAGAGGTTGGCGGAGGAAGAACCACATCAGCTGTCTCTTTCAACTTATCATCATCACTAGGGAAAATTGATCAAGTTTAAGGATAGGAGAGAGAAAACAAGAAAATATCAGCAACAAAAGCGGGAATAACTTACGAGTCAGCTCCAAGGAAGTCAAATAGAGTAGGATATTTAGAAGTCGATTGCACTTGCGTACATCTTTCAGCTTAGATGAACCCGAGGAAGTCAAATCTTCTAAGAGTTTCCTTTTCTTGTCTACACTTTGGACTTCAGATTCAGCTGGGGGAGGCAGCAGAGTGGGGTCACTTCCCTCTAGAGAACTTTCATCTCCATACCCGTCTAGATTCTCAAAAGCCTTGGGGGTTTCGGAGTCAGCAGGAGCAACTTTAGCAGTGATAGGCCCTTCCTCGGGAAGAGGAGGACGCAAAGCCAGGACTTATTGATCCTATCAAAATGCAAACACAAAGCATCAAGAATATATAGACAAGATTATACAGAGAAAAGAATATTTCTTTGGGTTAAAAGTCAAAGTACCTTTGGCAAAGGATGAGTGGAATCAAAAGGAATGGCTAGACACGCAGGAACTACTAGTTTTGAAGTAAGGATAGTCAGTGATCTAACCCTCTTATCAAGATCCTTTTTCTCTGGGTCCTTTGGAGACACTTGAGAAGGATCTGACAAGCTAGAATAAGTCCACAATTTGGAAACTCTAGATTGCAGTGGTTGAATTTGTCGTTGAAGAAAGAACACCATGAGTTGTGTCCCAGTAAGCTCCTTCTTCACTGCATTCTTTAGCTCCTGGATATGAGCCAGCAACGGTTTGATGTTTTCGACTTCAGCATTGGAGGGCAGAGCGTCCCAGGTAGTCAATTTTGTCAAGATTTTGCTCGCATCAAATGGGGCAAGCCCATATTCATCGGATTTAGAGGATTTTTGGTCTTTGATGTAGAACCACTTTTGTCTCCAACCTTGAACCAATTGAGCCATCTTGAAATCAAGATATTGCGATTCTGACCACACAGAGACGATGGCACCGCCAAGCTCTGGAATTTTGCCTTTGGAACCACTAGGGCGCAAGCGAAAGAGGTACGTCCACAGAATCCAGTGGGGATCAATGCCCAAAAATGCCTCACACAAAGTAATGAAGTGGGCAATGTGCAGAAGAGAATTTGGCGTGAGCTGATGCAACTGCATGTCGTAAACAAATAGAATCCCACGAAGAAATTCATGGGTAGGAAGAGAGAAGCCATGAAGGAGGAAAGCTAAAAACATCATCCAGAATCCCGGTGGTGGTGCAGGGATGACCTCGGTGCTGGGGAAGATGATCTCTGCGGATTATGCTAAGAATCCTTCCTTCTTCACCTTCTTCAGAACTGTCTCATTGAGAATGGAAGTTGTCCAGCCCAGAGCTCGCTTCTTTGAGCCCTTCTTCGCCATTCTTGATTGGTGCACGACTCGCTTGATGGACATGCAATGGCGCGGCACTGGGAGGTGCGAGAGAGAATGAGCTCAAGGGAGAAGAAGTGGCGGCAACGGCGGAGCGAAGAGCTAGTAAACAGTAAAATTAAAAGGATTTCTCCTTAAAAAGCTTCCACAGGAAGGAACGTGGGCTGCGACATGGCGAGAAAAGCAGAAGCGGCGAGCCCACTAACGGGCGGAAATTTCAGGAAATTACCGGGCTACCCATGTGCAACGGTCAGCCTTTGGTAAAATCATAACAGTGAGTGGTCATGTCAATGACATCATATTATGATGTACATTGTTTATACATACAAAGCCAAATTGAAGAGATGCAAGTCGAAGAATTTTCTGAGTCTATGATTGTCTCCAAGAACCCGACCATAGCCTCGGGGGCTACTCCCATCGGAAGCGCTAATCGCGTACCCGATGAAGTATAAAGTTAAAAAAGAAAAGAGATCTCAAATTGTTTTGTGCAGGTCATGATGAAAGAAGGTAAGAAAGAAGACAATATTCGGAGCCTATACTCATTTTTTTTGACTATAACCTTGGGGGCTACTCCCATCGGGCGCTAGTCGCGCACCCAATGAAGATGGAAATTATCGACTTTGCACCCAATGAAGATGGAAATTATTGACTACGCATTGAAGATGGAAATTATCGACTTTACATTGGTGTAAATTATCGACTTCATTGTCAAAATGGTAAACACCAGACATTAAAATTTGCTAATTCACTCCCATCGGGAGGGATTTGCGACTAGTTGAAGAAAGTATCCTGAAGATTTTGGATATTGAAATAGCCAAACAAGGCTCATGACAAAAGTTTGATTCTCAAGCCGTGTGATCGCGATAAAAGCTTGACTGCCGTGGTCGCAAAGATCATGAAGGTAAGACCCAAGGATCCATGTCTTAGTAAGTCCTAAATATGGCAAAAGACTGGGTTACGCTAGGTACCGAATTCAAGTCCTGGGACTTGAGTTTGAAGTAGGTAACAAGTTTATGCTCAGGCAATTAGCCGGTTTCCTGATCTGTCAGAGGCACCAGGCTTGTTAACCAAAATCCCCATGAGAAATCATATAAAACTAGCATTAGGACTCGAAGAAAGCTTTTGCAAGAACAAAATACCTTTGAATATATTGCAGCCATCAACATCAAAATCATTAAAAGAAATAGAGCTATCATCTCCCACACTCCGAAAAATTTCAGCACTCTTTTGAGAAAAAGTTTTTGCAGTTTTGGGTTTTTTCGCACAAGGAGTAGGAGATTTATCTACACCAATCAAAGTAAGAGGATTGCTATCATTTGGAATAACATCATTAGAGGTGGTAATAGTACATACCTTCATCTTTCTAGCCATCTCATCTTGTCTTTCCCACCTGGCATGCAATTCTGCTAACATCCTAACATTTTCATCAATTCTAACTTGGATGGCATTAGTAGCGGAAAAAGTATTGCTTTCCTTCACATTATTAGGCAACACATTTAGTTTCAGAAGTTCAACATCAAGAGCAAGGCTATCAACTTTAGAAGCAAGAATATCAATTTTACCCAACATTTCCTCAACAGACTTGTTAAAAGCGGTTTGCTTACCGATGAAGTCCTTGAGCATTACCTCAAGATCAGAGGGCACGCCCCTAGTGTTGTTAGAGGAATTACCATAAGAGTTACCATAACCATTACCATTGGTAGAAGGATACGGCCTATAATTGTTGCTAGCAAAATTATTCCTATAAGCACTGTTGTTGAAATTATTATTTCTAATGAAGTTTACATCAACACGCTCTTCCTGAGCAACCAAAGAGGCCAAAGGAACATTATTAGGATCAACATGAGTTCTATCATTAGAAATCATAAGCATAATAGCATCAATCTTATCACTCAAGGAAGAGGTTTCCTCAACAGAATTTACCTTCTTACCTTGTGGAGCTCTCTCGGTGTGCCACTCAGAATAATTTACCATCATGTTGTCGAGAATCTTTGTTGCGGCGCCCAAGGTAAGGGACATAAAAGTGCCTCCAGCAGCTGAATCCAATAGATTTCTTGAAGAAAAATTCAGTCCTCCATAAAAAGTTTGGACAATCATCCAAGTAGTCAGTCCATGAGTGGGACAATTCTTTATCATAGATTTCATTCTTTCCCAAGCTTGAGCAACATGTTCATTATCAAACTGTCTAAACTTCATAATATCACTATGCAAAGCTATAATCTTAGCAGGAGAATAGTATTTTCGAATAAAAGCATCCTTACACTAATCCCAAGTATCAATACTATTTCTAGGCAAAAATAGCAACCAATCCTTAGCTCTTCCTCTTAGGGAGAAAGGAAACAACTTAAGCTTAATAATATTACCATCTACATCATTATACTTTTGCATCTCACATAGCTCAACAAAATTGTCGAGGTGAGCTGCAGCATCATCAGAACTGGCCCCGGAAAATTGCTCTTTTATAACAAGATTTAACAAAGAAGGTTTGATCTCATAAAAATTTGCCTCGGGAGCAGGTGGCGCAATAAGAGTGTAGATAAAATCATTGTTTTTGGTGCTAGTAAAATCACACAACTTGGTGTTCTCAGGAGTACCCATTCTAGCAAAACTAAAAGCAAGCAAGTAAAAGCAACTATAAAGGAAACTATTTTTTTGTATTTTTGATAAAACGATGCAAGTAAAAATAAAATAAAGCAAAACAAAAACAAAGTAAATGATTGAGCGTGAGAGACTGCCCTTGCAGAAATCTTCTTTCTCCCCGGCAACGGCGCCAGAAAAATTACATGATGGCGTAAGATTACATACATTGGGAACCCCAAGAGGAAGGTATGATAAGCACAGCAGCAAGTCTTCCCTCAGTTGCGAAACCAAGGTTTATCAAACCAGTAGGAGAAAGCCAAACTTCAGAAGGTGATGCCTGCTAGCTTCGCGACAGCTCTGGACAATTTATAAGGCGCCTCGTCTGGGGCTCTGCTTTGCACCAGTAGCAATGTGGAACCTGCACACAACACAACCAAGAACTTTGCTCCCAACTTACGATGAGGTTGTCAATCTCACCGGTTTGCTGTAAACAAAGGATTGAGCGTATCGAGTGGTAAAAGGTAATAGTATACAGGAATGTAAATAAGCAAATAAAGTAAACGGTAATAGCAATGTAAAGAAAATTGGACCGGGGTCCACAGTTCACTAGTGGTGTCTCTCCATAAGATAAATAACAACATGCTGGGTAAACAAATTATAGTTGGGCAATTGATAGAATAAAGATAGCATACATATGTCATGAGGATCACTGTGAGATTCACTCTGAGCATTACGACAAAATATAAAGAGTGTAATCCAACTGCATCAATGACTAATAATCCACCCTCTGAATGTCATCCGAGCAAACATTGGGTATTAAGTTGTGAACAATGGATAATTGCATTAAGCAAAGTGCGTAAAGTAAACAAAGTAAATGTACTTGGATGCAAGAATGTTGTTTTCTCCCTAGTGGCAACATCACATCTACAACCTTAGAGGTTTCTGTCACTCCCCCAGATTACTAGAGGCATGAACCCAACTATCGAGCATAAATACTCCCTCTTGGAGTCACTAGCATCTACTCGGCCAAGATATCTACTAGCAACAGAGAGCATGCAAGATCATAAATAACATAGAGATAACATAAAGATATATAATTACGCACATCAACTTAACATAGTACCAATACTCATCAGATCACAACAAACACAACATGTAGAATTACATAAAGGTGATCTTGATCATGTAGGGCAGCTCACAAGATCTAAACATGAAGCACATGGTGGAGAAGACGACCATCTAGCTACTTCTATGGACCCGTAGTCCAAGGTAGACTACTCACACATCACTCCGGAGGCGACCATGGTGGTGGAGAAGGCCTCCGGCAGGGATTCCCCTCTCCGGCAGGGTGCCGGGAAGAGCTCATGGATCCTCCTGATCTCGCGACGATGATGGCGGCGGCTTGCAGTATGTTTCGAGGAAAAGCTATCTGTCCTCTAGGTTTTTCCCGTCGAGGGGAACTTATAGGCGAAAGGGCAGCGTCAGGAGGTGGGCTAGCTGGCCTCACCCCCTGGTGGCATGGGCCAGGGGTAGGCCACGCCACCCTAGGGTGTGGATGGCTCCTGCCCCCCCTCCGTCTCATCTTCGGTCTTCGCGAAGCTTCGGGAAAAATAGAAGGTTTGGCTTTTGTTTCCTCCAATTCCGAGAATATTTCCTATGTAGCTTTTCTGAAACACAAAAACTGCAGAAAACAGGGAACTGGCACTGTGGCATCTTGTTAATAGGTTAGTTCCGAAAAATGCATAAAAATGCCATGAAGTGTAACAAAACACAAAGCAAATGGTGTGTAAACAAGCATGGAGCATCAAAAATTATAGATACGTTCGAGACGTATCAGGGTGCTCTGACCAGTTCAAGTGCTCGGGAGATGCTGGTGGTGCATGCTCGGCATGGAAAACCTCCCTTCCATGCTTCCTCTGGACACGATTTGTCGGGCGCCCCCTCTAGATCATAGGCATGAAACCACGTGGTGGAGGGAACGCTTCTTCCTGGACGACCAGCTGTCGCGGCTCGATGAGGTGCTGGATCGTGGCGGCCTGATGGCCATGTTGCACAACATTTGGTGGCGGATTAGGTGGCAGTGGTGGTGCGTTGTAAGCCACGGCGCCTGCGACCGGCTGCTCGGATCGCATCTTCTCCTGAAGCACTTGGCTGAGCCGAAGGAATTCCTTGCACTCGATGAGGAGATGTGCTGGTTTTTGCCTTCCATCCTTGTCGATGTAGGTGTGCCTGGTGCACCCCCCGTTGAGCATCTCTTCCACCAAAATCGGTGGTTGGTCACGATGCCGATGCCACTCCGTTTTTGGCCTCGAATCATGGCCGGCACCTCTGCTACTGCTTTCGTAGTAAGTGTTCCCCTGCCTCGGTCCGTCGTGGTTGTCGTTATGGTCATTGTTTACGTAGCCTGCTGCTACCATGTCTGCTGTATCCAAATCTCCATATCGGCTTCGGCATCCTTTCTGTCGCACTCGCCGTGAACCGGAGTGGAGTTGATCCTTTGGATCGATGTTGCGGTCTGGTGAGCGGCGATGGCTCCTCGGTTTTGCAATTGAATCTTCTCCATCAGCCCACTCGTTTGCTAGGCTCATGAGATGGTCGATAGTCCTAGGCTTGCATCATCCCAACTCTTCCCTGAAGTCCCATGGGATGAGGCTATCTCGAAAAGCATCGATGGCTCTTTTAGGCGAGATGTTCTCTGATGTGTTGCGCAGGCTGAGTCATCATGATATGTATGACCTCAGGCTTTCTCCTATCTTCTGCACGCATAGGCATAATTCTTCGAATGACGTGGGCCATCGTGAGGTGCCCCGAAAGTTCACGATGAAGGCTTGCCAAAATTCCTCCCAAGAGCGGATGCTATCTAGAGCAAGGTTATTGATCCATGCCCTTGTGTTATCCTTCAGGTGCAATGATAGCAACTGAAGAGCGTTATCTCTGGATCCGCCACTAATGGTGACAGCGGTTATGAAGTCATCGAGCCAAATTCGAGGGTCCTGCTGCCCATTGAACTTGACTACACTATCGCTGAGCATGATTCCTTTCGGCAGCGGCGTGGAGCAAATTAGGATGCTGAAGCACTCCACACCGCATAGTCCATGGCGACTGTTACCGAATGTTTCTAGCTCACACTCATCCTCAAAGCGACGCGCATCATGTCGTGCACGTGCTAGGTCGACTCTGTTCAGAGCTAGGCCATGTCGAAGTTCACCGTTGATAGGTTCTACGACTTGAGGCCTCGGCGCTACTGCTGGTGCCAGTGCTTAGTGTCTGAGCTGCTCCGCTGAAGGGATGTTTCTTCATGGTGTTGCATCGTGTCCTTGCTCATTTGTGCCTTGGAGCACCCTGACGCCCTCGAGCGCCAAGTTTCGAAGGTGACGCATATGCTTGTCGTCGTTAGATACGTTGGCAGCAATGTAAGCTGCAGCGTCCATGATTGCCGCCTCCTTGGTCTTGGGCAGTAACTCAGCCTCATTGAATTCTGCTTCCAAGTTTCTGGTGATGTTATGTGCGTCGCCCCCCGGTGGGAGATGAGATCGTGTTCTACGCGGGATGCTCGATGAGTAATGTGATGACAATTCGGCACGTCGTCTGCTAGACGCGTCGGTTTCATCTCTGCGTCATTCCAGGATTCGCCTCTCACTACTGATCTGGTCCTTCTGCTCCTAAATGATGAACCGGAGTACAGCCACCTCTTCGGGGCTTGGATTAGGGCCCATAGGCACCTCGCCCGAATAGACCTTCCTTGCATGCCGGATCTGATTTTGCGTGATGAACCGACCGCCAGCATTTGACCGATCTCGATTGTTGTTGGCTCCGTGATCGTTCTCATCTTCGTGCGATGCCATCATGCAGTGCCCACCGAATGGCAGAATTGAGTCATCGCTGATTTTGCCCTGCGCCAGAGGGTATATGTCGTCATCTCCAATGCACGATCCAGCCTCAATTATGGTATCAGAGTCATAATCGACCACGTATCCGCTGCCAGATATGGCGGACTCGCTCGAGTATGAGCTGACTGAATTGCCAATCTTCCCCTTGGCCTTGGGATAGACGTCGTCATCTGAGCACGTGTAGTCCGAGTACAACCCCTCGACGTAATCGGGGTTGTAAGGTGTAGGTTGCAGCATGAGGGCGTTGAGAGCCCGTTCGCACTCAGATATTGTCGGGTAGATGGCAGCAGTGCCCCCTGAGGGTCTTCACAGCCGGCGATCTTGTGAGACGAGAAATCTCTGGTGCCCACAAAGTGATAGGCATCGCACTCGACACAATATGCGGTGGCTGGGGATGGAGGTGGATCTTGAAAATCGTTCGACCCGACTGATGGGGTCGAGGTTTCTAGCCTTGGATCTTCCTCCGATGGCGTCGGTGGCGCTGTTGTCGAAGGAGTGCCCCGGATCTCTAGTGGTGTGCTTGGATCTACAACGGGCAGGGTTGATTCATTGATGGAGATTAGCTCAGCAGCTCCGTCGACGTCCACGTGGAAGTTGAACAACCCGAAGGCCATATCGAAACCTCCGGTCCTTGCCGAGGCCGACCCCGTCAAACTTGAGATGGGGTCGACGGTAGTCGTCGCTGGAGAGTTGATGGCGAATACTAGAGGGGATTCGATGACGGTTGGTGACGCATTGTTGACGTTGATCGACGCAGTGGTGTCGACGATGGTTGGTGATGTAGTGTCGATGTCGATGGCGGATGATGTGATGTCGATGTTGATGGCGGTCGGTGATGCAGAATCAACGGTGGTTGTTGGTGCTGAGCCGTCGATCCTTGTCGATGCGAGCAGGTCGGTGATGGTTGGTGAAGGAGCCAGCGAATCCATAGATCTAGATCCCGTCGTCCCCATGGTTGGTGCCAATTGACGAGGTTCAACCCCGGCAATGCCCATGCTTGAGGGCTTTCGAATCATGGAGCGCTTGTGGGATCCGGCAAACTCGACGGCGATCAGATGACACAGGGAGACACATGTTTTACCCAGGTTTGGCCCCCTTGTAGGGTAAAGACCTACGTCCTGCTTGTCTGACTTTATTGATGGGGTGGCTACAATGGTGGTGTTACAGCGATGGTGTAGATTGGATCTAGCCGAAAGAAAGCTCTCGAGAATTCGAGCGCATGGGTGTATGGTGGCGAAAGGCGTCTAGTCTCTACAGGACCTCCCTCCCAACCTTTTATATGCGAAGGTTGGGTCTTGGGATTGTCCTCCAAACAAAGTACAGATATAACCGGTTTGAATAAACCCTAGCCGAAACCTAATCCAACTTGGTCTCCTCGAATCTCTACCTTGTACGTCAAGTTTTGCTCCTGGACCGTGCCAGGCTATTATCTTCATGGGCCTTGCTATCCCTTCGGTAGATGCTCTTCCTGGACCGAAAACCAGGTAGGCGAATATCGAGGACCCACAGGTCATTCCTTCGTCACATGTCCTTGCTTGTGATAGTTCAAGAGTTTTCTCTGCCTGTACTCAATGTCTTTGCTTAGAAGTCAGAACTTCCCAGCATGATTCCACATGAGTTTAGGACTTCTCACTTCGTAGTGGTAAAAAATGGTTATAAACAGTTGTCTTTAGCTGGTTTTCAGTGGCCCCTCATTGATACACTGAAGCCACTCTTTGTCGTTGTAGTGCTTCGCATGCTGCTTTGTATATGTGTGGACTGTGGACAACTCCACTTACAGTTCTTATGTCTTCGAAAGGCGTCGCTTGCTGGATAGTTTAGTGTATCCTTCCAACTGATATTCTTTTCATCCTTTGGGTCCACTTTTTCTATTTCTCATTCCATACCTACTTTGATAAATTTTTCATATGTTAGTTGTCTAGCTTCTTTTAACATCTTGTTTGTCTCCACTCTTTCTCTCCATACGATCTTTGTTAAATCGATAGAATCTAATAATATGGCATGTTGAAAAGGCAACCTTTGCACGCAGGGATTTCCAAAGTGCATCTCAACTGAATTATTCTCCGACATCCATCGTCTCTGATATATGTGCGCATTCGAGGCAGTTCTTGATATCATCATTTTGTATTATTGATGTAGCATGGTCATCACTTCTTTTGGGAAACCAACTCAAATGATAGCAGCCTGAGCTTTAACTCCTCGTGGTGATGGGTGAGGATTATAATCATCTCATTATCACTGAAATCATCATCGATTATAGATCTTCTCATAAAGTTCTAATTACGGCTTCACGATGTGCAGTTCAAACGATCAAGTATGAACATTGACCGTATTGGATCTCTCCTGATCCTGCAGCCTGTCTGGACCCTTGTGCTCGCACGGGTATTATCAACCCGCTTGTATCTCATGGGATGCCACGTCCTCGACTCCATTGTGAGCAGCTGAGTACCTCGCCCGGCTCTTCCAGATGGAGGCATCAAGTTCTACTATAGCTTATTAGCGACAACCTTGGACTCCACTCTATCTTACATTCAAACATGTGGGGTGCAACATGCACTATTCTAGAAGTAATCTAGCGAAGGTAAGGCAACTGCACGTGCATACAAGAATTGCGTTGTAGGACCTGTGCATTTCAATGTCAAGGTTGTACCTCCTTGACATAATTAAAATTTGAGTGTATGCCGCGTACTTTGATCCTAAAACTATATGATGTCTATTTCTTGCACATATCGCATAGTGGAATACAAATAGCCATGATATTTGTGCATTTTCCTGCTTTATATTGTTGATGCGGATGATGACAAATTCTAAAGATTGTATATATGTGTACTGTAGACATATGAAGCTGACAAATAAAACATACAAATCATGCAGCAGTACATACCTAGCCATTGGTGTATCCATGACACAAGTCTTCGATTACAGCTAGCTCTGCCCTTCAATATTCGGCAAATTCAATCGATCTTGGAGGCAATGGTCATCTGGTGTGCCTGTACGTACATGAGGCAGCCGCAATTTAAACCATGAGGCAGTCGCAATTTAAATCATCGGCTGTGAAGAAAACTGAACCATGGGGTATGGGCTGCCAACCAAATTGATGTGCACGCACTTGGATGGGTAGGTTGTCCGAGAGCTCACGGCGGCGGCGGCAGGATACGTAGATTTCTTTTTCTTTCCACAGATTTGTTTTTCTCTCGTGGAAAAGAACGTGACCTAAGATTTTCGTTAGCTAGGAAATAGCAAAGGGGTGAGAAAGAACTTACTAATGGCATTGGTGGGTAATTTTCTAAACATCATGTCAATAGTTTTTTTTAAGATCCATCGGCTGTAAAATACCATGCTAGTTACCGCTGGCTAGATGTTTCTAATTTTTGTGGGATTTTCTAGACTATTTCTCTATTTTTTGGTTGCCCGTCATTTACTTTTAATATATAATAGATATTCAGTTAGGTTAAGAAAGAAGAATAAGTCGACGATTGATCAAAGTCGAAGATATGAAGATTTGAAGATTTGAGATTTAACCTGAATCTGCAATTCTGGTAGAATCTCGGGGGCTACTGACAAGGGTATAGCTACTAAGGCCCATTATCTTAGTATCCCTGGAGCCCGTTCGGGTAATTGTCTAATAAGAGTTAGGCCCAAATATAGATATAGTCGAAATACGAGTTGATATCGTATACAGACATTGTAATTTGTATTGAACCCTACCGGATCCTTAAGACCTGGCCACCTATATATAGGGGCCAGGAGGGGTTGGTCAGGGACAGATTGAGATTGAGCCAATTGATTACTAGCTTATTCTCAACACACATCAAGTTTCTCCTTGTTTGCCTAAATCTTTACCTTCGAGTTCATCCAACGCCCTCTTCCCCCAATCCTAAGTCCTTCATGCAGGACATTTGCCGAGTTAACCCTCGTTAGCGCAGCAATACCAGCGAACTCAATGAGCGAAGTTTTAGTGGGGTACCAATATGCCTTGCATCAGCAAAGGAAACGTCTGCTGCGGGAAAATAGTGAGATAAGAAAAAGACATGAGTAAGCTAGCGCGGCAAGCAGGATATTACTAGAGGAGCACAACAACACGTCACACACTGGTGGAGGGCGACACCATGCACCGGAGCACAGTAGGGAAGATGCAGAACATGGAAATAGAGGAAACCGCGTGCAAAATCTCGACTCAGCATTTTTATCAGTCTATGAAAGGGGGAATATCATACCAAAGACATCGGAGGCAGCCTTGGTGGTAGCACAAGCCTATGTCCTAACTACACAACCACCACTAGGTGATCCGTGAGAAAGCATGCACCAAGTCGCCATAAAAGGCCTCACGTTGAGTGGGGACAAGCTAAATCAAGAGGAAATCCCACGGCAGGATAGATCGCCGCATCAACGGAATAGCCCCCAATAGGGTAGAAGAAGCCGAAGGTCCCGGTTTCCACACGATGAAGCAAATCATAGTTCACGGGATGGAGATGCAAGAAACATAATCACACATGCACAAGTAAACAGATCTCTCTACGAGTGGGATGAAGAAAACTACGAGGACGAAGAAACAAAGATGGGGGCGTCATGCTTTACCCATAGGGTTCACAAAATAGAAGTACCCAAGGGACTTAAATTACCCCACGACCAACAAAAATATGATGGATCGCAGGAACCCAAATCTTGGCTGTCAGACTACCTCCAAGCTATCAAAATACTCGGGGGCTCCAAAGCAAAAACTATGCAAAGCTTGCAGCTACACCTCACCGGCGCAACGCGGTCTTGGTTGAGCAAGTTACCCGAAGAGTCCGTTGGAAGCTGGAACAAGCTAGAAAAGCAGTTTACGAGGAATTTCAAATCAACCTACACACCGCCAGCATCAATCGAGCGACTCAAAGTTTGCACGCAGAAAAATGGTGAATCACTACGCTCATATATACAACACTAGAGCATAATAAAAAAACTCAGCGAAGGATGTTTTCGAGGAGCGAGCAATCAATGCCTTTGTACTCGGGCTCCGCCGTTCAGACTTCATCGAATAGATGGGCAGGACTAAGCCAAAGACAGTATCAGAACTCATGGACGTTGCCAACAAATTTGCAGAAGGAGAAGACGCATATCATAATAAGAAAACGCGATAACCCAAAGATGACAGACCCCACCAATATAACAACCAAATGCGTAGATATTGCAACTATGACAACTACAATTCTCATAGCAAAGTAGCCACAGGATACAAGGGAAACAATAGTGAAGGAGAAGAGCGTCGAAACAGCGGGTATCGCAATAGAGACGATTTGGGTTTGCCACAGACAGTTTCGACCAAGGAACTATGACCCGTCACTCGAAGATATTCTCAATGGACCATGCCATATGTACTACGCCTATATCGATGGAAAAAGAATTTCAAATCATCTAATGTGAGATTGTAAAACATTCTTGAAATTACTAGAGGCCATCAGATTCAAGCAAGCAGGAACGCAAGGATCAATAGCGTACGACGTGCCACCACCACCACTGTTGCCTAGCCATGGCGATGCAACAACCCAAGGACAACCAAATTTGGGTAGCCAAAGCAGTGGGGGATACATCCAGTCAAAAGGCCACATAGCTGAAATGATTCAGCCAGTGCCGAAGTCAAAAAAAGAGCAGAAAAGCATATCCAGACAAGTGAATCTAGCCATAACATCGCCTCCAGCTACTACAGAATACCTCAATTGGTCTGATCAAATAGTTGGGTTTAGCAGAGCAGATCACTCGAGAAAAGTACCTCGCCCAGGGCACACACCCATCGTACTGAAGGCGCAAATTGGAGGATACGACATCGGAAGAGTCTTCATGGATGCAGGAAGTGGCATAAACCTCATATATGCAAGAACTTTGAGGGCAATGAATATTTCCCTAAGATTTTTGCAACCAATAGACTGTTCTTTTCATGGAATAGTACCAGGAAGCACCAATTATCCACTGGGAAAGATTGAACTAGACGATTGCTTTGGCAATGAACACAATTTCCAATGAGAAAAGCTAGAATTCGAAGTTATGGACTAGTCATCCTAGTACCACGCAATCCTGGGGTGGCCAGCATTTGCACGGTTCATGGCAGTTCCTCACTATGCATATGTCATGTTAAAAATCCTAGGGAAAAATAGGGTCATCACAGTGAAGGGAAACTTTGAAGTCTCCGACACATGCAAAAAAGAATTCCATAAAATGATGCAAAACTTCGTCATGACAGCAGAATACGCAAGACTCAAGTGCGACATTAATCATAATGTGCTACCTAACGTTGGTCGATCCCTGCCGAACCAGGATTTCAATACAACACGGGATTCCAAGAAAGTTCGGGTTCACCCAACCCATCCAGACAAGACTACATCCATAGCAGTTGATCTGGACCCTGCATAGGAAAGCACGCTCATCAAGTTCCTCCGTGAGCATTGAGAAATCTGTACCTAGTGTCCATCATACATGCCAGAGGTTCCCAGGGAACTCGTCAAGCATGCATTAAATGTGGACCCTAAAGCACGACCAGTAAAGCAACCTCTTCGATGATTCGATGAACCGAATCAGAAAGCAATAGCAGCCAAACTTCATCGCCTGGAAAATGCCGGTTTCATCAAGGAAAACAAAACATCGAGTTGTTTATCCAACCCAATCATTGTCCCAAAGAAAAACACGGTCGTACAATGCGTCTGTGTTGACTATACAGCTCTCAACAAGCATTGTCCTAAGGATCCCTTTCCACTACCTAGAATAGATCAAATCATTGATCCTACAGCGGGTCGTGCAAGGTTTCCTTCCTGAACGCATACTCAGGCTACAACCAGATCAAGCTAAAGGTAGAAGACAAAGAAAAAACAGCATTCATTACACCATACAGAGTGTACTGTTATCAAGTCATGCCCTTTGGCTTAAAGAACATGGGTGCAACTTACCAACGGATGATGCAAAATGCCTGGGAAATCAAATAGGCCGCAATGTTCAAGTATATATCGATGATGTGGTCATCACCATAAGAGAGGAAGCAACGCTCATCGCCGACCTATGAGAAACCTTCGATAATTTGGACAGGTATAAATTAATACTAAACCCTACTAAATGTTCCTTTGGTGTCCCAGTAGGGCAACTCCTCGAATTTTTAGTATCGGCAAGAGGGATTTAGGCCAACCCAGAGAAAATTCAAGCAATATTAACAATAGTGAAGCCAACAAAGCTACACGAGATACATCAACTAGCAGGGCGGGTTGCAGTGTTGAGTCGATTCATCGCACGGCTTGGTGAAAACGCCCTCCCGTTCTATGCACTCATGAAAAAAATGGATAAAAAGTTCAAGTGGAGAGAGGAAGCAGATCAGGCATTTGCCCACCTCAAAAAGTGCTTTCCACACCACCGGTGTTGGTCGCACCCAATGAGAAAGAACCATTACTATTATACATTGCAGCCACACATCAGGTGGTAAGCACGGTACTCGTAGCCGAGCGGAGCGAGGAAGGAAAAGCTCATGGAGTTCAACGCCCAGTTTACTTTCTAAGTGAAGTACTTTCACCATCCAAGCAGCGGTACCGCATTATCAGAAGCTTGCGTACAGTGTGTTCATGACAACACAAAAACTATGACACTATTTTGCAGTTCATGCAATCATAGTGGTCAATGAAGCACCTCTGTCAAATATATTGAACAACCTAGAAGCAACGAGGTGTGTCTCCTTGTGGGGAATCAAAATCACTCCCCTGGACATCACGTATGAGAAAATAAAGGCCATCAAATCACAAATCCTGCCAGATTTCACCGCAGAGTGGCTAGAGTTGCAGAACACAGCACCGCCTGATCTATTGAGTGTATGGATATTGTACTTCGACGGGTCCAAAAGAGTAGAAGGTGCATGAGCAGGAGTAGTATTGATATCACCACAAGGAGATAAACTAAAATACATGTTGTGGATGATCCTCCCACATGCATTAAACAATGAAGCCGAATACGAGGCCTTGTTGCATGGCATGAGGATGGCCAAAGCTTGCGGTGCAACTCGCCTCAGAATCTTTGGTGATTCCAATATGGTGGTACAGCAAGTAATGAATCATTGCGACATGTTAAGCGACGATATGACAACATATAGGAACTTATATTACTATCTGGAAGGAACCTTCGACGGGTGCAAAGTATCACACATCAGTAGAGCAAGCAACAAAGAAGCCAATATTCTGTCAGACATTGGGTCCTAATGTCTACCAATTCGACCAGTAGTTTCTTGGGAAGTAATAATTGAGCGATTAATTCAAGGTACCAAATCTTTGGGTACGAAAAAACAAAAGCCACAGTCAACCGAAGACACGGGGGTTGAGATAGCAGTAGAATATGATAGCCCAGAACCAGAGCTGGTCATGATAGTCAAAGTCAGATGGATGCAACCGTATTTAGCATATATGATAAATGAAATACTACCCAAAGATGTCGTTGAAGCACGGAGAATAATGCGGCGATCCAAAGCATTCGTGGTGGTTAAAGGAGAATTATACAAGAAAAGCATATCTAGGGTTTTGCAAAGATGCATTACACCTCAAGAGGGGCAGGCTATATTACACGACATTCATGCAGGAGTATGCGTTCATCATGCCAGCAGTTGAGCCATAGAAGCCAAAGCCTTCCGAGCAGGTTTTTATTGGTTAACAGCAGTCAAAGATGCAATGGATATCGTTCGGCAATGTGAAGCATGCCAAAGATTCGTATCCTGACCCCATGCCCCAATAGTTGAACTCCAGCCGATACCTTTATCCTGGCCGTTCGCACACTGGGGCCTAGATATGGTGGGAAAATTACATAAATCCTGGCCAAGTGGCCATGTTTATATGCTGGTTGCAGTTGACAAATTCACCAAATGGATAGAAGCAGCTCCAGTAACAACTCAAGACTCTTCAGCCGCAATCAACTTCATCAAATCGATAGTATTTTGCTTTGGGGGTACCACGTAGCATCATCACAGACAATGGGACAAACTTTACATCCAAGGAATTCAAAAATTACTGTGAAAGCATGGCCATCAAGCTTAATTTTGCCTCCGTCGTGCATCCGTAGATGAACTGGCAAGTCGAAAAAGCCAATGGGCTGATATGCAATATTATAAAAAAGAGATTGCACCACTCGAGAAAGCTAAACACGCTTAGGAAGATGAGTTACCCTCCGTGCTATGGAGTTTGAGAACCACTCCAAATGCAGCAACTCAAGAAACACCTTTCTTTTCTAGTCCACGGTGCAGAAGCTGTGCTTCCAGTTGAAAAAACTCATGAGGCACCTAGAATATCTGCCTATGAAGAAATCGCTTCAACAGAAGCACTTCAAGTTGATGCCGATGCACTCGATGAAGCAAGAGACATATCACTCTCAAGGTCCATCTAGTATCAGCAGAACCTGCAAAATTACCATAGTTGTTGAGTATGTCCCCAATCTTTCGAGGTTGGGGAGCTAGTCCTTCGTATCAAGCAAGATGGCCATGGCAAGTTAGAATCGCCATGGCTGGGACCATACATCATCACAGAAGTAATATCTGGAGGAGCATATCGACTAAAGGATAGGAAGACCGGCAAGGATGAATGCAATCCATGGAATGCAGAGCAACTTTGACGCTTCTACGCGTAAAACCATGCGGGTGTCAATATATAGGCTCTTCAGCCCATACTAGCAAGTTAATATTTTTTGTTCTAAATTATAGAGTTCAAGCCCTCTAAACCCAGAACACAGGCCATAGGTCGGGTTTCTTGGGTCAACTTATGTACTTCTTATATTCAATAAATTGAGATTGTCTCCTACACCAAAGCACTCGGGGGCTCTATCCAATGGGAAACTACGGCATGCGTGCCACAAATTTCGAGTTCCAAAAATTATCGTGGTAAACACGAAAAAATTATCGGCTAAACAACACCCAGCCACTCATTGTAGCCGTAAAGGAACTATACATACTGCTCAATTAATCAGGTATGACTAGAAATCATTAGAGAAAGCAAAATTGTATGAAAACCTCAGAATTATTTAAGTTCCGTTGGTTTTTCTACAACGATGGGCACACAAAAGAAGAAGAGAAAATACCAACATTGTTCACATATGATCCATGCAAAAGGAGTAAATTACAATAGTGATTACATAAAGTATTAAGATCCTTGAATTCTAGAATTGCCATTTAAGAAGAAGGCGTATATTTCCTATGGCATTGCATACCATCAAAGATCTTTACGTCAAGCTTGGCAGTACCACAATGGTAGTTGAATATCAAGATCCATCCCTGATGCAGATCATGGTCTTCAGCAAAATGAGGCCAGCCACCCCTAAAGAATACATCACCTTGCCCGTCGTAATACACTTCTACTTCATACGGCGGTCCATTGCTAGACTCTTCTCGAAGTATAGCTTCGTGGAGCTCCCGCCTATCCATGAATTCCGTGAACTTCAGAGGGAGACGCTGCTGCTCATAGCATTGGGCACCAACAAAAGCAGAAAAGGAGAATAGACTCCCTGCAGATGATTGTGGCAGGATGGGTTGCACCAAACTTGTGTCCAGATGTTCGGCGGTGCTTGCGGTTGCAGCAGAGGTATTGGGTTTGTTCTTGCTACCTAGTGGACGACCACTGCAGCAATTGGTCAGAATTGACGATGAAGCAACAGCAGCAGAGGCCTTGGGCTTATTTTTGCTTCCTCGAGGGAGGCCACGACCGTGCTTCTCCACCATTGTGGCATCATCTAGATTGTTAACACTAGTATCAGCCATGGCAATCAACAAACTAGGATCAGTGGAAAGAACAAAGAAACACTAGATGCGTAAGGAGGAAGACGATGCGGCGGTGCTGCTTAAGAGTAAAGGACTAGGGTTATAAAGTAAAAAGAGTTCCCCTTTTATAATCAAGAAAGATGGGCTTTGAGCCAACAAGTCAAGGATAACATCCCAATATTAAGACAACCATGCAAAAACTCAGCCCAACCAGGGTTTCACATATGCGAGTCAAGAAGTATATTAGTGATACGTCTCAAACGTATCTATAATTTTTGATGCTCCATGCTTGTTCTTACACCATTTGCTTTATGTTTTGTTACACTTCATGGCATTTTTATGCATTTTCCGGAACTAACCTATTAACGAGATGCCACAGTGCCAGTTCCCTGTTTTCTACTGTTTTTGTGTTTTAGAAAAGTTACACAGGAAATATTCTCGGAATTGGACGAAACAAAAGCCAAACCTCCTAAAATTTACCGAAGCTTCCAGAAGACCAAAGAGGAGACGGAGGGGGGCCACGGGCCAGCCACACCCTAGGGTGGCGCGGCCAGCCCCTAGCCCACGCCCCCTGGTGGTGAGGCCGCCCTGGCCCACTCCTGACGCCGCCCCTTCGCCTATAAAGACCCCCCGACGGGAAAAACCTAAGGACCCAATCAATTTTCCAGAAACACACCGTGATCCGCTGCCGCTGTCGACCCGAGATCGGGAGGGTCCAGAAGCTCTTCCCGGCACCCTGCCGGAGAGGGGAATCGCCACCGGAGGTCTTCTTCGTCGCCATGCTTGCCTCCGGCGCGATGAGTGAGTAGTCTACCTTGGACTATGGGTCCATAGCAGTAGCTAGATGGTTATCTTCTCCACCATGTACTTCATGTTTAGATCTTGTGAGCTGCCCTACATGATCAAGGTCATCTTTATGTAATTCTACATGTTGTGTTTGTTGGGATCCGATGAATATTGGTGTTATGATTAAGTTGATGTTCTGAATGTTATCTTATGTTATCTCTATGTTGTTTATGATCTTGCATGCTCTCCGTTGTTAGTAGCTATCTTGGCCAAGTAGATACTAGTGACTCCAAGAGGGGGTATTTATGCTCGATAGTTGGGTTCATGCCTCTATATTATCTGGGGGAGTGACAGAAACCTCTAAGGTTGTAGATGTGCTGTTGCCACTAGGGAGAAAACAACATTCTTGTGTCGAAGGACATTTGCTTTGTTTACATTACACACTTTGCTTAATGCAGTTATCTGTTGTTCGCAACTTAATACTCAAGGGGTCCTCGGATGATTCCCCGTGAGTGGATTATTAGTCATAGATGCAGTTGGATGGCGGTCTATGTATCTTGTTGTAATGCCCAGAGTAAATCTCATAGTGATCCTCTTGAAATATGCACGTTATCTTTATTCTATCAATTGCCCAACTGTAATTTGTTTACCCAGCATGTCGTTATTTATCTTATGGAGAGACACCACTAGTGAACTATGGACCCCGGTGCAATTTCCTTTATATTGCTATTACTATTTACTTTTACTCGCACTATTTACTTTCTCGCATACTACTATTTGTTTCCACTCGATACACTCATTCCTTTGTTTACAGCAAACCAGTGAGATTGACAACCTCATCGTAAGTTGGGAGCAAAGTATTTGTTTGTGTTGTGTGCAGGTTTCACGTTGTTGCTGGTGCAAAGCAAAGCACTGGACGAGGCACCCTATAAATTGTCCGGAGCTGTCGCGAAGCTAGCAGGCATCACCTTCTGAAGTTTAGCTTTTTCCTACTGGTTCGATAAACCTCGGTTTCTTACTGAGGGAAGACTTCCTACTGTGCTCATCATACCTTCCACTTGGGGTTCCCAACTGGGTGGTTGCCTGCCCGCATCAAGCACTTTTTCTAGCGCCGTTGCCAGGGAAAAAGAAGATTTCTGCAAGGGGAGTCTCGCACGCACAATCTTTACTTTGTTTTTGTTTAGCTTTACTTTATTTTTACTTGCATCATTTTATCAAAAACACAAAAAAATTAGCTTCCTTTATAGTTGTTATTTATTTACTTTTAGTTCATTATGTTGTTCCCTAAGTATGCTTTGGAGGACCTCTCAGTAGGTAGTGGTTCTATTATTGGGAAAAGTAACATCGAGGAGTTCTTTAATCATATTAGTATGCATAACGATGTTGAGGATAAGTCTTTAGCCGAACTTGCTCCTAGTTATGAAGTTGCTTCTGCTTATTTAGTTCACATGTTGGAAGCTAGGTTTGCTAGCCTTAATCCTTTTATGCAACACATGTTTCTTAAGCTTCATGATATTGAAGACTCCAAAAAGAAAGATTTTATCTTGGAGACTTTGCGTAGAGAATTTAGAGATGTTGCTATTGAAGATAGGAAAGTTTTTAAGCATTTTAATAAGCTTGGCTCGCATGTAGAGATTGTTGGTACAAACAATGAAGAAACCCAAGTACCAATACTTAGCAGACTCTTGGGATTGCATGAAGCTTTTGAAAATAATTTTGATTGGATCTGTCCTGAAAATCTTTTTAGTGAATTGAGTGAACCAAAGCGTGATCACAAGGGGTCTTCAAAAACTTATGTGAATGCAATACAATGTCTTATTGAAAAGACTTCTACAATGAATCTCAATGCTTCTTTTGATATTACTTGATTTCCAACTTTCTGCGCATAGCTCAAAGGCGTTAAAGAAAAGCACTCTTGGGAGATAACCCAATGTTTTACTTTTGGTTCTTTTTCTTTTATTTGAGTCTTGGAAGTTATTACTACTGTAATAACCTCTCCTTATCATTTTTATTTCGTTGTTGTGCCAAGAGAAACCTCTAATTTGAGTGAGGTAAGATTTGGGGAAGTTGCTGTCCTGAAACAGATTTCGGTGCTGCACCGTAAAAATTCGTGAAAATTCTCAGAATATCTTTTTGACCTACGATTTCTTCTGCATATGACCCAGGTTATTTCCAAACTTTCATTAGTTTTACACTTTTTGATTTGAGCAACAGAAAACCCACGAAAAAATCGATCTTTGTCAGCTGTTCTGTTTTGACAGATTTCTACCACTATTTGTGTTTGCATCTCGATCGCTTTCTTTTTGAGTTCTTTTGATCACTGAACTTTTGGGAAAGTTGCTACAGTAGTATATGCTCTATATGTGGTGTTTTTTAGTTGAAACCTGAACCAAAAAAGGGTTGATTTATTATTATGCTTACACTAATGTTGCTAATAGAATTGTGTTGAGTTTTGTATGAAGGAAGTTTTCAAGTGTAGGGATTGGAGAATGATGAGATGAGATGAAGAATGAACAAAAGCTCAAGCTTGGGGATGCCCACGCACCCCAAGAAATATCCAAGAGGTACAAGCGTCAAAGCTTGGGGATGCCCCCGAGGCACCCCTTCTTCATCGGCAAAAATCAAGTCACCTTTCAAGACACTATATTTTTATTGGTTCATGCACTATGCGTTTTTCTTGGAGCGTCTTTACTTTAGTTTTCAGTTTAGTTTAGTTTTGTTTGCTGCAATAAATTGTTGGACCCCAACAAATTTCTTTTAGAGAAGATGTACTCATTTTCATTTGCCAAGAACACTCCGTTTTTCACTCTTATCGTTCAACGAGTGTTCTCTTTTTCTAGAACTGCATTTAGCTTTCGTTTTTTGCCTTGATTTTTATTCAGATCTTGTTTTATCTTTGCATCAAGGTGTATTTTGACCTCTGGTCCATGTTGGTTTTCATCAAAAGAGTTGTTTTAAAAAGGTTCGAATGGTGTTGGAAAAGATAAAAAGTTTCATGCAAAAAAGTGGTACAAAAAGGAGCTTGTGTAGACTGCGGCTTAGGATTTTGCATGCCGTGCTTGATGTCATTTTGATAGTATGCTTAGTGATGTTTGCTGTAGCATGACTTGTCTCAAATGACTGACAGTGCTTAATGAGCCTTTGAAAAAATCATGCATTGTTTTTTATTATATGGAAGCATTTATTTGGTTTTCTCCTTTGATGCTTTAATTGGGTTGACTTGGCGCATGCTTACACATGTTGACTACAAAATAAGTTGCCTAAAGCCTCTATGATCATTTGGTTTTTGACTTGTGATGCCACTTTATGCTTCTTTTAATGATGTTCTGTCGCTTTGCATGATTATGGCCGTTATTGCTCTCTTAGTTTGTCGCTCCCAGTCTTTTGCTAGCCCTCATTCTGTACTGAGTATGAGCTCTACTCGTGTATCCAACTCCTAAAAACCAAGTTATTCCAATGTGTCCACCATGCATACCTATTAGCAGTTTTCTATTCCAAAGTACATTCGACTTGCTTTTATCTATCCTTCAAATTAAACTCTTTTTGGTGTTATGTGAAAATTAGTCAGTAAAGCTCTCACGAACCTGATGGCACACTTTACTTTTCTCGCTTTTAAAATTTTGACATTGTGGCTCTCTTATGTTGAGTTGTTATGCTTGCAAGTTGTAAGTTGGTAATTAGCCAAACCATGCCATCATGGGGTAAGCTTTCAACATTGCACTTCTTATTTGAGTTGATATCGTGATCTTTTGTTTATGGATACTCACGATGTGAAACAAGTTCGAAATCTTGCGGGATCATGGAATTCTTATATGTGTTAGAGAAACGCCTGGGCCGCTAATCTAAGCCATGCATAATTCATGGTGGAAATTTACAGCATGCCCATAGTGAACATTCGACGACGCATCTCAAAATAAAAAGCTATACCAATGGTAAATAAAAGAGATGCCGATGTGTTCATTGTCTGTTTGTCCTGTCATTTTGATGTGGGCTTATTCCATGTCATCGGGCATGGAGGTACCCCGTTGGCGGTTCTCGATGATACACATATATTTACAATGACAAGAGCTTGCTTGGGACTCTAAGTTGAGTAGCATGAGGTTTGGGTATTCGTACTTCATGGGACACGAGGTTTTCAACTTATGATTTGTCAAGCATATGCTTCATAATTGTACTCGCATTAACTCTAACCATTCAAGATGCCTATGATGGGGGCAATGAGAGCTCAAAGCTAGTAAGTACAATAATTTTTGAAGGTTTTAAAAACTTGCAATCACTGCTTCCCTCTGCGAAGGGACTTTCTTTTACTTTTATGTTGAGTCTCCACCTTCTACCTTTATGCACCCTCTAAGAGAGCATAGTTGTCATTCTGAGTTTAATGTGCATTGTCGCAAAGTTATCATTGATTGATTTATGATTATGGTTTCACTTGTTCTTAAATTATTTGTATCTAGTCGCCCTCTTAAACTTGAAGGTGTCCTATGCATTTATGCTTTGCTATTCCATGAAGGACAAGCTGAAAACCATTTGCTATGTTTTCCATATGGTTGAAACACACACGTGACTCTCATTGTTTCATTTTTCATGATCTTTCATTTGTGTTCTTTTTCATGTTATAACATGGTTGCTAAGTTTCTTCTATTGAGATTATGTCTTTCATGACCATGTTTTAAGTTCTTTGATCTCAGCACTCATTGCTTTACATAGATGATCAAGATTGTGATGGTGCATGTCACCTCAAAACTTATTCTTTTGCTATCACTTACCTACTCGAGGACGAGCATGAGTTAAGCTTGGGGATGCTTGATACGTCTCAAACGTATCTATAATTTTTGATGCTACATGCTTGTTCTTACACCATTTGCTTTATATTTTGTTACACTTCATGGCATTTTTATGCATTTTCCGGAATTAACCTATTAATGAGATGCCACAGTGCCAGTTCCCTATTTTCTACTGTTTTTGTGCTTCAGAAAAGTTACAAAGGAAATATTCTCGGAATTGGACGAAACAAAAGCCAAACCTCCTAAAATTTACCGAAGCTTTCAGAAGACCAAAGAGGAGACGGAGGGGGGCCACGGGCCAGCCACACCCTCGGGTGGCGCGGCCAGCCCCTGCCCCGCGCCCCCTGGTGGTGAGGCCGCTCTGGCCCACTCCTGTCACCGCCCCTTCGCCTATAAAGACCCCCTGACGGGAAAAACCTAAGGACCCGATCAATTTTCCAGAAACACATCACGATCCGCCGCCATCATCGACCCGAGATTGGGAGGGTCCAGAAGCTCTTCCCAGCACCCTGCCAGAGAGGGGAATCGCCACAGGAGGTCTTCTTCATCGCCATGCTTGCCTCCGGCGCGATGAGTGAGTAGTCTACCTTGGACTATGGGTCCATAGCAGTAGGTAGATGGTTGTCTTCTCCACCATGTGCTTCATGTTTAGATCTTGTGAGCTGCCCTACATGATCAAGATCATCTTTATGTAATTCTACATGTTGTGTTTGTTGGGATCCGATGAATATTGGTGTTATGATTAAGTTGATGTTCTGAATGTTATCTTATGTTATCTCTACGTTGTTTATGATCTTGCATGCTCTCCGTTGTTAGTAGCTATCTTGGCCAAGTAGATACTAGTGACTCCAAGAGGGGGTATTTATGCTCGATAGTTGGGTTCATGCCTCTATTTAATCTGGGGGAGTGACAGAAACCTCTAAGGTTGTAGATGTGTTGTTGCCACTAGGGAGAAAACAACATTCTTGTGTCTAAGGACATTCGCTTTGTCTACATTACACACTTTGCTTAATGCAGTTATCTGTTGTTCGCAACTTAATACTCAAGGGGTCCCCGGATGATTCCCCGTGAGTGGATTATTAATCATAGATGCAGTTGGATGGCGGTCTATGTATCTTGTTGTAATGCCCACAGTAAATCTCATAGTGATCCTCTTGACATATGCACGTTATCTTTATTCTATCAATCGCCCAACTGTAATTTGTTTACCCAGCATGTCGTTATTTATCTTATGGAGAGACACCACTAGTGAACTGTGGACCCCGGTCCAATTTCCTTTATATTGCTATTACTGTTTACTTTTACTCGCACTCTTTACTTTCTTGCATACTACTATTGCTTTCCACTCGATATGCTCATTCCTTTGTTTACAGCAAACCGGTGAGATTGACAACCTCATCGTCAGTTGGGAGTAAAGTATTTGTTTGTGTTGTGTGTAGGTTTCACGTTGCTGCTGGTGCAAAGCAAAGCACTGGACGAGGCGCCCTATAAATTGTCCGAAGCTGTCGCGAAGCTAGCAGGCATCACCTTCTAAAGTTTAGCTTTTTCCTACTGGTTCGATAATCCTCGGTTTCTTACTAAGGGAAGACTTGCTACTGTGCTCATCATACCTTCCTCTTGGGGTTCCCAACTGGGTGGTTATCTGCCCGCATCAATTAGAAGCATGATGAAGAAAGCAGTGATGAGATAGTAGAAGGAAGTCCAGACTTTTTGAGCCTATAATCGGCTGCAAGCACCCCATCATAGCCTCGGGGGCTAATCCCATCGGGAGCACTGGTCGCGCACCCGATAGAAAACTCGTAAAGAGAAAAATATTTTCTGCGGGTTGAAGATTATGGATACACTCAAAGAAACTTTGAGTCTATACTCGAATAAAAGTAATTAAACTATAGCCTCGGGGGCACTCCCATCGAGAGCACTGATCGTGCACCTGATGATTGACAATTCTGGGCTAATACAAATGAATAAAAAATCAACTTCATCATCGGTGGAAAACATCAGATAGTAAACTCGACATTTCACTCCCATCGGCAGGAATTTGGAATAAGTTGAATAAAAGCAACCTAATAATTTCGGGTATTATAACAGCCAAACAAGGCTCTCGATAAAATTCATATTCTCAAACCGCGTTCGCCGCGATAACATGTCTGAATGCCGTGGTCGCAAAGATCATGAAGCTAAGACCTTAGGATCCATACTGCATGGCCTAGTATTCGCACACGAATGCGCTCTGCTAGTAAATTTCTGTATCCACGATACAAAGAAAATCCCATTGGACGCACTGGGTACCCTAAGAAATACTAGAATCCATGCTTTTGTAATTCCTAAAAGTGGCACAAGCTGGATTACACCAGGTACTGAATTCAAGTCCGGAGACTCGAGTTTGAAGTAGGTAGCGAGTATTTGCCCAGACAATTAACTGGTTTCCTGATCCGTCAGAAGCACCATGCTCGTTTACCAAAATCCCCATGAAAATTTGAAAATATGAGATATTGATGAATAAATTATTAAGTGTAGAAGTCGAAAATTGATCTAGTCGAAGATAATATAAGTCAAAGGTTGGAAGATTTGAGATTCGACGAGAATATGTGATTCAAATAGAATCTCGGGAGCTACTGACAAGGGTATGACTACCACGGCCTATTGGATGAGCACCCCTAAGGTCTCTTTGGGTAAAGGCCTATAGAAATATAGGCCCAAGGTAGAGGCCAAGGTATAGTTGTAGTCGAATATAGAAACTATATTGTAAACTGTCATATATGATTAATTTGTATCAAACCCGGCCGGATCCTCGAGACCAGGCCACCTATAAATAGGGGCCAGGAGAGGCTGGCCAGGGACACATCGAGATTGAGCTTGTAACCCATGCTTTGTCTCAATACACATTGATGCGTGGTTGATGACCAGCCCGTTGGGAACCCCAAGAGGAAGGTATGATGAGTATAGCAGCAAGGTTTTTCCCTCAGTTAAGAAACCAAGGTTTATCGTTCAGGAGAGGAGAGACAAACGACTGAAGGTGATGCTGCTAGCTTGCGACAGCTTTAGACAATTTATAGGGCACCTCGTCCAAGCTTTGCTTTGCTAGCTGCAACGCAGAACCTGCACACAACACAACCAAGTACTTTGTTCCCAACTTGCGATGAGGTTGTCGATCTCTCCGGTTTGCTTGAAACAAAGGGTATGAGCGTATTGAGTGGAAAACAGTGAAAGTATGCAAGTAAAGTAAACAGTGCGAGTAAAGTAAACAGGTGATAGCAATATGATGGAAATAGGACCGGGGTCCACAGTTCACTAGTGGTGTCTCTCCATAAGATAAATAACACATGCTGGGTAAACAAATTATAGTTGGGCAATTGATAGAATAAAGATAAACGTGATATGTCAAGAAGATCACTATGCGATTTACTCTGGGCATTACAACAAAATACATAGACCGCCATCCAACTGCATCTATGACTAATAATCCACTCACGGGGATATCATCCGAACACCCCATGAGTATTAAGTTGCGAACAACAGATAATTGCATTAAGCAAAGTGTGTAATGTAAACAAAGCATATGCCCTCGAGCATATGAATGTTGTTTTCTCCCTAGTAGCAACAGCACATCTACAACCTTAGAGGTTTCTGTCACTCCCCCAGGTTAAATAGAGGCATGAACCCACTATCGAGCATAAATACCCCCTCTTGGAGTCACTAGCAACTACTCGGCCAAGATAGCTACTAACAACGGAGAGCATGCAAGATCATAAACAACATAGAGATAACATAAGATATATTTCAGTATAGCAACTCAATCATAACACCAATATTCATCGGATCCCAACAAACCAAACATGTAGAATTACATAACGGTGATCTCAATCATGTAGGGCAGCTCATGAGATCTAAACATGAAGCACATGGTGGAGGAGACAACCATCTAGCTATTGCTATGGACCCATAGTCCAAGGTAGACTACTCACTCATCGCTCCGGAGGCAAGCATGGCGATGAAGAAGACCTCCGGTGGCGATTCCCCTCTCCGGCAGGGTGCCGGGAAGAGCTTCTGGACCCTCCCGATCTTTGGGTCAATGGCGGCGGCGGATCACGATGTGTTCTGGAAAATTGATCGGGTCCTTAGGTTTTTTCCGTCGGGGGGTCTTTATAGGCGAAGGGGCATCGTCAGAGGTGACCCGAGGCACCCTCACACATAGGGGGCGCGACCAGGGGCTAGGGCGCGCCGCCCTAGTGTGTGGGGCCCTCGTGGCCCCCCTCCAACTCCTCTTCGGATCTCTGGAAGCTTCCGGGAAAAATAAGACTTCAGGAACTTGTTTCATCCAATTCCGAGAATATTTCCTGTGTAGCACTTCTGAAACACAAAAACAGCAAAAAACAGGGAACTGGCACTGTGGCGACTTGTTAGTAGGTTAGTTCCGGAAAATGCATAAAAGTGCCACGAAGTGTAACGAAACAGTAGGCAAATGGTGTAAAAACAAGCATGGAGCATCAAAAATTATAGTTACGTTGGTGACGTATCAACATCCCCAAGCTTAACTCCTACTCGTCCTCGAGTAGGTAAGTGATAACAAAAGAATAATTTTTGAGGTGACATGCACCTACACAATCTTGATCATATATGTAAGCATTTGTGAGCTGGGATCATAAGAACTTAAAACATGGGCATGAAAGATATAATCTTGACAATAGAAACTTAGCAACCATGTTATAACATGAAAATGAACACAAACAAAAGATCATGAAAATGAAACAATGAAAGTCAAACATGTGTTCAAATCATAAGGAAAAACATACAAATGGTTTTTAGCTTGTCCTTCATAGAGAGCAAAACATAAATGCATAGGACACCTTCAAGTTTAAGAGGGCGACTAGATACAAATAATTTAAGAACAAGTGAAACCAACAATATGAATCAATCAATGAAAACTTTGGGACAATGTACATTATACTAAGAATGACAACTATGCTCTCTTAATGGTGCATAAAGATAAAAGGTGGTGACTCAACATAAAAGTAAAAGAAAGGCCCTTCGCGGAGGGAAGCAGTGATTGCAAGTTTTATAACCTTCAAAAATTATGTTACTTACCGGCTTTGAGCTCTCATTGCCCCCATCATAAGCATCTTGAATGGTTAAAGTTAATGCGAGAACAATTATGATGCATATGCTTGACAAATCATAAGTTGAAAATCTCGTGTCCCGTGAATACGAGTACCCAAACCTCATGCTATTCAACTTAGAGTCCCAAGAAAGGCTCTTGTCATTGTAAATATATATGTATCATCGAGAACCACCAACGGGGTACCTTCGTGCCCGATGACATGGAACAAGCCCACATCAAAATGACAGGACAAGCAGACAATGAACACCTCGACATCTCTTTTATTTACCATTTGTTTAGCTTTTTATTTTGAGATGCGTCATTGAATGTCCACCATGGGTATGCTGCAAATTTCCACCATGAATTATGCATGGCTTAGATTGGCGGCCCAGGCATTTACCTAACACATATACAAACTCCATGATCCCCGCAAGGTTCCCAATTCATTTCACACCGTGGGCATCCATAAACAAAAGATCACGATATCAACTTAAATAAGAAGTGCAATGTTGAAAGCTTGCCCCATGACAGCATGGTTGGGCTAGTATCCAACTTACAACTTGCAAGCATAACAACTCAACATAAGAGACCACAATGTCAAATTTTTAAGAACAAGAAAAAGTAAAGTGTGCCTTTCGGTTCGTGAGAGCTTTACTGACCAATTTTCGCATAACACTGGTAAGAGTTTAATTTGAAGAGAAAATAAAAGCAAGTCAAATTTACTTGGAATAGCAAATTGCTAATAGGTATGTATGGTGGACACTTTGGCAAACTTGGTTTTTAGGAGTTGGATGCACGCGTAGAGCTCATACTCAGTACAAGGCGAGGGCTAGCAAAAGACTGGGAGCGACCAACTAAGAGAGCAATAATGGCCATAATCATGCAAAGCGACAAAGCAACATTAAAAGAAGCATAAGATGGCATCAAAAGTCAAAAACTAAATGATCATAGAGGCTATTGGCAACTTTGTAAGAGTCTAACATGTGTGAGCATGCGCCAAGTCAACCCAAATAAAGCATCAAGGAGAAAACCAAAATAATGCTTCCAAACAATAAAAAACAACGCATGATTTTTTTCAAAGGCTCATTAAGCAATCTCAGTTATTTGAGACAAGTCATGCTACAGCAAAACCACTAAGCATACTATCAAAAAGACATCAAGCATGACATGAAAAAGCCTAAGCCACAGTCTACACAAGCTCCTTCTTGTACCACTTTTTTGCATAAAGCTTTTTCTCTTTTCCAACACCATTTGAAATTTTTTAAGACACCTCTTTTGATGAAAACCAATAAAGATCAGAGGCAAAAATACACCTTGATGAAGAGATATGACAAGGTCTGAACGCAAATCAAGGCAAAAATGAAAACCAAAATCAGTAGCAGAAAAAGAAGAACACTCGGTTTTTGATAAGAATGAAAACTAGAGCGTTCTTGGCAAATGAAAAGCAAGGCAACTTCTCCAAAAGAAATTTGTTGGGGTCCAACCATTTATTGCAGCAAACAAAACTAAACTAACTAAGAAAACTAAAACAACTGACGCTCCAAGAAAAACACATAGTGCATGAAGCAATAAAAATATAGTGTTTTGAAAGGTGACCTGATTTTTGCCGATGAAGAAGGGGTGCCTCGGGGGCATCCCCAAGCTTTGACTCTTGTACTTCTTGGATATTTCTTGGGGTGATGCATGGGCATCCCCAAGCTTGAGCTTTTGTCCATTCTTCAACTCATCTCATCATTCTCCAATCCCTACACTTGAAAGCTTCATTCATACAAAACTAAACACAAATCTATTAGCAACATTAGTGTAGCATATCATATAATCAACCTCTTTTTGCTTCAGGTTTCAACCCAAAAATACCACATATATAGCATATACTACTGTAGCAACTTCCACAAAAGTTCTGTGATCAAAAGAACTCAAAAGAAAGCGATAAAGCGGCAAACACAAATATTGGCAGAAATCTGTCAAAACAAACAGCTGACAAAGGCCGAATTTTTGAGGGGTTTTCTGTTGCTCAAATCAAAAAGTGTTCAACTAACGAAAGTTTGGATATAACCTGGGGCATATGCACAAGAAATCGCAGGTCCAAAAGATATACAGAGAATTTATACGAATTTTTACGGTGCAGCACCGAAAACAGTTTCAGGACAGCAACATCCCCAAATCTTACCTCACTCAAATTAGAGGCTTCTCTTGGCACAACAATGAAATAAAAAGGATAAGGAGCGGTCATTATAGTAGTAATGACTTCCAAGACTCAAATAAAATAAAAAGTACTGAAAATAAAACATTGGGTTATCTCCCAAGAGTGCTTTTCTTTAACGCCTTTGAGCTAGGCGCAGAAAATTACGAATCAAGTAACATCAAGAGATGAATAATTATGAAAGAAGCATTAGGATCCACAATAGGAGTCTTTTCAACAATAAAGGGAATTATGTCCAAATGAGTTTTTGAAGATCCTTTATGATCACGCTTTGGTACACTACTTTCATCAAAAGGATTTTCAGGACAAATCCAACTAGAATTATTTTCCCAAACATCATGTATTCCTGAAAGTTTATAAGGTATTGGCACTCTAAAATCTTCATTGGGTGTGCCAACAACCGTTACAGGTGAGCCAAGCTTATTGAATTTCTTAAAAACTTTTCTAGCCTCATTGGCAACATCTTTAAATTCTAAGCGCATAGTTTCCAAAATGAAAGCTTTCTTTTCAGGATCTTCAATTTCATGAAGCTTAAGGAACATGTATTGCAAAAAGGGATTAAGATTAGCAAACCTAGCTTCTAACATGTGAACTAAATAAGCGGAAGCAACTTCATAACTAGGAGCTAGCTCAACTAAAGATTTTTCCTCAACTTCTTTATGCATACTAATGTGATTAAAGAACTCCTCAATGTTATATTTCCCAATAATTGAACCACTACCTACTGAGAGATCCTCCAAAACATACTTAGGGAACAACATAATGAACTAAAGTAAAGAAATAACAACTATCAAGGATTCTAATTTTTTTAGGTTTTTGATATAAAACGATGCAAGTAAAATAAATAAAGTAAAGCAAAACTTAAAACAAAGTAAAGGATGTGCGTGCGAAAAACTCCCCTCACAGAAGTCTTCTACTTCCTCCCCGGCAACGGCGCCAGAAAAAGAGCTTGATGCATGGTTGATGACCAGCCCGTTGGGAACCCCAAGAGGAAGGTATGATGAGTATAGCAGCAAGGTTTTTCCCTTAGTTAAGAAACCAAGGTTTATCGTTCAGGAGAGGAGAGACAAACGACTGAAGGTAATGCTGCTAGCTTGCGACAGCTTTGGACAATTTATAGGGCGCCTCGTCCAAGCTTTGCTTTGCTAGCTGCAATGCAGAACCTGCATACAACACAGCCAAGTACTTTGTTCCCAACTTGCGATGAGGTTGTCAATCTCACCAGTTTGCTTGAAACAAAGGGTATGAGCGTATCGAGTGGAAAACAGTGAAAGTATGCGAGTAAAGTAAACAGTGCGAGTAAAGTAAACAGGTGATAGCAATATGATGGAAATAGGACCGGGGTCCATAGTTCACTAGTGGTGTCTCTCCATAAGATAAATAACACATGCTGGGTAAACAAATTACAGTTGGGCAATTGATAGAATAAAGATAAACGTGATATGTCAAGAAGATCACTATGCGATTTACTCTGGGCATTACAACAAAATACATAGACCGCCATCCAACTGCATCTATGACTAATAATCCACTCACGGGGATATCATCCGAACACCCCATGAGTATTAAGTTGCGAACAACAGATAATTGCATTAAGCAAAGTGTGTAATGTAAACAAAGCATATGCCCTCGAGCATATGAATGTTGTTTTCTCCCTAGTAGCAATAGCACATCTACAACCTTAGAGGTTTCTGTCACTCCCCCAGGTTAAATAGAGGCATGAACCCACTATTGAGCATAAATACCCCCTCTTGGAGTCACTAGCAACTACTCGGCCAAGATAGCTACTAACAACGGAGAGCATGCAAGATCATAAACAACATAGAGATAACATAAGATATATTTCAGTATAGCAACTCAATCATAACACCAATATTCATCGGATCCCAACAAACCAAACATGTAGAATTACATAACGGTGATCTCAATCATGTAGGGCAGCTCATGAGATCTAAACATGAAGCACATGGTGGTGGAGACAACCATCTAGCTACTGCTATGGACCCATAGTCCAAGGTAGACTACTCACTCATCGCTCCGGAGGCAAGCATGTCGATGAAGAAGACCTCCGGTGGCGATTCCCCTCTCCGGCAGGGTGCCGGGAAGAGCTTCTGGACCCTCCCGATCTTCGGGTCGATGGGGGCGGCGGATCGCAATGTGTTCTCAAAAATTGATCAGGTCCTTAGGTTTTTTTCCGTCGGGGGGTCTTTATAGGCGAAGGGGCATCGTCAGAGGTGGCCCGAGGCACCCTCACACATAGGGGGCGCGGCCAGGGGCCAGGCCACACCGCCCTGGTGTGTGGGGCCCTCATGGCCCCCCTCCAACTCCTCTTCGGATCTCTGGAAGCTTCCGGGAAAAATAAGACTTCAGGAACTTGTTTCGTCCAATTCCGAGAATATTTCCTGTGTAGCACTTCTGAAACACAAAAACAGCAGAAAATAGGGAACTGGCACTGTGGCGACTTGTTCGTAGGTTAGTTCCGGAAAATGCATAAAAGTGCCACGAAGTGTAACGAAACAGTAGGCAAATGGTGTAAAAACAAGCATGGAGCATCAAAAATTATAGATACGTTGGAGACGTATCACACATCAAGTTTCGCCTTGTTTGTCTGAATCCCTACCTTCAAGTTCATCTGATGCCCTCTTCCCCTGATCCTAAGTCCTAAATCTAAGGCATTGCCGAGTTTCACCCTCGTTAGTCACTGAATCCCGAGGCCACCGCCACTATGATCCAGGCAACCCACGGGTAGTGTGGCCATACCTCCCCCATATGGGGAAGAGGGATTGCCCTACAAGTGTGACAACTATGTGTATAGGGGATGGATGTTTGATAGGTTGTTGGACCAAAACTTCTGATCATTTACCCTGGAACTTCCAGACCATGTATTTGCCCCAAGTTTGGAGGCTATAAAAGCCTCCTCCCTCGGTAAGATGTAACCCTTATTTTCTCTCTCAAGTTGCCAAAATTTCATTTGACTAAATCTTTCACCCTTGCCAACAAAACCTGTTTATTTAGGAACATACAACACGAGAGGCTCCTACTGCTCTTAGATTAAAATAAGTAGAGTTTACACCATATTTACAACAATTACAGATATCCTTATTTTAGGACCTCATACCAACAAAGAATTCAAATATTCAAATATCTTACAAAAGAGTCTATAAAATGCCTAAAGTCATGCTTTACCCTAGAATTGAGAAGGTCAAGGTCTGAAGTGATGCTCAAATTTGATTCATGTTGATACTCTAGGGTTTAGGAGAGAAGACCTAGATCCATTGGTTCAGGAAAGTAAATTTGATTCCCCCTTAGTTCCCTTGTGGAACTTGTTACTCTTTGATGTTTGGGCACACAATGCGGAAGAGATCAATGTGGGAGATCAGTCATAGTGGTGTAAAGCATTGTCATGTTCTTGGGAGCCTCCAAGAGTCCAATTGACTTGTGGAGACAGCCCCAAGATTGTTTGTCAATGTAAGGTTACCGCCTCTAAGGGCGTTGCTTCGTCATTTCACATTATGTGAGGGCATGAGGAGAATTAGGTGAGACACTATGTTTCTTGGAGGGCATTGTGTCCTCACACCCACACATCTCCCCAACGGAGACGTAGCGCCTCCAATGCATGAACTTTGGGATACATCTTCACGGTTATTTCTATCCCTCACTTACTTGTTGTAGCTTGCTTAATTGCTTATCTTTGTTAGCTAGTTGTATCTTGTATGCTGGCTTGTACCCTTGTCATTTAGGGTGTTCACCTAGTTTCATAATGTGGAGTACTTATATTTCAATTTATCCATAATTCGGAAAAGAAAAACTAAAGCTTGGTAGTCACCTATCCCCCCCCCCCCCTCAAGTTGATCGTCTCCGCCCTTTCAGGCAATGCCACAAAAAAATGAAATTCAAATCGTATGTCTTGCGTCATTCGACGTTGATGTTAAGATGTGTATATTAACCATGTAGATTCATAATAAACAACCAATTCACAATGAAAGCATGAATATATATGATATTATCCATATAAATCGAACAACCATTGTTCTCAGACATAAATGAAAAACCGTCTTGCAGCAAGCATGATCTAAAGATGATTTTTTCCGCTTTAAAATAAATTCCGAAGGTAAATGTAAAGATAGGACGCCAACCGCGAGCACATTAACTTTTACTCCATTCTAGACACGCATTGTCAACTCATCCCTTAACAGTCACTTCGGCATTTGTAGTTCCTGGATCAATTTGTAAATATGAGCAATCGATCTAGTATCCAATACTTAATAATTACATTGTTGGCCAACACGAAATATTAGCAATATGTAAGAGATCTATACCTGTGCTGGACTTTACATACTTCTTCTTTTCTTCCAGATACTTCTTACAATTTCTCTTCCAATGTCCTTTCTCTTTACAGAAGAAGCACTCGGTATCCGGAGTGGGACCAGCCTTAGGCTTTCTAGGCGTGCCAATCTCACAAGCGGCCTTAAATTTACCATTGTTCTTAGACTTGGCCTTCTTCTTAAAGTTGGTTGTTTTATTCACCGTCACGTTATTGACATCCTTCTGGATTCCACTCTCAACAGCCTTGTGCTGCTGCCTGAGCGGTGGATGGCAATTGTTATTGCTCGGCTCGACAGCGTGGTACAGTTGATGGGGCGGAATGTACTGCTGCTGGAGTACATGGTCCATGACCATTGGAGCTTGGCTTATCACCTGAGGGAACTCTTGCTTGCCGGAAGCCTGCATGTACGGTTGCTGGACCATAGGGACATTATTGTTGGCTTTCGGGGCTTCCATCGCCACGACAGGATATTCTTGTTGCTGGAGCATAGGAATATTGGTGGTCCTCGGCAGTTGCAGCTCAGGCTGGAGCTGGTGCGCCGTGTATGGCTGCTGGAACATAGGGTTGCCAGCGTCCGTGGCGTGAACCCTCTTGTCTTCCCAATCTTTCTCCACCGGAACTGGCGACGCATCCTTATCGTTTCTAACCATCTCCTCGTCCACCTCCTTGATGGACTCGTCGCCGCGCGTGGCGGCCGGCCCGAGGACGGAGACGGCGGGGCGGGACGCCTGCAGGGCCTGCAGCTGGATGAATCGTAGGGAGATGGATGCGTGCAGGGAGGATAGGTGGGCATCGAGGTCGTCCCAGGTGAAGGGGAGCTGCGTCGACGAGCGGGCGGCGAGGCGATCGAACGATTCCCGGAGGCGCTGCTTCTTGCCCAGGAGCGCCGCGATGGCAGCCTCCAGCTCCGCCATCTTCATCTGCGCCGACTGGTCAGCTTGCGACGTCGTCAGAGAGGCAAGGAGCTGCCCCATGGGAGGAGCAAGAGATTGGCGTTTCACGGCGGCGGCGGCGCGTTGCAACTCCATCGCGACCGATTCGATTCGATTCGATTCGCGACCCTAGGCAACGGAAATAGGTGGCTTTTATATTGAACGGGCGTGGTCCGAGGATTCGATTGCGTATCGTTGTCACACTCCGAGGAAAGCTCGGTCTTTTTTTTTGAACGGTAAAGGGGTCTCGAAGGGGCGTCCCTATCTAGCGGTCGGTCGCTGGGATCGATCCCACCGATCAGTTTTCGACCGAGGTTTCTTATCCGAAAAGAAAACACGTATCGTACTGAAAACAGATGCCCACGGTGTTTGAGGCGAGGTGGTGGGCTGCAATTCCCTTTTCGCGGGGTGGTGGGCCTTTGACGCGGGTGATGGGCTGCAATTCTCTTTCCGCGGCCCAGCCGCGTGGGAAAGAAAATTCATTTACGTTTGGAAAAAATGTATATTTTGCTATAAAAACTATTCCCTTTACTCATTTATTGTGTGCAAGCGTATAAAAAAGAATTTTTTGTACTATTCCCTTTTTGGGACAACGATATTTTAGGGTAAAAAAAATGGGAGGGGGATCGCACTTATAACCACTTATAAATGGTAACCAGCATGAAAAGAACGTTGGTAAAGGAAGCATTGCACTATTGATAAATAAGTAAAAACCCCTTGATAAATCATTACATGACTGTTTGTAAAATTTGAAAAAGATGAAATTAACATAAATCATTGTTTTTTAAAAAAGAAGGCATTTCGTAAAAACAGAACAAATAATGTAAATGGTAACCAGGTTGCTAGGTCGTTGGTAACACATATCCATATTCATATTGATAAAATTAGAACTAGAATCCTTGATAAATCAGAACTAAATTACTGATAACCTCTATTGATAAATCAGTCGTATGCTATTGATAACTAAAAAAACTCGACAAATTTCACCAAAAAAAGAGTTGAAAATAAAATAAAAAATGATCTTCCGTAAACCATGGTCCTTGGTATCACATAGCGTATTCATATTGATAACTTAATAGAAGAATCGTTGATAAATTGGAAGTAGACAACTAGTAACCTCGATTTGTTACAGACACATGGAGCTCACATAAGTTTCAAAGAACTCCATAAAATTCAGAGAGGGATAGTAGTTTGCATGAAAGTTTGATTACAACCACAGAGAAAACCAAACTCAGATAACATCCACAGAGATAGTGATACCTCTTGTTGATGTGTAAAGTTCACCGAATGGGTGAAACAAAAACATCACTGTATCATTTATCTTGAAGTTGTTCCTTGCAATTACTGTTCCCCATGCTTCTCTACTTAAGAGCATTCTTCCATCTTTGCACGGGCTGTATGTACCTAGCACATCATCGGTGTTGCCGGTTGATAAAGCGAGAGTACCAGATGGCTCCAAATTAAGAGTATCAACAATCTTCTTGGGGATTCTCTGTCCATTTTTTAAGATTGAGAAAAGAGTATCAACAATCTTTTCTTATGTAAAAGTTAACTAGAAATTACATGGGGCTTGGTTTCATTTTACATGACATGAAAACTGTGAAAAGCTGAATAATTACAAATGTCTTGTACAATTTAACAACAATTATCATTTGCTCTCAACAAAACGTTGATTACAAAAAACAAGGGGCTTTGCCAGTAATTACAGGAACAAAAAAAATAGTGCAAAAATGTTGTATACAGAAGTCGCAAAAAACCCTTGATCTTACGTAAAAGTTAACTAGAAATTACAAGGGGCTTGGTCTTATGTAAAAAGTTATTAAATAAACAATATTACTGAAAAATGCTCCATACAACAGTCAAAAAATTCAGGTTGATCTTATGTAAAAGTTAACTAGAAATTACAAGGCGCATGGTATGTTTTTACATCAAATGAAAAACAGTGAAAATGATAAAAAATTACAAGTGCATTGGTGAATTAAACAACAAATGATACTTTGTTCTCAGATATAGTTAACTATAAATACAAGTTGCTATACCAGTTATTACATGAACAAGAAAAATAATGCAAAGATGCTATATAGCACATTGTAAAAAGTAAGATCTTGCTGTTGGAAATAATGATTAATGCTTTGTGAAAACAGCAAAAAGTCGTATGTCTGATATTTTTTAGAAAGTTTACTGTAAAATATACTCAGAAAAATAGGAAAACAAAGACTTACTAGAGTGCCCTTGTTGATGTTTGTTGATGAAAACTTGTGTACGAACAACTGACCAAAACCTTTATCTCTTCTAGTTACATTAGAGTGCCAGTTGATCAACATTTGGTCTGTCAACTCTACTTCTCTTGTGATAATAACAACATTGTGCATGTCATGAACTAAAAATACACAAAAAAATAGAAGAAATGCATAAAAATGTCAGATCAAGTAGAAAAAGAACAGAAGAAGAAAAGAGACATAAAACAACACAAACTCACTTTCTTCTAAATCCACTTCTTCTCTAGTTGATGGTGGTGCTCTTATTATGCCCAGGTTATCAGCAGGGGTCATTCTAACGAAAAACCCTGCATTGACAGTGCGTGTCATGTCAAACATAACCATGTCATCCTGGACCAATTTGTAGTCCTTTCGAAATCTTCTCCATGCAATGCCCATGATTAAAGTTTCTGTTTCTTTCTTCAGTATATCAAAATTATAAGTATCCTCAGTGATTGTGCATTTAGCCATCATAATTGGTCTCTTCTTGTATATCATGTAAACCCAGTTTTTTGCATAGCATGGAATAACCTGAAATCGGATTTTAAACAAAAAAATTAGATAACAGAAAACAAAAAGCCTTTCAGAAAAAATAAAAGAAAACCAAAACTTAACATGAAAAATCATACCAAGTAATCTGCAGAATCATTTGGTACCCTTGCAGTGAAAGATCGGGAGCAATTTAAATTTATTTTGCCGCACTGTCGCTCAGTGCTTCTGCATGCTGGACACGCCATACTTGAACTGTGATAGCACCTACCAGCAACAACGAATAAATAAACAAAAATACAAATTATACAAAAAAGAACAACAACTCTAGACATGAAAACTAGGGGAAAAAATTTGCTAGATCATTACTGAAGATAGCTGAACAAACTACAAATAATTACAAACATTTCTAGCTGTGTAGAATGCAACTATGTTAATAAAAAGAACTAGGAGCAATATAATGAATCTTTGCAAACACATATGGCATGCTTTCCTTGGTTGGAACAGAACAGCGAGCAGTTCGATTAGATCTTACTAGATCTAGATCTACTAAGAAGATGAACAGAAAGCAGTTTTACTAGATCTAGATCTGGAGTCACATCTAAGCAATAGAAAGAGCAGGCAAAACATGAAGAAAAGAACACAGGAGAAAAATGCAAACGAAAACAAGAAGGAAAATGCTAGAGGAAGAACTCAAAACCTTGAAAGGTCTCCTTGATTTGTTGATTCGAGTTCTTGAGAGCGATGGGGGAGGAGCTCGAAGTTGGAAGAAGAATGAGCTGTATGAGTGGGAGGGCTGTTACCAGATGGAGATAAGGCTCCATTAAATATAACATGAACAGTACACCCCGACTTGTGGCTGGCCCTACTCCATTATTGTACAGTAAAAAAGCACAGGAGCCCATCTACTCTCGCACATTTCCAGTATCAATTAATCATTTGCAACAAAAAACAAAAAGCTACTTCCCACTAAATAAAACCATATGTAAACATGAAAAAAACGAAAAATAAAATAAATAAATTGGAAAACTAACTAGTTAGAAGTTGCTTTTTTATTCTTCCGTTGATTTTTATGGTTTTTTTATTATTATATGTATGTTTAAAAATGTACTTAGTTAGAAGTTGAATATGACCAAAAAATGTTATTTTACTGTCGGATTTTAGACGTGATTTTTGCTTAGTAAACCAAAAAACAAGTATATGTTGGAAAGTAAATAATAAAACTAACTTAATAATATACTCTTGCTAACTATAATGTGACGTCTTTGGTAAAACATAGAATTTTCCTATTAATAATTAAACAGTACAATACTTGATAAAATCAGCATTAGTCTCTTGGTAAATAGGTTACCATTCTCTTAATAACTAGGTTGTCACACATAATTTTTTTTAAAAAAATCAAAATCATTTGGTAAAAAAATATGACAACTGCATATTTGTAACTAAATAACTATTGAAACCAGGTTGCTATGTCCTTGGTAACACATAGAATATCCATATTGGTAACTTGGTTGTAGAGAACTTAATAAATTAGAATTAGACTACTGGTAAACCTCTATTGGTAAAAAAAGTAGTACAATCTTTTGATAATTAAGTTGAAGACTATTTGGTAACAAAAAAAACTAGATGAATTTCAAAATTTTGTATTAGTAACTAGGTTGTCATTTCCTATTAACTAATTAAACAGTACAATCAAGGATAAAAAATCAGCATTAGTCTCTTCGTAACCAGGTTGCTAGGCTATTGATAAAATAAGTTGAAGACTCTTGGTAAATAAAAAATTAGATGAATATCACAAATTTATAGTAGTAACTAGGATGCATGTCCTTGGTATAGTTAGTTTTAAAACTATTGATAACTTAATACTACAATCCTTGATAAATTAGCAATACACTCTTGGTAACTCGAATGTCAATTATTTTGTAACTAAAAGAACTAAATGATTTTCACAAATTTATATTAGTAACTATGATGTCAGTTCCTTGGTATAGTTAGAATTTTTACTATTGATAACTTAATACTACAATCCTTGATAAATTAGCAATATACTCTTAGTAACTATAACGAGAAGTCTTTGGTAAAACGTAGAATTTTTCTATTAATAATTAAACAATACAATCCTTGATAAAATCAGCATTAGTCTCTTGGTAACTATGTTGGCAGGCTATTGATAACTAGGATGTCACACAAAATATATATATTTTTTTAAAACATTTAATAAAAAATGACAAGTGCATAATGGTAACTAAAAATCTATTGAAACCAGGTAGCTAGGTCCTTGATAACACATAGCATATCCATATTGGTAACTTGGTAGTAGAAATAATTGATAAATTAGAATTAGACTAACCTCTATTGGTAACTAAGTTCTACAATCCTTGATATAATAAGTTGAAGACTCTTGATAACTTAAAAAACTAGATGAATTTGACAATTTTGTATTGGTAACTAGGATGTGAGGTCCTTGGTATAGTTAGCTTTTGACTATTGATAACTTAATACTACAATCATTGATAAATTAGCAATATACTCTTGGTAACTATAATGCCAAGTCTTTGGTAAAACGTAGAATTTTTCTATTGATAATTAAACAGTAGAAACGTTGATAACATCAGAATTAGAATCTTGGTCATTAGGTTGCCAGGCTCTTGGTAACTAGGTTGTGACACAAATTTTTTAAAAAAAAACAAAAAACCACTGTTAATTTTTTTTGACAAGTGCATATTGGTAACTAGAAATGTATTGAAACCAAGTTGCCAGGTCCTTGGTAACACATAGCATAACCATATTGGTAACTTGGTAGTAGGATACTTGATAGATTAGAAATAGACTACCGGTAGCCTCTATTGGTAACTAAGTAGTACAATATTTGATAAATAAGTTGAAGGCTCTTGGTAACTAAAAAAACTATATGAATTTCAGAATTTCATATTAACTAGCATGATAGGTCCTTGGCATAGTTAGGTTTTGACTATTGATAATTTAATAATACAATCCTTGATAAATTAGTGATATATTCTTGGTAACTATAATGTCAAGCCTTTGGTGAAACGTAGAATTTTTCTATTGATAATTAAACAATACAAACCTTGATAACATCAGCATTAGAATCTTGATAACTAGTTTGCCAGGCTCTTGGTAACTATGTTATTAAAGAAAAATTTGACAAGTGCATATTGGTAACTAGAAATCTATTGAAACAAATTGTTAGGTCCTTGGTAACACATATCATATCCTTATTGGTAACTTGGTAGTAAAAAACTTGATAAATTAGAAATAGACTACCGATAACCTCTACTGCTAACTAAGTAGTACAATCCTTGATAAAAAAGTTGAAGACTCTTGGTAACTAAAAAAATAGATGAATTTCCTAATTTCAAATTGGTAAACTAGCATGTTAGGTCCTTGGCATAGTTAGCTTTAAGCTATTCATAACTTAGTACTACAATCCTTGATAAATTAACAATATACTCTTGGTAACTATAATGTCTACGCTTTGGTAAAACATAGAATTTTTCTATTGATAATTAAATAGTGCAATCCTTGATAAAACAGCATTAAACTCTTGTTAATTAGGCTGCCAAGCACTTGGTAACTAGGTTGACACAAAAAAAATATTTAAAAAAAACAAGAAAACATTGGTAAAAATAATATAACAAGTGCATATTGGTAACTACAAATCTATTGAAACCCGGTAGCTAGGTCCTTGGTAACACATAACATATCCATATTGGCAACTTGGTAGCAGAATAATTGATAAATTAGAATTAGACTAACCTCTATTGGTAACTAAGTAGTACAATCCTTGATATAATAAGTTGAAGACTCTTGGTAACTTAAAAAACTAGATGAATTTCACAATTTTGTATTGGTAACTAGGATGTGAGGTCCTTGGTATAGTTAGCTTTTGACTATTGATAACTTAATACTACAATCATTGATAAATGAGCAATATACTCTTGGTAACTATAATGCCAAGTCTTTGGTAAAACGTAGAATTTTTCTATAGATAATTAAACAGTAGAAACCTTGATAACATCAGCATTAGACTCTTGGTAATTAGGTTGCCAGAATCTTGGTAACTAGGTTTTACACAAATTTTTGTTTAAAAAAAACCAATGTTAATTTCCGAATTTCATATTGGTAAACTAGCATGTTATGTCCTTGGCATAGTTAGGTTTTAGCTATTGATAACTTAATACTACAATCCTTGATAAATTAACAATATACTCTTGGTAACTATAATGTCAAGCCTTTGGTAAAACATAGAATTTTTCTATTGATAATAAAATAATACAAACCTTGATAAAATTAGCATTAAACTCTTGGTAACTAGGCTGTCAGGCACTTGGTAACTATGTTATGACAGAAATATTTGACAAGTGCATTTCGGTAACTAGAAATCTATTAGAACAAATCGCTAGGTTCTTGGTAACACATAGCATATCTGTATTGGTAACTTGGTGGTAAAAAACTTGATAAATTAGAAATAGACTACCGGTAGCCTCTATTGGTAACTAAGTAGTACAATCCTTGATAAAAAAGTTGAAGACTCTTGGTAACTAAAAAAACTAGATGAATTTCCCAATTTCATATTGGTAAACTAGCATGTTATGTCCTTGGCATAGTTAGTTTTTAGCTATTGATAACTTAATACTACAATCTTTGATAAATTAACAATATACTCTTGATAACTATAATGTCAAGTCTATGGTAAAACATAGAATTTTTTTATTGATAATTAAATAGTACAATCCTTGATAAAATTAGCATTAAACTCTTGGTAACTAGGCTATCAGGCTCTTGGTAACTATGTTGACACACACACAAAATATTAAAAAAAACAAGAAACCATTGGTAAAAATAATATAACAAGTGCATATTGGTAACTAAAAATCTATTGAAACCCGGTAGCTAGGTCCTTGGTAACACATAGCATATCCATATTGGCAACTTGGTAGCAGAATAATAGAAAAATTAGAATTAGACTAACCTCTATTGGTAACTAAGTAGTACAATCCTTGATATAATTAGTTGAAGACTCTTGGTAACTTAAAAAACTAGATGAATTTCACAATTTTGTATTGGTAACTAGGATGTGAGGTCCTTGGTATAGTTAGCTTTTGACTATTGGTAACTTAATACTACAATCATTGATAAATTAGCAATATACTCTTGGTAACTATAATGTCAAGTATTTGGTAAAACGTACAATTTTTCTATACATAATTAAACAGTAGAAACCTTGATAACATCAGCATTAGACTCTTGATAATTAGGTTGCCAGACTCTTGGTAACTAGGTTTTACACAAATTTGTGTTTAAAAAAAACAAAAAACCACTGTTAATTTCCCAATTTCATATTGGTAAACTAGCATGTTATGTCCTTGGCATAGTTAGGTTTTAGCTATTGATAACTTAATACTACAATCCTTGGTAAATTAACAATATACACTTGGTAACTATAATGTCAAGTCTTTGGTAAAACATAGAATTTTTCTATTGAAAATAAAACAATACAAACCTTGATAAAATCAGCATTAAACTCTTGGTAACTAGGCTATCAGGCACTTGGTAACTATGTTATGACAGAAAAATTTGACAAGTGCATTTCGGTAACTAGAAATATATTGGAACAAATCGCTAGGTTCTTGGTAACACATAGCATATCTATATTGGTAACTTGGTGGTAAAAAACTTGATAAATTAGAAATAGACTACCGGTAACCTCTATTGGTAACTAAGTAGTACAATCCTTGATAAAAAAGTTGAAGACTCTTGGTAACTAAAAAAACTAGATGAATTTCCCAATTTCATATTGGTAAACTAGCATGTTATATCCTTGGCATAGTTAAGTTTTAGCTATTGATAACTTAATACTACAATCCTTGATAAATTAACAATATATTCTTGATAACTATAATGTCAAGTCTTTGGTAAAACATAGAATTTTTCTATTGATAGTTAAACCATACAAACCTTGATAAAATCAGCATTAAACTCTTGGTAACTAGGCTGTCAGGCTCTTGAAAACTATGTTATGACAGAAAGATTTGACAAGTGCATATCGGTAACTAGAAATCTATTGGAACAAATCGCTAGGTCCTTGGTAACACATAGCATATCTATATTGGTAACTTGGTGGTAAAAAACTTGATAAATTAGAAATAGACTACCGGTAGCCTCTATTGGTAACTAAGTAGTACAATCCTTGATAAAAAAGTTGAAGACTCTTTGTAACTAAAAAAATAGATGAATTTCCCAATTTAATATTGGTAAACTAGCATGTTATGTCCTTGGCATAGTTAGCTTTTAGCTATTGATAACTTAATACTACAATCCTTGATAAATTAACAATATACTCTTGATAACTATAATGTCAAATCTTTGGTAAAACATAGAATTTTTCTATTGATAGTTAAACAAAACAAACCTTGACAAAATCAGCATTAAACTCTTGGTAACTAGGCTGTCAGGCTCTTGGTAACTAGGTTGTCACATAGAATTTTTTTTTAAAAAAAAGAAACCATTGATAAAAAAATATGACAAGTGTATAGTGGTAACTAAAAAATTTATTGAACCCAGATAGGTAGGCTACTTGGTACACATAGCATAACCATATTGGTAACTTGGTAGTAGAATACTTGATAAATTAGAATTAGACTACTTGTAACCTCTATTGGTAACTAAGTAGTACAATCCTTGATAAAAATATTTGAAGACTCTTGATAACTAAATAAACTATATGAATTTGACAATTTTATATAAGTAACTAGTATGTGAGGTCCTTGCTATAGTTAGCTTTTGACTATTGATAACTTAATACTACAATCCTTGATAAATTAGCAATAAACTCTTGGTAACTATAATGTCAGGTCTTTGGTAAAACATATAGTTTTTCTATTGATAATTAAACAGTACAAACTTTGATAACATCAGTATTAGACTCTTGATAACTAGGTTGACACGCTCTTGGTAGCTAGGTTATGACACAAAAAAAAATTTAAAAAAAAATCAAAAAACCATTGGTAAAATAAAAATATGACAAGTGCATATTGGTAACTAGATATCTATTGAAACCAAGTTGCCAGGTCCTTGGTAACACATATCATATCAATATTGGTAAATTAGAAATAGACTACTCGTAGCCTCTATTGGTAACTAAGTAGTACAATCCTTGATAAAAAAAAAGCTGATACTATTGGTAACTAAAAAAACTAGATGAATTGACAATTTTATATTGGTAACTATGATATCAGTTCTTTGGCATAGTTAGGTTTTGACTATTAATACTAAAAATCTTGATAAAATAGAGGTATACTCTTGGTATTTTTAATGTCAAGTCTTTGGACTTGCAACTGGACTTGCAAGTGTCTAGGGGATCCTAGTTTCAAAATTTATAGTTGGTTTAGTTGCAAGCATACTTTGCAACTACGACATGGCTAGTGAACATTCCAGTTGCAAATGGACTTGCAACTGTTGATGGGAAATTGATTCTAATTTGCAAGTGGAATCGCAACTGTCCGGCGAACCCTTGTTGCAAGTTTGGTTGCAACTAGTTTTTCTAGTTGGTATAGTTGCAACCACACTTGCAACTACGACATGGCTAGTTAACATTCCAGTTGCAAGTGGACTTGCATACTTTTTCAAACTACGACATGCCTGGAGTTGCAAGTGGACTTGCAACTCTCAGAGGATAAAGTGATTCCAGTTGCAAGTGGTATCGCAACTGTTCTTAGGGGGACCCTAGTTGCAAATTTTGTTGCAACTAAGTTTGTTAATTTCTTAATTTTTTTTTCAAATTTTGGTTTTCATTTAAAATTTTAAAGTTGTTCATTATTTTCGAATTTGTTCATATTTCAAAAACTGTTCAAATTTCAAAATTTGTTCACACCTAACAACTAGTACAGAAAAGCATCTAATGGGCCAAGCCCAAAATACTGCGGAGGTCGGACCCGAGGAGGGCCCGTTTTCTCCACGCGTCGGGTGGATACGACGCGTCGTGGGTGGCAGTTCTTCATCTAGCATCTTTTCCCCCTCACCTCCACTACCACCCCCACTCCGCCTACTTCTCTAACTCTCTCCGTCTGCTTCTCACCAGAAAACATCGCCTCCACTCCGGCTGCTTCTCACTAGGGTTTCCCTTCTCTTCTGATCTTTCCTCTATTCTGTACTAGTGATTGTTACTATCTTTGAATCTGAAATGCGTGCGTCGACTATAGGTGGCGGAGAGGAAGTTGGGAAGGAGGAGTAATTTTTCGCCGGTCGATTTCAACTGCAGGCAAAATCTAATCTGAGGTATTGTGTCTCCTTCATGTCTTCTGTGTTATCCTTCTTTGCGCTTGATGATTTTGGTTCTTTAAACTGGTAGATCTATCAAGGTTACAGTACATTATCTAGGGATTTTGCTTGCTTTTGTGGTTCATTTTCTCTTATTTGTCCAACAGCATTATTCTGCCCAATTTCTTTCCTTCCCCTCCTGTGAGTACATGTGTTTTTCAGTTTTCATATATTTGTGATGTCTGTAAAATAGGTTAGAGTTTTTATGTTTTGAGGATGTTTTTGTACTACGAAACAATAGAAGTGAGTAAAATGAAAAACCATTATGTATGGTTTCTAAAATCTGTTTATATGTTTCTGGTTAGTGTTCCATCAAATTGTATTTTCACAAAAAAGGTCGACTTTTACTTTGTGTTGCTGTTTGTTTTCTTCTTGTGCTGTCAAGTAGGGCAAACTAGTTGAAGCTTACCATTTCTCTAGATGTGAGTTCAACTAGTAATAAGATGTTATATAGAAAATGCCTTTTTAGTATGCTGTGGTAGTACTCATGTTTACTAAATGCAATTATTTTTTCAACTAGGATTTTTAATGCTTTTGTACTTTGAAAGTAATTAATCTATCATTTTTTTGTTTTCACAATAAAAATGGAAGGTTCTTACTTCCTTTTGTTATGTTGTTATGTACATCAGCATTACTTTGTGAAGTGACAGTTACTTTGTGAATTCTATACTGTAAATAACAAATGATGCATTTGGATTTACATCATAATCATATGTGTTAATAACATAGTCAAATAATTGTAAATTTTATTGTTGAATTTATCGGAGCAACGGTGTCAGTTCTTGTGTTCATTTAGGAAGTGGTTTGAAATCACTATTCGGTAATGCATACACAAGACTATTAGTTCAAGTTACAACATGGGCATATGCACATAAATGAAAAGGGGTGTTTCTACTGCACTTTTCATATCATTGTTTTATTAGGGATCGGGGTAGTTGTTTGGTACAAATTTACCCCACAGGATCCTCTTACTCTACCACTAGTGGGTACGAAGCTCAAATAGTTTGCTTGTTTCAAACATCCTAGTTTAGTAGTAGAGGGGTATAAGAGAATCACATAGTGGATGACTGAAGATGTCGTTCATACTGTTTATAACAATTATAGACCGTATTGCGAACCTTTTTGTCGAATAATTGACGTTAATCAATACGACATGGGAGAGATTGCTCAATACGACATTTTTGAGTACTATCTCTGTGAAAGGCAAGCTAACTCATAGAATGTTAACATTGTTTGTTATAAAGTTTAGTCTCAGTATCACTTGAAGGATACAGCATTTCTGAATAGTTGGACTTTTGATTGTGGTATTGCTCTTTTTTGTAGATAATATAGTATTATTTTGCAAACAAAGGTGGAGTTGGTTTATTAATTTTTGCACGCATTTTAACACAGGCAACTTAGCACTCTATAATAGGTTTTTTATTTGCAAAGCACATATTTGCTATTAATAGAGAACAGTATGTATTGTTATTGTTTGATTGTGTACTAGTTGAGCAACTATAGTAGCTTCCTCTTATTGTTTCTCTAGCAGATTGGTTGTTTCATGTGAGTACTATGTTATGTGATGTGTTGTTTCCGTTATGTACAGAGTATAGGCTGTGGAAAATATGGATATTACAAAATTGCTAGTTAATTTATAAGTAGGAATGTTTTTATCTTTTTTGGAAATATGTAAGTAACTAATCCATCATCTTATTCATGTCAATTATCCCTTCTTTGTCATGAATTAGTATTTTTATTTGCAAGTACACACACTTTTATGTTGAATGCAGTTTTTGAGTTTATCTTGTTTAAATTATGGGTACTAATTAAGTATTGTTTGTTCTGTTTGTTATTTTTTATAGATGGACCTTTATCCAGTATGTCCACCAGGGACAGGATGGACTTGCAAAACCTATTATCAACCCATTGGGAATTTCCGTCGATCAAATAGGCGTGCAAGATCTTTTAAAGTTTATATGCCATTCACCTTTGATCAGTATTTGGTAAGTACTGTTTTCTATTTTACCAGCAAAATATTTTATTTATACTGATTCTATATATTGAACTTTTTACATCTTTTTAGTTCCACACTGCCTTAACTTTTTTTTATTACATCTTGTTTTCTTTTATTAAATAGGCTGTTCCGTGTCATTTCAAAGAACGTTTGAATGACTTTGCTGATAAGTGGATGCATTGTGCTGCTGAAGCTCATAGATTTGAGTTGTACCTTAGGAAAGATGCAACGAGGATATTTATAATGGGTCCCTTTTGGTATGACCTTATATTGTCGCATGGTGTAAACGCTGGTGATGTTGTGACTTTCACCCTGCGGGAGGAACAAGAGATTGCTGATGACAGTGATGATGAAGATGATGACATGCTTTGTTATGAACAAGCATTTGTTGAAAATGTTTTTGAAATAACTGTTGCTAAACCAAATGGGACAAACAAGCCATTTGATAGAGTTGAAGGTATATAGTTTTATTCTGTAATTTTGTTATTATTTGGTTCAATCTTTTTCTGTTTTCTGGACTGTCATTCTAATAAACAGTGCTAAATTCTATGCAGGTCTTCAGTTCCTGCCTGATAGTATTAAAGTCCCTTTCTTCAAGACTTTTTTCTCTGATATGGCTGAAATTGATGAACCAGATATGGCATCAATATCATTTGAAATACTTAAGGAAGTAAACAACCTTGGGTATGAGGATTATGCAATAGATGAACTGCAGTTCTTTGTTCACATAGTTCAGAACATTGACCCGCGGCAGAGATGTTTGGTAATTTCTATTTTCTCTTTTCCTCTAGTAATCGCTATGTGTTTTCTGTTTGATCTCATATGTTCTTTTTATATATTCTATAGTTGTTTTATTTTTTTTGATTATTAAAGCTAGTTTTTTGTTTACCTTATAATCTAATTATTCTTGTTTGGTCTTTTATTTCATAGACAATGCCAAAAAAGATTCTGTATGGTTTCAAATACCCAAGGAATGGAGAAGTTCTTTTTCACAGCAGGCATTTGAATGAACCAGTTGTTGGCGACTACTCAATCAGAGAAGAAAAGGTTGCTTTCCGCCTTGATGAGCACGCATTGATGCATTTCTATAATGCAAACCATATTGCTGTTGGATCAGTACTTGTGGTTTTGCTTGACTGCGGGGAAGAAGGCATTGTCCTTCATGTGCGCAATGTCGACAACTGAACTATTTTCTCCAGCCTGCGTGTTGTGCCTTTGGTTTGTAAAAAGTACTTGTTATCTTTTTTTGTCTGGGGCTGACCAGTGTGGTTGGCCTCCTGGCTGGGTACTTTCTGTCTGCCTCCTTCTAGCAGCAGGGTGTAAACTTCGTAGCATGCTTTTGTAAGCTTCGATGACTTATGGTTATGGTTTGAAAGTGTAGAAGACAGTTATCTATGTTATTTTGTTTCAGAACTTTGTTTCCTAGATTATGTGATGACCTTGTGCAAGGTTAATGGCTTTTGTAATACAGTTTGCACTTTTCCTATATATATGTTTTTTCAGTTCAGTTATCTGCAGTTTCTCTTTTTGTGGCTGTAATAAGCTGTTTTACAACATGGTAGTGGATATTTTTAGTTACAAGTGGACTCGGAAATTATTGGGGGACAAGCTGGGGCCTAGTTGTAAATTTGGTCCCTTCTAGGTTTTATAGATGGTATATTGACTACTATTTTATATTGGTAACTATGATATCAGTTCTTTGGCATAGTTAGATTTTGACTATTAATACTAAAAATCTTGATAAAATAGCGATATACTCTTGGTATTTTTAATGTCAAGTCTTTGGTAAAATGTAGAATTTTTCTATTAATAATTAAATAGTACAATCCTTGATAAATCTGCATTAGACTCTTGGTAATTAGGCTGCCAGGCTCTTGGTAACTAGGTTGCCACACAAAAAAAACTAAAAAAACTAAAAACCATTGGTAAAAAATGTATGACAAGTGCATATTTGTAACTAGATATCTATTGAAAACAGGTTTCCAGGTCCTTCGTAACACATAGCATATCCATATTGGTAACTTGGTAGTAGAATACTTGATAAATTAGAATTAGACTACCTGTAACCTCTATTGGTAACTATGTAGTATAATCCATGATAACTAAGTTGAGGACTCTTGGTAACTAAAAAAATAGATGAATTCACAATTTTATATTAGTAACCATGATGTCAGGTCCTTGGCATAGTTAGGTTTTGACTATTAATACTACAAAACTTGATAAATTAGCAATATACTCTTGGTAACTATAATGTCAAGTCTTTGGAAAAATGTAAAAATTTTCTTTTGATAATTAAACAGTACAATCCTTGATAAAATCAGCATTAGACTATTGGTAATTAGATTGCCAAGCTCTTGGTAACTAGGTTGTCACATATAATTTTTTTTATAAAAATTTAAAAACCTTTGGTAAAAAATATGCCAATTGCATATTGGTAACTAAAATATCTATTAAAACCGGGTTGCCAGGTCCTTCATAAAACATAGCATAACCATATTGGTAACTTGGTAGTATAATACTTGATAAATTAGAAATAGACTACCAGTAGCCTGTACTACTAACTAAGTAGTACAATCCTTGATAAAATAAGTTAAAGACTCTTGGTAACTAATAAAATTAGTTGAATTTCACAATTTCATATTGGTAAACTAGGATGTCAGGTCCTTGGCATAGTTAGCTTTTAGCTATTGATAACTTAATAATACAATCCTTGATAAATTAGCAATATACTCTTAGTAACTATAACGTCAAGGCTTTGGAAAACATAGAATTTTTCTATTAATAATTAAACAGTACAATCCTTGATAAAATCAGCATTAGAATCTTGGTAAGTAGGTTGGCAGGCTCTTGGTAACTAGGTTGTCAGATAGAATTTTTTTTAAAAAAAATGGTAAAAAAATATGACAATTGCATATTGGTAACTAAAAATCTATTGAAACCAGGTAGCTAGGTCCTTGGTAACACATAGCATATCCATATTGGTAACTTGGTAGTAGAATACTTGATAAATTAGAAATAGACTACCCGTAAACTCTATTGGTAACTAAATAGAATAATCCTTGATAAATAAGTTGTAGACTCTTGGTAACTTAAAAAACTAGATAAATTTCACAAATTTATGTAAGTAACTAGGGATGTGAGATCCTTGGTGTAGTTAGCTTTTAGCTATTGATAACTTAATACTACAATCCTTGATAAATTAGCAATATACTTTTGATAACTATAATGTCAAATCTGTGGTATAACGTAGAATTTTTCTATTGGTAATTAAACAGTACAATCCTTGATAAAAATTAGCATTGGAGTCTTGGTAACTATGTTGCCAGGCTCTTGATAACTAGGTTGTCACACAGAATTTATTTTACAAAAAACAAAGAAAACCTTTGGTAAAAAAAATATGCCAAGTGCATATTGGTAACTAAAAATCTATTGAAACCAGGTAGCTAGGTCCTTGGTAACATATAACATATCCTTATTGGTAACTTGGTTGTAGAATATTTAATAAATTAGAAATAGACTACTGATAACCTCTATAAATAAGTTAGTAAAAGTTTCCTTTAAACTCTCGGGGGAGTGCCAGCCTAGAAACACTAGTTGAATGCCCGTGTATTGCCACGGATGTTTAGATATTTTTGTCTTATTTCACGAACATAAATGTATTTTTTTAAATTTGTGTTACACTTCATCACAAGTCGTACAGCATTAGTACATTGAGAAAACACAAGCTAGACCTGTTACGGACAACCAGGATACAGTTATAATTCAAGTTTTTTTCTAGAGCATATAGTTACAAGGGAGTCACAAATAGTATGCTCTCCTTCTTGACCACAAAGTGATGGCATCCGGGTGTCTCAAAATTCTGCTCCACTTTAAGACTGACGCTGTTTGTCTAGCCATTGCATAGCTAAAACAAAGCCTGAGACTGCGGCGTCCACAAAATGAGGATCAATACATCTATGTATCATAGGCGCAGAGAATAACATTTCGCTTGTTCATAATCACAAAACTGACTTTGTTATGAACCAATCATTTTTGTCTTTAAATGCAAATACCAATAACATCAAAATACATAATGGGATTAAGACCCATAGTTGCACAATCTAATTTAGAACAGTAACTGTGTCCCAGAATATACTATCAGTATTATTATTCTTGGAATTCTCACCAGGGTGTATCAGCATATGTACGGAGGTCTACACGATTTGCTGTTGAATCCAAACATCTAGGGGTTAGCAAAAAAAGATATTTAAAAGATGTGCTTGTCAGATGCGTAGAAAAGATTGTCCCCTCCATTTGCAACTGATTTGCATACGAATATTAAATAATCAAATGCAGAACATATGTTCAATATAAGCAAAAACTGACAGTTTATATGTAGAAAATGAAGTAAAAGTGTAGAATACCAAACCTAGAAGGCATGCCATGTGAACAAAAACAATAGGATAAGCATATATATGCACATGCCAAATGGAATAGCTCTAACATGCCGATTATGATAGTTTCGCTGCCACGACAAACTTTAAATATTCTTTCAATTGCTGGAAACCATCCCATTCAAATATCTGCAACATCAGCAAAAAGATAAAGAATGAGTGAATATGGATTACATAGCAGATAATCCTCTTTTTACCGTGGTACCCCATAGCTATGTTTGTGATTATGTTCGGACTTTTGAAATATGTGAAAAATTATATGTAAATCGATGTCTCTACATATTAAGATAAATTATATTTAGCATAAGCTGAAGGGTATTCACTCAGTAATGTGGATGGCATACACAAGGGTGTGCACCCTGGTTATCTATTTCTTCAAACAATTTTTTCACCATGTATAGGAACAAGAAAAAAAGCTACAGGTGCTTTAGATAAAATTGACATGGGACGTTGGAGAGGATGTAAGTGAAAATTAAAAGCACATGAAATACATGTATAGTATCCCCACCAATACATGATTATAATTTCTATAAACTGACTCGTCCTAGATGCTCACGGGCATATGAAAGGCCATTTGCTGATCCTCTAGCCTTGCTGCTCCCATATGCTTTTTTTTACCAAAATTTCGCTAAGAAGTCAGAGCAAGATAAATTTCGCTAATGGTTTATGTGTGACAATGAACATAGTCCCTACGACCCGTTGAATCTGATGTGAGTGAGCATACACCGCCGGTCATGTCCTGGCGAGTGGTCAGATTGTTGAAGCCACTACGACATGTGGGTAAGACTATTAAATACAAACACTCCTAAAAACAACCCATTGGTAAAAATGTGACAATGAAGATAAACCTTACGCCCCACTGAAGCTGCTGCAAGTGAGTAGTCAGCCACCAATGCCCTGGCCATTGCTTAGACTGTCAAAAGCAACCAATGCCCTGGCCGTTGCGTAGACTCTCAAATACAAATCCAACTGAAAATAAATTTATGCCCAGACTTCGACCCAGAACTAAACCAAACAATTGATCAAGCATTGATACTCATACTCCTGTAAAAATCAATCAAACAATAATTAAAAAAAGTTATATATGAAGACCCAATTAAAAGATACTTATCAAGAAATGATTAAGACGATTGATAAACTCTGACTATAACAATTGACCAGCCAAGTGAAGATTTATAACCTCTGCAAATGGAAGTCTGCCATGGCGGTGGCAACAGCAGTTCCTCTCCCTTGTCCCATAGTAGGTAGAGCCACATGATCATAGAAACAGAATCCAAACCCGCTGCAAGATCAAGTCATCACCAAATTCACTCATCAGCTCATTTATAACTGTTGTAATTTACAAATAGTAATCTGAAGAAATAATAACAATGTTCATACCGCAAAAGGTTGGCAACGAACATCTGGGACAAAGGGATGAAGACGGCCGTGTACACTATACCCCTCTTCCCCATGCAGTGTGTCAGCATCAGGCACCTGATTCCTGACTAGCACCCGATTCCTAACCGAAACCTCACATCCTTGATCATCGGGAGAGTCCAAGAAAATCGCATCCTAAATCTCGTCCAATTAACCATGAACCATAGATCGCACGTACGCTGCGCTGCCATGCCTCTGAGGCGGTGTACTGCATGATGGCGCCATGGGCGTGGGCCGCTATTCCAAGAGCAGCCATGCCATGAACTGAACCCGGCCATGTCCACCAGCATTGGCACTGAGCCAAGCACCCACCGCATCATGCAGGCTTGCACATGGTCGTCTTCGTCGTCGCGCCGGCCACGATTGGCGGGTGCCGGGTGGTGAGTCGAGGTGGGGATATGTCGAAGGGGGAGAGGGGCTGCGGCATCGAGGTGAGATGCGTCAGAGAGATTATGCAAGCAGAGGGGACTGCGTGAGCGTTTCCTAAATCTCACATTAATTTGTCATTCCCGTGATTGATTGCTTTAGCTACTAATTGCTTTACATTTTCCATGATTTCCGTATATTCAATGATTTCCTAATTGCTTTCCATATTCCATGATTTCTCTATATTCAATGATTTCCTAATTGCTTTCCATATTCCATATGTTGACCGACTATTTTGGCTGATTTGCTTTTTTTCATAGGGGTATTTTGGAAAGTCGAATGTTTTAACCAAAATTGGCTTCACCATCACCAACTGGAATCCTATAGTAAAGAAGATATCACCAACAAAAAAAAGGATGCAGTATACTCGGGCGGTTAAAAATATGACAAGAGCATATTAGTAACTAGATATCTATTGAAACCAGGTTGCCAGGTCCTTGGTAACACATAGCATAACCATAATTTTAACTTGATAGTAGAATACTTGAAAAAATAGAATTAGACTACTGCTAACCTCTATTGGTAACTAAGTAGTACAATCCTTGATAAAAAAGTTGAAGACTCTTGGTAACTAAAAAAACTAGATGAATTCGACACAAAAAATAAATAGAAAAAATCAACAAACTTTAGTAAAAAAAACAAGTTTATGTTTGTAACTAATTAATATATAACTAGGTAAAAAATGATAAATAAACTTAGATTATTATTACTAACAGAACGAATATTCATATTGATAAAATAGGATGTCAGGTCCTTGGTATGCAGGATGTCAGGTCCTTGGTAAACTTAGCATTTCTATATTGATAACTTAACATTACAATCATTGATAAAAATCAGCACGTAGCATTTGGCATACCGCGCGCCGCACGTAGCCCACCAACAAGCTTTTTCTTCCAAGCCATCTACACAAGATATAAAATCAGCAAAACACACTAGTAAGATAACCACCACTCTAGTTTTTTAACAAAAACAAAAATTAAATATACCAACAAAAAAATCAGCCAAACATGACTCAAAAACATCCCTTAAAAAAGGAACTGAAACTAATTTAAGAAATCATGCTTCTGGTATGATCTACGAAAACAGTAAACATAATCGCACCTTCCCCACAGTAGATGCTAGTAAAAACCCCAGAACATCTAAATTAGATGACAGCCACAGTGAATCATCTACGAGCTAAAAAATAGATCGTGGAAAAACAGATAGCTCACCGGATTCAGACCTCCCTAACGCTCTCGCCACCAAAAACAGATCTGCAGAAGCAGAACAACACCGATTTCAATCAAAAGGAACAGAAACAAAGAGGAAGAACACACTAATATAAGATGAACATGGAGGGATTTTACCTTCCCCTTCCTCGATTCGGTCTTGCAGGAGCAAAACCCCACCCAATTCGTCCAGCACCACCACCCGTCGGAAGAGCCGACTGAACCAGATGAAGTTAGCAAACGGAATGGAGAAATTTAAAGGGAACTCGGCCAACGCTGGATCCCTCGAATCAGAATGCTGTAGATCTACTCGAGAAACCGGCTGAAACCCGCCAGAGTTCAGATGCGAGCGCTAAGGCCGGGGATTCCGAGAAGGGAAACAGAGGCGAGGCGAGGAAACAGAGCAAAAGGACAGAGAAGACGACGGGGGCAAGGCGAATTCAAAATAATTTGAAAAAAGGGAATTGGAGGCGAGGGGGAGGCCAGAAACGGAAAGTGATCGGTTTCCGTTTTTGGTGCGGTCAGAAAGGGAATTGACACGAGCCCGTGGCGCGAGCGCTTCGCGCCAGACAAAAGTGATTTCTCGCGCGGTCGACTGCCGGGGAGGGATTTCGGTCTCGAAGGACCCCGAAGCTATTTCATTCCAAACATGTTGGTACACTTTTATAAAAAGGCCCCCACAAGAAATAAAATTACACACAAGCCCTGCAAAAGTGTAGAAAGGACCCTAGATCTAAAGCCGAAGCGTGATCCGATCCTGGAGCTCGTACTCAGATTCCAACGAGGTCATCAACAAAGGCCACCACACAACCAGCGGTGACGGGGATGAGACGGCGGGAGAAACAGCGGGAGTGGTGCCCTACACCATTAGTTCTGGATGGGACGACGGAGCAGGCCTCCGTAGCCACCGGAGAGAAGCTCCCACAGAAACTGCCGCTGCAGGTTCTCAGTCAACAAGCTTGATACGACCGCCATGGTCACCGGAGCGGACGAGAGAGAAGCCCACAGAGGCATGGACAGTGCCAGAGTCGACAAAGAAGAAGAGGTCAAACGCGTCTACCCGAAACCCCCCTCGCCACCATGGTCGGCTGGGGGAAGGGCAGAACACGCCGACAAGCATCCACGCCTCCTCCCTCGCCACCAAGGCCAATCGAGGAGGGCGCAGAAACAGCAGATCTTCAGCCGAAGCACCGGCTCCTAGGCACGTTATGAAGGAGCTCGCTGATACGTCTCCAATGTATCCATAATTTTTGATGCTCCATGCTTGTTTTTACACCATTTGCTTAGTGTTTCGTTACACTTTGTGGCACTTTTATGCATTTTCCGGAACTAACCTATTAACAAGTTGCTACAGTGTTAGTTCCCTGTTTTCTGCTGTTTTTGTGTTTCAAAAAAGTTACACAGGAAATATTCTCGGAATTGGACAAAACCAAAGCCAGTCGCCCAGAATTTTATCGAAGCTTCCAGAGAACCAAAGAGGAGACGGAGTGGGGCCACGAGGAGCCCTCACACCAGGGCGGCGCGGCCAAGGGCTGGGCCGCGCCCCATATGTGTGAGACTGCCTCGGTCCACTTCTGACGATGCCCCTTCGCCTATAAAGACCCCCCGACGACAAAAACCTAAGGACCCGATCAGTTTTCCAGAACACATCACGATCTGCCGCCACCATCGACCCAAAGATCGGGAGGGTCCAGAAGCTCTTCCTAGCACCCTGCCGAAGAGGGGAATTGCCACCGGAGGTCTTCTTCATCGCCATGCTTGCCTCCGGAGCAATGAGTGAGTTGTCTACCTTGGACTATGGGTCCATAGCAGTAGCTAGATGGTTGTCTTCTCCACCATGTGCTTCATGTTTAGATCTCATGAGCTGCCCTACATGATTGAGATCACCGTTATGTAATTCTACATGTTTGGTTTGTTGGGATCCGATGAATATTGGTGTTATGCTTGAGTTGAAGTACTGAAATTTATCTTTTGTTATCTCTATGTTGTTTATGATCTTGCATGCTCTCCGTTGTTAGTAGCTATCTTGGCCGAGTAGTTGCTAGTGACTCCAAGAGGGGGTATTTATGCTCGATAGTGGGTTCATGCCTCTATTTAATCTGGGGGAGTGACAGAAACCCCTAAGGTTGTAGATGTGTTGTTGCTACTAGGGGGAAAACAACATTCATATGCTCAAGGGCATATGCTTTGTTTACATTACACACTTTGCTTAATGCAATTATCCGTTGTTCGCAACTTAATACTCATGGGGTGTTCGGACGATATCCCCGTGAGTGGATTATTAGTCATAGATGCAGTTGGATGGTGGTCTATGTATTTTGTTGTAATGCCCAGAGTAAATCTCATAGTGATCCTCTCATCATATGCACGTTATCTTTATTCTATCAATTACCCAACTGTAATTCGTTTACCTAGCTTGTATTATTTTATCTTATGGAGAGACACCACTAGTGAACTGTGGATCCCGGTCCTATTTCCTTTATATTGCTATCACATGTTTACTTTACTCGCACTGTTTACTTTACTCGCATACTATTATCACTTTCCACTCGATACACTCATACCCTTTGTTTCAAGCAAACCGGTGAGATTGACAACCTCATCGTAAGTTGGGAACAAAGTATTTGGTTATGTTGTGTGCAGGTTCCGCGTTGCAGCTAGCAAAGCAAAGCCTGGACGAGGCGCCTTATAATTTGTCCGAAGCTGTCGCAAGCTAGCAAGCATCACCTTCAGTCGTTTGTTTGCTCCTCTCCTGAACGATAAACCTTGGTTTCTTAACTGAGGGAAAATCTTGCTGCTATATTCATCACACCTTCCTCTTGGGGTTCCCAACGGGCTGGTCATTTACCACGCATCAAGCTCTTTTTCTGGCGCCGTTGCTGGGGAGGAAGTATAAGACTTCTGCGAGGGGAGTTTTTCGCACGCACATCCTTTACTTTGTTTTAAGTTTTGCTTTTGCTTTATTTATTTTTACTTGCATCGTTTTATCAAAAACCCAAAAAATTAGAATCCTTGGTAGTTGTTATTTCTTTACTCTAGTTCATTATATTGTTCCCTAAGTATGTTTTGGAGGACCTCTCAGTAGGTAGTGGTTCGATTATTGGAAAAAATAACATTGAGGAGTTCTTTAATCACATTAGTATGCATAAGGAAGTTGAGGAAAAATCTTTGGTTGAGCTTGCTCCTAGTATTGAAGTTGCTTCTGCTTATTTAATTCACATGTTAGAAGCTAGGTTTTCTAGCCTTAATCCTTTTATGCAATACATGTTCCTTAAGCTTCATGAAATTGAAGATCCTGAGAAGAAAGCTTTTATCTTGGAAACTTTGCGCATAAAATTTAGAGATGTTGCCATTGAAGCTAGGAAAGTTCTTAAGCGCTTTAATAAGCTGGGTTCACCTATAAAGGTTATTAGTACAAACAATGAGGGAACCGAGATACCTATACCTAGCAAACTCCTGGGATTGTATGAAGCTTTTGAAAATAATTTTGATTGGATTTGTCCCAAAAATCTTTTTAGTGATTTGAGTGAACCAAAGCAGGATCACAAAGGGTCTTCAAAAACTTATATGGATGAAATACAATGCCTTATTGAGAAGACCTCTTCAATGGATCTTAATGCCTCTCTTGATAATACTTGATTCGCAATTTTCTGCGCCTAGCTCAAAGGCGTTAAAGAAAAGCACTCTTGGGAGATAACCCAATGTTTTTACTTTCAGTTCTTTTTCTTTTATTTGAGTCTTGGAAGTTATTACTATTGTAATGACCTCTCCTTATCCTTTTTATTTCGTTTTTGTGCCAAGAGAAGCCTCTAATTTGAGTGAGGTAAGATTTGGGGATGTTGCTGTTCTGAAACTGTTTTCGGTGCTGCACCGTAAAAATTTGTGAAAATTCTCTGTATATCTTTTGGACCTGCGATTTCTTATGCATATGCCCCAGGTTATATCCAAACTTTCATTAGTTGAACACTTTTTTGATTTGAGCAACAGAAAACCCCTCAAAAATTCTACCTTTGTCAGCTGTTCTGTTTTGATAGATTTCTGCCAATATTTGTGTTTGCCGCTTTATCGCTTTCTTTTTGAGTTCTTTTGATCACGGAACTTTTGGGGAAGTTGCTACAGTATTATATGCTTAATATGTGGTGGTTTTAGGTTGAAACCTGAAGCAAAAAAAAAGGGCTGATTATATGTTATGCTTGCACTAATGTTGCTAACAGATTTGTGTTTAGTTTTGTATGAAGGAAGTTTTCAAGTGTAGGGATCGGAGAGTGATGAGATGAGTTGAAGAACGGACAAAAGCTTAAGCTTGGGGATGCCCATGCATCACCCCAATAAATATCCAAGAAGTACAAGCGTCAAAGCTTGGGGATGCCCCCGAGGCACCCCTTCTTCATCGGCAAAAATCAGGTCACCTTTCAAGACACTATATTTTTATTGCTTCATGCACTATGCGTTTTTCTTGGAGTGTCAGTCATTTTTAGTTTTCAGTTTAGTTTAGTTTAGTTTGCTGCAATAAATGGTTGGACCCCAACAAATTCCTTTTGGAGAAGTTGCCTTGCTTTTCATTTGCCGAGAACACCCCGTTTTTCATTCTTATAATTTCAACGAGTGTTCTCTTTTTCTAGAACTGCATTTAGTTTTCATTTTCGCCTTGATATGTGTTCAGATCTTGTTATATATTTTCATCAAGGTGTATTTTTGACTCTAATCTTTATTGGTTTTCATCAAAAGAGGTGTTTATAAAATTTTGAATGGTGTTGGAAAAGAGAAAAAGCTTTATGCAAAAAAGTGGTACAAGAAGGAGCTTGTGTAGACTGCGGCTTAGGATTTTGCATGTCGTGCTTGATGTCTTTTTGATAGTATGCTTAGTGGTTTTGCTGTAGCATGACTTGTCTCAAATAATTGAGATTGCTTAATGAGCCTTTGAAAAAATCATGCGTTGTTTTTATCGTTTGGAAGCATTATTTTGGTTTTCTCCTTGATGCTTTATTTGGGTTGACTTGGCGCATGCTCACAGATGTTAGACTCATCCAAAGTCACCAATAGCCTCTATGATCATTTAGTTTTTGACTTTTGATGCCATCTTATGCTTCTTTTAATGTCGCTTTGTCACTTTGCATGATTATGGCCGTTATTGCTCTCTTAGTTGGTCGCTCCCAGTCTTTTGCTAGCCCTCGCCTTGTACTGAGTATGAGCTCTACTCGTGCATCCAACTCCTAAAAAACCAAGTTTGCCATTGTGTTCACCATACATACCTATTAGCAATTTGCTATTCCAAAGTACATTTGACTTGCTTTTATCTACTCTTCAAATTAAACTCATACCAGTGTTATGCGAAAATTGGTCAGTAAAGCTCTCATGAACCGGAAGGCACACTTTACTTTTTCTTGCTTTTAAAAATTTGACATTGTGGTCTATTATATTGAGTTGTTATGCTTGCAAGTTGTAAGTTGGAGACTAGCCCAACCATGCCGTCATGGGGCAAGCTTTCAACATTGCACTTCTTATTTGAGTTGATATCGTGATCTTTTGTTTATGGATGCCCGCGGTGTGAAATGAATTGGGAATCTTGCGGGGATCATGGAGTTTGTATATATGTTAGGGAAATGCCTGGGCTGCCAATCTAAGCCATGCGTAATTCACGGTGGAAATTTGCAGCATACCCATAGTGGACATTCGACGACGCATCTCAAAATAAAAAGCTAAACAAATGGTAAATAAAAGAGATGTCGAGGTGTTCATTGTCTGCTTGTCCTGTCATTTTGATGTGGGCTTGTTCCATGTCATCGGGCACGGAGGTACCCCGTTGGTGGTTCTCGATGATACGTATATACTTACAATGACAAGAGCCTTGCTTGGGACTCTAAATAAAGTAGTATGAGGTTTGGGTACTCGTATTCACGGGACACAAGGTTTTCAACTTATGATTTGTCTAGCATATCCATCATAATTGTTCTCGCATTAACTTTAGCCATTCAAGATGCTTATGATGGGGGCAATGAGAGCTCAAAGCTGGTAAGTACCATAATTTTTGAAGATTTATAAAACTTGCAAACACTGCTTCCCTCCGCGAAGGGCCTTCTTTTACTTTTATGTTGAGTCACAACCTTCTATCTTTATGCACCATTAAGAGAGCATAGTTGTCATTCTTAGTATAATGTGCATTGTCCCAAAGTTTTCATTGATTGATTCATATTGTTGGTTTCACTTGTTCTTAAATTATTTGTATCTAGTCGCCCTCTTAAACTTGAAGGTGTCCTATGCATTTATGTTTTGCTCTCCATGAAGGACAAGCTGAAAACCATTTGTATGTTTTTCCTTATGATTTGAACACACGTTTGACTTTCATTGTTTCATTTTCATGATCTTTTGTTTGTGTTCATTTTCATGTTTATAACATGGTTGCTAAGTTTCTTCTATCAAGATTATATCTTTCATGCCCATGTTTTAAGTTCTTTTGATCCCAGCTCACAACGCTTACATATGTGATCAAGATTGTGTAGGTGCATGTCACCTCAAAAATTATTTCTTTTGTTATCACTTACCTACTCGAGGACGAGCAGGAGTTAAGCTTGGGGATGCTGATACGTCTCCAACGTATCCATAATTTTTGATGCTCCATGCTTGTTTTTACACCATTTGCTTAGTGTTTCGTTACACTTCGTGGCACTTTTATGCATTTTCTGGAACTAACCTATTAACAAGTTGCCACAGTGCCAGTTCCCTGTTTTCTGCTTTTTTTTGTGTTTCAGAAAAGTTACACAGGAAATATTCTCGGAATTGGACGAAACCAAAGCCAGTCGCCCAGAATTTTACCGAAGCTTCCAGAGAACCGAAGAGGAGACGGAGTGGGGCCACGAGGAGCCCTCACACCAGGGCGGCGCGGCCAGAGGCTGGGCCGCGCCTCCTATGTGTGAGACCGCCTCGGTCCACTTCTGACGATGCCCCTTCACCTATAAAGACCCCCTGACAAGAAAAATCTAAGGACCCGATCAGTTTTCCAGAACACATCGCGATCCGCCGCCGCCGTCGACCCGAAGAAGCTCTTCCCGGCACCCTGCCAGAGAGGGGAATCACCACCGGAGGTCTTCTTCATCACCATGCTTGCCTCCGGAGCGATGAGTGAGTAGTCTACCTTAGACTATGGGTCCATAGCAGTAGCTAGATGGTTGTCTTCTCCACCATGTGCTTCATGTTTAGATCTCATGAGCTGCCCTACATGATTGAGATCACCGTTATGTAATTCTACATGTTTGGTTTGTTGGGTTCCGATGAATATTGGTGTTATGCTTGAGTTGAAGTAATGAAATTTATCTTTTGTTATCTCTATGTTGTTTATGATCTTGCATGCTCTCCGTTGTTAGTAGCTATCTTGGCTGAGTAGTTGCTAGTGACTCCAAGAGGGGGTATTTATGCTCGATAGTGGGTTCATGCCTCTATTTAATCTGGGGGAGTGACAGAAACCCCTAAGGTTGTAGATGTGCTGTTGCTACTAGGGGAAAACAACATTCATATGCTAAAGGGCGTATGCTTTGTTTAGATTACACACTTTGCTTAATGCAATTATCCGTTGTTCGCAACTTAATACTCATGGGGTGTTCGGACGATATCCCCGTGAGTGGATTATTAGTCATAGATGCAGTTGGATGGCGGTCTATGTATTTTGTTGTAATGCCCAGAGTAAATCTCATAGTGATCCTCTCATCATATGCATGTTATCTTTATTCTATCAATTGTCCAACTGTAATTCGTTTACCCAGCTTGTATTATTTTATCTTATCGAGAGACACCACTAGTGAACTGTGGATCCCGGTCCTATTTCCTTTATATTGCTATCACCTGTTTACTTTACTCGCATACTATTATCACTTTCCACTTGATACGCTCATACCCTTTGTTTCAAGCAAACCGGTGAGATTGACAACCTCATCGTAAGTTGGGAACAAAGCATTTGGTTGTGTTGTGTGCAGGTTCCGCATTGCAGCTAGCAAAGCAAAGCCGGGACGAGGCGCCTTATAAATTGTCCGAAGCTATCGCAAGCTAGCAAGCATCACCTTCAGTCATTTGTTTGCTCCTCTCCTGAACGATAAACCTTGGTTTCTTAACTAAGGGAAAATCTTGCTGCTATATTCATCACACCTTCCTCTTGGGGTTCCCAACGGGCTGGTCATTCACCACGCATCACTCGCCAAACCGCCGATCCCACGCTGGATCCACCATTAATCCAAGCAGAGACATGCAGGGGCGGACCGACTAGCGCCGTGCCGGGGCAACCAGGAGGCCGACAGCTCCATCCACCTCCAGAGCCGTGACATGGTAGCACGCTCCGCCCTATGATATGTCTCAAATGTATCTATAATTTTTTATGCTCCATGCTTGTTTTTACACCATTTGCCTTGTGTTTGATACACTTCGTGGCGTTTTTATGTGATTTCCAGAACTAACCTATTGACAAGATGCCATAGTGCCAGTTCCCTGTTTCTGCTATTTTTGTGTTCCAGAAAAACTACCCAGGAAATATTCTCGAAATTGGACGAAACAAAATCCGAACATCCAGAAATTTGCCAAAGCTTCCAAAAGTCTGAAGAGGAGATGGAGAGGGGCCACGGGCCGGCCACATAGTAGGGCGGCACGGCCGAGCCCCTGGCCGCGCCCCTTATGTCTGAGGCCGCCCTGGTCCACCTCTGATGCTGCCCCTTCGCCTATAAGAAGCGTCCCGATGGAAAACCCTAAAATAATCGGTGTTTTTCCCAGAACAGTTTCGCAGCGCTGCCGCCGTCGAAGACAAATTTCGGGGGACAGAAGTCTCTGTTCCGGCACCCTGCCGGGACGGGGAAGTGCCCCCGGAGCCATCTTCATCGGTCTCCATCGCCTCCTCCGCCGTCTCCATTGATTTCACCGCCATCTCCACCAACCTTGCTGTCTCCTATGATGAGGAGGGAGTATTTCTCCTCCGGGGCTGAGGGCTCTACCGGTAGCTATGTGGTTCACCTCTCTCTCTCCCATGATGTGATCTTTTTGTGATTGTGAGCTTTGTATCAAGTCAAATTGGTAGATGTTATTATTCAGATATTATGCTACTCCCATGCCTTACATTTGTAAACTCCGGAGATACCTTGTATCATGGTGTGACGGTGACAGTGTGCGCATCATGTGTGTCTTTTTGGTTAATGTCTCTATGAATTGTTGGTGTTTGTTAGAACCATCTAGTGCGTTCACGGTGACAGTGTGGGACAATCTAGTTTGGAAAATATGGACTTTGAGGAGTGCTTCGTAGCCCTACGCATGATTAGTGTTCATTTTCCATTGGAGAATTGTTTTGAGTTGCATATTGATGATAGTATCTATTGGTTCAATTATGTTATATTTGTTGAGAGTGTGTCCACTAGTGAAACTATGATCCCTAGGCCTTGTTTCCAAGCATTGCACACCATTTCCTTTCAGTTTTGTTACATGTTTGCTCGCAGCAATATTTATTTCATATTACATTTACTACTTATAATCATCATTACTACTTGTATTTCACTATCTCTTCGCCGAACTAGTGAACCTATACATCTGACAAGTGTATTGGGTGTGTTGGGGACACAAGAGACTTTTTGTATCGTAATTGCAGGGTTGTTTGAGAGGGATAGCTTTGACCTCTTCCTCCCTGAGTTCGATAAACCTTGGGTGATCCACTTAAGGGAAACTTGTTGCTGTTCTACAAACCTCTGCACTTGGAGGCCCAACACTGACTACAAGGATAGAAGTGTGCATAGACATCAAGCTATTTTCTGGCGCCGTTGCTGGGGAGGTAAGGTAAAAGGTACTCGCATCCTCTTGTGTGAGTGCTCGGGGTTATTTCCTTTAGATTCTGCAATTATATCTTTTTGTTTCTTGTTTTTATTTTCACTAGTTAGGCTTAATGGAAAGTAAAGAGTTCTTTAGTCTTTTTCCTGAGTTTAGATTTGAAGAGAAAATTGAAAAACCTTTGGAGATTAATTTGCATGCTAATAGTTGCTGCTTGGTGATGGCGCCAGAAAAGTGCTGTGGCGTTTGTTGACGTGGGAGCAGTAAGTCCTTGTGCGTGGTGAATGACCAGCCCGTTGGGAACCCCAAGAGGAAGGTATGATGAGTGTAGCGGCTAGTTTTCCCTCAGTTAAGAAACCAAGGTTTATCGATCAGGAGAAGGGAGACGGTGACGACTGAAGGTGTTTGTGGAACCTGCACACACACAGACAAATAGTTTGTTCCCAACTTGCGATGAGGTTGTCAATCTCACCGGTTTGCTTGAAACAAAGGTTATGAGTGTATCGAGTGGAAAACAGTAGTAAATGCTAGTAAAGTAAACAGTGCGGGAAAAGTAAACAGGTGATTGCAATATGATTAAAATAGGACCAGGGTCCACAGTTCACTAGTGGTGTCTCTCCATAGATAAATAACATGCTGGGTAAACAAATTACAGTTGGGCAATTGATAGAATAAAGATAACGTGATATGTCAAGAAGATCACTATGAGATTCACTCTGGGCATTACAACAAAATACATAGACCGCCATCCAACTGCATCTATGACTAATAATCCACCCCCAGGGATATCATCCGAACACCCCGAAAGTATTAAGTTGCGAACAACAGATAATTGCATTAAGCAAAGTGTGTAATGTAAACAAAGCATATGCCCTTGAGCATATGAATGTTGTTTTCTCCCTAGTAGCAACAGCACATCTACCACCTTAGAGATTTCTGTCACTCCCCCAGGTGAAATAGAGGCATGAACCCACTATCGAGCATAAATACCCCCTCTTGGAGTCACTAGCAACTACTCGGCCAAGATAGCTACTAACAACGGAGAGCATGCAAGATCATAAACAACATAGAGATAACAAAAGATATAATTCAGTACAGCAACTTAATCATAAACACCAATATTCATCGGATCCCAACAAACCAACATCATACAATTACATAACGGTGATCTCAATCATGTAGGGCAGCTCATGAGATCTAAACATGAAGCACATGGTGGAGAAGACAACCAACTAGCTACTGCTATGGACCCATAGTCCAAGGTAGACTACTCACTCATCGCTCCGGAGGCAAGCATGGCGATGAAGAAGACCTCCGGTGGCGATTCCCCTCTCCGGCAGGGTGCCGGGAAGAGCTTCTGGACCCTCCCGATCTTCGGGTCGACGGCGGCGGCGGATCGCGATGTATTCTGGAAAACTGATCGGGCCTTAGGTTTTTCTCGTTAGGGGGTTCTTATAGGCGAAAGGGGGCTGTCAGAGGAGGTCCCACACTCCCTCACACGGGCCCGGCGCGGCCAGGGGCCTGGCCGCGCCACCCCTGTGTGTGGGGGCCACGTGGCCCCCCTCCGTCAGGTCTTCTGATCTTTGGGAGCTCCCCGGTGAAATATGACTTCAGGAACTTGTTTCGTCCAATTCCGAGAATATTTCCTGTGTATCACTTCTGAAACACAAAAACAACAGAAAACAGGAAACTGGCACTGTGGCACTTCGTTAATAGGTTAGTTCCGGAAAATGTATAAAAATGCCACTAAGTGTAACGAAACAATAGGCAAATGGTGTAAAACAAAGCATGGAGCATCAAAAATTATAGATACGTTTGAGACGTATCAAGCATCCCCAAGCTTAACTCCTGCTCGTCCTCGAGTAGGTAAGTGATAACAAAGAATAATTTTTGAGGTGACATGCACCTACACAATCTTGATCATATATGTAAGCATTGATGAGCTGGGATCAATAGAACTTAAAACATGGGCATGAAAGATATAATCATGACAATAAGAACTTAGCAACCATGTTGTAAACATGCAAATGAACACAAACAAAAGATCATGATAATGAAACAATGAAAGTCAAACGTGTGTTCAAATCATAAGGAAAAACATACAAGTGGTTTTCAGCTTGTCCTTCAAAGAGAGCAAAACATAAATGCATAGGACACCTCAAAGTTTAAGAGGGCGACTAGATACAAGTAATTTAAGAACAAGTGAAACCAATCAATATGAGTCAATCAATGAACCTTGGGACAATGCATATCACACTAAGAATGACAACTATGCTCTCTTAATGGTGCATAAAGAAAGAAGGTGGTGACTCAACATAAAAGTAAAAGAAAGGCCCTTCGCAGAGGGAAGCAGTGATTTAAACATGTGCTAGAGCTTTTCATTTGTAAAACAGAGATAAAACTTGATTTTGAGAGGTGGTTGTCTTTGTCAACGACTGGCAATGGGGTTCTTACTATCTTCCATACAAAAATAAAGCAAGTTTTTGAGAGAGAGATTGGCACTTTGGTGCTCTTTTTATAAAACTTGGCACTCCTCCCCACCTTTTCCTTTCACATACCATGGCTAACCGATTCCATCGGGTGCCCACCAACATTCACATTCTTTGGAGGAGTGCCTTTTTTTCTTTTTTTTTCTCTTTTTTTTTCTTTTTGGAATAAACAATATGGAAGATAGCAAATCCGACCACTACGTCCCCATGAGCTGAAAACAGTGTCACAAAACGAGAAGTATTTTGAAGGTTTTTGAAAGGTAGCACACGAAAATTTTACTTTGGAATGGCTTACAAATACCATGCATAGGAATTTATAGTGGACACAATGGAAAACTTGGCTTTTAGGAGTTGGATGCACGAGTAGAGCTCATACTCAGTACAAGGCGAGGGCTAGCAAAAGACTGGGAGCGACCAACTAAAAGAGCAATAATGGCCATAATCATGCAAAGCGACAAAGCGACATTAAAAGAAGCATACGATGGCATCAAAAGTCAAAAACTAAATTATCATGAAGGCTAATGGCGACTTTGGAAGAGTCTAACATGTGTGAGCATGCGCCAAGTCAACCCAAATAAAGCATCAAGGAGAAAACCAAAATAATGCTTCCATACAATAAAAACAACGCATGATTTTTTCAAAGGCTCATTAAGCAATCTCAGTTATTTGAGACAAGTCATGCTACAGCAAAACCACTAAGCATACTATCAAAAAGACATCAAGCATGACATGAAAAAGCCTAAGCCGCAGTCTACACAAGCTCCTTCTTGTACCACTATTTTGCACAAAGCTTTTTCTCTTTTCCAACACCATTTGAAATTTTTTAAGACACCTCTTTTGATGAAAACCAATAAAGTTCAGAGGCAAAAATACACCTTGATGAAAAGATATGACAAGATCTGAACGCATATCAAGGAGAAAACGAAAACCAAAAGGAGTAGCAGAAAAACTAGAATGCTCGATTTATAAGAGTGAAAACTAGAGCATTCTTTGCAAATGAAAACGAGTACATCTCCTCCAAAGGAAATTTGTTGGGGTCCAACCATTTATTGCAGCAAACAAACAAACTAAACAAACTAAGAAAACTAAAACAACTGACGCTCCAAGAAAAACACATAGTGCATGAAGCAATAAAAATATAGTGTTTTGAAAGGTGACCTGATTTTTGCCGATGAAGAAGGGGTGCCTCGGAGGCATCCCCAAGCTTTGACGCTTGTACTTCTTGGATATTTCTTGGGGTGATGCATGGGCATCCCCAAGCTTGAGCTTTTGTCCATTCTTCAACTCATCTCATCATTCTCCAATCCCTACACTTGAAAACTTCCTTCATACAAAACTAAACACAATTCTATTAGCAACATTAGTGTAAGCATAAAATATATTCAACCTCTTTTAGCTTCAGGTTTCAACCCAAAACTACCACATATAAAGTATATACTACTGTAGCAACTTCCACAAGAGTTCCATGAGCAAAAAGAACTTCAAAAGAAAGCGATAAAGTGGCAAAAACAAATATTGGCAGAAATCTGTCAAAACTGGACAGCTGATAATGGACGAATTTTCGAGGGATTTTCTGTTGCTCAAATCAAAAAGTGTTCAACTAAGAAAAGTTTGGATATAACCTGGGGCATAAGCACAAGAAATTTCAGGTCCAAACGATATACAGATAATTTTCACGATTTTTTACGGTGCAGCACCGAAAACAGTTTCAGGACAGCAATAACCCCAAATCTTTACCTCACTCAAATAGAGGCTTCTCTTGGCACAAAAACGAAATAAACAAGATAAGGAGCGGTCATTACAGTAGTAATGACTTCCAAGACTCAAATAAAAGAAAAAGTACTGAAAAGTAAACAATGGGTTATCTCCCAAGAGTGCTTTTCTTTAACGCCTTTGAGCTAGGCGCAGAAAATTGCGAATCAAGTAATATCATAAGATGAAGCATCAAGCTCATAATTTGCTCTAAGAATAGAGTCAAAAAGTAATTTCTTTCTTTTCCTAGGGAAGTGTTCCATACCTTTCTTTAATGGGAATTGATACTTGATAGTGCCTTCCCTCATATCAATAATAGCACCTACAGTTCGAAGAAAAGGTCTTCCCAAAATAATAGGACATGAAGCATGGCATTCAACGTCCATAACAAGAAAATCAACGGGAACAAGGTTATTGTTAACCACAATAAGAACATCATTAATCCTTCCCAAAGGTTTCTTCTTAGCAACATCAGCAATAGGAACATGAAAATAACACTTTTCAAGCGGTGGTAAATCAAGCATGTCATAAATCTTTCTAGGCATGATAGAAATACTAGCACCTAGATCACATAAAGCATGGCAATCATAACCATTAACATGCATATCAATGATGGGTTCCCAACCATCTTCTAACTTCTTGGGAACAGAGGCTTTTTGCTTCAACTTTTCATCCCTAATCTTTATGAGAGCATTGGTAATATGCTTAGTAAAAGCAATATTTAAAGAACTAGCATTGGGAGTCAAAGCAAGCTTTTGCAAGAACAAAATAACTTCAGATATATTGCAGCCATCAACATCAAAATCATTAAAAGAAATAGAGCTATCATCTCCCACACTCCGAAAAATTTCAGCACTCTTTTGAGAAAAAGTTTTGGCAGTTTTAGGCTTTTTAACACAAGGAGTGGGAGTTTTCTCTACACCAATCAAAGTAAGAGGATTGCTATCAGTAGGAGCAACATCATTAGAGGTAGTAATAGTACATACCTTCATCTCTCTAGCCATCTCATCTTCTCTTTCCCACCTAGCATGCAATTCCGCTAACAATCTAATATTTCTATCAATTCCAACTTGGGTAGCATTAGCGGTAGCAACAATATTGCTCACATTCACATCATTAGGAAACACTTTTAATTTCAGAAGTTCAACATCATGAGCAAGGCTATCAACTTTAGAAGCAAGAATATCAATTTTGCCTAACTTTTCCTCAACAGACTTATTAAAAGCAGTTTGTTTACCGATGAAGTCCTTGAGCATTACCTCAAGCTCGGAGGGTGCGGCCCTAGTGTTGTTGTAGGAATTACCATAACCATTACCATTGGTAGAAGGATACGGCCTATAATTATTACTAGCAAAATTGTTCCTATAAGCATTGTTATTAAAATTGTTATTTCTAATGAAATTCACATCAACTTGCTCTTCTTGAGCAACCAGAGAGGCCAAAGGAACATTATTAGGATCAACATGAGTCCTATCATTAGCAAGCATAGCCATAATTGTATCAATCTTATCACTTAAGGAAGAGGTTTCCTCAACAGAATTTACCTTCTTACCTTGTGGAGCTCTCTCGGTGTGCCATTCAGAATAATTTACCATCATGTTGTCGAGTAGCTTTGATGCGGCGCCCAAAGTAAGGGACATAAAAGTGCCTCCAGCAGCTGAATCAAGTAGGTTCCTTGAAGAAAAATTCAGTCCTGCATAAAAAGTTTGGATAATCATCCAAGTAGTCAGTCCATGAGTGGGGCAATTCTTTATCATAGATTTCATTCTTTCCCAAGCTTGAGCAACATGTTCATTATCAAACTGAGTAAACTTCATAATATTGCTACGCAACGATATAATCTTAGCAGGAGGATAATATCTACCAATAAAAGCATCCTTACACTTAGCCCATGAATCAATACTATTCTTAGTCAAAGACAGCAACCAATCTTTAGCCTTTCCTCTCAAAGAAAAAGGAAACAACTTGAGCTTAATAATATCACTATCAACATCCTTATATTTCTGCATCTCACATAGCTCAACAAAATTGTTGAGATGAGCTGCAGCATCTTCAGTACTAGCACCAGAAAATTGCTCTTTCATAACAAGGTTCAATAAAGCAGGCTTGATCTCATAAAAGGTGGTAGCAGGAACAGGTGGTGCAATAGGAGTGCAGATAAAATCACTATTGTTCGTGCTAGCAAAGTCACACAACTTGGTGTTTTCAGGAGTACCCATTTCAGCAAAATGAAAGTAAATAAGTAAAAACAACTACCAAGGATTCTAATTTTTTTGGGTTTTTGATATAAAAACAATGCAGGTAAAATAAAATGAAGTAAAGCAAAACAAATAACAAAGTAAAGTATGTGTGTGCGAAGAACTCCCCTCGCAGAAGTCTTCTCTTCCTTCCCCGGCAACGGCGCCAGAAAATTAGCTGCTGCTTGGTGATGGCGCCAGAAAAGTGTTGTGGCGTTTGTTGACGTGGGAGCAGTAAGTCCTTGTGCGTGGTGAATGACCAGCCCGTTGGGAACCCCAAGAGGAAGGTATGATGAGTGTAGCGGCTAGTTTTCCCTCAGTTAAGAAACCAAGGTTTATCGATCAGGAGAAGGGAGACGGTGACGACTGAAGGTGTTTGTGGAACCTGCACACACACAGACAAATACTTTGTTCCCAACTTGCGATGAGGTTGTCAATCTCACCGGTTTGCTTGAAACAAAGGTTATGAGTGTATCGAGTGGAAAACAGTAGTAAATGCTAGTAAAGTAAACAGTGCGGGAAAAGTAAACAGGTGATTGCAATATGATTAAAATAGGACCGGGGTCCACAGTTCACTAGTGGTGTCTCTCCATAGATAAATAACATGCTGGGTAAACAAATTACAGTTGGGCAATTGATAGAATAAAGATAACGTGATATGTCAAGAAGATCACTATGAGATTCACTCTGGGCATTACAACAAAATACATAGACCGCCATCCAACTGCATCTATGACTAATAATCCACCCCCAGGGATATCATCCGAACACCCCGAAAGTATTAAGTTGCGAACAACAGATAATTGCATTAAGCAAAGTGTGTAATGTAAACAAAGCATATGCCCTTGAGCATATGAATGTTGTTTTCTCCCTAGTAGCAATAGCACATCTACCACCTTAGAGGTTTTTGTCACTCCCCCAGGTGAAATAGAGGCATGAACCCACTATCGAGCATAAATACCCCCTCTTGGAGTCACTAGCAACTACTCGGCCAAGATAGCTACTAACAACGGAGAGCATGCAAGATCATAAACAACATAGAGATAACAAAAGATATAATTCAGTACAGCAACTTAATCATAAACACCAATATTCATCGGATCCCAACAAACCAACATCATACAATTACATAACGGTGATCTCAATCATGTAGGGCAGCTCATGAGATCTAAACATGAAGCACATGGTGGAGAAGACAACCAACTAGCTACTGCTATGGACCCATAGTCCAAGGTAGACTACTCACTCATCGCTCCGGAGGCAAGCATGGCGATGAAGAAGACCTCCAGTGGCGATTCCCCTCTCCGGCAGGGTGCCGGGAAGATCTTCTGGACCCTCCCGATCTTCGGGTCGACGGCGGCGGCGGATCGCGATGTATTCTGGAAAACTGATCGGGCCTTAGGTTTTTCTCGTCAGGGGGTACTTATAGGCGAAAGGGGGCTGTTAGAGGAGGTCCCACGCTCCCTCACACGGGCCCGGCGCGGCCAGGGGCCTGGCCGCGCCACCCCTATGTGTGGGGGCCACGTGGCCCCCCTCCGTCAGGTCTTCTGATCTTTGGGAGCTCCCCGGTGAAATATGACTTCAGGAACTTGTTTCGTCCAATTCCGAGAATATTTCCTGTGTATCACTTCTGAAACACAAAAACAGCAGAAAACAGGAAACTGGCACTGTGGCACTTCGTTAATAGGTTAGTTCCGGAAAATGTATAAAAATGCCACTAAGTGTAACGAAACAATAGGCAAATGGTGTAAAACAAAGCATGGAGCATCAAAAATTATAGATAGGTTTGAGACGTATCAATAGTGTTGTTAGTATGAATGCTTTGAACACCGTTATTGCTAATGCTATAGAAAAGTCTAAGCTTGGGGAAGCTGGTTTTGTTAAGCATGATATTTTTAGTTCCCCAGCTTTAGTGGAGAAAGTTTGCTCTGATGATATTTTATCTCCCATATGTGATAATTCTTATGATGCTTGTGCTCCTCATCCTTTTAAAATACCTATGAAAATTGTTGAGCGAGCTATGAATAACTGCTATTTAGGAGATGGAACTGTCCATCCCAGTGATCATTTGCTCTTTATACATGAATTATGCGAGTTGTTCAAGTATGCAGGTATTTCGATGAACCAAGTTAAGAGGAAGCTATTTTCTTTATCACTGAAAGGTAGAGTTGTGGAATGGTATAAAACACTGAAGGATGGCCGACCTATTGATTGGGAGGAAATTGTACCACACTTTTATTCTAAATTCTATCCTTCTAGTGAGGTTTATAAGGATAGGAATTATATTTATAATTTTCATCTGCATGAGGGAGAAAGTATTGCCCAAGCGTGGGGAAGATTGAAGTCACTAATGCTCAAATGTCCTATTCATGATCTTCCCCGTAATATTGTTATTAATAATTTTTATGCAAGGCTTTCAGGATATTATAAGGACTATCTAGATGCATGCTTTGATGGGTCTTTCACAAGCAAGAATGTTGATGTCAAGTGGAATCTGCTTGAAACAATTCAAAACAATATTGAAGATTGGGATAGCAACAAAGGTAAAGGATCAGGTATAAATTATGAGTATGATTGCATTAAGTCTTTTGCTGAAACTTCTGATTTTCAAGAGCTTAGTGCTAATTATGGTCTTGATCCTCAAATTATGGTAAATTGCTTTAAAGCCTTTGCTTCTCATATTAATGTTCCCAAAGGAAATGGGGATGTGTATCATGAACCTTTTAAAGACACTTGCATGGAAAGTGATATTGTTGTTGATGATTGCAATAAACATGCTCAAATTTCTGAAAGTCCTATTTCTTATAAGCATGTTAATTTTTGTGGAGTGCATAGACCTTGTGAACAGAGTTACAACAAGGAAGATTATTGTATCCACCACGGGAATGAAGAAATCCGAATGTGGCACAAGGCTCTAGATGAACTTGGTGAAAAGGTTTGTGAGCTTTATCCTTTTCTTTGTGAACTTTGTGATGACATGGGTCATTTTAATTTTCAATGCTCAGGCCCTAATATTCACCTTTCTAGTACCGCAAGTTTGTATTGTGATGACAAGATTACTCTCAATCAGCATGATGAGCTTACTTTGTTTTTGGGGTGTGAAGAGATATCTAGAAAGACTTCTTTGGTAGATATGAGTGTTTGTGATATTAATAGCACCCTTCATGGTTGTTGTCTCTATTGTGCTAAAGATTGCCTCGCAAATACTTACATACAAAATCTTATAAAACATGATGTTTTGCCAAGCTATGACAGGACTCATAGATGTTCCCATCTTATTAATAGAGAGGAGGAATCCTCCAAAGTTTCTTCTGTTGTTCCTGTCAGCAAACCAGATTATGTGGAGAAAATACCTTTCAAGTCTCTCCCTCCTGAAGGAGAGAGTAAGAAGAGTAAGAAGAGGAGTAAAAGGAGAGAGGAAACGGTATCTTCCCCTAAGCATGTTGCTCCTATTATAGATTATGATAATTCTGATCTTGATGATGTTTGCATGCCTGTTACCTATGTTAGTGATCATGATTGGGAAAAGCACTCTACTTTTGATATCGAAAATCTTTTTGGTACCAATTCTAAGGTTAATAATTGTTGTACCATTAGTACTATCCATGTTCCTTCTTATGATGATATGTTTGATGAATATGCTTTGCGAAATAGTTGTTCTCTAGCTTGTGATGATACTAAATCTCTAGTTTATGATGGTTACAATGATGAGTATAATATTTTCAGTTCACCTACTTTTGAGGAGAAAATTAGTTATGATTACAATATGCCTCCTGTTTTTTATGATTATGGTGATGAGAATAATTATTCTGTTGAATCTGCTCCTACTACGATTGTTCATGTGGGAGTATTAATACTTTTATGCATGTGGCTCATGATATGTATGCTTTATGTGATAGTTATATTGTTAGTTCTATTCATGATGCTACTGAAAGTTATTATAAGAGAGGGAAACATGGTTTTATGGATCTCAATAATATTGAGTTTCCCCTCTTTTTGTTGGAATTCTTGAAGTTGTATTTGTTTTGCCTTCCTATGCTTTTTGCTTTGTGCTTTTATGACTTGTCTCTTTACAAGACTATTTTTCATAGGAAGTGGTTTAGATTTAAATGTGTTTCATATTTGCTTTTTAATGCTCTCTATTGCTTCAAGTTCTTTTGTGGCGCATTTGCCTTAAGTTCTTCTCGGGCGCCTATGTGAGCATTTTCTGAAATTACTGCGCCTAGCTCAAAGGCGTTAAAGAAAAGCACTCTTGGGAGATAACCCATTGTTTTACTTTCAGTACTTTTTCTTTTATTTGAGTCTTGGAAGTTATTACTACTATAATAACCCCTCCTTATCCTTTTTATTCCATTTTGTGCCAAGAGAAACCTCTAATTTGAGTGAGGTAAGATTTGGGGATGTTGCTGTCCTGAAACAGATTTCGATGCTGCACCGTAAAAATTCGTGAAAATTCTCAGAATATCTTTTTGACCTGCGATTTCTTCTGCATATGCCCCAGGTTATATCCAAACTTTCATTAGTTTTACACGTTTTTATGTGAGCAACAGAAGGTCCTCGAAAAAATCGACCTTTGTCAGCTGTTCTGTTTTGACAGATTTCTGCCACTATTTGTGTTTGCCTCTCGATCGCTTTCTTTTTGAGTTCTTTTGATCCGAGAACTTTTTGAGGAAGTTGCTACAGTAGTAGATGCTTTAGTGTGGTGGGCTTGAGTTGAAACCTGAACCAAAAGGGTTGATTTACTATCATGCTTATGCTAACGTTGCTAATAGAATTGTGTTAAGTTTTGTATGAAGGAAGTTTTCAAGTGTAGGGATTAGAGAATGATGAGATGAGATGAAGAATGGACAAAAGCTCAAGCTTGGGATGCCCATGTCACCCCAAGAAACATCCAAGAAGTACAAGCATCAAAGCTTGGGGATGCCCCCGAGGCACCCCCTTCTTCATCGGCAAAAATCAGGTCACCTTTCAAGACACTATATTTTTATTGCTTCATGCACTATGCGTTTTTCTTAGAGCGTCTTTACTTTTGCTTTTATTTTTCTTTTATTTTGTTTGCTGCAATAAATGGTTTGATCACATCATGTTGTTTTGGAGAGAGACTTATTCCATTTTCATTTGCCGAGAACACTCTAGTTTTCACTCTTATCGTTCAACGAGTGTTCTCTTTTTCTCAAACTGTGTTTAGCTTTTTTTCACCTTGATTTTTGTTCAGTTCTTATTTTATCTTTGCATCAAGTTGTATTTGGACCTCTGGTCTATGTTGGTATTCATCAAAAGAGTTGTTTCAAAAAGGTTCGAATGGTGTTGGAAAAGAGAAAAAGTTTCATGCAAAAAGTGGTACAAAAGGAGCTTGTTTAGACTGCGGATTAGACTTTTTCATGTCACGCTTGATGTCATTTTGATAGTATGCTTAGTGATTTTTGCTGTAGCATGACTTGTCTCAAATGACTGAGATTGCTTAATGAGCCTTTGAAAAAATCATGCGTTGTTTTTATTATTTGGAAGCATTAATTTGGTTTTCTCCTTTGATGCTTTATTTGGGTTGACTTGGCGCATGCTTACACATGTTTGAATCTTACAAAGTCGCCATAAGCTTTTATGATCATTTAGTTTTTGACTTTTGATGCCATCTTATGCTTCTCTTAATGATGTTTTGTCGCTATGCATGATTATGGCCGTTATTGCTCTCTTAGTTGGTCGCTCCCAGTCTTTTGCTAGCCCTCATTTTGTACTGAATATGAGCTCTACTCGTGCATCCAACTCCCAAAAACCAAGTTATTCCAATGTGTCCACTATAAATTCCTATGCATGGTATTTGCAAGCCATTCCAAGTAAATTTTCATGTGCTACCTTTCAAAAAACTTCAAAATACTTCTCGTTTTGTGACACTGTTTTCAGCTCATGGGGACGTAGTGGTCGGAATTGCTATCTTCCATATTGTTTATTCCAAAAAGAAAAAAGGGAAAAAGAAAAGAAAAAAAGGCACTCCTCCATGGTATGTGAATGTTGGTGGGCACCCGATGAAATCGGTTAGCCATGGTTTGAGAAAGGAAAAAGGTGGGGAGGAGTGCCAAGCTTTATAAAAGAGCACAAAAAGTGCCAATCTCTCTCAAAAACATGCTTCATTTTTTGTATGGAAGATAGTAAGAACCCCATTGCCAGTCATTGACAAAAACAACCACCTCTCAAAACCAAATTTTTATCTCTCTGTTTTTACAAATGAAAAGCTCCAGCACATGTTTGATCACTGCTTCCCTCTGCGAAGGGCCTTTCTTTTACTTTTATGTTGAGTCTCCACCTTCTACCTTTATGCACCGTCTAAGAGAGCATAGTTGTCATTCTGAGTTTAATGTGCATAGTCCCAAAGTTTATCATTGATTGACTCATGATTTTGGTTTCACTTGTTCTTAAATTATTTGTATCTAGTCGCCCTCTTAAACTTGAAGGTGTCCTATGCATTTATGTTTTGATATTCCATGAAGGACAAGCTGAAAACCATTTGCTATGTTTTTCCATATGATTTGAACACACATTTGACTTTCATTGTTTCATTTTCATGATCTTTCATTTGTGTTCTTTTTCATGTTATAACATGGTTGCTAAGTTTCTTCTATCAAGATTATGTCTTCCATGCCCATGTTTTAAGTTCTTTTGATCCCAACACTCAATGCTTACATAGATGATCAACATTGTGTTGGTGCATGTCACCTCAAAAATTGTTCTTTTGTTATCACTTACCTACTCGAGGACGAGCAGGAGTTAAGCTTGGGGATGCTGATACATCTCAAACGTATCTATAATTTTTGATGTTCCATGCTTGTTTTTACACCATTTGCCTTGTGTTTTATTACACTTCGTGGCGTTTTTATGCGATTTCTGGAACTAACCTATTGACAAGATGTCACAGTGCCAGTTCCCTATTTTCTGCTGTTTTTGTGTTTCAGAAAAGCTACACGGGAAATATTCTCGGAATTGGATGAAACAAAAGCTAAACATTTAGAAATTTACCGAAGCTTCCAGAAGTCCGAAGAGGAGACGGAGAGGGGCCATGGGCTGGCCACACAGTAGGGCGGCGTGGCCCAGCCCCTGGCTGCGCCCCCGATGTGTGAGGCTGCCCTGATCCACCTCTGACGCTGCCCCTTCGCCTATAAGAAGCCTCCCGACGGAAAACCATAAAACAATCGGCGTTTTTCCCATAACAGTTCCGCAGCACCGCCGCCGTCGAAGACAAATTTTAGGGGACAGAAGTCTCTGTTCTGGCACCCTGCCGGGATGGGGAAGTGCCCCCGGAGCCATCTCCATCGGTCTCCATTGCCTCCTCCGCCGTCTCCATCGACTTCACCGCGATCTCCACCAACCTTGCTGTCTCCTATGATGAGGAGGGAGTAGTTCTCCTCGAGGGCTGAGGGCTCTATCGGTAGCTATGTGGTTCACCTCTCTCTCCCATGATGTGATCTTTATGTGATCGTGAGCTTTGTATCTAGTTGAATTGGTAGATGTTATTATTCAGATATTATGCTACTCCCATACCTTATATTTGTGAACTCCAGAGATACCTTGTATCATGGTGTGACGGTGACAGTGTGCGCATCATGTGTGTCTTTTTGGTTAATGTCTCTATGAATTGTTGGTGTTTGTTGGAACCATCTAGTGCGTTCACGGTGACAGTGTGGGGCAATCTAGTTTGGGGAAATACAGACTTTGAGGAGTGCTTCGTAGCCCTACGCATGATTAGTGTTCGTTTTCCATTGGAGAATTATTTTGAGTTGCATATTGATGATAGTATCTATTGGTTCAATTATGTTATATTTGTTGAGAGTGTGTCCACTAGTGAAAGTATGATCCCTAGGCCTTGTTTTCAAGCATTGCACACCGTTTTCTTTCAGTTTTGTTACATATTTGCTCGCAGCGATATTTATTTCAGATTACATTTACTACTTATAATCATCATTACTACTTGTATTTCACTATCTCTTCGCCGAACTAGTGCACCTATACATCTGACAAGTGTATTGGGTGTGTTGGAGACACAAGAGACTTTCTGTATCATAATTGCAGGGTTGTTTGAGAGGGATAGCTTTGACCTCTTCCTCCCTGAGTTCGATAAACCTTGGGTGATCCACTTAAGGGAAACTTGCTGCTGTTCTACAAACCTTTGCACTTGGAGGCCCAACACTGTCTACAAGGATAGAAGCGTGCGTAGACATCACCCTACCCCCGGCCACCTTGGCCGGCCGGAAGAGAGGAGAAGAGCTGCGACAAGACCGCGGAGAGGATGGCAGACCTTATTGCGGAGATAGCAGAGGAACAAAGACGCGCCCAGCACTTCGGCCACCGGAGCGGCAAGGCGACATCGCCGGACACCTGACTGCCTCAGATCCGGTCCAAAGACCTGAAGCCCTACTCCATACTACGTGGTAGATGCCGAGAACTACACTAAACCTAAGGAACTACCCCGGCACCTCACCTTCGTCGCCCCCGGCCAGCATCGCCGGCGGAGGGGCTCGGGCTCGGGCCGGATCTCGGGAGCTTTCTTCTTGCTACTGTAGACAGAGGGGGGAGAGGGGGAGAGTGTAAACGGGCTGAGGAAAGCTCGGTCGGGATTTCGATTTTCCTTTTCTACTCCCTTCTTTTCAAACAAATAAGATATACATATACTAACTCCATTTATAAATATAATATATTTTAGCTTTGTGAAATAAATATATCTAAACATCTTTTAATGTGTAGATTCACTTGAATATACACACTAAAATTTGTCTAGATGCATTTGCTTCACAAACCTAAAACATCTTATATTTATATAAACGGAGGGAGTAGTTTTTTATCAAAGTGAAATTCTCCAAAATTTAACCAACTATATATAGAAAATTGTCAACATTTATAATCTCAAACTACTATTGTTAGAACCATCCTGAAATATACTTTCATACCGTGTGCTTTTGCTATGTATTGTAAATGTTTTTCTATATAGTAGTCAAAGTTCCAAAAAAATTAACTTTGATAAAAAAAATTATATGCATCTTATTTTGGGAAGGATTGGGAAGGAGGGATACCTCTAGAAGATAAGCCAAACAAAACACTCGCGTACAATAAAAGTCAGAACTTGTTTGCGATGAAACAAAAGGCTATTTTTATGGGGAAAAGGTGTTGTTGTTTCTTATTTTATGAGAATTTTTTAATCTTTTGTGAAAGATCAATACTCTATCTAATAATAAAAAGACATATTAGTTTACTCATAATTCAAACTTTGTAAAGTTTGCTAAATTTTATATATGATTTTTTCAGCCTTAGACTGGAGTCCTGTCTTTCTCACTAGACAAAATAGAATAGCCCAATATATTTAGGAAAAATGGGTGAAAACCAGTTAGCAAGGGTGGGAAGCAATGAAAGACCACAAACATATACAAATAATTTGGGCGACAATCCTGGCTATATCAGGTTTGGCGGTATGTTTCCCGCGCACCTCAATTTTTTTGCCTCTAAAGCAATAACTAGCCGTTATTAAGGGGGCTTTTTGGGGATCCACAAGAGATGCTCTAACTTGCGGTCAGCTAACACTAGCCAGCGATGGCGCCTTGAGTTGACGATCATATGCAGAGAAAATGTTCACAACAAAGAAGATGTGGCGGTGAGCCGACGAGGTGGGGTGTGAGCCCATAGGCTGGTTGGGACTCGAGGGTCTATTTTACTAAGAAAAACACAAGGGGAGAGTGTTCGAGATATATTAGGTAGTTCAAAATATTATGATATTTGTATAGGATTTGTAATCCATCTAATGTCTTATCTCTAGGAGAGCATTTTTGGTTTCTATAGTCTATACTACTATATAACTCACCTAAGAGACTTAATACAATCATCCATCGCATTAGGCCAAACATCATACTCTTATAGGGCATGTACAATGCTAGAGAAGACATGCCTTCTCTTAGCCCTCGACATCATCTAGAGAAAGCAATAGATATAAGCTATACAATGCATCATCTCTTATTGTCAGTCCTAGCATTGAGTGAGAATTAGTTTTTTGGTAAGAAATTAACTCGCTAAGGGAAGGCACCTTTTCAATCACCCTTTTTACAGAAGTGAAGGTTGGTGCAATCAAAGCTTTTGCCCGAAGTAGTGAGTAAATATGACCTCACGGTCTAAGGATTAGGTTACAACGCTTTCTTATTATCGCAACGTGAACATCATGACACAACCGTGTTGCAATACTAATATTTGGATATGTCCACCATGGCATTATCTCAATGACATGATCTCATTGTCAATTGGCATAAATGCTCCATGATCTAGAAACATCAATCATCAATTGCACAATGAACTAGCAATTAGATGATTACTAGGGACTCTATTTCCCACACCTATATCAATGTTTCCAATTGATATAGTTATAGCATAGTATTAAACTTATTATGAACTAATTGAAATATGCAAATAAACTATTTATTATTATTTCTATAGGGCATATTTACTTCACATGGGCGCATGCCACGGTCGGGATGCAGCCACCCTTGGTGTTGGTGGGGGCACATGCTAGGGAGCCAGCCACCATCAACGTCAAAATGTCTAGCTGGTGGCGCCTCGGTTCTGGGAAGGAGTATGTGTTAGGGCATGTACAATGGTTGACGAGGGTTAACTCGACAAATGTCCTGGATGAAGGACTTAGGATCGGGGGAAGAGGGCGTCGGATGAACTCAAAGGTAAGATTAGTCAAAATAAGTGTATATCGAAAGTAAACTTGGGTATTCAACCTGGCTTGCTTTCAATCTGGCCTACACCGTCCCCTCCTGGCCCCTATATATAGGTGGCCAGGTCTCGAGGATCGGGTAGGGTCCGATACAGATTACAATATCGACATACGGTAAGAACTCGTATCTCGACTATCATCACAATTGAGCCTAGCTTAACGGGCCTCAGGGGAACTCAACTAACGGGCTCTATTAGCTATACCCTTGTCAGTAGCCCCTGAGATTCTACCAGAATTGCAGATTCGGGTTGAATCTCTAATCTTTAAATCTTCGAATTGATCAATTCTTTGACTTCTTCATATCTTCAAATCTTTGACTTGGTCTTTTGACTTATTTTCATGATAATTTTTCGTAAGGGGTTTTGATGAACAAGCCTGACAACTCTGACGGATCAAGAGGTCGGTTAATTGCCGGAACAGATACTTGTCACCTACTTCAAATTCAATCCCCTTGGACTTGAATTCGGGATACCGGTCAAACCCACTCTTTTGCCGCATTTAGGACTTACAAAGAATGAATCCCAGTGATTCTCAGGGTACCCAGTGCGTCCACCAGGATTTTCTTCGCGTCGTAGACACGGATACATACCAGCAGAGCGCATCCATGTGCGTATACTAGGCCACACAGGACGGATCCCGGGGTCTTACCTTCGTGACAAGTCACGGCATTCGAGTTTCGTTGCGATAACGCAACTCGAGAATCTCATGTCGCAGTCAAATTTTGACTGAAAATATTCGGGTTTAAACAACCATAAAACTCACTCCCGATGGGAGTAACACTCCTCCACTTCACATGTTCTAATGCTTGCCAAGAAATATCGTCGGGTGCGCGCTCAGCGCTCCCGATGGGAGTAGCCCCCGAGGCTATAGTCGAAAAATACTTTTTTGAGTATAGGCTCAAATATAATGTAGTCCATCATACTTCAACTCGAAATATTTGAATGATAACCTGTCGTCTAATACGCGTCCATCACTCCAGTTAGAAGTTGCATTCAACATTCTTGAAAATAGTAGCCCCCAAGGCTATAATCGAAAGTCCTTCGTATATAGTCTTGTCTATAGATTTTGCACTTGTCGGCGCCATCCTTCTTCTTTCTTATATCATCTTCTTTATGACATCAATGAGTACGTCACTTTGTATGAGTGCGAACCGTTTTATGGGCAGCACTGTAATTTTCTCAATTTTTGACTGTTAGTGGGCTGCCGTTTCCGCTCTTTGCGCCACGTCTCAGCCCACGATCCTTCTCTTAGAAGGTATATAAGGGGGGTAGTGGGGAATTTTACTGTTTACCAGCTCTTTCTCTCCGCTGCCGCCGCCATTGTCGATCTCTGCTTCCTTCTGCTTTCGTGCATAGCCCCCAGGCGCGGATTGATAGATGCGTGTGAAGCACCTGGCGACCAAGAACACCATGACCAAGGGAAAGGCGAACTCTACGACCAACTGGGTGACCTCTTCCATCACGAATAAGGAGGTGGAGAAGGCCAGGACGGATGGCCTCCTCTCCGCCGACGACTCCATCAAATTCCCTAGCATCGAGCGGATCCCGCAGCCCCCGAGCGGTTATCGGGTAATGTTCCTTGCCTTCCTCCTCCGCGGCCTTTCTCTTCCTGCCCACGAGTTTCTTCGTGGGCTTCTCTTTGTTTACGGTGTGCAGCTTCACCAGCTCACACCGAACTCCATTCTCCACATTGCTTGCTTCGTGACTCTTTGCGAGTCATTCTTGGGCATTGAGCCCCATTTTCTTCTCTGGAGGTCGATCTTCCGGCTCTGCCCCAATGTTGCTTTGGCCAGAAAACCCGAACTGGGCGGGGCCGTTGTTTCTGTGCGTCCTGAGGCAAAATATCTCGAATTTTCCATGGCCACATCTGTCCAAGGGTGGAGGACAAAGTGGTTCTATATCAAAGACCGCAAGGCCTCTCCTGAAGATGAATACGGTCTAGCCCCTTTCGATGCCTCCCAGGAAGTGAAGAAATTGACATCGTGGGATGCGCTTCCCTCAGATGCGGAAATAGAACAAGTTCTTCCTCTTCTATCTCGCATTCAAGCTCTGAAAGGAGGCAAAGGAGGTGCTTTGTCAGGTATTCAACTCATGGCGTTTTTTTGTGCAACGTCGAGTTCAACCCCTGCAGCACCGCCTTACCAAGCTTTGGAGTTACTCTGGCTTGGAAGATCCTACTCGCGTCTCTGAAGATTTGATAGAGAAAAAAGATGTCGACAAGCGAGTCAGGAGCCTCACCAAGCTCACCAAGGAACATGCGGTTGCTGATTTGACCGCTGATTACTTTGACTCCGTGCACCCTCTACCTGAGGTATGTATCTGCTTCCTTTTTGTTCACTTGTTGTCGAATTTCGTGTTTCTCAAACTGTGTTTTCCTTGTCCTTGGTTGCTCTGCTAACTTGTTCGTATGCAGGGGCACCAATTCCTCCTCTCGCGCCCTGCTCTTCCAGAGGCAGGGCCCCTTCCGGCTGATCTGGCCTCGTCTGTATCTGAAGCCCCTGAGGCTGATGAGAATCAAGATGGAGATGATGCCGAAGAATCAGAAGAGGACACTAGTTCATCGACATCGCCTCCTCTTGTGCACTCTGAAGACACTGGCATGGACAAGAAGAGGAAGCAAGTCGACGAATTTGCTTCTTCGAGTTCCTCACTGCAAAAAGCAGTAGCTGACAAAGCTTCTGTTCTTGCAGGAGATATGGAATACTTTGACCTCCTGGCATCGTAAGTGCTTTATTCGAGTTCTTCATTTGCACCGCTATTGTCTTGTTTTTGTCGTGTTATACATAACTTGTTTTCTTCTTATAGAGATGACGAGGAGCCGCCAAAAGATGATACAGCTACTCCTTCGATTTCGCCTGCGACCGCTGACGAGCCTGCTGAGCCAGACATTGCACCGAGGGTTACCAGGGCTTCTGTCAAGAAGATTCCTCAAGCCCGAAGCCTCAAACGCTCGAAGAAGGCCAAAGAAACCGACGTTTCTCTTGAAGCCCATGCATCTACGGTTTCCCCAGACGATGTGAGCAACTTTTTCTGACTTGTTTTCCTTGCATACACTTGTGCTCTTACATGCTCTTTCTCTCAGGCATTATTGAAGAGATTCATCGCTTTGGGCACTGAGTGTGCTGAGTATCTAAAGGTTGCGAAAGCTTCCGAAGGTATGTTCTACATCTAGTCATGACTTTTCCTCCACGATTATCTTTTGCTGTTTATTTGACTTCCTTTCTTCTTCTGCTGTAGCTGCTCTAGCAACAGCCAATGCCCGAATTGCGTCACTAGAAGCCGAGCTTAGTGCCTCGCAGAAAGCCTACGATGTTGCGGCCGCTGCCAAAGCAAATGCTGAGAAGTCGCAGAAATCAGCGCTTGGTAAGGCAAAGAAAGCTGAAAAAGCTTTGGCCGATGCCAACAAGGGGCGTACTCAGCGAGAGCAAGCCGTGACAGAGCGTCTTTGCACGATGTCTGCTACTGCTGAAGGTAAACACTTCGCCTTGTCTTTTATTTCGACTTATGTTGCGTTGTTATACTTGCTGATACTTTTCTTTCCTTTTTTCCTTTATCCTCTTTTGTTGTGCAGGATTTACCGGGGTATCTTTGTCGTCTTTGCAACCGGGCGATGATCCTCTGCTGACCGCGGTTAACCTACTCGAGGCAAACTGGATTGTTGGAATTATGCCCTAGAGGCAATAATAAAGATGTTATTATTATAATTCTTGTTCATGATAATGTTTATATTCCATGCTAGAATTGTATTAAGCGGAAACTTTAATACTTGTGTGGTTTATGAACAACACCGTGTCCCTAGTATGCCTCTATGGACTAGCTCATTGATTAATGATGGTTAAGGTTTCCTAACCATAGACATGAGTTGTCAATTAATAATGAGATCGTATCATTAGGAGAATGATATGTTGGACAGACCCAAATAAAGCAGAGCAATTAGATCGTGTCATCGTGTTCATCTTTGCGAAGCTTTTTCCTATGTCAAGTATTGTATTCCTTAGACCATGAGATAATACAACTCCCTGGTATCGGAAGAAAGCTTTGAGGTCATCAAACGTCATCCTATGAGAGGGTGATCATAAAGGTGTCTCTCAGGTGATCGGAAAGTACTTGTTGGGTTGTATGTATCGAGATGGAATTTGTCCCTCCCGAGTCAGAGAGATATACTTCGGGCCCACTCGGTAATCGATATCAACACCGCTTGCAAGCATGTGGTTAAGGAGTTAATCATGAAGTGATATCGGATTACGGAATGAGTAAAGTACTTGCTGTGAACGAGATTGAACTAGGTATGGCGATACCGACGATCGAATCTCGGGCAAGTAAAATATCGCGTGACGAAGGGAATACATATATGGGATTAATTGAATCCTAGCATTGTGGTTCATCTGATATGATCATCGATGAATATGTGGGAGTCAATATGGGTTTCCAGATCCCGCTGTTGATTATTGATAGAAGATCATGTCTGCATATTCTCGAACCCGTAGGGTCACATACTTAACGTGCATCGACGATAGGATAGAATGAATAATTGGTTTATGAGTTTTTGGTCGAAGTCTCGAATGAGATCCAGGACATCACGAGAGGTTGCGGAATGGTCCGGAGAATAAGATTCATATAAAGGAAAGCAGTTTTTGGATTCCGGAATCGTTTCGGAGTTTATCGGTATTGTACCGGAAGGTTCTAGAAGGTTTCGGAGTGGGACCAACATGGGCCCACTTGTTGGAGGCCTGTGTGGGCCTATGGGGAAGTGTCCTGGCCATTTTGGGCCAGGCGCACAAGGCCCCTAAAGGCCTAGCCGGCCAGCCCTTAGGGGAAACCCTAAGGGAACCTTCCAGAAGAGGGGGGAGGAAGACTTGCCCCCTACTCTTCCCCCTAGGCCGCCGCCCTAGGGCTTGGAGGAGGGGCCAAGGCAGCCGGCTAGCCTCCTATTTAAGGAGGGGTAGGGGCGCAGCCTCCCTCCACTCCAACCCTAGCCGCCGTCCAACTGCTGCCCCTCCACCTCTCTCTCTCGCAACTGTGCGTAGGCGAAGCCCTGCCGCAGAAACTCTCCACCATAAGCACCACGCCGTCGTGCTGCAGATCCAATCTATCTCTCCACCATACTTGCTAGACCAAGGAAGGAGGAGACGTCGCTGCACCGTACATGTGCATCTCTCGGAGGCGCCGCCACTTGCGGCGTTGGATCAGATCGGATCGCGAGGAGGAGACGACTAGTACGACTACATCATCCACGTTCTGTTGAATGTTTCCGCTGTGCGATTTCTTCAAGGGTATGAAGATCTCATCTACCTCTCTCATTGATTACATCTCCTAGATTAGATCTTGGCTTTCTTGTTCGCATCCGTAGGAAAAAATTTGATTTACTATGCTGCGAAACCCTTTCAGTGGTATCAGAGCTAGATCTATGCGTAGATGTGTTTCACGAGTAGAACGCAACATGCTTGTTGCGGGTGTTGATGTTTTCTGTTGCAAACCTCTTTGTTGTGTATTTCTTATGGCGCGGCATAGTGAGATCGAAGCGGTCCAGGCCAACTTTACGCGACCTCGTTCGCGAGACCGGCTCCGCACTTGACGTGTGGCTTGTTCCACACATGCGGCTGGTGGATGCTAGTTTCTCTCACTATAGTAGTCATGGGATTTACAACGGATGTTGGTAACCATAATATCATCATTGTGTCTTTTCGTAGGTAAGAATCATTCTTAACTTGTTACTCCCATAAGCCACGTAAAACATGCAACAACAAAGTAGAGGCGTCTAACTTGTTTTTGCAGGGAGTGTTTTGTGATATGGTATGGCCACAAAATGTGATGTGATATATGTGATGTATGCAATGATCATGTTTTCTAATCTTTCACGACTTGCATGTCGATGAGTTCACAACCGGCAGGAGCCATATGGTTGTCTTTATAAATTGTGTATGACCTACGTGTCAACTTCTTATACGCCATGTAATAGCTTTACTTTATTGCTAAGTAGTTAGCAATAGTTGTAGTTGCTATTCGTGGTGGAGGCAATCATGGTGGAGTGATGGAGATCATGCCGGCGTGCACAAGATGGAGATCATTGCGCGGAGATTGGCTATACCATGTCACATAAAATTATATGCATGTGATGTTTATCCTTTTATGTATCTTATTATGCTTAGATCGCGATGGTAGCATTATAAGATGATTCCTCACTTAAAGATCAAGATAAAATTGTGTTCTCCCTATGTATGCACCGTTGCAAAAGTTCGTCGTTTTCAAGCACCTCGTGATGATCGGGTGCTATAAACTCTACGTTCACATACAACAGGTGCAAGCCAGTTTTGCACACACAGAAATACTTGGGTTTGACTTGACGAGCCTAGCATGTACAGACATAGCCTCGGAACACACGAACCAAAAGGTTAAACATGAGTCATATGAATGATATGATCGACACTTTGTTGTCCACCATTGAAACCACATCTATTCTCATGAAGATCGGATTAGGTGTGGTGAATTTGGATCATGTTCACTAAACAACTTGAGGGATGTTGAATTTAGTGGGAGTTCATCTAGTAATTTGATTAAGTTGAACTAGTTATCATGAACATAGTCTAAATTGTACTTGCAAATTTTGTAGATCAAATGGCTAAGTCCAACTTCAACTTCAATGTTTTTGTTGAGAAATAAAAGCTTAAGAACAATGGGTCTAACTTCACCAACTGGTTCCGCAATCTAAGAATCATTCTCGCTGGTGGACAAAAAGCCTATGTACTTGAGAAAGCGCTAGGTGACGCCCTTGCTACTGATGCGCTGGCTGATGAAAAAGCTATTTATCAGTCACGCAAAGATGATTATGGAGTGATTAAGAGTACCATGTTGTTTGCTATGGAACCGGAACTTCAAAATCATTTTGAGGAGTTCGACGGGCCCTTTGAGATACTTGAGGAACTGAAAACCATGTTTCAGACTCAAGCCCGTTCTGAGAGATATGCGATCTCTGAGAAGTTCTTTAACTGCAAGATGGAGGAAGGGAGTTCCGTTAGTGAGCACGCCATTAAGATGTCGGGCTACACTCAACGCCTTGAGCAACTGGACTGCAAGATTCCAGAAGAGCTCAAGATTGACAGAGTTCTGCAATCACTCCCTCCTAGCTACAAAGGTTTTGTGGTTACTCATAATCAAATTGGTTCCACTGATACGATCACTGAGCTCTTCGCAAAGCTGAAAGCTGCGGAGGTGGATATCAAGAAAGATAATCATGTGTTGATGGTCAACAAGACCACTAGCTTCAAGAAAGCTAAGGGTGCAAAGGGATCCTTCAAGAAAGGCAGCGGCAAGCGCGTTGCCCCTGCTGAGAAGAAGCTCAAGTCTGGACCTAAGCCGAACACTGAGTGCTTCTATTGCAAGGATAAGGGTCACTGGAAGCGCAACTATCCGAAGTACTTAGCGGACAAGAAGGCTGGCACCATTAAAGGTATATTTGATATACATGTTATTGATGTTTACCTTACTAGCGCTCGTTGTAGTGCCTGGGTATATGATACTGGTTCAGTTGCTAATATTTGTAACTCGAAACAGGAGCTACGGAATAGACGGTGGCTAGCAAGGGATGAGGTGACGATGCGCGTTGGCAATGGATCAAAAGTTGATGTGATGGCCGTCGCCACGCTCTTCTTAGTTTTACCTTCGGGATTAGTTTTAAACCTTAATAAATGTTATCATGTGCCTGCGTTGAGCATGAACATTATATCTGGATCGTGTTTATTGCAAGACGGTTATTCATTTAAATCTGAGAATAATGGTTGTTCTATTATATGAATAACATCTTTTATGGTCATGCACCTGTTGTGAATGGTTTATTTCTTCTGAATCTTGAAAGCAATGAAACGCACATCCATAACATTGAGGCTAAGAGATGCAAAGTAGATAGTGATAATCCAACTTATCTGTTGCACTGCCGTCTAGGTCATATTGGTGTGAAACGCATGAAGAAACTCCATTCTGATGGACTTTTGGAGTCTCTTGATTTTGAATCATTTGACACGTGCGAGCCGTGCCTCATGGGCAAGATGATCAAAACCCTGTTCTCCGGAATAATGGAGCGAGCAACTGAATTATTGGAAATCATACATACCAATGTGTGCGGACCAATGAGTGTTTCGACGCGCGGTGGATATCGCTATTTTCTCACTTTTACTGATGACTTAAGTAGATATGGGTATATCTATTTAATGAAGCATAAATCTGAAACGTTTGAAAAGTTCAAAGAATTTCAGAATGAAGTGGAAAACCATCGTAACAGGAAAATTATATTTCTACGATCCGATCGTGGAGGTGAATATTTGAGTTATGATTTTCTCACGCATCTTAAAGCAAGCGGAATCGTTTCGCAACTCACACCACCTGGAACACCACAGCGCAATGGTGTGTCTGAACGCCAGAATCGAACTCTATTAGATATGGTTCGATCAATGATGTCTCTTACAGATTTACTGTTATCATTTTGGGGTTATGCATTAGAAACCGCTGCATTCACTTTAAATAGGGCACCATCTAAATCCGTTGAGACGACACCGTATGAACTATGGTTTGGTGCTAAACCTAAGTTGTCATTTCTTAAAGTTTGGGGATGCGAAGCTTACGTCAAGAAGTTGATGCCGGACAAGCTCGAACCCAAAGCGGAGAAATGCGTCTTCATAGGATACCCTAAGGAAATGATTGGGTATACCTTCTACCATAGATCCGAAGGCAAAGTGTTTGTTGCAAAGAACGGATCCTTTCTTGAGAAGGAGTTTCTCTCGAAAGAAGTGAGTGGGAGGAAGGTAGAGCTAGACGAGGTTATTGAACCTTCTCTCGAGTTGGAGAGTAGCGCAACACCCAAAGTTGTTCCGGTGCCGTCTGCACCAACAAGAGAGGAAGCTAATGACGAGGATCATGAAACTTCAAACGATGCTCTTACTGAACTTCGCAGGTCGACAAGGTCGCGTGCCACTCCTGAATGGTATGGCAACCCTGTCTTAACCGTCTTGTTGTTAGACAGCAATGAACCTGCGAACTATGAGGAAGCAATGATGAGCCCAGACTCTGATAAATGGCTAGAGGCCATGAAATCCGAATTGGGATCCATGAGCGAAAACCAAGTATGGACTTTGGTGGACCCTCCTAGTGACCGTAAGGCCGTTAAGTGCAAATGGATTTTCAAGAAGAAAATGGACGCGGATGGTAATGTTACTGTCTATAAAGCTCGGCTTGTCACAAAAGGGTTTCGGCAAGTTCAAGGTGTTGACTACGATGAGACTTTCTCTCCCGTAGCGATGTTTAAGTCCATTCGGATTTTATTAGCAATTGCTGCGTTTCATGATTATGAAATTTGGCAGATGGATGTCAAGACTGCGTTCCTCAATGGCAACATTGATGAAGAGTTGTATATGATGCAGCCCGAAGGTTTTGTCAATCCTAAGGATGCTAATAAGGTGTGCAAACTTCAGCGTTCCATTTATGGACTGAAGCAAGCATCTCGGAGTAGGAACCTTCGTTTTGATCAAGTGATCAAGAGTTTTGGATTTGTTCCAAATTGCTATGAAGCTTGTATATACAAGAAAGTGAGTGGGAGCTCGGTGACATTTTTAGTACTATATGTGGATGACATATTGATTATTGGAAATGACATCGGCATGCTTAACGATGTGAAGAGTTATTTGAATAAATGTTTTTCAATGAAAGACCTAGGAGAAGCTGCTTATATATTGGGCATCAAAATCTATAGAGATAGACAAAGACGCCTAATAGCTTTAAGCCAAAGTACATACCTAGACAAAGTTCTGAAAAGGTTCAGAATGGATAAAGCAAAGAAAGGTTTATTGCCCATGTTGTCAGGTAAGATATTGAGCAAGGCTCAGTGTCCAGCTATGGTAAAAGATAGAGATACTATGAGCAAAGTGCCATATGCCTCGGCCATAGGTTCTATCATGTATGCCATGCTATGTACTAGACCGGATGTGTCCAATGCTCTTAGTTTGACGAGCAGATACCAAAGTGATCCAGGAGTGGAACACTGGACAGCCGTAAAGAACATCCTAAAGTATTTAAATAGGACTAAAGAAATGTTCTTGGTCTATGGAGGTGATGAGGAGCTCGTCGTAAAAGGTTACATCGATGCTAGTTTCGACACCGACCCGGATGATTCTAAATCTCAGACAGGATACGTTTATATTTTGAATGGTGGAGCTGTGAGCTGGAGAAGCTGCAAGCAAAGTGTGATCACGGGATCTACAACAGAAGCGGAATACATGGCTGCTTCGGAAGCATCAAGTGAAGGAGTTTGGATCAGGAACTTCATCACTGAGCTTGGTGTGGTTCCAAATGCCTTGGACCCACTGGAGATATTGTGCGACAACACTGGCGCCATAGCACTGGCTAAGGAACCAAGATATCATCCAAAGACCAAGCACATCAACCGCCGGTTCCATATAATTCGAGATTATATAGCAGATGGAGATCTGAAGATTAACAAAGTACATATGGATCTGAATGTCACAGATCCGTTGACTAAACCTCTTCCACGAGCAAAACATGATCAGCACCTTAATGCCATGGGTGTTAGATTGTTGCCAGATGTAAACTAGATTATTGACTCTAGTGCAAGTGGGAGACTGTTGGAATTATGCCCTAGAGGCAATAATAAAGATGTTATTATTATAATTCTTATTCATGATAATGTTTATATTCCATGCTAGAATTGTATTAAGCGGAAACTTTAATACTTGTGTGGTTTATGAACAACACCGTGTCCCTAGTACGCCTCTATGGACTAGCTCATTGATTAATGATGGTTAAGGTTTCCTAACCATAGACATGAGTTGTCAATTAATAATGAGATCGTATCATTAGGAGAATGATATGTTGGACAGACCCAAATAAAGCAGAGCAATTAGATCGTGTCATCGTGTTCATCTTTGCGAAGCTTTTTCCTATGTCAAGTATTGTATTCCTTAGACCATGAGATAATACAACTCCCTGGTATCGGAAGAAAGCTTTGAGGTCATCAAATGTCATCCTATGAGAGGGTGATCATAAAGGTGTCTCTCAGGTGATCGGAAAGTACTTGTTGGGTTGTATGTATCGAGATGGAATTTGTCCCTCCCGAGTCGGAGAGATATACTTCGGGCCCACTCGGTAATCGATATCAACACCGCTTGCAAGCATGTGGTTAAGGAGTTAATCATGAAGTGATATCGGATTACGGAACGAGTAAAGTACTTGCTGTGAACGAGATTGAACTAGGTATGGCGATACCGACGATCGAATCTCGGGCAAGTAAAATATCGCGTGACGAAGGGAATACATATATGGGATTAATTGAATCCTGGCATCGTGGTTCATCCGATATGATCATCGATGAATATGTGGGAGTCAATATGGGTTTCCAGATCCCGCTGTTGATTATTGATAGAAGATCATGTCTGCATATTCTCGAACCCGTAGGGTCACACACTTAACGTGCATCGATGCTAGGATAGAATGGATAATTGGTTTATGAGTTTTTGGTCGGAGTCTCGGATGAGATCCAGGACATCACGAGAGGTTCCGGAATGGTTTGGAGAATAAGATTCATATAAAGGAAAGCAGTTTTTGGATTCCGGAATTGTTTTGGAGTTTATCGGTATTGTACCGGAAGGTTCTAGAAGGTTCCGGAGTGGGACCAATGTGGGCCCACTTGTTGGAGGCCTGTGTGGGCCTAAGGGGAAGTGTCCTGGCCATTTTGGGCTAGGCGCACAAGGCCCCTAAAGGCCCAGCCGGCCAGCCCTTAGGGGAAACCCTAAGGGAACCTTCCAGAAGAGGGGGGGAAGACTTGCCCCCTACTCTTCCCCCTAGGCCGCCGCCCTAGGGCTTGGAGGAGGGGCCAAGGCAGCCGGCCAGCCTCCTATTTAAGGAGGGGCAGGGGCGCAGCCTCCCTCCACTCTAACCCTAGCCGCCGTCCAACTGCTGCCCCTCCACCTCTCTCTGTCGCAACTGTGCGTAGGCGAAGCCCTGCCGCAGAAACTCTCCACCATAAGCACCACGCCGTCGTGCTGCAGATCCAATCTATCTCTCCACCATACTTGCTGGACCAAGGAAGGAGGAGACGTCGCTGCACCATACGTGTGCATCTCTCGGAGGCGCCGCCACTTGCGGCGTTGGATCGGATCGGATCGCAAGGAGGAGACGGCTAGTACGACTACATCATCCACATTCTGTTGAACATTTCCGCTGTGCGATTTCTTCAAGGGTATGAAGATCTCATCTACCTCTTACATCTCCTAGATTAGATCTTGGCTTTCTTGTTCGCATCCGTAGGAAATTTTTTGATTTACTATGCTGCGAAACCCTTTTATGGATATCTATCCAGGAGACTTTTGAGTTGGTTAGCCGCGTTCTGTCGCGGCTGTTCATTGGGTTGTGGCCGAAGAAAAAGGCGGAGGTTCCGAAGGACAACTTGGAAAAGCTTGCCAAGGCCTTCGATACAACTGAAGACCCCACCCTCCAGCTTAAGGGGCTTTCTCTGAAGTGTGGTGCTGAGGGTGCTCTTGCACTTTCTTTTGCACATGGTGCGGATTTCGACTGGGAGAAGGTGAGCTCTTCCCATGGCCGCACCCGCGATGAGATGAAGGCTTTCTTTGAGAAGGCAAAGAAGTTGGCGCCTGCACTGGCGGCAATTATTTCTCCTTCGGCAGCCTCCGCGGCATCTACTGTGCCACCTCCAATGACGGAAGATCCTGCGCCTCCGTCGACTGTTGGCGAGGAATTTGTCATGCCTTCTTCTGCCACGGAGCAAAATGCTGAGGTGGCGTAGACTCAGCTTCTTTGTAGCTTTCAATTTCTCCTTTTGAATGTAAAAACTTTTAGTCGCGTGCAACCCGAGAACCAGTCAAAGGGTTTTGCACTTATGTAAATATGTTTCCTTCTTATGAAGTCTTGTGCTGTCTCTCTGAAATGTTTCTCCTTTCTTTTCTTTTGACTTCCAGTCGATGCACATCAATGATCCTTTGACTTGCGGGCCTGCTCCTTCCTCTGCCCGCACGTTCGGCTCGATGATTTCGTCGCCTCCTAGTCAATGTTGTCAATGCGCAGAGTATTCTTCAAGGATTTCTGATCTTGAGGCTCGCTTGACTTTAGCCAAACGCCAAGCTCAGATGGCTTTTGATAAAGCTAGCAAAACTTCTGGTTTGATGAAGCAGGTGTCTGTTCTTGATGATAAGGTGTCAAGCTTGACTGCGAAGATTTTTCATCATGAGGAATGCAATTCTTTTGTCCTTGGTATTATCGAGTCAGCCTGCGAGATGTTGCGATGTAAGTTTTCTTTTGACTTATCTTTTTCCCTTTTGCTCCACTTGCTGTCTTTATGATATCCCTTCTCGTCATAGGTACTTGCTTGGATTTCGCTGCTGAGGATCGTCGGGTCACAGAACGAAATGCAGCTCTGGAAAAAATGTCCACGGGTGTCGAAACTTTGTGGTCCGATCCTCGACGTCGGAAGGCAATTGTACTGCTTCAGGATCGCGCCCAACACATTGGCGAGTCAGTTGATGGTTGCAGGAGAGCTCTCGTGACTATGCACTCAGTTATGCTTCCTCGCAATCCTCTGCCTGCAACTTTCCCACTTCTTCTTGATACTTTTAGATCCAGCCAGCGAATTCATCGATTGATAGAACTGAATTTAGTGGCAGGTGCCAATTTTGCTCTTGGATGGATACGCAAGTGGAAGCCAAGACTTAATTATAGTTCTATGTCGCTGAGCTATCCTCCAGGTGGAGCTAGCCTTCGAGTACACTTGGAGAGTACCTTGCAGCCTGCCCGACGAATTATAGCCAGGCTGCTGCAAGAAGATGCCGCATTTTTCCGTGAGTATCACTACTTAGACCCTTTAGGTGTAGATGATTCGGACAACCCGATGTTGTAATACTTATGTGGAACGCAAGAGTTTCTTATTTCGCGACTGTATGTCTGAAATTTATTCTCAGAGCGTTTTTTGTATGATTCGTGCGTTTGCCGCATATTCCTTTTGAAAGACTCGTAAACTCGAATATGAGGAACGCTTTGTCTTTATTATTCTTGTAATATAAGATACATGTGGTGACCCAATAGATCCGGCCTATGACCTGTGTTCTGGATCTAGAGGGCATTGCCCCTGGTATAACTCGTGGCTTTTACAGCCTTATTCTTCTACTCTACTTTGTTGTTCTTGGTGTTTATGCCGTCATGGCATTCTCTTCTTCTCCTGTATCTTTGTCTTCTCCTAATGCTCCTACTCGTGGTTTTTTCATCTCGGGCTCCGCAACGCGTCCTTCGAGTAGCTTGACGCCTTCTGTAGTCGTGCTTTTCTCCTTCTCTGCATAGTTGGCTGTCATGCCAAAGTTTTGCGCCATCTTGTGGAACTCCCCGTCGCAGAGATCTGAGACTTCAAAACTTCCTTTTACTGTAATTATTCCTCTTGGTCCTGACATTTTGAGTACCAGATATGTATAGTGAGGCACTGCCATGAATCGCGAAAACGCGGGTCGTCCGAGGATCGCATGATACTAAGATGGCCAGTCCATGACTTCGAAGTCTAGCTTTTCTCTTCTGTAGTTTTGCCGGTTGCCGAAGCAAACGTTGAGTGCTATTCGACCTAGTGGATTATTAGCACTTCCTGGTACGATCCCATGGAAGAAACAATCTGTTGGCTTCAGGAACTCTAGTGATATATGCATTGCTTTGAATGTTTTCGCATATATCAGATTGATTCCACTTCCTGTGTCCATGAATATTCTGTCGACATCGTATGCGCCGATTTGAGCTTTGAGTACCAAAGGCGCGTTTCCCGGCCGAGGTACTGTTATAGGGTGATCTTCTCTGTTGAACTCAATGGGTTGTTCCGACCAGTGTAAATATTCTGTTGTAACTGGCGGTGAAGTGACTGCAAGGTTGACTTGTCGGGTAATACTCTTTTCCTCATTGTTCGACTTAGGTACGGGTTGTATCATTGCTGTGATGTGTCCCTTAGATGGAACGTACCCTTCGTCGTCATCGTGTCCCTGGTTTGGCTGGTCTTGTCCTTGAGGTGCTCCACTGTTCCCTTGCTGATTTGTGGGAAGTTTGTTGCGTCCTTCGTATCCTTGTCGCCTTGCTTCAGTTTGTTTATTTAATGCTGCCTCTTGTAGCTTCAAGAATGTTGTGCAATCTTTCATTGCATGCCTGGATACTCATTTTCCATCGACGAACGCTGAGTGTATATGACAAGGTCCATTTAGCATGTCTTCTGGCGACAGGTTGTACTCTCTGGATTCTCTCGTGGGAAACTTTTTATAGTCCTCTTTTCCGTAGCTTCGATATCCCGAGCTTCTGCGATCGCTTCCTTGATAGTTGTTGTCCTTGTACCCTGCGGCTACTTGGCTATGGGAGCCGTAGTTGTCGTAATTGCGGGACCGTCTCCTTTGACTTCCGTATCTGTTTCTCCTATCATCTTCTGGAGATCACGTACGCTTATTGTTGCATGCGTATTCTCCGTCTGCGAATCTATTTGCTACGTCCATGAGGTCTGATACTGTTTTTGGTTTAATTCTTCCCATCTCTTCGACTAGGTCTCTTCGCCTTAATCCAATGATGAACGCGTCTATTGCTCTTTCGTCTGAAACTTCGACTGCTGAGTTTTTGATAAGACTCCATCTTTGGATGTATGCCCGTAATGTTTCATCGCGTTGTTGCACACATGCTTTGACTTCTTCTATTGATGCTGGCCGCTTGTATGTCGACCTGAAGTTGCTTGTGAATTGCTTTGTGAGGTCTTCCCAGCTCCCAATGGTTTCTTTCTCTAGTTTGCTCAACCATGACCTTGCTGCGCCGGTGAGGTGTAGTTGTAAACTTTGCATTGCTGTTTCTTTGGTTCCTCCCAATATTTGTACTGCTTGCAGATAGTCTGAGAGCCATGATTGTGGTTCCTGTGATCCGTCGTACTTTTGTTGATCATGAGGTAATTTGAACCCCTTGGGTACTGGTGTAGTGCGAACCCTGCGGGTAAAGCACGATGCTCCCATCTCCTTTTCGTCGTCTTCATAGTTGCGATTTCCATTTGGAGATCGAGATCTTCGGGTTCCTCCATGTTGTCTTGGTGATGGCGATCGAGATCGTTGATTACTACTTCTGTGCCGAGGACTGTTGTGACGGCGAGGTGACCTTGGCTTGTGCGCTTCCTTGTGGTGATATACTTCCTCTCCTTTTGCTGATAGCTTGTGGCCCACCATGTTGAGTCCGTTTAATGCTGCTCTATGCATATGTTCCCTAGGATCCCCTGGACTTGGTCGAGTTGTAAGCAGATATGCTTGTGCTGCTACTAATGCTGCTTCAGGGGTTTTTGGTACTATGTTCCCCTGCTCGTCGACCGATAGGAAGGACGAGTTGAGGTTTTTGGAGATGTTTTGCCTTTTTGAGTACTCGAGGTTTTCGTACCTTGAACCATGTTGACGATTTCTCCTTGCGTTAGTGTGTGATGCGTCGCTTCGTGCTCTGCGAGCGGCATTGCTAGCTGCAATGGCTGATTCTTTTCTTTGTTGTATCTCTATTTTCTCCTTTGCTAGTTGTTTTGCCTGCTGCCTTAGGGCATAATGATACCCCAAAAGCATGTCTTTGCCGGAATTTGATGGTATTGGCGTGCCGTGTTCTACGGCTTCTCTTATTATTCTCCATTCGTCGACTGATAGTCAAATTTTTTCCCTGGCTGTGAGGGATTCTGCTGTTTGCCCTTCTGCTAGATGATTTGCTCCTCTGTCGATATTTGCTAGGTTTGGCACTGGATTGTTGTTTTCGTCGGATTCTTCTGAATTGTCTCCTACGATGGCAAGCACCTGGCATTGTTTGCCGATGTTACTATTAAAGCTTGAGAAGATCGAGTCCCCATCTTCAGAAAGCTCTAACCCTGTCTTCCATGTATCTATTGACTTGTCTGAGATATTGTCGAGGCAGATCATGAGATCTTCGAGTTGGACCCCTGCGTTGAGATTTTCCATTGCTTCGTTGTCTTCTGCGATTTTCCCTTTTTGCACTTCTTCTAAACTGACCGGCGAGTTTACCTCGCTGGAAGAGCCTTCAGAATATTCTATCATTGCTACTGTTTCGGGCTCACTTGCCGACGGATCTTGTTTCATCGGATCTGAAAGGCGAGATGAACCCGATGGCCCGATGAAGATGCTTAAACTTCCAATTGTCAACTCCATCTCTTGACTTTCGTCGACTTCTATATTGCTGTTGGCTAAAAGCGAAAAAGCCGTCGAATTCATGATTCCAATGCCCAAGGTCCCCACGGTCGGCGCCAATTGACGAGGATGAACTCGAAGGTAAGATTAGTCGAAATAACTGTATATCGAAAGTAAACTTGGGTGTTCAACCTAGCTTGCTTTCAATCTGGCCTACACCGTCCCCTCCTGGCCCCTATATATAGGTGGCCAGGTCTCGAGGATCGGGTAGGGTCCGATACAGATTATAATATCGATATACGGTAAGAACTCGTATCTCGACTATCATCACAATTGGGCCTAGCTTAACGGGCCTCAGGGGTACTCAACTAACGGGCTCTATTAGCTATACCCTTGTCAATGGTAGAGAAGACATGTCTTCTCTTAGCCCTCCACGTCATCTAGAAAAAGCAATAGATATAAGGAAAGTTTTGTTTTTGCCACACTAGTTTTTGCCCATTTTGCTTTTGCCACTCTAATTTTTGACATTTTGCTTTTACCCCTCTAGTTCTTGATGATGTATCATTTTTGCCCCATGTGGGGCAAAACCAAAATGAAAATGATGAATTTTTGTTTTGCTTTTGTCCCTTTTGTTGTTGTTTCGGTTTTGGTTTTGCCTCTCAATGGGAGAGAATAGGGCAAAATCAAAATTTCAAAATTTAGAGTGGTAAAAGCAAAATGGGCAAAAACTAGTGTGGCAAAAACAAAATTTTCCCATAGATATAGGTTGTACAATGCATTATCTCTTATTATCGTCCCTATAAATTAGTGAGAATCAGTTATTTTTTGGTAAAAAATTAAAGGCATATGGTACAACACTAAAATGATCTTCTCTTATTTTCTAAGAGATAAGATATCATCCTTTAGCTAAGGAAAGATAAACTTCTTCTTTTTATTTCTCTCTCCGCCAACTAAGCAGGCTGACATTACCCCATTATATATGCCCTCACAGAGTGGAAATCTGATGTACTCCTAACTATTTGCATTTTCTTTTGAGCGATAAATCTGATCTAGATTATTTTTAGGAAAAAAATCCAATCTAGCTAACGCCCAAAAGAACGAATCCCTTTGTTCAAGGAGGCCCATGCCCATAGCAACATGCTCAATCGTTTAACGAACTTTTCGCCTCCTGGCGGCCCATAATCGATGCTGCTGACGATCCACGATCACCGAAAGTAAAGCTTCCCTCAACCAAAAAGATAAAAACTGGAGAGCTACTCCTCATCGTCAGTTTCCACTCCGTCCCGAAACGGAAATAGTTTTCCCCCTCCCGTGGCGTGGCGATGGAGTCCGCCTCGGCCAAATCCGCCGCCGCCGCCGCCAAACCCCAATCCCTAGCCCCTTCTCGCCCGATGGCGCAGTCGGCCGTCGGCCAGTCCCCGAAGGCGATGACGACGGCGGATTTCGCGGCGGCCATCGCCGCGCTGCCGGCCAAGAAAGACGCCCTGCGCGAGGCATTCGACCGCCTCGCCGCCTGCTCGCCCTTCCCGCTTCCCTTCGCCTGGGAAGATCTCGACGCCCACATCTCGTCCATCCAGTCCTCCATCTCCTTGCGCCACCGCCAGCTACGGGTCCTCGAGGCGGCCGGACCCGCCCCCGCTCCAGCACCACTCCCAACCGGCGACGACGAGAAGCTCACAGATCAAGGAGACGAAGAGACTAGCGAGGAGGAAGAGGAGGAGGAAGAGGAAGAGGTGGTGGAAGAGGAAGAAGAGGAGGAGGAGGAGGAGGAAGAGGAAGAGGAAGAGGAAGAGGAAGAAGAAGAGGAAGAGGAAGAGGTTGAGGAAGTGGAAGAGGAGGTTGAAGAAGTGGAAGAGGAGGTCGAAGAAGTGGAAGTGGAAGTTGAAGAGGAGGAGGAGGAGGTTGATGCCAACAATGTGGTAAACAAGGAGCAGAAGGCCGACGAGGAGATGCTGGAGGCTAAAGAAGACGAGGTGAAAGAGCATAAGGAATTGGTGAACAATGACGAGGAGCATGACAAGGAGCAGACGGTCCACAAGGTAGAGGAGGGTGGAGAGGAGCAGGAGGAGTCTGACGATGAGATGGAGGAGACTGGGGAAACCAAGAAGCCTTTGTTGAAAGGAGTGAATCCGGCTCTTCAAGGTGTTGATAAGTGTCTTGTAAGGGCATGTGCTACCATGAACGCCGCAAGTCTTTTGAACATCTTGCTCAATACTGATATTGCGTGGCAAGAGTACCCTGTGGCTATACGTCACGCCAAAGACGCTGCTGCCCTTGTCCTTGATGTTGTCAGGCGATTTCTACCCAACAAAAATACAAAAACCAATGGGGTCTGGGAAAATTGTGTTAAGCTGATCCGGTGTGTGCCTTTGGTTGAACCCAAGCTTTCCGTGCATACGACAGAGCAGGCCAAGCAGCTTGCCAAGAACTGGAAGAGGATGATCGATAAGGCAGGGAGTTGTGGGGATCTTGGCTACCTGGCATCATGGGCCTTCCTGTATTTCCTCATTTCTTACAACGTTGTATCAGAGTTTGATGTTGGTGAGATCATACGTCTCTTTGGCGCTGTCCCACGCAAATATCAGAGGAAGAACTGCATCTATCTCTGCAACGGGCTTGGTCTCATCAGTAGGATCAGTGGTACGAATAATTCTTTGTCAATTCTGATTCATAATGTTTTACGCACTTCCACTCAATATACGCTAGGTGAGCAAGTCGTGGTAATATCATTAAATTTTGTGCCACCAACGGACAGTGAACATTCACACTGTATATAGTTCTTCCAGACCATAGGATAAACCATAAATAGAGTATCTTTCAATGCATGATATAGGTAGGCTACCCCTTGTCCTGGTAACGTTTACCAAGCCCCCAATAAGAGCCTTATGCCTGTCTATTATGCTTTGCTTTCATGATTTTTATCACGTCTGTGCAGACCAATAACTATTAACAAACAAAGATTGGGAGCAAAGCATTGCCCAATTTGCCTATCAAGAATTACCATTTACAATATCATTTTACATAGCACCCAGGAAAAACTGTATGCAGTAATGCTGTACTTCTGTGGTACTTACTATCTATGATGAAAACATATGCAGATCTTTGATGAATTCAAGTAACAAAGACTAGTTGAATTTAATTGTGCTCTCTGCTTACCATTGCACTTGAACACAAAATTTATCAAGTAGTAGTAGTTTTTTGCACTAGTACCACTTAATACAATATTACTGAAGCGCATCCAAAAGTAAAATTGAAGCACATGGGAAACAAGGGCATATTCTGTTAGAATAATCTTGATTAAGTTAGCGTTTTGTTAGGCAAGTTTCCATGAATGTGCGTCTTGTGGTTGGCTTGCATCGAAACATCCTGTTAGTAGTTACTAGTTAGTGTCTGAGTGCATGTAGGTTTGCACGTGATGTTAGCTAGGTTGAGTCATTTCGTTATTTGCTTGCCGTGCATCGTAGTAGAGTTCAATTAGGACTGTCGTGGTAGCGTCCGAGTCGGACTTCGTCTTGGGAATCGTTTGTGCACGAGTAGGTTCTGTAGATCATGGAAGCTGTCCGGTCATGTATTTATACACAATAGGTCATTTTGGGTTTTGAGAATATTAATAACAATTATCAAATTAGAGAAAACCAAGAGAGGAGATAACATGACTTCTTCATTTGGATGTTAAAATGGTTCATCTATGTTATTTAATTAATTTTGTGATTTTATGGAATTTGCTGAAATTGATTTGAGTGATTGGAATAGTTTTTATAACACACTGAGTTCAGTAGAAATAAAGAGAAAAACATGTCATGATGCCTATGGCCAAAAGATTTTTGATGGTTGTGATTATCTAGTTTGATTGGATTGATCCGTGGGTGTCCAACAATTGGTATCGTAGCGTGGTTGAGGTTTTGAGGTTGCACTTGGCCCAGGGAGGTGACTCGCAACTGGCGCCTTGGGGCAGGCGGCGATCCTTGTCCGCCGGAGCGACACAGAGAAGACGGTGGGCTTGGAACAAGTTAAGTTTGTCTTTGGGGTAGTTACATGATCCAAGGAGTCAGTCACGTCATATCTGCGAGTCATGTTTATGTCTAGTTGAAGCGCGTCATGGTTGTGGTGTTGTCTGGTGCGGGTGTCACTGAGGGAGAAGAACATGTGTGAAGACAAGCGTGTCTCGATGAGAAGATCAAGCCCAAGCGTGTAGTGGGACAAGAACCAGTGAAGGTGAGCCTCTTCAATGAGTACAACTGTACATGTCTACATGAGGCTGTGCGATCATCAGCTGGCATGTATTGCGCTAGGTCTGGCAGGTACAGTCCATGTGGCAGCGTGACTGGGAGTCTGGAGCGTATGTTGAGTTGTCGACAAGTCAAATCAGGGGGAGCACAAAGGAAAAAGAGTCGAGATTAAGTGGTGATTGTTAGAATAATCTTGATTAGGTTAGTGTTTAATTAAGTAAGTTTCCATGCATGTTTGTCCTGCGGTTCGCTTGCATGGAAACATCATGTTAGTAGTTAGTGTCCAAGTGCATATAGGCTTGCACGCGAGTCTAGCTAGGTTGAGTCGTTTGGTTGCTTGCATGCCGTGGGTCGTAGTAGAGTCTGAGTACGACTTTGGCTTGGGAAATGTTCTTGTATGAGTAGGTATCTAGATCATGGTGGGTTATCTGACAGGTCAATAGTCTTTGTAGCACATTGAGTCGAGTAGAAATAAAGAGAAAAACAAGGCATGCCACATGCCTTTGTCCAAAAGATTCTCATACACGTGTGTTTGTCTACTTTGATGTGACCGATCTATGGGTAAAATCCAACATATTCCACTTAATCTTTTGGCATTAATACAAGGGTACATCTTATAACCTAGTTTGTATTTTCAATTGGAAAATAATGATCAAGTTCTATAGCAGAGCTACTAATAGTTGCAGAAAGAAAATTGGATGATAGATCTCACTGCTTTTGCATCATCTCCTGTGTATTGCTGAACAGCGCCTGCTTGATGACCCAACTGTTCACCATGTATGGACTGTAGTAGCCTTTATCTTGCAGCAGTTTGTTTCAGAAGAACAAAAGGTGTTCATTTGTACAATTATTATCTCATTTGTGGTGCAAGATCTGTTGTTGATGTTTTCCATGTCCTCATCTTTGTGCAGACTTAATCGATTATTTGGTTGGAAATGGACAAGACTTGAGCGCCATACGAATTACTCAGCTTCTTAAATTGGCGGACAAGTATCCACCTTTTACACTTCTGGAGGGATATATCGAAAAGGCAAAACGGACTGCTCTGGAGTTATTTAGCAAGAATGTATCAGACAAGTCTCTGGTATGCATTTGTACAAGAAAACAATTACATTGCAATATGTTTGTACTAGTGAACGCCGTAAGAGAATTGATAGAGCTTCATAGTTGATTTGTTGTTACAGAAAATTGTCATTTGCCCCACAGTTGAGATGCCTTTGCATATTTGTCGTTTGGAAGAATGCAATATACCCCCTAAGTAGACATGCGAATTGATCATTTGCATTTTTGGAAAAAATCATACCCACTGTCTTCTTTCCTTTTCCCACCTTTGAGTACAGCAAGTAAGGCGTATCCTTTTATTTATGCACAATGTCTTTCTTCAGCAGGTGCATTTTGTCGTTGATTTAATGATGTTGCATCTACCTGTCAACAGAATACTGCCAGAACAAGGGAGGTGGAAAATCTATGGTTTGCACGTACTATGGTTAAACAGCAACAGGCTGATTCTAGCAAATCGATTACTATCTTAGAAGAAATTAGCAACTTGTTAGCTGAGTATGCAAAGAGCCGTAATTTAATAAATGGCTCTGCTGCCTTGAAATTAAATTCGTGCCAGCAGCAAAAGAACCAGCTGCAGAAGGAGGAGCAGAAATACAAGAAGCGCAAGAAGGAGCAGCAACAACATGAGGGACAAGATAGGCAAGTTCTGGGAAAACAAAGGAAGCTGGAAGGGAACCAGGAACAGACACAAGAGAAGCGGCAGCAGCTTCCACAACACAAGCCACAAGAGAGTAAGGACCAAAAGCGGCATGAGAATCAGGGGCAACAACACCATAATGCACAAGCGAAACAGCTAAAACAGCAGCAACAACAAATTGAGCCACAGCAGAGGCCGCACCAGCACTTAAACCAGCCAAGGCCATGCGCTACCAAGCTAGCAACGCCAATTTGTCCTTCCCCGAGATTTGTAGCCCCTGCGGTTCAAAGTGTGGCACAGATTAGTCCCATTGGGCATCAGCCATTTGCTGTAATGCCTGGAGCTTCTCAACCACGTTTTCCAGGGATTCAAGGTGGACTACTTGCACCAAATGGTGTACCTTCCCAATATAATCCTTTACTGGAAAATCCTTTATTCCGGCATCCGTCGTTCTACCCCAGATAACACTTACTGCAGTAGGTTCTCGAGTGAACTAGAAGTCAGAGAGACATATGAGTGGAAAAGAATTAACTGTCATCTCACTTTTGATGTTAATGAACTTAACAACCGTTTAGAATTCCATGTGTTGTGATGTGCTATACAAAACATGTACTCAGTACATACCTTTTTGTTTATGTAAAATTGCATCTCATCACTAGCATTTGCCAAGTGGCCTTATGCATGTGTATATATCATGTAAAGGACCGTAAGTTTGAGAATGCCAGCGAGAAGCGACGTGTTCTTGACGGTTCCTCTAATTGTTGATAATGTGTAGTGTGCCACATCCACATGAATTGCATGCATTTTACAAAAGCATGATAGAGCCAAAGTGGATGTACAGGTTCAAGGCAAATGTCTCAGTTTTCATGTCTTTTGAGCGAGCGCTTGCTGAAACAGTGAAATTGTACCTTTTTTTTAAAACACGGGCGTGGCAGTGTTCTTTGGTATGTCTACTGCTCCATTAGTCCAGTTACATAGAAATCTAAGCCAATTCGTTAATTAGGTGAAAAGAACTCACTCTATACCATCAAAATATACATAGAATATATGTGTATTGTTCACATGTACCACACTTATGTCTTCCCCCCACCTTTATTTCTATATCATGTCCAAATGAAACAAATTAAAAGTTTGAGGTTGTAATGTTTACACGGGCAAGAATTCAAAGTTGGAATAAAGGACTTCTCCACAAGAAATTTAACACTTCCTTTAGTCTAAAAAGAAATTTAACACTTCCTTCAGAAAGAACGATATCTCAGTTCACACTAGCTTCTTTAGCGTCCAACAACAAGGAAGACAAAATTTATAGGAGGAAAGTTAGCACAGGAATCAGGCATGCAAATGCGATGTTGATATTACCCGCCTATTTGGTTGTTGCGAAATCATAATCGATCCACAACTCTAGTTTACATCTGTCACACTACTAAGAAAAGGAAATTGTACCCTCTGGCACAAAAGTCATATCACGCATAAATTTATATAATTACCACAAATCCGGGCTCGTTTGGCTCCCATCATTTGAGGCTAGAATCAAAAAAATTATTTATGATTCTAACAATTATTTGTTTGGCTGTCACGGAATTGGTTATGGAATTTATTTGGAATTCCATGGATTTTTATCTCATGCCTAACCTTAATACCTATCAGGTACCCTGTCATTTCTGTGGATTTTTCAAAATAAAATGATATCATGTCATTTCATTTTATTTCTATCAAATGAAATGAATTGATGGGTGCCAAACGAGCCCTTACCGAAAATTTTACCATAAACCCCTGATTTCTATTGTATGGCTGGTCGCACTGTTTTATACTCATATATGGAACATGGAACAACAATAAAATACGATAGAAAGTGATTACTCTTAGCTCGTTTTGCTACATAACAAAATCAGTTCTCCGATCACGCGTGCCCTCTGTCCCTCCTTTTCTCTCTTTCTCTTCTGTCACTACAACTGTGTCAATGTTGAGATGTATGACATCCCTACAGGATTATAAGTCAGCTTCGAAATTTGAGCCCAACTTTGACCATAAAGTTAACATAGTATAAAGGGAAATGCACTTTTGATCTCATGTGCATATGCTCCCTTTATCTGGAAAATGAATTTGAAAATATCAAAAAAATTAGAAAAAAAAATATGCACATGTATATCTCCATATTCTACGTGGTCATGTAAAGTTTTGGGAAAAACGGATATTCTTTATACCTTATGCAAAAAGACAAAAATGCATCGCGAAAAGGTCTATTTTAATAATAAATTTTGTCATTTTTGCATAGACCATATAAAAAGTTAGTTTTTGTTGAAACAACTTTGTAGACACGTAGAACATTGACATGTATACCAATATGTTAAAAATACATTTCAAATGAAGGGTGCATATGCACCCCGAGAGCAAAAAAGCTAGTATAAAATATAATTTATATATTACATAAATTACATAATTGAATTTATATTTGAAAGAAATTTTCAATAATATAATTTTTGAGACAAAATAATTATATTTTGTTAGTTAATTTTAGGTCAAAGTTAGGCTCTAATTTTGACGGGGTCTTATAATCCTATACGGAGGTACTAGTACCCAGTAAGTATGATCCTAAGCAAACTAATTGCAACTTTACTTAGTTGCTCATTCCGTTTAAGTGTACATGACGCCTGCATATTCTTAGGTTCAACTTTGATCATTACATTGACCAACAAAACGTGGGTGTTCAGAAAATGTTCTCCAACAAGTATTATCTTATGACACATTTCTCATATATTATTTTTGTAAAATAATGGTTAAAATTAAATTATGAAAATAATGATACCAATAAATATGACAAATGAGTATGACACTTGAAAGATAATGCATTGTGGTTGTTGCCTTCTCTTAATCTAGATAGAAATTGTGGCGTGGAATGTACCTTGGACTCGGTACGGTTGCGTGTTTATATAGGCGAAAACTAGGGCACGTATATGAGTTGTACAAGGTTTGACGTGTCGTGTCCATACACAAACATTGTATGGTACACGGCTGACCTAGTCGGTTAAACTGACCTAGGGCCTAAACATCATCTAACACTCTCCCTTAATCTAAACCTGTAGAAATTTTGAGATTACGCTTGAACTCTTCTAATTTCTTCACAGGAAGCGCCTTAGTAAATTCATCTGCAGCTTGATCTTTACTTGATATAAACTTGATATCTAGCAAGTTTCTTGCAATTCTTTCTCTGACAAAATGAAAATCAATCTCAGTGTGTTTAGTGCCAGCATGAAATACTGGATTGGCAGACCAAAAGGTAGCACCCAAGTTATCACATCAAAGACATGGTTTCTTTTTCAGTTTTACTCCAAGTTCTCCAAGAAGAGCTTCAACCCATATCAATTCTGTTGTAGCATTTGCCAGAGATTTATACTCAGCTTCAGTACTTGACCTAGACACTGTAGCTTGTTTTCTGGCACTCCAGGAGACCAAATTTGGTCCAAAAAATATTGCAAAACCCTCTATAGATCTTCTATCATCAAGACAGCCTGCCCAATCTGCATCTGAAAAAGCAATGAGATATATAGAAGGAGATTTTATAAAAGTAATCCCAGTGTTGACAGTATCCTTCACATATCTCAGAATACGTTTAACGGCTGTCCAATGTTTTGTAGTAGGAGCATGGAGATACTGACAAACCTTATTAACAGAGTATGAAAAGTCTAGACGTGTCAGTATTAGGTATTGCAATCCTCCAACAATACTTCTATATTGAGTGTTGTCATCAGAACCCAGAGGTGTACCACTTGTAAGAGACAACTGCTCTATGGATGATAAAGGTGTTGGAGTCGACTTGCAACCTTGCATGCCGACCCTCTGAAGCAAATCTTTGGCATATTTTTCCTGTGTCAAGACTAAACCATTCTGTTTCTTTGTTACCTCGATACCAAGGAAGTAGTGTAAATCACCTAAATCCTTAATAGCAAAATTCTTATTAAGGTCTCGAAGCAAGGCAGAGATAGCATAATCACAAGAGCTTGTTACTATGATGTCATCAACATATATCAGCAGAAATATAGTGATACCTGATACGTCTCAAATGTATCTATAATTTTTGATGCTCCATGCCTGTTTATGCACCATTTGCTTTGTGTTTTGTTACACTTTGTGGCGTTTTTATGCGTATTCTGGAACTAACTTATTAACGAGATGCCATAGTGCCAGTTCCCTGTTCTTTGCTGTTTTTGTGTTTCAGAAAAGCAACAAAGGAAATATTCTCAGAATTGGATAAAACAAAGACGGAAACTCTTATTTTTCCCGGACGAAGGACGAAGACCGAACGAGAGTCGGAGGGGGGCCAGAGGGCAGCCACACCCTAGGGTGGCGTGCCCCCCTGGCCCGCACCGCCATATGGTGTGGTGGCCCTGGCCCACCTCTGAAGCTGCCTCTCCGCCTATATAAAGCCTTCCGACGGAAAACCCTAAAACAATCAGCAATTTTCGAGAAAGAGTTCTGCAGCTCCGCCGCCGCCACCGACAAATTTCAGGGGACAGAAGTCTGTGTTCTGGCACCCTGTCGGGACGGGGAAGTGCCCCCGGAGCCATCTTCATCGACTCCATCGCCTCCACCGCTGTCTCCATCGACTTCACCGCCATCTTCTTCAACGTTGCTATCTCCCATGATGAGGAGGGAGTAGTTCTCCCCTGGGGCTGAGGGCTCTACCGATAGCTATGTGGTTCATCTCTCTCTCTCTCCCATGATGTGATCTATATGTGATCGTGAGCTTTGTTTCTAGTTTAATTGGTAGATGCTATACTTCAGATATTATGCTACTCCCGTGCTTTATTATTGTAATCTCCGGAGACACCTTGTACCATGATGTGAAGGTGATAGTGTGCGCATTGTGTGTGTCTTTTTGGCTAGTGTCTCTATGATTATTGTTGTTTGTTGGAACCATCTAGTGCGCTCAGAGTGATAGTGTGGGGCAATCTAGTTTGGGGACATGCGAACTTTGAGGAGTGCTTCGTAGCCCTACGCATGATTAGTGTTCGTTATCCATTGAAGAATAGTTTAGAGTGGCATAGTTGACAAGGGTATAGATAATAGAGCCCGTATGTTGAGTACCCCTGAGTCCCGTTAAGCTAGGCCCAATTGTAATGATAGTCGAATACGAGTCTTTACCGTACGTCGATATTGTAATCTGTATCGGACCCTACCCGATCCTCGAGACCTGGCCACCTATATATAGGGGTCAGGAGGGGACGGTGTAGGGCAGATTGAAAGCAAGCCAGGTTGAACACCCAAGTTTACTTTCGACACACACCTATTTCGACTAACTTTACCTTCGAGTTCATCCGACGCCCTATCTCCCCGATCCTAAGTCCTTCATCTAGGACATTTGTCGAGTTAACCCTCGTCAATTGGCGCCGACCGTGGGGACCTGGGCGTTGGAATCATGAATTCGACAGCTTTTTCGCTTTTAGCCAACAGCAGTACAGAAGTCGACGAAAATCAAGAGATGGAGTTGACAATCGGAAGTTTAAGCATCCTCATCGGGCCATCGGGTTCATCTCGCCTTTCAGATCCGACGAAACAAGATCTGTCGGCAAGTGAACCCAAAACGATAGCAATGATGGAATATTCTGAAGGCTCTTCCAGCGAGGTAAACTCGCCGGTCAGCCTAGAAGAAGTGCAAAAAGGAAAGATCGCAGAAGACAACGAAGAAAAGGAAAATTTTGACACAGGAGTCCAACTCGACGATTTCAAGATCTGCCTCAACGATATTTCAGACAAGTCAACAGATACATGGAAGACAGGATTAGAGCTTTCTGAGGATAGTAACTCGATCTTCTCAAGCTTCAAGGGTAACATCGGCAAACAATGCCAGGTGCTCGCCATTGTAGGAGATAACTCAGAAGAATTCGACGAAAACGATAATCCAGTGCTGAACCCAGCAAATATCGACAGAGGAGCAAATCACCTAGCAGAAGGACAAACACCAGAATCCCTCACAACCAGGGAAAAAATTCGACTATCAGTCGACGAATGGAGGATAATAAGAGAAGCCGTAGAACACGGCACGCCAATACCATCAAATTTCAGCAAAGACATGCTTTTAGGGTATCATTACGCCCTAAGGTAGCAGGCCAAGCAAGTAGCAAAGGAGAAAATAGAGATACAAAGAAGAAAAGATTCAGCCATTGCAGCTAGCGAAGCTAGCGAAGCTGCTCGTAAAGCACGAAGCGATGCATCATATAGTAACGCAAGGAAAAATCATCGACACGGCTCAAGGTACGACAACCTCGAGTACTCCGACAGGCAAAGTATCTCCAAAAACCTCGACTCATCCTTCTTATCAGTCGACGAGCAGGGGAATATCCTACGAAAAACCCCTGAAGCAGCATTAGTAGCAGCGCAAGCATATCTGCTTACAACTCGACCAAGTCCAGGAGATCCTAGGGAACATATGCACAGAGCAGCATTGAACGGACTTAACATGGTGGGCCACAAGCTATCAGCAAAAGGAGAAGAAACATATCATCACAAGGAAGTGCATAAAGCAAGGTCACCTCGCCGTCACAATAGTCCTAGGCACAGAAGCAGCAAGCACCGATCTCGATCGCCATCACCAAAACAGCACGGTGGAACTCGAAGATCGCGATCCCCAAACGAAAAACGCGACTATGAAGACGATGAAAAAGAGATGGGGGCATCGTGCTTTACCCGAAGGGTTCGCACTACTCTAGTTCCCAAGGGATTCAAGTTACCTCATGATCAGCAAAAGTACGATGGGTCACAAGAACCACAATCATGGCTATCAGATTATCTACAAGCAGTGCAAATATTAGGAGGAACCAAAGAAACAGCAATGCAAAGTTTGCAACTACACCTCACCGGAGCAGCAAGGTCATGGTTGAGCAAACTAGAGAAAGAAACTATTGGAAGCTGGGAAGACCTCACAAAGCAATTCACAAGCAACTTTAGATCGACATATAAGCGGCCAACATCAATAGAAGAAGTCAAAGCGTGTGTACAACAACGCGACGAAACACTGCGGGCATACATCAAAAGATGGAGTCTTATCAAAAATTCAGCAGTCGAAGTTTCAGACGAAAGAGCAATAGATGCGTTCATCATTGGATTAAGGCGAAGAGACCTAGTCGAAGAGATGGGCAGAATCAAGCCGAAAACAGTGTCAGACCTCATGGATGTAGCAAACAGATTTGCAGATGGAGAAGACGCATGCAACAACAAACGGACGCGATCCCCAGAAGATGATAGAAGAAATAGATATGGAAGTCAAAGGAGACGGTCCAGAAATTACGACAACTACGGTCCACATAGCCAAGTCGCCGCAGGATACTAAGACAACAGCTACCAAGGAAGCGATCGAAGAAGTTCAGGATATCGAAGCTACGGAAAAGAGGACTATAAAAAAATTCCCCGCAAGAGAATCCAGAGAATACAACCCTTCGCCAGAAGATATGCTCAACGGACCTTGTCATATACACTCAGCGTTCGTCGATGGGAAGCGAGTATCAAGGCATGCAATGAAAGATTGCACAACATTCTTAAAATTACAAGAGGCAGCACTAAACAAGCAAATTGAAGCAAGGCGACAAGGATTTGAAGGAAGCAGCAATCCTCCAACAAAACAACAAGGAAACAACGGAGCCCCTCAAGGACAAGACCAGCAAAAACAGGGACACGACGACGATGAAGGGTACGTTCCATCAAAAGGACACATCACAGCAATGATACAACCAGTGCCCAAGTCGAACAAAGAAGAGAAGAGTATAACTCGACAAGGCAACCAAGCAGTCATCTCACCTCCAGCCACAACGGAGTATCTGCACTGGTCAGAACAACCAATCGAGTTCAACAGATAAGACCACCCTATAACAGTACCTCGGCCGGGAAACGCGCCTTTGGTACTCAAAGCTCAAATCGGCGCGTATGATGTCGACAGAATATTCATGGACGCAGGGAGTGGAATTAACCTGATATACGCAAAAACACTCCGAGCAATGCATATATCACTAGAGTTCCTGAAGCCAACAGATTGTTCCTTCCATGGGATCGTGCCAGGAAGTGCCAATTACCCACTGGGTCGAATAGCACTCAACGTTTGCTTCGGCAACCGACAAAACTACAGAAGAGAAAAGTTAGATTTTGAAGTCATGGATTGGCCATCTCAATATCACGCGATCCTCGGACGACCCGCGTTTTCGCGATTCATGGCAGTCCCCCATTATACATATCTGGTACTCAAAATGCCAGGACCAAGAGGAGTAATTATAGTAAAAGGAAGTTTCAAAGTTTCAGATCTCTGCGATAGGGAGTTCCACAAGATGGCACAAAACTTTGGCATGATAGCCAACTATGCAGAGAAGGCAAAAAGAACAACTACAGAGGGCGTTAAGCTACTCGAAGGACGCGTTGCGGAGCCTGAAACAAAGAAACCACGAGTAGGAGCATCAGGAGAAGACAAAGACGTAGGAGAAGAAGGGAAAGCCATGGCGGCATAAACATCAAAAGACAATGAAGTAGAGTAGAACAGAAAGGCTGTAAAAGCCACGAGTTATACCAGGGGCAATGCCCTCTAGATCCAGAACACAGGTCACAGGCCGGATCTCTTGGGTCACCCCATGTATCTTACATTACAAGTATAAAAAAGACGAAACGTTCCTCATATTTGAGTTTACGAGTTTTTCAAAGAGAAAATGCGGCAAACGCACGGAATCACACAATAACGCTCTGAGAACAAATTTTCGTCATGAAGTTGCGAAATACAATACTCTCGCGTTGCACACATACAAAAATGTATTACAATAATGGGTTGTCAGAATCATCTACGCCTAACGGGTCCAAATAGTGGTACTCGCAAAAAAATGCAGCGTCCGCTTCCAGCAACCTAGCTACAAGCCTTCAAGCAGGTTGCAGCGTGCTCTCCATATGCACACGAAGGCTAGCCCTACCTAGAGCTACACTCAGGGACATAGAGTTATAATTAAGCCTCGGGTGCCATTTGCGTATCCACCCAAGAGCAAAATTGGCACCAGCCACCAAGTTCAGCTCTATCAATCTATGAATACGATGGCTGGATCTAAAGGTATCAAGAAGAAGTGGAAAAGTTGCAGGCTGAGGATTGCGAGGAAGCATGACAGAATGCATCGTCGTCAGAGCACGTCGGCAACCATCAACTGATTCACCAATATGTTGGGCACGGTCCTAAAGCAGTACAATGGCACTCCGGCGACGAGGATCAGACCACAAAGTCTCACAGCCTGCCAACATTCTCTCTAAAGCTGCATTTCGCTCGGTAACCCGACGATCTTCTGCAGCGAAATCCAGACAAGTACCTATAACAGCAAAGAGCATCACAAAAAATAGCAGTGAAGAAATGGGAAAAGAAGGAGTCGAAAGAAAACTTACATCGCAACATCTCGCAGGCAGACTCGACAATGCCAAGAATAAAAGATTCGCACTCTTCATTATGAACAATCTCCGCTGTCAAGCTGGAGACCTTTTCCTCAAAAGAAGATATTTGTTTCATATAACCACTGGCTTTGCTAGCTTTGTCAATAGCCATCTGTGCCTGACGCTTGGCTAAAGTTAGGCGAGCCTCAAGATCGGAAACCCTGGAAGAGTATTCTGCGCATCGACTGCATCGACTAGGAATCGACGAAATCTGAGAACCAAACACACGGGCAGAGGAAGGAGCAGGACCGTGAGTCAAAGGATCATTGACGCGCATTGGCTGCAAGCCAAAAAAGGAAAAGAAAGGAGAAGCAATTTCAGAGGGACAGCATAATGCTTCATACGAAGGAAATATATTTACATAATGTGCTAAAACCCTTTGGCTAAAGTTCTCGGGTTGAATACAAGTTTCTACATTCAGAAGAGGAAATTACAGCAGAAAGGCTAAAATCTACGCCACCTCAGCATCTTGCTCCGTGGCAGTAAGAGGAATGGTGGCGTCGTCTGCAGTAGCTGGAGGAGGCGCGGAAGAAGTCGTGAATGAAATTGCGGAGGTTGGCGCCAAAGAAGCCGCCGAGGCCGCTGAAGGAGAAATCATGGACACTATGGCAGGCGACAATTTCTTCGCTTTCTCAAAGAAAGGCTTCAACTCTGATCGGGTGCGAGCATGAGGGTGTTCAAAGGCTAGCTCCACACCAACCGAGGGCGAGGGGGCAGTGGAGGTTCCCGTATCCTTGGCTTTCTCCTTGTCCTTAGACAGATTCCTCTTCCAATGGCGGTCAGATTGGCTTTGGTCTCCGGTCTGTTATTTGCCATCCTCGTCATCTTTCTTATCATCATCTCCTTTGTCCTCTGGCCCAGCATAAGTGGTGGAAGTGGCTTCGGAAATTCCACCGAGACCTCGATCTTGAAGCCTTTGAGGTTAGCAAAGAGCATCACCGACTTCGGCAGGTTATTTGGCACATGAGAGTGAAACAACATCATGACTATTCCATCCTTGGCAAGCAGAGACTCCTCGTCCACAACCCTTGGCCTGCCCAGCATCTTTTTCCTTCCAAGAGGATGTCCGCCTTCCGGAGACAGTCAGGGACACCAGAGAGGTGCACCCAGATCTTAGACAGTGACATCGAGGGCCTCAGAAAGGGTTGGGGATTACCAAACAGCACGGAGACCTTGCTGACTGGAAGGGCAATGCCGCCAGCATTCCTGCAGAGGTTCTTGCAAAGTGTCAGGCTGGCTTTGGTTGAAAAAACCACCGCAATCTGTATTGCTGACCCTGCGCACTTGCCAGTCCCAGTTCTCCTCCACCAGTGCCTTAAGGTCTTGGGTCAACAGCTCGGAGTTGAAACGATTCTCTGCAGCGATAACTGTGGTTTTGTGCTCCTTCACCTCCGTGTCCCCAATAAGCAGCGACTCATCCTCATCCACCTCAAGACAGTGGAAGCCAATCTCATCCACAGCGTACCGTACCATTGGAGGAAGGGTTGTTTGGGGCATTGGGGACACATACCCGTAGTATGGCCATCGAGGTTGCAGACACTGCAGTGGGCGGGGAACTGATAGGCAGATTGGCACTGTGGCAGAAGTCATAGCCCTGCCCCGTCCGAGGTTAGCCTTTTATGTGTTCTATATACTAACCACATAGTTTTAAAAAGGTAGAGAGAACCGGTCGTGCACAACAGCAGAAAAGACCCTAAAGAAAAATGGAAAATGCAACGAGTAAAACTTGATGCAGGTGTAGACGTATGTATACTGATCCGAGGACGATGGAGGAGCATGCATCACAGCGAATCCAAATGATAGAATTCAGATGATTCGTCTATTGATTTCATCTCTCAGATTCAGATTTCTCAATCAGATCTCTCAAGTCATCAATCTTGTAACTGAGGTTACGAATCATCTCTGAATTGTGCTCAATACGGCTCATGAACCTGTCAGCCAGAGAATCCCAGCTCTTGGAATTATTTCCCCATCCTTCTTCACACTTGGAACTTTCTTTCCCTGCACTGTTAGAACGATCTATATCCCAACCAGAGGGCAGTCGTGATCTAGGCACCTTTTGAATCTGATGTTCATGTATTAGAGTATGGAAAGGGTTGTTGCCTGACAGAGATGTCCGAGGAGCTAAAATGTGGCGCGGCACACCCCCTCCGGTTCTTATACGTGCACTCTTCTTGAACCTGTCATGACTTGTCACCACCCCAATGCTTGCGATCATGGTGCTCGGGCGTGAACTTTCATCTTCTTCCATCTCTTCTTCCTCGGCCTCACTTTCAACTTCTTCCTTCAACTGAAGGTTTTGGTAGTCATCTTCTAGAGGTGTCTTCTCCTTGTCGTTGCTCGAAGAAGCCATGATGCTCTAAAAGCTGAGAACAACTCCTGACAGAAACAGATCGAAATGAAAACACAACGAAAGCACGATATACAGACCTCGGGCAATCTTGGGGGTTATATAGGCAAAAATTAAACATCAAAAGAAAATCACAGGAGGAAACCGGGACGAAAACAAGCTCTGAGGTGGTCTCACCACAGGGCGGCGCGGCCTGGAGTGGGCCCACGCCCCCTGGTGGTGAGGAGCCACCGGACTCCGTCTCCTGCCCATTTTCGTCTCGTGATTTTTCATATTTAATAAAAACAAAAAAAATACTAATGGAAAAGTTTAACGCGAACCTTTTCTGACTAGAACTGTTACCTATTTGAAAACGAATTCTGCAGGTTCCTGCATATTGTCATGGATGAATTCTTTCGGAGAAACCATTTGAATAACATCAACATCTTCATTATAAGAATCTTCAGCAATATAATGTTTGAGTCTTTGACCATTCACCACTTATGTAGTATTATCTTTTAATGAAGCAATCTTTATCGCACCTGAGCGGTACACCTCTTCAATAACATATGGTCCTTCCCATTTTGAGAGTAATTTTCCTGCAAAAAATCTGAGACGAGACCTATACAATAGAACTTTCTCACCAACATGAAACTCTCTCTTAAGAATTCTCTTATCATGCCATTGCTTGACTTTCTCTTTGAAAAGTCTGGCATTCTCGTAAGCTTCGTTTCTCCACTCATCTAGGGAACTCAAATCAAGCAACCTTTTCTTACCGGCGAGTTTAAAATCCCTATTAAGCTCTTTCACTGCCCAAAAAGCTTTGTGTTCTAATTCTAAGGGCAAGTGACATGCTTTTCCGTAAACCATCTTATAAGGAGACATGCCCATGGGGTTCTTATAAGCAGTTCTATAAGCCCATAAAGCATTGTTTAACTTGCTAGCCCAGTTTTTCCTAGATCTATTAATAGTCTTCTGCAAGATAGACTTGATCTCTCTATTTGAAAGTTCTACCTGCCCATTGGTTTGGGGATGATAAGCAGAAGCAATTCTATGATTAACGTCATATCTAGCAAGAGTTTTTTTAAAACCGCCATGAATAAAATGAGAACCTCCATCAGTCATAAGATATCTAGGCACACCAAACCTAGGAAAAATAATGTCCTTAAGCATTTTTAACGAGGTCTCACCATCGGCACTCTTTGTAGGTATGGCTTCTACCCACTTGGTAACATAATCAACAACAACAAGTATATGAGTATACCCTTTTGAAGGAGGAAAAGGACCCATAAAGTCAAACCCCCAACAATCAAATGATTCAATAATGAGAGTGTAACTCATAGGCATTTCATTACGTCTAGAAATATTACTAACTCTCTGACATTCATCACAAGATAAAACATACCTTCTAGCATCTTTAAAAAGGGTTGGCCAATAAAAACCTGATTGTAGAACCTTTTGTGCAGTTCTATCTCCAGCATGATGTCCTCCATAAGCACTGCCATGGCATTTCCTCAATATTTCTTGTTGCTCATACTCTGGAACACATCTTCGCATAATTCCATCAACTCCTTCTTTATATAGGTGTGGGTCATTCCAAAAATAATGCCTCAAATCATAAAAAAAAATTCTTCTTTGCTGAGCTGTAAAGGTTGGAGGCAAATACTTGGAAATAATAAAGTTAGCATAATCAGCATACCACGGATTCTCTCGCGAAGTTACATTTATTGAAGCCAACTGTTCATTTGGAAAACTATCATTAACAGGAATATGATCAAAAGAAATGTTTTCCAATCTAGACAAATTGTCAGCAACATGATTTTCAGCACCTTTCCTATCTACAATATGCAAATCAAACTCTTGTAAAAGCAACACCCATCAAATAAGCCTAGGCTTAGCATCCTTTTTCGACATAAGATATCTAATAGCAGCGTGATTAGTATGAATAGTAACTTTAGAATCAACAATGTAAGGTCTAAACTTATCACATGCAAAAAACAACAGCAAGAAACTCCTTCTCAGTAGTAGCATAATTCTTCTGAGCAGCATCAAGAGTCTTACTAGCATAATGAATAACATTTAACTTCTTATCTATGCGCTGTCCAAGAACAGCACCAACAGCAAAATCACTAGCATCACACATAATTTCGAAAGGTAAATTCCAATCAGGTGGTTGAACTATAGGAGCAGTAGTTAAAGCCTTCTTAAGAGTTTCAAAAGCTTCCTTATAATCATCATCAAAGACAAATGGTACATCCTTTTGAAGAAGATTAGTAAGAGGCTTTGAAATCTTAGAGAAATCTTTAATAAACCTCCTATAGAAACCAACATGACCAAGAATACTACGAATACCTTTAACATCCCTAGGACAGGGCATTTTCTCAATTGCTTCGACCTTTGCTCTGTCAACTTCAATACCTCTTTCAGAAATTTGATGTCCAAGAACAATTCCTTCATTCACCATAAAGTGGCATTTCTCCCAATTAAGAACAAGGTTAGTTTCTTCACACCTCTGCAAAACATTATCAAGATTGTGCAAACAATTATCAAAAGAAGTTCCATAGACGGAGAAATCGTCCATGAAGACCTCCACAATTTCGTCACAAAAACCATGAAAAATAGCAGACATGCATCTTTGAAAAGTAGCAGGAGCATTGCACAAACCAAACGGCATACGTCCATAAGCATAAGTTCCATAAGGACAAGTAAAAGTGGTTTTCTCTTGATCTTGCTTTTTAACAGCAATCTGAGAGAAACCAGAATAACCATCAAGAAAACAAAAATGAGTCTTCTTAGAAAACCTCTCTAACATTTGATCTATAAACGGTAAAGGATAATGATCTTTCTTAGTAACTTTGTTTACTTTTTTAAAATCAATGCACATCCTATAACCAACTACTACCCTATGAGGAATAAGCTTGTTATTCTCATTAGGCACAACAGTGATACCTCCTTTCTTAGGAACACAATGAACAGGACTAACCCATCTACTATCGGCAATAGGATAAATAATACCAGCATCAAGGAGCTTCAATACCTCATTTCTTACCACTTCCTTCATCTTGGGAATTAAGTGGCATTGATGTTCAACAACTGGCTTTGCATCTTCCTCCATGTTAATAGCATGCTGACATATAGTGGGAGAAATCCCTTTTAAATCATCGAGAGTATATCCCATAGCTCCTCGGTGTTTCCTCAATATCTCCAATAACCTTTCTTCTTCCTTTCCTAAAAGCTTAGAACTGATAATAACAGGATATATTTTCTTATCATCTATATAAGCATACTTAAGATCATCAGGTAAAGGTTTTAATTAAAAAATAGGATCTTCCTTAGGTGGCAAAGTGGTACCCAGATCCTCCACAGGTAAATTGTGCTTAATCAACGATGGTTGACGAAGAAGAATATCGTCAATCTCTTCTCTTTCCTCCCTGAAGACATCATGTTCATGGTCCTCCATAAATTGCTGCAAAGCATTATTAGGAGCAAGAGCAATAGAGGCAAGCTGTTCAGCTCAAAAAATTTCATCAGGCAATTCATTTTCATAAGGAGTTTTAGCAAACTTAGAAAAATTAAACTCATAAGATTCTCCATCAAACTTAGTAAAAAAATTCTCCTTCTTACAATCTATCACAGCACCACAAGTATTCAAAAAGGTTCTACCAAAAATGATAGGACAAGTTTTACTAGCTTCCTTACCAAGTACAAGAAAATCAGTAGGATATTTAGTCTTACCGCATAAAACTTCCACATCTCGAACAATACCAAGTGGCAAGACAGTCTCTCTGTTAGCAAGCTGAATAACCACATCAATATCCTCAAGTTCACAAGGGGCAATTTCATGCATGATTTCTCTGTAAAGCTCTATAGAAATAGCACTTGAACTTGCACCAATGTCACATAAACCATAATAGCAATGATCGCCAATCCTGACAGAAATAACAGGAACACTTGTTTTCCTATGCCTACTAGGATGTGAAACAATGTTAGAAGCATCTTCACAAAAGAAAATATGTTCATCTCCTACATCTTTAGTAACAAGGTCCTTCACTATAGCTACAGGAGACTTCATAGTAATTTGCTCATCAGGTTCTGCAGCTTTCTTAGTACTTTTATTAAGCACACTTACCAAAGTAGAATGCTCCTTTACCTTAGCAAGGAAAGGCATCTTCTCGAAATAAGGTTTAGGCAAAATGCGATCAACAGTACAAACTTCAGTAGTTTTGGCAGGAATATGACTAATGGAATCTTTATAAGGTGCATGATACTTGTTCCAATCTTTCTTTGGAACATCAAGATAAGAGGCAAAAGCCTTAAAACAATTAGCATGTATCTGGGAGTCAGGACCATAAACAGTGCTAACATTATGAAAGTCATCGGTTCCCATAAAAGCTTTTATGCATTCATAATCATAATTTATACCTGACTTCCTACCTTTGTCATTTTCCCATCCTTCAGCATTTTCTTGAATACGATCAAGAAGATCCCACTTAGCTTCTTCTTTCATGTGCATAAATTATCCAGCACAGGAAGCATCCAGTAAATCCTTATCGTGAAGAGTAAGCCTCGCATAAAAGTTATTAATAACAATGTTGCTCGGAAGCTCATGAGTGGGGCATTTGAGCATTAGTGACTTCAATCCCCCCCACGCTTGGGCAATACTCTCTCCATCATGAGGCCAAAAGTTATATATTCGATTACGATCTTTATGAATTTCACTTGGAGGATAAAACTTGGAATACAATTTACTCCCAAGCAATAGATGGACCATCCTTTAGCAGCCGATACCACTCTTCGGCTCTGCCTTTCAGTGATAAAGAGAATAGCTTCCTCTTAACCTGGCTCGATGAAATACCTGCACACTTGAACAACTCACATAATTCATGTATAAAGTGTGAGTGATCACCCGGATGGACAGTTCCATCTCCTGAATAGCAGTTATCCATAACACGTTCAACAATTTTCATAGGTATTTTAAAAGGATCTAATTGAGCAGGTGGTGGATGTGGTTCATCCACATCTGCAACAGTGGTAGTAGTGTTCCCGAATAGGAACCCAAATGGAGAACTCTCCATAGCAAAATAAAATAAAAATAAAAGACATAAATAAAAACAATACTCACAGCGACGGTTACCTTTACCAATTCCACTCTTCAATAGCGCTTCACTCCCCGGCAACGGCGCCAGAAAATAGTCTTGATGACCCACAAGTATAGGGGGTGTATCGTAGTACTTTTGATAAATAAGAGTGTCGAACCCAACGCGGAGCAGAAGGTGTTGACAAGTGGTTTTGATCAAGGATTCACTGTAAATACTAGCAAACGGGTTTTCAGGGGTATTTGGTAATGCAAATAAATAAAGTACGAGTAAATAAAAGACAGTAATAACAATTGCAGCGAGTGGCCCAATCCTTTCTAGAGCAAAGGACAAGCCGGTTGTGTAACTTATGATGACCAAACATTCTCGAGGACACACGGGAGTTTCTGTCAAGAGCTTTCGCTTCATGCCGCTAAATAATCTTTATTGGTTTGATAAGTGTTATGGGGATGAACCTGTGCTAGCGCACTACCCTTTCTAGGATAAATACACACTTGTGATTATACCCCTTGCAAGCATCCGCAACTACAAGAAAGTAATTAAGATAAATCTAACCACAGCCTTAAACTCTAAGATTCCACGCTCCCTGGTGCAATGGTTTTCTAACGGAGGTTTAGGTTTCTGTCACTCCAGCAACCCCACAATTAGTGGCCAAATACACAATGCATCTCACTAGGCCCATAAATGGTAAAGTATCATGTAGTCGATGTTCACATGACACCACTAGTGAAATAGCACCACAACAAATAAATATCAAACCATTAAATATTACTCAACATAATTCCACTACTAACATCTTGACTTCTCCCATGTCCTCAAGAACTAAACCAACTACTCACAAGACATCATATGGATCATGATCAGAGGTGAAATAATGGTAAATAACAATCTGAACATAAACCTTAATTCAACGGTTCCACTCAATAGCATCAACCACAAGAGTAATCAACACCGGGAAAGTTTCCCCTAAGAATTTAACAAGATTCAACTCAAGATGTTACAGCGGGATGGCGTGGTGATGGTGGAGATGAAGGTGATGGCGATGGAGATGATGATGATCCCGATGAACTCCGGTGCGATGGCGATGATGATGGCGATGATCTCCCCTCTCCGGGAAGGAATTTCCTCGGCAGATTCCTACTTGCCGGAGAGCTTTTCTCTCTCTGGTGTTTTCCGCCCCGTAGGTTTTCAGGGACGACCATATACGCGAAGGGGCGATGGCAGAAGTGGGCCAGGGTGGCCTCACCATAGGCCGGCGTGGCCAGGGGTGTGCCCACACCCCCTGTGGGTGAGCCCACCCTGTGGGTCCTCTCGCCTCCTCCTTCTGGCTTCTTCAGTCTTCTGGCAAAATATATTTTTTTGGTATTTTTCTAGAATTTCCTGATCTTCCGAAACATGGTGTCTTGATGGTCCTTTTTTTAGCAGAATCCTTACTCCGGCAGCAAATCCTCCAATGATCATCAAACATGTAAAAACAGAGGAAACAACATAAGTATCATCTCTAAATGTGAAATATATCAATGAATAATAGCAAATTATGATACAAAACAGTGATGCAAAATGGACGTATCAAAGGCGAGCTTGGAGGTTGTATGGAGTGTAGGCAGCAAAGGATAGAGACCACCATAGCAGGGACCTCTAAACATAATTCTTCGGGTATTTATGTCCTTGATCAAAAAGAAGAAAGGATGAAACTCAATAAAGACATGATTATCAAGAGTGAATCGATGAACGGAAAGAAGATTTTTCGATGCACTGGGAACATATAGAATATTTTTAAGATCAAAGGAACCAAGAGGATGTGACAATTTTGAATGACCAATGTGGCTAATGTGCATACCTGTACCGTCAACCATGCGAACACGGTTGAAAGGACACAAATGTCGCCTAAAGGGGGGGGTGAATAAGCGATTAAAACTTTTATGAAAGGCTTGAACAAATGCGGAAATAAACTAGTGTTTAATTTGTCAATCTTACAAAACCTAAATAGACTAGGCTCACCTATGTGCACCAACAACTTATGCTAAGCAAGACAAGTAGCAAGGTGATAGCAAGATATATAACTTCAAGCACGATGGCTATCACAAATGTAAAGTGCATAAGTAGTGGAGCTCGGATAAGAGTTACCGAGGCATGAAGGAGACGAAGATGTATCCCGAAGTTAACTTCCAAAGGAAGCTAGTCTCCATTGGAGACGTGCGGTGGCTTAATGCACTCCGAACATCACAAAGGCCTCACCTTGAGATGTGGTAGCACAATGCTCACCAAATGCCATAAAGGCTCACCTCAAGATGCGGAGGCACGCTACTCACCGAATGCCACAAAGGCTCACCTTATTCTCCTCACGCTCTCGCACAAAGAAAAATGCCATGATCCACTATGAGACACTTGAGAGCGGTCACCAAACCCATACAAGCTTGGGACAATCTCCACAACTTAATCGGAGGCTCCCAAGAATCGCCACAAAGGCACCACAAAGATTGGGGAATCTCCACAACTTAATTGGAGGCCCCAAGTATATGCCACAAAGGCCACTAAGCCATCTAGAGTTCTAAGAACCCAAGAGTAACAAGCTCATGAACTTTCACTTACCGAATCTCCGAGGAGAACTCAAACCGATGCACCACATGCAATGGCAAGAGCACACGAAGTGCTCAAATCCTTCTCTCCCAAATCCTACCAAAGCAACCAATGCTATGGAGGGATATGAGAGGAAGAACAAGAAGGAAATCAACAAATGAACTCCAAGATCTAGATCCAAATGGTTCCCCTCACTTAGAGGAGAAGTTGATTGGTAGAAATGTAGATCAAGATCTCCTCTCTCTTTTCCCTCAAGATTGAGCAAGAATCATGGGAGGGGGAGAGAGAGAGAGCAAAGCTTCAAGGTCCAACAATGGAGGAGAGAGAGAAATGGAAGCCACCTGCCCAAGGAGGAAGAAGGGGGCCTTTTATAGGTCCTCCACAAAAACTAGCCGTTGCTGGGCACTTACCCCGGAGTCTCTAGCCTTGGGGGCTGGAGTCTCCGGCCCCAAGTCTCCGGCCACGAGTCACAAAGTCTCCAAACCCATTACAGAGGCGTGCACCACTCCAGAAATTGCGACGGCCGGAGTCTCCAGATCCTAGGGCCGGAGTCTCTGGCCTGGGAAAGGTACCCGGAGGTTCTAGACCAAAACTTCGGACAAAAACGACGAAAACACATTTTTGGGCTGGAGTCTCCGGCCCTCCGAGGCTGGAGTCTCCGGCCCTGGAAAAGGCAAAAATAGCTGAAACCAAAACGACCATAACTTGAGCATCTGGACTCCATTTTTGATGATCTTGGGCTCGTTGAAATCACAACAACGAGACCTGCAACTTTATGCAGATAATTAAACATCATAGTCCAACCAAGGAGGATAAAACCAAATGATGAAAGATTTGACCTCTCTTCAAAGATGAACCGGTAAAACCTCCAAACACCAAAAACACAATAAGTGTTTCATGCAAAATCCGATTTTGATGAGCTAGAGCTTGTCATGGAAATAACCACAAGCTCTAGAACCTCACATGGATAAAAGCCAAATAAGAACCAAGAAAGATGATGCCAAGTATGCAAAGGTTTGAGCTCTCTCCGAATGATATGACTAAGTTACTCACTCGAGAGGCCCTCTTGATAGTATGACTACCGATCCTATAACCCGGTCTCTCAACTAACATCATGAGACCGGTAAGAAAGAAACCCTATTAAGATCATACCTTTACCTTGAGCATAATCCACTTGAGCTAGATGATGACCGTCTTGTCTTCCTCAAGTTGGAACACCTTTCTTGATCTTGCTTGCTTGGTGAAGTCTTGCGAATTGCTCCCCCATACACCACTATGGGAAAGACTCCCGTTAAGCATACCTTCACTTATCCATGATCACAATATATATGGCAAGCTTCAAGCATATGATCTCTTCTAGATTCCATCTTGAACTTGCGCTTCAGCTTGATCAATTCTCGAATCAACTCTTCTTTCTCCACAATGATGGTATCTTGAAGATTCACATGAGAGCTCACTCAATCTTATTCTTCAAGACACACTCGATATAGGCTCAACTAGCTTATGACCAATCTTTAGATAACTACTTGAATAACACCTTGGCCATCACATAATCTTCTTCATTGTCTTCTTCATACAACCTTGAAACCAACAAATAGTTCAAGCATTGTCTATGGACAAGTCCTACAAATACAACTCAATGCAAACAATAGTCCATATGGATTGTCATTAATTACCAAAACCACACATGGGGGCTCCATGCTCTTTCAATGGTCATGCCCGGTGTACTTCTCATGCATCGAGAGCTTGTTCAGCTCGCTTGTGATGTGGTCAGTAGCACCCGTGTCGGTCTACCAATTTGTGTCTACTCCATAGGATGTAAGATGTGCACTCTTGTCGCCTCTGTGCCCACGATCACGATCAGAATCATCATCGTCTCCATGGCGCCACCAGCAGTCCTTTGCAGAATGCCCGTGGATGTTACAAATTTGGCATGTGGTGTTCACATAAGGCGTCGGAGTACGGTCAGGATGACGACGTCCCTTGCCACCATCCTGGCGACGATCAACATCGCGTCGACGGTGGCGATCCTCACGATCTCCCCCTGAACGCGTGTCATCACGGTGGTCTCGGCGGTACCCACCACCTCCTCCTCCTCGGTAGTCCTGGCGTCCTTGCTCGGGGCGGCCACGATCAGGGCTGCGGCCGCGTGTACGGTAGTCGCGGTCATACTCCTGACCATGACAGGCGACATTTGCTGAGGAGGTGAAGCCCTCTTGAGCCCCACTAGGGCCATTGCGCATGTTGTAGGAGCTGAGTTGCCCGAAGAATTCATCGAGTGTCGTGTCTGGCTTGCCGTTGACGTTTGTGATGAGGGAGGTGTAGTGGTCCTTGTCAATTCCGCGGAGAAGATACCCAACCAGCTTGTCCTCATCAAGAGGCTTGCCAACTGCTGCTAATTCAGAGGCAAACCCCTTCATCTTGGTGAAGTAGTCATCGGCGCTCATGGCCAGCTTCTTGGTGTCGTTGAGTTGGCTCCAAAGATGCTGAACCTTGGAGCGAGCTGCAGTCTTGAACATGCCGTCAATAGTAGACCAAGCCTCGGCGGTGGATTCCACGCCAAGGACATGGAAAAGAATATTAGGCGACAAAGAGTTGAGAAGAAATTACAGAACCAGTTGATCCCGTTCAATCCATGCAGCATAGGCCAGGTTCTCCACCTCGACCTTCCTTCCCTTCTCATCTTCAAGTTCCATAGTCTCAGACGGTGCACGGTCAGTACCATCAAGAAGGCCCATGACACGCGCGCCGCGAAACGCAGGGAGGACTATCGCCTTCCATGCAAGATTGTTGGTGCGGTTGAGAGTTTCCATAGGGGGGTGCCCTGAGCAGCGGTCAGCGTCAATGATGACGAGGAAGAAGACGATGAGGAGCTCATGATGTCGTGAGAGCAGCGGCGACTGAAGAATCACAGCGGCGGCGTCGGTCATAGTAGATCGTGTCGTCGTAGTCGTAGAGGCAGCAGCGGCTGGAGATTCACAGCGGCGGCAGCGTGCGTAGTAGGTCGTTGTCGTAGTAGATCGTGTCGTCACAGTCGTAGTAGTAGATCGTGTCGTCGTGGTCGTTGTTGTAGTCGTTGTTGTGTCGTCTGGCCGGCAGCGACTGCTAAGGGTAGCGGCGGTGGCAGCGCAGTGGTTTTAGGGTTAGGGTTTGGTGTGTGGGGCGGCGGCAGCTAGAGGTCTCGGAAGAGACGCTCTGATACCAAGACAGAAATTGTGGTGTGGAATGTACCTTGGACTCGGTACGATTGCGTGTTTATATAGACGGTCACTAGGGCACGTATATGAGTTGTACAATGTTTGATGTGTCGTGTCCATACACAAACATTGTATGGTACACGGCTGACCTAGTCGGTTAAACCGACCTAGGGCCTAAACATCATCTAACAAATCTTTCACCACTTAGGATATCATGGTAAAAGTAGATACATTAAAAGTGGCCTAAATATAGAAAATATTGTTCAGCTCAAACAAAAAAACCTGATTTATTTTCCTCAACTTCACCTACCCAAAACAAGCATTAAAAACAAAAACAAACTAGTACGTACTCGATTACAGTGGGGGCGAATGGCTGACACACTCTAAAACCCCAACCCCAACCAACCCCCCACTCTCCGCTCGGCACCAATTCGGGGAATCCCCAATTCCAGTCCGACCGGCCTCCGATGGAATCGGCGACGGCAGAGCTGGAGGCCGCCATCGCCGCCCTCCCCGCGAAGAAGCAGCGCCTCCGGGAGTCCTTCGACCGCCTCGCCGCGAGCGCCCCCATTCCCATCCCCTTCACCTGGGACGACATCAACGCCCACATCTCCTCTCTCCAGTCATCCATCGCCGTTCGCTTCCTCAAGCTCCAGTCCCTCCAGGCCGCGGCCCCAACCACCACAGATCCCGTCGAGCATCGGGGGAACGAGCCCTACCTCGAGCACCACGTGAGGTTGAGGGACAATAAAGAGGAGGGGGAAAGGGCCAACGGGGCGCCTTCGGACCTCAATGCCGAGGAGGAGAGGGAGGGGCCAATCGAGGCGTCTCCCGACCAAGACGAAGACGTTGAGGGGGAGGCAATCGAGGCGCCTCCTGGCCTTGAACTGGAGGATGAGACGAACGAGAATGCAACAGCGCCCTCAGATTTCCGAAGCAACGGGGAACTGAAGGAGAAGGTGCCGACCTGCCGGATACCGGACTCTGCAGGCGCCGCGGAGGAGGCTGCGGGGCAGGATCTTGTGGCGGCGTGCGTAAACATGGATTCCTCGATGCTATCGGACATGCTGTACGGGCGCAACATGGGGCTCTCACGCGCCCGGAGCCAATTCCTCCCGGCGCTGCTGCGCGCCGCGGAGCCCCACGCCCTCGTCGTCGGCGCCGTCAGGGACTTCTTGGTCAGAAACAAGCCCAAGTACGACAAGCAGTGGGAGAACTGCGATTCGCTTCTCCACTGCGCCCGCGAGCTTACCAACGAGCCGTCGGCGGGCACGCTGGAGCAGGCCAATCGGCTGGCCGCGGACTGGAAGGAGATGATTGGGAAAATGCCTGAAAGTTGCAGGGACCTTGGCCGGCTGGCCGTATGGGGCCTTTTCCGATTTCTTGTCCTATACAACATTACCTTGGAATTCGATGCATATGAGATCATCCATCTCCTTGGCAACATCCCGCGCAAGAAAAAGCCCAACTGCATCGAGCTCTGCAATCGTCTTGGACTAATTGATACGATGACTGGTATGCTACGATGCATCTCACTGAATCATACTTTCATGAAATGTTGTAGTCCATGTATTCTACAATCAACTTAGCGTACTAAGCTCTTACTTCATTAATCGGTGTCATCAGTCATTACTTCGCATTGATGGCTGAGCTTGTTCTGCAAACCCCTGTGGAAGTTGCCCCAGAGGAATTGTGTTGTGCACTTAAGTTTGATGGCGATCCTCTGTGTGCAGATATTGGTATGGACTCTGACAGTCTCCAAAACAACTTGGACCAATAGTTATTGTAGTTATTATCAGAAGATGGCAAACCTATTAGTATCTCCAAAACAACAAGAGGAATTTTCAATAATGCGAGCAGCTTCTTTGGAGTAATTTCCCTGTTTGCACATTTGCAGTACAAAATTGTGCTGAACACAAGACACACTGTGAAGAAGCTGATTGCTACCCTTTATAAACTATACTATTGTTTAAATGTTTCCAACCTCTAGCTGTACAAGTTAAAATCCTAGCGCCAGCCGGCATTTTTGGCCCTATTTGAAACACAATACTTTTGACAGGAAACAGATCAATTGCCCCTATCTTGCATGATGATTCTTTTGTTTGGTGATGAATAATTCTTCACGTAATTTTGGTGATGCATGCCAAACTGACACTTGGTCATTCATGCACAGACATATGTTTGGTATTCCCTCCGACCCATAATACTCTTTCCTAATATAGATGTATCTAGACATATTTTAGTGGTAGATACATCTATATTAATGAAGATTAATATGGGTCGGAGGAAGTAGTAATATTCAATATCGCCTGCTTTTGAAGTGTTGATGCATATTGCTCCAAAAAAAAGTGTTGATGCATAATTTACCTCAAGCGAACAAGCTACTAATCTGCTAATCTTAAGCTCAAATATACATATTCTATTGTCATCATGCATGTATGCAACTTCTAATGCCTGGCAGTATGGTCTGTTACTGGTTGACGTTTTTCCAATGTCTCATTTGCAACTACTACCTGCAGATGTTTTTAGCCATCCATTATCAGAAGAAAATTTATTATATGTAACTAAGCATCTATTGAAATCTTGATACTCCTAAACTCCTGATTAAAATACTACGTACTAGATTTGATAATTGAGTTTTAGCTCTGTTGTATTAGCTTTGCCAGTTGAGCGTCTTATTTTGAGTTGTTGAATTATTCTTATGCAGACTCAGTAAATCATCTGATTGAGAATGGGCAACAACTTGATGCAATCAGACTTGCATCTGTTTTGAATTTGACTGACAAATATCCTCCACTTTCCATCATGAATGAATATGTTGACAAGGCTAAGAAGACTGCTCAAGAGATATTAAGCATGGAAAGTGATTCAGCGGAGTCTCTGGTTTGCCCTTTATCTTGAATAAGAATGTCTTATCTTTCATAAGAATGACTTGTCATAATTGTAAAGGAAATATTTGACTAAAATTATCCTTATACTAGTTAAGTTCATATGTGTTAGAGCTATATTTGTATATTGTAGTTTCCCTAATAGTTAGGGTGTTTCCTGCATATTTCACACCTGTACATGTACTATATATTGTGGCCTTTGGCCCCTATGGAATACAACTTGTCTATTCTAACATGGTATCAGAGCCGGTTTTAGGGCTCCCGTACCCACCGGTCTTGTGACCGCCACCGTCGCCGCCAGCTCGCCCCGGCCACCGCCGGTTCCCGTTCTGGCCGCTGTCCCCGTTGCTCGCCTGTGCCTGTCGTCATCCGCCGCCAGGCCTCGTCCCGCTCGTCGCCCGAGCGTCCGCCCAGGCCACCGCCGCCCCAAGTCAACGCCCGCCTCCTCAGATCGCCCGCCCGCCCGGTCTCGGTCCGCTCGGTCAGATCGACGATACTCCCGATACTCGGTCAGATCGCCCGCCCGCCCGGCCTCGGTCCCGCCCCGGATCGCCTCCTGCCCGGATCGGCGCTCCTGCCCCTGGAACGGATCGCCCGGCCTCGGTCCCGCCCCGGATCGCCTCCTGCCTGGATCGGCCTCCTGCCCGGATCGGCCTCCTGCCCCCGGATCCTCTCCTGCCCGGATCGGCCTCCTGCCCGGATCTCGTCAGCTAGTCTCGGCCGCTCGTCAGCTAGCCCTGCCCGTCGTCAGATCTCGTCCACCCCGTCAGTTGTTCTCTGTGCCTTGACCAGAGACAGATCCAGTGCAAAAAAAGAGAAAAAAGAGAGAGAGATGTCTTCCTCATCGGGCTATGTTGCGATTCCTCGCTGCCCGGTGATTTTTGATGGCGCGAATTACCCTGATTTCGCTGCCTTTATGCGCGTTCACATGCGCGGTCTCCGTCTGTGGGGTGTGCTCCCCGGCGAGGTCTCATGTCCGCCGTGCCCCACTCCTCATTTGGCTCCTATTCCGCCGATGCCGCCTGCTCTTGGTGCTGATGCTACTCAGGCTGATAAGGATGCTGCTGAGAGTGCTGATAGGAGTGCTGTTGCTGCGTATGATCTGCAGTTTCAGCAGTACTCCAGTGCCCTTGAGACCTATCGGCTGGATCTGACAGCCTACACTCAGTGGATGGATGAGGATGCTCGTGCTGCAGCTGTTCTCACTTCCAGTGTTCTACCACAGTTTGCCTCTGAGTTTATGGGTCTTCCTACTGTTGCTGACATGTGGGCTCATCTTCGTCAGCGCTACCAGCCATCCGGGGATGCTCTTTATCTGTTCGTCAGGAGCATGCTCTTCAGCAGGGTGAGTCTACTATTGATGAGTTCTACACTCAGAGTGCTGCTATCTGGCGTCAGCTTGACTCTTCGCACTGCGGTTTGTGGTACCTGCCCGTGCTGTCGAACGGTGCGCTCAGACTTGGAGTTTCAGCGCGTCTATGAGTTCTTATCTCGGCTCCGCAAGAAGTTCAAGCCCCGTTGTGCGCAGCTGCTTGCTCGTGGTCGTGTTCCGATTTCTGAGGTGCTGTCTGAGCTCCGGGCTGAGGAAACTCGCCTCCGTGGTGCTGGTTTTCTTGAGGTTCCTTCTGTGCTTGCTGCTCGTGGTGCTCCACCATCGCCTGCTCCCTTGCCTCAGTTGCGGTCGCCTGCTCCGCCTATTTTATCCACTCATCAGGGATAGCATCAGAGTCAGCACCAGCAGCCTCGTGGTCAGGATCGTCGCCGTACTCGCCACTGCACCTACTGCAACAGGGATGGACACACTACGTCCAACTGTTATACGAGGGATCCCAGTCTGCGTCGCCAGCACCAGGCTCGTGCGGCTTCTGGTTCATCAGGCTCCTCTGCACTTGCCCTCACTGATCGGGATATTATCAGTCGTCTTCGTGGCCTGCTCGCCACTCCAGGTTCTCCTTCGATGGGCACTGTTGGTTCTGTGACTGGTTCTCCTGGCACTACGCGACCACCACCTCCCACACAGTCAGGTATGTCCCCGTGGTATCTGGATTCTGGAGCTTCCTTCCATATGACCTCTGATTCCTCCATTCTATCCGTTCTTCGCTCTCTCATTTCTCCTGTTAATGTTCTCACTGCTGATGGTACCTTTCTTCCTGTTTCTAGTCGAGGCACCCTTTCTACTTCCTCTTTTTCTGTTCCTGACATTTCTCATGTTCCTCGTCTTAAGATGAACCTGTTTTCTGCTAGCCAGCTCACTGATTCTGGTTATCGTGTCATTCTTGACGCGGATTCTTGTGCTGTTCAGGATCGTCACACACAGGTCCTAGTTGGAGCTGGCCCTCACCGCCGTGACTCTTCGGGGCTGTGGGAGTTAGACTGGCTTCGTGTTCCTTCCGCTGCCACCTCTCCTGCCAGTTCTCCTGCGGTCGTCGCCTCCATCACCGGCTCTTTTCAGCAGTGGCATCATCGTCTTGGTCATCTTTGTGGCTCTCGCCTGTCGTCGTTAGTTCATCGTGGTCTTCTAGGGTCTGTCTCAGGAGATGTGTCTTTAAACTGTCAGGGTTATAGGTTGGGCAAACAGATTCAGTTACCCTATCCTACCAGTACGTCTGTATCTCAGCGACCTTTTGTTTTAGTTCATTCTGATGTTTGGAGTCCGGCTCCTTTCGCTTCGAAAGGGGGCCATCGATACTATATTCTATTTATAGATGATTTTTCCCGGCACACTTGGTTGTATTTTATGCGTTCTCGCAGTGAGGTCCTCTCCATATATCAGCGTTTTGCGGCTATGGTCCTCACTCAGTTTTCTATACCTATTCGTGTGTTCCGTGCTGACTCTGCTGGTGAGTATATCTCCAAGCAGCTGCGTGGTGTTCTTGCTGAGCAAGGCACTCTTGCTCAGTTCTCCTGTCCGGGCGCCCATGCTCAGAATGGTGTTGCTGAGCATAAGCATCGTCATCTTCTTGAGACCACTCGTGCCATGATGATTGCTTCTTCTCTACCGCCGCATTTTTGGGCTGAGGCTGTCTCTACATCAGTTTGTCTCATTAACATTCAGCCTTCTGCCACCTTACACGGTGGCATTCCTCTCGAGCGTCTCTCCGGTCATTCTCCTGATTACTCGATGCTTCGTTTGTTTGGTTGCGTTTGTTATGTTCTCCTTGCCCCTCGCGAACGCACCAAACTGACCGCTCAGTCTGTTGAGTGTGTTTTTCTTGGATACAGTGATGAGCATAAGGGCTATCAGTGTTGGGATCCTGTTGGTCGTCGGGTGCGCATCTCTCGTGACGTCACGTTTGATGAGACGCGTCCTTTCTATCCTCGCCCCACTTCCTTGACCTACCCGGTAGAGGATATATCTTTTATACTTTTTTTTGACACACCTCCTTCTGTTCCTATTGATCCTCCTTCAGGACCCATTATTGCCGATGCCTCGCCTTCGACCCCGTCGTCCTCCTCATCACCTGATTCCCCTCCTTCCTCTTCTGATATCCCATCCACCTCTCCGTTGTCTCCTTTTCCCTTTCATTATTCTCGGCGTTCTACTGTTCCCGATACTCCCCCTGATGTCCCTTCTTCCTCTTCTTCTGATGAGTCTTCCTCTTCTGATGAGATTCCCTCTCCTCTTCCTGCTCGTCAGCGTCGTCCACCTGATCGTTACTCTCCTAGTCAGTATGGTCTTTCTGTTGCCCTCGAGCCGACTTCTTATCGGGATGCTGAGCGTCATCCCGAATGGCAGCTTGCCATGGCCGAGGAGATTGCTGCGCTTGAGCGCACTGGTACTTGGGATCTTGTTTCTCCTCCTCCCGGTGTTCGTCCCATCACGTGCAAGTGGGTCTACAAAATTAAGAGCTCTGATGGATCTCTTGAGCGCTATAAAGCGCGTCTTGTGGCTCGTGGCTTTCAGCAGGAGCAGGTCGTGACTATGATGAGATTTTTGCTCCTGTGGCTCATATGACCACTGTGCGCACTCTTCTTGCTGTCGCCTGTGTTCGCCACTGGTCTGTGTCTCAGCTTGATGTTCAGAACGCTTTTCTCAACGGTGAGCTGCGTGAGGAGGTTTATATGCAGCCTCCTCCGGGGTATTCTATTCCTGATGGGATGGTCTGCCGTCTTCGGCGCTCTCTTTATGGCCTGAAACAGGCCCCTCGCGCCTGGTTTGAGCGTTTCGCCTCTGTGGTGACTGCTGCTGGTTTCTCTCCTAGCGCTCATGATCCTGCGCTGTTTGTTCACATTTCTCCTCGTGGACGCACTCTTCTTCTACTCTATGTTGACGATATGGTCATCACTGGTGATGATTCTGAGTATATTGCCTTTGTTAAGGCCCGTCTTGGTGATCAGTTTCTTATGACTGATCTTGGTCCTCTTCGCTACTTTCTTGGGATTGAGGTTTCCTCCACTTCTGATGGTTTTTCTATCTCCCAGGAAAAGTATATCCAGGATCTTCTTGCTCGTGCTGCTCTTGGGGATGAGCGCACTGTTGAGACTCCTATGGAGCTCAATGTCCAGCTTCGTGCCAGTGATGGTGATCCTCTTCCTGACCCGACACGTTATCGTCATCTTGTTGGGAGTCTTGTCTATCTTGCTATCACTCGTCCCGACATCTCTTATCCTGTTCATATTCTGAGTCAGTTTGTCTCAGCTCCTACCACTGTTCACTATAGTCATCTTCTTCGTGTTCTGCGCTACCTTCGTGGCACGATCACTCGTCGTCTTTTCTTCCCTCGTTCCAGCTCTCTCCAGCTCCAGGCCTACTCGTATGCTACGTGGGCGAGCGATTCTATGGATCGTCGTTCTCTTTCTGCGTACTGTGTGTTTCTTGGTGGTTTGCTTATTGCCTGGAAGACAAAGAAACAGACAGCAGTTTCCTGTTTGAGTGTAGAGGCTGAGTTGCGAGCTATGTTCTTGTTGACTACTGAGGTGACCTGGTTGCGGTGGTTACTTGCTGACTTTGGGGTCTCTGTTACGACACCCACTCCACTTTTGTCTGACAGTACAGGTGCTATCAGTATTGCACGTGATCCGGTAAAGCATGAGCTTACCAAGCATATTGGTGTTGATGCCTTTTACACACGTGCCAATGTGCAGGATCAGGTGATTGCGCTCCACTATGTGCCTTCAGAGTTGCAGTTAGCGGATTTCTTTACAAAGGCACAGACTAGAGCGCAGCATAGTTTCTTTCTTTCCAAACTCAGTGTTGTGGATCCACCATGAGTTTGAGGGGGGGGGGGGGGGGGTGGTGTTAGAGCTATATTTGTATATTGTAGTTTCCCTAATAGTTAGGGTGTTTCCTGCATATTTCACACCTGTACATGTACTATATATTGTGGCCTTTGGCCCCTATGGAATACAACTTGGCTATTCCTAACAATATGAATGTGACTAGAGTTAGGGAATGCAATCATTTGCTTAATCACTCGTAGTGAATCGTTTATGTCATAGAACTGAATTTTGAGTCAAAATCTATAGACTTAGTTATGCCAAGCAAAAAAAGCAGCCTCAGCTCTTTGCAAGAACTAAATTGCACATATTCTTAAGCAGTTCAATTAATATGCTGTGGAGTAGTTGGTACTCTTTGTAATATCAGACCAGCTCTAGAAAAATAGTTCTGTTGGAAAAAGTATCCAGCTACTTCACAGGATAAAATTTTGCGTCCATATACTGATATGCAAATATGTCATTTCGTTCCAACTAATTTAATCCCTTTGAATTATCCCTTGAACAGAATCAGGCCATGACAAAGCAGGTTAATGCTCTAATATTTGTTGTCCCTAGACTACAGATCGAAGGAGGAAGAAGAAGGAATGAGTGGATGAACACGATGAGATTTTTGTGCAGCGTTCACTTTCTGCCGCTTTTCTGTTTTCCTTTTATTCAGCTGGAAACAAACGTGCTCCGCCCACTCCTCCTACTAAGCCGTGCCATCCCACGTCTTGAGAAGTGGTCGTCGAGCGTCCTAGTCCTACGCCCACGTCGCACAGATGCGAACGGAGCAGCTAACAACCCGAAAGAAAGGGAAAGGACTAAAACCCTGAAACTGCTAAACTGACGAAACTAAAACCTAACAGCACACAGACGTGCAACTAGCTTATTCAACAATCTCTCCCTAAGCTAGGTGCCATTAAAGTTTCTTCACTTGATTTCGACGACACCAATTCTTCCACGGAGCTCCTGAAACTTCACACGACCAAGTGACTTGGTAAAGATGTCCGCAAGTTGATCGTTGGTGCCGATGAACTCCACTGCAATGTGTCCTTTCTCGAGCTGTTCACGTATGTAATGATACTTCAGCTCGATGTGTTTGCTCCTCTCGTGAAAGACTGGATTTTTGCAGAGTTGTATCGCAGCTTTGTTATCCACGAGGAGCGTTGGCACTTCAGCTTCCCTGTTGAAGAGCTCGCCGACGAGACGCCCGAGCCACACAGCTTGACAAGATGCCGTTGAGGCAGCTATGTACTCAGCATGACAAGACGACAGTGCTATGGACTTCTGCTTCTGTGACTGCCACGTAATTGGACACTGGCCGAAGAAGAAGATGCTCCCTGAAGTGCTCTTTCTGTCATCCACATCCCCAGCTAGATCAGCATCACTGAACCCTGTCAGATGCTCGCCGTCCTTGTTGGAGCAAACATAACGACAGCCAAGGTTCAGGGTCCCAGAGATGTATCTAAGAATCTGCTTGACAGCGCTCATGTGCTCCGTGGTTGGCTCCTCCATGAACCTGCTGACGAGGCCCACCGCGAACGACACGTCAGGTCGTGTGTGCACGAGATAGCGGAGCGACCCGACGATGCTCCGGTACAATGTCGCGTCCACTGGAGGATTCTGGCTATCCTTCGACAGCTTCAACCGAGGCTCCATTGGCACATGAACTGGATTGCAGTCGCCCATGCCGGCCTTGTTCAGAAGCTTGCTGGCGAACGCAGTCTGCTTCAGAGTGATCATGCCCGGAACCTGCTCGACCTCGATCCCAAGGTAGAGCTTGAGCAGGCCAAGGTCACTCATGGAGAACCTGGTGCTCATCTCCTCCTTGAACGTGGAGATTGCTGAGGTGCTGGAGCCCGTGATGATGAGGTCGTCGACGTACACGCCTAGGAGCAGCCGCTCGCCGACGGTGCCCCGCGTGTACACAGCGTGCTCTGACGGGCTGCGCTCAAACCCCAACGAGGTGAGCACCCCATCCAGCTTGATGTTCCACGCACGTGGAGCTTGACGAAGCCCGTAGAGTGCCTTGTGGAGACGGTAGACCTTGCTCGACTCACCGGAGTTGATGAAGCCCGGCGGTTGTGCGACGTACACCTCCTCACCGAGCTCACCGTTGAGGAAGGCAGTCTTCACGTCCATATGATGCACCTCCCACTTCTTCTGCGCCGCAACAGCGAGAAGGAGACGCACCGAGTCCAGCCGAGCCACCGGAGCAAAGACTTCATCGAAATCAATCCCCGGCCGCTGGACATAGCCTTTCGCCACCAAGCGCGCCTTGTATTTGAGGACATTTCCATCAGCGTCGCGCTTCAGCTTGTAAACCCACTTAAGTCCTATGGGTTTCTTCCCTGCAGGTAGATCACACAGGCTCCATGTCCCGTTCTCCTCGATCGACGCAAGCTCAGCGCGCATTGCTGCACGCCACTTCTCGTCCTGCTCAGCTTCCACAAGGGTGGAAGGTTCACCATGTGGCGTCAGAAGAAGCAGGTCATCGTGACCGTGCCCAACGTCGTCAGGTTGGTACAGGTCAGATATGCTGCGGTAGCGATGAGGAGCAGCAGGATCATCACTCTCATCGAAAAGCTCGGGGTCCGGTGACGACGGTGGCGTGACGAAGCGTACAGGAGCCACCGCTGCCGGTGTTGAGACAGATCGAGAGGGCGAAGTAGATGCTGCTGGTGTCACGTTGGCCAGAGTTGAAGAAGGCGATGCAGGTGTAGCAGCAGGTACAGGCGACACTTGTTCAGTTGGTGCAGGAGCGAAGCGAGCAGGCGTGGCTTCGTGAGAATACTCGACGGTGAACTCGACCTCCGCGCCAGTTGCTGCATCTGTGGCATCCCAGTTCCACCCTTTTGCCTCGTCAAACACAACGTCACGCGAGACGTGAACTCGCTTCGACGTTGGGTCAAACAGGCGATATGCCTTGCCACCTGGTTCATACCCAAGCATCACCATGGGCTGGCTCCTGTCATCAAGCTTCTTCAAGTTCGGCTTTGTCACCTTAGCATGTGCCCTGCATCCAAAGACTCGCAGGTACTTGACGTCGGGTTTCACGCTGTACCAGGCCTCGTATGGCGTACGCCCCTCCACACTCCTTGTGAAAGAACGATTGAGGACGAAGACAGCAGTTGTTACTGCCTCTCCCCAAAACCGAGCCGGCATCGCCGTCCCCTTGAGCATGCACCACGCCGTGCCGACCACGGTCTGGTTCCTGCGCTCGACCACTCCGTTCTGTTGAGGAGAATATGGAGCAGTGAGGTGCCGCTTGATACCGCGATCAGCGCACCAGTCCAGGAACTCTGATGTTGTGAACTCTCCCCCGCGATCTGTTCGAAACACACGCAGAGTGTGCCTCGATTCCACCTCGGCGCTGGCCTTGAATTTGCGAATTGCATCCGCGGCTTCATCCTTGGTGCGAAGAAGCTTGACCCACATGAAGCGGGAGTAGTCATCCACCAGCAACAGGAAGTAGCGGTTGCCCGCCGGAGTCGGTGGCGAGATGGGACCACAAAGGTCGCCGTGGACGAGCTCGAGTGGCATAGTGGCACGGTACTTGGCCACCTGTGGGAACGGGGCTCGCCGATGTTTGCCAGCGAGGCACGCCTCGCATAGCTGCTCCGCGTGTGTGATGCATGGCATGCCGCGGACCATCTCCTTGGCGGCGAGCTTGTGCAGGCCGTCGAAGCCCTGGTGACCAAAACGAGCGTGCCAGACCCAGGCGTCCTCGTTGGCGTGAGCGGCGAGGCAGATCGGCCGCTCGATCTTGAAGTGCACGACGTAGAGGCGGTTGCGCAGACGCGGGGCCTGAGCGATGATCCTCCGGTTTGGATCGCGCACCGTCATCATGCCGCCCTTGACGAGCGTTGGACACCCGATCTCATCGAGCTGTCCAATACTCACGATGTTCGTCTTCAGTCGTGGTATCCAGTAGACGTTCATCAGGGCCTTGTGGCGGCCGCCATCGACGGAGAACATCACCGTGCCGCGGCCTTGGATCTCGACAAGCGAGCCGTCGCCGAAGCGTACTGTTCCGGTCACCTTCCTGCTGATCTCCGCGAAGACGTGCTCATCACCTGTCATGTGATTAGACGCACCTGTGTCGAGGTACCATGCCGTGTCGGCGTCGTGGTCGTGGCGGCGCAGTTCGATCCGTGCACGTTCTTCGTTGAGGAAGACCTGCTCTCCCGTCGACGAAGGAGTGGTGTGCACGTTGGCGATGGCGGCTGGTTCCACCGCCATAAGGAGGGAGGCCTCCTCCTCTTCCTCCTCCACCTCGGCGAGATTCGCGGCGATGCCACGCTCACGATCTCGCTTGGCCTTTCGGCACTCTTTGGCCCAGTGGCCCGCCTTGCCGCAATAGCGACAATTTCCCTTCTTGCGCTCGCCGGAGCCCGTGCCCTTGTCGCCGGAGCTGGACCCTCCCCCCTGGTTTCCCTGGGGTTTAGGTTTGGGCGCAGGCTTGGTGCCGCTCGAGGTGCCGCCGCGTTGTCGATGCCGCGCAGCCCACTCCTCCTCCGTGAGGAGAAGTCTTCCGACGCCGTCGGTGACGTCGTCGAGCTCGTAGCCCTCCTCAGCGGTGGAGAAGCGGCCCGTGAGCTCCTCGATGGTGAGCTCCCGGAGGTTCACCGTCTGCTCAATGGCCATAGCCACCATGCGGTACTTGCGCGGCACCGCACGCAGGTACTTGAGCACCGCGCGGTACTCGTCGACGGGGTCGCCCAGTAATTCCAGATCGTTCACGATCGCTGTGAGGCGGATCGCAAAGTCCTCAATAGACTCACCAGACTTGAAGCGCAGTTGCTCCCATTCGCGGCGGCGCGTCTGGGCCTTGGCTTCCCGGACGCGCTCGCAGCCGAGGCGCATCGTCTTGATCGCCTCCCATGCCGTCTGGGCGCAATCCTTGACGGCGAGAGTGCGGACGAGCTCCGGAGGCACGGCATGCAGCAAGGCCGCGAGTGCCGCACGATCGTCGCCTTCCTCTTCTGCGCCGTACTCGATCACATCCCACAGATGTTGAGCCTGCAGTTGAACTCTCATTACCATTGCCCATTCAGCGTAGTTCGATCGCGTGAGGGTGGGGTAGCTCGCGGAGCCGGTGCTCTCCCGCACGACGCGCTCCCTGACCACCATCTCGCCTCCGCCGCGCCTCGACAGACTACGCCCACGCCGACGAGTTGGGGACGCAGATGTGCGTCGCGGCGTCTCCGCCGGGGGCTTGGACTTCCCCGACGTGCCGGTCTTGCCTTGCGCCAAGTCCCTCTCGCTCGGTTGTTTCGACATCTCCCTCCCGTGGCTCTGATACCACTTGTTGTCCCTAGACTACAGATCGAAGGAGGAAGAAGAAGGAATGAGTGGATGAACACGATGAGATTTTTGTGCAGCGTTCACTTTCTGCCGCTTTTCTGTTTTCCTTTTATTCAGCTGGAAACAAACGTGCTCCGCCCACTCCTCCTACTAAGCCGTGCCATCCCACGTCTTGAGAAGTGGTCGTCGAGCGTCCTAGTCCTACGCCCACGTCGCACAGATGCGAACGGAGCAGCTAACAACCCGAAAGAAAGGGAAAGGACTAAAACCCTGAAACTGCTAAACTGACGAAACTGAAACCTAACAGCACACAGACGTGCAACTAGCTTATTCAACAATATTGTCATGGAGGGCAGTTGATGAGTACAATATCGAGTCTGTCCACCGCAATAGCATCAAGGCAGAAATTACCCGGCTATTACATGAATACGCACACAGAAGGCAGAGTCTCTCAGATGCTTCTTCGCCTGCTTTGAATGAAGAGCAGCAAGAACAGTGTCAGCAGGAGCTTCAGTTGCTGGAAGAGCAGCTCCGAGAGAAGCAGACAAAATGGAGTGGGCAAAAGTCATGGGGGAAGGGGCAAAACAAGAAGCGCAAGGGAAACCATTACGGGCAGAAGATGCATTATCGATTTCATAAGCAGCCTAGGTTATCTCATGCTGGCTCATTTGCCAATTCTGCGCACAATGCAGGGTCAGGAATTCGCGATCAGGGTGGCCAACGATTTTCAGGAACTCGAGGAGGGCCAACTCGATATCGTGGCCCAAATTATCGCCGTCAGCCTTGTCCTGCCTACAGACCAGGAGTAGCCCCTGATGATGACCGAATTGAAGATACGAAATGAAAAGAGAATCTTCAATGCTGATCCATGTTGCTTGGTTCCTGGTAGTGGACGGAACCGCTACTTATGCATATAGCCAATGTACAGTTAGTGACCTTTAACTTCACCGTACTGTACCTAAACCTGAATGACAACCCGTGATTGTCACTGTCTCAGACTCTTATCATTGTTAGTTTGGCCATTTAACCTTCTTTAATCTCATATAATTTGGACTTTTGGAGCAGAGGAGTTTCTGTATGAAGAGACTTTTCGTGCCATTGTGTGTGGTTGCGGCCGGGGTTACCTTTCTCTTGTGTTTGTTGACAGGAAGGATGCGGCTGCAATTCATGGCGACGATTAAAAACTGCAGCGTGGTGATCAGTTCAGTTCCACTGGTGTATTTGGGGCCCTGCGCGAGAAGGGGAAGTCACCAGTTGACTCCTGCACATTTTGGTGCCTACTGGTGACCACGTCAGGTTGTGGCATGAGGGTGAAGGATCGCCCCATCTGTAATCTCGAACAAGTGCCGTCATCGTCGATGGAAGCTGGAAGGAGATATGGATCATGTCTCCGTGCCCAGCACGACGGTGGGAGATCAAGCTAGCTCTGGCTTACCACGACCGTCCCATTGCTCTCTTTTCACCGAGATGTGGTCTAAAACTTAGGAGGAGAGAAAGCATCACCAAGATGAAGATCTAGTTCACAGCGAGGACTACCGCCGCCTCCTTGACGAGTTCATCATCGGAACAGACGACGAAAATCCAGACAGCCCCTTGCGCCAAAGCCCAACACCAATAGTGCGTCCTATGTCCTATGCGCGTTTGATGCAATAAAAGTCTGTGTGCATCCCTTGATGTAGAGACCGGGGCTATTGTTTCCCATTTCGAAAAAAAAATCTCCTATGCGCACTCATCGATCTAGATACTCAACACCTGACTGCGACCCTCTGCCGGATATGGATCTGAACGAGGCACATTGTTCCAATGTATTATCCAGAGATCTTCAGGATTCTGACTCTCCTTTTTGGCTTCCAAGCCATACCATACATGATCTCACAAAAGAATGTAACTGATGTGACTAAATCTTATACTCCTTCCGATCAGAAAAGAATGTCGGCGATTTTATACTAGCTTAGTATAAAGTTTGTAAAGTCACCAACACACAGTCTTTTCCGATCGGAGGGAGCAATAGCTATATTTGTATGCATTCTAATAGTGACATTCCAAATGTTCTTTTGAATGTTTTTCAAACAGCTCAACTGAAGCCTCTGCTATATACTTGTTTTTTTTCGAAACAAGGCAAAATATTTGTCATTTTCATTTTCATTAATTAAGAAGTTTTCAAAGAAACGCCTAGGAAGAAGCCTATGACTTTACTAAAGCCTACTCACCGGAATTACATTGCTAACAAATTTAGCCTCGGCGAGGCTCCACAACCTCGCCTCCTCCTTGATCTTTGTGATGATTGTCGTTGCCGTAGATGCGTGATTATGAAAGACCCTAGCATTCCTCTCTTTCCAAACTTCCCAAGAGACAAGCATGAATATGGAAGCATGACCTTCCGAATATTTCCTTGTTTCAAATCATCTTAGTCAACCATTTTTGACACAAGCCTCATTCGCCCATAAAGACGTGTCTATACCGTCTTGCCCTAGCCATGGAAGGATAGCATTCTAGATGTCGGGTTCTTGGACTTGGTTGCAAAGGGGGGCAATTGCCACAAGTTGGTCACCCCCTACGAATCAAACGATCCGCCGTCCAAACTCTATTTTGTGGAACCAAGCATGCAAAGAACTTGCATTTAGGGGGAGCCAATATCTTCCACAGACAAATGCCTTCATTCTCCTAGTCCCATGGTACAGATCGTTGATGTTTCCATCAAATGTTATCTGCATGATGATATTGCCGGCCCATATCTAGAGGGTGTGCCTGATAATATTTTCTGGAAAATAGACATATATGGTATTCTTGCTATAAGTGACAAGGGTATAGTTAATAGAACCCGTATGTTGAGTACCCCTGAGGCCCGTTAAGCTAGGCCCAATTGTAATGATAGTCGAATACGAGTCTTTACCGTATGTCGATATTGTAATCTGTATCGGACCCTACCCTATCCTCGAGACCTGGCCACCTATATATAGGGGCCAGGAGGGGACGGTGTAGGCCAGATTGAAAGCAAGCCAGGTTAAACACCCAAGTTTACTTTCGACGCATACCTATTTCGACTAACTTTACCTTCGAGTTCATCCGACGCCCTATCTCCCCGATTCTAAGTCCTTCATCTGGGACATTTGTCGAGTTAACCCTCGTCAATTGGCGCCGACCGTGGGGACCTTGGGCGTTGGAATCATGAATTCGACGGCTTTTTCGTTTTTAGCCAACAGCAGTGCAGAAATCGACGAAAATCAAGAGATGGAATTGACAATTGGAAGTTTGAGCATCCTCATCGGGCCATCAGGCTCATCTCGCCTTTCAGATCCGACGAAACAAGATCCGACGACAAGTGAACCCGAAACAGTAGCAATGATGGAGTATTCCGACGGCTCTTCCAGCGAAGTAAACTCGCCGGTCAGCCCAGGAGAAGTGCAAAAAGGAAAAGTCGCAGAAGAAGCAAAGGAAAATCTCGACACAGAAGTCCAACTCGACGATCTTATGATCTGCCTCGACGATATCTCAGACAAATCAACAGACACATGGAAAACAGGGTTAGAGCTTTCTGAAGATCGTGACTCGATCTTCTCAAGCTTCAATAGTGATATCGGCAGACAATGCCAGGTGCTCGCCATTGTGGGAGACAACTCAGAAGAATTCGATGAAAATAACAACCCAGTGCTAAACCCAGCAAATATTGACAGAGGAGCAAATCACCTAGCAGAAGGGCAAACAGCAGAATCCCTCGCAGCCAGGGAAAAAATTCGACTATCAGTCGACGAATGGAGGATAATAAGAGAAGCCGTAGAACACGGCACGCCAATACCATCAAATTCCAGCAAAGACATGCTTTTGGGGTATCATTATACCCTAAGGCAGCAGGCAAAGCAACTAGCAAAGGAGAAAATAGAGATACAAAAAAGAAAAGATTCAGCCATGGCAGCTAGCGAAGCTGCTCGAAAAGCACGAAGCGACGCGTCATATAGTAACGCAAGGAAAAATCGTCGACACGGTTCAAGGTACGACAACCTCGAGTACTCCGACAGGCAAAGTATTTCCAAAAACCTTGACTCGTCCTTCCTATCGGTCGACGAGCAGGGGAACATCCTACCGAAAACCCCTGAAGCATCACTAGTAGCAGCGCAAGCATATCTACTTACAACTCGACCAAGTCCAGGAGATCCGATGGAGCATATGCATAGAGCAGCATTGAACGGACTCAACATGGTGGGCCACAAGCTATCAGCAAAATGAGAAGAAGCATATCACCGCAAGGAAGTGCACAAAGCAAGGTCACCTCGCCGTCACAACAGTCCTCGGCGCAGAAGCAGCAAGCAACGATCTCGATCGCCATCACCAAAACATCACGGTGGAACCCGAAGATCGCGATCCCCAAATGAAAGACGCGACTATGAAGACGACGAGAAAGAGATGGGGGCACCATGCTTTACCCGCAGGGTTCGCATCACTCCAGTTCCCAAGGGATTTAAATTACCTCATGATCAGCAAAAGTACGATGGGTCACAGGAACCACAATCATGGTTATCAGATTATCTACAAGCAGTGCAAATATTAGGAGGAACCAAAGAAACAGCAATGCAAAGTTTGCAACTACACCTCACCGGAGCAGCAAGGTCATGGTTGAGCAAACTAGAGAAAGAAACCATTGGAAACTGGGAAGACCTCACAAAGCAATTCACAGGCAACTTCAGGTCGACGTACAAGCGGCCAGCATCAATAGAAGAAGTTAAAGCGTGCGTGCAGCAACGCGACGAAACACTGCGGGCATACATCCAAAGATGGAGCCTTATCAAGAATTCGGCAGTCGAAGTTTCAGACGAAAGAGCAATAGATGCATTCATTATTGGATTAAGGCGAAGAGACCTAGTCGAAGAGATGGGTAGAATCAAGCCAAAAACAGTGTCAGACCTCATGGACACAGCAAACAGATTTGCAGATGGAGAAGACGCATGCAACAACAAACGGACGCGATCCCCAGAAGACGATAGAAGAAATAGATATGGAAGTCAAAGGAGACGGTCCAGAAATTACGACAACTATGGCCCCCATAGCCAAGTCGCCGCAGGATACAAAGACAACAGCTACCAAGGAAGTGATCAAAGAAGTTCAGGATATCGAAGTTACAGAAAAGAGGACTATAAAAAATTCCCCGCAAGAGAATCCAGAGAATACAACCCCTCGCCAGAAGATATGCTCAACGGACCTTGTCATATACACTCAGCGTTCGTCGATGGGAAGCGAGTATCAAGGCACGCAATGAAAGATTGCACAACATTCTTAAAACTTCAAGAGGCAGCACTAAACAAGCAAATTGAAGCAAGGCGACAAGGATTTGAAGGAAGCAACAACCCTCCGGCAAAACAGCAAGGAAACAACGGAGCTCCTCAAGGACAAGACCAGCAAAACCAGGGATACGACGACGACGAAGGGTACGTTCCATCAAAAGGACACATCACAGCAATGATACAACCTGTGCCCAAGTCAAACAAAGAAGAGAAGAGTATAACTCGACAAGTCAACCTAGCAGTCATCTCACCTCCAGCCACAACGGAGTATCTGCACTGGTCAGAACAACCAATCGAGTTCAACAGAGAAGACCACCCTATAACAGTACCTCGGCCGGGAAACGCGCCTTTGGTACTCAAAGCTCAAATCGGCGCGTATGATGTCGACAGAATATTCATGGACGCAGAGAGTGGAATTAACCTGATATACGCAAAAACACTCCGAGCAATGCATATATCACTAGAGTTCCTGAAGCCAACAGATTGTTCCTTCCATGGGATCGTGCCAGGAAGTGCTAATTACCCACTGGGTCGAATAGCACTCAATGTTTGCTTCGGCAACCGACAAAATTACAGAAGAGAAAAGCTAGACTTCGAAGTTATGGACTGGCCATCTCAATATCATGCGATCCTCGGACGACCCGCGTTTTCGCGATTCATGGCAGTGCCTCACTATACATATTTGGTACTTAAAATGCCAGGACCAAAAGGAATAATTACAGTCAAAGGGAGTTTTGAAGTCTCAGATCTCTGCGACAGGGAGTTCCACAAGATGGCGCAAAATTTTGGCGTAATAGCCAACCATGCAGAGAAGGCAAAAAGCGCAACTACAGAGGGCGTCAAGCTACTCGAAGGACGCGTCGCGGAGCCCGAAACGAAGAAACCACGAGTAGGAGCATCAGGAGAAGACACAGACGCAGGGGAAAAAGGGAAAGCCATGGCGGCATAAGCATCAGAAGACAATAAAGTAGAGTAGAACAGTAAGGCTGTAAAAGCCACGAGTTATACCAGGGGCAATGCCCTCTAGATCCAGAACACAGGTCATAGGCCGGATCTCTTGGGTCACCCCATGTATCTTACATTACAAGTATAATGAAGACGAAACGTTCCTCATATTCGAGTTTACGAGTCTTTCAAAGAGAAAATGCGGCAAACGCATGAGTCATACAATAACGCTCTGAGAACAAAATTTTCGCCATAAAAGTCGCGAAATAAAACACTCTCGCGTTGCACACATACAAAAATATGTTACAACATTGGGTTGTCAGAATCATCTACACCCAAAGGGTCTAAATAGTGAAACTCGCGGAAAAATGCGGCGTCTTCTTGCAACAGCCTTGCTATAATTCGTCGGGCAGGCTACAGGGTACTCTCCAAGTGTACTCGGAGGCTAGCTCCACCTGGAGGGTAGCTCAGCGACATAGAACTATAATTGAGTCTTGGTTTCCACTTGCGTATCCACCCAAGAGCAAAATTGGCACCTGCCACTAAGTTCAGTTCTATCAACCGATGAATTCGCTGGCTGGATCTAAAAGTATCAAGGAGAAGTGGGAAAGTCGCAGGTAAAGGATTGCGAGGAAGCATAACAGAGTGCATAGTTACGAGAGATCTTCTGCAGCCGTCCACCGCTTCACTAACGTGCTGAGCACGGTCCTGAAGCAATACAACAGCACTCCGGCGTCGAGGATCAGACCACAAGTTTTCAACACCTGCGGACATTTTCTCTAGGGCCGCATTTCGCTCGGTAACCCGACGATCTTCAGCAGCAAAATCTAAACAAGTGCCTACGAAGGCAAGAGGATATCATAAAAATAGCAGTGGGGCAAAAAGAGAGAAAAGATAAGTCGAAGGGAAACTTACATCGCAACATCTCGCAGGCGGACTCGATAATGCCAAGGAGAAAAGAATTGCATTCTTCGTGATGCTAAATTTTTGCTGTCAAGCTGGACACCTTATCATCAAGAATAGATACCTGCTTCGTCAAATTAGAAGTCTTGCTGGCTTTGTCAAATGACATCTGAGCTTGCCGCTTGGCTAAAGTTAGGCGAGCTTCAAGATCGGAAACCCTGGAAGAGTATTCTGCGTATCGACTGCATCGACTAGGAGTCGACGAAATCTGAGAACCGAACACGCGGGCAGAGGAAGGAGCAGGAGCAGGACCAGGAGTCAAAGGATCATTGACGTGCATCGACTGCAAGCCAAAAAAGGAAGGAAAAACATTTCAGAGAGACAGCATAAGACTTCTTACCCTAAGAAATATATTTACATAAAGTGCAAAACCCTATGACTAAGGTTCTCGGGTTGCACGCAACTAAAGTTTTTTACACTCAAAAGGAGAAATCTAAAGCTACAGAGAAGCCAAGTCTACGCCACCTCAGCATTACGCTCCATGGCAGAAGAAGGCATGGCAGTTTCCTCGCCAGAAGTCGACGGCGGCACTGGATCTTCCACCGCTGGAGGTGGTGCAGCAGATGCCGCAGAGGATGCCGAAGGGGAAATAAGTGTCACCAATGCAGGCGCCAACTTCTTCGCCTTCTCGAAAAAAGCCTTCATCTCATCGCGGGTGCGGCCATGGGGAGAGCTCACCCTCTCCCAGTCGAAGTCCGTACCGTGCGCAAGGGACAGTGCGATAGCACCCTCGGCGCCACGCTTAATAGAAAGCCCTTTCAGCTAGAGGGTGGGGTCTTCAGTTGTATCGAAGGACTTGGCAAGATTACTCAAGTCGTCCTTCGGAACTGCTGCCCTTTTCTTCAGCCACAACCCGACAAACAGTCATGATAGAACGCGGTTAACTAACTCGAAAGTTTCCTGGATAGATATCCAGTTTTCCTCGAGTAGGTTAACCGCAGTCATCAGAGGGTCATCGTCCGGTTGCAGGGCCGACAGAGATACCCCGGTAAATCCTGCACGACGCAAAGAAGATAGAAAAGAAAAGAAGGAGGAAGATGTCAGCACGTACAACAGTGCAACAGAAGTCGAAAATAGAAGACAAGGCGAAACACTCACTTTCAGCAGCAGTGGACATTGTGTGGAGACGCTCCGCCACGGCTTGCTCTCGCTGGGCATGATCCTTGTTGGCATCAGCTAAAGCTTTTTCAGCTTTCTTCGCCTTACCAAGCGCAGATTTCTGCGACTTCTCAGCGTTTGCCTTGGCAGTGGCAGCAGCATCATAAGCTTTCTGTGAAGCACGGAGCTCCGCTTCCAGCGACGCAATCCGAGCGTTAGCCGTCGCCAGAGCAACTACAGAAGAAGAGGCAAGCATGTCAGATAAGCAGCAAAGGATAAGTACAAAGAAAAAGTTGTGACTGGATGTCAAAAGTGCACCTTCGGACGCTTTCGCAACCCTCAGGTATCCAACACATTCCATGCCTAAGGCGACAAATCTCTTCAATAGTGCCTAAGAGAAAGGACGTGTAAGAGCACAAGTATATGCAAAGGAAAGACAAGAAAAGGAAAAGCAAAAGGAGTCGCTCACATCGTCGGGAGAACCCGCCGATGCATGGGCCTCAAGAGAAACGTCGGGTTCTTTGGCCTTTTTTGAGCGTTTGTTGCTTCGAGTTTCCGGAACCTTCTTGACAGAAGCCCTGGTGACCCTCGGTGCGGCAACTGGCTCAGGGGGCTCGGCAGCAGTCATTGGCGACATCAAAGGAGCAGTTGAATCATCTTTTGGCGGCTCTTCGTCATCTCTATAAAGAAGAAAATACGTTATATGCCATACTTCAGAAACAAGACAAGAATGGTGCAAATGAAGAACTCAAATAAAATACTTACGATGCCAGGAGGTCGAAGAATTCCATATCTTCTGTCAAGATAGGAGATTTCTCTTCAACTGCTTGTTTCAAAGAGGAACTCGAAGAAGCAAATTCATCGACTCGTTTCCTCTTCTTGTCCAAGCCAGTGTCTTCAGGCCGCACAGGAGGAGACGATGTCGACGAACTAGTATCCTCTTCTGATTCTTCGGCATCATCTCCGTCCTGATTATCATCAGCCTCGGGGGCTTCAGATACAGACATGGCCAGATCAGCCGGAAGGGGCCCTGCCTCTGGAAGAGGGGGGCGTGAGAGGAGAAATTGGTGTCCCTGCACGCGAATGCGTTACTAGAGTAAGTCAGGAAAAGGAAAACATAGTTTGAGAAACACGGAAATCGACAACAAGAAGCCAAGAAGTAAGCAGATATATACCTCAGGAAGAGGGTGCACGGAGTCAAAGAAATCAGCGGTCAAATCAACAACTGCATGATCCTTGGTGAGCTTGGTGAGACTCCTGACCCGCTTGTCGACATCTTCTTTCGATATCAGATCTTCAGAGACGCGGGTAGGATCTTCCAAGCCGGAGTAACTCCAAAATTTGGTAAGGCGGTGTTGTAGGGGTTGAACTCGACGTTGAATGAAAAACGCCATGAGTTGAATACCCGACAAAGCGCCTCCTTGACCTCCTTTTAAAGCCTTGATGCGAGACAGAAGAGGAAGAATTTGTTCGACTTCCGCATCTGAGGGGAGCGTATCCCACGACGCCAATTTCTTTACCTCCTGGGAAGCATCAAAAGGAGGTAGGCCGTATTCATCTTCAGGAGAGGATTTGCGGTCCTTGATATAGAACCACTTTGTCCTCCACCCTTGGACAGATGCGGCCATGGAAAATTCAAGGTATTGTGCTTCAGGGCGCACAGAAACGATGGCTCCGCCTAGTTCGGGTTTTCTAGCCAACGCAACATTGGGGCGGAGCTGAAAGATTGACCTCCAGAGAAGAAAGTGGGGCTCAATGCCCAAGAATGACTCGCAAAGAGTCACGAAACACGCAATGTGCAGAAGAGAGTTCGGTGTGAGTTGGTGAAGCTGCACACCGTAAACAAAGAGAAGCCCACGAAGGAACTCGTGGGCAGGAAGAGAAAGACCACGGAGGAGGAAAGCAAGGAACATTACTCGATAACCACTCGGGGGTTCTGGGATCCGCTCTGTGCTTGGAAACTTGATCGAATCTTGGGCGGAGATGAGGCCGTCCGTCCGGGCCTTCTCCACCTCCTTCTTCGTGATGGCAGAGGTCTCCCAGCTGGTCGCAGCGTTCGATTTTCCCTTGGCCATGGCGTTCTTGCTCGCTAGGTGCTTCACGCGCATCTATCAAATCTGTGCCTGGGGGCTATGCACGAAAGGAGAAGGAGGCAAGATTGACAATGGCGGCGGTGGCGGAGAGAAAGAGCTGGTAAACAGTAAAATTCCCCACGATCCCGCTTATATATCTTTTGAGAGAAGGGTCGTGGGCTGAGACGTGGCGCAAAGATCGGAAACGGTAAGCCCACTAACGGTCAAAAGTTAAGAAATTTACAGTACTGCCCACGCAACGGTTCGCAATGGTACAGAGTGACGTACTCATTGATGTCATAAAGAAGATAATATAAGAAAGAAGAAAGATGGCGCCGACAAGTGCAAAATAGGTGCACAAGACTGTATACGAAGGAGTTTCGATTATAGCCATGGGGGCTACTATTTTCAAGAGTGGTGAATACAACTTTTCTCTGAAGTGGTGGATTAGTATTCGACGACAAGATGTTCTTGAAAGTATCTCCAGTTGAAGTATCTCGAAGTTGAAGTATCTTGAGTTGAAGTATGATGGACTACAATATATTTTGAGCCTATACTCGAAAAAGTCTTTTTCGACTATAGCCTCGGGGGCTACTCCCATCGGGAGCGCTGAGCGTGCACCCGACGATATTTCTTGATAAAGCTTTAGAGTTGGAGGAGTGCAGGAGTGTTACTCCTATCGGGAGCGAGTTTTATGGTTGTAGAAACCCGAATATTTTCAGTCAAAATTTGACTGCGACATGAGATTCTCGAGTTACGTTATCGCAATGCAACTCGAATGCCGTGACTTGTCACGAAGGTAAGACCCCGGGATCCGTCCTGTGTGGCCTGGTATATGCACATGGATGCGCTCTGCTGGTATGTATCCGTGTCTACGACGCGAAGAAAATCCTGGTGGACGCACTGGGTACCCTGAGAATCACTGGGATTCATTCTTTGTAAGTCCTAAATGCGGCAGAAGAGTGGGTTTGACCGGTATCCCGAATTCAAGTCCAAGGGGATTGAATTTGAAGTAGGTGACAAGTATCTGTTCCGGCAGTTAACTGACCTCTTGATCCGTCAGAATTGTCAGGCTTGTTCATCAAGACCCCTTGCGAGCAAATCATCATGAACATAAGTCGAAAGACCAAGTCGAAGATTTCGAAGAATTGATCAAGTCGAAGATTTGAAGATTAGAGATTCAACCCGAATCTACAATTCTGGTAGAATCTCAGGGGCTACTGACAAGGGTATAGTTAATAGAACCCGTATGTTGAGTACCCCTGAGGCCCGTTAAGCTAGGCCCAATTGTAATGATAGTCGAATACGAGTCTTTACCGTATGTCGATATTGTAATCTGTATCGGACCCTACCCAATCCTCGAGACCTGGCCACCTATATATAGGGGCCCGGAGGGGACGGTGTAGGCCAGATTGAAAGCAAGCCAGGTTAAACACCCAAGTTTACTTTCGACGCATACCTATTTCGACTAACTTTACCTTTGAGTTCATCCGATGCCCTATCTCCCCGATCCTAAGTCCTTCATCTGGGACATTTGTCGAGTTAACCCTCGTCAATAAGAGACCACTTGGATGATTCTCAGAACTATATTTTCCTCCTATTCAAGAGAGGATGCTCAAGTTATCAAAGTAGTAAGCCTGTAAATCCTTTTAAGTTAATATTTATCAATACATATGGAGTAAATGAAATGAACTTTAGGTAAAACTTTCTTGCATATTAAGTACTTGAGGTAAATTTGCACTAGTCAGGGATGTACTTGAACCAATACATCAACTCAATCGTAAAAATTCATCAATGGAGCTGTGGTGTCTGTGCAAGTCTATTGGTCAACAATTGGAGCAGTTGATTCCATTCACAAAACTGTAACCGAATGACTTGGAAATGGTGAATCGACAAATAGCCAAGCTAATAACTGGTTATCTGATCTAGAAATGATGTGAATAGATCACGCGATGAACAACTAATGTATATGTACCTCTCCCTTGACCCAACCCTAGCTGCCGCCGCCCTTAACTCTGTAACACCCCAACTTTTGTAACCATGTTTAAGAAGAATTTAGTAATGAAAAAATGAGGGCCAACAAAAACTTTTTGTTCTTAATCAGATTTACTGGAGTCTCTTGCATGTTTGCCTTGTTTATTGTGTGATTGTTGCTTGTAAGTTTCTTGTAATTTGCTTGTTGAATAAGGTTGTGGACCAGCCCCTCCTTTTTCAAATGGTTTGACTATATGATGAGCTGACTTTGTGTGACTTGTTTGACTTTGATTGAGTTTCTTGTGCGTAGCTATGATCTACAGGTAGGCTTGTGGCCTAACCTATCCAAAGCACAATAAGATATCAGATGGCCAGTGGGGATATTCTTATAAACTAGTTTTAGTATATTTTCTAGATGAAACATATTTTGATGATTTTCCCCTTAAAAAGCCCTAAAACTCTTTTTCTTATGAAATGAGTATTTATTTTTCAAAATGCTAGTTTATTAAAAATTGGAAATGAGGCTCCCTCTTATTTGAGCACTCATTTCATTTTACAAATTTCTTTTATCAAGGTATTTTCCCAACTATTTTTCCTATTTTCAAAAATAGCAGAAATGGGAGGAATACCTCTTTGGTATTATTCTTGTCTCTGGAAAATTATGGAAATACTACCTAAGGCTTATAAATATATTTGTGGATTTTTTATCTTTCAAAAACCCCCACTTTTTTTGAAAGGTCAACAGTGGGAGAGCATCCCACTGCAATTTTTCAATTTTAAATAAATAAAGTGTATGTACAATAGATATACAGGATCTCAAGTGAGATCAGTAAGGCAAAAAAAAGAAAAGCTATACATTAATGTTGTGCTTGCAACCAGATTCTGAAGTTCTCAGCATGTTTCTTTTTCATTCTATAGCTGAGCATTTGCATCTCTTGGAAGAAGATTGTTTTCCAGGCATTGAATCTGGGATTATGGTCATTGAAGATCTTATTATTTCTGACAATCCAGATACTCCAAGCTCCAAGGATAATTATATCCAACGAAAAGGGCAGATTTAGTTTATCTCTAATTTCAGAGATACTTTCCAGGATTGATGAACCTCCAATTCTTTGTGGGCAAATAAACTTCCAGCATCTTAAGGCAAATGGGCAGGACCAGAAAAGGTGGAAGAGAGTTTCTTCATGATTTGAATCACAGTTCACACAGATATATGATTGCAAAACAAAGTTTTTTCTACTCAGAAGGTTCTTTGTGTTTAATCTATCATGCAGAAGAAGCCAGAAGAAAAACTTGTGTCTAGCCTGACATGAAGACTTCCAAATCCAGGAAAAGTGGGGAGGAGTCTGTTGTTCTCCATTCATTAGGAGATAGGCCTTTTTGGTAGAAAAAATGTTACTTCCCCAAATATAAGTCCATGAATCCAGATTACCTTGTTGGATGGAGCTTTCAAAATTGCTACAAATCTGTTCCATGTTCAAAAATTCCTCATAGGCTTGCTGAGATAGGGGAAGATGGAAAAGATCTTGCAGATATTCTTGACCAATAGCATCCTTAACTAAAATATTAAAGTCCTTAGTAAAAGTCACCAAGTGGGGAAATTTTTGGTGAAAACAGACATCTTGCCAAAGATCAGTCCTGAACATAGCAGTTGAACCACTTCCAGCTTTACATCTAGCCATTCCTTTATAAAGGTCCAGAAGCTTTAAGTGATATTTCCACCAAAAGGAGCCAACATTTAGCTTGTCAGGTAACTTTCCATTACTGTAGTAGGCCTCCCAGATTAAGTTAACCCAAGGAACATCATGTTTATTATAGAATTTGTCCAGATTTTTTAACAGCAGAGCTTTGTTCTGAATGGAGAGGTTTAAAACTCCAAGACCTCCTTGATTTTTTGGCTTGCAAACTTTGTCCCAAGATATTAGGGCATTTCCTCTTGCCTGGACATCTTGGTTCTTCTTTCTCCAAAGGCAGTGTCTCTTATATTTGACCATTTGCTCAAGGATTGTCACTGGGATTTCTAGAGTGCACATGTAGAAGATGGGGAGTGAGGAAAGCACTGATTTGACAAGTTCTAGCTTTCCCCCATAGTTTAGGAAATTAGCAATTCCACACAATCTTCTTTCCACTCTTGAGACCATGGGAAGGAAATACTCCAGAGTTGGTTTGGTAATTCCCAAAGGCAGACCTAAATAGGTGAAAGGAAAACTACCAGTTTTGCAATTCAGAGTGCTGGCAAAGTGAGCTAATCTTTCTGGACTCATATTGATTGGGTACATGCTGGATTTTTGATAATTCACTCTGAGGCCAGTAGATTCAGCAAAAGTATGAAGAATAGCCTTCAAACAGATCAACTGCTTTGCATCTGCAGGCAAAATGATTAATTTATCGTCTGCATATTGAATCACTGGGAAATCTGTACAAGAACCATATCTCATTGGTGCAGAAATGTTTCCTTGCACCATTGCCTTGTTAAGAATAGTTTGTAGCAGGTCAGCAGCCAACACAAAGAGTAGGGGGGAAAGAGGATCCCCTTGCCTTACCCTCCTTCTGCAATAGAATTTTTTCCCTGGCACACCATTTAGGAGAATAGCTGAGGTACCAGAGGACAGCAAGATTTCAATCCATTTGATCCATTTTCTCCCAAAACCTCTTGCTTTAAGAATATCCAAAATTGTAGAGTGCTCAATTTTATCAAAGGCTTTTTCAAAATCCAGCTTGAGCACCACAATCTCACTCCTGGATTGGTGACACTGGAAAAGATATTCAAATGCCCAACCAAGGCAATCCGACCTTTTTTCAGAAACCCATATTGATTTTTGTGAACCAATTTAAGAATCACCTTTTGCAATCTGTTGGACAATAACTTTGTTAAAATTTTCGGCACACTGTTAAGAAGAGAGATGGGTCTGAAATCATTGGCTAATGTGGGAGACTCAGATTTGGGAATTAGAGTTATCAATGAATCATTGATACTTTCCAGGCTAATCTTTTCCTCATAGAAATCCTGAATGAGACCTTTTATATCAGAACCAATTATTGGCTAGCAAGCCTTAATGAATTCATTATTAAATCCATCAGGTCCAGGAGATTTCTCATTTGGTAATTGTTTTATTGTATCCTCAATCTCCTTGTCAGAAAAAGGAGATTCTAAATTGTCCAATATTTGTTTGTCAAGGGAATCTCCAAAAAAAACATGTAAGTTGAATTTCATGGACAAGTTTTCAATTGTACCCATTATCTCTTTGAAAGCTTTCCATAAAATATCTGCTTTTCCATCATGATCAGTAATTTCACTCTCATTCTCTTTCAGCATGGCAATGTAATTGTGTCTATAGTTTATGGTGGCCTTGGTATGGAAAAATCTTGTATTAGCATCACCTAACTTGACCTATTTGATTTTCCCTCTCTGCTTCCAGTAAGCTTTCTGGTCTTGGAGAAGATATATTACATGAGACTTTAGAATATCCCTTAAATTCCATTCAATATCATTGAGAACTCTTATTTCCTCAAAGTTATCCAGCATTTCAATAACAAAGTTGACTTTTTCAATCTGTTTCTTAAGGCATGGGAGATTCCTTGACCATACCTTAAGAGCCCTTCTCACATTTTTGAACTTAGCATTTATCTTTTTTGCACTGTTGGTGAAGGACACAGGGATGTTCCAAGCATTTTTGACAATATCAATGAAAGCACTGTGCTGAAGCCAGTAATTTTCAAATCTGAAATTTTTTGCTCTAGGGATTTTTGTTCAAATAGAAATCACACATGGAAGATGATTAGAAGTTGGCTTCACCAGGGGATAAACAAAACTTGAAGGGTATGAAATAGTCCAAGAACTGGATGTGAAAAACCAGTCTAGTCTTTCAAACAAGGGAATTTTCTGCATGTTACTCCATGTGTATTGCCTACCTTTGAGAGGTAATTCCACAATGCCAAGCTTACTGATTGCCTCATTGAACATGAACATTTCATTGACTTCACCTCCTTCCCTGTTTCTGTCTGAGGGTTTTCTAATAAAATTAAAATCTCCAACAATTAGCCAATCCAAATCATCAGGCATATCTATGTTAGAGAACTAATCAATAAAGATAGATTTTCTATCAGCTTGGCAAGGACCATAAATATTTGTAATTATCCAGCTTTCAGCAGAAATGTTGTTTGTGAATTTCACAGATAAAGAGAACTCATTCTGAAAGGTCAAAACCCCTTTGAAAAGATTTCCATTCCAAATAATAATAAGACCTCCAGAAGCACCAACTGAGGGAAGAAATTCAAACCTATTGAATTTTCTGGGGCAAAATTTCTTGATGTAATCAAAATCAAATGATTCCCTCTTGGTTTCTTGCAGGCAGATAATATCATAACCAGATTCAACAATTTTACTGGATAAAGCAAGCCATTTCTTTTCAGAATTAATTCCTCTCAAGTTCCAGTTCAGAATTTTCCAAGATCTATTTAAATCCATTTAACCAGTGGGTGTACCCTCAAAACATTTGAGGGGAAATTGCAAAATATGCAACAAAGATCACAATAGTACTCATTTAACATAATATCTGGCAAAAAATAGTCTTCATAGGTCTTATGACAAACCCAACAGATATTCAACTTATTACAAAAGTTTCCAAATGTCAAGGTGGACCTCCACCTGATACACAACTTCATAAAGCAATACATGACAACCACTAGGCTTTCTTCTTTCCATGCTGGGGGCTAGCTCCAGCATCTTTCTTTCCCTTACTTTTGGGAGCTCCTTCCTTCACAGAGCCTTTCCCATTTTTCTTGCTTGGACCTGGAGCAGCATCTTATGCTCCCATTCTTCTGCTCTTGGAGGGCTTGAGGATTCTCTTGTCCAAGCCATCCTCTTTTACCTTACAAAATGAGATAGCCAAATTCTTAACAAGATTTGATTTAAGACTTGGAGGAGCAGAATTACAGGGAAGGCAATGCTTATTATTGCAATTTGAGTGATCTTTGAAACCCTCATTTAGCTCAGTAATTCTGGGACTTCTTCTCACCCCAGTTTCCACCAAATTTACATTTGCTCTTCTCTTTTTCTTGGGAGCATCAGGAGTGACATTGGGCAGAACTTGATCAGCAGTTTCCTCCTCCTTATTTGAAAAAGACTTGCTTATGTCCAAGCACCTTTCTTCATCAGCAAACTCTGAGATTTTGCAAGTAGGCTTCTGCTGCACACAATATTTTTCAGGGATCACAAAAGTCACAGAAGCCTCATGAGTATCAGCTTCAGAAAGAATATTCCAAAGAGGAGAGCAGAGAAACCCTTTTGCCCAGTCAAAATTTTCAGGGGATAAAAGCATAAGGGTTATAAAGTTAAACCAACTTACAGGAATCTGGAACACATTTGGCCCATTGGAGCTTGCTTCTTTTGCACAATGAGGGGCAAAATATTTATCCCAGAGTTTCATTCCTTCTTCAGAGAATATGGTTATGATTCCCTTTTCAAATACAAATCATCTATACCTAACTCTATCTATTTGACGCGTGATCAAACCATATCTCTAAATCATATACCTTGATCTCTATTTATATCATCTTTCCAAGATCATCTGCAAATAAACAATTTGTCTCTTCTCTTCTTAGAACGGTTGCAATCCAATATCTATACTTGGATTTCAGACTATTAGCTGAGAGACCCAAATTATATCCCTAAAAATATTTTGCAACTAGATAGGACCTCTCAATATTCCAGTGGATCTTTCCCTCCAATTATTATTAAAATCCTAATTATTCCCTATTTTGAAAATAAGACTATTCCAAAGCCTATCAAAATTTTCCGATTTCCTTCCTCCAATAAAAATAGGAAATGTGACTGATACGGCTTATCATATCATTTCCATCCAAAAATAATAATTTATCGAATTATCTTCTTTATACTTGTCTCTTTTTCCTAAAGTGCATGCAATGGTACATAGGCCATCTCTTGCTTTTCTTCCTTCTTATAAATTTGATAAAAAAATTACCATGCATTTTTTATGTCAGTATTACCTCTTTACCTTAGTACCTCATGGTGCTATTTTCCAAAAGTTTCACAAGCTAGTTCAAATCAATTTCCTTCAAATTTTGACATACACTTAGAATGACAAAGACAACTCATTGGCTCTCAGTTTTGGACATCATAATCAACATCTCATATCACACTTCTCTTATCCATTTAAGCCCGCCATTGCTTGAATATTATTTTGGATCTAGTTCTAATTCAAAATTCATCTAGGCTCATATTAATTTTTCTATCTCAAATCAAATTCAAGAACCACCAGACCTCACCTTGATCTCTCCATCACCTGCATCACCATGGTCGATCTACACCTCACCCATGCCATCTTTTTGTCCTCTTTTGCTTGGAGGCTTGAAGGTGGCCGAAGGTGCCAAATTTTGGTCAAGGTTGCCAATATCTCTCCATCCCTCTCTCCTATCCCCTCCATCCAGTAAACAGCCATGTGCAAGGATCCACCCCCACCTCCCGTCCCACTTTATCAGCCTCTATGGGCAGCCCTGGCCCTTTCCATCTCTCTCTATTGCTTTGGACACCGATGGCATGCCTCATTTTCTAAACCTACTCCTTTGCACGAACTGCCTCACCACTAGCCTCCCCTCTCATTTTAAAATCAAATACACACCAGGTCCAAGCCTTGTCGTCTTTCCCTTGCCCTCTCTCGACTGTGCCTTGATCGCTGACCAGGCATCGAGCACCTAGCGGGCGCGGTATTGGCGTCCTCCCTGTGAGCCGACCGACCTCCTTCTGATCCGTCCCCTCACAGTGGGCCTCGCCTCTCCCCCATTGGCTCCTTGGTGCAGCCTGGTTACTTCTCAGTGTCGTTTCCTTGTGTCCCCGACGCTGTCCGCTCTGGCCGGCCAAGCCAAGCGCTTTGTCGCACTGTACGCGTGCGCGAACCGCCTCAACACAACCGAGCCGCACACCCCTCCCTCCCCTCTTGTATATTCCAACACGAGGTCTACACCCTCCAGTCATCGAGGCCACTGACCCATCTCCCCAATCACTACCCTGTGACTCTGCCCCATGCCCGACATGGACAGAGCTCGGTGCCCTGTCACTCCTCTATAACCCAGCATCCCGCGCTCGCCCACCCCCTAGATAGCACTCCCTCTCCTCTAAATCAGACCCTCAATGAAGCCCAGCTCCCATCCTGCATTCCCTCTGACTCGAGCATCGCCGGAAGCTGCAACTCATCGAGCCGGATCTCGTCGTAGACGCGGCTGCTTCTCCTTCTTTACCTTCCCTCCTTGTTTCATACTTCTTCTCTGCATCCTACCCAACCTAACCATTCCATCTTATTGCCCAAGAGCTCTCCGAAAGGCCACGTTGTAAAGCTTCTTGATACGTCTCAAATGTATCTATAATTTTTGATGCTTCATGCTTGTTTTACACCATTTGCTTCATGTTTTGTTTACACTTCGTGGTGTTTTTATGCGATTTTTGGAACTAACCTATTGACAAGATGCCATAGTGCCAGTTCCCTATTTTCTGCTATTTTTGTGTTTCAAAAAAGCAACACAGGAAATATTCTCGGAATTGGACAAAATAAAAGCCAAAACTCCTATTTTTCCCGGACGAAGGACAAGGACCAAAAGAGAGCCGGAGGGGGGCCAGAGGGCAGGCTCACCAGGGGGTGGCACGGCCCCCTCATGGCCATGCCAGGGAGTGGTGAGGCCCCCCTGGTGGCCCTCTGACGCTGCCTCTCCGCCTATAAAGAGCCTTCGGATGAAAACCCTAAATCGATCGGCATTTTTCCCAGAACAGTTATGCAGCGCCGCCGCCATCGAAGACAAATTTTGAGGGACAGAAGTCTCTGTTCCGGCACCCTGCCGGGACGGGGAAGTGCCCCCAGAGCCATCTCCATCAACGTTGTTGCCTCCACCGCCGTCTCCATCGACTTCACCACCATCTCCACCAACCTTGCTGTCTCCTATGATGAGGAGGGAGTAGTTCTCCCCTGGGGCTGAGGGCTCTACCGGTAGCTATGTAGTTCACCTCTCTCTCCCATGATGTGATCTTTATGTGATCATGAGCTTTGTATCTAGTTGAATTGGTAGATGCTATTATTCAGATATTATGCTACTCCCGTGCTTTATTATTGTAATCTCTGGAGACACATTGTATCGTAATGTGAAGGTGACAGTGTGCGCATTATGCGTGTCTCTTTTGGCTAGTGTCTCTATGAATTGTTGGTATTTATTGGAACCATCTAGTGCGTTCATGGTGATAGTGTGGGACAATCTAGTTTAGGGAAATGTGAACTTTGAGGAGTGCTTCGTAGCCCTATGCATGATTAGTGTTTGTTATCCATTGGAGAATAGTTTAGAGTGGCATATTGAAGTTTTTATCGATTTGTTCAATTATGTTATTTTTGTTGAGAGCGACCACTAGTGAAAGTATGATCCCTAGGCCTTGTTTCCAAGCATTGAACACCATTTATTTTCACTTTTGTTACATGTTTGCTCGCAGCGATATTTATTTCAGATTACATTTACTACTTATAATCATCACTACTACTTGTATTTCACTATCTCTTCGCCGAACTAGTGCACCTATACATCTGACAAGTGTATTGGGTGTGTTGGGGACACAAGAGACTTTCTGTATCGTAATTGCAGGGTTGCTTGAGAGGGATAGCTTTGACCTCCTCCTCCCTGAGTTCGATAAACCTTGGGTGATCCACTTAAGGGAAACTTGTTGTTCTACAAACTTCTGCACTTGGAGGCCCAACACTGTCTACAAGGATAGAAGCGTGCATAGACATCACTTCTCCGTGCGATCGCGGAGCGCGTCCTCGTTCCCGTGCGACCGGGAGCCCCGCCTGCACGTCAGGGATGCCGAGCCTAGCCGTGCACTTGCCTCTCTATCCTCGTGTCGCTCCCATCGCCTCCTCCATATCCCCAAGCTCCCAAGGAAGCTCTGTAGACGTCTGCATCGTCGAGCTCCGACGCCGCCGTTCTTTGTCCGTGGGGCTCCCCTCCGACCAAGCCATCGACAGGGAGCTCGTCTGCGGGTCCGAGATGACCAAGCCGAGGTGTCGCACGCCTCTGCATCCCGTCACCTACTTCCTCGCCATCGCCTCCGTGTACTCGCCGGTGAGCTCCGCCCCGCCCTGCTCTCCTCCATCGCTATGTCACGGCAGCGCTGCTGTTCTGTCATCATCGCAGAAGGATCCATCATGGACCGATGGATCTCCATCTGATGGCAGCATGCAGCCCAGCAGGGTGCATGGCTGCAGGACGACAGGCCCCGCCCAGGCCGATTGGAGAGGACCGCCGATTTGGGCCAGCCTGCTCTGTATCTGCCCAGATCTGAAAGTGCAAACTTTGTATCCCTCAGATTTTGTGTGTTAGATAACAACATTAGGAATTTTAAGTGTGTGCTAAGTTGTGCAGGTTTGTCAGCTCAAGATTTGCCAGGCCGGATAATCCGGCCAGGGGCCGGATAATCTGCCCCTCCAAGTCAGCAACGGCTACATTTTGGGAGGGGCTATAAATACCCCTCCCCTTCTTCCACCTCAAGCTGCTCGAGCTGTGCAAGAAAAAGACCTCATTTGGAGCCACCAAATTCGCAAGATCTCCTCCCTCAACCCACCAAAGTTCTTGATCTTTGGAGAATCAAAGGAGAAGGCCTTGATCTACATCCTCACCGAAGCGATTTGATTTCCCCTCTCATTTGCTTGAGGGCCCCTTGAGTCTTGGGTTCCCTTGTGTCCCTTGACCTTGAATTGTGTGATTGACATCTTGATACTTGTTGATTGATTGCTTTGTGGTGCTTGGGAGCCTCCAATTCAGTTGTGGAGTTGTGCCCCAAGTTTTGTAAAGGCCGATTCCGCCTTGAGGAATCCCTTAGTGGAAAGTGAGCTAGGCCTTTGTGGCGGAAGCTTGCACCGGAGAATAGGGTGAGCCTTTGTGGCGTTGGTTAGGCCTTTGTGGCAACCACACCCCTCCAACGTAGACGTACTTCCCCTAAAAAGGAAGGAACTACGGGAATTACATCCGTGTCTCCGTGTGCTCCACTCTCAGTTACCTCTATCCTTTATTGCCTTTACTACTTGTATCTTGCTTAGCTTGCTAGTTGTCATATAGGTAAATTCACCTGAGTTGCATATCTAGAGAATTTACCTTTGTGTCAAGCCTAAATTGAAAAAGAATTAAAATTTGAGTAGCACCTATTCACCCCCCCCTCTAGGTGCCCATACAATCCGTTCAATTGGTATCAGAGCCTCGGCTCTTATTTCGGGCTTAACCGCCTAAGAGTATGGAAACATCACCTAGTGAGGGCTCGGGTCAAGTTTCCATGGGTGAGTTCAAATCTTTGGAATCATCCATGACTTCCATGACATCTCAAATAAGTGAGTTGCGTGAAATGATAGCGCAACTCATGCAAGCTAAAACTGCTAATGCTTCTCCACCTCCGGAAAAACCCGCTACTCCACAAGTGGAGAATGTGGTGGTTGATGTGGAGGGTGCCGACAAAAATGGCGATGCTATGTCTTCCACCAAGGGCGACGGGAAAGGTGAATTCCCTCATTGGTATTCACCCAACCCGCCGGTTCCTCATCCTCATATTAACCATAGGGGAGACCCACCTAAGCTTGATGCATTAAACTTTGGTCAATGGCAATATCAAATGATCTCTCATATGCGCAGTTCTTGCATCGAGCTTTGGAGGATCGTTGAGGAAGGTTTCAAGGCCGTGGATCCCCACAACATGACAAGAAGAGAGACGGTCGATAGTCAACTCAATGCTACCGCTCTTCACATGATTCAAGTCGCCGTTGGGTCCAAGGACTTGCCTCACATCCAACATTTCTCCACCGCCAAAGAAGCTTGGCAAGGACTCTCCGACGTCTTTGTTGGCAATGAGAGCATGAAGAAAACAAGATACATAGCTTTCTCAAATCAAGCGGAGGGATTCTTCATGATGGATGGTGAGGATCATCAAGAGATGTATAGAAGACTCAAGACAATTGCCACCACCTTCAAGAACCTCGGTGCTCACCATATTGATGATGAGTGGATCAAGATGAAGTACATTCTTGCTCTCACCCCATATGAGCCCGCGGATGTGAAGAGTGTTCAAGGAAAGCACAACTTCAATGAGATGACCTCCAATCAAGTGATGCAAGAGATTCAAGCCTACAAGGTTTCCGCACAAAATGCGGAAGATGCTCGTGCCCGTGCCATAGGAATGCAAAGAAGCTCTAATCTTGCATTGAAAGCAAGTGTGGTTGAGAAAGAGGTTCCTCCTCAAGCTAGTATTGAAGCAAGACTAGAGATGTGTCCCGAGGACATAAGACATGAGTACAATGAGCACATGGCCTTCTATGGAAAAACCTTTTGGGTTGATCCACACAAGGCTAAAGAAGACAATCAAAGAAGAAGCAAGTCAAGTGGCTATCAAAGGAATGACAACAATGGTCAACGGGTGAGGACTTGCTACAATTGCAATGATAGATTCCACTTTGTTGCCGAATGCCCATATGAGAAGAGAGAAGACCATGGTGGAAAGCTCATCTACAAAAGCAAGACCAAGTCACCTTCAAAGAAGCCATTTGTGAAAAAGGGTGGACCAAAGAAGAAACAACCAAAGTTTGTGTTCTTGACTCAAGAAGAGTACTCCGCAAGTGAGAGTGATAAAGAAGAAACTACAACTAGTGAGATGGCCGCAATGGCAACCACCTCCACTTCCTCCATATCACTCTTTGAATCCCCCAATGAGGACTCTCTTGTCAAGAACGTCAAGTGCCTTATGGCCAAGTCTTCCGAGGTATCACCCACACCTTTCTCCTCCTCTAAGACAAATGATGCTCCCTTGAATGACCTTGCTAGTCTTAGAGTAAAGGAAGAAATTATTGCTTTTGATGACTATGTGTCTAGTGTAGATGGTGTTCATAAGATTCACTTTGAACGTCTATTGAGCCAATATGGTAAAACTCTTGAAAAACTAGATGAACGAATGAGGCTTGAAAAGGAATATGCTCAATATATTGCCTCACTAACCGAGTCTCTTGAAGAAGAGCAAGAGGAACGAGCATCTCTCGAAGAGAAGCTCGATTCCATTGAGGAATCTAATAATGAAGTTGTTTCCAAACTCATTAAAGAGCGAGACCATGCTCGTGCTAAAGTAAAAATGCTTAAAAAGGAAAAGGTTGAATTTGGTGTTGGTCATGATATACTTGTTAAGGATTTAGAAGATCTTGACAAGGCTCACAAGGCCTTGGAAAGTGAACACTCTATTCTTACCAAGTCACATGAACAACTTCAAATTCAATTGACTAAGAATCATGTGCCTAGTTCTTCTACTTCTACTTGTGATCATGCAAATATTATTGAAGAAAATGCTAGGTTGAAAGATGAGCTTGCCAAGTCCTCCATTCCCATAGGTGAGAAAAACTTGAATGACCTTTTGAGTAAGCAAAAGGCATTCGGTGATAAAACGGGGATTGGTTTTGTCTCAAAGAAGAAGAAGAAGAACAACAAGAAAAAGAAGGCCAAGCCCGCACAAGCAAAGAAGGATCCTATTGTGGGTGGCAAAGCCACTCATGATGATCATGCGGGAATTGCTAACCCTCACTATGTCTTATTTCGTGATTATTATGGTGATGTCTATGCAAAATATGTTGGTCCAAATGATGGTTATGTTGCTTGGTCTATTTGGGTTCCAAAGACCCTTGTTGCTAACAAAAGAGGACCCATTGAGAAATGGGGACCTAAAACCAAGCAATAATCTCTTGTAGGACTATGCTTCCGGTGGATCAAAATGGGTGCTTGATAGTGGATGCACAAGTCATATGACCGGAAGCAAGGAGATTATGACGGAGATGAGGCCTAATGATAACAACATAACCGTCACTTATGGAGACATGTCACAATCTGAGGTATTGGGTCTTGGCAAGGTGGTGGTCGCACCGGATATTTCCCTTGTGGACATCATGCTTGTTGAGACCCTAGGTTACAATTTACTTTCAGTTCGTGCACTTGGTAAGATGGGCTTTGCCGTATTCATTGATAATGAAATTGTGGTACTCTTGTGGAGCAAGTCTCTAAAGGTCGCTTTCGTTGGGCACATTGAAAACAACTTGTATGTGGTGGACTTTTCTGGGAAAACCACTACAAGTGCAATATGTTTATTTGGAAAGGCCGATGTGGGTTGGCTTTGGCATCGCCGACTAGCCCATATCAATATGAGAACTTTGCAAAGCCTTCACAAGGGTGGCCACATACTCGGACTAAAAGAGAATATTTCTTTTGCCAAAGATCGTGTTTGCAGGGCTTGCGTTCTAGGAAAGATGCATGATTCTCCCCACCCAAGCAAGACTATCATTTCTTCCAAGAGGATCTTGGAGCTCCTTCATGTGGATCTTTTTGGTCCTCCATCTCATGCAAGTCTTGGTGGGAAGAAATATTGTTTGGTGATTGTTGATGACTATTCAAGATATACTTGGGTATACTTCTTCAAGCATAAGAGTGAGACTCAACAAACCGTCATCGACTTTGCCAAGGAAGTGGAACGTCAACATGGGCAAACTATTTTGGCAATTAGAAGTGACAATGGCTCGGAGTTCAAGAACTACACCTTAAATGGGTTTCTTAGTGATGAGGGGATACGTCATCAATATTCCGCTGCATACACCCCTCAACAAAATGGTGTAGCCGAAAGGAAGAACCGGACTCTTATGGATATGGCTAGGTCCATGTTGGCGGAGTTTAAGTCTCCATACAACTTTTGGGCCGAAGCTATCTCTACGGCTTGTCACTCTTCAAACCGGCTCTTTCTCCGCAAAGGCCTAAACAAGACTCCATATGAAATACTCACCGGAAGCAAGCCCAACATCTCCTACTTCCGAGTTTTTGGGTGTAAGTGTTTCTTTCAAAGAAAAGGAGTTCGTTTAGGTAAATTTGATCCGAAAGCAATAGAAGGTATTTTTGTTGGTTATGGTGCCGAATCCCACACTTATAGAGTCTTCAACAAGTCCACCGGACGTGTTGAAGAATCTTGTAGTGTGGTATTCGAAGAGAATGACGGCTCCCAAGGGGGGCGAGATGTTGTTTCTTGTGATGTAGATGATGAAATACCTCGAGAAGCCATAGGAAGAATGGGCGTGGGATTTTTTCACCCCATTGAGGGACACCTTGTGGCGGACCGAGAAGGACTATGCTCTACTCAAGTGGAGCCTTCATCTTCACAAGCTCAACAAGCCTCTCCCAAGGAAGCAACTAATGCACCAACCGAAGAACAAGACAAGGACCTTCATGAAGAAGAAGGGGCACCTCCATCCTCTCCGGTTATCTCAACCGCCCCTAATTCTTCACAAGACCAAGATCAACCGACTCATGAAGATAATGATGATCAAGGTCAAGTTAATGGTCAAGACGGGGACCAAAATGATCAAGATGATCAAGTGATTCCTCCTAGATCAAATAAGGAGATCGAAGCCCGTCGCAAGAAGAGGATTGAAAGGGACTTGGAACTTAAAGGTCATACCCTTGAGAGGGTTATTGGAGATCTAAGGAGCAAAGTGTCAACCCGGCGTCAATTGGCACAATTTAGCACTCATCATGCTTATATCTCCATGGTTGAACCCAAGAAAGTATTTGAAGCTCTTGAAGATCCGGATTGGTTGGATGCCATGCATGAAGAACTCAACAACTTCAAGGGCAATAATGTATGGGTGTTAGTAGAGAAGCCAAAGGAGTGCCGCAATGTGATTGGCACAAAGTGGATATTCAAGAACAAGCAAGATGAGCATGGGATTGTTGTGAGGAACAAGGCAAGATTGGTTGCTCAAGGTTTCTCTCAAGTTGAAGGAATTGACTTTGGAGAAACTTATGCTCCTGTGGCTCGCCTTGAGTCCATTCGTATCCTTCTTGCATATGCCACTCATCATAACTTTAAGTTGCAACAAATGGATGTTAAAAGTGCTTTTCTAAATGGTCCATTGAAAGAGGAAGTGTATGTTAAGCAACCCCCGGGGTTTGAGGATCTCAACTTCCCGAACCATGTCTACAAACTCCATAAGGCACTCTATGGCCTTAAACAAGCCCCACGTGCGTGGTACGAGCACCTTAGGGAGTTGTTGTTAGACCGTGGGTGACAAGGGTATAGTTAATAGAGCCTGTTAGTTGAGTACCCCTAAGTCCCATTAAGTGAGGCCCAATTGTAATGATAAGTCGAATACGAGTTCTTACCGTATGTTGATATTGTAATCTGTATCGGACCCTACCTGATCCTCGAGACCTGGCCACCTATATATAGGGGCCAGGAGAGGACGGTGGGGAGGAGATTGAAAGCAAGCTAGGTTGAATACCCAAGTTTACTTTCGATATACATCTATTTCGACTAACTTTACCTTCGAGTTCATCCGACGCCCTATCTCCCCGATCCTAAGTCCTTCATCCAGGACATTTGTCGAGTTAACCCCTCGTCAATTGGCGCCGACCGTGGGAAGTCTGGGCGTTGGAATCATGAATTCGACGGCTTTTTCGCATTTAGCCAACAGCAGATCAGAACTCGACGAAAGTCAAGAGATGGAGTTGACAATTGGAAGTTTCAGTATCCTCATCGGGCCAACGGGTTCATCCCGCCTCTCGGACTCGACGAAATAGGATTCATCGGCAAGAAAGCCCGAAACAGAGGAAAGATTGGAGTCATCAGAAGGCTCTTCCAATGAGGTAAACTCGCAGGTCAGCTTAGAAAAAGCGTCAATCGCAGAAGGCGACGAAATTGAGGAAAATCTCGACTCAGAAGAAAAAGCGTGTCAGACACACAACAGCACAAAGGACTTCGCCGGAAGAAGCAGCGGCGTCTCCAAAGTACATCAGTTATGCATCATTATCACTGAACCAGAAGATGGAAACAACAGCGAAGGAAGCAAAAAGTTCGACAGGCAAGTCGACAAGGTGAAAGATCACAACAAAAAGGAAAAAGAGAAAATCCACGTCTCGACTGGTGAATGGAGAATGATTACGTCAGCCATTAATCATGGTACAGAAGTCCCCGAGGGATCGAGAAGAGAAGTTCTAATGGGGTATCAGTATGCACTATACCAGCACAAGAAGAAACTAAGGGAGGAAAGAGACATGATGTTTCAAGATAATAACAGTACATCAAGAGAAGAATATTGGGAAGACTACAGCGAAGATTCAGAATATAGCAGAGAAATGCGTAGAGATCCAAAGCACAACAGGGGGGCAGCAGCATGCGACAGAGAAGAAGGGTACTCGAGGAGCCCCACCCCGCAGCTAGAAGAGGAGGAAGATAACCTGACACCAAAAACGCCAGAGGCAGCATTGGCAGCAGCGCAAGCATATTTGCTAGCTACAAGACCAGAACATGGAGACCCGCGAGAAAATATGCACCAAGCCGCGATACGAAGCCTTGGAATAGTAGAAGGTAAAATCAGGGAGCAAGCCCCAGAAGTGAAGTCGACAAGATACAAGGGAGGCGGCAAGGAGAAGTTCAGGTACAAGTACTCAAACGACGACTATAGTGATTCATCAGAAGAGAAAAAGCGACAGAAAAGGAAGGAGGATGCAAGAAGTATAATAGCACAAGCTCGAGTAGATAAATCACGGCATGCTTGGAGGGAAGAAAATTACGAAGACGATGATAAAGATATGGGTGCGTTATGCTTTACCCGTAGGGTTCGCAAAACGCGAGTACCCAAAGGATTTAAATTACCTCATGATCAGAGCAAGTACGACGGGTCGCAGGAACCCACCTTATGGCTTTCAGATTATCTACAAGCAGTGCAAATATTAGGAGGAACAAAGGCAACTACAATGCAAAGTTTGCAGCTACACCTCACCGGCGCTGCCCGGTCTTGGTTGAACACCTTACCCGACGAATCCATTGGAAGCTGGGGGGAACTCGAAAGTCAATTCGCAAGAAATTTTCGTTCCACTTACAAGCGCCCAGCATCACTGGAAGAAGTTAAAGCATGTGTGCAGAAGAAAGGCGAAACGCTACGATCTTATGTACAACGCTGGAGTATAATCAAAAACTCAGCAGAGGACGTCTCCGATGAACGAGCAATAGACGCCTTTTCAGAAGGACTTCGTCGCTCAGATCTTGTGGAAGAAATAGGAAGAACAAGAACTACGACAGTATCTGAGCTAATGGAACAAGCCAACAAATTCGCTGATGGAGAGGACGCATATAATAATAAAAGAGGACGTTCGCCAGAAGTCGACAGAGTAAGTCGACAAAGGAGACGATACCGCAGCGGGGGCAACCAAGGAAGGCGAAGTCAGGTAGCCGCAGGTTATATACTAGAAGAGGAGGAAGGATACGAAAGTAAAAGGTTTCCAGCAAAAGGAACAGAAAAATCAAGATACTCTGGTCCTTCGGCTGAGGATATGCTATACGGACCTTGTCGAATCCACTATGCGTACCTCGACGGGAAAAGGGTCTCAAATCACCAGATGAAGGATTGCAGAACATTCCTAAGGTTGCAAGGTGCAATGGGGTCGATCCAAGAAGGAAGGCAAGGAGAGAAACGCAGAAGTCAAGGATATCAAACTCAAAGACTGTCAAAGCACCTAGAGTCAAAAGTATACATATCAGCTATGATTCAACCGGTGCCCAAGTCGAAAAAAGAGCAAAAGAGCATAACCAGGCAAGTGAACCTAGCAATATCGTAACCACCGGCCACTACAGAGTACCTACGATGGTCAGAGCAACCAGTCAAGTTCAGTAGAGCAGACCACCCACGGAAAGTCCCTAGGCCGGGCCACTCGCCTATGGTTCTAAAAGCACAAATAGGAGGATACGACATCGGAAGAGTGTTCATGGATGCAGGGAGCGGCATAAATTTAATATATGCTAGAACACTGAAGGCTATGTGCATCTCACCAACGAGTCTGAAGCCAACAGATTGCTCTTTCCACGGGATAGTACCAGGAGCAGCAAACTACCCTTTGGGAAGAATAGAACTCGATGTCTGCTTCGGTAGCAGCAAAAACTATAGAAGAGAGAAACTGGAGTTCGAAGTTATGGATTGGCCGTCACAATATCATGCAATCTTGGGGCGCCCAGCATTTGCAAAATTCATGGCAGTACCGCACTACGCATATCTCACGTTAAAAATTCCAGGGCCCAAAGGAACAATCACAGTACAAGGGAGCTTTGAGGTAGCCAATACATGCGACAGAGAATTCAACAAGATGGCGCAAACCTTTGGCATGACAGCAGAATACGAGAGGTTAAAAGGAGAAACAGATCATAATGTGCTACCCGACGTTGGACGATCCCTGCCAGATAAGGCTTTCGACACAACGCAAGATTCAAAGAAAATTTAGGTCCACCCTACGGATCCAAACAAGACGACATCAATTGCGGTGAACTTGGATCCCGCATAGGAAGGCGCGCTCGTCGAGTTCCTCCGTGAGCGCTGGGAAATCTTCGCCTGGTGTCCATCGGACATGCCAGGGGTTCCCAGGGAACTCGTCGAGCACGCACTAAATGTAGATCCCAAGGCAAAACAAGTCAAGCAACCACTGCGACGATTTGATGAACCCAAGAGGAAGGCAATAGCGTCAGAATTGCACAGATTAGAAAGTGCTGGATTTATCAGAGAAATAAAAACTTCGAGTTGGGTGTCGAACCCAGTAATAGTACCCAAGAAGAACACAGACGTACAAAGAGTATGTGTCGACTACACATCTCTCAATAAGCATTGTCCAAAGGATCCCTTCCCTTTACCCCGTATCGATCAAATAATCGATTCTACAGCGGGCTGTGCAAGGCTTTCCTTTTTGGATGCATATTCTGGCTATAACCAGATCAAGTTGAAAAAAGAGGACGAGGAAAAAACGGCCTTCATTACACCGTATGGGGTGTTTTGCTACCAAGTGATGCCATTCGGACTAAAAAATGCAGGAGCAACTTATCAAAGGATGATGCAAAGTTGTCTCGGGAGCCAAATAGGGCGCAACATACAAGTCTACATTGATGATGTAGTCATCACCACAAGAGAGGAGAAATCTTTAATCAGCGACTTGGCAGAAACCTTCGACAACCTGAACAAGTTCAAGCTTAAGTTGAACCCGACAAAGTGTTCCTTCGGAGTTTCAGCAGGACAACTTTTGGGGTTCTTGGTATCAGCACGGGGAATAGAGGCAAATCCAGAGAAGATTCAAGCAATTCTAACAATGGGGAAACCCACAAAACTCCACGATGTACAGAAATTAGCAGGACGCGTCGCGGCTTTAAGTCGTTTCGTTGCTCGATTAGGGGAGAAGGCACTTCCTTTTTATGCGCTCATGAAAAAGTTAGACGACAAATTCGAATGGACAGAAGAAGCAGACGCAGCATTTGCGCAATTGAAAAAAGTGCTTTCCACGCCGCCAGTGCTGGTCGCACCTAGAGAAAAAGAGCCACTCCTGCTGTACATCGCCGCAACCCATCAGGTGGTAAGTACAGTTCTAGTAGTCGAAAGAAGTGAAGAAGGCAAAGCTCATGGCGTCCAGAGACCGGTGTATTTCATCAGTGAAGTGCTATCTCCAACCAAACAAAGGTACCCGCATTATCAGAAGTTGGCGTACAACGTCTTCACAACTGCACGTAAATTACGACAATACTTTACTGTGCACCCAATTATAGTGGTCAATGAAGCACCACTACCGAACATATTGAACAACCCTTTAGCAACGGGCCGTGTCTCTTTGTGGGGAATCGAGTTATCTCCCATGGACATCATGTATGAAAAAAGGAAGGCGATCAAGTCGCAAATCTTGCCAGATTTTACAGCAGAGTGGCTCGAGTTGCAAAGCACGGGACCACCAGATTTATCGAGCACTTGGACAATGTACTTCGACGGTTCTAAGCGAGTCCAAGGCGCAGGCGCAGGAGTAGTATTGATATCGCCTCATGGCGACAAATTAAAGTATGTCCTAAGGATGAGCTTCCCACAGGCTTCTAACAATGAAGCGGAGTACGAGGCTTTGTTGCACGGAATGAAGATGGCTAAAGCTTGTGGAGCAACTCGCCTAAAAATATTTGGAGATTCTAACCTTGTTGTTCAGCAAGTCATGAACAGGTGTGATGCAATCAACGACAATATGATGGCCTACAAGAATTTGTACCATTATCTAGAAGGAACATTAGATGGATGCGAAGTCTCGCACATCAGCAGGAACAGCAATGAAGAAGCTGACACTTTAGCAAATATTGGATCACAATGCTTATCTGTGCCGTCTGGAGTATTTTGGGAAGAAATAGCGGAAAGATCAATAAATAATGCTAAAAGTTCGACTACCACGGCAGGCTCGGGGGCTACGATAGAACCAGAGGAGGTCATGATGATAGAGGAAACATGGATGCAGCCATATCTTGCGTACATGATAAATAAAAAGCTCCCAGAAGATGCAGTGGAGGCTAAGAGGATAACTCGAAGAGCGAAAGCGTTTGTTGTGTTGGAAGGAAAACTATACAAGAGAAGTATTACCGGCGTTTTGCAGCGTTGTGTCACACCCCAGGAAGGGCAAGCAATATTGAAAGACATACACGGCAGAGTATGTGGCCATCACGCTAGCAGCAGAGCAATAGCGGCAAAAGCTTTTCGAGCGGGATTCTATTGGCTAACAGCCATCGAGGACGCAAAAGATATAGTTCGAAAGTGTGAAGCATGTCAAAGGTTTGCATCAAGACCACATGCACCAGCAGCGGAGCTACAAACAATACCATTATCCTGGCCCTTTGCACAATGGGGACTTGACATGGTGGGAAAGTTGCACAAATCTTGGCCTGGAGGGCATGTCTATATGCTAGTGGCAGTCGATAAATTCACCAAATGGGTGGAAGCGGCTCCAGTAACAACTCAAGATTCTACAGCAGCAATCAGCTTCATCAAGTCGATAGTTTTTCGTTTTGGTGTACCACACAGCATCATCACAGACAATGGGACAAATTTTACTTCAAAAGAATTCAAAAGTTACTGCGAAGGATTGGGGATCAAGCTTAAATTTGCATCTGTAGCGCACCCGAAGACAAACGGGCAAGTCGAAAAAGCCAATGGCCTGATAAGTAGTGGAATAAAAAAGAGGCTTTTAGCACCTCTCGAGAAAGCCAAGAGCGCTTGGGTTGAAGAATTGCCCTCCGTTCTTTGGAGCCTACGGACTACGCCCAATGCAGCAACTCAAGAAACTCCTTTCTTCCTGGTCCATGGCGCAGAAGCCGTGCTTCCAGTCGAAGTTACACACGAGGCTCCAAGAGTGACAGCGTATGATGAGGCGACATCGACAGAAGCATTGCAAGACGACGTCGATGCGCTAGATGAAGCAAGAGACAAAGCATTAGAAAGGGCTACGCAATATCAACAAAGCTTACGAAACTACCATAGTAGTCGAGTTCGTCCACGATCCTTCGTGGTAGGAGACCTTGTCTTGCGACTTAGGCAAGATAGCCATGGGAAATTGGAGTCCCCTTGGGTGGGACCTTACATCGTCATGGAAGTCATACCAGGAGGAGCATATCGACTACAAGACAAGAAGACTGGGAAGGATGAAAGCAACCCGTGGAATGCAGAACAGCTACGACGTTTTTACGCGTAGACTAAATATAAAGATATCAATATATTCGAGTTAGCCTTCTGAACCCAGAACATGAGGCCACGGGTCAGGTTCTTTGGGTTGAACTCGACAAAATTGTACGATTCTTGTGTTACTTCTCCGCTCAGGGGCTTCAACCCCTGGGTCGTACGAAAAAATTATTATAGCAAGATGAAGGTTCTTTCCTTATTATAAGGTTGCTTAGACAACCCGATGAATATTGAGAGAATTTGGTTCATAAGAAGAACCCGATAGTATTTCTACCTATTTTGGTTCGCAAAGAGCCTAATATATGGGAAACATACCTCAGAACATAAATTGTTCTCATGGTACTAGCAAAAGACATTGAGTACTTGGACAATATTCATTACAGATAAGTAGCAAGGACACGATAAAAAGAAATTACATAAAAAACATAAAAAGTCCTAGCGGAGGTGGACTTCAAGCTTCATATTCCCTCTGGCAAAGAGTGCCATCGAAGATCTTCACGTCGAACTTCGACGTCCCGATATGGAAGTCGAAGGCCATGAAAAAACCTTGACGGATGTCATGGTCCTCCGCAAACTGCGCCCAGCCTCCCCTGAAGTACTGTTCGCCGTCGCCATCGTACCATACCTCCACCTCGTATGGGATGCCGCCGCCAGATTGTTCGCGGAGAACAGCTTCTCGCAGCTCGCGGCCATCCATAAACTTCGTAAAATTCAGCGGTAATCGCTGAATCTCACGGCATTGCGCCATGGCAATACAGAGGAAGGAGAAGACTTGAGGAGGAGTAGCGGGAGCAGCAGGCGCAGTTGGAGGAGGAGCAGCAGGGCCTGGAGTGGCGCTGGTCACTTTAGGCTTGTTCTTGCTCCCAGGTGGGCGGCCGGGACGACGCTTAGCCGGAACGTCAGAAGAAGTTCCTGCGGCGGCTGGCGTGGTTTTCTTGTTCTTACTTCCACGAGGGCGACCCCGACCTCGTGGGGCTACCGGAGAGCCAAGGGTCAGACGAGAACCTTGAGCATCAGCCATGAGCGCAACAGAAAAACCTCGCAAAAACCCTAGATGGAGGAAGAAGATGATGCGGCGGAGGAGTCTGATTAGGGTTTTTACCTTAATCAGCAGGCGCTTTATTTATAAGCACATATTATTGGGCCTTCGGGATACAGCAAAGCCCGTGAACATAATTTACAAGAGGAGTTAAATTCTGCGCATAGCAGACGATAATATCAAAGAAGAAGGGAAAAAAAGGGGAGAAGATTATGCGATAAGAAAACCTCGACTTAGACTCGGGGGCTCATCAAATAATAAGAGGTTCACGGAAGCAAGAAGAGCTGAACTTTGAGCCTATGCTTGACTACAAGTTGCCAAACATAGCCTCGGGGGCTACTCCCATCGGGAGCGTTGAGCGCGCACCCGATAGAGATGAGATGATGAATATTTAAAATGCAGAAGGATAAGCATATAAAACTTCGACTACGTAGTCGACAAATTGAAGAGAGATTACTCCCATCGGGAGCGAGTTTTATGGTTGTAGAAACCCGAATATTTTCAGTCAACTTTTGACTGCGACATAAGATTCTCGAGTTGCGTTATCGCAACGAAACTCGAATGCCGTGATTTATCATGAAGGTAAGACCCCGGGATCCGTCCTGTGTGGCCTGGTATACGCACATGGATGCGCTCTGCTGGTATGTATCCGTGTCTACGACATGAAGAAAATCCTGGTGGACGCATTGGGTACCTTGAGAACCACTGGGAGTCATTTTTTGTAAGTCCTAAATGAGGCAAAAGAATGGGTTTGACCGGTATCCCGAATTCAAGTCCAAGGGGATTGAATTTGAAGTAGGTGACAAGTATCTGTTCCGGCAGTTAACTGACCTCTTGATCCGTCAGAGTTGTCAGGCTTGATCATCAAAACCCCTTGCGAACAGGTTATCATCATAAAATATAAGTTGAAAGACCAAGTCGAAGATTTGAAGAAGACGAAGAATTGACCACGTCGAAGATTTGAAGATTAGAGATTCAACCTGAATCTGCAATTCTGGTAGAATCTCAGGGGCTACTGACAAGGGTATAGTTAATAGAGCCCATTAGTTGAGTACCCCTAAGGCCCATTAAGTGAGGCCCAATTGTAATGATAAGTCGAATACGAGTTCTTACCGTATGTCGATATTGTAATCTGTATCGGACCCTACCTGATCCTCGAGACCTGGCCACCTATATATAGGGGCCAGGAGAGGACGGTAGGGAGGAGATTGAAAGCAAGCCAGGTTGAATACCCAAGTTTACTTTCGATATACATCTATTTCGACTAACTTTACCTTCGAGTTCATCCGACGCCCTATCTCCCCGATCCTAAGTCCTTCATCCAGGACATTTGTCGAGTTAACCCCTCGTCAGTGGGTTTGAAGTTGGGCAAATCGAGCCCACTCTTTTTACTAAGAGGGTCAATGGGGAGCTTTTCGTATGCCAACTATATGTTGATGATATTATTTTTGGCTCTACTAACAAAGCTTTTAATGATGAATTTTCAAAGCTTATGACCGATAGGTTCGAGATGTCTATGATGGGCGAAATGAAGTTCTTTCTTGGTTTTGAAATCAAGCAATTGAAAGAAGGGACTTTCATTAATCAAGCCAAATATGTCCAAGACATGCTCAAGAGGTTCAAGATGAAGGAACTAAATGGGGCCGCCACACCAATGGCCACAAAATGTCATCTTGAACTTGATCCCAATGGTAAAGATGTGGATCAAAAGGTATACCGTTCTATGATCGGTTCGTTGCTTTACCTTTGTGCATCTAGACCCGATATTGTGTTGAGTGTAGGTGTGTGTGCAAGGTATCAAGCTGCTCCTAAAGAAAGCCACCTTATGGCGGTTAAGAGAATCTTTCGATATTTGGTTCATACCCCAACTTATGGGCTTTGGTATCCCAAAGGCTCGGATTTCTCTCTATGTGGCTTCACGGATTCGGATTGGGCCAGTGACAAGGATGATAGGAAATCAACCTCCGGAGCTTGCCAATTTCTTGGTAGGTCTTTGGTGTGTTGGTCTTCTAAGAAGCAAAATTGTATATCTCTCTCCACCGCCGAAGCCGAATACATTGCCGCCGCAAGTGGATGCACTCAATTGTTATGGATGAGGCAAACTTTAAAGGAATACGGTGTCAATTGTGACAAAGTGCCTCTTTTATGTGACAATGAAAGTGCTATCAAGATCTCCTATAATCCGGTGCAACATTCAAGAACCAAGCATATTGAGATCCGGAATCATTTCATTAGAGATCATGTTGCCCGTGGTGATATTGAGCTTGCATATGTTTGCACCAAGGATCAACTTGCCGATATTTTCACGAAGCCTCTTGATGAAGCAAGATTTGGATATTTGAGGAATGAGCTAAATATCATCGATTCAAGGAGTGTGGCTTGAACATCTTGCAAATACACCTATTTTTCAATGCTTGTTTGGTTTAGGTGTGGGCATGGAGATAGGGGGAGTGCGGTCCTAATTAATTGGGCTATCCCTCCCCCATAATGTCGATACTAATTATATAATTCTCTTAATATCATTTTTGGTGATATATGAGCTTCAATGACGAGTAGTGGTTATGGACTCAAGATACATCTTCGCGGTCCAATGCCATAACACTCAAACATGGTGGCTTCGGCCACCGACCTCTTCTTTTTGAAGAGTTGATTCCTTGCATATCTTATTTGAGGTCTTGGTGTTCTCTCTCGGTATTGTTTCTTTTTGATATGGGAAGGCACTTGCATTGGATATTTCGTTGATTTGCTCTTGCAATGTTAAGTGCCGAGAACCACTCCATGTTTGCTGTCTCACCTAAGCCATCCTATCTCAAGACATCTAATCTGTGCACACGAGTTCAAAGCTTTCGTCAAAATAACATCTGTTTTTGAAAAATTTACCAAGTGTTTGAGTTCTGGCGCTCCAGGCCGGAATATCCGCCCCCAGGACGGAATATCCGGGGGGGCCAGATTATCCGGGTCACTCTGGCCGGATAATCCGGCCTGGTTTTGGCCGGCTATATAAGGGGCAGGGTCGGGCTGCCCTAGGGCAGTTCCTTCCCCACCCCATCCTTTGACTCTTAGCCGCCGCCGCCGCCCTCCCGTCACCGCCGCCAGAGCTCCGGCCATCTCCTTGGCCGGATTTCGCCGGGAGTTGATCTCCTTCCCCTTCGGAGGGCTTTCACCAAGCCGTTTTTGCGATGGATGCGGGTATTTTCCTAACCCTAGGGTTGATTTTACCTTTGCATATTCTTGGTGCTTGGCCCTCTAGTTGTTGTTTTCCTCTCCCATGAATTATGTTGTATGATTGCCTTCCCCGATCTATCAAATTGTAGGCTGCAGCAATAGTTAGAAAAATTTGTCGAGGGGCCGGATTATCCGCCCCCTGGGCGGAATATCTGGGTGACCGGATTATCCGCCCCCTAGCCGGATAATCCGTCCTGGAATGTACTGTTATTTGTTTTCTCTGTTGCTGCCCTCAATTTGATGTTTTGGTGAAGTTTGCTTATTCATACTACATGATTCTTTGATCCTTTCCGTAACTCGTGTGCATATGCTTATCCCCATGCTCTCCGTGCATCTCTCTTTCACAGGTGGTTCGGGGTTGCCGAAGCGCAAGCGCCGGTTGATTCCGAATGAGGAAGGAGTCCTCGTGGATGAGATTGCTATCCGTCGGGCTCAGAGGGAGGCTGCTAGGAAAGCTGAGAAAGAGAAGGCTGCCAAGGTTCAAGCCCGTCGTCGCAAAGGCAAAGCGACTCATCCTAACTACAAGAGCATGCCAGAGGCCGAGTACATTCTTGTGCGGCGGAACAATTGGTACGCCTCACCAAGAGATGAAGACATTGAGGACCGTGGTTTCTGGAATGAAGAGCAGTGGGGCATTTTCCGTGATGTCTATGAGCCTCTCAAGAACCCTTGTCGTCCGATGCATCCTATTGATTTTGATCACCTTCGCAGCAAGACCTATTTTGATGAAGCAGTTTCAGTGGTTGAGAAGTTGGGTTTGATGGGATTGGCTAACATTCAGTGCAACTATAATCCCGGTCTCATCAAGCAGTTCTATGCTACTCTTGTGATCCTGCCCAATGCACAGAAGTCAATGAAGTGGATGACTGGCGAGCATGAGTGTACATCGGACTTCTCTACGTTTGCCTCTCTTTTGGGGTATGCGTATAATGGAGACACTCCAGTGGGTCGCCGTATTCACAATCCGGGGACCAAGCCTGACAAGGACAAGCTCTATGACCTCTATGACTCCACAGGTGTTGTGGGCTTCATCAAAGGGCTACACCCTCTTTATGATCAGCTTGTCCGCATTTTCAGAGAGAACATTGCTCCTAGTGGTGGTAACAATGATGCTATTCGGACCTCTCTTGTTGACCTCCTCGCTTTTGCTCATGAGTGTGCTACTTTGACTGACCCTGCTGAGGACTTCACTCTTGATGTGATGGATTTCATCTTCTATGAGATCAAGGATGCTATCATTCAGAGGAACACCGTGCCTTATGCTCCCTTCATTATGCTCCTAATCAGGAATGCCCTTGGTGACTATGACATTCATGATGATAGTGTGGAGCACCAAGTAAAGAAGATGTATGTCAAGAGGTCGAGGTCTTCTGCTCCAGCTACTTCATATCCAGGCACTTTCATGGCTGATGCGAGGACGAGTGCTTCTGCTCGTGATCAGAGGACTGCTGCATCTGCTATGTCCAGGGAGGTAAGGAAGCTCAGTTGGTTTGAGCAGAATGTTCTGTGCATGAAGGTAGAGATCCACCGTGAGAACTACCAGGCCTATGTTGAGAGGAAGAGCATCCAGGACACTCAGCAGCTGATCCTTCACCGCCTCAGTGGTGCTCAGACCGCCGATCCCACACCCACTGCTCCTGTGCCCTATGACGCTTGGAACACCGATCGCTTCAACTGGGCAGATATGCAGAAGCATCTCTTTGATGCTCCAGATGCTACCACAGGAGAGACTCATCCAGAGGCTGAGGAGGACTTTGAGGATGATGATGCTGAAGAAGATGAAGGTGATGGCGGAGATTATGATGATGTGGACTCCGACGACATCGGTGACTGGGAGGATTGATTCCTCGGGACGTGTAGCATCGCTCTTCTCCCTTTTTGGTGTCTTGATGCCAAAGGGGGAGAAGTAGTTCTATTAGGAGTCTTACGGGATTTGCATGGGTGGAAACACAAGCTTGCGCGCTTATCATTCTTTGGCGCTTGTGTTTCTTCTTATTTCATTTGTCTTAAGTTTGGAACTTTGTGTGGTTGAACTTCGTGTGGTTTATTTGCTATCATGTGGTGTATGAGACTATGTTATATGTTCTATATGTACCATGTGGATCTTTATGTGTTGTTCACTTATATTTTTATGAGCTCATGGTTATTGGTGAGATGGCTATGGAATTATTGTTTGGTTTCTCGTCATTATCATATAAGGAATTCCATTTTGATTGAGTTATCCATGAAAAGGTATGCCGCCTACAAACTTAATTGTGTAGATGCACACATCTAGGGGGAGCTTTATATCTTGCTCAAATATTTGTTGTTTGAAATATTCGATCTCTCTTGCAAATCCTAGTGTTGTCATCTAACAGCAAAAAGGGGGAGATTGAAAGTGCAAACTTTGTATCCCTCAGATTTTGTGTGTTAGATAACAACATTAGGAATTTTAAGTGTGTGCTAAGTTGTGCAGGTTTGTCAGCTCAAGATTTGCCAGGCCGGATAATCCGGCCAGGGGCCGGATAATCCGCCCCTCCAAGTCAGCAACGGCTACATTTTGGGAGGGGCTATAAATACCCCTCCCCTTCTTCCACCTCAAGCTGCTCGAGCTGTGCAAGAAAAAGACCTCATTTGGAGCCACCAAATTCGCAAGATCTCCTCCCTCAACCCACCAAAGTTCTTGATCTTTGGAGAATCGAAGGAGAAGGCCTTGATCTACATCCTCACCGAAGCGATTTGATTTCCCCTCTCATTTGCTTGAGGGCCCCTTGAGTCTTGGGTTCCCTTGTGTCCCTTGACCTTGAATTGTGTGATTGACATCTTGATACTTGTTGATTGAATGCTTTATGGTGCTTGGGAGCCTCCAATTCAGTTGTGGAGTTGTGCCCCAAGTTTTGTAAAGGCCGATTCCGCCTTGAGGAATCCCTTAGTGGAAAGTGAGCTAGGCCTTTGTGGCGGAAGCTTGCACCGGAGAATAGGGTGAGCCTTTGTGGCGTTGGTTAGGCCTTTGTGGCAACCACACCCCTCCAACGTAGACGTACTTCCCCTCAAAAGGAAGGAACTACGGGAATTACATCCGTGTCTCCGTGTGCACCACTCTCGGTTACCTCTATCCTTTATTGCCTTTACTACTTGTATCTTGCTTAGCTTGCTAGTTGTCATATAGGTAAATTCACCTTAGTTGCATATCTAGAGAATTTACCTTTGTGTCAAGCCTAAATTGAAAAAGAATTAAAATTTGAGTAGCACCTATTCATCCCCCCCCTCTAGGTGCCCATACGATCCGTTCAAGATCCAGTTAAATTCGGCCCGTTAACCTTTTTTTCAGAAAGCAAATTAGTTACTGCTAGATCTGTGTTCAAAAATAAATCACCATAAATTCTGTGAGCATGAAAATTTCTATATCTAAATTTCTAATGAATCCTTATACAAATATCTATCATCCAGAATCATATCATGGCTATTTTATCCGGTAGATAATTTATGAGACTTTGTCAACTCAAATGTGTCCAAATCACCATTAAATCAATATCTCGAGTTTCAGAAGGTATTTGAGATTAAATCCAATTTTGTAGGATTTCCCTATGTTATACCTTTTCAAGTGTCACTAGGTTTCATGCAAATGAACTTTTATTTATTGCATGGTTGTTTTTGCAAAATACCACCAGATCTTCCTTTAGGGAATTATAAAACTTATTATGTGAAGTATTTTTTGGGTGGAACCAATTTTGGGTGATCATGTACTATGAATGCTTGCTACTGACCATAGGATAATTTTTTCTTTGCTTGTATGATTTTCTGGTAGAATTCGCTCTGAAACAGTAGTTTTCATCACTAGAAAAATCATAGGAAAATAACAACAAATCCTTTTTGAGTGAATCCACTTTTGTTGGACTCATAAAATTAATACCTTTCTGTTGGTATACTGGTTGCATGCTTTTGAACAACTATAATTGCCTGCAAGGTATTTAGAGCTCAATTAGGGTTTAGTTGGTAGGTAAGTCTTGTTTTATTCTTAGAAATAGTTATTGGTATATAAATACTTGAGAATTGTTCAGTATCTAAACTTGTTTGTTTATGATACTTGTTTGGTGTGGAATGTATGTTGTTGTGGTTTGTCCGTGTGTGTGCTTTCTGAATGCTTGCATGCTTATATGTTGTCATTGCTTATCGACGCTAGATTCGAACGACACCGAGAGTACCAAGGAAAGAGGAAGTATTTGGATATCAAGGAGAAGACCAGGGACAAGCTGAGAAAGGCAAGCCATCTAAGCTTGTTGCATGTCTAACCCCGGTTTTATTCCTTGCATATTTACAAATGTTTATGAAAGTGCATGTTTTATATTGCTATTACTCCTAGATAGCAATTATTGGTGACTTGGCTCAACAAGTCATTTGTTATCATCCTAATGGATGCCACCTCCTTGACATCTATTTATCCCCTGGGTTAGTGGCATTATGGTTAGCATCATGGACTTTGATAAACTTTGTAGTGGAGCAAAAACTCTAGGTTGGGACACTCAGATGGATTTGGAAAATGATTTCAAAAACCTTGGAACAGGAAGCTATTCCATTGAAGAATTTTTTTTAAAATGAGTTTTGAAAATGAGATGGGGGATGATTATCCCATAGCTGGAAGCAGGAAAGTTTTATAAATAACATTGGTGATCACTTGGTATCCACCGGAACAATTAACCCGTGCAACCACATTACCCTGGTATGGGACGGGGCTTAGCCCAAACTTTGTCTATTTTAGTGCGGGGAGTCTCATAACTATATAAGGGTTCGTGGTACCCCGGAAGTGGGTACGCGATATTCCGGAATCTGGGTTGACCCCGAGCATGGGGCAACACATATCACGACATATCCCGAGCCGCCGGAAGACACTTGGGTTCTCCCGCCCTGGCGCCGGAGTTACGCTCTAGAGGATGTACTGCCGCGGCGTGCCGGGGAGGTAGACTCCACAGGGTAGACACCTGTACTAAGGTAGATGAATGGAAGGCTCTGATCGGGTGCTTGTCGTGGCATAGGATGCTATGCAGGGATGATGCCCACACAATAAGTATCCGGATGGTATGGGTAAAGTGTACAACCTCTGCAGAGTGTAAATCTATTTGAATAGCCGAGTCCTCAGTCATGGACGGTTGGGATGGTCGCTACTTAGCCCAATGTCACTTGTGGTTTACAAAAATGATTTCTGAAAAACGGAGATTGGTGCTTGACGGAGTACTCGGAGGGCACTACCGTGGCATGATGGAGTTCGGAGTACTTGTAGGGTACTGCCGATGAATTGGGAGTTTGTCATGTGTGATTGACCTGGTTTTATGAATGGAGATGGTCATGTCTGATTGACCTGGGTTTTGAAATAAAAAGGGTTTCCCCCTTCCTAGAGATTTTTACTAAAAATGTTTTATAAAATATTTTAGTAAGGATATAGAGATGTCGTAGAACATGTTTTTGGACATGCTATATCAACACGAGAAGAAGGGTTTTCAAAGCAAATAAACTAGACTAGAGCCTTTCCTTGCTACAGCCATACTGCATATCAAACTGCTTCTCTTTAGATGGTTTGCGAGTATAATTCAAAATGTACTCACGGCTTTGTCCCTGGCTATTAACTTGGTCAGACTATGAAGAATACTATGAGGAAGGTGACGATGGTTACGATGACGCTGGTGCAAACTAGGAACGTCTCCCAGTCAGTTGCCTGTAGGGTAGTAGGCATGACGTGGGTCATCAACGCATGCTTGATATCCGCTGCTCAGTTGTAAACTTGCCCTGCGTGGCAATATCAGTCTTGGTCATGTGACCAATTGTAAGACTACTATATTCGGTATTGTAAAGGATGATGTAACTTTGATATCAGCTCGGTTATGTGGACTCACGACATACTGATCATAGGATTGTGAGTTGTATGCATAACAGGAAACCCGGAGTGGTAAACCGGGGTCCCCACAGAGTTGGTATCAGAGCCATCCTGACTGTAGGAGACCTTAGTTAGCATGGGCATTAGATATGAAAGTAGTATCTTGGTTAAAACTAATTTCAAAGTTTGCTTTCCTAATCGGCCAATAGAGTGGCTTATACTCCTCTTATCTCTTCAAAACTTCTAGTCTTACCACTCTGATTACCAAATAATTTTGAAGATTTTACTCTTTTGTATCATCCACTTCAAATTTCATTAATGGACATTGTACCCCAACTAGACCCGAAGATTAGTAGCACAAGATGGAGAGAATCGTCAGAAGTATGTCTTCAAAACTCCCCAACTACAAAGAAAGAAGACTGTTGGCAAGTTTTTTGTCTTTGGTTTGACACCAACGGCTCTGTCAGGAAGCTGACCTTATTCCTCTCTGGACCCGCACTTTTGAATTCACCAAGGACCAAGTCCTCAGTTGCTTGACTAGTGGTTGCTAGGTTTGTCAGGCGAATGTCCCACCAATGGCGCATCTCAGAAACCCCTCGGGAGACCTCACAACCATGTGACGTGATGCAAAAAGACTTGTAAATCTGCGCTCATCAAATCAACATCAATGGCTTAGCATCATGACAACTTCACCACCAATTTCCATCAAGTTTCTTCTGAAGCGGAAGTCAAGGAAATGAAGGAGTCAACAACTCTGCCCAACCATGACCCTAGGATGATTAGGATGAGCTTGATCCTTTTTATTGTGCTAACCTCAAATATGGCGAGTTGTTAGGTGTCCTTGGTACTCATAGTAACTTGTGTGTTCTTGATGATTGTTTGCAGTTGCTTTGTGTGTTTCTTGAGTGTGTATTATTACCTTATGCTTGTGCTTGTTTTGGCCTCTCAGTCTTAAAAACCCTGTAGCGTGTAAAACCCCGAATAGGAAACCTATCTAAAGGGTGGTTCCCTCTCATCTATTTATGTCATCTCGAGTAGCATAGATGAGTTACAACTAAAGCGCTAACTCTAACCTAGTTAGTAGTGGATAATAATCCTTCTCGCAACTTACCCAAGATCCGATGCAACAATTTTTGCTACATGCTTCAAGCTTCATCAAGACCTCTCTACAACGTCAAGGAGCAGAAGATAGACCCGCTCGGACTACGAAAGACTCATAGAAGACAATGACTTCACTAGCATAGGTTCCATTTTAAACTGGAGTCCTGCTAACCTTGTTGATACTCTCTTAAATGCTCCAGCACCCACAAATCTTCTAACAAGCCAACTAACATGGATCATAGTAGTAATGAAGCCAAGCCTCACCGGTGAAGTTCAACAAGTTCTTGGCATATCAAGACGAGGACTCACATGTTTGATCTCCACTAAGCGAATGGAAGCCTGAAGTCTCTTCAAGGTCCAGCTCTCGACTCACCTTCACCAAAGAAGAACCTTCACCTCTAGCACGGGACGACTTAGAAGAATACTTCCGGTTAGGACTAACATTGCCCTGATAGTTAGGAAGCGTAGAGATTTAAGTCTACAGATTCGACGTACCTAGCAAGACTGAAATTTAAGCGCCATTATCTGCAACCTCTATAGCACTCCAAGCTCAAGACAGAAGGGTCTACACCAACATCAAGCTTCAAGACGCAACACCAAGACTTGAAGACTCCATTAGGCTACACGAAGGAAGTGACGACTCCCAGCCAACAAGAGCTACCCAAGAAGCCTAAACTTTTCAAGACCTCAGCTACAAGTTTATAACCTTCTAACTTTCATAGAATCTTTATGGCTACACTAGTTAACCTAGCCGCATTAACCTCAAAGGTGTCTCGACAAGGTTTTCATCAAGGTACTTCCGGTGACATCAACTGTCGTGGGAATTTAGAGACAGTAGCCATGGGGATGGCTTATCGGAGGGGCTCAACGGTGGTGATGATGGGTCCGGCTCGGGATTGTGCCAATAGAGACACCTTGGTTTACCGAGGTTCAGGGACCTCCACGCCAGAGGTAACACCCCTACTTCCTGCCTTGCTTTCTATTATCTTCACAGTGGTTACAACGCTCCTCGAGCTATTCGGTCTAGAGGAGGAAGAAGAAGATGGATCCGATCCCCTAGGCTAAGGGTCTAGACCCCCTTATATAGGCAGGGGTCTGGTTACAGATTAGGTGGCTGGCTGCCCGGCTGCCGGCTCCTCCGTGGCTGCGTCTTCGGCGTGATCCTCTGGCCCTCTCTAACGGTAGCCACTTTATAAAGTGGCTTTCCCCTTTGGACCGGCATCTGGGAGGCATATGCCCTCCCTTTTTCCTAGGATTCTTTCATGGGGAGAACTCTTGCTCTCTGATTGGTCGAGCCCGGGCATGGCTTGCATCACGCCCGTCCTTCGCCTCTGTCGAACTTGTCGGGGCCAGGCCACTTTCGGCGAAGCAACCGTTGGGAAGGCCTTGTCATCTTCGCCCGGCTCCAACTCTCCTCGGTGGAGTCGCCAGCCGGCTGATGGCGCAGCCGGCCCTTTGGCTAGAGCCGGTCTTCTTTACCTAGCGCCGTGGAGATTCCTGGGATGCCAGCTGCCAGACAGTGCTGCCCTTGGCATACCCCTGAAGTCATCCCCACGACACTAGCCCCCGAAACTGGCGAAGTCTCATGGGTTTGCATGGGGCTTTGGTGGGTTTCTTTCCTCGCCAAAGTCTTGCTTGTTTCCATCGAAGTCCCAGGATTCCTCGTCCGGCTTGAAGACTGTCGATCTTGAGGTTTAGCCTCGCGGAGCGCCACTGGCTTTCTCGGGGCGTGCCGGCTCCAGGATTGATTCGGGACCTGCTTCCTCGGGGCCCGGACCAAGGTGCCACTTGTCCACGCGCCACATCGTCATATCCAATCGGCTCTGGCTCCACGATCTTTTGTGGCAACCGCGGTGGTTGCCCGACCCTTGCGCAGTTGTGGCGCACGATGGGGGGAGCGGTTGCCAGCTCATCGTGGGTGAGGTGAGCAACTGATCCGCCCTCCTTCTTTTAAACCGGGGACCGTTCTTAAAGCAATTCACCGGTCACCCGCTTCTCTTCTTCCCTCTGCGCTCGCTTGCCCCCGAAATCCTCTGCCTTCGAGCTTCTCCCCAATAGATTTAGGGTTTCCTGCTCACTCCGCCGCCATTCCGTTCATCCAGATCCGCACCCGAATGGCTCCCAAAGCATCCCGGTCAAAGGGGAAGGGGGCGGCCTCGGACGGAGACGCTGTCCCATCCCATCTACCAAAAGGATCCTAGGAAGGTTCCTGGTTGAAGGAGAAGCGGATCAAGCTGCTGCGCCAAGGTCGAGTGCTCCCGCCCGCGGATCTCGTGGGCTGTCGGCCCGCCGGCGGTGAGCGAGTACCTGCTCCTGAGCCCGGGGAAACGGTGGTCTTCTACGACCATTTCCCTAGGGGCTTTGCGCTGCCTGTCAGCAATTTCTTGCGTCAATTCATGGATCATTTCCATCTGCAGCCGCACCACATCGGGGCGAATGCAATGATGACATTGGCCACATTCGTGGCCCTTTGCGAAGCATACTTAGGCATCTGGCCTAATGTCAAGCTGTTCCGCCAGCTGATCTACTTCAAGACCCAAACGGCGGACGCCATTCTCGTAGTGTGCGGGACGGCTTCCTTCTATGTGCGCAAGACCGTGGACTTCCCTGGACTGAAGGGGAAGGATTCTTGCAAAAAGTGGCAGCGCTCTTTCTTCTATGTGAAGAATCTGAAGGAGGGCGCGGACCATATCAACCTGCCGCCCTTTGACACAAACGGGCCTGAGCGGGACAACAGGAGTGCTCCTCTTCCTCGCCCCACGCTAGACGTGGAGAAGATCCTCCAGCAGGTCATCGCTCTGCAAAAGGAAGGTGGCCTGAAGCCGTCTGACATCTTGCTCGCCTTTCTAGACACCCGTGTGTCACCCCTCCAGCGTCGCTCGCACAAGATGTGCTTCCTGGGGTCGGCCAGGGATCCAACTAGTCATTCTTCCAGAGCGCTGACAGCAACTGAGGTGGCGCAGAAGGCGAATCGAATTGCCGATGTCAAGCTTCCGGCCTCGTGGACATGGGGCCTGAAGCCTTACGACCGGAGTAACCCGATTGCTGAGGTACACTTGCCGGGCTCAGCCTCTGTCTCCCCTCCCTTGCGACGTTTTGACCATCTAACCTTTATTTGTCCGGTTCGGGCAGAACTTGTTTAGTCTACAGACTGCAGAGAACTCGGCCCTACGTCAAGCCGGCTTTGCCACCGATAGGGCGGAGTCAGATGACGAGGTCATTTGGGACGATGCCGAGGAGGATGAGGATGCCAGCTCCAACGCCGCCATCGAGAGTTCGAGCGCTACCCACGGCAACGAAGGAAGTGAAGAGCTCGAAGATTCGGGCGAGCCCCTCAGTCACTCCAGTAAGTTTCGAGGTCCCTCCTCCTTAAGAGACTGGTCCGAGGATGATGATGATGAACCAGGGTCGGTTGCCACCCCTGGGGGTGCAGCCCTTCATGTAGCCGCCGCGGCTGCCACTGGAGCTCAAGCCCCCCCGATTGTGGATCTGCCGGAATCTCTAGAGCAACCTCCTGTTGCTCCAGAGCCGGCCACTTCGAAGCTGGCAGACCCAGATGGGACCGGAGGCAGGGCGGCTGGCACCAAGAAAGGGAACCTGAGCCGGCTGAGAAGCGAAGGAAAGCGGAGCCGGCGATAAAGAGCCTGCTCCCTCCCAAGGCGAAGAAGGTGATCAAACGATGAGCTACCACAGCAGCCGGGTAAGCTTTTCGCCTCCGTGCTTCTCACCACTTTTGGCCGTCGCAGTTCTGATCAGCTCAATTATGGGGTGCTTTTTTCGTAGGTCTCCTATTTCCGTTGACCTGCTTATGCAGCCTCCCCCCGCAGTGGCATCGGGGGAAACTGAAACTTCGACTCCTGACCTCCCGTGCAACAAGAGGGCGCGCAGGGAGGATGCTGGTGGTGACCTGGGTCGCGCCGAAGAAAACCGCCATTCCCCGCAGTTGGAGGTTGCCGAGAGTGAAGTTAGGGCGGAGGAGCCTGTCTGCCCGGAGGCACCGGCGAGCGTTGTCTCCAACCCGGCTACCGCGGCCGAGGCCGTGCCTACGCGAGCCAGGGAAGCCACCTCGGCGGAAATTGCCACGCCTCCTCCTGCCATCGAAGAGACCACGCCGGGGAATGTCGCCGCCGCCAACGTGTCCTCTGACCTGCCTAGTCAGGAAGACACGCGCGAGGTCGCAGCGAAAGCGATGGATGAGGCCCCGGTGTGCGTGGGGGCACCGGAACCCTCGGAGCTGGCTGCTCAGACCTCTTCCAGCCCTGAACCTGCCCCAAGCGCGCGGGCTGTAGTGTCTGCATTTGGGACGGGGGCTGGCATGGCCGCTGGTCCTCTTCTCTTTGGGCTGGCCTCCAATTCTGGCGAGGCTCCTCAAGGACCCCTCACCACTCGGGTGGTGGGGAGTGAACACTGTGAGGCTTCTCTGGCTCCCGAGGCTACGACCAAGGACACTTCGAGGGGGAAAACTCCTGCTGCTGCGGCCGGGTCTGGTGTTGGGAGTTTAAGCTCCACCGGCCAACTTCAGCAAGAATGGGCGGATACCGCCTCGAGCGCCGAGGCCGGAGGAAACCTCAAGGACTAAGGTAACAGCTTGACCCTGGCAGAACTAAGCAGGCAGTTTTCTACCATCAAGGAGTCGCTGAGGAATGTCAACCTCCAGTTCCTTGAGGCAGCGCGGACAACCGATGTGAGTAATGTACTTTTAGCCTTCGATTTCTTCTGCCGGCTGGGAGTCGAGGCCTGTAGCTCTGTGACCAATTTTTCCCTTCACCGTAGCCCCGGAGTTTCGAGGTAGCTGTGGTGGCAGCTGGCTTGAAAATGGATCTTGCTAAGAAACGTCTCCCTTCTATTTTCCGCAGGACTTGAACACACTCCGAGCTAGCATCTTCCAGAAGCTGTTAGCGAAGTATCGTGCCGGCAAATCTCAGTACCAGGCTCTAAAAAAAGGAGCTGGAGAAGCTATCAGGTAAGCTCAAGATCCTTCGCCCCAAAATGCCGCTGCTGCCTTCTTTGTCCTCATGTTTCCATTCTCAGATGCCGCTTCGCTTATCTCCTCGCTTGAGTCCCGGCTGGCCAACTCAGTGTCGGCTGACGCAGTTGAGCTACTTAAGCAGGAGCATGCAGAGGAGCTGCAAAGTTTACGGTCCCAGGCCGCCCGGGCCCAGGAGTTGGAAACGGAGCTAACAGAAGTTCGAGAGGCGGAATCGAAGCTGCGGCTGGAGTTTGATCACCAATTGGCCAGAGAGCGAGACATCCTCTCCGCGAAGTATGACAGCGAGGTGGACGAGCTTCACACGTCGCTGGAAAGCAAAGTCAAGAGCCGCGATGCCAAGATCGACGAGCTGGAAACCCCTTCGGGAGCTTGACAGCAAGCAGCATGACATGGATCTCAACGTTTGGCGCGCTCAGGATCGCAAGCTCCACTCCGGCCTCCTGGGACTTGAGGACGCTCTTCACGGTACGCTTCTGCCCCCGCTTCCCAGCCCTTGCTCTTTCAAGCCGTTTCCTCATTTTTCGGCCGCTCTTGCAGGGGCCTTCCCTGACTCTGACGGGGCCGCGACAGTCGCGCTAGAGAAGTATTGGGAGGAGCAGAAGATCATCCCTCGTAACGACCCTACGACCAAATTTACCTCCGGAGAGCTGATGGCATTGGTCGAAGGCCGACTCCACCCAGTAGCCGAGCTGCAGGGCAAACTTCACCAAGTTGTTGCCTCTATGCTTAAAGCTTTGTGGCCTGGGCGAGCGGTGCCTGACAATATCCAGACGCTCCTCAAATGGATCCCGCTCGTGTCCAACTGGGTCGACGTTTGGAAGGAGTCTGCAGCCCGAGCCGGCGCTGCGCAAGCCTTGGAGTTCATGCTCTCATGGTACTCAGGTGTTAGCCTGGACCAATTAGAGCACCTTCGCGAGGGTGGATTGGCTGACCTCGACAAGACTAAGCTTCGCCAGTGTACTTGCACCATCGCAGAGTGTGCCGATACCGATGTGCTCTTCAACGTTGGGGAGAGCGATGAGTGTTTGGACGATGCGGATTTCGCGGAGCCCAGCTCTGTAGAGGCGCCTCAGAAAGCCTCCGAGGATCTTGCTGACAACTCCATTCCTCCATCCCCTAGCAGCGATGACTTCGTCCTGGCAGCTAGAACTGGCAACGCTGCTCTGCTGGAGCCGGCCGGCTCGCCGACGGCCCCCTGATTGTGTCAAGGTTTCTTTGCTCGTCTGTATGTGTGTTGAACTTATGCCCTGCCTAGTGACATCTCTCTCATGTATGCCGATGACGTTTCATCTTAAGTCCCTTATGCATCGGTTTCTAATTGTTTATGAACTGGATTTTGCCTGACCTCTTTCGACTTTTTCCTTTATCTCCCCATCCTTTGGCTCTTCTACCCCCAACTGGCAGCCTGGGGCCAGTTGGTCTCCCTTGGACTGGCAGCCGAATGCCAGTCTAGGGTGGGAGCATGTCGCGGAATGAGGAGTAGTACTTCGGTGCGTAAGAGATCCAGCTTGGTCCAGCCCACGCACAACTATTGACTGATGTACGCAGTTCTTAGGCGAACGATGACGCTTTTGACGTCTTGGCGTCTCTTCTTCTTAGTGATTTTCCTAAGTAGGTGACCTACCGGCTCCATTCCCTAGGGCTTATCCTAGGCCTAGAATAGAGGTTAGGCTCGAGGTCTGATCCGCACGCAGTACTCATTTGTCTGACAAGAAATTTGATTCATCGTGTTTCGGGCATTTCCTCTTAGCGATTTTCCTAGGTGGGTGACCTGCCGGCTCTGATCCCACGGCCTATCTTGCGCTAGGGACGAAGGTTAGGCTCTAGGTCCGGTACGCACGTAGTACTCGTTCGTCTGATAGGAGTTTCGTCGGTTTGAGGCAGCCGGTTCCCGTTTGGAGCCGACTTTCAGCCCCATGAATAACGCTAGAAAGGTAAAAGATACTTCAGAGCATCCTTTTCTGGGATCAGCCGTATGCCGCCCAACTTTCTTTTATTCATCGACACTTGTTCGGGATACAAGGTTTTTTGCCTTGGCTAGCCAAAGGTCTTAAGCGATTGACATCTTGACTTGTCTCGGGCGAGGCCACGAGGCGCACCCCCTACCGCGAGGAAGGGTCAGCCCCCGAGACAAGAACTTCAGCCTCCTTGCCCACTTCGGGTGGGAATTCCTTGGCGCCGCTTGCCGGCTTGAGGTGAGGAGCCGGCTAGCTCGGTGCCGGATGGCCTGGCTGGGTCGCCGCCACCCGCTGTAGTAGCTGACGCTTCTCCTCAGCGATGACTAGAGCCTCTGCCAGTTTAGAGCTGGCTCTCGCATATTCTATCGACTTCTTGTAGCATCCGGTGACAGTATTAACCCCACGAGGGCCAGGAAGCTTCATCTTCAAGTAGGCGTAGTGCGGGACCGCCATGAACTTGGCCAGGGCGGGTCGGCCAAGCAGCGCATGATAGGGACTATTAAGGTCTACCACCTCGAACCAGATTGGTTCGCGACGATGATTGTCCTTCTCGCTGAACAGCACTTCCAGTTGGATCTTCCCCATTGGCGTGCAAGAGTGTCCCGGCACAATCCCATGAAAGGTTAGCTTGGTAGGCTTCAGCTAGATTGCAGGGATCCCAAGCTTCTCCATCGAGGTACGATAAAGCAGATTGATGCTGCTGCCTCCATCGGTGAGCACGCGTGAGAACCGACAGGTACGCATCTCTGAAAACACAATTGGGTTCAAGACCAGCGCGTAGCCCCCGGGTCTAGGCATGAGTGGCGGGTGATCTTTGCGCCCCCAGGTGATGGATGCTTCAGACCAGTGCATGTACTGTGGTCCAACTTGCATGACTGCGTTCACCTCGACTCCAAACCAAGGTTCATCCTTCGGGTCTTCCGTCTGGGAAGTGAACATGTGATATTGTTCCACATTGGCTTCCTCTAGGTAGTCCCCAGCGGCCTTAGCCGACTGTCGGTTCTTGTTCCTCGTACTTCAGCTGGCAGGCCCGGCGGCGGGCCTGGCAGTTGGTGGCTGCCCTGCTCTAGGTCTCTGGTGAAACTGCACTGACGAGTAGTATGTGCCGCCGGCTTGCCTGAGACGCTGTGAAACTTGCAGGGTTGATCTAGCATCACCTCGATGGTGTACTTGTCCTTACTGAACTTGTCTCCTTTGCGCTTCTGACTTCCACCCGTAGCCCCCGGGCTTCCTTGAATAGCGGCCACTTGCTTGGAGCCGTACTTATTGTCATGACGCTCATCCTTCCTCTTGACGTGGCGATCTCGGTTGTGATGCCCTCCCTGGCCGGATGCCGGCTGAGATTGGCCTCCGGCTAGCACTGGCTCAATGTATTGCACCCTTGCGGCGGAGTCGGCGGAAGCGTACTTGTCCGCTATCGCCATGAAGTCAGCCATTGTCTTCGCCTCGGTCCTGTGGAGCTTATGCTTTAACAAGGTCCCTTCTCTGCATCCATCCTTGAAGTAGCCTATGGCCTGCTCCTCGCCCACTCCTTCGCATGAGTTGTGCAGCTCGGACCATCTCGTGAGGTAGTCACGGTCTGGTTCGTCCGGACCTTGCTTGCAGAGGGCCAACTACCGCGGGCGGGGTGGTCACTTGTAAGTCCCGGTGAAGTTCTTGATAAATGCTTCCTGGAAGTCATGCCATGAGTTGATCTGCAGAGCCGGCAGGCTATTGAGCCACGTCCGAGCAGATCCTGTGAGCATGAGCGGCACGTAGTGCACCGCTGTCCTCTTGTTGCCGCCCGCGATGTCGACGGCGGTGACGTAGTCTGACAGCCAGTCTTCCGGCTTCACCGCCCCAGTGTACTTGGGCATATCACGTGGGAGCGCAAACTTGGCCGGGAAGGGCTCGTTGCGGATGCGGGGGCCAAAGCAGACCGGCCCTGCCAAATACTCCTTTTCATCGAACTTGGAGTCCACCAGTTCGTTGAGCCGGTGGCGTGCATCATCCTTTGGCGGGTCGACGCGCTCTCCGATCCTCAAGCTCACGTGCGAGCGGGCCGGCTGGTGACCTTGGGCACCTTGGCCGGCTCTTGGAGTCGGCGCTGCTTGCGCTGCAGGCTTGCCATGTGCCGGCTCCGTCGCATCTGGCCGAGGGTGATTGCGCGGCTTGTTGGTGACCGCAGCCGGATCTCGAGGCTGCCGGCTGTGGTGGCCAGAGTGCTGGGTGCGATGGTTTCCACCGCTTTTGCCAGGAGCTCAATTGCTTTGGCTGTACTCCGCCGGGCCATGATTGGTTGATGAAGCCTGCGCCTGTGACTTGTTTTGGCCAGCCACGACGATGCGGTTGTCGTGCCGTGTGCCGCTCGCCTCTCCGTGCGGCTCCATCACCTGCTGCTGTAGATCGGCGGCATCCAGGAGTTCCTAGAGCCGGGCTTGCTTCTCCCGCAAGTCCTCGCCTTGCAGTCCGGCCAGTTCGGAGGTGATGTAGCATGCGGCACGGAGGTTCTTTGTGGGCGTGCTGTATGTAGGCTTGGCAATGACAGGAGGCAGCTTTGCCAAGGGCGTTGCCTGATTCAGCTCTGCGCCCAGTTCGCGGCCTTGTTGACGAACTTGTCCAGCCCGGCTGGGGCCATCTCCGGCCGGTGTGTAGCCTTGGGCGGTGTTGTACTCATGGAGCATGGAGAGGACGCGCTGACGAGTGTCTTCGACGCCGATCGCTTCCTTGAGGAGGTTACGGCGCGTCTGCTCCAGATCCTCAGAGAGCTTCGCTGGATCGGCGGTGAGGTCGAGTGGAGCGCGCAGGTTCGTGATGGTGGCATCCAACACGTACCGCTCTGGAGGTGGAAGATCTTGTTCCTGTAGAGGTGGACATTCGAGCGACGGGCGCGCGGTGCGCAGTAAGTCGCCGCCACCATCTTCCTCCAGGGCCAGCACTTCGACCATGGCACAAAGATCACTGCTTTCACTACAGTCTGAGCCTGTGTCACAGAGAGGGTCAAGCACATCGGTTACCTCCTCCGGGAAAGGCTTGGCGATGTAGAAGCGATGGCCGCCGATGTTGAGGAAGGAGCCGCTATCGCCGAAGCCATCCTTGAAGCAGGCCAAGTTGTCGCTGACGCAGTCGAGGGTGCCGAACCTCCAGACGAGGCCAGAGGCGACCCTCTCGCCGGGGATCGATGGGGATCCTGGCCGGAACTTGACTCCGGCCATTGCCGTGCGTTGCCGCACGGTGGGCGCTAACTGTCGTGGGAATTTAGAGACAGTAGCCATGGGGATGGCTTATCGGAGGGGCTCGATGGTGGTGACGATGGGTCCGGCTCAGGATTGTGCCAACAGAGACACCTCAGTTTACCCAGGTTCAGGGCCCTCCACGCCGGAGGTAACACCCCTACTTCCTGCCTTGCTTTCTATTATCTTCACAGTGGTTACAACGCTCCTCGAGCTGTTTGGTCTAGAGGAGGAAGAAGAAGATGGATCCAATCCCCTAGGCTAAGGGTCCAGACCCCCTTATATAGGCAGGAGTCTGGTTACAGATTAGGTGGCCGGCTGCCCGGCTGCCGGCTCCTCTGTGGCTGCGTCTTCGGCGTGATCCTCTGGCCCCTTCTGACGGTAGCCACTTTATAAAGTGGCTTTCCCCTTTGGACCGGCATCTAGGAGGCATATGCCCTCCCTTTTGCCTAGGATTCTTTCGTGGGGAGAACTCTTGCTCTCTGATTGGTCGAGCCCGAGCGTGGCTTGCGTCACGCCCGTCCTTCGCCTCTGTTGAACTTGTCAGGGCCAGGCCACTTTCGGCGAAGCAACCGTTGGGAAGGCCTTGTCGTCTTCGCCCGGCTCCAACTCTCCTCGTTGGAGTCGCCAGCCGACTGCAGGCGCGGCCAGCCCTTTGGCTAGAGCCGGTCTTCTTTACCTAGCGCCGTGGAGATTCCTAGGACGCCAACCGGTAGATAGCGCTGCCCGTGGCATACCCCTGAAGTCATCCCCACGACATCAACTCTCCAGCCATCAACTGCAACAAATGAAGATGATCTATATTATATCTACGGCAAAAGCGAGTATTCGACGCAGCTCAAATTATCACCGAGAAGTTAGAAGAGAAATCCGTGGAAGCCTAACTCTAACTTAGTCTCTACCCCTCTCTACTTCTACACTTAGGAATCTCGGGACGAGAATCTTTTTAAGGGGGGAAGATATGTAACACCCCAAATTTTGTAACCATGTTTAAGAAGAATTTAGTAATGCAAAAATAAGGGCCAACAAAAACTTTTGTGCTTAATCAGATTTACTGGAGTCTCTTCCATGTTTGGCTTGTTTGCTGTGTGATTGTTGCTTGTAAGTTTCTTGTAATTTGCTTGTTGAATAAGGTTGTGGACCAGCCCCTCCTTTTTCAAATGGTTTGACTATATGATGAGCTGACTTTGTGTGACTTGTTTGACTTTGATTGAGTTTCTTGTGTGTAGCTATGATCTATGGGTAGGCCTGTGGCCTAACCTATCCAAAGCACAACAAAATATCAGATGGCCAGTGGGGATATTCTTATAAACTATTTTTAGTATATTTTCTAGATGAAACATATTTTGATGATTTTCCCCTTAAAAAGCCCTAAAACTCTTTTTCTTATGAAATGAGTATTTATTTTTCAAAATGCTAGTTTATCAAAAATTGGAAATGAGGTTCCCTCTTATTTGAGCACTCATTTTACAAATTTCTTTTATAAAGGTATTTTCCAAACTATTTTTCCTATTTTCAAAAATAGCAGAAATGGGAAGAATACCCCTTTGGTATTATTCTTTTCTCTGGAAAATTATGGTAATACTACCTAAGGCTTATAAATATATTTGTGAATTTTTTATCTTTCAAAAACCCCATTTGGTTATGATTCCCTTTTCAAATACAAATCATCTATACCTAGCTCTATCTATTTGACACGTGATCAAACCATATCTCTAAATCATATACCTTGATCTCTATTTATATCATCTTTCCAAGATCATCTGCAAATAAACAATTTGTCTCTTCTCTTCTTAGAATGGTTCCAATCCAATATCTATACTTGGATTTCAGATTATTAGCTGAGAGACCCAAATTGTATCCCTAAAAATATTTTGCACCTAGATAGGACCTCTTAATATTCCAGTGGATCTTTCCCTCCAATTATTATTAAAATCCTAATTATTCCCTATTTTGAAAATAAGACTATTCCAAAGCCTATCAAAGTTTTCCGATTTCCTTCCTCCAATAAAAATAGGAAATGTGACTGATACGGTTTATCATATCATTTCCATCCAAAAATAATAATTTATCAATTTATCTTCTTTATACTTGTCTCTTTTTCCTAAAGTGCATGCAATGGTACATAGGCCATCTCTTGCTTTTCTTCCTTCTTATAAATTTGATTAAAAAAACTACCATTCATTTTTTATGCCAGTATTACCTCTTTACCATAGTACCTCATGGTTCTATTTTCCAAAAGTTTCACAAGCTAGTTCTAATCAATTTCCTTCAAATTTGGACATACACTTAGAATGATAAAGACAACTCATTGGCTCTCAGTTTTGGACCTCATAATCAGCATCTCATATCACACTTCTCTTATCCATTTAAGCCTGCCATTTCTTGAAGATTATTTTGGATCTAGTTCTAATTCAAAATTCATCTATGCTCATATTAATTTTTCTATCTCAAATAAAATTCAAGAACCACCAGACCTCACCTTGATCTCTCCATTACCTGCAGCACCATGGTCGATCTACACCTCACCCATGCCATCTTCTTGTCCTCTTTTGCTTGGAGGCTTGAAGGTGGTCGGAGGTGCCAAATTTTGGTGAAGGTTGCCAATATCTCTCCATCCCTCTCTCCTATCCCCTCCATCGAGTAAACAGCCGTGTGCAAGGATCCACCCCCACCTCCTGTCCCGCTTTATCAGCCTCTATGGGCAGCCCTGGCCCTTTCCATCTCTCTCTCTATTGCTTTGGACACCGATGGCATGCCTCATTTTCTAAACCTACTCCTTTACATGAACTGCCTCGCCACTAGCCTCCCCTCTCAGTTTAAAATCGAATACACACCAGGTCCAAGCCTTGTCGTCTTTCCCTTGCCCTCTCTCGACCGTGCTCTGATCGCTGACTAGGCATCGAGCACCTGGCGGGCGCGGTATCGGTGTCCTCCCTGGGAGCCGATCAGCCTCCTCCTGATCTGTCCCCTCACAGTTGGCCTCGCCTCTCCCCCGTTGGCTCCTTGGTGCAGCCTGGTTACTTCTCAGTGTCGTTTCCTTGTGTCCCCGATGTTGTCCGCTCTGGCCGGCCAAGCCAAGCGCTTTGTCGCGCTGTACGCGTGCGCGAACCGCCTCAGCACAACCGAGCCGCACACCCCTCCCTCCCCTCTTGTATATTCCAACATGAGGCCTACACCCCAAGTCACCGAGACCACCGCCCCATCTCCCCAATCACTGCCCTGTGACTCTGCCCCATGCCCGACATGGACACAGAGATCGGTGCCCTGTCACTCCTCTATAACCTAGCATCCCGCACTCGCTCACCCCTAAATAGCACTTCCTCTCCTCTAAATCAGACCCTCAATGAAGCCCAGCTCCCATCCTGCATCCCCTCTGACTCAAGCATCACCGGAAGCTGCAACTCATCGAGCCGGAGCTCGTCGTAGACGCGGCTGCTTCTCCTTCTTTGTCTTCCCTTCCTGTTTCGTACTTCTTCTCTGCATCCTACCCAACCTAACCATTCCATCTTATTGCCCAGGAGCTCACTGAAAGGCCATGTTGTAAAGCTTCTCCGTGCTGTCATGGAGCGCGTCCGCGTTCTCACGCGACCGGGAGCCCCGCCTGCACGTCAGGGATGCCGAGCCTAGCCATGCACTCGCCTCTCTGTCCTCGCACCGCTCCCATCATCTCCTCCATCTCCCCCAAGCTCCCAAGGAAGCTCTATAGACGGATGCATCATCGAGCTCTGACGCTGCCATTCTCTGTCCGTGGGGCTCGCCTCCGACCAAGCCATCGACAGGGAGCTCGTTTGCGGGTCCGAGATGACCAAGACGAGGTCTCGCACGCCTCTGCATCCCGTCAACTGCTTCCTCGCTGACGCCTCCGTGTACTCGCCAGTGAGCTCCGCTCCGCCCTGTTCTCCTCCATCGCTCTGTCACGGCAGCGCTGCCGTTCTGTCGTCGTCGCGGAAGGATCCATCATGGACCGATGGATCTTCATCTGATGGCAGCATGCAACCCAGCAGGGTGCATGGCTGCAGGCCGGCGGGCCCTGCCCAGGACGATTGGAGAGGACCGCCTCCCGCGTGCGTGGGCGCCAATTTGGGCCAGCCTGCTCTGGATCCGCCCAGATCCAGTTAAATTCGGCCCGTTAACCTTTTTTTCAGAAAGAAAATTAGTTACTGCTAGATATGTGTTCAGAAATAAATCACCATAAATTCTGCGAGCATGAAAATTTCTATATCTAAATTTCTAATGAATACTTATACAAATATCTATCATCCAGAATCATATCATGGCTATTTTATCTGGTAGATAATTTATGAGATTTTTTCAACTCAAATGTATCCAAATCACCATTAAATCAATATCTCGAGTTTCAGAAGGTATTTAAGATTAAATCCAATTTTGTAGGATTTCCCTATGTTATACCTTTTCAAGTGTCACTGGGTTTCATACAAATGAACTTTTATTTATTGCATGGTTGTTTTTGCAAAATACCACCAGATCTTCCTTTAGGGAATTATAAAACTTATTCTGTGAAGTATATTTTTGGGTGGAACCAATTTTGGGTGATCATGTACTATGACTGCTTGCTACTGACCATAGGATAATTTTTTTCTAAGCTTGTATGATTTTCTGGTAGAATCAACTCTGAAACAATAGTTTTCATCACTAGAAAAATCATAGGAAAATAATTGCAAATCCTTTTTGAGTGAATCCACTTTTGTTGGACTCATAAATTTGGTACCTTTTTGTTGGTATACTGGTTGCATGCTTTTGAACAACTATAATTGCCTGCAAGGTATTTAAAGCTCAATTAGGGTTTAGTTGGTAGGTAAGTCTTGTTTTATTCTTAGAAATAGTTATTGGTATATAAATACTTGAGAATTGTTCAGTATCTAAACTTGTTTGTTTATGATACTTGTTTGGTGTGGAATGTATGTTGTTGTGGTGTGTGCGCTCTCTGAATGCTTGCATGCTTATATGTTGTCATTGTTTATTGATGCTAGATTCGAACGACACCAAGAGTACCAAGGAAAGAGGAAGTATTTGGATATCAAGGAGAAGACCAGGGACAAGCTGAGAAAGGCAAGCCATCTAAGCTTGTTGCATGTCTAAACCCAGTTTTATTCCTTGCATATTTACAAATGTTTATGAAAGAGCATGTTTTATATTGCTATTATTCCTAGATAACAATTATTGGTGACTTGGCTCCACAAGTCATTTGTTATCATCCTAATGGATGCCACCTCCTTGACACCTATTTATCCCCTGGGTTAGTGGCATGATGTTTAGCATCGTGGACTTTGATAAACTTTGTAGTGGAGCAAAAACTCTAGGTTGAGACACTCAGATGGATTTGGAAAATGATTTTGAAAATCTTGGAACAGGAAGCTATTCCATTGAAGAATTTTTTAAATGAGTTTTGAAAATGAAATGGGGGATGATTATCCCGTAGCTGGAAGCAGGAAAGTTTTATAAATGACATTGGTGATCACTAGGTATCCACCGGAACAATTAACCCGTGCAACCACATTACCATGGTATGGGACGAGGCTTAGCCCAAAGTTTGTCTATTTTAGTGCGGGGAGTCTCATAACTATATAAGGGTTCGTGGTACCCCAGAAGTGGGTACACGATATTCCGGAATCCGGGTTGACCCCGAGCATGGGGAAACACATATCACGACATAACCCGAGCCGACAGAAGACACTTAGGCTCTCCCGCCGTGGCGCCGGAGTTACGCTCTAGAGGAGGTACTGCCTGGGCGGGCCGGGGAGGTAGACTCCACAGGGTAGACACCCGTACTAAGGTAGATGAATGGAAGGCTCTGATCGGGTGCTTGTCGTGGCATAGGATGCTATGCATGGATGATGCCCACACGATAAGTATCCGGATGGTGTGGGTAAAGTGTACAACCTCTGCAGAGTGTAAATCTATTCAAATAGCCGAGTCCTCATTCATGGACGGTTGGGATGGTCGCTACTTAGCCCAATGTCAGTTTTGGTTTACAAAAATGATTTCTGAAAAATGGAGATTGGTGCTTGATGGAGTACTCGGAGGGCACTACCGTGGCACGATGGAGTTCAGAGTACTTGTAGGGTACTGCCAATGAATTGGAAGTTGGTCATGTGTGATTGACCTAGTTTTATGAATGGAGATGGTCATGTTTGATTGACCTGGGTTTTGAAATAAAAAGGGTTTCCCCCTTCCTAGAGATTTTTATTAAAAATGTTTTATAAAATATTTTAGTAAGGATATAGAGATGTCGTAGAACATGTTTCTGGACATGCTATATCAACACGAGAAGAAGGGTTTTCAAAGCAAATAAGCTAGAGTAGAGCCTTTCCTTGCTACAACCATACTGCATATCGAACTCCTTCTCTTTAGATGGTTTGTGAGTACAATTCAAAATGTACTCACGGCTTTGTCCCTGGCTATTAACTTGGTCAGACTATCAAGAAGACTACGAGGAAGGTGACGTAGGTTACGATGACGCCGGTGCGAACTAGGAACATCTTCCAGTCAGTTGCCTGTAGGGTAGTAGGCATGATGTGGGTCATCAACGCATGCTTGATATCCGCTGCTCAGTTGTAAACTTGCCCTGCGTGGCAATATCAGTCTTGGTCATGTGACCAATTGTAAGACTACTATATTCGGTATTGTAAAGGATGATGTAACTTTGATATAAGCTCGGTTATGTGGACTCACGACATACTAATCATGGGATCTTGAGTTGTATGCATAACGGGAAACCCGGAGTGGTAAACCGGGGTCCCCACAAACTTGCCGCCGGCCTCCTCCCTCCTCTCTCCCCCGACCCCCGTGCAGCGGTGCCGTGCCGCACCAGGGTGCCTCACCTCGCCCGGTCCCGAGACACCCTCGTGTGCCTCCTTTGCTACTGCCACCGCCAAAGCGTTGCCGGGCAAAGCCAGCGGCATGGTGGCAGTGGCGGCTCTCATCGGCCTCCCTCCGGCAAGAGGTGTCAGCGGTCCACGTCGGCAGGCGTGGGAGGCAGTGCTGCGGGGGTGCGGCGGCCAGGGAAGCTCCGGCGGCAGGGCAAGGGAAGATGACGCTAGTGTGGGCGGGCTCCGATCTGGGCCCCAACAATGGGCCTGGAGAGGGCTTCTTCCTACACACATCCTCTCATGCTCGACCTGCAGCCGGGTCCTCCTGGGCAAGATCCCTAGCATGAGGCCGCCTGGGGCGGCTGTCCCAGGCTTGGCGGTGGTGACCTCCTTCTCCACCAAAGTTGGCCGACTGATGGTGGTTGATATGTCTCAAACCTATCTATAATTTTTGATGCCCCATGCTTGTTTATACACCATTTGCTTTGTGTTTTGTTACACTTCGTGGCGTTTTTATGCAATTTCTGGAACTAGCCTATTAGCGAGATGCCATAGTGCCAGTTCCCTATTTTCTACTGTTTTTGTGTTTCAGAAAAGCTACACAGGAAATATTCTCGGAATTGGATGAAACAAAAGCTGAACCTCCTATTTTTACCGAAGCTTCGCGAAGACCAAACATGAGATGGAGGCGGGCCAGGGGCCAGCCACACCATAGGGTGGTGCGGCCCAGCCCCTGGCCGCGCCACCACATGGTGAGGCCAGCTGGCCCATGTCCTGATGCCGCCCTTTCGCCTATAAATTCCCCTCGATGGGAAAAACCTAAAGGACGGATCGCTTTTCCTCGAAACATACTGCAAGCCCCCGCCGTCATCGAAGCGAGATCGGGAGGATCTAGGAGCTCTTTCTAGCACCCTGCCGGAGAGGGGAAACCCTACTGGAGGCCTTCTCCACCACCATGGGGTCGCCTCCGGAGTGATGTGTGAGTAGTCTACCTTGGACTATGGGTCCATAGCAGTAGCTAGATGGTTGTCTCCTCCACCATGTGCTTCATGTTTAGATCTTGTGAGCTGCCCTACATGATCAAGATCATCTTTGTGTAATTCTACGTGTTGTGTTTGTTGGGATCCGATGAGTATTGGTACTATGTCAAGTTGATGTGCTGAATATATATTTTATGTTATCTCTATGTTGTTTATGATCTTGCATGCTCTCCGTTGCTAGTAGATATCTTGGCCGAGTAGACGCTAGTGACTCCAAGAGGGAGTATTTATGCTCGATAGTTGGGTTCATGCCTCTAGTAATCTGGGGGAGTGACAGAAACCTCTAAGGTTGTAGATGTGCTGTTGCCACTAGGGAGAAAACAACATTCTTGTGTCCAAGGACATTTTCTTTGTTTACTTTACGAACTTTGCTTAATGCAGTTATTCGTTGTTCGCAACTTAATACGCAATGTTTGCTCGGACGACATTCGGAGGGTGGATTATTAATCATAGATGCTGTTGGATTACGGCCTATGTATTTTGTCGTAATGCCCAGGGTGAATCTCATAGTGATCCTCATGACATATGTATGTTATCTTTATTCTATCAATTGCCCAACTGTAATTTGTTTACCCAGCATATTGTTATTTATCTTATTGAGAGACACCACTTGTGAACTGTGGACCCCGGTCCAATTTCCTTTACATTGCTATACCATTTTACTTTTACTCTCACTATTTACTTTATTGCATACTATTACCTTTTACCACTCGATACGCTTAATCCTTTGTTTATAGCAAACCGGTGAGATTAACAACCTCATCGTAAGTTGGGAGCAAAGTTCTTGGTTGTGTTGTGTGCAGGTTCCATGTTGCTGCTAGGTGAAGAAGCTCCTACGTCAACTACCCACCAGCAATTTTACTAGCGCCATTGTCCAGAGTGTCACGAAGCTAGCAAGCATCACCTTCTGAAGTTTGGCTTTCTCCTACTGGTTCGATAAACCTTGGTTTCACAATTGAGGGAAGACTTTCTGCTGTGCTCATCATACCTTCCTCTTGGGGTTCCCAACGGGCTGTTACTTACAAGCCATCAAGCAATTTTTCTAGCGCCGTTGTTGGGGAGAAAAAAGACTTATGCAAGGGGAGTCTCTCACGCACAATCTTTTACTTTGTTTTTGTTTTGCTTTATTTTATTTTTACTTGCATCTTTTTATCAAAAATACAAAAAAATAGTTCCTTTGATAGTTTGCATTCCGTTACTTTTACTTTTAGTTCATTATGTTGTTCCCTAAGTATGTTTTGGAGGACCTTACAATAGGTAGTGGTTCTATTATTGGGAAAGGAAACATTGAGGAGTTCTTTAATCATATTAGTATGCATAAAGATGTTGAGGATAGATCTTTAGCTGAGCTTGCTCCTAGTTATGAAGTTGCAGCTCCTTATTTAGTTCACATGTTGGAGGCTAGGTTTGTTAACCTTAATCCTTTTATGCAACAAATGTTTCTTAAGCTTCATGATATCGAAGACTCCGAAAAGAAAGATTTTATTTTGGAGACTTTGCGTAGAGAATTTAGAGATGTTGTTATTGAAGCTAGGAAAGTTTTTGAGCGTTTTAATATGCTTGGCTCACCTATTAAAGTTGTTGGTACAACCATAGAAGACATCAAAGTACCAATTCCTTGCAAACTTGTAGGATTGCATGAAGCTTTGGAAAAGAAATTTCGATTGGATTTGTCCTAAAAACCCTTTTGATGAAAGTAGTGAACCAAAGAGTGTTCACAAGGGATATTCAAAAACTCATTTGGATACAATTCAATTCATTGTTGAGAAGACTTCTGCAATTGATCTTAATGCCTCATTTGATAATACTTGATTTGCACCTTTCTGCGCCTAGCTCAAAGGCGTTAAAGAAAAGCACTCTTGGGAGGTAGCCCAATGTTTTATTTTCTGTACTTTTTCTTTTATTTGAGTCTTGGAAGTTATTACTATTGTAATGACCAATCCTTATCTTTTTTTATTTCATTTTTGTGCCAAGAAGAACCTCTAATTTGAGGGAGGTAAGATTTGGGGAAGTTGCTGTCCTGAAACAGATTTCTGTGCTGCACCATAAAAATTTGTGAAATTTCTCAGAATATCTTTTTGATCAAAAATTTCTTGAGCATATGCCCCAGGTTATATCCAAACATTCATTAGTTTTGCACTTTTCGATTTGAGTAACAGAGGGTCCTCGAAAAATTCGACCTTTGTCAGCTGTTCTATTTTGACAGATTTCTGCCACTATTTGTGTTTGCCTCTCGATCGCTTTCTTTTTGAGTTCTTTTGATCACAGAACTTTTGAGGAAGTTGCTACAGTAGTATATGCTTTATATGTGGTGTTTTTGAGTTTGAAACTGAACCAAAAAGGGTTGATTTACTATTATGTTTATGCTAACGTTGCTAATAGAATTGTGTGAAGTTTTGAATGAAGGAAGTTTTCAAGTGTAGGGATTGGAGAATGATGAGATGAGATGAAGTATGGACAAAAGCTCAAGCTTGGGGATGTCCATGTCACCCCAAGAAATATCCAAGAGGTACAAGCGTCAAAGTTTGGGGATGCCCCCGAGGCACCCCTTCTTCATCGGCAAAAATCAGGTCACCTTTCAACACATTATATTTTTATTGCTTCATATTTTATGCATTTTTCTTGGAGCGTCTTTACTTTTGCTTTCAGTTTTCTTTTGTTTTGTTTGCTGCAATAAATGGATGGACCCCAACAAATTTCTTTTGGAGGAGATGTACTTCGCTTTTCAATGCCAAGAACACTCTAGTTTTCACTCTTATCGTTCAACGAGTATTCTCTTTTTCTAGAACTGCGTTTAGCTTTTGTTTTTCGCCTTAATTTTTATTCAGATCTTGTTTTATCTTTGCATCAAGGTGTATTTAGACCACTGGTCTATGTTGGTTTTCGTCAAAAGAGTTCTCTCAAAAAGGTTTGAATGGTGTTGGAAAAGAGAAAAAGTTTCTTGCAAAAAAGTGGTACAAAAAGGAGCTTGTTTAGACTGCGGCTTAGACTTTTGCTTGCCATGCTTGATGTCATTTTGATAGAATGCTTAGTAGTTTTGCTGTAGCATGACTTGTCTCAAATGACTGAGATTGCTTAATGAGCCTTTGAAAAAAAGCATGCATTGTTTTTATTATATGGAAGCATTTATTTGGTTTTCTCCTTGATGCTTTATCTGGGTTGACTTGGCGCATGCTTACAACATGTTTGACTCTTACAAAGTCGCCATAAGCCTTTATTATCATTTGGTTTTTGACTTGTGATGCCATTTAATGCTTCTTTTAATGATGTTTTGTCGCTATGCATGATTATGGCCGTTATTGCTCTCTTAGTTGGTCGCTGCCAGTCTTTTGCTAGCCCTCATTTTGTACTGAGTATGAGCTCTACTCGTGCATCCAACTCCCAAATACCAAGTTATTCCAATGTGTCCACTATAAATTCCTATGCATGGTATTTGCAAGCCATTCCAAGTAAATTTTCATGTGCTACCTTTCAAAAAACCTTCAAAATACTTCTCATTTTGTGACACTATTTTCAGCTCATGGGGACGTAGTGGTCGGATTTGCTATCTTCCATATTGTTTTATTCCAAAAAAAGAAAAAAGGGGAAAAAGAAAAAAAAAGGCACTCCTCCATGGTATGTGAATGTTGGTGGGCACCCGATGGAATCGGTTAGCCATGGTTTGTGAAAGGAAAAAGGTGGGGAGGAGTGCCAAGCTTTATAAAAGAGCACAAAAGTGCCAATCTCTCTCTCAAAAACTTGCTTCATTTTTGTATGGAAGATAGTAAGAACCCCATTGCTAGTCGTTGACAAAGACAACCACCTCTCAAAACCAATTTTTATCTCTCTGTTTTACAAATGAAAAGCTCTAGCACATGTTTAATCACTGCTTCCCTCTGCGAAGGGCCTTTCTTTTACTTTTATGTTGAGTCTCCACCTTCTACCTTTATGCACCGTCTAAGAGAGCATAGTTGCCATTCCGAGTTTAATATGCATAGTCCCAAAGTTTATCATTGATTGATTCATGATTATGGTTTCACTTGTTCTTAAATTATTTGTATCTAGTCGCCCTCTTAAACTTGAAGATATCCTATGCATTTATGTTTTGCTATTCCATGAAGGACAAGCTGAAAACCAATTGCTATGTTTTTCCATATGATTTGAACACACGTTTGACTTTCATTGTTTCATTATTCATGATCTTTCGTTTGTGTTTCTTTTCATGTTATAACATGGTTGCTAAGTTTTTATTGTCAAGATTATGTCTCTTATGCCCATGTTTTAAGTTCTTTGATCCCAACACTCAATGCTTTACATAGATGATCAAGATTGTGATGGTGCATGTCACCTGTAACATCCCAAAATTTTGAAAGAATTTAAAATTTATGCACACATAAAATCATAACATCTTTTTATGCACATGCATCCATATTATCATCATATGCACATATTTACCAAAGGTTTTTGACTTTTCTTTTGAATCAAACCCTTCCCTGTATGTTTCAGACAACAAAGAAATTTTATTTACAAAATTCAAAGTTTGTTTGATTCAATTTGGAGATTTTTGCAAATTTCACAAAAAAAAATAGAAAAGAAAAGAGAAAAGAAAAAGGAAAAAGAGTAAAAGGCTGCGGGGACACGATTCGGCCCGAAGCCAGAACCGGCCCACGGCCCAGTAAACCAAGCTCCCAACACGGTATTCCCTTCTCCCTCTTTTCCTCACTGATCAGTGGGGCCCAGCTGTCAGCACCAACACCGTCTTCCTCCTCTGGACGAAAATCTCGCGCGCGTTGAATGCTGACTGCGGTGATCTCGGCCGATTCAATTCGGCCGATTCTTTCCCTAAACCAGCACCCCTCCGTGCCTATAAGAAGCCCCCTGCTCTCCTCGTCTGCCCCCACCCCCTCTCAGATCCCCTCCGCCACCAGGCCGCCCGATCCGAAGCTCGCTGATCCGCCACTGCCGTCGGCAAGCCACGACATTTCCGGTGAGTCCCAGCATTCCCCCGCCTCCTCTTCTACACGGATAGCTCCCTCTTGCCCTTGCGTAGCTCAGCTTGCTAACAAGGTTTGGATCTCGTTTGCTTGCGGGTTCGAGCAGGACGTCCACGACCAACGCAACCGACCGCAGCAGTAACTTTGGCGAGCGATTCTGAACAACGTCGACCACCTCATCCTCCACCACCTCGCCATCGACTCCGCCTCATCGTCAGGATCACGCAGGTAACCTCGCCGTGCCCTCCTAGCCCCCCTGTAGCCACTCCGTTCATTTCCGTAGCGCCGCCGCCGCGCGGGTCTGTCTCCGGTGAAGCCTCCGATGACCTAGGGTTAGGTTTCTGTTCTGGAGCGTCAGATCTCGTTTAAACGATCGCGATTAAATCACTTGTTCGAACTGGTATGCTGGATCTGGCGCGTCGGTTTTAAATTAGATCCAACGCTCCTAAACGTCGATCCGACCGAAACGGTATCAACGAATCAGGAAGTGCCACGTGCACGCCCTTGGTTAATTCGGATTCATTTTTCGTTTTAAATTTTCATAATCATGTTTAAACTTCAGAAAATCATATCTTGAGTTCTACAAATCCAACTTTAGCAAATTTTATGTCCATGGATTCAGAAAAATGAGGAGAATCTAATTCCAGCATAATATTTCACTTTTGCCCCTGCTATAAAACATTTTATTGCAGAATGCTTTATTTTGGTATTTTAACTATTAAAATAGTTGCAAATCTTATTTTGCAATAATTCTTTTTGCTTTTGATCAATAAAATGTTCCTCTGTACTATAGCATGTGTAGAACATTTTTAGTACTACTTTGCATTAGTATATTTAACTTGTATGTATAGCTCTATGAGTGTTAAAATTTTGTTCTAAGTTTTATAAATAATTCTAAAATTATGATCGTGTCATCATGCATATAGAAACCAACCAGAGAACTTAATAAGTGACTTTGTGATGTTTAAGACACATATTGCATACATATCTCTTTTTCTTGAGTGTTTATGAATGCTATGCGCTTATGGTTGCATCATTTTATGTGTAGATTGTGCTGAGTGCATGTTATAGTGGCTAGATTTTTATGCTAAGTCTTTTGTATAGATTTTTTTTGTCTAGCATTTTTGCATCGCCTAGTAGAATTGCTGCTGCTATAGGACTTTGCTTTACACTTGTTGAGGGAAGGGTTATCACATATTTTGGCTAAGTGTTGAAAAACCTTGTTTTGCAAAAACTAAGAAAACAACTAAATTAATGAACCACCTGGGTGGAATGTGGCTTGATTGGGTTATGTTGAGTGATTCCCTGGGGTCATGTCGTCGAACCTCTGAACCACCAGGTGTATCTCACTTGTGGACGGCCACCTAGGAGCAAAGAGATTGGAGACGTTCAAGTCATGAAGCTTCCAGTGCAACCACAAGACATATGGGCTCTGTCTTGACCAATTAAGCTGCAAGAACTCAAGCCAGACGGATAGATGGTGGTAGATGTTGATAGGATGGAACGCGTCCGGTTTGGTCTGAGGGATTGCTTCTGAAAGGTCTCGTCTTAGTTTTCACTTGGCCATTTGAGGCAAAATGAGTCTCATGGCAAAATGGGTTAACTAAGTCCTGTGGGAAAAGTGCACCACCTCTGCAGAGTGTTAAGAACTAAGTACTTAGCCGTATCCCCGGTTACGGACAATTTGAGTGACATGATGTTGAAGCTGTTGAAGAATCTCCTCATCCCAATTTCTTAAGTTAAAACTTGATGGGTAAACTTGGGTAGAAAGGAGTTTCTCTTAAACAAAATTTTGCTAAGGAAAATTTGAGTTTTACAAAAGTTAGGATTGAAGCTTGCTTTTGTAAAGTCAAACTCCACCTGGCCAAATAGCATATAAGTGTAGGTGCCATTGAGTCCACCAAAGTGACATCTTGCCAATACATTCAAAGTATTGACCCTCTGTGGCTGCAACATATCATGTTGCAGGTTACTACTATGAAGATTGAAGATTGTTGTGCCTTGGTCACGAGTCTTTGTCCAACACATCTGCCTGTGGAGCTATGAAGAAAGAAGACTTGTAGTTTATTTACTTAGTCATTTCTCTCGAGTTGTAATAAGTTGTGGCATTGTGCCACTTGAGTTGTAAGAGAACTATTTTATTTGTGGATCAAGCATTGTAATAAAGACCTTTGTACTCTTGATATTTCATCTTGTAGTGTGTGTGCTAGCAGTTGATCCAGGACTAGCACAAATAAAGAATAGGTACACTACAGATGGTATCAGAGCAAAGTGTTGCCCTTAGGTTTGTGACCCTAGGATTGGACGAAAACCCTTAGGAAAAATTAGGAGTTGCTCTTGTTTCCCTTTGTTGCTAACACTTAGGAATAGTTTTGAATTCTCTAAGTTAGAAATCTCTTTAACTCCTGTTCAGCGCTTTTGTTAAGTTTTTCTCTTTTGGCTTACTAACTTGTCATGTTCCAACGTAAAGATGTCAACTTTTTGCATCACCAAGCCCGACAGCTTCAAGGACTTCAGCTTCAGAAAGTGCCTCATCGACATCATCACTGCCTTGTCCCTGCCTACCCCGTTCATCAATGGGAGCGAGATGACCAAGTTTCACAAGAAGGGCATCTGGGTCATCCACATCACGCAGCCAGGGCGTGAGACAGAGCCGAAGACTGAAAAGATCAAGTTCAAGACCTTCCACACCAACAAAAAGGCAGGCGCCCATCTCCTCATGCAAGAACTGATAGCACGCCTCTGCGGACGTCACTTCTCCGAGCTCTAGAACCACTACTCCCACCCCTACGGCCGATGTGACGAGGAGGGCTTGGCCATCGTGCTACCTGACAGCGAGCAAGACCCCATGCACATTCACCTCGCCGAGTTAGAGTATCTCATCAGGGACGTCGAGGTTGAGAGGTACAATGAGTTGTTTAACAATGATGAGTTACGTGCCCAGCTTGCCGAGAAGGACAAGCAACACCTGGAGCAGGAGCAGAGGATCTAGGAGATGGAAGCGAAGTTCGAGACTCAAGAGAAGCAGCAGAAGAGCCAAGAGAAGAGGATCCAAGCCAAGAACAAAGAAGTTAGAGAGCTGAAGCAGAAGTTAGAGTGCAATGACTTCGAGCTTGAAGCGGACCACGATCTGATCGAGAAGCTATGCGCCGACAAGAGGGAGCTTCAAGAGAAGATTGACACCCTAACTGAAGACCTGCAGGACTACAAGAGGCTACTCAAGGAGAATGGCTTCGATGTTGAGGAGGAAGTGGTCGTCATGGAAGAGTAGAGTAGTTAGAGAGACTACCCCACTTTATCTATGAGTTTGCTTTTATGCCCGTGACCGCTTGTGGTATGGCATTAGACATTGTATCCCTTAAGACTTAAACATTTGCGTACTTTCGAACTATTTGTGAGTTGTTTATTGCATGCTTGTTTAAAAGTTTTCTTCTATGCTTGTGTATGCTTGTGTATGCATTCTTTTAAGGAGTGTTTATATGCATGTGTTATGGGTAGGGACTTTATTCCTTTAGACTATCTCTTAAGTCTAACCTCACCGATGTTCAAACCCAACAGATGCCTCCTCATCGCGCTCCTGAGGAACAGATGCAGCAGATGATGGAAGCCCAAGCTCAACTCATGCAAGTCATGACTCAGTTTCTTGCCAACGTTCAGAACAACAACAACAATAATAACAACCCTCCACCGCCACCACCACCCCCTCAGGTCGACATGCTTGCAAGGTTCTTAAGGCTTCGCCCTGCCAAGTTCTCACGTGCTGCTGAACCACTGGAGGCCATGGATTGGCTCCGTTCTGTTAACAAGGACTTGGTGACAACTGGTTGCACTGATGCTAAAAAGGTTAGGTTTGCAGCTCATCTGTTGGAAGGACCAGTAGCAAGCTAGTGGGACACTTACCAGATCACTCACCCCATTGAAGAAGTAACTTGGAACTCGTTCCAGGAAGGATTTCGGGCTGCACACATTTCTTCTGGTGTGATGGGCTTGAAGAAGAAAGAGTTCCGTGATCTCAGACAGAAGTACCGCAGAGTGTCTGAGTACATTGATGAGTTCACCAATCTGTCACGCTATGCACCAGACGACATTGACACTGATGCAAAAAGGAAGGAGAAGTTCTTAGAGGGCCTCAACGATGAATTGCCGATCCCTCTGTCTGTTGCGTACACTCCTACCTTCCAGTCTCTGCTGGACCAAGCTATCACTCTAGAGAGCAAGATGAAGTAGTCTGAAAATAGAAAGAGGAAGCATCATGTTAGCAAGTACCAAGAGCCTGTGCATAAGAGAAGCTTCCATAGTGGTGGTGGGAGTTCTGGATTCCATAAGAGTGGAGGAAACCACCACAACCATAATGGTGGAAATGGGCACCAGCATCACAGGGGAAGTGGCCACCACCATAATGGCCACAGGAATCATAGCAATCATAACTCCACCAGGAAAAATGGCCATAACAATGGCAACAACAATGGCAACAACAATGGCAGGAACAACAATGTCCTCGAGAAGAAGGATATTAGCCAGGTGGAATGCTATGAGTGTCACAAGACTGGGCATTATGCAAATGATTGCCCACAGAGGAAGGATGAAGGAAACAAGCCCAATCCATTCCAGAAGGGGCATGTTAATCACATCAATGTGGAGTAGGTTTATGATGAGCCTGACGCCGTCTATGGTATGTATCTGCTCAATAAGTTTTCAATGCTTGTTCTTTTCGACACTGGTGCATCCCATTCATTCATTTCAAGAGCATTTGTGGTTAAGAAGAAAATACCTACTAAAACAATAGCCTGTCCTATAAGGGTAAGCTCTCCAGGGGGAGAGTTGATAGTAAATGCCGGTTGCAGAGACTTAGTCCCTGAAATTGGAAAACACAAGTTTCTGGATAACCTCATTGTCCTAGACTCACAAGGACTAGATGTCATCCTAGGCATGGATTGGATGACCACTTTTGAAGGAGTCATAGATTGTGCAAAAAAAACCATCACCCTCACAACCCCCGAAAAGAAACGCATTCATTTCAAATCAACCTTCGAGCTTAATGGATCTAAGGTTAATTTTCTTAAGGGGGTTAGCATGGATGAAGTGCCAGTTGTGAAGGAGTATCCTGATGTGTTTCCGAAAGAGCTACTAGGAATGCCACCAGATAGAGATGTCGAGTTTATCATTGACTTGCTACCTGGAACAGGACCCATAGAAAAAAGGCCATACAAGATGGATATAGAAGAATTAAAAGAATTAAAGAAGCAACTCAAGGAGCAGTTGGACAAAGGTTTTATCCAAGAAAGCTCATTATCATGGGGAGCCCCTATTTTGTTTGTGGAGAAGAAAGACTCTAGCAAGAGATTGGTTGTGGACTACCGTTCGCTGAACAAAGTGACAATCAAGAACAAATACCCATTGCCCAACATCAATGACCTGTTCGACCAGCTGAAAGGAGCAAAAGTATTCTCCAAGATTGATCTCCGATCAGGATATTTCCAACTGAAGATCCGAGAACAAGACATACCCAAGATAGCCTTTACCACCAGATATGGTCTATACGAGTATACTATCATGTCCTTTGGACTAACAAATGCCCCGACATACTTCATGACCACGATGAACAAGGTATTCATGGAGTACTTGGATAAATTCGTTGTGGTGTTCATTGATGACATCCCGATTTACTCCAAGCATAATAAAGAACATGAGAAGTATTTACGCTTAATCATGGAGAAGCTCAGAGAGCATAAGCTGTATGCAAAGTTTAGCAAGTGTGAGTTCTGGCTGAACAAGGTGGGATTTCTTGGACATATAGTTTCCGCAGAAGGAGTCGCGGTGGATCCAAGCAAGGTAGCATCCGTTACCGAATGGGAGTCGCCCAAAAATGCGGGAGACATCCGGAGCTTCTTAGGCCTTGCGGGATACTATCGGAGATTCATAGAAAATTTCTCGAAGATCGCCAAGCCAATGACTGAACTATTGAAGAAAGACAAGAAATTTGAATGGACTGACTCATGTGAAGCTAGTTTCCAAGAGCTGAAGAAACGACTAGTAAGTGCACCAGTTCTATGTCTACCAGATATACAAAATGATTTCCAAGTTTACTGCGATGCTTCTCGTCAAGGACTTGGTAGCGTTCTGATGCAAAATGGAAAAGTGGTGAGTTATGCCTCGCGCCAGCTCAAACATCACGAGAGAAATTACCCCACCCATGACTTGGAGCTAGCATCTGTTGTTCATGCTCTAAAAGTGTGGAGACACTATCTGATGGGAAAGCATTGTGATGTGTTCACCGATGACAAGAGCTTGAAGTATATATTCACTCAGAAGGAACTGAACATGAGACAAAGAAGATGGTTGGAACTCATAAAAGATTATGATATGAGCCTACAGTACCATCCGGGAAAGGCTAATATCGTAGCTGACGCCTTAAGTCGTAAAAGCTACGTAAATGGACTCACAGCAGGAGAGTTGCCTGAAGAATTGTGTGAACAGTTCAAAGAGCTCAGACTGGAAATTGTGCCAGAGGGATTTTTGGCCTCACTTGAAGTCCAACCTACACTGATGGACAAGATAAAAGAAGCTCAGAAGCTAGATAAGCAAATAGAAGAAATAAAGAGTAATATGGCTAAAGGAAAGGCGAAGGGATTTCGCGAAGATGAGCAAGGAATTGTATGGTTTGAGAAGCGGGTTTGTGTACCACAGGACCCTGAACTCAGAAAGTTGATTCTACAAGAAGCACATGATTCACCCTATTCCATTCATCCTGGAAACACCAAGATGTATATGGATTTGAAGGGTAGATTTTGGTGGAGCAATATGAAGAGGGATATCGCTAAGTACATTGCCTTGTGTGATGTATGTAATAGAGTCAAGGCAGAGCATCAGAAGCGAGCTGGATTGTTGCAACAATTGCCTATACCAGAGTGGAAATGGGATAACGTCGGCATGGATTTTATAATAGGACTACCAAGGACCAATTCTGGATATGACTCCATCTGGGTAGTAGTTGACCGTTTAACTAATGTGGCTCGCTTCATTCCTGTGAAGACCACTTATACCAGTGCCAGACTAGCCAATATATACATGAACCAAATAGTATGCTTACATGGAGTACCCAAGAGCATTGTGTCAGATAGAGGTACTCAATTCACCTCTCACTTTTGGCGCCAACTTCATGAATCCTTGGGCACCAGGCTAGAGTTCAGCACAGCGTTTCATCCTCAGACTGATGGGCAAACGGAAAGGGTGAATCAAATTCTAGAAGACATGTTGAGAGCTTGTGCTTTGGACTATGGGTCTAGCTGGCATGATAACTTGCCATATGCAGAGTTTTCCTACAACAATAGCCATCAAGCTAGCATTGAGATGTCACCATTTGAAGCTCTATATGGAAGAAAGTGTACTACACCATTGCTTTGGAGTGGTGTTGGAGAACGAAGTCTTTTCGGACCAGACATAATAAAAGATGTCGAGGAAAAGGTTCGTTTGATCAGGGATAGACTCAAGATAGCTCTGTCCAGACAGAAGAGCTATGCTGATTCAAAGCGTAGAGAGGTGACCTATGAGGTAGGCGATAGAGCATATCTTAGAGTATCACCACTTTGTGGAGTGAAAAGATTCGGAGTCAAAGGAAAGCTAGCACCTCGCTTTGTAGGGCCATTCAAAGTTTTGGCTCACAAAGGAGAAGTTGCATATGAGCTAGAACTACCAGAATCTTTGTCTGTAGTACACAATGTGTTTCATGTGAGTCAATTGAAGAAGTGTCATCCAGAGATGATAGATACCCCACTAAGAGATACAATACCATTTGAAGAGGTTCAGTTAGAAAGTGATCTCACGTATGAGGAAAAGACCATCAAAATCTTGGAGACATCAGAAAGAGTTACTCGTACCAAGACGATCAAGTTTTGCAAGGTTCAGTGGAGTCACCATACTGAAGAAGAAGCAACTTGGGAGTGGGAAGATGAACTTCGAGAAGACCATCCGCACCTATTTGCTAGCCAACCTGAATCTCGAGGGCAAGATTCATCTTAACGGGGTTAGACTTGTAACATCCCAAAATTTTGAAAGAATTTAAAATTTATGCACACATAAAATCATAACATCTTTTTATGCACATGCATCCATATTATCATCATATGCACATATTTACCAAAGGTTTTTGACTTTTCTTTTGAATCAAACCCTTCCCTGTATGTTTCAGACAACAAAGGAATTTTATTTACAAAATTCAAAGTTTGTTTGATTCAATTTGGAGCTTTTTGCAAATTTCACAAAAGAAAACAGAAAAAGAAAAGAGAAAAGAAAAAGGAAAAAGAGTAAAAGGCTGCGGGGACACGATTCGGCCTGAAACCAGAACAGGCCCACGGCCCAGCAAACCAAGCTCCCAAAACGGTATTCCCTTCTCCCTCTTTTCCTCGCTGACTGGTGGGGCCCAACTATCAGCACCGACACCGTCTTCCTCCCCTGGACGAAAATCTCACGCGCGTTGAATGCCCACCGGGGTGATCTCGGCCGACTCAATTCGGCCGATTCTTTCCCTAAACCAGCACCCCTCTGTGCCTATAAGAAGCCCCCTGCTCTCCTCGTCCAGCCCCACCCCTATCAGATCCCCTCCGCCACTAGGCCGCCCGATTCGAAGCTCGCCGATCCGCCACTGCCGTCGGCAAGCCACGGCATTTCTGGTGAGTCCCAGCATTCCCCCGCCTCCTCGTCTGCACGGGTAGTGATGACCCACAAGTATAGGGGGTGTATCGTAGTACTTTCGATAAATAAGAGTGTCGAACCCAACGAGGAGCAGAAGGTGTTGATGAGCAGTTTTGATCAAGGAATCACTGTAGATACTAGCAAACAGGTTTTCAGGAGTATTTGGTAATACGAGTAAATAAAGTGCGAGTAAATAAAAGACAGTAGTAACAATTGCAGCAAGTGGCCCAATCCTTTATTCAGCAAAGGACAAGCCGGTTGTATCCTTATAATAACCAAACGTTCTCGAGGACACACGGGAGGTTTCTGTCAAGAGCTTTCGCTTCATAGAGCCAATAGTATTTATTGGTTTGGTAAGTGTTATGGGGGTGAACCTGTGCTAGCGCACTACCCTTACTAGGATAAATACACACTTGTGATTATACCCCTTGCAAGCATCCGCAAATACAAGTAAGTAATTAAGATAAATCTAACCACAGCCTTAAACTCTAGGATCCTACGCTCCCTGGTGCAATGGTTTCCCAACGGAGGTTTAGGTTTCTGTCACTCCAGCAACCCCACAATCGGTAACCAAATACACAATGCATCTCACTAGGCCCATAAATGGTGAAGTATCATGTAGTCGACGTTCACATGACACCACTAGTGAAATAGCACCACAACAATATCAAACCATTAAATATTTCTCAACAATAATTCATTACTAACATCTTGACTTCTCCCATGTCCTCAAGAACTAAACGAACTACTCACAAGACATCATATGGATCATGATCAGAGGTGAAATAATGGTAAATAACAATCTGAACATAAACCTTAATTCAACGGTTCCACTCAATAGCATCAACTACAAGAGTAATCAACACCGGGAAAGTTTCCCCTATGAATATAACAAGATCCAACTCAAGATGTTACAGCGGGATGGCGAGGTGATGGTCGAGATGAAGGTGCTGGTGATGGAGATGATGATGATGATGATCCCGATGAAGTCCGGTGCGATGATGATGACGATGGCGACGATCTCCCCTCTCCAGGAAGGAATTTCCCCGGCAGATTTCTATCTGCCGGAGAGCTTTTTTCTCTCTGTGTTCTCCGCCCCGCAGAGGCGGCTGTGTCTAACTCTGAACCCCCCCTGACTTAGGTTTTCGGGGACGATGATGTACGCGAAGAGGCGAGACCAGAGGTGGGCCAGGGCCCCCTCACACAGGGCTGGCGCGGCCAGGGGGCTGGCCGTGCCACCCTAGTGTGTGGGCCCCCCCTAGCCTCTCTCTAGCCCTCCTTCTGGCTCCGTGAGTCTTCTGGGAAATTATAATTTCTGGGTATTTTTTTGGAATTTTATTGATCTTCAAAATATGGTCTCCTGATGGTCCTTTTTCCAGCAGATTCCTGACTACGGCAGCAGCTCCTCCGATGATCATCAAACATATGAAAGAAAAGGAAATAACATAAGTATCATGTCTAAATATGAAATATATCAATGAATAACAGTAAATTATGATACAAAATAGTGATGCAAATTGGACGTATCAACCCCCCCAAGCTTAGACCTCGCTTGTCCCCAAGCGAAAACTAAACTCGGTAAACATGACCACAGGTTTATGGAGTGAAGTGTCGATAATCAAAATACGGACAAGAAGCATCACATTCACTAAGGCACAAATTATAATAGACAGCAACTTCCCTTTATAAGATGTAAACTTGCAATAGGTAAAAGGGAATCACATGTAAGGATGCACAAAGTAAATTGTAATTGGCAATGGCAAACCTTAATTCTTGGTCAAAGAATGGAGAACAAACTATTCTCTCTTTAAGACGGAGCCTTTTTAAAACAGAGCTAATATAGCAAAGACTATATGCTCAACAAAGTAAACTTTTGCAATCATAGAAAGCTTTCAAAGATATATTCCTTCAGACAAAAGCATTACACAAAACAAGGAAGATAATAAACATGATTAAACAGATCAACATATGGATGAGTGAAACATAACAACTCAAATGCTTGCTTGAGATAGAGGGAAATAGGTTGACTCAACATAAAAGTAAAAGATAGGCCCTTCGCAGAGGGAAGCAGGGATTAAACATGTGCTAGAGCTTTTCATTTGTAAAACAAAGGTAAAAGTTATTTTGAGAGGTGGTTGCTTTTGTCAACGACTAGCAACGGAGTTCTTGATATCTTCCATACTAAACAAGTGAGAGCGGTTCCGAGATGTTTGATTAATTGGCACTTTAGTGCTCTTTTATAGCTTTGCACTCCTCCCCACCTTTTTCCTTTCTCAAACCATGGCTAACCGATTCCATCGGGTGCCGACCAACTTTCACAATCCATTGGAGGAGTGCCTTTTTTCTTTCTTTTAAGATTATAATGGTCTGACCAGCTCCCTTGCAAAATTAATGACGAGCAGATGAAGCTGCCTAGTCGAGGGGTACTTAATTTAGTATGGAAGATAACAAACCCATCCACTACGTCCTCATGAGCTAAAAACAGTGGCACAAAATGAGAAGTGTTTGAAAGTTTTTGAAAGGTAGCACATGAAAATTTACTTGGAATGGCTTAAAATACCATGCATAGGAATTTATAGTGGACTCTTTAGAAGTGACTTGGCTTTTGGGAATTGGATGCACGAGAAGTATTTCCTCTCAGTACAGGTTTTTGGCTAGCAAGGTTGGGTAGCAAGCATAAGAGTTGCATGAATCAAACAAACAAACATATAATAAGAACAATCATGCAAACTCCCTTGAAAGTACAACGATTTTAACTTTAAGAATAACAATGCTTATAAGCCAAACATAAGGAAAACTGAAGTGATATAACTACAAGCACTTCTTTATTCTTTTCTACTCAAACTTCAAGGTAAAGTTGCTACTGACCAAGCTAAGTTTGCCAAAACCAACTAAATCTACTCATGCTCCCAATGTGATACCAATACCAATCAACAAGACTAGTCACATAAGAGAGATTGCGAACTAACAAAAAGTGTGCGAAAAGTAAACGATAAAACTTCTCATTAATATTCCATTACCGCAACTCACACCAAGGGATACAAAGATAACTAACAAAGGAGGATACTTCCAACTGCAAACTATTCTATATGATAACTTCTCTATTCATGATAAGACTCTACTTGAAAAGTAAATGAACAAAAGGTAATGATGTGATACCGCGGCACTCCCCCAAGCTTGGAACAAGCCAAGGGGATGCCTATACCGATGACGAATTACTCCTTTGGCGGTGGTGGCGCAATCATGATTGGGGTGAGAAAATCCTCTAGCATCCTGCGAAGCCTATTGTTCTCCTCTCGAAGTATCTCCACCTCCATCCTAAGAGCTCGATATTTATCGCACAACTCATTGGTGACCCGAAGGGCTTCCACTGATGCGGGGTAGGAGCTGAGGTCAAGAACTGGTGGTATTGGTCCCTGCAAATTATGAGAAAAAGCGCGTCTAGTATTAATCGATCCTACAAAAGTAGGTTCTCTTGTCCTTGATCCAGTGGTAATCTGTCCCTCCTTCAGCTTGGGATTTTGGTGATCATCCTCCGGAGGTGTCTTCTCCTTGTCCCCGCTTGAAGAGGCCATGACTTCCCAAAGCTTAAGATCAACTCCTGATAGAAACAGCTCGAAACAAAACACGACGAGAAAATGATATACAGACCTCGGGGACTCCGGGGGGTTAAATAGGCAAAAATTATACATCGAAACTAGGTCACAGGAGGAAACCGGGACAGAAAAGAGTTCCGAGGCGTTCTCACACGGGGGTGGCACGGCCAGGGGTGGGCCCGCGCCACCCGTGTGTGAGATGCACACGGACTTCTTTTTCTCCCCATTTTCGTCTCGTGATTTTTCATATTTATTAAAAACAGCAAAAATATTAAAGGAAGAACTTTTCATGAAACTTTTCTGACTAGAACTGTTACCTATTCGAAAATGAACTCTGCAGGTTCCTGCAGTTTGTCTTGGATGTAATCTTCCGGAGAAACTGTTTCAATAACATCAACATCTTCATTATAAGAATCTCCAGAAATATAATGTTTGAGTCTTTGCCCATTCACCACTTGTGTAGAATCATCTTTCAATGAAGCAATCTTAATAGCACCTGAGCGGTACACTTCCACAATAACATATGGTCCTTCCCATTTAGAAAGTAATTTACCTGCAAAAAATCTGAGACGAGACCTATACAAAAGAACTTTCTCACCAACATGGAACTCTCTCTTAAGAATTCTCTTATCATGCCATTGCTTGACTTTCTCTTTGAAAAGTCTGGCATTCTCATACACTTCATTTCTCCACTCATCTAGAGAACTCAAGTCTAACAGCCTCTTCTTACCGGCTAGTTTAAAATCTCTATTAAGCTCTCTCACTGCCCAAAAAGCTTTGTGTTCTAATTCTAAAGGCAAGTGACACGCTTTTCCGTAAACCATCTTATAAGGAGACATACCCATGGGGTTCTTATAAGCTGTTCTATAAGCCCATAAAGCGTCATTTAACTTACTAGCCCAGTTTTTCCTAGATCTACTAACAGTCTTCTGCAAGATAGACTTGATCTCTCTATTTGAAAGCTCTACCTGCCCACTAGTTTGGGGATGATAAGCAGAAGCAATCCTATGATTGACATCATACTTAGCAAGAGTCTTTCTAAAACTACCATGAATAAAATGAGAACCTCCGTCAGTCATAAGATATCTAGGCACTCTGAACCTAGGAAAAATAACATCCTTAAGCATCTTTAACGAAGTCTCACCATCGGCACTCTTTGTAGGTATGGCTTCTACCCATTTAGTAACATAATCAACAGCAACAAGTATATGGGTATAGCCTTTTGAAGGAGGAAAAGGACCCATAAAGTCAAATCCCCAACAATCAAATGGTTCAATAACAAGAGTGTAATTCATAGGCATTTCATTGCGTCTAGAAATATTACCAACTCTTTGACATTCATCACAAGATAAAACGTACCTTCTGGCATCCTTAAAGAGGGTTGGCCAATAAAAACCTGATTGTAGAACCTTCTGCGTGGTTCTGTCTCCAGCATGATGCCCTCCATAAGCACTGCTTTGGCATTTTCTTAATATCTCTTGTTGCTCGTATTCCGGTACGCATCTTCTCATAATACCATCAACTCCTTCTTTATATAAATGTGGGTCATCCCAAAAATAATGCCTCAAATCATAGAAGAATTTTCTTCTTTGCTGAGCTGTAAGGGTTGGAGGCAAATACTTGGAAACTATAAAGTTAGCATAATCAGCATACCAAGGAAGGTCTCGCGAAGTTACATTTATTGCAACCAACTGTTCATTTGGAAAACTATCATTAACAGGAATAGGATCAAAAGAAATGTTTTCCAATCTTGACAAGTTGTCAGCCACAGGATTTTCAGCACCTTTCCTATCTACGATATGCAAATCAAACTCTTGTAAAAGCAACACCCATCTAATAAGCCTAGGCTTAGCATCCTTCTTAGTCATAAGATATCTAATAGCAGCGTGATCAGTATGAATAGTAACTTTAGAATCAACAATGTAAGATCTAAACTTATCACATGCAAAAACAACAGCAAGAAACTCTTTCTCAGTAGTAGCATAATTCTTCTGAGCAGCATCAAGAGTCTTACTAGCATAATGAATAACATTCAACTTATTATCTATGCGCTGTCCAAGAACAGCACCAACAGCAAAATCACTAGCATCACACATAATTTCAAAAGGTAAATTCCAATCAGGTGGTTGAACAATAGGAGCAGTAGTTAAAGCCTTCTTAAGAGTTTCAAAAGCTTCCTTACAATCATCATCAAAGACAAACGGTACATACTTTTGAAGAAGATTGGTAAGAGGCTTTGAAATCTTAGAGAAATCTTTAATAAACCTCCTATAGAAACCAGCATGACCAAGAATACTACGAATACCTTTAACATCTCTTGGACAAGGCATTTTCTAAATTGCTTCCACTTTTGCTCTGTCAACTTCAATACCTCTTTCAGAAATTTTATGTCCAAGGACAATTCCTTCATTTACCATAAAGTGGCATTTCTCCCAATTAAGAACAAGGTTAGTTTCTTCGCACCTCTGCAAAACTTTATCAAGGTTGTGCAAACAATTATCAAAAGAAGTTCCATAGACGGAGAAATCGTCCATGAAGACTTCCACAATTTCTTCACAAAAACCATGAAAAATAGCAGACATACATCTTTGAAAAGTAGCAGGAGCATTGCATAAGCCAAACGGCATAGGTCTATAAGCATAAGTCCCATAAGGACAAGTAAAAGTGGTTTTCTCTTGATCATCCTTCTTAACAGCAATTTGAGAAAAACCAGAATAACCATCAAGGAAACAAAAATGAGTCTTCTTAGACAACCTTTCTAGCATTTGATCTATAAATGGTAAAGGGTAATGATCTTTCTTAGTAACTTTGTTTACCTTCCTATAATCAATGCACATTCTATAACCAACAACTACCCTTTGAGGAATAAGCTCGTTATTCTCATTAGGTACAACAGTCATACCTCCTTTCTTAGGAACACAATGAACAGGACTAACCCATCTACTATCAGCGATAGGATAAATAATACCAGCATCAAGGAGCTTTAATACCTCATTTCTTACCACATCCTTCATCTTGGGAATTAAGCGGCGTTGATGCTCCACAACTGGCTTTGCGTCTTTCTCCATATTAATGGCATGCTGACATAAAGTAGGAGAAATCCCTTTTAAATCATCAAGAGTATATCCCATAGCTCCTCGGTGTTTCCTCAATATCTCCAATAATCTTTCTTCTTCCTTTCCTGAAAGTTTAGAACTAATAATAACAGGATATATTTTCTTATCATCAATATAAGCATATTTGAGGTCATCAGGCAAAGGTTTTAATTCAAACACAGGATCTTCTCTAGGCGGCAAAGTGGTGCCAAGATCCTCCACAGGTAGATTATGCTTGAGTAATGGTGGTTGATGAAGAAGAATATCGTCAATCTCTTCTCTTTCCTTGCTAAAAACATCACTTTCGTGATCTTCCATGAATTGCTGCAAGGCATTATTAGGGGCAAGAGCAATAGAAGCAAGCTGCTCAACTCGAAAATTTTCATTAGGCGTGTCATTTTCATAAGAAGTCTTAGCAAACTTGGAAAAATTAAACTCATAAGACTCTCCATTAAACTTAGTAAAAAATTTCTCTTTCTTACAATCTATTATGGCGCCACAAGTGTTCAAAAAGGGTCTACCAAAAATAATAGGACAAGTTTCACTAGCTTCCTTACCAAGTACTAGAAAATCAGTAGGGTACTTAGTCTTACCGCAAAGAACTTCCACATCTCGAACAATACCAAGAGGCCAAACAGTCTCTCGGTTAGCAAGCTGAACAACCACATCAATATCTTCAAGTTCACAAGCGCCAATCTCGTGCATGATTTCTTTGTAAAGCTCCAAGGGAATAGCACTTGCACTAGCACCAATATCACATAAACCATAATAGCAATGATCTCCAATCCTGACAGAAATAACAGGAACACTTACTTTCCTATGCTTTTTAGGATGCGAGAGAATGTTAGAGGCATCTTCACAAAAAAGAATATATTCATCTCCTACATCTTTAGTAACAAGATCTTTCAATATAGCAACAGGAGACTTAATAGTAATTTGCTCATCAGGCTCTGCAGCTTTCTTAGTACTTTTATTAGACACACTTACCAAAGTAGAGTACTTCTTTACCTTCGCAGGGAAAGGTGACTTCTCAATATAAGGTTCAGGAATGATGCTATCAACCGTACAAACTTCTGTAGCTGCAGCAGGTATATGACTAATAGAATCTTTGTAAGGCGCATGATATTTGTTCCAATCTTTCTTTGGAACATCAATATAAGAGGCAAAAGCCTTAAGACAATTAGCAAGTATTTGGGAATCAAGACCATAAGCAGCGCTAACACTATGAAAGTCATCGGTTCCCATAAAAGATTTAATGCATTCATAATCATAGTTTATACCTGACTTCCTACCTTTATCGTTTTCCCAACCTTCAGCATTCTCTTGTATACGGTCAAGAAGTTTCCACTTAGCATCTTCTTTCATATGAGTGAATGATCCAAAGCAAGAAGCATCCAAATAATCCTTATCAGGAAGAGTAAGCCGCGCATAAAAATTATCAATAACAATATTATTGGGGAGCTCATGAATGGGGCATTTGAGCATTAGTAACTTCAATCTCCCCCACGCTTGGGCAATACTCTCTCCATCATGAGGCCAAAAATTATATATCTTGTTACGGTCTTTATGAATTTCACTTGGAGGATAAAACTTGGAATAAAAGAGAGGCACAATATCCTCCCATGCCATAGATGGACCATCTTGGAGTAGTCGATACCACTCTTCAGCTCTGCCTTTCAATGATATAGAGAATAATTTCTTCTTGACCTGGCTTGGTGAAATACCTGCACACCTGAACAACTCGCATAATTTATGTATAAACAATAAGTGATCACCCGGATGGACAGTTCCATCTCCTGAATAGCAGTTATCCATAATACGCCCAACAATTTTCATAGGTATTTTAAAAGGATCAATTTCAGCAGGCGGTGGCGGTGGTGATTCCTCCGCATGTGCAGCAGCAGTAGTAGATGTGTTTCCAAATAGGAAACCAAATGGAGAGTTCTCCATAGCAGAATAAAAATAATAGACAAAATAAAACAATACTCACAGTGACGGTTACCTTTTCCAATTCCACTCTTCAATAGCGCTACGCTCCCCGGCAACGGCGCCAGAAAATAGTCTTGATGACCCACAAGTATAGGGGGTGTATCGTAGAACTTTCGATAAATAAGAGTGTCAAACCCAACGAGGAGCAGAAGGTGTTGATGAGCAGTTTTGATCAAGGAATCACTGTAGATACTAGCAAACAGGTTTTCAGGAGTATTTGGTAATACGAGTAAATAAAGTGCGAGTAAATAAAAGACAGTAGTAACAATTGCAGCAAGTGGCCCAATCCTTTATTCAGCAAAGGACAAGCCGGTTGTATTCTTATAATAACCAAACGTTCTCGAGGACACACGGGAGGTTTCTATCAAGAGCTTTCGCTTCATAGAGCCAATAGTATTTATTGGTTTGGTAAGTGTTATGGGGGTGAACCTGTGCTAGCGCACTACCCTTACTAGGATAAATACACACTTGTGATTATACCCCTTGCAAGCATCCGCAAATACAAGTAAGTAATTAAGATAAATCTAACCACAGCCTTAAACTCTAGGATCCTACGCTCCCTGGTGCAATGGTTTCCCAACGGAGGTTTAGGTTTCTGTCACTCCAGCAACCCCACAATCGGTAACCAAATACACAATGCATCTCACTAGGCCCATAAATGGTGAAGTATCATGTAGTCGACGTTCACATGACACCACTAGTGAAATAGCACCACAACAATATCAAACCATTAAATATTTCTCAACAATAATTCACTACTAACATCTTGACTTCTCCCATGTCCACAAGAACTAAACGAACTACTCACAAGACATCATATGGATCATGATCAGAGGTGAAATAATGGTAAATAACAATCTGAACATAAACCTTAATTCAACAGTTCCACTCAATAGCATCAACTACAAGAGTAATCAACACCGGGAAAGTTTCCCCTATGAATATAACAAGATCCAACTCAAGATGTTACAGCGGGATGGCGAGGTGATGGTGGAGATGAAGGTGCTGGTGATGGAGATGATGATGATGATGATCCCGATGAAGTTCGGTGCGATGATGATGACGATGGCGACGATCTCCCCTCTCCGGGAAGGAATTTCCCCGGCAGATTTCTATCTGCTAGAGAGCTTTTTTCTCTCTGTGTTCTCCGCCCCGCAGAGGCGGCTGTGTCTAACTCTGAACCCCCCCTGACTTAGGTTTTCGGGGACGATGATGTACGCGAAGAGACGAGACCAGAGGTGGGCCAGGGCCCCCTCACACAGGGCTGGCGCGGCCAGGGGGCTGGCCACGCCACCCTAGTGTGTGGGCCCCCCCTGGCCTCTCTCTAGCCCTCCTTCTGGCTCCGTGAGTCTTCTGGGAAATTATAATTTCTGGGTATTTTTCTGGAATTTTATTGATCTTCAAAATATGGTCTCCTGATGGTCCTTTTTCCAGCAGATTCCTGACTACGGCAGCAGCTCCTCCGATGATCATCAAACATATGAAAGCAAAGGAAATAACATAAGTATCATGTCTAAATATGAAATATATCAATGAATAACAGTAAATTATGATACAAAATAGTGATGCAAATTGGACGTATCAGGTAGCTCCCTCTTGCCCTTGCGCATCTCTCTGACAAGGTTTGGCTCTCATTTGCTTGCGGGTTCGAGCAGGACATCCACGACCGACGCAACCGACCGCAGCAGTAACTTTGGCGAGCGATTCTGAACAACGTCGTCCACCTCATCCTCCACCACCTCGCCATCGACTCCGCCTCGTCATCAGGATCACGCAGGTAACCTCTAATCTGTTGAGATTATAGGGGGGTTTTTCTAGTCGTCTCCACAGGGATCAACACAAATGAGACTATTTCCTAATTTCCAGAAGCTAAGCAGAAAAAGTGGGGTTTTTGGTGTTGTAAACAGAAAAGTAACAGGAGGTTTTGAGCAGGGAAGTTTTAACATAACAAGTTCAAGGATTTCTTGTTTGTCAGACAAGAAAGCATTGAACAAACTAGCAAATTTTAGACAGGGATATGTTTTTGGGACTAGGTGCAGAGACTAGTCTTACACCTACAGATCAAGTAAGTGCAACACAGTTTTCACAGTAATCTTAGAGTTTACAATGGAGTGTGTCACTCAAACCATAGCAAAGGTCAAAGACAAGTTTCAAACTGCTTTACAACGCAAGATCAACACAACAGATCACAGAGCATGAGGGAAAGGAAGAGAGATTTGCTGTTTGTCACCGAAGGCTTGCCGTGGCAGAGAAAGTAGAAGAATTGCTGTCGCGGCAGAGGATGCAGAGGTTGAGGGAGAGCTGGGCCTTCAGATCCTTGGGGCTATGTTCATCCTGTGTTCTTGAGGTTCCTGAGGGAGTTCTTGGAGTTCTTGGTGGACGCCATGGATCCAGTCTTGTTACAACAGAGGAGAAGAGGGATAAGGGTGGAATTTTTTTTTGTGTTGGACTATGGAGGAGGAAGGTTTTGGTGGAGTGGTGGATGGATGGAGTGGCTGTGGATGCGAGGTGAGAGATGGAGATGGTGGGAGTGAACCTGGACCTCTCCTTTTAAAGACTTTTTGTGGCATTCTTGCTGCGGCGTAGAGGAGTAGTGGGAAGTTGGTGGCGGCAGCGGCTTTTCTGCTTTTGCCATTTTTCCTGTCTTCTTGTGCCGTACCAGCCACTTTCTGCCATGCTTGCTTTTCTTGCTCCTCAAGATGTACTCCTCCATTCCTGGTGGCTTGGTCTTTGGTTTGAATTACTCTGACTTGTAGATTTAAGTGCCTTGGCGCACTGATCTGTGACAAAGGATCAAATGATGTAAAATGTTGGTGCAACACTGGTAGAAATGAGGTAAAGCAGACAAGTTTTATGGTTGCAAGGTTCAGATATATGTGTAAATCTTAGAGTGATCAAAACCCCCAGACCAAAACCTTTGCTTGTCCTCAAGTAAAGAATGGTGCATTGTACCAAACAAAATGTAACAGAGCATGATGAGGGACATTGCTGACTCAATGCAGATAAATCTTGCAATTGCCAATTCAAAAACAAGTTTCACAAGAGAATTTGAGTATGTCTAGATCAAACAACATGGACACATGAGTATAAAGTAATTGACTCTGAAATTGAAAACTCAAGATCCAGTACATAGCCCAATATGTAATGCAAAATTAGTGCTTCACCTATTATAGTTCCCAGGAACATAATAGGCTAATGCATAGACAAGTTAGTCAGTTAGTAACTTAGCTTGATGGGTCAACTTAGTTAGTGCTTCACACACTACAATCCCAGGATCATAGGTGCTAGTGCTTTGGGTATTTATAACAAGTTTTACTTAGCATCATCAGGTTAGTGCTTCACACACCACAATCCAGAGATCATGGTTGCTAATGATAAACTTTTTCCTTTCTGTTAGTATGTTAGTGCTTCACAAATCATAATCCAGAGATCATGGTTGCTAATGCAAAAAATGCAACAGATGCAATTGGTTAGGGGCTAAGAAATGGATCATGAACTTCATTCTTAGGGCAATTAACAAATATACTGATGTTTCACAGGTTTTTTGAGTAGAGACATACAAAGGTTCTGATTTGAAACTTGGCTTTGAAAATAGGCATTTGCAAGAGTTATAAGCAGATTCAAAGCAAAGTTCTTCATAGCATGCAAAGTGATATTTTCAGGTTCAAGCAACAAAATTTGATTCGTTTCTTAACAGAGCACTTTCACACAAGATCAAACAATAGTATATTCTGATTCAGATTTTAACAAATGTGTGGAAATGGAAAGTGTTCACCTGATGGTTTTCCTGCTTCTCTGCCTTGTCAATCAATAGCAATCTTTATCCTCATCCAAGTTATCACTGAAACAACAAAAAGAAACAAACACACAAGGCAAAAACATAAAAAGGTGAAAGGGAAATATATGATACAAGGGATACCAGGTTTCCTCCTGGAAGAGAGCTTGTTTAAAGTCACTAGCTTGACTGTAGCTTCATCATCACTGGTTTGCATGGGTAGAGGATGCATTGGAGTCATCCTCTGGTTCATCATCTTTTTCAACTTGGTTTTCAATCAAATCTCCAATCCTGTAGTGCTTCAACCTCTGGCCATTTACTTTGAATGTTCCCTCAGCTGAGCTATAAACCTCAAAGGCACCATGGCCGAGGTCTCTCTTGATCACACAAGGGCCAAACCATCTGGACTTGAACTTTCCAGAGAATAAGTGTAACTTGGAATCATACACCAGCACTGACTGCCCTTCCTTGAATTCCCTTCTCAGAATGTGGGAGTCATGCCATTTCTTGGTCTTCTCCTTGTAAATCTTTGCACTTTCATAGGAATCATTCCTGAGCTCTTCAAGCTCACACAACTGCAGTTTCCTCATGTTTCCTGCTTTGCCAATGTCCAAGTTCAGCTTCCTGATTGCCCAATGCGCTCTGTGCTCCAATTCGACTGGCAGATGGCAAGCCTTGCCATAGATAATTCTGAAAGGTGACATGCCAATGGATGTCTTGTATGCTGTCCTGTAAGCCCACAAAGTGTCGGGCAATTTCATTGACCAATCTCCTCTGGTCTTGGACACAACTTTCTCCAAGATTTGCTTGATTTCCCTGTTTGACAACTCCACTTGGCCATTGGCCTACGGATGATAAGGAGTTGTCACTCTATGATTCTTCACTCCATACTTGGTCAGAAGCTTCTCAAACTGGTCATTGTTGAAGTGAGCACCACCATCACTGATTACAACTCTTGGCACTCCAAATCTTGGGAAAATGACAGTCTTGAACATTCTACAAACTGCCTTGGCATCAGCATTAACAGTGGGAATGGCTTCAACCCATTTTGACACATAGTCAACAGCAACTAGAATATGCTTATAGCCTTGAGAAGATGGCAAGGGTCCAACAAAATCAACTCCCCAAACATCAAACAATTCCACTTCCAAGATCCATGTTTGGGGCATTTCATTTCTCTTTGACATCTTTCCTGCTCTTTGACAAGGATCACACTTCATTATGTACTCATGAACATCTCTGAACATACTTGGCCAAAAGAAGCCAGCTTGCAAAATCTTGGCTTGAGTCTTGAACACTCCAGCATGTCCTCCATACAATCCTGAATGGCATTGGAACATCACATCACTTTTTTCATCAGAGGGAACACACCTTCTCACAATGCCATCAGCACAATGTTTGTACAGAAAAGGTTCATCCCAATAGTAACTCTTGACATCATGGAGGAATTTTTTCTTTTGCTGGTAGGAGAGATCTGCTGGCACAATATCACAAGCTAGGAAGTTCACAAAGTCAGCATACCCAGGTGAAGTGGCACTGACTGCCATGAGCTGTTCTCCTGGCATCAAGTCTTGAATCTCTCTGTTTTCATCAATGTTGATTCTGGACAAGTGATCAGCAACTGAGTTCTCTGACCCTTTCTTGTCTCTAATTTCTATGTCAAACTCTTGGAGCAGAAGGATCCATCTGATGAGCCTTGGTTTAGCATCCTTTTTGCTCACTAAATATCTGATTGCTGCATGGTCTGTGTAGACAATGCACTTGTGTCCAACCAGGTATGGTCTAAACTTATCAAATGAGAACACAACAGCAAGCAGCTCCTTCTCTGTGGTGGTGTAATTGATCTGAGCATCATCCAAAGTCTTGCTTGCATAATGTATAACATGCACAACTTTGTCTTTCCTCTGGCCAAGGACTGCTCCAACAGCAAAGTAACTTGCATCACACATAAGTTCAAATGGCAGTGTCCAGTCAGGAGGTTGAACAACAGGGGCTGTGATGAGAGCATCTTTCAATTGGTTGAATGCTTGCAAACAAGTGTCATCAAACACAAACTTCACTTCATGATTCAGGAGATTGGTGAGTGGCTTGGCAAGATAGGAGAAGTTCTTGATAAACCTCCTGTAGAAGCCAGCATGGCCCAGGAAGCTTTGAATTCCCTTCACATTTTCAGGAGGAGGTAGCTTGGCAATCACATCTACCTTTGCCTTGTCCACCTCAATTCCTCTAGCAGACACAAGGTGGCCCAACACAATGCCTTCAGAGACAAGGAAGTGACATTTTTCCTAGTTCAGAATCAAATTTTGCTCAGAGCATCTGTGAAGGACTAAGGTGAGGTTCTTCAAGCAAGCTTCAAAGTCTTTTCCATACACAGTGAAATCATCCATGAAAACTTCCATAATCTTCTCAATGTGATCAGAAAATATGGACATCATGCATCTCTGGAAGGTGCCTGGAGCATTGCAAAGGCCAAATGGTAGCCTTTTGTAAGCAAAGGTTCCATATGGGCAGGTGAATGTTGTCTTGTCTTGGTCAGAAGGGTGGATTGGAATCTGCAGAAATCCAGAGTAACCATCAAGGTAGCAGTAGTACTTCTGGCCAGCAAGTCTCTCTAGCATCTGGTCCATGAATGGCAGAGGGAAGTGATCTTTTCTTGTAGCTTTGTTCAATTTTCTGAAGTCATTCACCATCCTCCATCCTGTAACAGGTCTTGTGGTCATGAGCCTTCCTTCTTCATTTTCAACAACAGTGTAGCCACCTTTCTTGGGCACAATGTGGATAGGACTCACCCACTCACTGTCAGAGATGGGGTATATCATTCCAGCCTTTAACAATTTCAGAACTTCCTTCTTTACTACATCTTGCATAGCAGGGTTTAGTCTCCTCTGTCCTTCTCTTGTTGGCTTGCTGCCTTCTTCCAAGTGGATCCTGTGAGAACACACTTTCTCACTAATGCCAATGATGTCATCAATGGAATATCCAATAACATTCTTGTACAGCTTCAGAATAGACAGAAGACTTTCTTCTTGCTCACTTGAAAGGGCAGAACTAATAATCACAGGGTGTAACTTTTCCTTCTCCAAGAATGAGTATTTCAGATGGGAAGGCAATTCTTTGAGCTCCACAACAGAATGGTGGGCTAGATGAGCTGGTTCTCTTGCACTTGACACAGGTACAATTTCACAAATTTTCACTTCACAGAGCTGCTGTACATTGGTGGTTTCAGTAGTAACAAAGACTTGAGCTTCAGGCTCTTCTTGCTCAGGTTCTGGCAAAGTTTCTAGCACACTTCTTTCAACAACATCAATGGAATGGCAATGTTCAGGAACATTGGGTAAGTGAGTGGCATGTTTCATGCTGAATTCAGCTTGCTCTGATCCAAATTGTAATTTGAGGGTTCCACCTTTGACATCAATGATGGCACCAGCAGTTGCCAAGAATGGCCTGCCTAGAATCATTGATTCAGCATTGTCTTCCATCTCTAGCACAACAAAGTCCACAGGATATGCAAAGTTGCCAACTTGGACTGGCACATCTTCAAGGACTCCTACTGGTTTTCTCAAGGTTCTATCAGCAAGTTGAAGTGTCATTGGGGTAGGCTTCAACGTTGCCAGCTGCTGAATCTGGCTTGCAGCAGAGGGTAACACACTCACAGAGGAACCTAAGTCACAAAGGGCTGTGAAGGTTTTTCTTCCCACTACACAGGGAATGCTGAAACTTCCAGGGTCTTGTAGCTTCTTGGGCATGTGGTTCAAGATCATAGCACTGCAATCTTCTGTCAAGGCTACTAACTCAGGGCTATCCAAACTCCTCTTCCTTGTGATCAGATCTTTGAAAAACTTTGCATATAGGGGAATGTGCAACACTGCATCCAAGATGGGGATGGTGATTTGCACTTCCTTCATGGTCTCAAGGAATTTAGAGTATTGCTTCTCCTCCTTGGTCTTGTCCAATCTCTCTGGAAATGGCACTTTCATCAACAAAGGCTTCTCTGTTGGTTCTGTGGCAGAGATCTGTGCCTTGGCAGGGTTTTCTGTCTGGGCAGGCTGTCCTGTTGATTTTTCCTACCTTGGTAGAACAATTTCTGGAGGTGTTTGTTGCTGCACAGTGGGTCTTCTCTGTGGAGCAACATAAGTGACATTTGGTGGGGTTTTGAGTAAGGGTTCAGTGTTCACCCCACTCCTAGTGGTGACTGCATCAATAACTTCAGTAGTGGAAAGGGCACCACACTGTTTCGGGTTTTTCTCTGCTTGGGCTGGCAGTTTTCCTTCAGCTTGTTTTCCAATGTTGTTGGTCTGGATTCCAGCAGTGAGTTGCTGCATAGTCTTTTAGAAAAGTTCAGATTGCATTTTCATAGTTTCTTGCATTCCACTGAACATTTCCTTCTGTAGCTTCATCATTTCTCCAAGCTCAGATTGGCTGCTACTGTTGGATGAAGTAGTTTGCTGATGTACTGGGTGGTGTTGTTGTTGTGGGTGTTGCACTTGACCTTGGGGTCTGAAATTTTGTTGTCCAGGCTGATGGTAACTCTGCTGGGATACTTGGGCATAGTGCTGCTGCCCTGGTGCTGGGTAACTTTGCTGATTATTGCTCTTGTAAGAAAGGTTGGGGTGGTTTCTCCAAGAGGGGTTGTAACTTTGGGAATATGGCCCTTGGTTCTGGGCATAGTTCACCTCTGATATCATGGCTTCAGGAGGTGTAGACAAGGTACATTCCATGAGAGAATGGCCTTCTTTTCCACAAATTGCACAGGCAGAAGTAACTTGGTTGACAGGAACCAAAGCTTGGCTGTTTCTTTCTGTCATGAGCTGGGAAAGTTGAGTTGTTAAACTCTCCAACTTAGCTTCCAAAGCATTCTGGCCACTTGACTGAATCTGCAGCTGATTGTTGGGGTGGACAGCTCTTTCATTTGTCCAGGAGAAGTTGTGTGATGCCATGCTCTCAATCAACTCAGTAGCTTCATCAAAGGTCTTGTTCATGATTCCACCTCCAGCAGCTGAGTCAACAAATGATCTGGTTTGCTCTGTCAAACCCTTGTAGAAGGTTTGCAAGATGAGCCATTGCTCCTGGCCATGGTTGGGACACATCCTGATGAGACCTTGGTATCTCTGCCAAGTATCATACAGGCTTTCTCCTTCATATTGCACAAATCTTGTTATCTTGTCTCTGCACTCAGCTGCTTTGGTTGGAGGAAAATATCTCTCAAAGAAGGCTTGAAGAACATGTTCCCATGTGTCTCTGCAGTGAATAGGAAGAGAGTGGAACCAAACTTTTGCAAGTCCAGACAGTGAGAAGGGAAACAATTGCATCCTGATGGCTTCAGGAGGAACACCATTGTGCTTCAAAGTGTTGCAGTACTCCAGAAAGTTTCTGAGATGCTCATGGGGGCTCTCCAAAGCAGAACCTTTGAAGGGATTATGTTGCACCATATTGATCAGAGCTGGCTTGATTTCCCAGTTGTTTGCTTGTATTGCAGGCATAATCACATCTGCATTGTTGATCTGGTCCTTGGGAATCCACAAATCTCTCAACTTCTTATCACCCATGCTGAAATCTGAGGATGACGATTCCAAATCTGAGACAGAGGTTTCCAAATCTTCAGCAGAAACTTCAGAAGCTGCTCTCTTTCTTGCAAACAAAGTCCTCTCTGGCTCAGGATCAAATGGGGCTAGTGGAGAATCTTCAGAGGACTGCATCAACTGAATTCCCACGGAGATTAGATGAAATCATTGTTCTACACACAATCACAGACAAGAACTTGATCAAGGGTTAGTAAACTAAATCCCCTAATAAAAGTTTTAAGCTTGATCACAGACAAGTCATTGAAACAGACAATCAAAAATTGCAAATTGGAACAAGTATTTACACAGCTTAGTCTACTGTAATCTAAGGAAACAATCAAAAGTTGATCCCCGGCAACGGCGCCAATTTTGATCTGTTGAGATTATAGGGGGGTTTTTCTAGTCGTCTCCACAGGGATCAACACAAATGAGACTATTTCCTAATTTCCAGAAGCTAAGCAGAAAAAGTGGGGTTTTTGGTGTTGTAAACAGAAAAGTAACAGGAGGTTTTGAGCAGGGAAGTTTTAACATAACAAGTTCAAGGATTTCTTGTTTGTCAGACAAGAAAGCATTGAACAAACTAGCAAATTTTAGACAGGGATATGTTTTTGGGACTAGGTGCAGAGACTAGTCTTACACCTACAGATCAAGCAAGTGCAACACAGTTTTCACAGTAATCTTAGAGTTTACAATGGAGTGTGTCACTCAAACCATAGCAAAGGTCAAAGACAAGTTTCAAACTGCTTTACAACGCAAGATCAACACAACAGATCACAGAGCATGAGGGAAAGGAAGAGAGATTTGCTGTTTGTCACCAAAGGCTTGCCGTGGCAGAGAAAGTAGAAGAATTGCTGTCGCGGCAGAGGATGCAGAGGTTGAGGGAGAGCTGGGCCTTCAGATCCTTGGGGCTATGTTCATCCTGTGTTCTTGAGGTTCCTGAGGGAGTTCTTGGAGTTCTTGGTGGACGCCATGGATCCAGTCTTGTTACAACAGAGGAGAAGAGGGATAAGGGTGGAAAAGTTTTTTGTGTTGGACTATGGAGGAGGAAGGTTTTGGTGGAGTGGTGGATGGATGGAGTGGCTGTGGATGCGAGGTGAGAGATGGAGATGGTGGGAGTGAACCTGGACCTCTCCTTTTAAAGACTTTTTGTGGCATTCTTGCTGCGGCGTAGAGGAGTAGTGGGAAGTTGGTGGCGGCAGCGGCTTTTCTGCTTTTGCCGTTTTTCCTGTCTTCTTGTGCCGTACCAGCCACTTTCTGCCGTGCTTGCTTTTCTTGCTCCTCAAGATGTACTCCTCCATTCCTGGTGGCTTGGTCTTTGGTTTGAATTACTCTGACTTATAGATTTAAGTGCCTTGGCGCACTGATCTGTGACAAAGGATCAAATGATGTAAAATGTTGGTGCAACACTGGTAGAAATGAGGTAAAGCAGACAAGTTTTATGGTTGCAAGGTTCAGATATATGTGTAAATCTTAGAGTGATCAACCTCGTCGTGCCCTCCTAGCCCCCCTGTAGCCATTCAGTTTGTTGCCATAGCGCCGCCGCCGCGCGGGTCTGTCTTCGGTGAAGCCTCCGACGACCTAGGGTTAGGTTTCTGTTCTGGACCGTCGGATCTCGTTTAAACGATCGCGATTAAATCACTTGTTCAAACTGGTATGCTGGATCAGGCGCATCCGTTTTAAATTAGATCCAACACTCCTAAACATTGATCCGACCAAAACAGTATCAACGAATCAGGAAGCGCCACGTGCACGCCCCTGGTTAATTCCGATTCGTTTTTCATTTTAAATTTTCAGAATCATGTTTAAACTTCAGAAAATCATATCTTGAGTTCCACAAATCCAAATTTAGCAAATTTTATGTCCATGGATTCAGAAAAATGAGGAGAATCTAATTCCATCATAATATTTCACTTTTGCCCCTGCTATAAAACATTTTATTGCAGAATGCTTTATTTTGGTATTTTAACTACTAAAATAGTTGCAAATCTTATTTTGCAATAATTATTTTTGCTTTTGATCAATAAAATGTTCCTCTATACTGTAGCATGTGTAGAACATTTTTAGTACTACTTCCTTTGCATTAGTAGATTTCACTTGTATGTATACCTCTATGAGTGTTAAAATTTTGTTCTAAGTTTTATAAATAATTCTAAAATTTTGATCATGTCATCATGCATATAGAAACCAACCAGAGAACTTAATAAGTGACTTTGTGATGTTTAAGACACATATTGCATACATATCTCTTTTTCTTGAGTGTTTATGAATGCTATGTGCTTATGGTTGCATCATTTTATGTGTAGATTGTGCTGAGTGCAACGAGTGCCTTTCTGAAGAGTGCACCAACTCCTCTCCTCACTAAGGCAAGTGTCACCATATTCCTTGTCCTACTAAACGCTTTTGTCACCTGTAGTTTTTTTTCTAATAGAAGATGCATGTGTAGGTGATTTTATGACTTTATGTCATAGTGGCTAGATTTTTATGCTAAGTCTTTTGTATAGATTTTTTTGTCTAGCCTTTTTGCATCTCCTAGTAGAATTGCTGCTGTTATAGGACTTTGCTTTACACTTGTTGAGGGAAGGGTTATCACATATTTTGGCTAAGTGTTGAAAAACCTTGTTTTGCAAAAACTAAGAAAACAACTAAATTAATGAACCACCTGGGTGGAATGTGGCTTGATTGGGTTATGTTGAGTGGTTCCCTGGGGTCATGTCATCGAACCTCTAAACCACCAGGTGTATCTCACTTGTGGACGGCCACCCAGGAGCAAAGAGATTGGAGACGTTCAAGTCATGAAGCTTCCAGTGCAACCACAACACATATGGGCTCTATCTTGACCAACTAAGCTGCAAAAACTCAAGCCAGACGGACAGAGGGTGGTAGATGTTGATAGGATGGAATGCGTCCAGTTTGGTCTGAGGGAATGCTTCTGAAAGGTCTCGTCTAAGTTTTCACTAGGCCATTTGAGGCAAAATGAGTCTCGTGGCAAAATGGGTTAACTAAGTCCTGTGGGAAAAGTGCACCACCTCTGCAGAGTGTTAAGAATTAAGTACTTAGCCGTGTCCCCAGTTACGGACAATTTGAGTGACATGATGTTGAAGCTGTTCAAGAATCTCCTCATCCCAATTTCTTAAGTTAAAACTTGATGGGTAAACTTGGGTAGAAAGGAGTTTTTCTTAAAAAAAAAATTGCTAAGGAAAATTTGAGTTTTACAAAAGTTAGGATTGAAGCTTGCTTTTGCAAAGTCAAACTCCACCTGGCCAAATAGCATATAAGTGTAGGTGCCATTGAGTCCACCAAAGTGACATCTTGCCAATACATTCAAAGTATTGACCCTCTGTGGCTGCAACATATCATGTTGCAGGTTACTACTATGAAGATTGAAGATTGTTGTGCCTTGGTCACGAGTCTTCGTCCAACACATCTGCATGTGGAGCTATGAAGAAAGAAAACTTGTAGTTTATTTACTTAGTCATTTCTCTCGAGTTGTAATAAGTTGTGGCATTGTGCCACTTGAGTTGTAAGAGAACTATTTTATTTGTGGATCAAGCATTGTAATAAAGACCTTTGTACTCTTGATATTTCATCTTGTACTTTGTGTGCAAGCCACCGCCATCGTCGAAGCGAGATCAGGAGGATCCAGGAGCTCTTCCCGGCACCCTGCCGGAGAGGGGAATCCCTGCCGGAGGACTTCTCCACCACCATGGTTGCCACCGGAGTGATGTGTGAGTAGTCTACCTTGGACTACGGGTCCATAGCAGTAGCTAGATGGTTGTCTCCTTCACCATGTGCTTCATGTTCAGATCTTGTGAGCTGCCCTACATGATCAAGATCATCTTTGTGTAATTCTACATGTTGTGTTTGTTGGGATCCGATGAGTATTGGTACTATCTCAAGTTGATGTACTGAATATATATTTTATGTTATCTCTATGTTGTTTATGATCTTGCATGCTCTCCGTTGCTAGTAGATATCTTGGCCGAGTAGATGCTAGTGACTCCAAGAGGGAGTATTTATGCTCGATAGTTTGGTTCATGCCTCTAGTAATCTGGGGGAGTGACAGAAACCTCTAAGGTTGTAGATGTGTTGTTGCCACTAGGGAGAAAACAACATTCTTGTGTCCAAGGACATTTACTTTGTTTACTTTATGCACTTTGCTTAATGCAGTTATCCGTTGTTCGCAACTTAATACCCAATGTTTGCTCGGACGACATTCGGAGGGTGGATTATTAGTCATAGATGCAGTTGGATTACGGTCTATGTATTTTGTCGTAATGCCCAGAGTGAATCTCATAGTGATCCTCATGACATATGTACGTTATCTTTATTCTATCAATTGCCCAACTGTAATTTGTTTACCCAGCATGTTGTTATTTATCGTATGGAGAGACACCACTAGTGAACTGTGGACCCCGGTCCAATTTCCTTTACATTGCTATACCATTTTACTTTTACTCGCACTATTTAGTTTCTTGCATACTATTACCTTTTACCACTCGATACGCTCAATCCTTTGTTTACAGCAAACCGGTGAGATTGACAACCTCATCGTAAGTTGGGAGCAAAGTTCTTGGTTCTATTGTGTGCAGGTTTCACGTTGCTGCTAGGTGAAGAAGCTCCTACATCAACTACGCACCAGCAATTTTGCTGGCGCCATTGTCCGGAGTGTCGCGAAGCTAGCTAGCATCACCTTCTGAAGTTTGGCTTTCTCCTACTGGTTCGATAAACCTTGGTTTCACAACTGAGGGAAGACTTGCTGCTGTGCTCATCATACCTTCCTCTTGGTGTTCCCAACGGGCTGTTACTTACAAGCCATCAGTGGTTCATCTAGCCGAGGATGAGTTCGGGCGATGTGGCATCTGGTGAAAACTAAGCCTCGACGTCGGTCGTGGTGGACGATGACAGAGTATTTGGATGTCGTTTCCTCATGAAGGCATCGTCTATGTTGCTCTCTTCATTCGACTTGGGCTGCTCCGAGGAAAACCCTAGATCTGGGGCTCTCGAATAGAATGATGGCGATGTCCGACATCTTTACTCCTCTCGAGGGCATCATTTTGGAGCACATGTCGACTGGAGGTGGTGCTACTCCGGGGGAAACCCCAGATCTTAGTCTCCTGGATCAGACAATGGTGACGTGCGGCGCTGTTCTCCCCGCTAGGGGCATTGTTTTTGGAGCAGTCATTGGATAGTGGTGGTTCTCAAGGGTAGCGACGTGTCCCCTCCCGCATCAACGATGGTGGGTTTTGGCGATGTGGTGTCATGGAAGCTCAAAGGAGGGTGCGAGCGCAAGGAGGAGGAACCATCTGGCACTGTGGTGGCATCGATGGCAAGCCTGGTGAGAGGCTTCACTTCGATCTAACACCCTGGAGGTGGGTTCGCAGAGAGACAGGTGGAGGTTTGATGCATGCAAAAACACATGCATGAACTTTGTAGTTTATTAATGCATATACCTACATATTATAATGTTATTAGTTGTTATAATCATGTTTTATGGGGATTTTCCATCGATCCCCCTTATTTTGGTTATAACTCTGTAGGACATGAAAACCCTATTTTGCGTATTTTTAAGTTTCAGGGACCTTCCCCAGACTCAAATTGACCTAGGATTTTTGGAGCATTAATATTTTTTCACGAGAAACACCTGAGGAGGAAGAAGTCAACAAGACGAGGCCTAGGGGCCGAATGATCATAGGTGGCACGACCACCAGGCCAGGCCACGCCACCCATACTCATTGGCGGCTCGAGCCTCTGCTGACATCCATCTTCGTCTCCAGATGCTCAGCTTGACCTAAAAACACCTATATATAGACCCCCCTAGACAATCGCGATCGGGGGGCAGCGGAGAAACATGAAACATAGAAACAGAGGTTGTTCCAGCAAAGATTGGAGGAGGAAACACTGCCGGAGTTGCCCTCGGACACTTCTCCACCCTCTCCGACATCAACACCATCATCACCGCCATGAAGAAGGAGCAGGCCACCTCTAGACTATGGGTTTGTGGAAGTAGCTTGTCCTATTTCTCTCTTATGCTTCAATGTTTAGACATCATATGAGCTGCCCAACATGATTATGATGCATAGTATGTAATTCTTATGGTGGATCTTTATATTATTGGATGATTGATGAGATGTGAGACGTGATATGTTATTATATTCTTGATGTATGAGTAGATTCATACCCCGTTCTTTATCACTTGTTCTGATCCAACATGTATGCGAGAGCGCGAGAGGAGGATGGTGTGTATTAGATGGAGTAACTAGGTAGTAGTGATTGAATAGAGACAATGTTCATTATCTGCTAGGGTATTTTACCTTCTTTCACGGTTACCCCACTAGGGATAAAAAAAATGCATGTGTTATATTTTCTAGGTGGAGCTTAGAATCTCGAGAGACATTCATACACACAGTTTCTATCGTAATATGTCCAAGTGGTAACATATTTGTTGTTCACCATCATGTCAAAGTACCTAAGGCTAACTCTATTAATTCTTAATATTAGATTGCATGAAGTTTATTCCTTTCTAGTGGAGTATAAGTAAGATGTGTTGCATCATCTTTAAATTAGGATGTGATGCCCATATGAATATTATCAAGTTAACATAATAAAAATCATGTCAACGTTTTGGTCATCGCTTTGCGCTTAATGCCACCACAACTTCGCGAGAGAGTAGGCAAGTGAATCCATGAACCCCGGTCCAATTTAAACCATAAGAAACACCTTTCCGACGCATTTACGCACTCTTTTATTTTTAGCATCATTTTATTTCAAAAATACAAAAACATATTTACTTTCTTGCACACACAACTAAAACCCAAAAAGACCATTACCGCATCATATTTACTTTGTTGCATTGTTATATACTTTATTGCATTGTTATTTACTTTATTGCATTTGTTATCATATTTCATTTTACTTACTTTTACACCTTGTGCTTGACAACCACCCAGTGGAGTTGGGGACACAAGACGAGGAGTTATTTTGCAGGTTGCTTGAAGAAGAATGAGCGGAGCTTTTTTGACTGTTCCCCAAGAGTTCGATATAAAACCCCGAGTTCCCTCATGGGGAAAATTTACTCTTGCTACAACACACTACATTTGGAGTCTCGACGAGTTGGCACCTTTGCTTAGTGTCATCAAGACTATTTTCTATCACCGTTGCCGGGGAACAAAGGAAAGCATTCACAACTGCTATCTTCATTGAGTGAAGACAATTCTCTGACGCAAGATTGATACGTATCCAACGTATCCATAATTTTTGATGCTCCATGCTTGTTTTTACACCATTTGCTTAGTGTTTCATTACACTTCGTGACACTTTTATGCACTTTCCAGAACTAACCTATTAACAAGCCACCACAGTGCCAGTTCCCTGTTTTCTGCTGTTTTTGTGTTTCAGAAAAGTTACACAGGAAATATTCTCAGAATTGGACAAAACCAAAGCCAGTCGCCCAAAATTTCACCGAAGCTTCCAGAGAACCGAAGAGGAGACGGAGTGGGGCCACGAGGGCCCCACACACCAGGGCGGCGCGGCCAGGGGCTGGGCTGCGCCCCCTATGTGTGAGACCTCCTCGGTTCACTTCTGACGATGCCCCTTCGCCTATAAAGACCCCCCGATGGGAAAAACCTAAACACCCGATCAATTTTCTAGAACACATCGCGATCCGCTGCCGCCATCGACCCGAAGATCGGGAGGGTCCAGAAGCTCTTCCCGGCACCCTGCTGGAGAGGGGAATCGCCACCGGAGGTGTTCTTCATCGCCATGCTTGCCTCCGGCGCGATGAGTGAGTAGTGTACCTTGGACTATGGGTACATAGCAGTAGCTAGATGGTTGTCTTCTCCACCATGTGCTTCATGTTTAGATCTCATGCGCTGCCCTACATGATTGAGATCACCGTTATGTAATTCTACATGTTTGGTTTGTTGGGATCCGATGAATATTGGTGTTATGCTTGAGTTGAAGTACTGAAATTTATCTTTTGTTATCTCTATGTTGTTTATGATCTTGCATGCTCTCCATTGTTAGTAGCTATCTTGGCCAAGTAGTTGCTAGTGACTCCAAGAGGGGGAATTTATGCTCGACAGTGGGTTCATGCCTCTATTTAATCTGGGGGAGTGACAGAAACCTCTAAGGTTGTAGATGTGCTGTTGCTACTAGGGGAAAAACAACATTCATATGCTTGAGGGCATATGCTTTGTTTACATTACACACTTTGCTTAATGCAATTATCTGTTGTTTGCAACTTAATACTTATGGAGTTCTCGGATTGATTCGCCACAAGTGGATTATTAGTCATAGATGTAGTTGGATGGCGGTCTATGTATCTTGTTGTAATGCCCAGAGTAAATCTCATAGTGATCCTCTCATCATATGCACGTTGTCTTTATTCTATCAATTGCCCAACTGTAATTTGTTTACGCAGCTTGTATTATTTTATCTTATGAAGAGACACCACTAGTGAACTATGGACCCCGGTCGTATTTCCTTTATATTGCTATCACCTGTTTACTTTACTCGCACTGTTTACTTTACTCGCATACTATTATCACTTTCCACTCGATATGCTCATACCCTTTGTTTCAGGCAAACCGTTGAGATTGACAACCTCATCGTAAGTTGGGAACAAAGTATTTGGTTGTGTTGTGTGCAGGTTCCACGTTGCCGCTCACAAAGTAAAGCTTGGACGAGGCACCCTATAAATTGTTCAGAGCTATCGCAAGATAGTGGGCATCACCTTCAGTCATATTTTGTCCTCCTACTGGATTGACTACCTTGGTTTCTTACTGAGGGAAAAACTTGCTGCTATATTCATCACACCTTGCTCTTGGGGTTTTCCAACTGGCCGGTCATTTACTTCATTAATTTCACACACCATCACCGCGCCATCAAAGATCTTCTTTACCCGCCGCACAATCATCTAAGCTTGGGGAGATAACACCACTGTGAGTCTTCTAGCTCTTTTAGATTTGCAACACAATTCTCTTTTTCTTGTTTTTGTCATTTTGTTTTTTGCATACATATTTCAAATCAAAAAAAGTTAGTGTAGTACTTCTGCTAAAAAAATTATGGGAGATCAAACAACCAAGTTGTGTGTCTTTAATAATGCGCCTAATGCACAATTCATTGCTAGCCCTATCGCATCCCCTGAAATTAAGTCCGATTCATTTCAAGTAAGTCATGGGCTACTAAATTTAATTGCTAAAGATCAATTTGGAGGTAGTGCTAGTGAGGATGCTTATATGAATTTGCATGATTTTTGCGAGATATGTGATATGTGATACGTCTCAAACGTATCTATAATTTTTGATGCTCCATGCTTGTTTATACACCATTTGTTTTGTGTTTTATTACACTTCGTGGCATTTTTATGCATTTTCCAGAACTAACGTACTAACGAGATGCCACAGTGCCAGTTCCCTGTTTTCTACTATTTTTGTGTTTTAGAAAAGCTACACAGGAAATATTCTCAGAATTGGATGAAACAAAAGCCGAACCTCCTATTTTTCCAGAACACGAGTCGGAGTACAAAGCAGATATGGAGGGTGGCTAGGACCTGGCCACACCCTAGGGTGGCGCCGGCCAGGACCTGGCCATGCCACCAGGGGTGAGCCCCCTGGTCCACTTCCTAACGCCGCCCTTCTGCTTATATATTCCCCTCGACGGGAAAAATCTAAACGCCCGATCAATTTTCCACGAAACCTACTGCAAGCCGTCGTCGACGAGACATTGCGAAGGTCTAGAAGCTCTTCCCGGCACCCTGCCGGAGAGGGGAATCACCGCCAGAGGCCTTCTTCATCACCATGGTCGCCTCCGGAGTGATGTGTGAGTAGTCTACCTTGGACTACGGGTCCATAGCAATAGCTAGATGGTTGTCTTCTCCACCATGTGCTTCATGTTTAGTTCTTGTGAGCTGCCTATCATGATCAAGATCATCTTTGTGTAATTCTACATGTTATGTTTGTTGGGATCCGATGAATATTGGTACTATGTCAAGTTGATGTACTGAATATATATTTTATGTTATCTCTATGTTGTTTATGATCTTGCATGCTCTCCGTTGCTAGTAGATATCTTGGCCGAGTAGATGCTAGTGACTCCAAGAGGGAGTATTTATGCTCGATAGTTTGGTTCATGCCTCTAGTAATCTGGGGGAGTGACAGAAACCTCTAAGGTTGTAGATGTGCTATTGCCACTAGGGAGAAAACAACATTCTTGTGTCCAAGGACATTTGCTTTGTTTACTTTATGCACTTTGCTTAATGCAGTTATCCGTTGTTCGCAACTTAATACCCAATGTTTGCTCGGACGACATTCGGAGGGTGGATTATTAGTCATAGATGCAGTTGGATTACGGTCTATGTATTTTGTCGTAATGCCCATAGTGAATCTTATAGTGATCCTCATGACATATGTACGTTATCTTTATTCTATCAATTGCCCAACTGTAATTTGTTTACCCAACATGTTGTTATTTATCTTATGGAGAGACACCACTAGTGAACTGTGGACCCCGGTCCAATCTCCTTTATATTGCTATACCATTTTACTTTTACTTGCACTGTTTACTTTCTTGCATACTATTACCTTTTACCACTCGATACGCTCAATCCTTTGTTTACAGCTAACCGGTGAGATTGACAACCTCATCGTAAGTTGGGAGCAAAGTTCTTGGTTCTACTGTGTGCAGGTTCCGTGTTGCTGCTAGGTGAAGAAGCTCCTACATCAACTACGCACGAGCAATTTTGCTGGCGCCATTGTCCGGAGTGCCGCAAAGCTAGCAAGCATCACCTTCTAAAGTTTGGCTTTCTCCTACTGGTTCGATAAACCTTGGTTTCACAACTGAGGGAAGACTTGCTGCTGTGCTCATCATATCTTCCTCTTGGGGTTCCCAACGGGCTGTTACTTACAAGCCATCAGTGGTTCATCTAGCCGAGGACGAGTTCAGGCGATGTGGCATCTGGTGAAAACTAAGCCTCGACGTCGGTAGTGGCGGACGATGACAGAGTATTTGGATGTCATTTCCTCGTGAAGGCATCGTCTATGTTGCTCTCATCATTCGACTTGGGCTGCTCCAAGGAAAACCCTAGATCTGGGGCTCCCAGATAGAATGATGGCGATGCCCGATGTCTTTACCCCTCTCGAGGGCATCATTTTGGAGCACATGTCGACTGGAGGTGGTGCTACTCCGGGGGAAACCCCAGATCTTAGTCTCCTGGATCAGACAATGGTGACGCGCGGTGTTGTACTCCCCGCTAGGGGCATTGTTTTTGGAGCAGTCATTGGATAGTGGTGGTTCTCAAGGGGAGCGACATGTCCCCTCCCGCATCGATGATGGTGGGTTTTGGCGATGTGGTGTCATGGAAGCTCAACGGAGGGTGCGTGCGCAAGGAGGAGGAACCATCTGGCGCTGTGGTGGCATCGATGGCAAGCCTGGTGAGAGGCTTCACTTCGATCTAACAACCTGGAGGTGGGTTCGCAGAGAGACAGGTGGAGGTTTGATGCATGCAAAAACACATGCATGAACTTTGTAGTTTATTGATGCATATACCTACATATTATAATGTTATTAGTTGTTATAATCATGTTTTATGGGGATTTTCTATCGATGCCCCTTATTTTGGTTATAACTCTGTAGGACATGAAAACCCTGTTTTGCGTATTTTTAAGTTTCGGGGACCTTCCCCGGACTCAAATTGACCTGGGATTTTTGGAGCGTTAATATTTTATCACGAGAAACACCTGAGGAGGAAGAAGTCAACAAGACGAGGCCTAGGGGCCGAATGATCACAGGTGGCACGACCACCAGGCCAGGCCACGCCACCCATACTCGTTGGCGGCTCGAGCCTCTGATGATGTCCATCTTCGTCTCCAGATGCTCAGCTTGACCTAAAAACACCTATATATAGACCCCCCCTATAGACAATCGCGATCGGGGGGCAGCGGAGAAACACGAAACATAGAAACAGAGGCTGTTCCAGCAAAGATTGGAGGAGGAAACACTGCTGGAGTCGCCCTCGGACACTTCTCCACCCTCTCCGATGTCAACACCATCATCACCGCCATGAAGAGGGAGCAGTCCACCTCTAGACTATGGGTTTGTGGAAGTAGCTTGTCCTATTTCTCTCTTATGCTTCAATGTTTAGACATTATATGAGCTGCCCAACATGATTATGATGCATAGTATGTAATTCCTATGGTGGATCTTTATATTATTGGATGATTGATGAGATGTGAGACGTGATATGTTATTGTATTCTTGATGTATGAGTAGATTCATACCCCGTTCTTTATCACTTGTTCTGATCCAACATGTATGCGAGAGCGCGAGAGGAGGATGGTGTGTATTAGATGGAGTAACTAGGTAGTAGTGATTGAATAGAGACAATGTTCATTATCTGCTAGGGTATTTTACCTTATTTCATGGTTACCCCACTAGGGATAAAAAGAATGCATGTGTTATATTTTCTAGGTGACAGCTTAGAATCCCGAGAGACATTCATAGACACAGTTTCTATCGTAATATGTCCAAGTGGTAACATATTTGTTGTTCACCATCATGTCAAAGTACCTAAGGCTAACTCTATTAATTCTTAATACTAGATTGCATAAAGTTTATTCCTTTCTAGTGGAGTATAAGTAAGATGTGTTGCATCATCTTTAAATTAGGATGTGATGCCCATATGAATATTATCAAGTTAACATAATAAAAATCATGTCAACATTTTGGTCATCGCTTTGCGCTTAATGCCACCACAACTTCGCGAGAGAGTAGCCAAGTGAATCCATGAACCCCGGTCCAATTTAAACCATAAGAAACACCTTTCCGACGCATTTACGCAATCTTTTATTTTTAGCATCATTTTATTTCAAAAATACAAAAACATATTTACTTTCTTGCACACACAACTAAAACCCAAAAAGACCATTACCGCATCATATTTACTTTGTTGCAATGTTATATACTTTATTGCATTGTTATTTACTTTATTGCATTTGTTATCATATTTCATTTTACTTACTTTTACACCTTGTGCTTGACAACCACCCGGTGGAGTTGGGGACACAAGACGAGGAGATTATTTTGCAGGTTGCTTGAAGAAGAATGAGCGGAGCTTTTTCGACTGTTCCCCAAGAGTTCGATATAAAACCCCGAGTTCCCTCGTGGGGAAAATTTACTCTTGCTACAACACTATATTTGGAGTCTCGACGAGTTGGCACCTTTGCTTAGTGTCATCAAGACTATTTTCTGGCACCGTTGCCGGGGAACAAAGGAAAGCATTCACAACTGCTATCTTCATTGAGTGAAGACAATTCTCTGACGCAAGATTGATACGTCTCCAACGTATCCATAATTTTTGATGCTCCATGCTTGTTTTTACACCATTTGCTCAGTGTTTCGTTACACTTCGTGGCACTTTTATGCACTTTCCGGAACTAACCTATTAACAAGTCGCCACAGTGCCAGTTCCCTGTTTTCTGCTTCTTTTGTGTTTCAGAAAAGTTACACAGGAAATATTCTTGGAATTGGACAAAACCAAAGCCAGTCGTCCAGAATTTCACCGAAGCTTCCATAGAACCGAAGAGACAGAGTGGGGCCACGAGGGCCCCACACACCAGGGCGGCGCGGCCAGGGGCTGGGCCACGCCCCCTATGTGTGAGACCTCCTCGGTCCACTTCTGACGATGCCCCTTCGCCTATAAAGACCTCCCGACGGGAAAAACCTAAACACCCGATCAATTTTCTAGAACACATCGTGATCCGCCGCCGCCATCGACCCGAAGATCGGGAGGGTTCAGAAGCTCTTCCCGGCACCCTCCCGGAGAGGGGAATCGCCACCGGAGGTCTTCTTCATCTCCATGCTTGCCTCTGGCGTGATGAGTGAGTAGTCTACCTTGGACTATGGGTCCATAGCAGTAGCTAGATGGTTGTCTTCTCCACCATGTGCTTCATGTTTAGATCTCATGAGCTGCCCTACATGATTGAGATCACCATTATGTAATTCTACATGTTTGGTTTGTTGGGATCCGATGAATATTGGTGTTATGCTTGAGTTGAAGTACTGAAATTTATCTTTTGTTATCTCTATATTGTTTATGATCATGCATGCTCTCCGTTGTTAGTAGCTATCTTGGCCAAGTAGTTGCTAGTGACTCCAAGAGGGGGTATTTATGCTCGATAGTGGGTTCATGCCTCTATTTAATCTGGGGGAGTGACAGAAACCTCTAAGGTTGTAGATGTGCTGTTGCTACTAGGGGGAAAACAACATTCATATGCTTGAGGGCATATGCTTTGTTTACATTATACACTTTGCTTAATGCAATTATCTGTTGTTCGCAACTTAATACTTGTGGAGTTCTCGGATTAATTCGCCACAAGTGGATTATTAGTCATAGATGCAGCTGGATGGCGGTCTATGTATCTTGTTGTAATGCCCAGAGTAAATCTCATAGTGGTCCTCTCATCATATGCACGTTGTCTTTATTCTATCAATTGCCCAACTGTAATTTGTTTACCCAGCTTGTATTATTTTATCTTATGGAGAGACACCACTAGTGAACTATGGACCCCGGTCGTATTCCCTTTATATTGCTATCACCTATTTACTTTACTCGCACTGTTTACTTTACTCGCATACTATTATCACTTTCCACTCGATACGCTCATACCCTTTGTTTCAAGCAACCCGTTGAGATTGACAACCTCATCGTAAGTTGGGAACAAAGTATTTGGTTGTGTTGTGTGCAGGTTCCACGTTGCCGCTCGCAAAGCAAAGCTTGGACGAGGCACCCTATAAATTGTCTGGAGCTGTCGCAAGCTAGTGGGCATCACCTTCAGTCGTATTTTGTCCTCCTACTGGATTGACTACCTTGGTTTCTTACTGAGGGAAAAACTTGCTGCTATATTCATCACACCTTGCTCTTGGGGTTTTCCAACTGGCCGGTCATTTACTTCATTAATTTCACACACCATCACCACGCCATCAAAGATCTTCTTCACCCGCCGCACAATCATCTAAGCTTGGGGAGATAACACCGATGTGAGTCTTCTAGCTCTTTTAGATTTGCAACACAATTCTCTTTTTCTTGTTTTTGTCATTTTGTTTTTTGCATACATATTTCAAATCAAAAAAAGTTAGTGTAGTACTTCTGCTAAAAAAATTATGGGAGATCAAACAACCAAGTTGTGTGTCTTTAATAATGCGCCTAATGCACAATTCATTGCTAGCCCTATCGCAGCCCCTGAAATTAAGTCCGATTCATTTCAAGTAAGTCATGGGCTACTAAATTTAATTGCTAAAGATCCATTTGGAGGTAGTGCTAGTGAGGATGCTTCTATGAATTTGCATGATTTTTGCGAGATATGTGATATGTGTAATTTTTGATGCTCCATGCTTGTTTATACACCATTTGTTTTCTGTTTTGTTACACTTCGTGGCGTTTTTATGCATTTTCCAGAACTAACCTACTAACGAGATGCCACAGTGCTAGTTCCCTGTTTTCTGCTATTTTTGTGTTTTAGAAAAGCTACACAGGAAATATTCTCAGAATTGGATGAAACAAAAGCCGAACCTCCTATTTTTCTAGAACACGAGTCGGAGTCCAAAGCAGAGATGGAGGGTGGCTAGGACCTGGCCACACCCTAGGGTGGCACCGGCCAGGACCTGGCCACGCCACCAGGGGTGAGCCCCCTGGTCCACTTCCTAACGCCGCCCTTCTGCCTATATATTCCCCTTGACGGGAAAAATCTAAACGCCCGATCAATTTACCACGAAACCTACTGCAAGCCATCGTCGACGCGAGATCACGAGGGTCCAGAAGCTCTTCCCGGCACCCTACCAGAGAGGGGAATCGCCGCCGGAGGCCTTCTTTATCACCATGGTCGCCTCCGGAGTGATGTGTGAGTAGTCTACCTTGGACTACGAGTCCATAGCAATAGCTAGATGGTTGTCTTCTCCACCATGTGCTTCATGTTTAGTTCTTGTGAGCTGCCTATCATGATCAAGATCATCTTTGTGTAATTCTACATGTTGTGTTTGTTGGGATCCGATGAATATTGGTACTATATCAAGTTGATGTGCTAAATTATTATCTTTATGTTATCTCTATGTTATTTATGATCTTGCATGCTCCCCGTTGCTAGTAGATATCTTGGCCGAGTAGATGCTAGTGACTCCAAGAGGGGATATTTATGCTCGATAGTGGATTCATGCCTCTAGTAATCCGGAGGAGTGACAGAAATCTCAAAGGTTGTAGATGTGATGTTGCCACTAGGGAGAAAAGAACATTCTTGTGTCCAAGGACATTTGCATTGTTTACATTATGCACTTTGCTTAATGCAGTTATCTGTTGTTCGCAACTTAATACTCGAAGGGTGCTCGGATGACACCTCGAGAGTGGATTATTAGTCATAGATGCAGTTGGATTACGGTCTACGTATTTTGTTGTAATGCCCAGAGTGAATCTCATAGTGATCCTCATGACATATGTACGCTATCTTTATTCTATCAATTGCCCAATTGTAATTTGTTTACCCAGCATGTTGTTATTTATCTTATGGTGAGACACCACTAGTGAACTATGGACCCCGGTCCATTCCTTTTACATTGCTATTACCGTTTACTATTTACTTGCTTTATTTACATTCTTGCAAACTAGTACATTTTACCACTCGATACGCTTAATCCTTTGTTCACAGCAAACCGGTGAGATTGACAACCTTACTGTAAGTTGGGACAAAGTACTTGGTTGTGTTGTGTGCAGGTTCCATGTTGCTGCTAGTGAAAAGCTACACGCTAACAAGTTTTCTGGCGCCATTGCCCAGAGTGTTGCAAAGCTAGCAGGCATCAACCTTCACAAGTTTGGTTCTTTCTCCTACTGTTTCGATAACCTTGGTTTCACAACTGAGGGAAGACTTGCTGCTGTGCTCATCTTAACCTTCTCTTGGGGTTTCCAACTGGGCGGTTATATATATATAACTCCTACATCAACACCGCACCATCAAGCAAGTTTTCTGGCACCGTTGCGGGGGAGAAAGAAGATTTCTGCAATGGGAGTCTCTTGCTTCCAATCTTTTACTTTGTTATTGTTTTGCATTATTTTATTTTTGCTTGCATCATTTTATCAAAAAAATACAAAAAAATAGTTTCTTTGATAGTTGGTATTCCGTTACTTTTACTTTTAGTTCATTATATTGTTCCCTAAGTATGCTCTAGAGGACCTTACAATAGGTAGTGGTCCTATAGTTGGGAAAGGTAACATCGAGGAGTTCTTTAATCATGTTAGTTTGCATAAAGATGTTGAGGATAGATCTTTAGCTGAGCTTGCAACTAGTAATGAAGTTGCTGCTGCTTATTTAGTTCACATGTTGGAGGCTAGGTTTGTTAACCTTAATCCTTTTATGCAACAAATGTTTCTTAAACTTCATGATATCGAAGACTCCAAAAAGAAAGATTTTATTTTGGAGACTTTGCGTAGAGAATTTAGAGATGTTATTATTGAAGCTAGGAAAGTTTTTGAGCTTTTTAATTTGCTTGGCTCACGTGAAGAGGTTGTTGGTACAAACAAGGAAGAAATCAAAGTACCAATACCTTGCAAACTAGTAGGATTGCATGAAGCTTTGGAAAAGAATTTTGATTGGATTTGCCCTGAAAATCTTTTTGATGAAAGGAGTGAACCCAAGAGTGTTCATAAGGGATCTTCAAAAACTCATTTGGATACAATACAATGCCTTGTTGAAAAGACTTCTGCAATTGATCTTAATGCCTCATTTCAAAATACTTGATTTCCACTTTCTGCGCCTAGCTCAAAGGCGTTAAAGAAAAGCACTCTTGGGAGATAACCCAATGTTTTATTTTTAGTAAATTTTCTTTTATTTGAGTCTTCGAAGTTATTACTACTGTAATGACCTCTCGTTATCATTTTTATTTCGTTTTTGTGCCAAGAAGAACCTCTAATTTGAGGGAGGTAAGATTTGGGGAAGTTGCTGTCCTGAAACAGATTTCTGCGCTGTACCATAAAAATTTGTGAAAATTCTCAGAGTATCTTTTTGATCTGCTATTTCTTGTGCATATGCCCCAGGTTATTTCCAAACTTTCATTAGTTTTACACTTTTTTATTTGAGCAACATAAGGTCCTTGAAAAAATCGATCTTTGTCAGTTGTTCTATTTTGACAGATTCTGCCACTATTTGTGTTTGCCTCTTGATCGCTTTCTTTTTTAGTTCTTTTGATCATGGAACTTTTGAGGAAGTTACTACAGTAGCTTATGCTCTAATGGATGGTATATTTGAGTTTGAACCTGAACCAAAAGGGTAGATTTATTATCATGCTTATACTAATATTGCTAATAGAATTGTGTGAAGTTTTGTATGAAGGAAGTTTTCAAGTGTAGGGAATGGAGAGTGATGAGATGAGATGAAGTATGGACAAAAGCTCAATCTTAGGGATGATCTTGTCACCCCAAGAAATATCCAAGAGGTACAAGCGTCAAAGCTTGGGGATGCCCCCGAGACACCCCTTCTTCATCGGCAAAAATCAGGTCACCTTTAAAGACACTATATTTTTATTGCTTCATATTCTATGCATTTTTCTTGGAGCGTCTTTACATTCGCTTTCAGTTTTATTTTGTTTTATTTTCTGCAATAAATGGTTGGACCCCAAAAAATTTCTTTTGGAGATGACACACTCCGTTTTTCATTGCCAAGAATACTCTAGTTTTCACTCTTATTGTTCAACGAGTGTTCTCTTTTTCTAGAACTGCGTTTAGCTTTCGTTTTTTGCCTTGATTTTTGTTCAGATCTTGTTATATCTTTGCATCAAGGATTATTTAGACCACTGGTCTATGTTGGTTTTCATCAAAAGAGTTGTTTCAAAAAGGTTTGAATGGTGTTGGAAAAGAAAAAAAAAATTCATGCCTATAGTGGTACAAATGGGAGCTTGTTTACACTGCGGCTTAGACTTTTGCATGTCATGCTTGATGTCTTTTTGATAGTATGCTTAGTAGTTTTTGCTGTAGCATGACTTGTCTCAAATGACTGAGATTGCTTAATGAGCCTTTGAAAAAATCATGCGTTGTTTTTATTATACTAGGAAACTGGCCCGTGTGTTGCACCAAGGTAAAAATCATTTCACGTTTTTGTTTGGTTCAAGACACCCGCTCTCCCCACTCAGTTTGTTGACCTTTATTTGAAAACTACAATCCACCCATATTGTTGCCACTTATCCTCCTTGCCATTATTGACGATAGGTGGGATATGGTTCCTAATGACAACGGACTCGAACGGGGTTGCTACCAAGGCGATGAGTTTCGCCACCCCACAACACACGTCTCATTGAACCATACCAACGAAGGAGTATGTAGAACTTAAAATTGCATATTTTTCTTCCATTTAGTCTCTCTTTTCTATTCTCTATTTAGAAATTAAATAAACATTTGCACATAATAAATTGAACAATTTATTTTGACTGATATATTTAAATTGAAAATACAATTTTAATCCTAAAAGTAAATAAATTCAACATTGCAAATCAGTTATTTGCACTTGTAGCATGTACGCTATCATCCACACACACAATCAGCCAGGACTCAGATCCATAAGCTTATCATCTAGACAAACATGAAGGAAGCACGGAGAGGCAGCTGCAATCAGCCACACGCACGGAGATCGGGAGGCGGGAGCAGAGCAAAGTCCTGGCGGAAAGCTGCTCGTCGCAAGCCAGGGTCTTGAGTGAGCGGCTCGTCATGGTTGTGCATACTCCAACTGCTCTCCAGAATCCGCAGCTAGCTGCACTCGCCGACCTCGACCTCGAGGTGCCGGGTACGCCGGATCAGCCGCAGCGGCGCGTGTGTCTGCTGGCCGGACTGCCGGGCTCTCCGGCACATCCCACCGTCCGCTTAGCTGCAGGGGCCAGCTCCCGGCCGTATTGCACATGCGCACAAGGCACCAAAACCTGCCTGGCTGCAGCGCCCTGCATACAATGCATCGAATTCAAACCACCACGCATGCGTAAGCCAAGCTAGCATGAATCAATTAGCTTAGCCAGCACATACGCACTTGCATAGCTTTGCCTAGCTGCACAAGGTCTCCGCCACCGGACGGACGCCGGCGATGTTGTCTAGTTTTTGTGATGCCCTTCTCCGTAAACTTCCATCCGTTCTCCAGATCGATCGTTTTCCTGTGCTGCCCATGGCCGGCATCGCTGCCAGCTATCGATTCTACTTTGCCGGCGCCACGTCGGATGGAGGCCGGATTCTATTGCATTTGTCGGCGCCGCGCGGGGTTTGTGTCGTTCCAGAGAGAGAGGAGAAGATATGGCCCTGGTCACACATCTCTTAAATAGGCAGCGTGAGGGAACACTCAGAGATCGTGTATCCTGTACGGCTACGATTCAATCAGGAGAGGATTTTTTTCTAAGAGGGGGCAGATCGAGTTGATGTACTAACAGTTTTTTTCGTGCGGGGCTAGACGGATGAGCGTGTAACGAACATAATTAACGAAGCATTTTTTTTAACTTATCAATGGTGTGGGTGGTAATATATGGTTTAGTGGAAGGGCAAAACGGTCCAAAAAATATGGTTGACGACGAAAACCTTACGTACTTTATTATTAGGTATAGATAGGAGCATGTTATTGTGGTTTTCTCCTTTGATGCTTTATTTCGGTTGACTTGGCGCATACTTACGATATGTTTGACTCTAGCAAGTCGCCATAAGCCTCTATGATCATTTGGTTTTTGACTTGTGATACCATTTTATGCTTCGGTTAATGATGGTTTGTCGCTATGCATGATTATGGCCGTTATTGCTGTCTTAGTTGGTCGCTCCCAGTCTTTTGCTAGCCTTCATTTTGTACTGAGAGGGAATACTTCTCGTGCATCCAAATCCCCAAAACCAAGTTTTCCAATATGTCCACCATACATACCTATTAGCAATTTGCTATTCCAAGAATGTTTGACTTGCATTTATCTATCCTTCAAATTAAACTTTTTGGTGTTATGTGAAAATTAGTCAGTAAAGCTCTCACGAACATGATGGCACACTTTACTTTTCTCATTTTTAATAATTTTGACCATTGTCGCTCTCTTATGTTTATGTTATGCTTGCAAGTTGTAAGTTGGAAATTAGCCCAACCATGTCGTCATGGGGCAAGCTTTCAACATTGCACTTTTTTTCATTTAGTTGATATCGTGATCTTTTGTTTATGGATACTTGCGATGTAAAATAAGTTAGGATCTTGTGAGCTCATGGAGTTTGTATATGTGTTAGAGAAACGCCTGGGCCGCTAATCTAAGCCATGCATCATCCATGGTGGAAATTTACAGCATGCCCATAGTGGACATTCGACGACGCATCTCATAATAAAAAGTTATACCAATAGTAAATAAAAGAGATGCCGAGGTGTTTATTGTCTATTTGTCTTGTCATTTTGATGTGGGCTTGTTCCATGTCATCGGCAAGAGGTACCCCGTTGGCGGTTCTCGAGGATACATATATGCTTACAATGACAAGAACTTGCTTGGGACCTAAGTCGAGTAGCATGAGGTTTGGATATTCATACTTCAAGGGACATGAGATTTTCAACTTATGATTTGTTAAGCATATGCTTCATAATTGTACTCGCATTAACCTTACCACTAAAGATGCCTATGATGGGGGCAATGAGAGCTCAAAGCTAGTAAGTATCATAATTTTTGGAGGTTTATAAAACTTGCAAACGCTGATTCCCTCTGCGAAGGGCCTTTCTTTTACTTTTATGTTGAGTCTCCACCTTCTACCTTTATGCACCGTCTAAGAGAGCATAGTTGTCATTCTGAGTTTAATGTGCATAGTCCCAAAGTTTATCATTGATTGATTCATGATTATGGTTTTGCTTGTTATTAAATTATTTGTATCTAGTCGCCCTCTTAAACTTGAAGGTGTCCTATGCATTTATGTTTTGCTTTTCCATGAAGGACAAGCTGAAAACCGCTTTGCTATGTTTTTCCATATGATTTGAACACACACTTGACTTTGAATGTTTCATTACTCATGATCTTTCGTTTGTGTTACTTTTCATGTTATAACATGGTTGCTAAGTTTTATTGTCAAGATTATGTCTCTTATGCCCATGTTTTAAGTGCTTTGATCTCAGCACTCAATGCTTTACATCGTTGATCAAGATTGTGATGGTGCATGTCACCTAAAAAATTATTGTTTTGTTATCACTTACCTACTCGAGGACGAGCAGGAGTTAAGCTTGGGGATGCTTGATACGTCTCAAACGTATCTATAATTTTTGATGCTCCATGCTTATTTATACACCATTTGCTTTGTGTTTTGTTACACTTCGTGGCATTTTTATGCATTTTCCAGAACTAACCAACTAACGAGATGCCACAGTGCCAGTTCCCTGTTTTCTGCTATTTTTGTGTTTCAGAAAAGCTACACAGGAAATATTCTCGGAATTGGACGAAACAAAAGCCGAACCTGCTATTTTTCCAGAACACGAGTCGGAGTCCAAAGCAGAGACGGAGGGGGGGGCCAGGACCTGGCCACACCCTAGGGCAGCGTGGGCCAGGCCCTGGCCGCGCCACCCAGGGGTGAGCCCCCCTGGTCCACTTCCTAACGCCGCCCTTCCGCCTATATATTACCCTCAATGGGAAAACCTAAACGCCCGATCAATTTTCCACGAAACCTACTGCAAGACGCCGCCGTCGTCGACGCGAGATCGGGAGGGTCCAGAAGCTCTTCCCGGCACCCTGCCAGAGAGGGGAATTACCATTGGAGGCCTTCTTCATCACCATGGTCGCCTCCAGAGTGATGTGTGAGTAGTCTACCTTGGACTACGGGTCCATAGCAGTAGCTAGATGGTTGTCTTCTCCACCATGTGCTTCATGTTTAGATCTTGTGAGCTGCCTATCATGATCAAGATCATCTTTGTGTAATTCTACATGTTGTGTTTGTTGGGATCCGATGAATATTGGTACTATGTCAAGTTGATGTGCTAAATTATTATCTTTATGTTATCTCTATGTTGTTTATGATATTGCATGCTCTCAGTTGCTAGTAGATATCTTGGCCGAGTAGATGCTAGTGACTCCAAGAGGGGGTATTTATGCTTGATAGTGTTTTCATGCCTCTAGTAATCTGGGGGAGTGACAGAAACCTCTAAGGTTGTTGATGTGCTGTTGCCACTAGGGAGAAAACAACATTCTTGTGGCCAAGGACATTTGCATTGTTTACATTACGCACTTTGCTTAATGCAGTTATCTGTTGTTCGCAACTTAATACTCAAAGGGTGCTCGGACGACATCTCGAGAGTCGATTATTAGTCATAGATGCAGTTGGATTACGGTCTATGTATTTTGTTGTAATGCCCAGAGTGAATCTTATAGTGATCCTCATGACATATGTACGCTATCTTTATTCTATCAACTAGTCGGCAACCCGTGCAAACGGCACGGGCTAGAATTTATGATGATTTAAAGTTAGTTACCTCACTTATATATTACTTTTACTATTTCTTAGTCAGACTATTAACTTGCAAGCACAATTTTAATTACCTCTCTATTATGTATGGATCTCCAATTTTCCCTTATGTTTGTGAATTTGTGTCATCATTACGCAACCTTTACATGCATTTCCACCTATATTCCACTACCTATAAGTTAAGGAAAATACCAAAAAACGATAATTTCTAGAGATAAGTTATCTCCAGGTGTGACCCCTTCCTAAGTGGTAAAGAAGACGAAAGTAGAAATTATCACAACAAAAGATGCAATAATATATTTGCATTATTTACTTTACCATATGGTTTATCGACTAAGCAACTGTATTTACTTAAATATAAAGGACATCGTGTCTACTAAAAAGTTGCTACATACACATGAAACTGCTGAGTTGTTGTTAACTTGTACTATAAATAGTACTCCCTCCGATCGGAAATAACTGTCGAGGACATAGTACAAATTTTGTACTAAGCTAGTACAAAATTGCCAACAGTTATTTCCGATCGGAGGGAGTAGCTTTCATCAGGACACTGAAATTATTATCTATCTACCACTTAAGTTATTGGCCAACTTCTATGGATTTTATTTGAAGCTATCGGTCATTTCAATTGATCTTATCAATAAGGGAAATAAAATAGCTAAGGAACAAACACTATTCAATGTTTATATTTTTTAGTTTAGAATCGAAGGTTGTTACCATAAAAATATTACTCCCTCCGACCCATAATACTCTTCGCTAATCTAGATGTATCGAGACACATTTTAATAATAGATACATCCGTATTAGCGAAAAGTAATATGGGTCAGAGGGAGTACATGATTTATCATAATGGCACACATTATGGATTATAAACCATGAGAATATCAAGATAGAAACACATCTAGATAATTTTTTGTGTGTCAAAATTTCAACAACTCAAATATTCCAGGCATCTTGCTTAATTTTGCATGCGCTAGAGTTCTTAAATTTGACAACCATACCAGATATTCCAGAAAATGATTTATATACAATTGAATTGAAGAAATACAGGAAATTGTTGTAATCTGAATATCGGCATAGCTATATACTATTCAGATTGTAGGCATTATATGCCTTTTTAATGTTGAAGTTCGGAACTATTAGATATACAACAAATATAAAAAATTAGTGTGTATTGGGAGGAAACAACACAGTACATCCTGTGAAACTCAAGTAGTTCCATTGGCAAAAAGTCCAATTAATAGTAATTGTAAGGTAAGATAACATGAAAAAAATGTGATGCCTCATGTGAACATCAGCGTTACCTAGCATGAAAAGAGAACTTCTTGTCCAGTATTTAGCTTATTGATGTAGAGAACATAGCCCCACTACATAGATTTTGTGGTGCCGCTCTAAACGCCATGTAGACAAAATAACAATTGTACCTGCAGCTCAATCTAGTTAGAAGTATTCGCTGATAAACCTACAAATTCACATAGTTTCTCTACATTAGAGATGGAGCCGATTGGTGGGGGCGTGGGGCTTGCAGTTCGACCGGACGGCAGCCCTGTCGACGATGCCGACTGCTCGATCTGCTTCAGATTTTTACCCGGCCGTATAATCTGGTGCATCAACCATCTGCCTACTTACCTGCCAGCTGCTCGATTTGTTTCAGATTTTCGCTCATATACGATCTATACTTCTGCATCAAGCCTCTATCAACTTACAAAGTTATTCAGTGATCGTTCTAAAGGAGATAGACTGGATGGGAATTGGTGGAGGTTGGATTTGTTATCTTCTTTCTTTGGGATTTCAATTACGGAGGTCAATCTTTAAGTAAGATAGGGAGAGAGAATGTCTGGAGGAGGGGAAACAATCGAACTACCGATTGCTCGACGACGTGCATGTTAGACGGGAGAAAGGAAGATGACAGCAACATACCTGTGTCTCAGCTCAACGCACCGGCGGATACCTCTGCAATTGATGACGAAGATGGAGCAATATTCGGCCATCCTTGCTCGTTCAGCGCCAAGGATACCTCAAGATTGATGACAAAGAACGCGCAATATTCGGGCTCGGAGAGGAGTTACGCCTCAACACGTCAGGTGGAGGCTCCTTGCTTAATCTAATGGTTGCGGATGAGTTAATGGTTAATCCGATGGACAATATTTGCTATCTTCTAGAATTAACGTGGAGGCTTGTACGGTGCCTCCAATTAGTAAATATAAGATTGCCCAACTGTAATTTGTTTACCTAGCATGTTGTGATTTATCTTACAGAGAGACACCACTAGTGAACTGTGGACCCCGGTCCATTCTTTTTACATTGCTATTACCATTTACTATTTACTTGCTTTATTTACATTCTTGCAAACTATACCTTTTACCACTTGATACGCTTAATCCTTTGTTCATAGCAAACCGGTGAGATTGACAACCTCACTGTAAGTTGGGACAAAGTACTTGGTTGTGTTGTGTGCAGGTTCCATGTTGCTGCTAGTGAAAAGCTACACACCGATAAGTTTTCTGGCACCATTGTCCAGAGTGTTGCAAAGCTAGCGGGCATCAACCTTCGGAAGTTTGGTTCTTTCTCCTACTGGTTCGATAACCTTAGTTTCACAACTGAGGGAAGACTTGCCATTGTGCTCATCATAACCTTCTCTTGGGGTTTCCAACTGGGCGGTTATATATATAAAACTCCTACATCAACACCGCACCCTCAAGCAAGTTTTCTATATGCAAAAGTTTAAGAATGTTGAAAATGATATTGTCAAGCTAAAATTATTCCAATTCTCTCTAAGAGGAAAAGCTAAAGATTGGTTATTTTCATTACCTAATGGTAGCATTAATTTATGGGATAATCTTAGAGAAGCTTTTATCAAGAAATACTATTTTCCGATTAATTTTTTGTGCAAAATAAAAATAACATACTTTCTTTTAAGCAAAATAAAAATGAACATGTAGCAACCGCTTGGGAGAGACTTAGAATCATGCTACGCACTTGCCCATCAAATGGCGTGAATGAGTGGACGGTTTTACATTTTTTCTATAATGGTCTCAACTATATGTCTAAGAGTACGTTAGATTCCGCTGTGGGAGGAGCTTTTATGACTAAAACTGTTAAGGAAGCTAAAGCTATTCTTGAAAACATGCTGCAAAATTTTAGCCAATAACACACGGAGAGGGCACCATCCTCAAGTAGGAAAATAAACTCTGTAGAGGAAGTAGATTCCTTGACTGTTAAAGTTGATGCTATCTATTCATATATCTCTAAACAAAATGTTGATAATGTCCCATTACATGATCTTGTTGAGAATAATCATGAAAATATAGACATCAATTATATTGGTAACTTTGGGAACAATGGGTACAACAACGGTTACAACAACCAATACGTGAAATCCCCATATGTTCCTAACAAGTATGCTAGTGGTAGTAACATTTCTAATGATCTTGAGAACACCATGAGATCCTTCATATCTACCCAAAAAACAACTTAACAAAGAGTTCATTGCTAAATTGAGAGATTCGATGCTTTAAATGAAAATGTAGATCATCTAACTAGAGAAGTTGCTACCATGAAAAATCATATGAAAGAGAAAAAATGAAGAATCCATTAAATATGTGCAAGATATAATTGGTGGATCATTGGAAATATTGTACCAAATGGAAGAAGAAGGAAAAAATCTATTATGGTGGTGGAAGCAAAAGAAGTAGAGGAAGTAAAAATGCTCTCCGATAATATTAAAGAACCTCTACTTGGTCTTGATAAATGTAGTTTGAATGAACTCATCAATATATTGCAAAGATTTGCTAATGATCCTTCTTTTAATGTTTATCAAACTGGTTTTGGATCCTATATAGCCAATCATGTCATTAAGGAAAAGATACAACGCTATAACAATGAGGCTATGATGCCACCTAAGCTTCGGGATGCGTGAATCCCAAAATACTTATTGCTGTAGGAAAAGAGTCACACAATGCTATCTTAGACTTGGGATTAAGTGTAAAAATCCTCTCAAAAGAACTATATGATTTACTTGATCTTGATAAAAAACTAGAAAAGTGTGATATTGATCTATTGCTAGCCTAAGATTCTACCAAGCATGCCTTAGGTAGAATAAGTGATGTTATGATTGAACTCCACATGACTTTTGTACCTGTTGATTTTATTATTATGGACATAAGGAGCAATATCTCAAGTCCTATAATCCTTGGTAGAGCTTTCTTGAGAACTACAGGTGCAGTTATTGATTCCAAAGAAGGGAATGTGAAATTTCAATTCCCACACAAGAAGTGTATGGAGAATTTTTCAAGGAAAAAGGTGAATGTGCATAAGTACAAGTGCCCTCCTGACACTTTCCCATTTTGAAGCAATAAGGTAAAAACCTAGCTATATGGCTATAAAGAAAGCGCTTTACGGGAGGCAACCCGGCAGTATTTACTTTTTTCGGTTTTGTTTTCATTACTCTTCTGAGAGAGTAATTTTACTTGAGTATTCTTTTTGTGTCCTTGCTGTAGCAAGAGAGTTTGTTTTAGTGTGTATACTGTAGCAAATATAAAGTGCCAAGTTTTATCCAGCTTGGATGCTAAAAGATTGCAATGCTTATTTTGAGATGCTGAAATCTGCGCAGCACTTTTGAGTGCACTATTTTTCATATTTTTTGTTACTCCTATGGACCTGTGATATTTATATAAATTGAAAATTTTCATCGTCTACCTAAATAAAAATATAACAAAAATTAATGACCTGTTTAAGAGGGGCAGAAAAATTTGCCAAGCTACTGCTATTTTTATTGATAGATTTTGTCTTTTGTTGTTTTGAGCGTTTGTTTGAGTCTTAAGATGATTCTTTTTTAGTATTTTGATATTTAGTGAATGTTGGCAACTTAATACACTCTCTGGACACCTTGCACCAAGTTTTATTTGGGGTTTTCTTTGCAGCACTTATATAAGCCTCTCTAGAAAAGAGGTGGGAAATAGTTTTGTGGTGAAATTTTTTCACAGGGAAGGAATAATCATCGAGAAAGGAGTCATATAAGTAATATATAACACCATAATATTGAGGATGCCCCATGACAACCCCCTGGACCTATCAACTCCTCGGTTTGCATATTATTCTTGCCTTGTTTTTTGAGCATCACGTTACCATTGCATAAACATTAAGTGTCTGCATCTAGTTTTTAATTTTTATTTTGCATATCTTGTGTTGAATAAATATACAAACACATGTAGGTTTACTTGATAATTATGAGAAATCTACTGTAGGAATTGAGAGAAAAAGTTGGGAAGAAAAGGAGATAGCAATACAAGTAATGCTTATATTATATGCTTTGATTGAATAGTAATTTGCTAGTGCCGTATTGAGTGTTATTTCTTCTTTGCACATTGATGGTTAAATTTGATTTACTTATTTCATTAATAATGTGTAGCATTATGGACATTATGCATGCTTGTGTCTTTTATACCTTTCTAATAGCCAAGAAAAGAAAAGAAAGAGAAAAGAAAAGGCAAGCAAAGACTTGTATATCCGAATACCTTGAGCCATACTTCTCCGCAAAATCTCCACCATACCTACCTACATAAAAAATGCTATTCCAAGTATAGTATATGTGCCATGTATTTACATACAAAATTATCCTTTTTATTGTGCAATTCGAAGCTCATGGGAAAGTAGCAGTCTATGATGGAGTTCATTTATGTAAGTTGCATGTTTGTCATTTTATTAGTTGGGGTTAAGTTATACCATGCTATCATGGAACAAGACTTTCAACTTTAATTATGTTGTTGTCATACACCTTGGGTTATGCATATTTTTCCAGTGTGAAATGAGTGGGAGTTATCATGTTAAAGATTCAAGTGTGCATATTTGTTAGAGAAGAGCATTGGGCCGCTAACCGAAATCATGCATAGTCATGGTAGGAGTTTCATCATAGACTTCCTCATTAGCTTAAACAACTTTAATTTACTACATAATTGATTACTTTAAGAAGATTTCATTTTTCTATTGTCATTTCATCCCAGTATGTATTGCCTTTGCAAAAAGATGAAATCTAGAAGGTACTATGTACATGTAGTATGGAGGTACCCCTTTGTGAGAACTTGGTTAAAACTATATGCACATGATGAAAATCTATGGTAATTCTAGAGTTTAGTAGCATGAGGTGGAGGTACTATTAACCACGGGGTATGAGAATTATAACTAGTAAAGTGTTGATCATGTAAACCATATTTGCTCTTCACTACCGTTGACTTGGATTGCACAATTCTCAAAATTACATTTTCTCTTTAGCTTTAAAGCTTGGCACATATACTCCCCACTTACTTTCAGTGGTTGTTTATTCAAGAAAGAGAAGAAAGAAATAAATAAAAAGTTCCAAAGCACAAGCACTTGCATGTTTAATGCCCATAGTACTTTTGTTTGTTTTTGCACTATGTTATTGATTGTTGGACATCATTGAGTTAAATTAGAAGTACCACTTTATATTTCATTTGCTTGTTGCTATACATTAAAGAGTGAATTATCTATCATATGTATTACTACTTGTTATTATCATAGAAGCAATAAACTCTAAAGTTCTAGTTTGATTTTATAACCTTCATACTTGAGGACAAGTGACAAGGGTATAGATAATGGAGCCCGTCAGTTAAGTACCCCTGAGGCCCGATAAGCTAGGCCCAATTGTAATGCTAGTCGAAATACGAGTTCATGTCGTATGTCGATATTGTAATCTGTGTCGGACCCCTCCCGATCCTTGAGACCTGGCCACCTATATATAGGGGCCAGGAGAGGATGGTAAGGGACAGATTGAAAGCAAGCCAAGTTTACTCTTACGTTTACTTTCGATACACACCTTGTTTGACTAATTTTACCTTCGAGTTCGTCCGACGCCCTACTCCCCCGATCCTAAGTCCTTCATATTGGACATTTGTCGAGTTAACCCCTCATCAATTGGCGCCGGCCGTGGGGACTCTGGGCGTTGGAATCATGAATTCGATGGCTTTTTTGCTTTCAGCCAATAGCAATCCAGAAGTCGACGAAAATCAAGAAATGGAGTTGACGATCGGAAGCCTGAGTTTCTACGTCGGACCTTCGGGTTCAACTCATCTTTCGGATCCGGTGAAATTGGGTCCATCGGCAAGCAAAACCAAGACAATCACAATGTCTGGATCATCTGTGGGCTCTTCCAGCGAGGTAAACTCGCCAGTCAGTCTCGCAGCAACTGAAAATATGCAAAAGAAACTCGAGGAATTCAACGAAACTCGGGGAAAGCCCAACGTGGAAACAACAGTGGATAAGCCACACGACAGTCCAAGGAACTTCGCCACCGGAAGCAGCAGCGTCTCCAGAAGCATACACCAATTATGCGTCATTATCACTGAAGCAGCAGAAGAGAATAATCACGCAGGCAATGAAGAAGTCGACATGCAAGTCGACAAACCAAGGAGCAACGGCAAGAAGGAGAAGGACAAAAATTCACGTCTCCACCGGAGAGTGGAGAATCATCATGTCAGCCATTAATCACGGCACGGAAGTACCCGCAGATTCAAGAAGAGAAGTTTTGATGGGGTATCAATACACACTGCACCAGCGCAGAAAGAAGTTGAGGGAGGAAAAAAACATGTTTATGAGAAGCCAAGACAACAATAGCGCATCAAGTGGAGGACATTGGGATGAATATAGCGATGCGTCAGAATCCAGCATAGAAAGGCGCAGAGACCCGAAGCATTACAGGAGGACAACAACACGGACAAGAGAAGAAAGCCATATGAAAAGTGTAAGCGAGCATCAATCAGATGAGGAAGAGGACTTTGTGCAAGAAACAGCAGAAGCAGCACTGGTAGCAGCACAGGCGTATCTACTAACTACACAACCAAAGCCTAGAGATCTGTGGGAGCACATGCATCAAGCCGCAATACGAAGCCTCGGGTTGGTGGAAGACAGGTTAAGGAAACATTTTCCAGAGAAAAAGGCGACATATCATAAGGAGAAGCGAAAGGAAGGACTCAGGCACCAACCTTCGCAAAACGAAACAAGCGAGTTGTCAGGCGATGAAAACCGTCAAATGCGAAAGGAGGACACAAGGAACATTATATCACAGGCAAGAGTAAACAACGCGTGCCACGCATGGAGAGAAGAAAACTATGAAGATGACGAAAAAGAGATGGGCGCGCTATGCTTTACCCGAAGGGTTCGCAGAACGCGGGTACCCAAAGGATTCAAACTGCCGCACGATCAGCAAAATTATGATGGGTCGCAAGAACCCACGCTGTGGCTATTAGACTACCTGCAAGTAGTGCAAATACTCAGAGGAACAAGAGCAACGGCAATGCAAAGCCTGTAGTTACACCTTACCGGTGCAGCACGGTCCTGGTTGAATACTCTACCCAACGAATCCATTGGGAGTTGGGGAGAACTAGAGAACCAATTCGCAAGAAATTTTCGCTCAACATACAAATGCCCAGTGTCAATGGAAGAGATCAAGTCGTGCATACAGAGGAAAGGCGAAACTCTGCGCTCTTACATACAACGCTGGAGTGTAATCAAAAATTCTGCAGAAGACGTCTCCGACGAGAGAGCAATAAATGCTTTTTCAGCTGGCATTCGTCATTCGGACCTCATGGAAGAAGTTGGGAGAACAAAGCCGAGGACGGTGTCGGAGTTAATGGAAGTAGCCAACAGATTTGCCGATGGAGAGGACACATATAACAACAAAAGAGGACGTTCACCAGAAGCTGATAGAGCGAGCAGGCAAAGGCGAAGATACCGCAATGGAGACAGCCACGCAAGGCGAAATCAGATAGCCGCGGGATATGACAGAAGGGACGAGGAAGGCTATGAAAACAGGGAATTTCAGACAAGAGATAATCGGAGAACAGAAAAACCAAAATACTCCGGCCCATCGGCGGAGGACATGCTATATGGACCTTGTCGCATCCATTATGCGTACCTAGATGGGAAGAGAGTTTCTAACCACCAGATGAAGGATTGCAGAACCTTCTTGAGGTTGCAAGGTGCCATGGACTCGAGCCAAGGAACACGACAGGAAGGAAAGAGTATGAGTCAAGGATACCAAGTACAGCGTCCAGCAAAACATCTGGAGTCAAAAGTATATATATCTGCAATGATCCAACCAGTGCCAAAATCCAAGAAAGAGCGAAAGAGCATATCCAGACAAGTAAACCTAGCAATATCATCACCACCAGCTACTATAGAGTACCTGCAATGATCCAATCAGCCAGTCAGGTTCAGCAGGGCAGACCACCCGAGGAAAGTGCCCAGGCCAGGGCACGCGCCGATGGTGCTAAAGGCGCAAATAGGAGGATACGACATCAGGCGAGTATTCATGGACGCAGGAAGCGGCATAAACCTAATATATGCAAGAACTCTGAAGGCAATGTGCATCTCACTGGAAAGTCTAAAGCCAACAGATTGTTCCTTCCATAGAATAGTACCAGGAGGCACAAACTGCCCTCTCGAGAAAATAGAACTCGATGTTTGCTTCGGCAATAGCAGCAATTATCATAGAGAAAAGCTAGAGTTTGAAGTCATGGACTAGCCTTCACAGTATCATGCAATCCTGGGGCACCCAGCATTTGCAAAGTTCATGGCAGTACCCCACTATGCATACCTCATGCTCAAAATCCCAGGACCTAAAGGAACAATTACAGTTCAAGGTAGTTTTGAAGTATCCAACACTTGTGACAAAGAATTCAACAGGTTGGCGCAAAATTTCGACATGACAGCAGAATACGCAAGGTTGAAAGGCGAAACCGACCATAATGTGCTACCCGACGTTGGATGATCCTTGCCAGATCAGGCTTTCGACGCAACCCAAGACTCAAAGAAAATCCAAGTCCACCCCACGGACCCGAACAAGACCACCTCCATAGCAGTAAACCTAGATCCCACATAGGAAAGCGCGCTTGTCGAGTTCCTCCATGAGCGCTGGGAAATCTTTGCCTGGTGTCCTTCAGACATGCCAGGGGTTCCCAGGGAACTCGTCGAGAACGCACTAAATGTGGATCCCAAAGCAAAGCCAGTCAAGTAGCCACTGAGACGATTTGATGAACCCAAAAGGAAAGCAATAGCATCCAAGCTACACAGGCTAGAAAACACAGGATTCATCCGAGAAATCAAAACGTCGACTTGGGTATCTAATCCAGTTATCGTCCCCAAGAAAAACACAGACGTACAAAGAGTATGTGTCGACTACACGTCTCTCAACAAGCATTGTCCAAAGGATACCTTTCCCCTACCTCGCATTGATCAAATAATAGATTCAACAGGGAGGTGTGCAAGGCTTTCCTTCCTGGATGCATACTCTGGCTACAACCAGATCAAATTGAAGAAAGAAGATGAGGAAAAAACAGCTTTTATCACACCATATGGCGTGTTCTGCTACCAAGTCATGCCTTTCGATTTAAAAAACGCAGGAGCAACCTACCAGCGGATGATGCAAAACTGCCTCGGAAGTCAAATAGGATGCAACATTCAAGTCTACATCGATGGCGTGGTCATCACCACAAGAAAGAAGAGTCACTAATCAGTGATCTAGCAGAAACCTTTGACAACTTAAACAGGTATAAGCTTAAGCTTAACCCGATAAAATACTCTTTTGGGGTATCCACAGGACAACTTCTGGGATTCCTGGTATCAGTGATACGTCTCAAACGTATCTATAATTTTTGATGCTCCATGCTTGTTTTTACACCATTTGCTTAGTGTTTCATTACACTTTGTGGCATTTTTATGCATTTTCCGGAACTAACCTATTAACAAGATGCCACAGTGCCAGTTCCCTGTTTTCTGCTATTTTTGGGTTTCAGAAAAGTTACACAGGAAATATTCTCGGAATTGGACGAAACAAAAGCCGAACGTCCAGAAATTTACCGAAGCTTCCAGAAGTCTGAAGAGGAGACGGAGAGGGGCCACGGGCCGGCCACATAGTAGGGTGGCGTGGCCCAACCCCTGGCCGTGCCCCCTATGTGTGTGACCGCCCTGGTCCACTTCCGACGCCGCCCATTCGCCTATAAAGACCCCCCGACGGGAAAAACCTAAATACCCAATCAATTTTCTAGAAACACATCGCGATCTACCATCGTCGTCGACCCGAGATCGGGAGGGTCCAGAAGCTCTTCCCGGCACCCTGCCGGAGAGAGGAATCGCCACCGAAGTTCTTCTTCATTGCCATGCTTGCCTCCGGCGCGATGAGTGAGTAGTCTACCTTGGACTATGGGTCCATAGCAGCAGCTAGATGGTTGTCTTCTCCACCATGTGCTTCATGTTTAGATCTCGTGAGCTGCCTTACATGATCGAGATCACCGTTATGTAATTCTACATGTTGTGTTTTTTGGGATCCAATGAATATTGGTGTTATGTTGAGTTGATGTGCTGAATCATATATCTTATGTTATCTCTATATTGTTTATGATCTTGCATTCTCTTCGTTGTTAGTAGCTTTCTTGGCCAAGTAGATACTAGTGACTCCAAGAGGGGGTATTTATGCTCGATAGTTGGGTTCATGCCTCTTTTTAATCTGGGGGAGTGACAGAAACCTCTAATGTTGTAGATGTGCTATTGCCACTAGGGAGAAAACAACATTCTTGTGTCCAAGGACATTCGCTTTGTTTACATTACACACTTTGCTTAATGCAGTTATCTGTTGTTCGCAACTTAATACTCAAGGGGTCCTCGGATGATTCCCCGCGAGTGGATTATTAGTCATAGATGCAGTTGGATGGCGGTCTATGTATTTTGTTATAATGCCCAGAGTAAATCTCATAGTGATCCTCATGACTTATGCATGTTCTCTTTATTCTATCAATTGCCCAACTGTAATTTGTTTACCCAGCATGTTGCTATTTATGTTATGGAGAGACAACACTAGTGAACTGTGGACCCCGGTCCAATTTCCTTTACATTGCTATCACCTGTTACTATTACTCACACTGTTTACTTTCTCGCATACTACTATTGCTTTCCACTCGATACGCTCATACCTTTGTTTATAGCAAACCGGTGAGATTGACAACCTCATCGTAAGTTGGGAGCAAAGTTTTTGGTTGTGTTGTGTGCAGGTTCCGCGTTGCTACTAGTTGAAGACATGCTAACAAGTATCGTTAACAGCGCCCTTGTTGGAGTGTCATGCAGCTAGCAAGCATCACCTTCTTAAGTTTGGCTTTCTCCTACTGGACTGACAAAGCTTGGTTTCTTACTAAGGGAAAACTGCTGCTGTGCTCATCATACCTTCCTCTTGGGGTTCCCAACTGGTCGGTGATCTATATATCAACACCGTCCGCATCAAGCTATTTTCTGGCGCCATTGCCGGGAACCGAAGAAGAATAATCTCCCTCATCAACTGGGCGCCATCAATCAGCAAGGGGAATAAAAGCAAACCTAGAGAAGATCCAAGCGATACTAATGATGGGGAAACCAACAAAGCTGCACGACGTAAAGAAGCTCACAAGGCGCGTCGCGGCACTAAGTCGATTTGTTGCACGGTTTGGAGAAAAAACACTTCCTTTCTATGCACTGATGAAAAAATCAGACGACAAATTCGAGTGGACAGAAGAAGCAGATACAACCTTTGCACAATTGAAAAAAGTGCTTTCCACACCGTCGGTGTTGGTCGCACCAAAGGAAAAAGAGGCGCTACTACTATATATTGTAGCAACACATCAAGTGGTGAGCACAGTATTAGTAGTCGAAAGAAGTGAAGAAGGAAAAGCTCATGGAGTCTAGCGGCCAGTATATTTCGTCAGCGAAGTACAATCTGAGGGAAAACTGCTGCTGTGCTCATCATACCTTCCTCTTGGGGTTCCCAACTGGTCGGTGATCTATATATCAACACCGTCCGCATCAAGCTATTTTCTGGCGCCGTTGCCGGGGACCAAAGAAGAATAATTTCCCTCGTCAACTAGGCGCCATCAAGCTATTTTTTGGCGCTGTTGCCGGGGAGGAAGAAGACTTCTGCAAGGGGAGTTTCGCACGCACATCCTTTACTTTGTTTTAGTTTTTCTTTACTTTATTTTTTACTTGCATCATTTTTATCAAAAATACAAAAAAAATAGTTTCCTATTAGTTGTTATTTTTACTTGTCTGCTTTTAGCTTTGCTAGAATAGGTACTCATGAGAACACCAAGTTGTGTGATTTTACTAGCACTAATAACAGTGATTTTATCTGCACTCCTATTGCGCCACCTGCTCCTGCTGCTGATTTTTATGAGATTAAACCTGCTTTATTGAACCTTGTTATGAAAGAGCAATTTTCTGGTGCTAGTACTGATGATGCTGCAGCTCATCTCAACAATTTTGTTGAGCTATGTGAGATGCAGAAATATAAGGATGTAGAGAGTGATATTATTAAGCATAAGTTGTTTCCTTTTTCTTTGAGAGGAAAAGCTAAGGATTGGTTGCTGTCTTTGCCTAAAAATAGTATTGATTCATGGGCTAAGTGTAAGGATGCTTTTATTGGAAGATACTATCCTCCTGCTAAGATTATAGCTTTACATAGCAATATTATGAAGTTTAGCCAGTTTGATAATGAACATGTTGCTCAGGCTTGGGAAAGAATGAAATCTATGATAAAGAATTGCCCTACTCATGGACTGACTACTTGGATGATTGTCCAAACTTTTTATGCAGGACTGAATTTTTCTTCAAGGAACCTATTGGATTCAGCTGCTGGAGGCACTTTTATGTCCCTTACCTTGGGCGCCGCAATAAAGCCTCTCGACAACATGATGGTAAATTATTCTGAATGGCACACCGAGAGAGTTCCACAAGGTAAGAAGGTAAATTCTGTTGAGGAAACCTCTTCCTTGAGTGATAAGATTGATGCTATTATGCTTATGCTTTCTAATGATAGGACTCATGTTGATCCTAATAATGTTCCTTTGGCCTCTTTGGTTGCTCAAGAAGAGCATGTTGATGTAAAATTCATTAGAAATAATAATTTTAACAATAATGCTTATAGGAACAATTTTGCTAGTAACAATTATAGGCCGTATCCTTCTACCAATGGTAATGGTTATGGTAACTCTTATGGTAATTACTCCAACAACACTAGTGCCGCGCCCTCTGAGCTTGAAATAATGCTCAAGGACTTCATCGGTAAGCAAACTGCTTTTAATAGCTCTGTTGAGGAAAAGTTAGGCAAAATTGATATTCTTGCTTCTAAAGTTGATAGCCTTGCTCATGATGTTGAACTTCTGAAATTAAAAGTGTTGCCTAATGATGTGAAGGAGAACAATACTTTTGCCACTGCTAATGCTATCCAAGTTAGAATTGATGAAAATGTTAGGATGCTAGCAAAATTGCATGCCAGGTGGGAAAGAGAGGATGAGATGGCTAGAAATATGAAGGTATATACCATTACTACCTCTAATGATGTTGTTCCTAATGCTAGCAATCCTCTTACTTTGATTGGTGTAGAGAAAACTCCTACTCCTAGTATTAAAAGCCCAAAATAGCAAAAACTTTTTCTCAAAAGAGTGCTGAAATTTTTCGGAGTGTAGGAGATGATAGCTCTATTTCTTTTAATGATTTTGATGTTGATGGCTGCAATATATCTGAAGTTATTTTGTTCTTTCAAAATCTTGCTTTGACTCTTAATGCTAGTCCTATAAATGTTGCTTTTACTAAGCATATTACCAATGCTCTCATGAAAATTAGGGATAAAAAGTTGAAGCAAAAAGCTTCTATTCCCAAGAAGTTAGAAGATGGTTGGGAACCCATCATTGATATGCATGTTAATGGTTTTTATTGCCATGCTTTATGTGATCTAGGTGCTAGTATTTCTATTATGCCTAGAAAAATTTATGACATGCTTGATTTACCACCGCTTGAAAAGTGTTATTATGATGTTCCTATTGCTGATGTTGCTAAGAAGAAACCATTGGGAAGGATTAATGATGTTCATAGTATGGTTAACAATAACCTTGTTCCCATTGATTTTCTTGTTATGGATGTTGAATGCAATGCTTCATGTCCTATTATTTTGGGAAGACCCTTTCTTCGAACTGTAGGTGCCATCATTTATATGAGGGAAGGCAACATCAACTATCAATTCCCACTCAAGAAAGGTATGGAACACTTCCCTAAAAAGAGAAAGAAATTAATTTTTGACTCTATTCTTAGAGCAAATTATGAGCTTGATGCTTCATCGCTTGATATTACTTGATTTGCACTTTCTGCGCCTAGCTCAAAGGCGTTAAAGAAAAGCACTCTTGGGAGATAACCTATTATTTTACTTTCAGTTATTTTTCTTTTATTTGAGTCTTGGAAGTTATTACTACTTTAATAACCACTCCTTATCATTTTTATTTCGTTTTTGTGCCAAGAGAAGCCTCTAATTTGAGTGAGGTAAGATTTGGGGATGTTGCTGTCCTGAAATAGATTTCGGTGCTGCACCGTAAAAAGTTGTGAAAATTCTCAGAATATATTTTTGACCTGCAATTTTTTGTGCATATGCCCCAGGTTATATCCAAACTTTCATTAGTTATACACTTTTTAATTTGAGCAACAGAAAACCCTCGAAAAAATCGACCTTTGTCAGATGTTCTGTTTTGACAGATTTCTACCACTATTTGTGTTTGCCTCTCGATCGCTTTCTTTTTGAGTTCTTTTGATCACAGAACTTTTGGGTAAGTTGCTACAGTAGTATATGCTTCATATGTGGTGGTTTTGAGTTGAAATCTGAAGCAAAAAGGGTTGATTCATTATTATGCTTACACTAATGTTGCTAATAGAATTGTGTTTAGTTTTGTATAAAGGAAGTTTTCAAGTGTAGGGATTGGAGAATGATGAGATGAGTTGAAGAATGGACAAAAGCTCAAGCTTGGGGATGCCCACACACCCCAATAAATATCCAAGAGGTACAAGCGTCAAAGCTTGGGGATGCCCCCGAGGCACCCCTTCTTCACCGGCAAAAATCAGGTCACCTTTCAACACACTATATTTTTATTGCTTCATGCATTATGCATTTTTCTTGGAGCGTCTTGTCTTTAGTTTTCAGTTTGGTTTTGTTTTGTTTGCTGCAATAAATGGTTGGACCCCAACAAATTTCTTTTGGAGAAGTTGCCTTGCTTTTCATTTGCCAAGAACACTCCGTTTTTCACTCTTATCATTCAACGAGTGTTCTCTTTTTCTAGAACTGCGTTTAGCTTTCGATTTTTGCCTTGATTTTTGTTCAGATCTTATTAAATCTTTTCATCAAGGTGTATTTTGACCTCTGGTTCATGTTGGTTTTCATCAAAAGAGTTGTTTCAAAAAAGTTCAGATGGTGTTGGAAAAGATAAAAAAAATCATGCAAAAAAGTGGTACAAAAAGGAGCTTGTGTAGACTGCGGCCTAGGCTTTTGCATGTCGTGCTTGATGTCTTTTTGATAGTATGCTTAGTGATTTTTGCTGTAGCATGACTTGTCTCAAATGACTGAGATTGCTTAATGAGCCTTTGAAAAAATCATGCGTTGTTTTATTATTTGGAAGCATTAATTTGGTTTTCTCCTTGATGCTTTATTTGGGTTGACTTGGCACATGTTCACACATGTTAGAGTCATACAAAGTCACCATAAGCCTCTATGATCATTTAGTTTTTGAATTTTGATGCCATCTTATGCTTCTTTTAATGTTGCTTTGTCGCTATGCATGATTATGACCGTTATTGCTCTCTTAGTTGGTCGCTCCCAGTCTTTTGCTAGCCCTTATTTTGTACTGAGTATGAGCTCTACTCGTGCATCCAACTCCTAAAAACCAGGTTGTTCCAATGTTTCCACCATACATACCTATTAGCAATTTGCTATTCCAAAGTACATTTGACTTGCTTTTATCTATCCTTCAAATTAAACTCTTTTTGGTGTTATGCGAAAATTGGTCAGTAAAGCTCTCACGAACCTGATGGCACACTTTATTTTTCTCGTTCTTAAAATTTTAACATTGTGGCTCTCTTATGTTGAGTTGTTATACTTGCAAGTTGTAAGTTGGAAATTAGCCAAACCATGCCGTCATGGGGTAAGCTTTCAACATTGCACTTCTTATTTGAGTTGATATCGTGATCTTTTGTTTATGGATACTTGCGATGTGAAATAAGTTGGGAATCTTGCGGGATCATGGAGTTTGTATACATGTTAGAGAAATGCCTGGGACGCTAATCTAAGCCATGCATAATTCATGGTGGAAATTTACAGCATGCCCATAGTGAACATTCGACGATGCATCTCAAAATAAAAAGCTATACCAATGGTAAATAAAAGAGATGCCGAGGTGTTCATTGTCTATTTGTCCTGTCATTTTGATGTGGGCTTGTTCCATGTCATCGGGCATGGAGGTACCCCGTTGGCGGTTCTCGATGATACATGTATACTTACAATGACAAGAGCTTGCTTGGGACTCTAAGTCGAGTAGCATGAGGTTTGGGTATTCGTACTTCACGGGACACGAGGTTTTCAACTTATGATTTGTCAAGCATATTCTTCATAATTGTACTTGCATTAACTTTAACCATTCAAGATGCCTATGATGGGGGCAATGAGAGCTCAAAGCTAGTAAGAACCATAATTTTTTAAGGTTTATAAAACTTGCAATCACTGCTTCCCTCTGCGAAGGGCCTTTCTTTTACTTTTATGTTGAGTCACCACCTTCTATCTTTTTGCACCGTCTAAGAGAGCATAGTTGTCATTCTTAGTATAATGTGCATAGTTCCAAAGTTTTTCATTGATTGATTCATGATTTTGGTTTCACTTGTTCTTAAATTATTTGTATCTAGTTGCCCTCTTAAACTTGAAGGTGTCCAATGCATTTATGTTTTGCTCTCTCATGAAGGACAAGATGAAAACCATTTGCTATGTTTTTCCATATGATTTGAACACACGTTTGACTTTCATTGTTTCATTTTCATGATCTTTCATTGTTATAACATGGTTGCTAAGTTTCTTCTATCAAGATTATGTCTTTCATGCCCATGTTTTAAGTTCTTTTGATCCCAGCACTCAATGCTTTACATAGATGATCAAGATTGTGTAGATGCATGTCACCTCAAAAATTATTTCTTTTGTTATCACTTACCTACTCGAGGACGAGCAGGAGTTAAGCTTGGGGATGCTGATATGTCTCAAACGTATCTATAATTTTTGATGCTCCATGCTTGTTTTTACACCATTTGCTTAGTGTTTCGTTACACTTTGTGGCGTTTTTATGCATTTTCCGGAACTAACCTATTAACAAGATGCCACAGTGCCAGTTCCCTGTTTTCTGCTATTTTTGTGTTTCAGAAAAGTTACACAGGAAATATTCTCGGAATTGGACGAAACAAAAGCCGAACGTCCAGAAATTTACCGAAGCTTCCAGAAGTCCGAAGAGGAGACGGAGAGGGGCCACGGGACGGCCACATAGTAGGGCGGCGCGGCCCAGCCCCTGGCCACGCTCCCTATGTGTGTGACCGCCCTGGTCCACTTCTGATGCCGCCCCTTCGCCTATAAAGACCACCCGACGGGAAAAACCTAAATACCTGATCAATTTTCCAGAAACACATCGCGATCTGCCGTCATCGTCGACCCGAGATCGGGAGGGTCCAGAAGCTCTTCCCGGTACCCTGCTGGAGAGGGGAATCGCCACCGGAGGTCTTGTTCATCACCATGCTTGCCTCCGGCGTGATGAGTGAGTAGTCTACCTTGGACTATGGGTCCATAGCAGTAGCTAGATGGTTGTCTTCTCCACCATGTGCTTCATGTTTAGATCTTGTGAGCTGCCTTACATGATCGAGATCACCGTTATGTAATTCTACATGTTGTGTTTGTTGGGATCCGATGAATATTGGTGTTATTTGAGTTGATGTGCTGAATCATATATCTTATGTTATCTCTATGTTGTTTATGATCTTGCATGCTCTCCGTTGTTAGTAGCTATCTTGGCCAAGTAGATACTAGTGACTCCAAGAGGGGGTATTTATGCTTGATAGTTGGGTTCATGCCTCTATTTAATCTGGGGGAGTGACAGAAACCTCTATGGTTGTAGATGTGCTGTGGCCACTAGGGAGAAAACAACATTCTTGTGTTCAAGGGCATTCGCTTTGTTTACATTACACACTTTGCTTAATGCAGTTATCTGTTCTTCGCAACTTAATACTCAAGGGGTCCTCGTATGATTCCCCGCGAGTGGATTATTAGTCATAGATGCAGTTGGATGGCGGTCTATGTATTTTGTTGTAATGCTCAGAGTAAATCTCATAGTGATCCTCGCGGCATATGCACGTTATCTTTATTCTATCAATTGCCCAACTGTAATTTGTTATTTATTTTATGGAGAGACACCACTAGTGAACTATGGACCCCGGTCCAATTTCCTTTACATTGCTATCACCTGTTACTATTACTCGCACTGTTAACTTTCTCGCATACTACTATTGCTTTCCACTCGATACGCTCATACCTTTGTTTACAGCAAACCGGTGAGATTGACAACCTCATCGTAAGTTGGGAGCAAAGTTTTTGGTTGTGTTGTGTGCAGGTTCCGCGTTGCTACTAGTTGAAGACGCTCTAACAAGTATCGTTACCGGCGCCCTTGTTGGAGTGTCACGCAGCTAGCAAGCATCACCTTCTTAAGTTTGGCTTTCTCCTACTGGACTGACAAACCTTGGTTTCTTACTGAGGGAAAACTGCTGTTGTGCTCACCATACCTTCCTTTTGGGGTTCCCAACTGGTCGTTGATCTATATATCAACACCGTCCGCATCAAGCTATTTTCGGGCGCCGTTGCCGGGGACCGAAGAAGAATAATCTCCCTCGTCAACTGGGTGCCATCAATCAGCAAGGGGAATAGAAGCAAACCCAGAGAAGATCCAAGCGATACTAACGATGGGGAAACCAACAAAGCTGCACAACGTAAAGAAGCTTGCAGGGCGCGTCGCGGCACTAAGTCGATTCATTGCACGGTTAGGAGAAAAAACACTTCCTTTCTATGCACTGATGAAAAAATCAGACGACAAATTCAAGTGGACAGAAGAAGTGGATACAACCTTTGCACAATTGAAAAAAGTGCTTTCCACACCGCCGGTGTTGGTCGCACCAAAGGAAAAGGAGCCACTACTACTATATATTGCAGCAACACATCAAGTGGTGAGCACAGTATTAGTAGTCAAAAGAAGTGAAGAAGGAAAAGCTCATGGAGTCCAGCGGCCAGTTTATTTCGTCAGTGAAGTACAATCTCCAACAAAACAGAGCGACGGGACGTGTGTCCTTGCGGGGAATCGAATTATCACCCCTCACTAGTAGAGAATTGCTTATAGCCGGCAGGCTTATCGCCGGTGCACCAAAAAGTAACTCGCTAGTGGTAATATTACCCCTGGCAGATAGCCCATTGTTCACCGGCGATAAAGTGTTATCGCCGGCGCATAGAACAAGTATTCGCCAACGATATGGATGGGGGGCCTACAAAGGCAGGGAAGACACATAGGAATATTTATCCCCGGTGCATATAGCCCATATGCGCCGGGGATAGATGACTTACCGCCGGCGAATAGAAGTTGTGTGCGTCGGGGATAAGGTGGGCTGGGGCCACCCCTTCCAGGGTGATTTTTACCCCTGGCGAATGCGCGTGTTATGCGCCGGCGATAAAGTTTATCCCCGGCGAATTTGTGACTATGCGCCGGCGATAAAGGGAGTTATCCCCGGCGCATATAAGCTTATGCGCCAGGGATAACCTGGGATATTTCCAGCCAAACTCTCCACCTACCACCACCACCACCCATCTCCCTCCCCCCCTCACTTATTGCAACTCGAGCCAAACCACCTCCAAACTTATTTCCCCACTTCCCTCCTCCCAATTTAGCTATTTTAACCAACAATATTTGATGTATCTTAGCCAATCTCTTCCTACCCACATGCATTCACCCTCTACCAAATTAGATCTCTCCCAGATAGAAGCATGCTTATAGATCTAGATCTAGAACTTCATAGTAACGGTTGACGCGTCAATATACGTACCGGTCTAATAGGTACGTTCATAACAAGAGAGAAAGACATGATGGCATGAGAATGAGTTGCCGATGTTTTTCCGGAATGTTGATTGACTTCCATTCCGGCGAATTTCCAGCTCTCCACGTGACCTTTTTAGGGAAGGTCATGCCGAAATTTTCTGTGATAACCGAGACGATTGTGCTAATCAATTCTCTTGTTGTAACAGGTAACAATGGTGTTCACGATGAGAGAAAGCGATGTGGATAGATACGTGCAACGCGCGACGGCCGAGATGCATCGAAATAACGACATGTATATAAGGTGTGCGTGCCGAAGATGCAAACTAGGGTCCATGTTCACCCCCTCTTCAGGCACGGTGAAGGAGCACCTGCTTAGGTCTAGTTTTATGGAGGACCACACACAGTGGATGGGTGAGGATAACCAAGATGATAATCATGACCAAGATGGGGCGGTGAGATCAGAAAATGAGGAAGACGGCAATGAAGATGACGAAGAGGATGCCGCCCACGACGATGAAGAAGAAGAAGTGGAAAATATAGAAGTCGAGGACAGGAGTACCCCGCTAACCGCAGCCATGCGGGACCCTCACTTTCAAGAACTTCTTATGAACAACATATCGACTGGCGCCAGAGCTGGCGATAGACGAAAATCTAAGCTGGCGCAACTGGAGATAGACTCGAAAACTCCATTGCACGATGCACCTGGTCGCGAGCCAGAGGAGAACCGCTTGATAGTAGCTCTCGATCTTCTGGAGATGAAGGCAAGACATGGATGGTCCGACTCGAGCATGGACGACCTCTTTCGATGGCTGAAGAAGCGCTTTCCTAAAGATAACACGTGTGCCGGTACTCTAAATGAGGCCAAGAAAATCGTGTGCCCTCTCGATTTGCCGCACACAAAATACCATGCCTGCGTCAACGACTGCATAATTTATTGGAATGAGCATGCGGATGAGACCACATGCCCAGTGTACGAAGCTGATCGGTATAATAGAGGGACCAAGAAGGCTCCTCAAAAAGTTGTGTGGTCCTTCCCGCTAAGGCACCGTCTGCAGCGGTACTTCGCAGACCCCAAGGAAGCAAAGCTCATGCTCTGGCACGCGGATAGAAAGGCGGCGGTGTTGCTTGATCCAAAACGGGTTGAAGAGCCAGTGCTGACGCACCCTTTGGATGCAAGCTAGTGGAGAGCATTAGACGAGGAGTACTACGAAGAATTCGGAAGAGATCCAAGGAACATCAGGCTTGGTGCGAGCACCGATGGACTCAATCCGTTTGGGAACCAGAGGAGCAAGCACAGCACCTGGCCGGTGTTTGTATGGATGTACAACATCCCCCCTGGCTGTGCCTGAAGAAGAAGTACATACACATGAGTATGCTAATTCAAGGGCCGACACAGCCAGGGAGCGATATCAACCTGTATCTCGAGTTGTTGAAGGAAGAGCTAGACACCTTGTGGGAGGAAGGGGTAGAAACATGGGATGCCCACATGGAAGAAACTTTCTGTCTCAAAGTCACGCTGCTCATGATGGTCCAGGACTATCTTGGATACGGATATATTGCATGCCAGGTGTGCCACGGACACAAGGCTTGTGTGAGGTGCATGGAATTGACGCCATTTCTACAGCTGGGTAAGGATCCCGGATCTTCGAAAACCGTCTACATGAGGCATCGAATGTGGTTACCCAAGAACGATCCCTGGAGAAGGCGTGGAGATCTTTTAAACGGTAAAGATGAGCTTGAAGGACCTCCACCTAAGAGGAGTGGCGTAGAGATCGATATTTTGTTGAAAGATTGGAAAAATTGCCCTCCACCGGGAAAGATAATAAAGAAGCGAAAGCGAGGAGAGAAGAAGAACAGGGCTGAAGTGGAACCACTCATGGGTGTATGGAAAAGGAGGTCCGTGTTTTGGGACTTGCCGTAATGGAAGATCCTCGGTACACCTCATTGCCTTGATGTCATGCACATCACGAAGAATGTGTGCGAGAGCTTGCTCGGCACTCTGTTCAACATGCCGGATAGGTGATACGTCTCAAACGTATCCATAATTTTTTATGCTCCATGCTTGTTTTTACACCATTTGCTTAGTGTTTCGTTACACTTTGTGGCACTTTTATGCATTTTCCGGAACTAACCTATTAACAAGTCGCCACAGTGCCAGTTCCCTGTTTTCTGTTGTTTTTGTGTTTCACAAAAGTTACACAGGAAATATTCTCGGAATTGGACGAAACCAAAGCCAGTCGCCCAGAATTTCACCGAAGCTTCCAGAGAACCGAAGAGGAGACGGAGTGGGGCCATGAGGGCCCCACACAATAGGGCGGCGTGGCCAGGGGCTGGGTCGCGCCCCCTACATGTGAGGTCGCCTCGGTCCACTCCTGACGATGCCCCTTCACCTATAAAGACCCCCCGACGGGAAAAACCTAAATACCCAATCACTTTTCCAGAACACATCGCGATCCACCGCCGCCGTCGACCCAAAGATCGGGAGGGTCAAGAAGCTCTTCCCGACACCCCGCCGGAGAGGGGAATCGCCACCGGAGGTCTTCTTCATCGCCATGCTTGCCTCCGGCATGATGAGTGAGTAGTCTACCTTGGACTATGGGTCCATAGCAGTAGCTAGATGGTTGTCTTCTCCACCATGTGCTTCATGTTTAGATCTCATGAGCTGCCTTACATGATTGAGATCACCGTTATGTAATTCTACATGTTTGGTTTGTTGGGATCCGATGAATATTGGTGTTATGCTTGAGTTGATGTACTGAAATTTATCTTATGTTATCTCTATGTTGTTTATGATCTTGCATGCTCTCCGTTGTTAGTAGCTATCTTGGCCGAGTAGTTGCTAGTGACTCCAAGAGGGGGTATTTATGCTCGATAGTGGGTTCATGCCTCTATTTAATCTGGGGGAGTGACAGAAACCTCTAAGGTCGTAGATGTGCTGTTGCTACTAGGGGAAAACAACATTCATATGCTTGAAGGCATATGCTTTGTTTACATTACACACTTTGCTTAATGCAATTATCTATTGTTCGCAACTTAATACTTGTGGATTTCTCGGATTGATTTGCCACAAGTGGATTATTAGTCATAGATGCAGTTGGATGGCGGTCTATGTATCTTGTTGTAATGCCCAGAGTAAATCTCATAGTGATCCTCTTATCATAAGCACGTTGTCTTTATTCTATCAATTGCCCAACTGTAATTTGTTTACCCAGCATGTATTATTTTATCTTATGGAGAGACACCACTAGTGAACTGTGGACCCCGGTCCTATTTCCATTATATTGCTATCACCTATTTACTTTACTCGCACTGTTTACTTTACTCGCATACTACTATTGCTTTCCACTCGATATGCTCATTCCTTTGTTTACAGCAAACCGGTGAGATTGACAACCTCATCGTAAGTTGGGAGCAAAGTATTTGGTTGTGTTGTGTGTAGGTTCCGCGTTGCAGCTAGCAAAGCAAAGCTTGGACGAGGCGCCTTATAAATTGTCTGGAGCTATCGCAAGCTAGCAAGCATCACCTTCAGTTGTATTTGCTCCTTCCTCTCATGATCGACATACCTTGGTTTCTTAACTGAGGGAAAACCTTGCTGCTATATTCATCATACCTTCCTCTTGGGGTTCCCAACTGGACGGCGAACATTAACCGTACCACAAGCATCAATAGGACCAAAGATGGGCCGAAAGCCAGAAATGACCTCATGGCCCTAAATATAAGGAAAGAGCTTCACTTACCGCCGGCGGAGGAGATCAGCAAGGGCAAATCATGCAGCCTCATCCCCTCCTGCTTCACTCTAAGTCCCAACGAGCTAGACCAGATGTTCAAGTGCCTCCTGGGAGTCAGATTTCCTTTAGGCTACGCAGGGCTCATAAGCAGATACCCGGACCCAAACAAAAAAATCTTCAGCGGGATGAAGTCTCATGACTGTCACGTCATGATGACGCAGATACTTCCAGTAGCAATCCGAGGGATAATGGAACTGCACGTCCATCAAACACTTACTGGGCTCTGTTACTTTTTTGGCGTCATCACTCGAAAGTCGATAAGCGTGAAGAAACTAGGGAGGCTGCAGTAAGAGATCATCACCATCATAAACGAGCTTGAGATGTACTTCCCGCCCGCATTCTTTGACATCATGGTCCATCTGCTTGTCCATATAGTGGATGATATCGAGGATCTCGGGCCTGCATTCTTGCACAACATGATGGCGTTAGAAAGAATGAACGGGATCATCAAAGCATATGTTCGTAATAGGGCACATCCAGATGGAAGCATCGTCCAGGGCTTTCTCACCGAAGAGTGCATCTCTTTCTGCAAGAACTATCTAAATGAGGAGAACACACCGGTTGGTTTGCCTGCAAACAAGCACCTTGGCAGGTTTGAGGGTGTAGGCCACAACACTGGCAAGAGGGCAATGGATGTGGACTGCTATGGTCGGAGAGCCGACTTCAATAGGGCCCACTTAGTAGCGCTACAACACATTGAAGATCTCGAACCTTGGGTGGAAGAGCACAAAACCATGATCAAGAACAGTGCACGCAAGCCGATGACGGAAGAAGAGATATTTAGAGCACACAACTCCTCTTTCGCACGCTGGTTCAAAGACCAGATCGATGCCAATCCCCCGCCAATGACCTCTGAGAGCGACAGAATGTTACTCGCCTTGTCATATGGACCCGCGCCCAACCTCATGACTTATCAAGCATACAACATCAACAGGTACACATTCTACACGGAGGAAAGGGACAAAGGAGGAGATTATCAGAACTCATCTGTAACGATGGTGTCTTACATGGGTGAAGAGAAGAAAAGATACTATAGAAAGATCGAGGAAATCTGGGAGCTCGACTACATCGGTGAGAAGCTTCCGATTTTCCGTGTGAGATGGGCTACAAACATCACAAAAGAAGACGAATATTTCACCACTATGTGTATGCCCGAAGCCAACAAATCCAAGACCAAGAACCCTACCACGCAAAATGAGCCATGGGTAGTGGCTAGGCATGTGGAGCAATGCTTCTTCATAAATGACCCGTCCAGGCCTAGTCGTGTTGTTGTAAGGAATGGAAAAAGGGCCCTCGTCAGAATGGATGGAGTCGCCAACGAGCAAGACTTCGACGGCCTTGTAGGAGACCCAATGATGGAAGAATCTGATGAAGACGACGCAACATACACTAAAAGAAGAAGCAGGACCATGCTACCTAGGACAGGTGTTCTGTACACAAGAAGAAGTCACAATATGGGGGTCAAGTATTCAACAACGACGATCAAGAAAGGCAATTCGCAGAGACGAAGATGATTGTCATGCATGGAAACATATACTTATCGATCTCCAATTAATGATGTATAAGTTTAGGACACATATACTTATATTTATCAATTATATTTTCCTAGTCTTATGCCCATATATTTATCACATATTTCTTAGTCACAAAGCAAAAGAAAAAAAAACAAAGTAAAAAGAAAAAACAAAGAAACACAAAAACAAAGCAAAAAGAAAAAACAAAGAAACACAAAAACAAAGCAAAAATAAAAATCACTGTCATATTTCCCCTGGCGAACTGCACACTAAATTCGCCAGGGATACAAAGCCACTGGGACACACCTATCAATTTACCCCTGGCGAACTTCACACTGTATTCGCCAGGGGTAAATTGACACGTGGGTCCCTGATACGTCTCCAACATATCCATAATTTTTTATGCTCCATGCTTGTTTTTATACCATTTGCTTAGTGTTTCGTTACACTTCATGGCACTTTTATGCATTTTCCGAAACTAACCAACTAACAAGTTGCCACAGTGCCAGTTCCCTATTTTCTGCTATTTTTGTGTTTCAGAAAAGTTACACAGGAAATATTCTCAGAATTGGATGAAACCAAAGCCAGTCGCCCAGAATTTTACCGAAGCTTCCAGAGAACTGAAGAGGAGATGGAGTGGGGCCACGAGGTGGCCTCACACCAGGGCGGCGCGGCCAGGGGCTGGGCCGCGCCCCCTATGTGTGAGACCGCCTTGGTCCACTCCTGACGATGCCCCTTCGCCTATAAAGACCCCCCGACGAGAAAAACCTAAGGACCTATCAGTTTTCTAGAACACATCACGATCCGCCGCCGCCGTCGACCTGAAGACCGGGAGGGTCCAGAAGCTCTTCCTGGCACCCTGCCGGAGAGGGGAATCACCACCGGAGGTCTTCTTCATCGCCATGCTTACCTCCGGAGCAATGAGTGAGTAGTCTACCTTGGACTATGGGTCCATAGCAGTAGCTAGATGGTTGTCTTCTCCACCATGTGCTTCATGTTTAGATCTCATGAGCTGCCCTACATGATTGAGATCACCGTTATGTAATTCTACATGTTTGGTTTGTTGGAATCCGATGAATATTGGTGTTATGCTTGAGTTGAAGTACTGAAATTTATCTTTTGTTATCTCTATGTTGTTTATGATCTTGCATGCTCTCCATTGTTAGTAGCTATCTTGGCCGAGTAGTTGCTAGTGACTCCAAGAGGGGGTATTTTTGCTCGATAGTGGGTTCATGCCTCTATTTAATCTGGGGGAGTGACAGAAACCTCTAAGGTTGTAGATGTGTTGTTGCTACTAGGGGGAAAACAACATTCATATGCTCAAGGACATATGCTTTGTTTACATTACACACTTTGCTTAATGCAATTATCTATTGTTCGCAACTTAATACTCATGGGGTGTTCGGACGATATCCCCGTGAGTGGATTATTAGTCATAGATGCAGTTGGATGGCGGTCTATGTATCTTGTTGTAATGCCTAGAGTAAATCTCATAGTGATCCTCTCATCATATGCATGTTATCTTTATTCTATCAATTACCCAACTGTAATTTGTTTACCCAGCTTGTATTATTTTATCTTATGGAGAGACACCACTAGTGAACTGTGGATCCCGGTCCTATTTCCTTTATATTGCTATTACCTGTTTACTTTACTCGCACTGTTTACTTTACTCGCATACTATTATCACTTTCCACTCGATACGCTCATACCCTTTGTTTCAAGCAAACCGGTGAGATTGACAACCTCATCGTAAGTTGGGAACAAAGTATTTGGTTGTGTTGTGTGCAGGTTCCGCGTTGCAGCTAGCAAAGCAAAGCTTGGACGAGGCGCCCTATAAATTGTCTGAAGCTATCGCAAGCAAGTCAGCATCACCTTCAGTCGTTTGTTTGCTCCTCTCCTGATCGACATACCTTGGTTTCTCAACCGAGGGAAAATCTTGCTGCTATATTCATCACACCTTCCTCTTGGGGTTCCCAACGGGCTGGTCAATCAACCAGCAATCAAGCTCTTTTTCTGGCACCAATTCCGGGGAGGAAGTAGAAGACTTCTGCGAGGGGAGTTTTTTGCACGTACATCCTTTACTTTATTTTAAGTTTTGCTTTACTTTATTTATTTGTACTTGCATTCGTTTTATCAAAAACCCAAAAAAAATTTGAATCCTTGGTAGTTGTTATTTCTTTACTTCTAGTCATTATGTTGTTCCCTAAGTATGTTTTGGAGGACTCTCAGTAGGTAGTGGTTCGATTATTGGAAAAAGTAACATTGAGGAGTTCTTTAATCACATTAGTATGCATAAGGAAGTTGAGGGAAAATCTTTGGTTGAGCTTGCTCCTAGTATTGAAGTTGCTTCTGCTTATTTAATTCACATGTTAGAAGCTAGGTTTGCTAGCCTTAATCCTTTTATGCAACACATGTTCCTTAAGCTTCATGAAATTGAGGATCCTGAAAAGAAAGCTTTTATCTTGGAAACTTTGCGCTTAGAATTTAGAGATGTTGCCATTGAAGCTAGGAAAGTTCTTAAGCGCTTTAATAAGCTAGGTTCACCTATAAAGGTTATTTGTACAAACAATGAGGGAACTGAGATACCTATACCTAGCAAACTCTTGGGATTGTATGAAGCTTTTGAAAATAATTTTGACTGGATCTGTCCCAAAAATCTTTTTAGTGATTTGAGTGAACCAAAGCATGATCACAAGGGGTCTTCAAAAACTTATGTGGATGAAATACAATGCCTTATTGAGAAGACCTCTTCAATGGATCTTAATGATTCTCTTGATGTTACTTGATTCACAATTTTCTGCGCCTAGCTCAAAGGCGTTAAAGAAAAGCACTCTTGGGAGATAACCCAATGTTTTTACTTTCAGTTCTTTTTCTTTTATTTGAGTCTTGGAAGTTATTACTACTGTAATGACCTCTCCTTATCCTTTTTATTTCGTTTTTGTGCCAAGAGAAGCCTCTAATTTGAGTGAGGTAAGATTTGGGGATGTTGCTGTCCTGAAACAGTTTTCGGTGCTGCACCGCAAAATTCGTGAAAATTCTCTGTATATCTTTTCGACCTGAAATTTCTTGTGCATATGCCCCAGGTTATATCCAAACTTTCGTTAGTTGAACACTTTTTGATTTGACCAACAGAAAACCCTCAAAAATTTGACCTTTGTCAGCTGTTCTGTTTTGACAGATTTCTGCCAATATTTGTGTTTGCCGCTTTATCGCTTTCTTTTTTAGTTCTTTTGATCACGGAACTTTTGGGAAAGTTGCAAAAGTAGTATATGCTTAATAGGTGGTGGTTTTAGGTCGAAACCTGAAGCAAAAAGAGGTTGATTCTATGTTATGCTTACACTAATGTTGCTAATAGATTTGTGTTTAGTTTTGTATGAAGGAAGTTTTCAAGTGTAGGGATCGGAGAGTGATGAGATGAGTTGAAGAATGGACAAAAGCTCATGCTTAGGGATTCCCATGAATCACCCCAAGAAATATCTAAGAAGTACAAGCGTCAAAGCTTGGGGATGCCCCCGAGGCACCCCTTCTTCATCGGCAAAAATCAAGTCACCTTTCAAGACACTATATTTTTATTGCTTCATGCATTATGCGTTTGTCTTGGAGCGTCAGTTGTTTTTAGTTTTTAGTTTAGTTTTGTTTTTTTTTGCTGCAATAAATGGTTGTACCCCAACAAATTTCTTTTGGAGAAGTTGCCTTGCTTTTCATTTGCCAAGAACACTCCGTTTTTCACTCTATTCGTTTCAACGAGTGTTCTTCTTTTTCTAGAACTGCGTTTAGTTTTTGATTTTCGCCTTGATATGTGTTCAGATCTTGTTATATCTTTTCATCAAGGTGTATTTTTGCCTCTGATCTTTATTGGTTTTCATCAAAAGAGGTGTTTATAAAAAGTTTGAATGGTGTTGGAAAAGAGAAAAAGCTTTATGCAAAAAAGTGGTACAAGAAGGAGCTTGTGTAGACTACGGCTTAGGCTTTTGCATGTCGTGCTTCATGTCTTTTTGATAGTATGCGTAGTGGTATTGCTGTAGCATGACTTGTCTCAAATAACTGAGATTGCTTAATGAGCCTTTGAAAGAATTATGCGTTGTTTTTATCGTTCGGAAGCATTATTTTGGTTTTCTCCTTGATGCTTTATTTGGGTTGACTTGGCGCATGCTCACACATGTTAGACTCTTACAAAGTCGCTAATAGCCTCTATGATCATTTATTTTTTGACTTTTCATGCCATCTTATGCATCTTTTAATGTCGCTTTGTCGCTTTGCATGATTATGGCCATTATTGCTCTCTAGGTTGGTCGCTCCCAGTCTTTTGCTAGCCCTCGCCTTGTACTGAGTATGAGCTCTACTCGTGCATCCAACTCCTAAAAACCAAGTTTGCCAAAGTGTCCACCATACATACCTATTAGTAATTTGCTATTCCAAGTATATTTGACTTGCTTTTATCTACTCTTCAAATTAAACTCTTACCAGTGTTATGCGAAAATTGGTCAGTAAAGCTCTCACGAACCGGAAGGCACACTTTACTTTTTCTTGCTTTTAAAAAATTTGACATTGTGGTCTCTTATGTTGAGTTGTTATTCTTGCAAGTTGTAAGTTGGAGATTATCCCAACCATGCCGTCATGGGGCAAGCTTTCAACATTGCACTTCTTATTTGAGTTGATATCGTGATCTTTTGTTTATGGATGCCCGCGGTGTGAAATGAATTTGGGAATCTTGCGGGGATCATGGAGTTTGTATATGTGTTAGGGAAACGCCTGGGCCGCCAATCTAAGCCATGCATAATTCATGGTGGAAATTTGCAGCATACCCATAGTGGACATTCGACGACGCATCTCAAAATAAAAAGCTAAACAAATGGTAAATAAAAGAGATGTCGAGGTGTTCATTGTCTGCTTGTCCTGTCATTTTGATGTGGGCTTGTTCCATGTCATCGTGCACGGAGGTACCCCGTTGGCAGTTCTCGATGATACATATATACTTACAATGACAAGAGCCTTGCTTGGGACTCTAAGTAAAGTAGCATGAGGTTTGGGTACTCGTATTCACGGGACACGAGGTTTTCAACTTATGATTTGTCAAGCATATGCATCATAATTGTTCTCGCATGAACTTTAACCATTCAAGATGCTTATGATGGGGACAATGAGAGGTCAAAGCCGGTAAGTACCATAATTTCTTAAGGTCTATAAAACTTGCAAACACTGCTTCCCTCCGCGAAGGGCCTTTCTTTTTACTTTTATGTTGAGTCGGCACCTTCTATCTTTATGCACCATTAAGAGAGCATAGTTGTCTTTCTTAGTATAATGTGCATTGTCCCAAAGTTTTCATTGATAGATTCATATTGCTGGTTTCACTTGTTCTCAAATTATTTGTATCTAGTCGCCCTCTTAAACTTGAAGGTGTCCTATGCATTTATGTTTTGATCTCCATGAAGGACAAGCTGAAAACCATTTGTATGTTTTTCCGTATGATTTGAACACATGTTTGACTTTCATTGTTTCATTTTCATGATCTTTTGTTTGTGTTCATTTTCATGTTTATAACATGGTTGCTAAGTTTCTTCTATCAAGATTATATCTTTCATGCCCATGTTTTAAGTTCTTTTGATCCCAACACACAACGCTTACCATATGTGATCAAGATTGTGTAGGTGCATGTCACCTCAAAAATTATTTCTTTTGTTATCACTTACCTACTCGAGGACGAGCAGGAGTTAAGCTTGGGGATGCTGATACGTCTCCAACGTATCCATAATTTTTGATGCTCCATGCTTGTTTTTACACCATTTGCTTAGTGTTTCGTTACACTTCATGGCACTTTTATGCATTTTCCAGAACTAACCTACTAACAAGTTGCCACAGTGCCAGTTCCCTATTTTCTGCTGCTTTTGTGTTTCAGAAAAGTTACACATGAAATATTCTCGGAATTGGACAAAACCAAAGCCAGTCGCCCAGAATTTTACCGAAGCTTCCAGAGAACTGAAGAGGAGACGGAGTGGGGCCACGAGGTGGCCTCACACCAGGGCGGCGCGGCCAGGGGCTGGGCCGCGCCCCCTATGTGTGAGACCGCCTCGGTCCACTCCTGACGATGCCCCTTCGCCTATAAAGACCCCCCGACGAGAAAAACCTAAGGACCCGATCAGTTTTCTAGAACACATCGTGATCCGCCGCCACCGTCGACCCGAAGATCGGGAGGGTCCAGAAGCTCTTCCTGGCACCCTACCGGAGAGGGGAATCGCCACCGAAGGTCTTCTTCATCGCCATGCTTGCCTCCGGAGCGATGAGTGAGTAGTCTACCTTGGACTATGGGTCCATAGCAGTAGCTAGATGGTTGTCTTCTCCACCATGTACTTCATGTTTAGATCTCATGAGCTGCCCTACATGATTGAGATCACCGTTATGTAATTCTACATGTTTGGTTTGTTGGGATCCGATGAATATTGGTGTTATGCTTGAGTTGAAGTACTGAAATTTATCTTTTGTTATCTCTATGTTGTTTATGATCTTGCATGCTCTCCATTGTTAGTAGCTATCTTGGCCGAGTAGTTGCTAGTGACTCCAAGAGGGGGTATTTATGCTCGATAGTGGGTTCATGCCTCTATTTAATCTGGGGGAGTGATAGAAACCTCTAAGGTTGTAGATGTGCTGTTGCTACTAGGGGGAAAACAACATTCATATGCTCAAGGACATATGCTTTGTTTACATTACACACTTTGCTTAATGCAATTATCTGTTGTTCGCAACTTAATACTCATGGGGTGTTCGGACGATATCCCCGTGAGTGGATTATTAGTCATAGATGCAGTTGGATGGCGGTCTATGTATCTTGTTGTAATGCCCAGAGTAAATCTCATAGTGATCCTCTCATCATGTGCACGTTATCTTTATTCTATCAATTGCCCAACTGTAATTCGTTTACCCAGCTTATATTATTTTATCTTATGGAGAGACACCACTAGTGAACTGTGGATCCTGGTCCTATTTCCTTTATATTGCTATCACCTGTTTACTTTACTCGCACTGTTTACTTTACTCACATACTATTATCACTTTCCACTCGATATGCTCATACCCTTTGTTTGAAGCAAACCAGTGAGATTGAAAACCTCATCGTAAGTTGGGAACAAAGTATTTGGTTGTGTTGTGTGCAGGTTCTGCGTTGCAGCTAGCAAAGCAAAGCTTGGACGAGGCGCCCTATAAATTGTCTGAAGCTGTGGCAAGCTAGTCAGCATCACCTTCAGTCATTTGTTTGCTCCTCTCCTGATCGACATACCTTGGTTTCTTAACTGAGGGAAAATCTTGCACTCATCACACCTTCCTCTTGGGGTTCCCAATGGGCTGGTCAATCAACCAGCAATCAGTCCCAGTGGCTTTGTATCCCTGGCGAACCCGACCTGAAATTCGCCAGGGGTAAGCTCCATGGGCCCACATGTCATAGGGACAGGCATTACCCCTGGCGAATTCCTCGTCTAATGCCTAAATTCTCCAGGGGTAAGCCTCCCCTGCCTATACCGGTTGGCCTCGCTTGCTCTCCCTCCATGAACCCTAATCCCTCGTCGATCTCACCTCCACCGCATGAACCCTCCCCGCCGCCGAAGCCAAAGCCGATTCACCAGCCGCGGCCGTTGCTGCTCATCCCTGACGCCGGCCCCCCGCTACAGAATCCTAGCAGGGGTGACACAGCGGTAGGAGGGGATTGCGCCGCCGTGCCTAATCCTGCGGCACCGCCCTCCGACAGGCCGCTAGCCACTTGAGTCCGCCTCCCTCCTCTCCCACGACGTGGCGTCCACTGCTCAGACCGCCCCAAAGCTCATCCTTGTCTCCCAAAGTAAGCACCAGCTCTGCTTGGCTCAGATTTTGATTCGATTTAGTGTTGGTTTGATCTCGTTTGCATGACCCTATATAAGTAGGTCTACAGGTAGAGGTTCTGATAGTAGTATAGCACATGATAAGATAAAAATGAAGAACTAAAACAGCCAGACCGCAAGTAATTCAATTGTTGTCTACCTTTGCCTCCTAATAACTGGCACATGGAGCCTCTGCCTGTTCCAGCCTTGGGACATGGAGCAAGCACTGGCACTACATTTCTTGCGTGGTTTTCACATCTCTCTGACTGACTGCTCCCCCCTTTACTCCCACTGTGATCGTGCACGGATTGGTCGTTGGATCACGGATCGGGAGTCCATGGCTCGTGTCAATTTAGCACCGCTGGAATGTGTTGGAAACGAGAGATGGAGCGACTGGAAATAGGGGCATGTTGGCATAAACCCTACGCATTTAGGTTTAGGTGTTCTGTTTTCTTCAGCTTCGACAGTGTTAGCTGTTGTCAAGTAGTTTCAGTGTTTTCGGTTAGACTTTACAGTTTTTAGTCGTCGATTTTGTAGCAACCTAGACCTAGTCTGCTGGCTAAACGATCTGCTCATGGGATGACAGGAGAACCAGGGATCATGGAGATCAACCACGTTCTTTGTAACTTCTTAAGATTATTATTAGAGCAATCTGAGCATAGAATTTATATGGGCTTTAATCAGCACACTCTCTGGACCTAATAACTGCACATAATCCTCAAGCTGCATTGGTTCTGGTTGGGCATTTCGTCCAAGCTTAGGAGGCAAGAAGTGGAGGGGCACCTTTGATTTTTAAAGTGGTCACTTCACCACACCAAGATCAACTAGTGTTGGTCCGATTCTTTTTAGGATCACATTGTTCTTCAATCGAGCTATCTGTGCACAATGAAGCTAGATCACCAATTAATTAATCTCTTGATGGGTTATTGCTAAAAAAAAGAGCTCAATACAATCATGGCAATGGCACACTGTCAACTGAGCTCTATGCCATGTTTTAATTTATCCACAATCATACAGCAAGCAGCACAAGGTGTATTACGTGGCATTGGAAATCTACCTGAAATTTAAGAACCAGTGGTACTTTTCTTCCCCTTTCGCGGTTAGCCATGGTCACTACTCCTCTGGCCATCCTTCTGCCGGCCCCTGCTCCCATGCTCCTTATTTTAATATAATCATTTTTCGAAGCTGCAGAATATATACTTCTGAAAAATTAGTGGAAAATATTCATAGCCAGTAAAATTCAACTGAAGAACACAGAGTTAGTACTCTTGCCACTAACTCAACTAACCATGCATGCACTGACGCACTAGCTGACCTGATCAATCTCCTAGAATCACTCTAGCTACACACGACCTGGCCACACATGCGTATATGTAGCTAGCCCAGGATATACACAACAGCTTCTCGCTGCAGACGGCATCTCGCCAGCTCTCCGCTTCACACGGCCAGCATCTCACCTTGCATATCTCTGAACTACACAGCTAACTACATGATCACCTAGCTAAAAGTAAACATGAATCAAGATTAGGGCTAACATACTAACAAGTCATTTCAAACTGCACTTTGTTTCTACATGTCAAGGTTTGTGTGAGGAAATATGCATCTATTGGAGTACAGTAATGAGATATATATCCTGTTATATTACTTGCATGATAAGTCATGTTATATGCTATCTTGAATATATATGCTGCTATGCTGGTTGCTACTGGTAGCTTTTGCTGCCGCTATGCTTGTGCTGGTAGCTTTTGCTGCTGTTATGCTTGTTGTTGCTGCTATTACAGGGTACTGCTGCGATGCTTGTGTTGCTGCTATTGCTATTTGTACTGGGAACATGGTACTGTGAAGCTATGTGTATGTTGTGCAGGTACATTGAGTGCCAATGTTTCACCGGAATGTTGATTAACTTCCGTTCCGGTGAATTTCTGGCACTCCAGCATGACCATTTTTAGAAAAGGTCATGCCAAATTTTTGCCATGATAATTTGTGCCTCTATCTAAAAACTCTTATCTCTTGTGTAGCCATGTCGTCTTCTGGAAACCAGAACGTCGACGGCGATGTCGCTGGGTCATCTTCTCGGCAATTAGATATGGAAGAGCACTATAGGCTCATGGCCCTGGAGTCGCAGCAGGAAGATGCTGAATATCGGCCTAGTGACGACGACGATGACGATGACGATGCCAATGCTGGTGATGACTATGAGAGGAGGGTCATCGACCAGGAAACCACCGATAGTGGCGCTAGCGCAGGTGGCTCTGAGACATCTAGCCAGGCGAACAGAAGAGTTCAGAAGAAGCGGCGCCCAAACCTTGTCGCCACGCAGCGGAACACATTCACATTGGTTGACCCCGCTAGTGGTATTCCGAAGGAGCCAGTAAAATTCGCAAAGGGGTACGGCCTCCAGCTGGCAGCGATCCTTTGTGATGTCGTCAACGTCAATGAGACGAACCTCCGAAGTAAGGACCATCTGCGCGTCTAGCTAATCTCAAGGCTGCACGCACGGTATGAGTTCCCTCCGGAGTACAGAAACCAGGATCTGAAGAAGAATATTGTGAACAGATATGCCCTCACTAGGTTCACCAAACACCTTAGCAGTTATAAAACTATGCTGAGGGACATGATTGCTGATCATGAGCCTTTCGAAGAGGTCCATCGCCACTTTCCGCGGATGACGGAAGAGGACTTCAAGGTCTTCCTTGCGAATGAAGCCGATGATTTCACCAAGGCGCAAAGCAAATGGGGGAAGGACCTCGCGGAGAAGAACATTGGGCACCACCGTCAAAATGGGACAAGGAGGACCAGGCATACATAGAGCAGGGCATCGAGAACCCCTACGACAGGTATGCGGACCCACTATTCAGGGCATTTGTCAAGTCCCGGTACCGTAAAGAAACGGAAACCGAGAAACTCGTCACGGACCCCAAGGTGGTGCAGGGTGTAGTTTTTTGCACACGGACCCGAAGGTGGCGGAAGTCGAGAAAGTAGTGGTAAGAAATTTACAAGATTGTTAAGTCCATTGCAAGCTAGTAGCACATAATTCTAAAATTATTCATGTTGTCTCTTCTGCGGCAAGCACAAATACAAGCAGCTGAATCCACCGGCTCCTCGTCCCAGACATCGACAGGCAAAGTCCTGTGGGACAATCCTTATGTAAGGGGCATAAACATCGCAAAGGAGCAGCCGCCATTGAAGAGGCCGCACTTAGGCCGTTTCACCGGCGCCGGAGCAGGTCACAAGCACTCCGCCTATGGCTTGGCTGAGCCTAGCACCAAGGAGTCGCGACAGACGAAGAAGAGCCAGGACACTTCAGAGACGGAGGCCCTCAAGAGAAAGATCACGGACTTGGAAACAAACATGGAAAGGAGGGTGGAGGAGAAAACTGTTGCGAAGGTCAACAAAATCATGCCCGACCTCGCCCAGAGGATTGCCGCTTATATCGTGGGAGGCCAAACGGCGCCGTTACCATTGCTGAGCTTAGGCGCCAGCAACTCGGACAAAGAGGCACCGCGGGCTCAAAGTGAACCACAACATGATTCACCCGCTGCAACAGTGACTCCGGATGGCAGCAACATAGGTGCTGGCCGTACGGAGGACTCACTGGTCGTGGCGGCTAGCAGACCCTCCATCACTTGCACGCCCGCCGGTCCGTCGACGCTTGCCGAGCTCGACGCCCTCACGGTAATAAATTAAGCCTCCTCTGCAAGCAGTCAATTACTTCATCGCCGCCACTCTCTTTTGAAATATGTGTTGTGTTTCTGCAGGAGAGCTCGACACAATGCACCTTGCTACTGAAACTGGACAACTAGTTCAAGGATGTGGCGAAGGGAAACATCTTGATGCCACTCAGCCGGCAGTACCACGGCAACCCTATGCCCGATAGCGTGCACCGGGTTCAGGTGGCACATGTGTTGCCATTCTGCCATGAATTGTATCCTCCTAACCAACCAGCGGACGCCAAAAGTGAGCTGAAGATTGGACAACTGAAGAACCACATCTTGCTATGGCCAAAAGCCCTGATTCGGCTGAACACCGCCTTAAGGTCGGAGGCAAGGCAAGAAAGGGTCACTCCACCGGTTGCGTCGGCGGCGCCGAGCCAAGGCAAGGTCGCTCCGCCCTCTGTGCCGGAGGCAAGGGAAGAAAGGACCGAGACTCCACCCGCTTATGATCCTCTCGAGCATGATGGCGCAATGGATATTGACCAGGCTCCCATTGATACTTTTATTGCTGATTTGGAGGCCGACGATGCTCCTTGACATGTATCTGATCAAGGCCGTGGTCCTCTGGCGAAGAAGCTGATGTTCAGTTCTCAGGAAACGCCAGAGGAACAAGCTGCCGCCTTCACCGCGCCGCCGCAATCTATGATTTCGCCGAAGACACTCTTCATTCTAACCAAGGAGGAGATGCAACAAAAAGGCACTCCCTTCTGCAACAAAAAGAAGGAGAGGAAGCAAAAGAAGAAAGGTGAAGCGGCCTCTACCTCTGTGCGCCCAGCGGCTCGGGTTCTCGACAGGTTGTCGACCCCTTGGAGGAAGATGCATTATCTCGGTTCACCGATGCTGCCGAGTGAGATTCTCAAAGATATGGGGGCAGCATCAAGGACGTGCATGACAGCATCATGTATCTGGAGGACCAACTTCTCAGAGAGAAAAATCCCGGGTACCCGGTACATGTGGTCAAGGTGCCCACCAATGTGGGCTTTATGGATGAGTACCCAGGGGATCTTTTCTTTATTAGATTCGAAGACATCTTCAGGCTCTTGCACATGTTCCGGATGGACAAAAGCTTGGTCCGCCTGATATCGCTCAGCATGGCGCACGATATCATCGTAGAGAGAAGAGGGAGACACATGATAATGGACCCCTTCTACATGGATGAGCTATTTCTCGGCGCCCCTGGGAATCGGGCGATTGTCTCGAAGTACATCAAGGATTTCATGGTAGCCAACAAGGATAAGGATAGCTTTCTCATGCCCTACTTCCCCGAGTAAGTAGTCCTTCGCTGCCCGTCGGTACATTAATTATTCCGTAAATTTTCTTTATCTAAGGATCACTTGTTGTTTTTTGCAGAGGAATTCACTGTACCCTCCTCCTCGTTCACCCGTATGAATAGGGAGTGGTTTACCTGGACTCAGGGAGTGCGAATCGCAAGGACTACACCGAGATTAAGGGTGTTCTTGATAAAGCCTTCAACGGCTTCGTCGCTAAGGCCGACCGCCCCCTCAAAAAGCAGAAAAAAGTACGAGGATGCTTCACCCTCTTCCACCAAACCGAGTTCTGCTGCCACAAGCAGGCTAAGCCAGATAGTGGGCTGGAGGCCTGGTATGCCATCCTACATATGAGGGACATCATCAAAACAGAACAAGACCTCTTGGTACCAGAAAGACTTCGAAAAGCTAGCATAGACATGGCGAATGCCACCGACGCACAAGTGCGAGCTGAGTTCCGTGCCATTCAACGGACCATTTGCTCGATCATTTCGAGGGATGTGACCAAGAAGGGTGGCTTGTTCCACGCCGGCTTCACACCACCACCAAATGCAGAAATCCAGAACCGCTTAGAGTTGTGCTATGACACGAGGACATTCAACACGCTCGACGGAATCCATCCCTTCCCACCAAAACCTAAAACTTAGAGTTAGTTTATAAACCGTATTTATTGCACAACTTTCATGCTTCATTACTTACCCACTAACTTTTTCCTTATGTGTAGATGACGTGGTATGTCATGTACAAGGGCAAGGTTCCCGGAGTCTACGATGACTGGGAAGAATGTAGGAGGCAGGTACACCGTTTCAGCAGCAACAGCTACAAGGGATACAATACTTTGGCGGAGGCGCAAACTAGATATGCCAACTATCTAGCGCGAGAGAGGATGAGGGAGATGGAGAGGAGCCAGATGACCACCTTCCTCGTGATGATGCTCACCAACGCCACTGTCTTTATTTTCTATGTGTTCCTTGTTTAGCTACTTTGTGTACTCTCCCGAACAAAACTTGTAAGTCCGGATCGAGAATTGGTGCAACTTGTGAATATTGGAGTCTTGAACACTTGTGTGTAATATTGGAGACTTGTTTGTAATATTGGAGACTTGTTTGTAATATTGGAGTCTTGATCACTTGTAAACATAATTCCTTGTTTTGCTGCTGTTATTCTGTGTATTATCTGCTGCATAAAATTTTATTTTTTTGCTCCTATAATTATTTTTGCTGGCGCATAGAATAGTTATTCCTGGCGCATTACACAATTCGCCGGCGATAATTTCTACTGCTGGTGCATAGCAATATTTGCTAGGGGTAACAAGTTACCCCTGGCAAATGTTAAGTTACCCCTGGCGAATGTTGCTATGCGCCAGCAGTAGGTGCAATTATCGCCGGCGAATAGGGCAATGCGCCAGGGATAATGCATTACCGCCGGCATTAGTGTCACTGGCGAGTTGTAATTCGCCGATGATAAGCAATTTTGGTGCGCCGGCGGTAGGCTTTTACCTACTAGTGCATGGACATCACGTACGAAAAGCGAAAGACGATCAAATCAGAAGTTCTTCCGAATTTTACAGCAGAGTGGCTAGAACTACAAAACACAGGACCACCGGATTTATCAAGCGTATGGACAATGTACTTCGACGGATCAAAAAGGGTCCAAGGTGCAGGAGCAGGAGTAGTCCTGATATCACCGCAAGGTGACAAGTTGAAATATGTCTTAAGGATGAGTATTCCTCAAACTTCTAATAATGAAGCCGAATACGAGGCTCTGCTCCACGGAATGAAAATGGCCAAAGCATGCAGAGCGACTTGACTAAAAATATTCAGGGATTCGAATCTCATCGTGCAACAAGTGATGAACAGGTGTGACGCCATCAGTGACAATATGACGGCATACAAAAACTTATACTATTATCTAGAGGGAACATTTGATTGATGCGAAGTTTCGCATGTCAGTAGGGCCAGCAATGAGGAAGCCGATAATCTAGCAAATATCGGGTCCCAATGCTTACCCATACTGTAAGGAGTCTTTTGGGAAGAAATCATAGAGAGATCAATAAAGAACAACAAAACTTCGACTACAGAAGAGCAAGTACAGCACCAAGCAACAGGCTCGGGGGCTGGCAATGGAAGCACAGCAGAACTCGAAGAAGTTATGATGATCAAAGAAACTTGGATGCAGCCATACTTGGATTACATGATAAACAAAACACTACCCGAAGACACAGTAGAAGCAAAAAGGATAATACGACGATCCAAGGCTTTTGTCGTGTTACAAGGGAAGTTGTACAAGAAAAGTATAACATGAGTTTTGCAACAATGCATCACTCCTCAAGAAGGACAAGAGATATTAAAAGACATCTAGGTAGGAGTATGCAGACATCACGCTAGCAGCAGAGCCATTGCAGCCAAAGCTTTTCACGCAGGGTTTTACTGGTTAACAGCCATTGAAGACGCAAAAGATATAGTGAGGAAATGCGAGGCTTGTCAATATTTTGCATCTTGACCACACGCACCAGCAGCAGAATTGCAACCGATACCACTGTCCTGGCCTTTCGCTCAATGGGGTCTTGATATGGTAGGAAAATTGTACAAATCCTAGCCAGGAGGACATGTCTACATGCCGGTGGCAGTTGACAAATTTACCAAATGGGTAGTGGCAGCCCCCGTGACAACCCAAGATTCCACAGCCGCAATTAACTTCATCAAGTCTATAGTTTTTTGCTTCGGAGTACCACACAACATCAGCACAGATAATGGGACAAACTTCACATCAAAGGAATTCAAGAACTACTGTGAAAGTATGGGAATTAAACTAAAATATGCATCCGTAGCGCATCCAAAGACAAATGGACAACTCAAAAAAGCTAATGGCATAATATGCAACGGGATAAAAAAGAGGCTGTTAGCACCTCTCGAGAAAGCCAAACACGCTTGGGTAGACAAACTACCCTCCGTGCTATGGAGTCTCAGAACTACACCCAACGCGGCTACTCAAGAAACGCCCTTCTTTCTAGTCCACGGCGCAGAAGCCGTGCTTCCAGTCGAGATCACCCATGAAGCCCCAAGAATCGCGACTTACAACGAAACAAACTCCACAGAAGCACTCCAAGATGATGTCGATGCACTTGACAAAGCAAGAGACGTAGCACTCGCCAGAGCTACGCAGTATCAGCAAAATCTATGAAACTACCATAGTAGTCGAGTTCGTCCACGATCTTTCATGGTGGGACATTTAGTCTTGCGATTAAAGCAAGACGGTCATGGCAAATTAGAGTCCCCATGGGTGGGACCTTACATTGTGACAGAGGTAATACCAGGAGGATTTTATTGACTACAAGACAAGAAAACGGGGAAAGACGAGAGCAACCCGTGGAATGCAGAGCAACTACAGCGGTTCTATGCATAGAAGGAATATGGCGACAAGAAACTTTTGAGTTATGACCCTCTGAACCTAGAACACGAGGCCACAGGTCGGGTTCTTTGGGTCAACTCGACAATATGTATGAATATTCTTCTTTCCACTCAGGGGCTCAGACCCTCGAGTTGTATGAAAATAAGATAAATAAGTTATTGAGATTTGGTATCTGCGGTTATTTGAGACATATTACTAGGTTGTTCACAACCCGATATTTGATAAAAATAAACACGGTTCAAGGTAACTCGATAATATATCAAAAGAACACCTCGGAACGACGATTCGTTCCCATGGTCTATTAGTAAGGAAGGCACAAGATAAAGTTCATGGCAACTACTTATTATAGATACTAAACCAAAGGATAACCAGAGCAAGAGATTACATAAAGAGATGTCTAATGAAAATGCACTTCTTCTTCATACTCCTTCTGGCACTGAGTACAGTCATAGATATTCACATCAAACTTTGACGTACCGACATGGTAGTAAAGATCATAAAGAAACCTTGATGGAGGTCATGGTCTTCTGCAAACTAAGACCAGCCGCCCCTGAAATACATCTCGCCATCCCCGTCATACCAGACCTTCACTTCATAGGGAGTTCCTCCCCCCAGAGTGTTCATGAAGAACTGCTTCTCGCAGCTCTCGCCCATCCATGAATTTGGTAAAATTCAGCGGCACCCGCTGAATCTCGCGGCATTGTGCGTCGGCGATGCAGAAGAAGGAATATATCCTGGGAGAAGGAGGAGGAGAAGCATTACGTGGTGGAGAACTCGGACCTGAAGCAGCAGTAGACATCTTGGTCTTGTTCTTGCTTTCCAGAGGGCGGCCAGGGCGCCGCTTAGCAGGTGCAGATGATGAGGCTACCACAGCAGGGTCCTTGGATTTATTTTTACTGCCACGAGGGCAGCCGCGACCCCGCTTTTCTACCGGCGCACCGATGTTCAGCTGCGATCCACCTGCATCGGCCATGGAGACAAGGGCTGGGAGGAAAAACCCTAGATGAGGTGAGGAAGAAGAAGATGATGCGGCGGAGGAAGATAGTAATGAAAGAATTAGGGTTTTTACCCTCGCCAAGCATGCTTTATTTATAAGTATACTTTAATGGGCTTCCATAGAGGCAAGGTCCAAGTACACCCATGGGCTTTTATATTCTGCACAGAGCAGACGATAAGGAAGTGACAATGTATCACAAGCAAAGATACGCATATCAGGTGAAAAAGTATATATCAAGGAGCACAATGCACCTCGTCATGGACTCGGGGGCTTACATCGTGAGAAGAGAAGAGATGGATAATTAAGCACAAAATCATGCCGAAAAAATATCAAAAGAAGACAATATATTAGGCAGACATGTTTATATTTTGAGCCTATACCCGAATTTTTTTCGGCTATAGCCTCGGGGGCTACTCCCATCGGGAGCGCTGGTATAGGCGCAATCGACTACCTTTCGTCGAAAACAAAATTCGACTTCATTGTCGACAAAATAAAGATCAATTCCTCCCATCGGGAGTTATTTATGAGAGTCTAAAAAATAATAAACTCGAATATTTTGCACATTCTAATAGTCAAACAAGGCTGCAACATATGATTCTCGAGTTTCGTCATCGCGACAAAATTCAAATGCCATGATTGAAACATATCGTGAAGGTAAGACCCCAGGATCCGTCCTGTGTGGCCTGGTATACGCACATGAATGCGCTCTGCTAGTACTTATCCATGTCAACGACGCGAAGAAAACCCTGGTGGACGCACTAGGTACCCTGAGAACCACTTGGACTCATTCTTTGTAAGTCCTAAATGCGGCAAAATAATGGGTTTGACTAGTTTTCTGAATTCAAGTCCAAGGGCAAGAAGTCGAAAGATTGACCAAGTCAAAGAGTTCTGTTCCGGCAGTTAACTGACCTCTTGATCCGTCAGAGTTGTCAGGCTTGTTCATCAAAACCCCTTGCAAAATAAACATAATGAAAATTATTCATGTTTGAATATAGGAAGGGCAAGAAGTCAAAAAATTGACCAAGTCAAAGATTTGAAGATTTAAAGGTTTGAGATTCGACCCAAATCTGCAATTCTGGTAGAATCTCGGGGGCTACTGACAAGGGTATAGATAATGGAGCCTATCAGTTAAGTACCCCTGAGGCCCGATAAGCTAGGCCCAATTGTAATGCTAGTCAAAATACGAGTTCATGTCGTATGTCGATATTGTAATCTGTCTCGGACCCCTCCCAATCCTTGAGACCTGGCCACCTATATATAGGGGTCAGGAGAGGACGTTAAGTGACAGATTGAAAGCAAGCCAAGTTTACTCTTACGTTTACTTTTGATACACACCTTGTTTGACTAATTTTACCTTCGAGTTCATCCAATGCCCTACTCCCCCGATCCTAAGTCCTTCATATTGGACATTTGTCGTTAACCCCTCATCAACGAGCATGGGTTAAGCTTGGGGATGTTGATGCATGCAAAAATACATGCGTGAACTTTGTAGTTTATTGATGCATATTCCTACCAATTATAATGTTATTAGTTGTTATAATCATGTTTTATAATATTATATGGGGATTTTCCATCGATCCCCCCTATTTTGGTTATAACTCTGCAGGACAAGAAAACCCTATTTTGCATATTTTTAAGTTTCAGGGACCTTCCCGGACTCAAATTGACCTGGGATTATTGGAGCGCAAATATTTTATCACGAGAAACATCTGAGGAGGAAGAAGTCAATGAGACGAGGCCCAGGGACCGAATGAGCACAGGTGGTGTGGCCACCAGGCCAGGCCGCGTCACCTGTACTCATTGGCGGCTCAAGCCTCCGCTGCCGTCTATCTTCGTCTCCAGATGCTCAGCATGACCTAAAAACGCCTATATATAGACCCCCACTGGAGGATCGCGATCCGAGGAGGCGAAGAAACACGTAACACAGAGAGGCTATTCCAGCAAAGATTGGAGGGGGAAATGCTGCCGGAGTCGCCCCTGGATGCTTCTCCACCCTCTCCGACATCAACACCATCATCACCGCCATAAAGAGGGAGTAGTCCACCTCTGGACTATGGGTTTGTGGTAGTATTTTGTCATATTTCTCTCTTATGCTTCAATGTTTAGACATCATATGAGCTGCCCAACATGATTATGATGCATAGTATGTAATTTCCGTGTGGTGGATCTTTATATTATTGGATGATTGATGAGATGTGATATGTTATTATGTTCTTGATGTATGAGTAGATTCATATTATTACCCCACTCTTTAATACCTGTTCTGATCCAACATGTATGCGAGAGTGGGAGAGGAGGATGGTGTGTATTAGATGGAGCAACTAGGTAGTAGTGATTGAATAGAGACAATGTTTATGATCTTCTTGGGTATTTTAACTTCTTCCATGGTTACCCCACTAGGGATAAAAAGAAAGCATGTGTTGTATTTTCTAGGTGACAGCTTAGAATCCTGAGAGACACTAGTAGGTAAAAGCCTACCGCCGGCGCACAAAAAACCCTTATCCCTGGCGAATTCGGACTCGCCAGCAACACTAATGTCGGCGGTAATGCATTATCCCTAGCGCATTGCAAATTCGCCGGCGATAATGGCACCTACTGCCGGTGCATAGCAACATTCGCCAGGGGTAACAAGTTACCCCTGGCGAATGCTGCTATGCGCCGGCAGTAGAAGTTATCGCCGGCGAATTTGCAATGCGCCAGGAATAACTATTCTATGCGCCAACAAAAATAATTACAGGACCAAAAAAATAAAATTTTATACAGCACATAATACATAGAATAACAGCAGCAAAACAAGGAATTATGTTTACAAGTGATCAAGACTCCAATATTACAAACAAGTCTCCAATATTACAAACAAGTCTCCAATATTACACACAAGTGTTCAAGACTCCAATATTCACAAGTTGCACCAATTCTCGATCCCGACTTACAAGTCTTGTTCGGGAGAGTACACAAAGTAGCTAAACAAGGAACACATAGAAAATAAAGGCAGTGGCGGCAGTGAGCATCATCACGAGGAAGGTGGTCATCCGGCTCCTCTCCATCTCCCTCGTCCTCTCTCGTGCTAGATAGTTGGCATATCTAGTTTGCGCCTCCACCAAAGTATTGTATCCCTTGTAGCTGTTGCCGCTGAAACGGTGTACCTGCCTCCTACATTCTTCCTAGTCGTCGTAGACTCCGGGAACCTTGCCCTTGTACACGACATACCACGTCATCTACACATAAGGAAAAAGTTAGTGGTTAAGTAATGAAGCATGAAAGTTGTGCAATAAATATGGTTTATAAACTAACTCTAAGTTTTAGGTTTTGGCAGGAAGGGATGGTTTCTGTCGAGCGTGTTGAATGTCCTCGTGTCATAGCACAACTCTAAGCGGGTCTGGATTTCTGAATTTGGCGGTGGTGTGAAGCCGGCGTGGAACAAGCCACCCTTCTTGGTCACATCCCTCGAAATGATCGAGCAAATGGTCCGTTGAATGGCACGGAACTCAGCTCGCACTTGTGCATCGGTGGCGTTCGCCATGTCTATGCTAGCTTTTCGGAGTCTTTCTGGCACCAAGAGGTCTTGTTCTGTTTTGATCATGTCCCTCATATGTAGGATGGCGTACCAGGCCTCCAGCCCACTATCTGGCTCAACCTGCTTGTGGCAGCAGAACTCGGTTTGGTGGAAGAGGGTGAAGCATCCTCACACTCCTCGTCTAATTCTCTCCTCGTCTAATGCATTCTTCGTAGTACTCCTCATCTAGTACTCTCCACTGGCTTGCATCCGAAGGGTGTGTCAGCACTGGCTCTTCAACCCATTTTGGATCAAGCAACACCGCCGCCTTTCTATCCGCGTGCCAGAGCATGAGCTTTGCTTCCTTGGGGTCCGCAAAGTACCGCTGCAGACGGTGCCTTAGCGGGAAGTACCACACAACTTTTTGAGGAGCCTTCATGGTCCCTCTCTTGTACCGATCAGCTTCGCACACTGGGCATGTGGTCTCGTCCGCGTGCTCATTCCGATAAATTATGCAGTCATTGACGCAGACGTGGTATTTTGTGTGTGGCAAATCGAGAGGGCACACAATTTTCTTGGCCTCATTTAGACTACCGGCACACGTGTTATCTTTAGGAAAGCGCTTCTTCAGCCATCAGAAGAGGTCGTACATGCTCGAGTCGGACCATCCGTGTCTTGCCTTCATCTCCAGAAGATCGAGAGCTACTCTCAAGCGGTTCTCCTCCGGCTCGCGACCAGGTGCGTCGTACAATGGAGTTCTCGAGTCTATCTCCAGTTGCGCCAGCTTAGATTTCCGTCTATCGCCAGCTCTGGCGCCAGTCGATATGTTGTTCATAAGAAGTTCTTGAAAGTGAGGGTCCCACATGGCTGCGGTTAAATGGGTACTCCTGTCCTCGACTTCTATATTTTCCACTTCTTCTTCTTCATCGTCGTGGGCGGCATCCTCTTCGTCGTCTTCATTGCCGTCTTCCTCATTTTCTGATCTCGCCGCCCCATCTTGGTCATGATTATCATCTTGGTTATCATCACCCATCCACTGGGTGTGGTCCTCCATGAAACTATACCTAAGCAGGTGCTCCTTCACCGTGCTTGAAGAGGGGGTGAACATGGACCCTAGTTTGCATCTTCGGCACGGACACCTTATATACATGTCGTTATTTCGATGCATCTCGGCCATCGTCCATTGCACGTATCTATCCACATCGCTTTCTCTCATCGTGAACACCATTGTTGCCTGTTACAACAAGAGAATTGATTAGAACGATCGTCTCGGTTATCACGGAAAATTTCGGCATGACCTTCCCTAAAAAGGTCACGTGAAGAGCCGGAAATTCGCCGGAATGGAAGTCAATCAACATTCCGGCAAAACATCGGCAACTCATTCTCATGCCATCATGTCTTTCTCTCTTGTTATGAACGTACCTATTAGACCGGTACGTATATTGACGCGTCAACCGTTACTATGAAGTTCTAGATCTAGATCTAGATCTAGATCTAGATCTACAAGCATGCATGTATTTGGGAGATATCTAATTTGGTAGAGGGTGAATGCATGTGGGTAGGAAGAGATTGGCTAAGATACATCAAATATTGTTGGTTAAAATAGCTAAATTGGGAGGAGGGAAGTGGGGAAATGAGTTTGAAGGTGGTTTGGCTCGAGTTGCAATAAGTGAGGGGGGGAGGGAGATGGGTGGTGGTGGTGGTAGGTGGAGGGTTTGGCTGGAAATATCCCAGGTTATCCCTGTCGCATAAGCTTGTATGCGCCGGGGATAACCCCCTTTATCGCCGGCGCATAGTCTCAAATTCGCCGGGGGAACCTTTATCGCCGGCGCATAGTCGCAAATTCGCCAGGGGTAAAAATCACCCTGGAATGGGTGGCCCCAGCCCACCTTATCCCCGGCGTACAGAGCATCTATTCGCCGGCGGTAAGTCGTCTATCCCCGGCGCATAAGGGCTATATGCGCCGGGGATAAATATTCTTATGTGTCTTACCTGTCTTGGTGCCCCCCCCCACCCATATCGCTGGCGAATAAATTTTCTATGCGCCGGCGGTAACTATTTATCGCCGGCGAACATTAGGCTATGCGCCAGGGGTAATATTACCACTGGCGAGGTACTTTCTGGTGCGCCGGCGATAAGCCTGCTGGCTATAAGCTTTTCTCTACTAGTGAGATATTCATAGACACAGTTTCTATCGAAATATGTCCAAGTGGTAACATATTTATTGTTCAACATCATGTCAGGCTATACTCTGTTAATTCTTAATACTAGATTGCTTCAAGTTTATTCCTTTCTAGTGGAGTATAAATAAGATGTGTTGTATCATCTTTAAATTAGGACGTGATGCCCAGATGAATATTATCAAGCTAACATAATAAAAATCATGTCAACGTTTTGGTCAACCGCCACCACAACTTTGCGAGAGAGTAGGCAAGTGAACCATTGAACCCCGGTCCAATTTAAACCATAAGAAACACCTTTCCGACGCATTTACGCACTATTTTATTTTTAGCATCATTTTATTCCGAAAATACAAAAACATATTTACTTTTTTGCACACACAACTAAAATCCAAAAATACCATTACCGAATCATATTTACTTTATTGCATTGTTATTACTTTATTGCATTTGTTATCATATTTCATATTCCTTACTTTTACACCTTATGCTTGACAACCACTAGGTGAAGTTGGGGACACAAGACAAGGAGATTGTTTTGCATGTTGCTTGAGGAAGAACGAACAGAGCTTTTTTGACTGTTTCACGAGAGTTTGATATTAAACCCCGAGTTCCCTCGTGGGGAAAATTTACTCTTGCTACAACACTCTGTACTTGGAGTCCCGACGAGTTGGCACCTTTGCTTAGTGTCATCAAGGTGTCATCTAGAGCTTGCGCACAAGGCGCTCTCGTTGGATTATTTTGGGAGTCAACGATGGCGGTGGCGAGGCACAAGGCCTTGTCGATTGTACTAGTTTGGTGGTGCTTTCACACCTATGTTTGGTGGCTGCTTCAGTTTGTATGATTGTTGTAAGGCCTTTTCGCCGGTGTTTATTGAATAAATAAAATAAAAGAAAGTTATATGTATCTCTTCGATAGAGAGGCTGGGGCTGCCCTATTTTGAAAAAAAAAACCAATGTATATGTTTTTTAAGGCCTAGCGGTGGTGCCGAACCTAATATAGTATACTCCAATAATCTACGTTCCGCTTGACTGAATGAATAGCTAATAGTAGAGTTAAACGAGGTAAATATGGCATACTAGCTGCATTGTGCATTGTGCATTGTGCTGGGAATTAAACATGTGGGAGAAGGAGGGAGAGGAAGATAGATAGGACCCGCGGGTCAAGTCCTGTACCTGTTTTTAGTGGCATAGTCGGTAAAGTCAAGTCTTTTGGATAAAGTAGGAACGTGCAATTTAGTCAAGTTCTAAACCGGTTTTTCATGGTCAGTCCAGTCCATTTGATAAAGCAAGTAAAAGTGGAACGAAAATTCAAAGCCTATGTGATAAAGAGAGAGAAAAAGCAAACCGTGTTTCAAAGATGGCATGCGGCCGTTGACTGCAATCATCCTTTGGCACTTAGAATGCAGAATACATGACTTTTCTTGACCACGAACAGAGTATAAACAGAGTACCCAAGAAATCAACTTCCATACCCACTAGTCATTCCTCTAGACAGGGTTGTTCCCGCCAAGACTGAAATGGAGATTTTCGTTTCTGCAGTCTTGGGGGAACTCGCCACAAGATCCATCAGTTTCTTCATCAGCAAACACTCCAAATCTGCCGTGCAGGTGCAGGATATGGAGGCTAGCCTGCAGAGGATTCTACTCCGAGCACAGATCATCATCGACGAGGCCACGGGACGGCACATCACAAACCATGGGATGCTCCGGCAGCTAAGCCTGCTACAGGATGCCATGTACAGAGGCTACTATGTGCTCGACACCGTCCGATACGGAGCTCACCATGAGGACACGGGGCAGCAAAACAGCCAGACTGTGAGTCATTCCTTGGCACTCTCTAAATTCAACTGTGTAAAACGCCTTGGTCCCTCCAGCAGCAGCGCACGAACATTACAAGAACTTGAAGAGGCCCTTCATGGTTTGAGAACCATGATTCTTGATGTCACTGAATTGGTCATGTTCTTGAGCGCATGTCCTCGTTTGCACCGCCAGCCATACTGTATGAATCTCTTGGTAGAGAAGTGCATGTTTGGCCGCCAGATGGAGATGGAGGCGGTGATCAACTTCCTGCTGCACACGCAACCTTGTAGTTCGAGCAATGTCGACAGGTTTGATGTCCTACCCATTGTTGGCGCAGCTAGGGCAGGAAAGAGCACCCTTGTTGCTCATGTCTGCGAAGACGAAAGAGTACGCGATCATTTCTCACGCATTGTGTTCTTCAGACTAGGCAGTTCCGGAGGTGATGATATCTCCACTCTGAAAGATGAATGTGCAGTGAGACCTGAGAATGGCGGGAGATTGCTGGTTGTCATTGAGGTATGTGGGGATCTTGACGAAGATCAGTGGGAAACGATTTGCTTTCTCCCCAAACTTTGCCCTACTATTGGTAGTAAAATCATAATCACAAGCCGATCGGACAAGACCACGAAGCTTGGAACAACACAGGCTCTAACACTGAAGCTTCTGTCTCATGAGGCCTTCTGGTATTTCTTCAAGCTGATTACCTTTGGAAGCACAGACCCTGATATGCACCCAAGATTTGCGTACTTGGCCATGGAGATAGCCAGGGAGCTGAATGGATCTCTGATGGCTGCAAACATCACCGCCTGGTTACTGAGAGACAACTTTAACGTCCATTTCTGGTGCAAGATTCTATTGTTCCTGAGAGGGTTCGTGCAGAATCATCTATCTAAATTTGGCAAACATCCCTCTGATCTTCTCAAGGGGAACAGACCTACATATTTCCGACGGTTGGGTACAACTACTGAAGATTTTCTCGTTCTTGATCAGTATCAGACATACTCTGCTCAAGATGAAGTTCCTAAGATTACATTCCAAGATGTGATGTATGGAAGCATTACACCTCGTGGGATTTTTAAGACCCTTGCATGGAAGTCTCGGATACCGCCCTACCATTGCTACATCTATACTTGTGAGATTAGAGAGTTGCAATCTAGAGTTGTCAAGAGAAAGCGCTCCGTAACAAATGTTAAATATGGTTAATGTAATTAGTTTTGTATATTATTTTCACAAATATCTTATTGTGTACTAGATACTTCCATAGTGTGACCAATGGCAAACATAGGAAGAAACGTCTTCATTCTCTGGTTCAGGAAGATGGAACAATTGAAGGCCATGAGCAACTTAAGGGGTACATCAGGAATTATTATAAAAATTTGTTCGGCGAGCCTGATGAAGGCAACTTCACCATGGACGAGACCCGAACAGAGGATATCACGCAAGTGTCTATGGAGGAAAATGACTTTCTAATAGCCCCTTATACGGAGGAGGAAATTCGAAAGGCTGTTTTCCTAATGGAACACAACAAAGCATCAGGTCCGGATGGCTTTCCAGCAGAGTTTCATCAAACCTTTTGGGATACCATTAAATCAGACCTTCTGGAATTGTTCAGTTCTCTTCATGCTGGACAGCTAGAGTTGTTTCGGTTAAACTTTGACGAAATTATCTTGTTACCTAAGGTCAATGAGGCAGAAAGGATACAACAATACAGACCTATCTGCCTCCTGAATGTTAGTTTCAAGATTTTCACAAAAGTAGCCACTATTAGACTAAACACAGTGGTTGAACATGTAGTTCGCCCGTCGAAGGCTGCCTTTATGCAAGGAAGGAATATACTTGATGGCGTAGTGGTGTTGCACGAGGCAGTTCATAAACTACATTCGAAGAAGCTGAATGGGGTTATCCTGAAGTTAGATTTTGAAAAGGCTTATGATAAAGTTAAGTGGTCTTTCCTTCAACAAACACTCTGCATGAAAGGCTATTCATAGGAGTGGCGCGCTCTAATTCGTAATTTTGTGTCTAGAGGTAGTGTTGCCATCAAAGTCAATGATGAGGTTGGCCGTTATTTCCAGACACGAAAGGGCCTAAGGCAAGGCGACCCATTATCTCCCATGCTATTTAATATAGTGGCGGATATGCTAGCTACTATGATTGAGCGTGTTAAGGTTGAAGGTCAAATTGAAGGATTGATTCCTCATCTTGTGGACGGGGGTCTCTCAATCCTTCAATACGCCGACGACACAATCCTGTTTATGGAACACGACACGGAAAAGCTCAGAATCTGCAATTAATATTAACAGCATTCGAGCAACTTTCGGGTTTAAAGATTAATTTCCATAAGAGCGAATTGTTTTGTTTTGGCGAGGCTCAACAAGCGGCCGGTCTCTATGCTAATATTTTCGGTTGTGGACAAGGCCAGTTTCCGATTCGGTATTTGGGCATCCCTATTCATTATCGGAGACTAACCCTAGCCAAATGGAAAATTGTTGAAGAGAGACTACAAAAGCGTTTAAGTAGTTGGAAAGGTAAATTATTATCTGTAGGGGGAAGGTTGGTATTGATTAACTCAGTACTCACTAATATGGTGTTCTTCACAGACTTGATTATTATCGGTCTAGATTCTTTTGGCAAGGGGATATCGAGAAAAAGAAATATCGACTGGCTAAATGGAGTGTGGTTTGTACGCCAAAAGATCAAGGTGGGTTAGGGATTCATGACCTTCAAGTCAAGAATACCGCTCTACTTGGTAAATGGTTGTTCAAACTACTAACCAAAGATGGTATATGGCAAACCCTTTTAAAATGGAAATATGTTGGCTCAAAAGCATTATCACAAGTTTCTTGGAAACAAGGTGACTCCCACTGTTGGGCGGGTCTGATGACTGTAAAATCAAAAATATTCAGATTCAGACATTTTTTATTAGAGATGGTTCGCAAATAAGGTTCTAGGAGGATAAGTGGCTGCCCCTCTCCGTGAACAATATCCTGCGTTATACAGTATTGTTCGTTACAAAAGTGAGACCATTGCAAAGGTAATGGCTACCTCACCTCAAGATGTAGACTTCAGGCGAGATTTACTTGGACACCGTCTAGTTGCATGGAATGCCCTTCTTCTATGATTGACTGATATTCAACTATCTGCCGCACCCAACGAATTTTGGTGGAATTTTCACAAGAGCGGTGCATTCTCTGTGGATTCCATGTATAATGCTTTAATTCATCTTGATACACCAGTTGATGATAACAAGATGATTTGGAAGATGAAGATACCACTTAAGACTAAGGTGTTTGGTTGGTATCTTCGTCGTGGAGTTATTCTCACCAAAGATAATCTTGCCAAGCGGAATTGGCATGGGAACAAAAGTTGTGTTTTCTGTCACCATGATGAGACTATTAAACATCTTTTTTTCCAATGTCGATTCACAAGGTCTTATATGGTCAATCATCCAAGTAGCATCTGACCTTTATCCCCCATGCAGTGTGGCCAACATCTTTGGTAATTGGCTGCACGGTATTGATAATCGGTTTAGAACGCTTATATGGGTGGGAGCGCTTGCCATTATTTGGTCGCTTTGGCTGTGTAGAAATGATAAAGAGTTTAACAATAAAGTTTCTTCTCCTTTGCAGGTCATCTACCGGTGCACTGGTACACTCTGTTTATGGTTGTCTCTTCAGCGGGTGGAGCATTGAGACCTCTTTATGGAGGTCTGTGCACGGTTGGAGTCCACGGCGAGGGATACTTTTTCCCATGATGGGTGGCAGCATAATCTTCGGATAGGTCCACCTTAGTTTTAGGCGGTGTTGCAATTTGATCAATATGATATGTAATATGCCTTATTTATTATTTTTTGTTACTCTACTACTGAACAGTTGTGTGCATCTTCGTTATGCAGATGCTAGGTGTAATGCTTAAACCTTTTAAGTAATAAAGCGCCCTTTATCAAAAAAATCTTCTTATGTACAAAATAAGCGAGAGAATAAACAATCGTGTTCCTTGACAAAAGGTACACCAGTGTCCAACTATAAATTAAGTTTTTTTGGAAGTGATATACCCGGCCTCTACATCAAAGTGATGCATATAGCCTCTTTATTTGTTTATTTTAGAAGTTATTATTACGAGTATTACAAATCACGGGTTAAATTGCCAGGTCCAACAGTTGTGTTTTTGATGTTGTAGCTTCCTTCGCTTGGATAGTCGCTGGCAAAATTAAGGAGATTGTAGTGGAGTTTGATTATAGAGAGTATTCCCTTAGTTGTCTCGGGTGGGTGGTGGTTCATCTGGCAACCGCTTGTGGCGCTGATGAATGTCTTGTAAATTCACTTTCTTTCTATCTTAATATATCGGCACGCAGAGCTCCTACGAGTCCTACAAAAATCACAGGTCACAAAGGGTTGATACATGGATCAATCAATGAAAAATAGAGAAGAGCGGGTGTTGGCTATACATCATAAAGTGATTCTATTATCAAGCCGTCAGCACACCCGTGGTATAAACCCGGTGATACCATCTCCAAACGATTGAACCCATAATCCATGGACTTCCTGCTCCACTAGTTGGAGATAGGATACCAATGGATAGACAAAGGGATAACCTGCATAAAAGATAAAGATTTATGTTTGTAAAAAAAAATCATTAGGCACATTCCACAGAGCCCAAAGAACAACACATACTCCCATCCTACTCTGAATCAACTCATTTTTTTGCAATCCCTTTCAACCAATTCCCGAATAGATTTGAAACATTAGCGGGTGGTGACAAGCTAAACTCATGTGCATTATGTGCCAAATAATTTTAGCCAAAGGGCAATTAAAGAATAGGTGTTGTATGGACTCATCTTTGTCATAGAAACAACATTTCTTACTCCTTTGCCAATTCCTTTTTGCAAGATTATCTTTGGTCGAAAGGACGCTGCGATGCAGAAACCACATAAAGATCTTAATCTTCAGTGTTACTTTCATTTCCAAATATATCTTTGCAAGTAATCTGTATGATCAATCATAAGGAACAAGTTGGGCTTGGAGAATAGGTTGATGTAGGCCTTGAGAGCGTCATCGTCAATCACCTGACCCTCATGGGCAATGCCGAGTTGAACAAAGAGCGTCTTCTGCTGGAGGCTCACCGTCGTTGCTTGTGGCACTTTAGGTTGGCAAATACCTATTGATGACAATGTAGGATCCTAGGGATCCAGAGCAAGGGCATCTTCCTCGAGCCCTCGTGAGGAAAGATCTCAATTTCTTACCCAAGTGCAGCCTACTGACCAGCCCAACTTATTCAATGGCTCTCTTGAAGGTGATTAGCCAACTCGTGCCTTAGTGAGCCTAGGTGACTGGGATCATAGAGCAACATCGGCGAAGAGGACAGGGTACGACCTTGGGGTGGGTCAGGGCCACTCCATCAGTTCAGTAAGAGAAGGTCATAAGGGTTCGCTTCCTGTCCCCAACCTCATGCTTAGCTCCAAATTAGACTTCTCGAGAATTGCACGCCACCATGAACCAAACCCGATCATATATTCTTAACATTATGATACTTGGCATGGGGTATCTAGAAATTGAATTTTTCCTTGAAATTTAAACCTTCATCTAGCAAGTTCTTCATCATAGGTTGCCAATTAAGCCTCTTCATTTTGTTGTACGAGAGGCATTTCGCTAAATGGGAAGTCCAATTTCTATTGTGGGCCTTTTAGCTCGAGTGAGATTTGGGGAGAATAAAACTTCTAGATTTATGTGAGTGGTGCCGTTGGTGGGCTCATTGAAACGTGCATAGTAATCTAAACGGGAAATTTTGCTACATGACACTGTTATTTCTGGCCTTTGTTAAAACACATCGTCTAGTTGTGGTTGGCTAGTACCATTGCAATTTTATGTCAGAACACACCGTATCGTCTAAAACGGTAAGTTTGACATTTTGCTTGGAATAACCATCATACAACCGGTTTTGAATAGCTTTTCATTTTGGGTCATACAGTGTGTTTGACCAAAGGCACAAGCGAACAGTGTGTTTAGACAGACGTGAGAAAATAACGGTGATATGTAGTAAATTTTCTCATTTAGGGGAATGTCACACCATATTTAAAGTTGTCTTTGTACTCAATTTGTTTTGTTATTAAAAAGCAGGGCGCGTGAGGCTTTCCTCTACAAAATGGATCTAGGCAAGCGATGAAATTCGAGGAGCAAGTTAGGTAATTTGACAGTATCGTTCGGAATTCGGATAGTGTAGGATGTGAGCGAGGCGATCTTTGCCTCCAGGTGGCAGCGAACGACTGGGTACCCGGACGACGCAGGATACCGCGCCATATCCAGAGGCGCCGCGGCAGCCAATCGGGACGCGCGGACGTGTCGCGCCGCACGTCCACCAGCTTTGCCCCGCGCATCCCAGAAGCCGTATAAAGATCCACCTCGTCCGCCGGACATTTCCATCAAACGCCAGCCACCAGTTCATCTCACTCACCTAGCTCAAGTCGTCCTAGCAGCCGGTAGTTCGGAATGGCCGCCTCAGCGCTGCACCAGACCACCAGCTTCCTCGGCACCGCCCCACGCCGTGATGACCTCGTCCGCAGCGTCGGCGACTTCGGCGGCCGCATCACCATGCGCCGGACTGTGAAGAGCGCGCCCCAGAGCATCTGGTACGTACTGCTAGTGTTTCGATCGAGCCATGGCTATCTCCACCCTTATGTGTATACATCTAGTATACTGATCAATTGTTTTATGAATGAATATATAGGTACGGCCCTGACCGTCCCAAGTACCTCGGCCCATTCTCGGAGCAGACCCCATCTTACCTCACCGGCGAGTTCCCCGGCGACTACGGGTGGGACACCGCGGGGCTGTCAGCTGACCCAGAGACCTTCGCGAAGAACAGGGAGCTGGAGGTGATCCACTCAAGGTGGGCGATGCTTGGCGCACTCGGATGTGTGTTCCCCGAGATCTTGTCCAAGAATGGCATCAAGTTCGGCGAGGCCGTGTGGTTCAAGGCCGGTGCTCAGATCTTCTCCGAGGGCGGTCTCGACTACCTAGGCAACCCCAACCTTGTGCACGCGCAAAGCATTCTCGCCATCTGGGCCACCCAAGTGGTGCTCATGGGCTTCATTGAGGGCTACCGTGTTGGTGGCGGCCCCCTCGGTGAGGGCCTCGACCAGATCTACCCAGGCGGCGCCTTTGACCCACTTGGCCTTGCTGACGATCCTGACACCGCCGCCGAGCTCAAGGTCAAGGAGCTCAAGAACGGTCGCCTCGCCATGTTCTCCATGTTCGGTTTCTTTGTGCAGGCCATCGTCACAGGCAAGGGACCTATTGAGAACCTATTCGACCACATTGCCGACCCAGTCAACAACAACGCATGGGCTTTTGCCACCAACTTCGCCCCTGGAAGTTAAATGAGTTAGCCATCTGTCCGACCACCGGATGAGATATGCATGTGTAACTGTACGTTGTGGATCAACATGTAGATCTACTTTGTGTTCATTTGTAACATCATCATCGAGCCCCTTTTGCTAGTTGTGAGCAATGTAATTAAGCAAACGGGCTGCACCAATGAATGAAGGACTGATTGAATGGAACAGTCGTGTTGTGCATCTACCACCAAACGAAAAGGGAAAATACTTTTTAGCCAGGGCTGTTATATGAGAGATGCTTAAAAGGTTTCCAGAAGTCTCATACAAGCTGCGTGGCATCAATCTCAAAGCATAATGTTTCATCAAAGTTATAGACGTGGTGCAGATCTAGATATATATTTTTTTCAGTTTTTTTATAATTTTTTTTTCTTTTTTAATGGCTCCATCAAGACCGAGCTCCATTTGTCCACACCCACCACATGATGAGTGTGATGTGCAAAGAAACGACCTGGGACAAGCGTTTTGTCCAATATAAGTAATTTCCTGTGGGACATAATACTATCTAATTTGTAAAATCTTCAGAATACTAAACGAAATACATTGTGAAAAGAAATTGTGCTACTATTCAAAAGCTGACCACCAAATCACTGCCAAATAAATAGACACATATGCCCCGTGTCACCTCCCAAGGTGAAAGAGAGGTAAAAGGAAAATGTAGGTTCTACACAAGTTATCTTTCTACGTCTCTGAGGGATACAGAAGATAAATATCTCAAATCATTCAGATTCAGTTTTTCGTTCTTCAAGATTCACTAAAGCAAAAGAAATTAAATATAGGTGCTCAGCTAAAATATTTGGGCCGGAACGCCTAAAGCCTCTCACTATTTCTCTTGGTTTTGTGTTTTTTGGTTCCCTAGTACAATGCTCCTAGATAGGCCGGCTTTGATTCGGCCCACAAAAACGTATGTTTTTTGTTTGTATTAATCTCAAAAATAGATTCAAAATTCATAAATATTATGTCACTGGTTTAATAGATACAAAATAAATCGTCTTCAAAACATGAAAAATGTTCACAAATAAAAAAAATACTTTTTTCGTCAGCTACAAAAAGTTGTTCACATGTTTTTCATCAACTACAGTCTATAAAAAATTACGTTTGGAAAAGACCGCTCGGCGGGTTCAAAAAAAATGTTGACGGGTTCAAAAATGTTTCAAAGTTCAGAGAAATATTTGTGGATTCAAAAAATGATTATGTATCCAAAAAAATCATGTATTGGGTGGAGAAATAGGAAAACAGATTGGGCCGGCCCATGTGGGGCGTGACTCTGCGAGTAGAGGTGCAAACGGAGTGGATACGATCAAGTTTTTTTTCGAAATGGGGAGAACCCTGGCTTCTGCATCATGCGATGCACACGGTCATTTGTTTAAAATTTAACATCTGTATATATAGCAGTTTCATCGAATTTATTACAGCTCAAGGATCGCATAAGGTTGACACAAAAATCAACCGTCTAAACAAGATAAAATCAACACGACTAGACATCAGTCAATTGCCTAGAAAGCCACCAACCAGCCTAGCTGTAAAAGTCCTGAGAAATCGCCAGCAGACGGTTGCATCCAATAGCCATCAATTCCCCGCTGGTCCTCCGGAATTAAAAGGGACCATTCTTGGATTCAATGCGTAGTCATATGGATAACCTGCAAAAAAAATGGAGTTACCAACATTGCTAAAGATACCATTATTCCGACTTTTTCAAATCGACCAACACAAAGCAGAAACTCCGATTCAAATTCTAGCTTTTGTTTTGTTATCGATACCATTTAACCAATTCCCAGACATATTCTTGATATTCGTCGGAGGCGGTATATTGTAAGTTCTGGAGTTGTCGGATCTATAAAATACGATATATCTTTCGATAATGACAAATAGTAAAACTACTTTTCCATATTATCCGCTAAATCACATCCCACGATCAAATGGGGACTGGAGCTTGTTGGTTGTATTGAAAAACTCACCTTAGGTCAGGACGGCCATTGCTAAAAGAGAAAAAGGTGATCCGAGGAGGTTACCACAAAGAGAAGATTTATACATGTTTAGGCCTACAGAAACACCGTCCGGTAAATAAAATGGTTTTGCTAGAAAACAAGCGCCTGATCTCTAGTTAGAGATCAATCATCCATTTACTTTTTACTTTTTACCTTTTTCTCTAGTTCGATGTAGAATATTTCCTGCCGTTTCTTTTTATTGAATTTGTTTTTGTCTTTTTTCCTTATTATCTACATTGTAATTGTAAACATGTTGTAGCTGAGTTTTTTTGAGTTATAAGTGGGATGCAACAAAAAAAATAGTACTTACTATTAGATTGTATGTCGTGATTTGTGCTAGTGTGAAAGTGAGTTGTAGCCAGAAGTTTTCAGCTACAAATGGATTACAACTAAGTTTTATCTAGTTTATAAGTTGGCTGGGAATGAGATTTCCTAGTTACAAGTGAATTGCAACTATGATTTACCAGTTGCAAGTGGGTGGGAACTGACTCTTTTCTTGTTGCAAGTGGGTCACAACTGACTCTTTTCTTGTTGCAAGTGGGTCGCAACTGACTCTTTTCTTGTTGCAAGTGGGTCGCAACACATTTTTGAGTTGTAAGGGGGTTTTAACTTATTTTATCTAGTTTGCAAAGTGGTATACAACTGAGATTTTATAATTACAAACAAATTGCAACTGTGATTTAGCAGTTGCAAGTGGGTCGCAACTGAGTTTTTTCTAGTTGCAAGTGGATCGTAACTGACTTTTTCTATTTGCAAGTGTGGTCTTATCTATTTTCCATGTGGGTGCAATTGAGATTTTCAAGGTACAAGTGGGTTGCAACTGCAATTTACTAGGTGTAAGGAGGCAGTAATTTAGTTTTATCTAGAGTCAACTATTTATACATGGGTTGAAAAACTAAATTATACATGGATTGAAAAACTAAATTTAAGTTACAAGTGGGTCACAACTGAGAGTCAACTATTTATACATGGATTGAAAAACTAAATTTAAAATCTTTCAAATTTTAGAAAAAAGATGATGTGAGGCGACTGATCTCTAGTTAGAGATCAATCGCCTGATCTTTAGATGCTCCCAAAAAAACTACTTCTATTTTACGTGTATCTATTCCATATGCTATAGTTTTAATATGGTGTGTAGCTTCCTCATATAGATTCATCTGTTTGGTGGTAGTCGTTCCTCCTCCCTACCCTCGGGGCCCTTAAACCGCGTATAAAGGGTACATTAAAATGCGTATAAGGGCTGACGCGAGCTTTGTTTAGGCAGATCTCACAAAAGCGAACCGCAAAACTGCATATTCCTTTATACATGACTTGTTCGACAGAAACCACCCTGCCAAACCGTAAATCCGCGTCTTTTGAAAATTTTAGCACAAACATGAATTTACCCAGTTCATACATGCAATAGTCAATAGTATTTTACATCAATAAAATGGCAATAAATGGAAATACCAAGATCACTACTAACTAAATACTATAGTACACAATTACTCCTCACATATTAGCTTGATCTTCTTCAACTTTTCCTTGTTATTAGCACCATATTTGAGCAAATCAAAGATCATATATTCAAGCTTTTTCTTCTCCTCCTTCAAGGAATATTTTTCAGCCTCCCAATTCTTCTCCATTTCCTTGAGCTTACAAATCTCTAGCTTCATCGCTTCCATGTCATCCTCTTGACGACCCTCCACACAAATTTTGTGGTAGTTTTGGTGCACCCCCCTTTTCTCGGTTTCATCGGCAAATTTGTTCACATCACCAAGCAGGCATTGTATTTCTTGTCTTGGATCTTCTTCTCTATTGATAGCTCCTCAAGAAACCTAGCATGATCTATCTTATCATCTCTCCTAGCACAATTGCTAGCATGGTACATTAACCATAACTTGGAAAGTGAATTGTCTAATGTTGTTGGCCGCGGTGCATCTATCCAAGAAATGAACCCGCAATTATTCACCTCCTACAAGAAATTAACTAACCTAAATTAGCATTTGACATTTATGTACTAAAATCATAAATCAATGTAGAGTGTTTGAGACTCGCATTAGGCACGAAACACCTGTAGAATCGACCCCATGTGTTCACCCCATCAAATGCGACACGTTTCACTGGGTCTAGACCATGTCAGCGACAAACTCGCCCACAACCGACCGCTACTCCACAAAAATTCGGATCTTCTATGGTATTTGGGCAACAATCGAACTCGATGAGGTCCTAGATGACCACAAATTGAGATGTAAATCAAATTTATGTGATGAAATTAGAGGAACCGCTCGTTCCAAAATTGACAACCCTAAACAGAAGAGAAGGTAGAGATTTACCCCTAGACGCGCAGGCAGCGGGTAGGACTCGTTGGAGCTCGGCATATCGACTACCCGCTGCCTCTAGACAAACCGGCGGCCGGCGGGGAAGGAGCTAGTGGCATGGTCAATTTGCAGTGTGGCGGATGGGTGATGGCAGCGTCCTAGCATCCGCTAAGAAATCAGCATAGCGGGAGTGGTCGGCGGCTACAGATCTGTCGCGGAATAGGCACGACGGGCGGCAGTCGGCGAGAAATCGATGGGAGGCGGCGCCAAATCACCGCGGGGGGGGGGGGGGGGGGGGGGGGGGCAACGGCGGCGGCGGAAAAGTGAAGTGGCGCAGGAGTGAAAGTTTAGTCCGCCAAGGGTTCCAAGAAGAAAATGGTCGCGCGCCGGTTCGGCCGCAAAAAATGTGTATGAGCTGCAGAATTAGCTCCTCACGTGACCGAGATCTTGATGTTCAAGTCGCATGTGGAGCGGGGCCTCAGTATGCCATTGTCTCACTTTTCAGCAACCTTCTCCAGTTTTACGATCTGCAACTCCACCAGATCCCGCCAAACAGCTTGGTCACCATAGCGGGATATGTTGCACTATGTGAAGGATACCTTGGGATTCTGCGGAGAGTTGACCTTTTCCAACTTTTCTTCTACGTTCGACCCAACATTGAAGATGATGGGTCCCTTCACAACTGCGGGACTCTGTGCTTTGTCCCACGGAGCAAAAAAGAGTACCCTTTTGTCCCACCATTAGATTCCGCCAGGGGCTGGAGAGGCTCATTCTTCTATATGGCGGACAAGACCGCGTTGGGGCAAACTTTCAGACTTCTCCCCTTCGAGAACATTCCTGCTAAATCCCGCGACTCTTGGAGACCTATAAATGATGATTCCGCCATCCCCTATGTTCAACTTCTTAGACGGCGGATCGCTAAGCTCACCTGTGATGGCCTCAAAGGCATCAACACTATAAATTGTTGGGTATCATAGCGGATCCAACCCTTGCAATACTGCGATCTCCTAATGCACCAGTATACTAGCGCAAAGGATGGCATGCGCAGCTCAAAAGCTGAAATGACCAAAGAGATGACGGACAAATGGATCCACTCTTTAATGAAGATTCTGCGGTCCTAGAAGGTTTGGAAATTTGGCTTTGACATGCATGAGAATGGCAGCTGTCCCAAGGTATGCTCCTGCCTTTGACATTGGCGCGTGTTTTCTTTAACTTCCGCCATAAACTTCCTTGAAAAACCAAGCTTTCTCTTCAGGTCATGTCCTTGCCTAGTACAGAGTTTACCATCGCTTTTTGCCATCCCTGTCCTGATGCTATTACCAGCGATGAAGAGGATGAAGTGAACATTCTTTCCAATGGCGACAAACACTAGTAGAAAATAGGGCTTTCGTTCGGAGCTCCAAAAGGCTTTAGCACTGGTTGGCTTATGAACCCAGACTAAAGGGGTGCTTTAGCATCGGTTCGAGCTGCCAGAAAGCTAAATGGAGCCCGTGGAGCTCTAGCACCGGTTCGTTAGGAACCATTAGCACAGGTTCGTGCCACGAACCGGTGCTAAAGGTGTCGCGTCTGCCGTGTAGCAGGCGCCAGACCTTTAGCACCGGTTCGTGGCACGAACCGGTGCTAAAGGTCCTGGCTATAAATACACCCACCCACCAGCCCTCTCCTCTGTTCTTTTCTTGTGGAAGGTGTGAGAAGGGTGTGCTAGTTTGATTTTTTCCCTATGCACAAGAGGTGTTTGATGAAATGCCTAAGAGCATGATGCTACTTAAGCTCATACAAAATACAAATGTTATGAGGTGCCCGAGCGATACTTAGGTCTTGTCCTCGTTCTTTCCTCCTCGATTGAGGTTAGCAACTCTATCCTTTCATTTGTCATTGATACAAATGCATGTTTCGATATACAGTGGTTATTTCACTATTTATGATGTTCTGTAATGGTTTTGTTAAACCTAATTATATGACGCAGATGAACCAACGACAATGGATGTATGGTGACTGACGCACTTTCGAGTTCATTGAAGGTCTTCGTAATTTTGGCGATGTGGCTTGGGCAAACATTCGGAATGGTTTATGTGTTGTCCATGTGTTTACTGTGAGAACAAGAAGGAATACTCTTCCTGGAAAATCCTTCACTCCCACCTGCTTCGGAAAGGTTTCATGCCTATCTATAATTGTTGGACCAACCACGGAGAAAGAGGGGTTATAATGGAAGACAATAAAGAAGAAGAGGATGATGATACGTACCCTGAATACGGTGATACTGCAATGGGGGAAGCTGAAGCTGAAGGGACAGGAGAAGCTGAAGATGAAGAGGCATCAGATGAGCATGATGATGATCTTCGTCGGGCCATCGTTGATGCACACAGAGAAGTAGAAAGTGTAAATGAGAAGCAAAAGTTAAAGGGTATGTTAGAGGATCACAAAAAGAAGTTGTACCCAAATTATGAAGATGGGAACACAAAGCTTGGTACCACACTGGAGTTGCTGCAATGGAAGGCAGAGACTGGTTTATCTGACAAGGGATTTGAGAAATTACTGAAAATAATGAAGAAGAAGCTTCCAAAGGATAATGAATTGCCTGACAGTATGTACGAAGCAAAGAAGGTTCTCTGCCCTCTAGGATTAGAGGTGCAGAAGATTTATGCATGTATTAATGACTGCATCCTCTACCGCAGTGAGGAGTACGAGAATTTGGAAGCATGCCCGGTATGCACTGCACTGTGGTATAAGATCAGACGAGATGACCCTGGTGATGTTGATGACGAGCCCCCCAGGAAGAGGGTTCCTGCCAAGGTCATGTGGTATGTTCCTATAATACCACGGTTGAAATGTCTGTTTAGAAATAAAGAGCATGCCAGGTTGTTACGATGGCACAAAGAAGACCGTAAGAAAGACGCGATGTTGAGACACCCCGCTGATGGGTCGCAGTGGAGAAAAATTGAGAGAGACTACCCGGACTTTGCAGGCGATGCAAGGAACTTAAGGTTTGGTCTAAGTACAGATGGCATGAATCCTTTTGGGGAGCAAAGCTGCAGTCATAGCACCTGGCCTATAACTCTATGTATCTATAACCTTCCTCCTTGGTTGTGCATGAAGCGGAAGTTCATTATGATGCCAGTGCTCATCCAAGGCCCGAAGCAACCCGACAACGACATTGATGTGTATCTAAGACCATTAGTTGATAAACTCTTACAGTTGTGGGCCAAACCAGGTGTCCATGCATGGGATGAGCACAAACAGGAGCCATTTGACATACGAGCATTGCTTTTCGTAACCATCAATGATTGTCCTGCTCTTAGTAACCTTTCAGGACAAACGAACAAGGGATACAATGCATGCACGCACTATTTAGATAAGACTGGCGGTATATATTTGGAAAAATGCAAGAAGATTGTGTACTTGGGGCATCGTCGATTTCTTACGACCACACATTCCGTAAGAAAGAAAGGCAAGCATTTTAGAGGTGTGGCAGATCACCGGCCAAAGCCTGAACTCCGTACTGGTGATGATTTATTTGATATGGTCAGGGACCTAGAAGTAATCTTTGAAAAGGGTCCTGGTGGTCAATCTGTTCCAAATGATATCACTACCGGACATGCACCCATGTGGAAGAAGAGATCTATATTTTGGGAGCTTGAGTATTGGAAAGACCTAGAGGTTCGCTCTTCAATCGACGTGATGCACGTTACGAAGAATGTTTGCGTGAACCTGCTAGGCTTTCTGGGCGTGTATGGAAAAACAAAAGATACACCAGAAGCACGGGAGGATCATCAACATATGAAAGACCCAAACAACATGCATCCATAGAACAAGACGGATAAAGGACATCACTTAAGTCCTGCCAGCTACGCTCTTACCAAAGTAGAGAAGGAAATCTTTTTTGAAGTCCTTTCAAGTATCAAAGTGCCGTCTGGCTTCTCGTCAAATATAAAGGAAATAATAAATATGACAGAGAAAAAATTCAAAAACTGAAGTCTCATGACTGTCACGTGATTATGACGCAGATGCTTCCGGTTGCATTAAGGGGGCTTCTACCAGAAAATGTTCGCGTACCCATTGTTGAAAAATCATAGTAGAGTGAGTATTGACCATCTGATGCAACCCGTCCTGATATCACAGGTCACAAATTACTAGGTATTCGAGGTGGGGAATTTTCTATCTAAGGTGGTCTAGTATTTTTGAAAAATGTTTTGATAGCAATGTGAAACTTTAATTTGGTGGTTGCTTCACAAAAAAACTTGTTTTTGGCATCTAAAAAATGGAAAATGGTTTTTCCGTGCGATGAAAAGGGAAACTTCCTTCTGCAACATTGTAAGCAATCCCAAGATGCACATATGTGCACAATATGGGCACATTATCACAAACTATGCCTCGATTCTAGTCATAACATTGCTCATTTGGCCTAAAAGCCATGAAACATCGAACAGGATAGCTCATTTTGTAAAGGTTTTTTTGTGATGTTTGCAATTTTCAAAGTTTAATATTTTTCCTTGCAACTATAACACGTAATATGACACCACGCGAAGGTTTCACGTTGTTTAGATTATTTTTTAAATTCTTATACCCGTTTGAAATTATTTTCAAAATGGCGGGCATGAAGATTCATAGCCCAGAGTTGAGTCTTGCTAGACTTGCGGTGGATCTCTGATAAAACAACATATTGTGGACCTAAAAATGATTTTTACAAAAAATCATGAGCATTATATCATATACATGTAGTTCAAACCTAGCGAGCCCCTACCGATTTTAAAATATTTGCAAGCCTACTAATTTTAACAAAATAATTTTAAGCATTTTCAATGTGTTAATATTTCATAGATATTTTCCTAATAAACATTTTGATATGCTATATTTATTTTTCTGATTTTTATTTATTTTACAACATTTTATGGAATGTTGATCATAGCTTCAATATGGAATAAGGCGGGAACAACCAAAAATTTAAAAAATATTTCAAATGCCCCTTTAGCACCGGTTCGTGTCTCAAACCGGTGCTAAAGAGGGTGGCGGTGCAGTGCCCAGCAAAATAACCTTTAGCACCGGTTGAAGCCACCAACCGGTGCTAAAGGCCTCACCTTTATAACTGCTCTTCCTCTTCCTCCCCCCGCATCGCCAAATCGCTAAGGACCGCGCTAGGAGCTCTCACGACGCCGGCAGGCTGCCCATTTTTCCATCGTCAAAGATCGCCGCGCCGCCCATATCGCACCGCCCGTGCCCAACGCCGGCCGCCTCCGCCTGTGCCCAACGCTTCCGCCCGTGCCACACCTGCGCCTGCGCCTCCGCCTGTACGTGCCCAACGCCGGCCGCCTCCGCCCGTGCCCACCGGCCGCGCCTCCGCCCGTGCCCACCGGCCACCGAGCGCTACCCCTGCAGGTAATTAGGTTAGGATTAATTTAGAGTATTTTTATTTAGAATTTAGGGTTAATTAGTTTAGTATTTAGGGTTTATTAGGGTTAATTTTAGAAATAGGAATAGAATTTTAGAAATAGGAATAGAATCTTATATTTACTAATTGGAGGCACCGTAGAAGCCTCCACGTTGATCCTAAAGATAAGCAAATATTGTCCATTGGATTAATCTTCAGTTCATCTATGACCATTAGATTAACTAGAAGACTTGCGCAAGTCTCCACCTAACGTATTGAGGCGTGACTCCTATCCTTCCTATCCGGTGCCAAGAACTAATCAAATCAAACTTATCAATATACCCATCTACCATACCTCGAAACAGACGTCTACCGATCGATCTGTAATCGCACGGAAAAAGAAACGAGAAAACATCGGGTGGCTTGGCCTCGATCAATTGGTAGCGCAGCACCATCATTCACGAGCGGTGCAGATTTCTCATCGATTGTATACTGGGCTTCTCATCGTGGTTTACGTGCGCGGCTTGACCTCCCGATCGTCATTGATTGATCAGTAGCAAGCAGAGTCTTCGATCGATGTATTTCCCGCTGATTTTCATCGTGATGTCTACCATGAGCTAGCATATGCATGCAACCATGCATGCATCACGTATCATGAAATTATCTTCCAATCTTTGCGTTTTCAGTTTTCTCATGATCCTTTTTCAGGGATCCTCATGATCCAGGATGTGACAATTTGCGCCCTCCTGCCGTCAAGTTCGTGTAGGTATCCGTCGGAGCGTTGACCATGTGTCTTTTCTCGGCTGTGAAAATAGGTATGCTAGCCAGCTATGTGCTCTCAGCTTCCATGCATCTGCAAATTACATCGATTTTTTAGGTCTATCCAATTTGAGATGATTATAGGACATTGCGGGAATTCAACAGATCAAGACGATGCTGCTCATACAGGAGTCACGAGGTCTAGGATTATTTTTTCAAGAATACGGAGGTCAGTATACAGACGCCTGCAATGTAAGAATATTGGCAGGTAGAGAAACTCCTTTTCTTGATATATATCAATATCGAAGTTTATTCAATGGGAAAGTGCATCGTATGTTTTCTAGACTCAATCAGAATATCAGATCAGCCGTTGCTCCTGTCCAGCCAAGCACTCCTTCCTCCACCTCGCGGAGTTTGACTATCCCCTGTCCCATTCGATGTTAGTGGTGAACCCTATAATATACATAAGATGTATAACTCTCAGTTTGGTGGTCAAAGAATCACACAAGCGAAAAATGTTGGCATAGGGCAAGGTAAGGTGGATGACAATACTGTCCGCAAATAGCGTAACTACTCACTGCCCCTCCTTTCCGGTTGTCCAAGAAACATTCCTTCAATTTCACTCATCATAATTCTTTGATTATACAATGTTGTAGAATATAAACTTTCACAACAAAGTAATCTACATCATTATCTCCTAGATATCAGATGTCAAGGCGTATAGATTTCTAAATATGAATCTATACATTCTAGGATTTAATGTTGTAAATTATGTTACATTTTTTCCTTAATGGTTTGAAACGAAAGAACAAACAAACTACAATTAGTATGTATTACATATAAATTCTTGGGGCCTACCAAAAGAAACAAAATGCATGCATTTGTTTTCCCTTGCAGCTACACATTGATTTATTTCCTCCCAAGTAACAGTAGTTTATGTGAGATTACTCAGGTTTGATATTTTTTAATAGATCCTCTACTCTAAGATTACCTACATATATTGTATATTTTGGCACATGGTCAGCTACAGTTCCTTTAGTTTTTCTTTTGTGTAGTGCTCATATATCACAGTGTAACTCTATTAGCTTGCCGTAACTATTAGTTAAAATTTTCAATCTACAATTGAGGAGCAGATGTCAAATGCTTTGAGAAATAGAGTTGTCTACTCTACTCCATCCAATTTAGGGGATTAGAATCTCTTTTAATTTAGGTATTTAATCAGGTTCAGTATATACATCCTTCCAAAATATATATGCTAATGTAAATGTTTATTCGAGAGATAAACATGTGAATTACCAGCCTTTTCCTATGTGTAATGAGGTCCTCTAGATGATTACTTGCGTATTTAAAGCTTCCAAAAAAATGGAGCATACACACATCCATATATATAAGTGGTGCTCACGAGCTATGATATATCCACAGAGGTTAGTCTTTTCCTAGATTTTAACATTTGTTTCGTGAGATACTAGCCTTCCCATGCTAGACTTGGGGCTTACTGATCAACTAAATAGATTTAAGAAATCAAAATGGATGAACATGTTGCTCACGGTGGAATTTGGCAATTTAAATGTCATGGTCATTAAAAGGTAAATTCTTTATTTATCTTGATATCATATGTTATCAGCGATTCCAAAATATATTATATCCGTAAAGTTCAATTATTTAAGTTTTATCTATTTTCCTAACCGTTAGAAAAAAATCTAGATCGTGCGGATGCACGAGGGTTGACGACTAGTTTTAGAAATAGGAATAGGAATAAGATTTTTATAAATAGAAATAGAATTTTAGAAATAGGAATAGGAATATATTTTATAAATAGAAATAGAATTATAGAAATAGGAATAGAATTTTAGAGATATGAAATTGTAGAAATAGAAATAGGAATAGGATTTTATAAATAGAAATATAATTTTAGAAATAGGAATAAGATATTTCTATAAATAGAAATAGAATTTATAGAAATGTGAATAGAATTTTAGAATTATAGAAATATGAATAGAATTTTAGAATTATAGAAATATGAATAGAAGTTTAGAATTTTAGCAATTCCTCATATATTAATGTAATTTCATATACAATTCATATAGGGTTTGGAAATCTGACATTTGTGAACCATTTAGCAATTTCTCATATATTAATGAAATTTCAAATGTAATTCAAAAAACATTGCTTGTATAATATCTGTTTGGGTTAAGTTAATTTAGCTAGCATAGATGTGTTATATATGACACATATTTTAGAAATAGAAATAGGAATAGGATTCTTATATAATAACTTGTAATAATTCTTTGCAGAAACTATGGATCTCGGAAGAGACAAATTCCAGGAAAACATTATCGAGGACATCATCCGTGATAATGATGACGATGTCACCTCGTTGTTTCTAAACAACTCCGGTGAGGGAGATGATCAAAACCGAAGAGATGAGGGAGAAGGCGATGGCTCCGACGAGGGAAAAGGTGCCGGTGAGGGAGAAGGTGCCGGTAAGGGAGAAGGCGTCGGCTCCGACGGGGGAGAAGTCAATGGCTCCGATAGAACCTTGAATATTACAAAGTCCGGCGAGGTAGATGTGTATTAATAAATTAAGCCTCTGTTGTATAGATAGATTATTTGATTTGTGTATATACATATATTAACGCTCTTTCTTCTTTTAGCCCTCTGGATCGAGCCACTCTTCTGTAAATAAAAGAGGTCCAGCCAGAAGGTTGGAAAAACATGAAAGGTACCGGATAGAAGAAATCGGTGAAGATGGCGAACCGATTGCTCCCGCGGCTCACGCAAGTAAATTTACGAGACAATGCGTAGTTCTTGTTAGGGACAACATTCCGATCACCATTCGAGAATGGAAGAAGACAAAGACGGAACCAGTTAACTATGTCCGCAAGAGATTAAAGAATATGCTTTGGAAGAAGCTCATGGTTAATTTTACCCTACCGGCGGCGCCAGAGGTGGATCGAAATGAGGTGGATCCAAATGAGGAGGATCCAAATGAGGAGGATTCAGATGACGATGATCGTCATCTGAATATCATAGAGGGGAAAGTCAAGAAGTGGACTCTTTCGAAGATGGTACTACAATTCAACAACTGGAAGAAAAGATTGTACAAGGAATTTGTCGACAAAGAAAAAACTCCGGTGTTCACTAGAGCATATGAGAAGATAAAAGACCACTGGGACGCATTCGTGGAGTACAAGACTTCGGAGGCAACTAAGAGAAGGTCAGAAATAAATAATAAAAATGCTGCTAAAAAGAAGTATCACCATACTATGGGGCAAGGAGGCTACAAGTCTGGCAAGCCTAAGTGGAAGAAAATGGAGGACGATCTAATTGCTAAAGGGATCATTCCGGAGACATTGAAATGGAACGATCGGTCAAGGAATTGGTTTTACGGGCATGGAGGGAAGTTGGACTCAGAAGGGAAGTGTGTATATACAAAAAAGCATGACGAAGACCCCCTTCCCATTGATGCCCTTAGAAGCGCATGAAAGGATGTTGAAGAGGGAAGGTTCCATCCTGAAAGAGAGAAGGACGAGCTCACACGCGCCCTTGGGAATGATGAACACCCAGGACGAACATGAACCACACCAGGCTCCAAACCATGGAAACTCGGGTCACCCGTGGAAAGGAAGAAATTTCCCGATAGAAGCCGTCAGAGAAGAAAGGAAAGGGAGGCAGACCGCATGTCTAAGATAGAAGAAGAGCTCAAGCGGCAATTAGACTTGTTAAATTGGATGAGCCAGCAAGAAACCGCCGCATCTCAGCCGCAGATAGAAGCTGCACATGATGCTACCAGCCCACCATCTCAGCGGAAAAGCAGCGTGGCTTCCACGGACCTCCCGGAGGATGATGATGAATCGGCGATCCGCTACCCAGTGGATGATATCACGGAGTCGACATCTTGAGAGCTACATGTGAAGGTCGTGAACATAACCATGAAGGTGGCGGTCGGCTATGCCTTACCCATTGGACCTGATGCAACTTATCATTGCCGTCCGATTCCACATGGCTATGATGTTGCCGGGGTGGATGAAGTTATGGGCGGATTTGAGCAGCTGAAGCTTGACCACCCTGCGGGTGAAGGGGATTTGTATGAGCTGGGAGAAGCCAAGAAGACCACCGTTCTATGGCTAAAGGAATACATCGCGCTTCCAAATTGAACGCCAAGGTCTCCAGCGCGTCACCCTTCTCCACCGCCACATCAGCCTTCTCCGCCATCTCTGCGTCAGCCTTCTCTGGCATCTCCGCCGCATCAGCCTTCTCCAGCATACCAGCCTTCTCCAGCTAGTGAGCCGTCTCCGCCACCTCTGCCCACTGAGGCTCAGAGCCAAAAGCGGAAGCGTACCATCGCCGCTCCATCGATGAGTCATCGTAACCGATCACCGATCCGTCGACAGGAGCCCCTCCCAAGGGTACCTAAGGTTCCTCCCAAGAGACCTTACGACTATACTCCGAAGAAAAATGCGGTGAAAGTACAAGAGAAATCAAAGAACTTCTTTGAAAATTTGAAGAAAAAGAAGACCGAGCAGTTCACCGAGCAGCCTCCTCTAGATCCGAAAGTGTTAAAAATGTTGAAGACCCTTCACCAACCCGAGCCAAGGCTTGCATCAGACTATGACCACACTATTCTCAAGTCATATGCAGCAAAGCGGTCGAAAGGTAAATCAGTTCCTCAGCTCGGAGAACAGATGAACTCGTGCCCCCCGCTCCAAGTGTTTCCAAATGTCCAGTATGATCTAGATATCATAGCACTGTACAAAGAGGAGGCCGAAGCTGTAGGTATGTCTGTTTCTCAGTACTTAAGCAAGTGTGATTTCCCCACGGCTGAAGTAGTAGCATACCAATACCGGCACGGGAGCCCTCTCGTCAGACCCGAAGAGATTCCGAATCTACCAACAAGAATGCGAAAATTGCATAAGTGGTATATGGAAGCCTCACAGCATGGGCAGAACTGGATCATACTGGGAATTAATGATGAGCATTACTTTCATGGAACTTATGACATAAACATCGAATTTGCTGAATTATTTCAGTTATACAATCATGATGCCCTCGACAAATCGAGGATCAGTGCCTATTGTTTGTAAGTATTATTTTTGTAATTAAGTCTTTAGCTCATCTCGTTCATTGCATGCATAATTTTACTCACTATATTATGCAGATTGAAGAAACTCGAATGCAAAAGAGGACGAATCTATGACATTGGGTTCATTGACCCATATACCGTGAACGAGCTAACTCTCCATAATCATATCAAGGACACGGAGAATAACTTGGTACGGGCATTAAGGAAACAAGAAACCATGACAAAAATACTATTTCCTTACAACTTCAAGTGAGTGTGTTACTGTCTTATACACATTACTATATTGGTTACTCGATATTAAGTGTGTGTTATGCGTGTGCGCAGGTATCATTTTATTCTGCTAGTTATTGAACTTGATAGAGGACGAGTACTAGTCATGGACTCGAAACGTAAACCCCTTGAGACATTCGGGGACATGATTGATACACTCCAGCGGTAATTTCAATCATTATGCATGGCACTATGTCAGCAACTTTCATTCATTTCCCGATATCAAGTAATTACTAACTTCTTTATTCATTTTTTTTGCCGGGCAGTGCTTGGAAATAGTTCACGGATAAGGCACCGGGTCCCTGGAAAAAGGAGCTTGAATTTAAACAAGTATTGGTAAGTACTACTAGCTAGGTTCGCGCATCTCTTTGGTTCTAGTTTCAATACCATTATCATCCTTGATTATTATTTTGATTGAACTTTATTCTCGTAAAGTGCTTGAAGCAAGAAGACGGGAATAATTTATGTGGATTCTCTATCTGCGAGTTCATTCGAGAGACTTGCTGTGAGAGGGGCAGAGTCCTAGAACAACTAGATGTACGTAAACAATATTCACAATTTTATTTTATTACCATCATTTATGTTGAGTTTCTTCATTCATATATATATATATATATTGATCCCCTTCTTTACATTTAGATTAAACGGATGCGGGATCGTCTTCTAGCAACCGAGCATGTACGAGCAATTCAAAAGGAAGTGGCGGGATTCTTACTTGATGAGGTCATAGCACCAACCGGAGAATACCATCGGCATTACGAGTATGGAAAATCGTAACCGAAATTATATTGTATATATGCATAAACGTGTAGAATGTACCATTATGTAATATGTTCGACCAAGCACGATGAAAGATGACACTAGCTTCGATCTCTATATACATGAAAATATTGTGTAATATAATGGCTTCTTTTATATGTGCATCAACGTGTTTCAAATACCTAAAAAAATCGTATTTCAAATGGCTAGGGTTTAGAGTTTTAGCCGCGGCAGTTTTCAGGGTTGAGAGGTTGCCACGTCGCCAAACTTTAGCACCGGTTCGTATTACGAACCGGTGCTAAAGGTCCACCGGCGGGAGCTCGTGTGCGTGGCCACGTGGAGACCCTTTAGCACCGGTTCGTAACACAACCGGTGCTAAAGGTTAAGGCTTTAGTCTCGGATGCGTTGTACCGGTTCTAAAACCGGTGCAAAAAGCAATTACAACCCGGTGCAAATGCCCCGATTTCCACTAGTGAAACAGGAAGTACCAGAGGGTGTGGACACGGGTGACTCGTCCCATGGCGGCAAGGAGGTGGAGGAGACGTCCAAGATGCCAAGAAGAAGGTTTGGTGGTGGGAGAGTGCACGGAGCTAGCGGGAGAATCATTGATTCCCATCGTCAAGAAGCTCAACACCCCGCAGAGCTAGACGTGCCTCCCGAAGCGTCTGCAACAATCCAAATGCCCAAGAGAAGGTAATCATGGCTGTTTAGCTATCGTTGCTCGTTCATCACTTAAGAGTTCTCCCTTTTAACATTCACTTTGTTCATCCAGGACCAAGAGATCTGCGGTCAAGGAGACGCTATCCAAAAGGGGCAAGATTTCACCTGCCATTATACCGCCCACCCCGGATATCGCCAGGTAAGATTTGGGCAGGTCGGCAATCAGTCCGCCACGACTCCCATCCGTGATGACCCAATGGTAGGTAGCAGATTTAGGCAGGTCGGCAATCAGTCCGCCACGACTCCAGAAGCAAACCCTACAGCTGAAGCCTCGGCTAAGGATGTCGTACCAATCACACAGCAAGCTTTCTGGTTTGTCAAGAGGCCTAGGGAAGGATGCGGCTACAGCGGATGCCTCTGGCAGGTCGCGTTGGAAAAAACAGCTGGACACCCTTGTCCAATTTGATGACATGCAAGAGCAACCCAGCAGCGGGATCTCATCCACTATGAACAATTTTGTTGAAAGAACAACATTAATGAAGATGGTATGTACTCCATGTAGCCTCCGAACGCCATGGCGGATTCTCGACGAAATCTTCCATGGTGCTCTTAGAATAACTACTTTAAAATTTTGAATCATCCTGTAGGCCGCGAGCGTTGTGGCGTAATTTATTCCCGACGATACTCTTAGAAGACTTAGGTGAAAAACCCGATGTGTAGCCCCCAAGTGCTATGGCGGATATGCAAGCCGGCATGGGGCTCTAAGAGAACTATCTAAAATCTAATGTGTAGCCCCCCAGCGCCATGGCGGATTGTAAAACCGGCATGGAGCTCTTAGAGAACTACAGTTAAAAAGGCGATGTGTAGCCCCTGAGCGCCATGGCAGGTTTTAGAACCGGCATGGAGCTCTTAGAGAACTACCAACTGAACTTTAGCAATTGCATTTGTTTCTTGCAGAATTACCAAAAAACTATGGAAGACCTAGTCCAGGCCATCAGCTCGTAAGAGAGGGAGCTGGCGGGGAAAATGAACTAGTGGCGGATTTACAGGCGCTGATCAGGTCGCAGCGGTAAGTCATTTTGTCACGATTACTACATTGTGCAGTTGACAATATGTTTGACCCCGGCATCATTATCCGCTATGCAGAAGCCCCCACGGTGAAAGCTACCTTGGAGGGGGATAGGCAAATCCACGCCATAGTCCTGGAGGAGGTGCGAGCTCAACTCCGGGACTCTATACCTGAAAACTCCCGCCTCGCCCAGACGCTGAACGACAAGCACCGAGCCACCATGATGGACAAGAAAAAGGAGCTCGATGGTGCACGCAAGTCAGCTGAACTAGCAAACAAGCAGCTGGAAGCTTGCCGTTCTGTCATCCAGGACTTGCATTCGTCACTGCTTGGTAAGTGTTTTCAGATATCTGTCTGTTTGTTGATATTTCAGCTAGGAAATGTAGAGTTGATGCATTTAGTACATTGTCGCCATGCAGCTCCTTTGGCCTGGAAGAGCCCTCTGATTCCCATGAGCTTCGTTGTGCCACTTACGCCGCTAGAGTCTGGCCACGCTGCGTGTGCCAGCGTGGAGATTGCAAGAGCCTCTGAGCTATCCGCCAGGGAAACCGGTACAAAGCTAGAACTGGTGCCGGAGCTGGTAGAAGACTGGAAAATATCATCCGCTAGGGGTGGTGCAAGAACTGCACTAGCACTTGCAAAGGCCCATTACTCTGAGCTGGACTTAGACATTATCACATCAAAGTTTCCAAAAAAGAACGAGAATGCGACACCGGTCGATGGAGCAGCCATCCGGCAAAGTGTGCTTGGTTACTGTTAACATATATTACTTGTATACGTTCCTGTATAACTTAGCGCCTAGGCTACCTACCGAATCCTGTTTAAACTGATTCGGTATAGATATTGCTTGTACATCAAGACTTGTACTATATATAAGGCTAACAAGAGGTCGCCCCGTTCGTGTAGCGTTTTACCCAAACCATCCACGTTCTCTTGGTATCAGAGCGCCTCCCCGATCCAATCTAGCCTCCCCGATCGATCTAGCTAGCTAGCCTCCCCAAGCGCTTCCACCATGACCAGCTCAGCCACCGCCATGAACACCTCCAGCGCCCTCACCTCTCCCTCCATGCCAGCTCTCGGTGACAACACCACCGACACCCTCATCACCACTACCCTCCCTGCCGCCCCTGCTGCCTCGGCCGCCAACGTCACGAGCGTCCGGACGCACGTCCCGGTCACGCTCAACCTGAAGACCTCCAACTTCATGAAGTGGCGGATGCTGATCCGTGTTCTGCTCGGCAAGTACGACCTCCTCAACCACGTCAACATCGTCACCCTTGCCGGCGACCGCACCCCCGACTGGACCCGCGAGGACTACATTGTCCGGTCGTGGCTCTACGGGTCAATCTCCGAGGAGATCCTTGACATCATCATGGCGGAGGATCAGACCGCGCAGGAGGCGTGGTCACTCATCACCAACCTCTTCCTCGACAATCAGATGACCTGGGCCGTCTACCTCGAGGCGGAGTTCCGTGGCCTCGTTCAAGGCGATCTCTCCATCACCGGCTACTGCCATCGCCTGAAGTCGCTGTCGGACGCCCTGCATGACGTGGGCACGCCGGTGTCCGACCAGACGCTCGTCCTCAACTGTCTCCGCGGCCTCAACCCTCGGTTTGCCGACATCACCACTATTGTCACCATGCAAAACCCTCTCCCCTCTTTTGCGCAGACTCGCTCCCTTCTGACATTGCGGGAGACATAGCTTGCCAACGTCGCCCTCCCGGCGAACCAGACCGCTCTCTATGGCGGCGCTCCCTCGCATGGCGTCGGGTCCTCCAACAGCAATGGCTACCGCAGTGACCGTGGTGACCACGGCGATGGCAACCACGGTGACGGCAACCGCGGCGACGGCAACTGTGGCGACGGCAACCGCGGGGACAGCAACCGCGGCGGTGGCTACTACCGTCGGAGGAGGAATGGCGGTGGGAACGGCGGTGGTAACACCGGCGGCCACACCGGCGGTGATGGCGGCGGGAACGGCAACCGCTCTGGCAGCCACGACCGCCACGACGCTCCACGAGGCGGCGCGCCCGCGCTCGGCCCATGGGTCTGCTTCAACCTCTACACTGGGCAGCAGGTCCTGGCCTCCCCCCCGTTTCCCGGCCCACCCAAGGCGCTGGCCTCCTTGGGCCACGGCCCGTCGTGCTCCCACCGGTGCAGGCGTTCACGTCGCTCGCGCCCATGCACGGTCAGGCGTTCGGCTCCAACCCGCCTCCTGTGCCTGGCTACTACGCCCCGCCTCCCGCGCCTTCCCACAATGGCGCACTGCCCAGCTGGGATTGCACGTCCCTGGTAGCTGCCCTGAACAACGCCGCTACACCCTCCTCCGTCGGCGAATGGGTAATGGATTCCGGCGCCACCGCTCATATGGCGTCCGACCCCGGTATGCTCCACTCTTTACATTCACCATCTCCTTCCTCCCGTGTCACCGTAGGCAATGGATCTACTCTTCCTATATCTCATATTGGTCATACCACACTTCTCGCTTCCGCTCATAAACTCTTTCTTTCCAATGTTTTGGTCGTTTCCCACATTGTCAAGAATCTGATTTCTATTCGTCATTTCACTACTGATAACCTTTGTTCCATTGAATTTGACCCGTTTGGTTTCTCTGTTAAGGACATTTGCACCAAGGATGTGATCATTCGCTGCAATAGTCATGGGGACCTCTACGTGTTCCCACCCTCGGTGCCATCCCACTCCGCCCACGGACTCCTCGCCGCCTCCACCACCACCGAGCTATGGCATCGTCGTCTAGGTCATCCGGGTCGTGACTTCATGTCACATCTTCATAAACAGTCTTTTATTCCATGTAATAAAGCAGCCTCGCATGTTTGCCATGCTTGCTAGCTTGGTAAACACGTGTGCTTGCCATTCACTAGGTCTACTTCAATAAGTGTCGTGTCATTTGAGTTAATACATTGTGATCTTTGGACCTCGCCCGTGTTGAGCAATTCTGGTTTGAAATATTATCTCATTATTGTCGATGATTTTTCCCACTTTATGTCGACTTTTCCACTACGCCGCAAATCCGACACTGCCGACACTATTCTTGCTTTCATTGCCTATATCCGCACACAATTTTCTCGCCCTCTTGTTGCCATGCAAGCTGACAACGGGACTGAGTTCATCAACTCCACCATTACCTCTTATTTTACTAAACACGGCATTCGTCTCCGTCTCTCTTGTCCCTACACGTCCGCTCAAAATGGCAAAGCCGAGCATGCCATCTGCACTGTCAATGATGTTACCCGCACAATCCTATTCCAATCCTCCATGCCGCCCTCCTACTAGGCCGAGGCGGTCGCCGCGGCCACATACCTCGTCAATGTTCGGTCTTCCCAACCCATTGAGTTCGCCATACCTTACTATCGCCTCTACAACACATACCCTGACTACAACGCCCTTCGCGTGTTTGGCTGTTTGTGCTATCCAAACCAATCCGCTGTAGCTTCACACAAACTTGCCCCGCGTTCCATCGCTTGTGTCTTCCTAGGTTATCCTAGCAATCATAAAGGGTATCGCTGTTTAGATATTCAGACTCGTCGTGTCATCCTGTCCCGTCATGTCACTTTCGACGAGTCCATTTTTCCCTTCGCTACTTTACCTGACCGCTCGGCCGATACAGCCTCGAGTCTAGACTTTCTGCTCGATCTGGCTGCTTCTGAACACCTCCCAGCTAGTTCCGTTGCTCCCCAACCCGTTCTGCATGCAAACCCACAACCCGCCATGCATGGCAGTCCCATGCCAGACTCCCCGCGCCGCGCGCCTTGCAGCTTGCGCTCCGCGGGATTCTTTCCCGGTCCGCCTTCGCCCCCTGCTACACCTCTCGGGTCACCACCTGCGTCGCCTCCCTCTGGCCCGCCCACTCCTTCGCCTGGTACTGGCTTGATGTCTCCTCCTTTTGTTGTTCATCAACCTTCTTCTCCATCCAACACACATACTATGGTATCACGAGCTAAAACAGGTCTCTTCAAACCCATCGACCGCCTCAACCTTTCTGTCACACATTCCTCTCTCTCGCCAATTCTCAAAACATACCGGGGTGCGTTACATGATACAAATTGGCATCGTGCCATGCATGATGAGTTTGAGGCTCTCCGTACTAATGAGACTTGTATACTTGTTCCTTGTCCCGCTCGTGCTAATGTTGTTTCAGGGAAATGGATCTTCAAGCACAAGTTTCATTCTGACGGTCGTCTTGCTCGGTACAAGGCTCGGTGGGTGGTCCGCGGCTTTTCTCAATAGCCGGGCATCGACTTCGATGAGACTTTCAGTCCGGTCATCAAACGGGCCACCATTCACATCATCCTCAGCATCGTCGTCTCCCGCTCATGGCCGATCCACCAGTTTGATGTCAAGAATGCCTTTCTCCATGGCAAACTTGACGAAGAGGTCTACTGTCAGCAGTCGCTCGGGTTTGTTGATCCTCGCTGCCCTGACTATGTGTGCCACCTTCACAAGTCGCCCTATGGTCTGAAGCAGGCCCCCCGAGCGTGGTACCAGCGGTTCGCCCACTTCGCCCATCGCCTCGACTTTGTTGCGTCGAAGTCGGATGTCTCTCTCTTCATCTACCAGAATGGACAGGAGCTCACCTACATTCTCCTCTATGTGGACGACATTGTTCTCACCACCTCCTCAGACACCTTACTTCGGCGCTTCACCACATAGCTGCATTATGATTTTACCATGACTGACCTCAGAGATCTGTCTTTCTTCCTTGGCGTCTCAGTCACCCGGACACCCTCTGGTATGGTTCTCTCTCAGCGACAGTACGCCGTCGAGCTTCTCCAACGTGCAGGGATGGTTGAGTGCAACCCCTGTGCCACTCCCATCGATGTTCGATGCAAACTATTAGCTACTGATGGTTGAGTATCACAGTCTTGTGGGCTCGTTGCAGTATCTGACTCTCACCTGCCCCGACATTGCTCATGCTATCCAGCAGGCATGTCTCTACATGCATGCACCTCGTGAGTCTCATCTCAACTTGGTGAAGCGGATCCTATGCTATGTCAAAGGAACTCTTGATCTCAGAATGCATCTTACTCGCTCTTCAACGACATCCCTTACCGTGTACTCTGACGCCGATTGGGCTGGGTGTCCGGACACGCGACGGTCGACTTCTGGATACTGTGTGTACCTCGGGGACAACCTGGTCTCCTAGTATTCTCAACGACAGACTACAGTCTCTCGTTCGAGTGCCGAGGCGGAGTATCACGTTGTTACTCATGCTGTTGCTGGATTCATCAGCTTTTGACTGAGCTTCATCAGCCCCTGACCATAGCCACGATGGTCTTCTGTGATAATGTCAGTATAGTTTACATGGCTTCTAATCCAGTCCAACATCGTTGCACCAAGCACATTGAGATAGACATTCATTTTGTTCGGGAGAAGGTGTCGCTTGGTCAGGTCCGGGTTCTACATGTGCCTTCTGCTCATCAGTATGCTGACATCATGACGAAGGGTCTCCCCTCTCAGCTCTTCAACGATTTTCGGTCCAGTTTATGCGTGCATCCAGCAGACGCACGAACTGAGGGAGGATGTTTATGTATATTACTTGTATACATTCCTATATAACTTAGCGCCTAGGCTACCTACCGAATCCTGTTTAAACTGATTCAGTATAGATATTGCTTGTACATCAAGACTTGTACCATATATAAGGCTAACAAGAGGTTGCCCCGTTCGTGTGGCATTTTACCCAAACCATCCATGCTCTCTGTTACGACCACATGTGTGCCTTGGACACCAGCCTAGCCATATACTACGAGCGACACCTTATGCTGGATTCGCCCAGCGGCGCAGGCGCTTCTGCCATGGCTCAATATGCTCCTGAGGGCAATGATGGCGGTGATGATATGTCTTCCACTCGAGCGGCTCCGTGAACTTTTTCTCCCTGCGAAATAGCAGGCAAAAAACAATGCATCATTTTGGCCCCTGAGAGGGTTTGTAATATACTAAGTTAGTTGTGTATGCTTGTATTGTGCCCAATTTACCCATGGCGGATTGGCTATGCTTTTTTTTGAGAATCTGATTGGCTATGCTTTAACTTATCAGCAATGTATGCATAAGTTTAAGTCTTAAAGTGTCTTGATGCAAAAACTACAAGGTGGATTAGTTAACTGTGCAACTTAAGGAGTTTGCATGCAAAAAATGACACTTAGAAATTTTTCACATGTAGGACTATGCAATCCATCATCCGCTTCGTTGTGCTTGATTTTTCATGAGATGGCAACTTTTGCACGAACAATCCGTTAGGGCGATAGCGCTTATTACCAGCCATCAAAAATCCAGGTTAGATGGCAGCATTAAAGTGCCAATATGTCACTACTCAGGAATCCACACAAGGAACAACATATAGGGACTGGAACATAGAGATGTCACGCAGACCGCCCATGGCGGATTTAACAGACACAAGTGCAAAGCACAAAAATGCAAAGGTTCCATATGCTTTATGTTGGAATTATGCCCTAGAGGCAATAATAAAGATGTTATTATTATAATTCTTGTTCATGATAATGTTTATATTCCATGCTAGAATTATATTATGCGGAAACTTTAATACTTGTGTGGTTTATGAACGACACCGTGTCCCTAGTACGCCTCTATGGACTAGCTCATTGATTAATGATGGTTAAGGTTTCCTAACCATAGACATGAGTTGTCAATTAATAACGAGATTATGTCATTAGGAGAATGATGTGATGGACAGACCCAGATAAAGCACAGCAATTATATCGTGTCATTGTGTTCATCTTTGCGAAGCTTTTTCTTATGTCAAGTATTGTGTTCCTTAGACCATGAGATAATGCAACTCCCTCGTATCGGAAGAAAGCTTTGAGATCATCAAACGTCATCCTATGAAAGGATGATCATAAAGGTGTCTCTCAGGTGATCGGAAAGTACTTGTTGGGTTGCATGTATCGAGATGGAATTTGTCCCTCCCAAGTCAGAGAGATATACTTCGGGCCCACTCGGTAATCGATATCAACATTGCTTGCAAGCACGTGGTTAAGGAGTTAATTACAAGGTGATATCGGATTACGGAACGAGTAAAGTACTTGCTATGAACGAGATTGAACTAGGTATGCAGATACCGACGATTGAATTTCGGGCATGTAAAATATCACGTGACGAAGGGAATACATATACGGGATTAATTGAATCCTGGCATCATGGTTCATTCGATATGATCATCGATGAATATGTGGGAGTCAATATGGGTTTCTAGATCCCGCTATTGATTATTGATAGAAGATCATGTCTGCATATTCTCGAACCCGTAGGGTCACACACTTAACGTCCATCGAAGCTAGGATAGAATGGATAATTGGTTAATGAGTTTTTGTTCGGGGTCTCAGATGAGATCTAGGATATCACGAGAGGTTCCGGAATGGTTCGGAGAATGAGATTCATATAAACGAAAGCAGTTTTTTGATTCCAGAATCATTTCGGAGTTTATCGGTATTGCACCAGAAGGTTCTAGAAGGTTCCGGAGTGGGGCCAGAGTGGGCCCACTTGATGGAGGCCTGCATGGGCCTAAGGGGAAGTGTCCTGGCCACTTTGGGCCAGGTGCACCAGGCCCCTAAGGCCCAGCCGGCCAGCCCTTAGGGAAAACCCTAAGGGAACCATCCAGAAGGAGGGGGGAAACTTGCCCCCCACTCTTCCCCCTTGGGCCGCCGCCCTAGGGCTTGGAGGAGAGGTCAAGGTGGCCGGACAGCCTCCTATATAAGGAGGGGTAGGGGCGCAGCCTTCCCTTCACCCAAACCCTAGCCGCCGGCCAACTGCTGCCCTCTAATCTCTCTCTCTCTCTCGCGACTGCGCGTAGGCGAAGCCCTGCCGCAGAAACTTTCCACCATAAGCACCACGCCGTCATGCTGTAGATCCAATCTATCTCTCCACCATACTTGCTGGAACAAGGAAGAAGGAGACATCGCTGCACCATACATGTGCATCTCTCGGAGGCGTCACCACTTGCAGCGGTTGATCAGATCGGATCGCGGGGAGGAGAAGGCTAGTACGACTACATCATCCACGTTATGTTGAACGTTTCCACTGTGCGATTTCTTCAAGAGTATGAAGATCTCATCTATCTCTCTTATTGATTACATCTCTGAGATTAGATCTTGGCTTTCTTGTTCGCATCCGTAGGAAAATTTTTGATTTACTATGTTGCGAATCCCTTTAGTGGTATCAGAGCCAGATCTATGTGTAGATGTGTTTCACGAGTAGAACGCAACATGCTTGTTGCGGGCGTTGATGTTTTCTGTTGCAAACCTCTTTGTTGTGTATTTCTTATGGCACGGCATAGTGAGATCGAAGCGGTCCAGGCCAACTTTACGCGACCTCGTTCGCGAGACCGGCTCCGCACTTGACGTGTGGCTTGTTCCACACATGCGGCTGGTGGATGCCAGTTTCTCTCACTATAGTAGTCATGGGATTTACAACGGATGTTAGCAACCATAATATCACTGTTGTGGCTTTTCGTAGGTAAGAATCGTTCTTAACTTGTTACTCCCAAAAGCCACGTAAAACATACAACAACAAAGTAGAGGCGTCTAACTTGTTTTTGCAGGGAGTGTTTTGTGATATGGTATGGCCACAAGATGTGATGTGATATATGTGATGTATGCGATGATCATGTTTTGTAATATTTCATGACTTGCATATCGATGAGTTCACAACCGGCAGGCACCATATGGTTGTCTTTATAATTGTGTATGACCTGCGTGTCAACTTCTTATACGCCATGTAATAGCTTTACTTTATCGCTAATTGTCGTGGGGATGACTTAGGGGGCGCGCCACGAGCCAGGCAATATGCCGGCTGGCGTCCCAGGAATCCCCGAGGCTTCGGCGATAGGAGACCGGCTCCACTCGAGGAGGGCCGGCTGCGCCAGCAGCCGACTGACGACTCTGCCGAGGAGGGCTAGAGCCGGGCGATGGAGACAAAACTCCCCCAACGGCCGTCTCGCCAAAAGCGGAGCGGTCCCGACAAGGGCGGCAGAGGCGCAGACAGGAGTGACGAGCGCCACGACCACGACCAACCAATGAGAGGGCGAGGATCCTTCCCCACGGCAGGATCCGAGGCAAAGGAGAAGGGATATGCCCTCCAGATGTCGGCCTGGGGAAAAGGCACTTTATAAAGTGCCTTTGCCAGAGCGTAGCCAGAGGAGATCAGGCCAAGGACGCCGCCGCCAAGGAGCCGGCAGCCGGCCGAAACGTTACCGAAACCTGTAACCAGGCCCCCGTCTATATAAGGGGGCCTGGACCCTTAGCGTAGGGGATCCGATCTTCTTCTTCCTCCTCTAGCCGAACAGCTCGAGGAGCACTGTAATTGTTACAATCCAATCAATACGAAGCAGGCAGGAAGTAGGGGTTTACCTCCAACCGGGAGGGCCCTGAACCTGGGTAAATCGTGGTGTCTCTGTTGGCACAATCCCGAGCCGGACCCATCGTCACCAACGTCGAGCCCCTCCGATAAGCCTCCCCATGGCTACTGTCTCCAAATTCCCACGACAGTTGGCGCCCACCGTGGGGCAAAGCGCGGTGGCGAGCGGATTCAAGTTCCGGACGGGACCCTCCGCCGAGAAGGTCGCCTCCGGCCTCGTCTGGAGGTTCGGCACCTTCGACTGCGTCGACGACAACTTGGCCCACTTCAAGGACGGCCTCGGCAACGGCGGCTCCTTCCTCGACGTCGGCAGCCACCGCTTCTACGTCGCCAAGCCCTTCCCGGAAGAGGTAACCGATGTGTTTGACCCACTCTGTGACACAGACTCCGACGACGGCGAAAGCAGCGACTTTTGCAACATGGTCGAGGTGCGAGCCCTGGAGGAGGACGGTGGCGGCGGCCTACCGCGCTCCGCGCGCCCGCCGCTCGAATGCCCACCTCCATCGGAACAAGATCTTCCACCTCCAGAGCGGGACGTGCTGGACGCAGCCATCACGGACCTGCGCGCTCCGCTCGACATTTCTGCGGATCCGGTCAAGGCCTCCGAGGATCTGGAGCGGACGCGCCTCAACCTCCTCAAGGAAGCGGTCGACGTCGACGACACCCGCCGGCGTGTCCTCTCCACGATCAACGAGTACAACGTCGCCCACGGCTTTACCCCAGCCGGAGATGGCCCAAGCCGGGCGGGACAAGTTCGTCAGCGAGGCCGCGAGCTGGGCGCGGAGCTGAACCAGGCGGCGCCCTTGGCAAAACTGCCTCCGATCATCAACAAGCCCACCTACAGCACGCCTACGAAGAACCTCCGCGCCGCGCGCTACATCACCTCCGAGCTGGACGGACTACAAGGCGAGGACTTGCGGGAGAAGCAAGCCCGGATCCAGGAACTCCTGGATGCCGCCGATCTGCAGCAGCAGGCGATGGAGCCACGCGGAGAGGCAAGCGGCACCCGAGGCGAGAACCGTATCGTCGTTGCCGGCCAGAACAAGTCGCATGGAGAAGCCTCGTCGCCAAATCACGGCCCGGCGGAGCACAGCCGGAGCAATCGAGCTCCAGGCAAAGGCGGTGGAAACCACCGCACCCAACACTCCGGCCACCACAGCCGGCAGCCTCGAGATCCCGCCGCGGTCACCAGCAAGCCGCGTCACCCTCCTCGGGTGGAGGTGGTGGACCCGGCGCGCGGCAAGTCTGTGGCGCCAGCCCAGCCGGCTCAGGGAGCTGGCCAGGGCACTCAGGGACATCATCCGGCTCACTCGCATGTGAGTCAGAGAATCAGAGAGCGCGTTGATCCGCCGAAGGACGACGCGCGCCATCGGCTCAACCTGCTGGCAGATTCCAAGTTGGACGAGGAGGAGTCCTCAGCGGGACCGGTCTGTTTCGGCCCTCGCATCCGCAACGAACCTTTCCCAGCCAAGTTCGCGCTTCCGCGAGACATGCCCAAATACACTGGGGCAGTGAAGCCGGAGGACTGGCTGTCAGACTACGTCACCGCCGTCGACATTGCGGGAGGCAACAAGAGGACAGCGGTGCGCTACGCACCGCTCATGCTGACGGGATCTGCTCGGACGTGGCTCAACAGCCTGTCGGCTCTACAGATCAACTCCTGGCATGACTTCCAAGAGGCATTCATCAAGAACTTCACGGGAACTTACAAGCGACCGCCTCGCCCACGACAGCTGGCCCTCTGCAAGCAAGGCCCCGACGAGCCAGACCGTGACTACCTCACGAGATGGTCCGAGCTGCGCAACTCGTGCGAAGGAGTGGGCGAGGAGCAAGCAATTGGCTACTTCACGGACGGATGCAGAGAAGGGACTCTGCTGAAGCACAAGCTCCACAGAGCCGAGCCGAAGTCGATGGCGGATTTCATGGCAATAGCAGACAAGTACGCTTCCGCCGATTCTGCAGCAAGAGTGCAATATGTTGAGCCGGCGCCAGCCGGAAACCAACCTCAGTCGGCAGCCGGCTCAGGAGGACATCACAACCGTGATCGACATGGCAAGAGGAAAGACGAGCGCCGTGACAACAAGTACGGCTCCCAGCAAGTGGCCGCTGTTCAAGGAAGCCCGGGGGCTACGGGTGGAAGCCAGAAGCGCAAAGGGGACAAGTTCAGCAAGGACAAGTACACCATCGAGGTGATGCTGGATCAACCTTGCAAGTTCCATAGCGTTTCTGGCAAGCCGACAGCGCATACCACACGCCAATGCAGCTTCACCAGGGATCTGGAGCAGGGAAACCACCAACTGCCCGGGCCACCGCCGGGCCCGCCGGCTGAAGCGCATGGAAACAAGAATCGGCAGCCGGCCAAGGCGGCAGGGGACTACCCCGAGGAAGCGAATGTGGAACAATACCACGTGTTCACTTCTCAAGTGGAGGAGCCAAAGGATGAGCCGTGGTTCGGTGTCGAGGTGAATGCAGTCATGCAAGTTGGACCTCAGTACATGCATTGGTCTGACGCGTCGATCACCTGGGGGCGTGAAGACCACCCGCCGCTCATGCCGAGGCCCGGGGGCTATGCGCTAGTCTTGAATCCAATCGTGTTCTCTAAGACGCGCACCTGCCGATTCTCGCGCGTACTCATTGATGGAGGCAGCAGCATCAACCTTCTCTATCGCACTTCGATGGAGAAGCTTGGAATCCCAGAGATCCAACTGAAGCCAACCAAGCTCACCTTCCATGGGATCGTGCCAGGGCACTCGTGTATGCCGATGGGAAGGATTGAGTTGGAGGTGCTGTTTGGCGAGAAGGACAATCATCGTCGCGAGCCAATCTGGTTCGAGGTGGTGGACCTCAACAGCCCCTACCACGCGCTGCTGGGACGACCAGCCCTGGCAAAGTTCATGGCAGTCCCACACTACGCTTACTTGAAGATGAAGCTCCCAGGCCCTCGCGGGGTGATCACTGTCACTGGATGCTACAAGAAGTCGATAGAATGCGCAAGAGCCAGTTCCAAACTGGCGGAGGCTTTGGTCATTGCTGAAGAGAAGCGACAACTGCTGCAAAGGGTGGCGGCAGTCCAGCCGGGCAGCCTGGCGACGGGACTGCCGGCTCCACTCCTCAAGCCGGCGAGCCTGTCCAAGGAAGTCCCGCCCGAAGCGGGCAAGAAGTCAGAAGTTCTTGTCTCGGGGGCTGGCTCCTCCTCGAGGTAGGGGGAAGCGTTTCGCAGCTTCGCCTGAGACAAGTCCAAAACCGCTTAAGACCTTCGGCTAAGCCAAGGCAAAAATCTTGTATCTCGAACAAGTGTCGTTGAATATAAGAAAGTTGGGCGGCATACGGCCGATCCCCGGAAAAAGTGCTCCGAAGTTCCTTTTACCTTTCTAAGCGTTATTCACGGGGGCTGGAAGTCACCTCCAGTCGGGAGCCGGTAGCCCCAACCTAACGAAACGACTCTCTTGTCAGCCGGATGAGTACTGTGTGCGGACCGGACCCCGAGCCTAACCTCCGCCCTGCACCGTGTGGGGTGGAGCCGGCAGGTCACCCACCTAGGGAAACCGCTTAGAGGAAACGACCGCAACCCAACGAATCGAATCCCTTGTCAGACGAACGAGTACCGTGTGCGAACCAGACCCCGAGCCTAACCTCCAGCCCAAGTCGAGGGCGATGGAGCCGGCAGGTCATTCACACTGGAAAATCGCTAAGAGGACAGAACGCGGAGCCGCTGACGAGCGCTCATCCCTAAACCACGCGCGCTGGTTAATAGTTGTGCGTAGACTGGACCAAGCCAGATCTCTTGTACGCCGAAGTACTACTTCCCATCCCGCGGCACGCTCCCACCCTAGACTGGCATTCGGCTGCCGGTCCAAGGGAGACCAGCCGGCACCAGGCTGCCGGCTGGGGATAGAAGGGCCGAAGGATGGGGAGATAAAGGAAAAAGCTGAAAGGGGTCAGGACAAATCCAGTTCACAAACAACTAGAGGCTAATGCGCAGGAAATTCTGGGAGAAGCGTCATCAGTACATGCGAACGAAATGTTGCTAGGGCACGACATGAGTTCGGTGTACATAAAAACGAATAAGAAAATCCTGATACAGTCAGGAGGTGCTTGGCGAAACATCCGGCTCCAGCGGAGCAATGTCGCCAGCGCGAGAGGCCAAGACGAAATCGTCACCGCTGGGGGATGGAGGAATGGAGCGACCAGCGAGATCTTCGGGGGCTTTCCGAGGCTCTTCCGCAGAGCCGGGTTCCTCGAAGTCCATGCCACCCAAGGACTCATCGCTATCCCCAGCGTCGAAAAGCGCGTCGGTCTCGGCGCACGCAGCAATGGCACAGGCGCGACGGCGGAGCTTGGTTCGGTCAAGGCCTGCTAGTCCACCTTCACGAAGATTCTCCAGCTGGTCTAGGTTAACGCCTGGGTACCAGGAGAGCACGAACTCCAGAGCCTGTTCAGCGCCGGCTCGAGCCGCGGACTCCTTCCAGATATCGAGCCGGTTGGATGCAAGAGGGATCCACTGGAGGAGCGCCTGGATCTCGTCAGGTACCGCCATTCCCGGCCACAAGGTTTCGAAGATAGAAATAATGGCTTTATGGAGATCCACGCTAAGCTTGGCGACCGGATGGAGTCGGCCTTTGGCCAACGCCACCAACTCCCCTGAGGTAAGCTCGGCCTTAGGATCACCGCTGGAGACGATCTTTTGGTCTGCCCTGTATTCCTCTAGCGCCGCCATAGCGGTTTCGTTGGAATTAGGCAAGGCCCCTGCGAAAGCAATCAGAGAGTGAGGAGATGGCGCGAAAGGACAAGAACGGGGGAGCGGGAAGGAAAGGTTACCGCGAAGAGCTTCCTCCAGCCCCAGCAAGCCAGACTGAACCTTGCGGTCGCGGGCACGCCAAATACCGATCTCCGTATCGTGACGCTCGCTGTCAAGTCTCCGGAGAGTTTCCAGCTCATCGATTTGGGCGCCGCGCCTCTCGGCCTCGCTCTCCAGAGTCGCGCGAAGCTCTTTCACCTGGTTCTCGAACTCCGTGGAGAGGATTCTTTTTTCTTCGGCCAGCCGTCGATCAAACTCCAGCTGCAGCAATGACTCTGCTTCTCGAGCTATCGCCAGATCAGTTTCCAGCCCCTGAGCCCGGGCGGCCTGGGTTTGAAGACTCCGAAGCTCCTCGGCATGCTTTTGCTTGAGCGACTCAATAGTGGCGGCCGACACCGAGTCGGCCAGCTGGGACTCGAGCGAGGCTATGAGCGATGCAGAGTCTAAAAATGGAGGGATAAGAGAAGGAAGGACAGCAGCAGTGTTTTCGAAATAAGGGAGCCCGAGCTCACCTGATAGCTTCTCCAGTTCTTTCTTCAAGTCCTGGTACTGGACCTTGCCGGCACGATACTTTGCCAGCAGCTTCTGAAAGACACTGGCATGAAGCGCGTTCAATTCCTGCGAAGAACGGAAAGACGGGGACTCTTAGCAAAATCCATTTTCAAGCTAGCTGTCTCTACAGCTACCTCGAAACTTGGGGGCTAGGATGTATAGCAGGAGTCAGAGCTAAAGGCGCAGCACTCATGTTGGTCGCCTGTATAGCGTCAAGGAGTTGGAGGCCGGCGTTCTAAAGCGACCCCTTGGCAGCAGTAAACTGCTTATCTAACTCCGCCAGGGTCGGCTTGCTGCCCTGCACCTTGAGCTTCTCTCCGACATCGGCGCTCGAGGCGGTATCCGCCCACTCCTGCTGAAGGCGACTGGCGGAGCTCAGACTTCCAATGTGGGATTCAGCCGCGGCGACAAGAGCTTTCCCACCAAAGGTGCTTTTGGTCACCACCTCAGGGGCTGGCGAGCCGTCACCACGTTCGCTCCTTGCCACCCGAGTGGCGAGGAGCCCTGGCGAAGCCCCGCCAGAGCCGAAGGCCGGCTCAAGGAGCGGGGGGTCGGCAATCGCGCCAACCCTCGATCTGGCCGCAGGCACCATAGCTTGCACGCTCGGTACAAGCTCAAGATTGGAAAGAACCTCGGCAGCCGGTACCGAGGTCCTTTCCGTTTCCCCCGCTGCAGCCTCGCGCGTGCTTCCCCGGCTGGATGAGTCGGGGGGGATGCAGATGGCGGCGACATCCCCCGCTGCGGCGTCGTCGGCAGCAGGAGGCGGGGACAGATCAGCCCCAGCTGGAGCAGCTTCCTCGGCGGGCGTGGGGCCTGCCTCAGGCGAGGCGACTAGGTGGGGAACAGCGCCCACGGGCACCTCCGGACGCGCAGAATCCTCTGCCCCGGTGTCGCCCGCCACAAGCTTCAACCGCGGGGAGCGACGAACGTCCTCAGCGCGACCCATTTCTTCCCCGCAAGTCCTCTTGCGGTAGGAAGGCTCGGGAGCCGGGGTTGCGATCCCCTTGGAATCAACGGCAGGAGGAGGCCGGGTAGCCGGATCGACAGAAAGAGGCAGCCTGCGAAGAAAGCATCCCACAACCAAGTCAATCAGGACCGCAACGGAAAAATGAGGATAAGAAGCGAGGAAGCGGGAGCTCACCCGGCTACGGCAATAGCCCGCCGCTTGGCCACCTTCTTCATCTGGGGACGGCGCAGGTCCCGCGCTGCCGGCTCCGTTTTCTTGCGTTTATCAGCCGGCTCGGAGAAGACTGGCTGGGCCTTCCTCTTGATGCCGACCAGATCACCTCCAGCCTCTTCAAGGTCTGCCGGCTCCGGAGCGGCAGAGCGTCGCTCGGGAGACTTTGGCAGATCCACGATCGGGGGAGCCTGGGCCCCAGCAGCGGCTGCGGTGGCCACGTGGAGAGCTACGCCCCCGAGGGTGGTAGCTGACCCTGCGTCGCCATCATCATCATCGGACCAATCCCTTAGGAGAGAGGGGCTGGGGAACTTACCAGAGTGGTCGAGGAGTTCACCCGAGTCTTCGAGCTCGTCGTTTCCTTCATCACCCTGGGTGGTGCTGGAGCTCTCAACGGCGGCGTGGGAACTGGCATCCTCCACCTCCTCGGCTTCGTCCCAGACAACTTTATCATCTGATTCGGCTCTGTCAGCGGCAAAGCCGGCTTGGCGCTGGGTCAAATTCTCTGTCGCCTGCAGAGCGAACAAGTTCTGCCCAAACCAAGCAACCTGGGGTCAGTAGACCAGAGTCGCAAAGGAGGAGGGGGCTTAAAGCTAGGACCGACAAGCTCACCTCAGCAATTGGGTTGTCCCGGTCGTGAGGCTCCAGTCCCCACGTCCACGAGGCTTGAAGCTTCACGTCGGCGATGCGGTTCGTTTTCCGAGCCACCTCCAGTGCTGACAGTGCTTTGGAAGAATGATGAGCAGGATCTCTAGCAGATCCCAGGAAGCACATCTTGTGTGGGCGGCGTTGAAGTGGAGACATTCGGGCGACCAGGAAGGCGAGGAGAAGGTCAGTCGGCTCCAGGCCGCCCTCCGTTTGCAGCGTGGCAACCCGCTGAAGGATCTTCTCCATGTCCGGCGACGGGCGAGGGGGAGCGGCGCTCCAGTTCTCCCGCTCAGGCCCGCCTGCCTCAAAGGGCGGCAAGTTGACATGGTCTTCACCTCCTTTCAAGTTCTTCACATAGAAGAAGGAACGTTGCCACTTCTTGCAGGACTCCTTCCCCTTTATGCCGGGGAAGCTTGCAGACTTGCGGGCGTAGAAGGAGGCCGTGCCGCATATCACCGGAACGGTGTCTGCCGTCTGGGTCTTGAAGAAGATCAGCCGGCGGAACAGCTCGATGTTGGGCCAGATGCCCAAGTACGCCTCGCAAAGGGTTGCGAACGCGGACAACACCATCATCGCATTCGCTCCGATGTGATGAGGTTGCAAGTGGAAGTAGTCCAGGAATTGGCGCATGAAGCTGCTCACGGGCAGCGCGAAACCCCGGGGGAAATGGTCATAGAAGACCACCGTCTCCCCAGGCGCGGGAGCAGGGACCAGCTCGTCGCCGGCGGAGCGGCAGCTCACGAGATCCGCGGAAGGTAGCACTCGGCCCCGGCGCAGCAGCTCGATCTCCTTGTCCTTAACCCAAGAGCCTTCCCAGGATCCCTTTGGCAAGGCGGATGGAGCGGCGCTCTTACCCGCCGCCGAGCCCTTCCCTTTCGGCCGGGAAGCTTTGGGGGCCATCCTGGTGCGGATCTGGATGAGCGGAATGGCGGCGGAGCAAACAAGGAACCCTAATCCCCTGAAGACGAAGCTCAGCAGCCGAGGATTCTAAGTGGGGCGAATGCGGAAGGAAGAGGAGGAGCGGGCAACCGATGCTCAGTTTCTGAAATGGTCCCTGGTTTAAAAGTGAGGGGACGGGCCAGTTGCTTATTTCAGCCACGATGGGTCGGCAACTGACTCTTTTCGTCACAACCCACGATCGTGTAAAGATCGGGCAACCGCCGCGGTGGCCGCAAAGGACCGTGGGTCGGGGACGATTGGGTATGACGCGATAACGGGCGGATAGGTGGAGCCTCGGTCCAGCCCTCGAGGGAACAAGTTCCCAGGAAGCGGCAACCGGCAAACAGCCGCCAGCCGTACCATCACCGGAGCCGGTTCGTCCCGAGATGGCCGGGAAAACCCCGCGTGGCCTAGCGTCGATGACTGGATCAACCCGATCGGACAAAAGATCCTGGGACTTCGAGGAAGACAATCAAGACTTCGGCGAAGAGAAGAACCCGCCGAAGCCCCATGCTAGCCCATGAGACTTCGCCAGTTTCGGGGGCTAGTGTCGTGGGGATGACTTAGGGGGCGCGCCACGAGCCAGGCAATATGCCGGCTGGCGTCCCAGGAATCCCCGAGGCTTCGGTGATAGGAGACCGGCTCCACTCGAGGAGGGCCGGCTGCGCCAGCAGCCGGCTGACGACTCTGCCGAGGAGGGCTGGAGCCGGGCGATGGAGACAAAACTCCCCCAACGGCCGTCTCGCCAAAAGCGGAGCGGTCCCGACAAGGGCGGCAGAGGCGCAGACAGGAGTGACGAGCGCCACGACCACGACCAACCAATGAGAGGGCGAGGATCCTTCCCCACGGCAGGATCCGAGGCAAAGGAGAAGGGATATGCCCTCCAGATGTCGGCCTGGGGAAAAGGCACTTTATAAAGTGCCTTTGCCAGAGCGTAGCCAGAGGAGATCAGGCCAAGGACGCCGCCGCCAAGGAGCCGGCAGCCGGCCGAAACATTACCGAAACCTGTAACCAGGCCCCCGTCTATATAAGGGGGCCTGGACCCTTAGCGTAGGGGATCCGATCTTCTTCTTCCTCCTCTAGCCGAACAGCTCAAGGAGCACTGTAATCGTTACAATCCAATCAATACGAAGCAGGCATGAAGTAGGGGTTTACCTCCAACCGGGAGGGCCCTGAACCTGGGTAAATCGTGGTGTCTCTGTTGGCACAATCCCGAGCCGGACCCATCGTCACCAACGTCGAGCCCCTCCGATAAGCCTCCCCATGGCTACTGTCTCCAAATTCCCACGACACTAATAGTTAGCAATAGTTGTAGTTGCTATTTATGGTGGAGGCAATCATGGCGGAGTGATGGAGATCATGTCGGCACGCACAAGATGGAGATCATTGCGTGGAGATTGGCTATACCATGTCACATAAAATTATATGCATGTGATGTTTATCTTTTATGTATCTTATTTTGCTTTGATCACGACGGTAGCATTATAAGATGATTCCTCACTTAAAGATCAAGATAAAATTCTATTCTCTCCATGTATGCACCGTTGCGAAAGTTCGTCGTTTTGAAGCATCTCGTGATGATCGGGTGCTATAAACTCTACGTTCACATACAACGGGTGCAAGCCAGTTTTGCACATGCGGAAATACTTGGGTTTGACTTGACGAGCCTAGCATGTACAGACATGGCCTCGGAACACATGAACTGAAAGGTTAAACATGAGTCATATGAATGATATGATCGACACTTTGTTGTCCACCATTGAAACCACATCTCTTCTCGTGAAGATCCGATTAGGTGTGGTGAATTTGGATCGTGTTCACTAAACAACTTGATTAATGTTGAATTTAGTGGGAGTTCATCTAGTAATTTGATTAAGTTGAACTAGTTATCTTGAACATAGTCTAAGTTGTACTTACAATGTTGTAGATCAAATGGCTAAGTCCAACTTCAACTTCAACGTGTTTGGTGAGAAAGAAAAGCTTAAAAACAATGGGTCTAACTTCACCAACTGGTTTCGCAATCTGAGGATCATTCTCGCTGGCGAACAAAAAGCTTATGTACTTGAGGAAGCGCTAGGTAACCCCCTGCTGCAACAGCGAAAACTGAAGAACTTGCTGACTTCAATTCTCGTAGAGATGATTATGATGCGATTATGAGTACCATGTTGTTTTCTATGGAACTGGAACTTCAAAATCGTTTTGAGAAGTACCGTGGGCCTTATGAGATACTTGAGGAACTGAAAAACATGTTTTAGACTCAAGCCCGTTCTGAGAGATATGAGATCTCTGAGAAGTTCTTTAACTGCAAGATGGAGGAAGGGAGTTCCGTTAGTGAGCATGCCATTAAGATGTCGGGCTACACTCAACGCCTTGAGCAACTGGACTGCAAGATTCCAGAAGAGCTCAAGATTGACAGAGTTCTGCAATCACTCCCTCCTAGCTACAAAGGCTTTGTAGTTACTCACAATCAAATTGGTTCCACTGATACGATCACTGAGCTCTTCGCTAAGCTGAAAGCTGCGGAGGTGGATATCAAGAAAGATAATCATGTGTTGATGGTCAACAAGACCACTAGCTTCAAGAAAGCTAAGGGTGCAAAGGGATCCTTCAAGAAAGGCAGCGGCAAGCGCATTGCCCCTACTGAGAATAAGCTCAAGTCTGGTCCTAAGCCAGACGTTGAGTGCTTCTATTGCAAGGACAAGGGTCACTGGAAACGCAACTGTCTGAAGTACTTAGCGGACAACAAGGTTAGCACCATCAAAGGTATATTTGATATACATGTTATTGATGTCTACCTTACTAGCGCTCGTTGTAGTGCCTGGGTATATGATACTGGTTCAGTTGCTAATATTTGTAACTCGAAACAGGAGCTACGGAATAGACGGCGGCTAGCACGGGATGAGGTGACGATGCGCATTCGGCAATGGATCAAAAGTTGACGTGATGGCCGTCGGCACGCTCTCCTTAGTTTTCCCTTTGGGGTTAGTTTTAAACCTTAATAAGTGTTATTATGTGCCTACGTTGAGCATGAACATTATATCTGGATCGTGTTTATTGCAAGACGATTATTCATTTAAATCTGAGAATAATGGTTGTTCTATTTACATGAATAACATCTTTTATGGTTATGCACCTGTCGTGAATGGTTTATTTCTTCTGAATCTCAAAAGCAATGAAACACACATTCATAACATTGAGGCTAAAAGATGCAAAGTAGATAGCGATAATGCAACTTATTTGTGGCACTGCCGTCTAGGTCATATTGGTGTAAAACGCATGAAAAAACTCCATTCTGATGGACATTTGGAGTCTCTTGATCTCGAATCATTTGACATGTGCGAGCCATGCCTCATGGGAAAGATGATCAAAACCCCATTCTCCAGAATAATGGAGCGAGCAACGGACTTATTGGAAATCATACATACCGATGTGTGCGGACCAATGAGTATTTCAACGCGCGGTGGATATCGCTATTTTCTAACTTTTACTAATGACTTAAGTAGATATGGGTATGTCTATTTAATGAAACATAAATCTGAAACGTTTGAAAAGTTCAAAGAATTTCAGAACGAAGTGGAAAACCATCATAACAGAAAAATTAAATTTCTACGATCCGATCGTGGAGGTGAATATTTGAGTTATGATTTTCTCACGCATCTTAAAGCAAGCGGAATCGTTTCGCAACTCACACCACCTGGAACACCACAGCGCAATGGTGTGTCTGAACGCCAGAATCGAACTCTATTAGATATGGTTCGATCAATGATGTCTCTTACAGATTTACCGTTATCATTTTGGGGTTATGCATTAGAAATCGCTGCATTCACTTTAAATAGGGCACCATCTAAATCCATTGAGATGACACCGTATGAACTATGGTTTGGTGCTAAACCTAAGGTATCATTTCTTAAAGTTTGGGGATGTGAAGCTTACGTCAAGAAGTTGAGGCCGGACAAGCTCGAACCCAAAGCAGAGAAATGCGTCTTCATAGGATACCCTAAGGAAACGATTGGGTATACCTTCTACCACAGATCCGAAGGCAAAGTCTTTGTTGCTAAGAACGGATCCTTTATTGAGAAGGAGTTTCTCTTGAAAGAAGTGAGTGGGAGGAAGGTAGAGCAAGACGAGGTTATTGAACCTTCTCTCGAATTGGAGAGTAGCGCAGCACCCGAAATTGTTCCGGTGCCGCCTGCACCAACAAGAGAGGAAGCAAATGACGAGGATCATGAAACTTTGAACAATGCTACTACTGAACTTCGCAGGTCGACAAGGTCGCGTGCCACTCCTAAATGGTACGGCAACCCTATCTTAACCGTCATGTTGTTAGACAACAATGAACCTGCGAACTATGAGGAAGCGATGATGAGCCTAGACTCTAAGAAATGGCTAGAGGCCATGAAATCTGAATTGGGATCCATGAGTGAAAACCAAGTATGGACTTTGGTAGACCCTCCTAGCGACCGTAAGGCCGTTGAGTGCAAATGGATTTTCAAGAAGGAAATGGACGTGGATGGTAATGTTATTGTCTATAAGGCTCGGCTTGTCGCAAAAGGTTTTCGGCAAGTTCAAGGTGTTGACTACGATGAGACTTTCTCTCCCATAGCGATGTTTAAGTCCATTCGGATTTTATTAGCAATTGCTGCATTTCATGATTATGAAATATGGTAGATGGATGTCAAGACTGCGTTCCTCAATGGCAACATTGATGAAGAGTTGTATATGATGCAGCCCGAAGGTTTTGTCGATCCTAAGGATGCTGATAAGGTGTGCAAACTTCAGCGTTCCATTTATGGGCTGAAGCAAGCATCTCGGAGTTGGAACCTTCATTTTGATCAAGTGATCAAGAGTTTTGGATTTGTTCCAAATTGCTACGAAGCTTGTATCTACAAGAAAGTGAGTGGGAGCTCGGTGACATTTTTGGTACTATATGTGGATGACATATTGATTATTGGAAATGACATCAATATGCTTAATGATGTGAAGAGTTATTTGAATAAATGTTTTTCAATGAAAGACCTAGGAGAAGCTGCTTATATGTTAGGCATTAAGATCTATAGAGATAGACCAAGACGCCTAATAGGTTTAAGCCAAAGTACATACCTAGACAAAGTTCTGAAAAGGTTCAGAATGGATAAAGCAAAGAAAGGTTCATTGCCCATGTTGTCAGGTAAGATATTGAGCAAGGCTCAGTGTCCAACTACGTCAAAAGATAGAGAAACTATGAGCAAAGTGCCATATGCCTCGGCCATAGGTTCTATCATGTATGCCATGTTGTGTACTAGACCGGATGTGTCCAATGCTCTTAGTTTGACGAGCAGATACCAAAGTGATCCAGGAGTGGAACACTGGACAGCCGTAAAGAACATCCTAAAGTATTTAAATAGGACTAAAGAAATGTTCTTGATCTATGGAGGTGATGAGCAGCTCATCATAAAAGGTTACGTCGACGCTAGTTTCGACACCGACCCGGATGATTCTAAATCTCAGACAGGATACGTTTATGTTTTAAATGGTGGAGCTGTGAGCTGGAGAAACTGCAAGCAAAGCGTGATCGCAGGATCTACAACTGAAGCTGAATACATGGCTGCTTCGGAAGCGTCAAGTGAAGGAGTTTGGATCAGGAACTTCATCACTGAGCTTGGTGTGGTTCCAAGCGCCTTGGACCCACTGGAGATATTGTGCGACAACACTGGCGCCATAGCACTGGCTAAGGAACCAAGATATCATCCAAAGACCAAGCACATCAACCGCCGTTTCCATATAATTCGAGGTTATATATCAGATGGAGATCTAAAGATTAGCAAAGTACATACAGATCTGAATGTCGCAGATCCGTTGCCTAAACCTCTTCCACGAGCAAAACATGATCAGCACCTTAATGCCATGGGTGTTAGATTGTTACCAGATGTAAACTAGATTATTGACTCTAGTGCAAGTGGGAGACTGTTGGAATTATGCCCTAGAGGCAATAATAAAGATGCTATTATTATAATTCTTGTTCATGATAATGTTTATATTCCATGCTAGAATTGTATTAAGCGGAAACTTTAATACTTGTGTGGTTTATGAATGACACCATGTCCCTAGTACGCCTCTATGGACTAGCTCATTGATTAATGATGATTAAGGTTTCCTAACCATAGATATGAGTTATCAATTAATAATTAGATCATGTCATTAGGAGAATGATGTGATGGACAGACCCAAATAAAGCACAGCAATTAGATCGTGTCATTGTGTTCATCTTTGCGAAGCTTTTTCTTATGTCAAGTATTGTGTTCCTTAGACCATGAGATAATGCAACTCCCTGGTATCGGAAGAAAGATTTGAGGTCATCTAATGTCATCCTATGAAAGGATGATCATAAAGGTGTCTCTCAGGTGATCGCAAAGTACTTGCTGGGTTGCATGTATCGAGATGGAATTTGTCCCTCCCAAGTCGGAGAGATATACTTTGGGCCCACTCGGTAATCGATATCAACATCGCTTGCAAGCACATCATTAAGGAGTTAATCACAAGGTGATATCGGATTACAGAATGAGTAAAGTACTTGCTATGAACAAGATTGAACTAGGTATGTAGATACCGACGATCGAATCTCGGGCAAGTAAAATATCGCGTGATGAAGGGAATACATATACGGGATTAATTGAATCCTGGCATCGTGGTTCATTTGATATGATCATCGAGGAATATGTGGTAGTCAACATGGGTTTCCAGATCCCGCTATTGATTATTGATAGAAGATCATGTCTGCATATTCTCGAACCCGTAGGGTCACACACTTAATGTGCATCGACGCTAGGATAGAATGGATAATTGGTTAATGAGTTTTTGTTCCGAGTCTCGGATGAGATCCAGGATATCACGAGAGGTTCCGGAATGGTCCGGAGAATGAGATTCATATAAAGGAAAGCAGTTTTTGGATTCCGGAATCGTTTCAGAGTTTATCGGTATTGCACCGGAAGGTTCTAGAAGGTCCCGGAGTGGGGCCAGAGTGGGCCCACTTGACGGAGGCCTGCATGGGCCTAAGGGGAAGTGTCCTAGCCACTTTGGGCCAGGCGCACCAGGCCTCGAAGGCCCAGCCGGCCAGCCCTTAGGGAAAACCCTAAGGGAACCTTCCAGAAGGAGGGGGGAAACTTGCCCCCCACTATTCCCCTTGAGCCGCCGCCCTAGGGCTTGGAGGAGGGGTCAAGGTGGCCGGCCAGCCTCCTATATAAGGAGGGGCAGGGGTGCAGCCATCCCTTCACCCAAACCCTAGCCGCCGGCCAACTGCTTGTCGTGGGGATGACTTCCAGGGTAGGCCAAGGGCAGCCCTGTCTGCCGGCTGACGTCCCAGGAATCTCCACGGCACTAAGTCAGGAAGACCGGCTCTCTCCAAAGGGCCGGCTGCGCCAGCAGCCGGCTGGTGACTCCACTTAGGAGAGCCAGAGCCGACGAAGATGACAAGACTCCTCCAACAGCCGTTTCGCCGAAAGTGGCCTGGCCCCAACAAGATCGACAGAGACGAAGGACGGGCATGACGCAAGCCACGTCCAGACTCCACCAACCAGCAAGCAGGAGCCTTCCCCACGAAAGGATCCAAGGCAAAAGGGAGAGGATATGCCTCCAAGATGCCGGTCCAAAGGGGAAAGCCACTTTATAAAGTGGCTACCGTCAGACGGGAAGTCAGAGGACCAGCGGATCACGCCAAGACCATGGCCACGGAGGACCTGGCAGCCGGGCAGCCGGCCACCTAACCTGTAACCAGACCCCTGCCTATATAAAGTAGTCTGGACCCTTAGACTAGGGAGATCCAATCCATCTTCTTCTTCCTCCTCTAGTCCGAACAGCTCGAGGAGCGTTGTAAGCACTGTCGAGATAATAAGAAACAAGGCAGGAAGTAGGGGTGTTACCTCCGGCGTGGAGGGCCCTGAACCTGGGTAACCATGGTGTCTCTTTTGGCACAATCCCGAGCCGGACCCATCGTCACACACCGTTGAGCCCCTCCGATAAGCCATCCCCATGGCTACTGTCTCTAAATTCCCACGACAGTTGGCGCCCACCGTGGGGCTACACGCGGCGACGACCGAAGTCAAGTTCCGGTCGGGATCCTCATCGACTCTCGGCGAGAAGGTTGCCTCCGACCTCATCTGGAGGTTCGGTACCCTCGACTACATCAGCGATAATCTGGCCTGCTTCATGGACGGCTTTGGCAACAACGGCTCCTTCCTCGATGTCGGCAGCCACCGCTTCTACGTCGCTAAGCCCTTCTCGGAGGAGGTAACCGACGTCCTCGACCCTCTCAGTGACGAAGGCTCGAGCTGTGGCGAAAGCTGTGACTTTGGTGCCATGGTCAAAGTGATGGCCCTGGGAGACGAGGAGGGCGGCGGCTCACCGTGCCCCGCGCGCCCGCTGCTCGAACGCCTTCCTCCACAGGAGCAGAACGCTCCACTCCCAGAGCAGGATGCCTTGGACATCGCCGTCGTGGACCTGCGCGCACCGCTCGACCACGTCATCGGCCCCGTCCAGGTTGCGGAGGCCCTGGAGCGGACGCGCCTCATTCTCCTCAGCAAGGCGGCCGAGGAGGAGACCGTCCGGCGTTGCATGAGCACCACGCTCCGCGAGTTCTACGACGCGTATAGAGACGCGCCGGACGAGCTTCCTCATGGCCAGCAGCGCGGCCATGGACTCGTCGCCGCAGGCCCTAGCCAGGTCCAGCGGTCGCCATCGGCAAGCCAAGGCTATGGGGGGACGCGGACAGGGTGGTCGTGCTCTGAGCTGCAACGCCCGAGGTCGCCGCGCCCAGCAGGCTGGCGGAGCTGGCAGGCCACGCCAAGTCCCGGCGCCGACGCCAGGGCTGGAGCCTCAAGCTCACTAGCCGGCCCTGCACATCCATCTGTGGCTTGACCACATGAAGGCGCTCCCCAAGGGATCTGCTAGCTCAAAGCGAGCGGCGTCTGACCAAGGAGGCCCGGGGGCTGCCGGCAGCGGTCAGGGGCGCAAGGAGGGCAAGTGCACCCTCGATGCTGCGCTTGACCAGCCATGCAAATTCCACAGCACCCCTGGCAGGGAAGCGACCCACTCCACGTGTCAGTGCCGTTTCATGAGAGAGCTGGAGCAGCGCGCTCAGCAGCTCCCTGGAGCTTCGCAAGTGCAGCCGGCTGAAGGTCAGGAGGACTAGCAGCACGAGCCGGCTGCCAACAAGCTGGATCATGGCGAGGACGACTTTCTGGCGGATGTTGAGCAGTATCTTATCTTTACCACCCCGGGCAAAGACAAAAGGAATGACCTTTGGCACGAGGCGGAGGTGAACGCCGTCATGCCTGCAGAGCCCCAGTTCATGCACTGGTCCGAGGCGGCCATCACCTGGGGGCGCAAAGACCATCCGCGACTGATGCCCAGCCCTGGAGAATACGCTCTGGTCCTGGATCCTGTCGTGTGCTCTGATACGCACACATGCTGGTTCTCCCGCGTGCTCATCGACGGCGGCAGCAGCATCAACCTTCTTTACCGAAGCTCAATGGAGAAGCTGGGCATCCCGCTTGCTCAGCTGAAACCGAGCCGGTTCACCTTCCATGGTATTGTGCCTGGGCATTCGTGCACCCCTATGGGCAGGGTGCAGCTAGAGGTTCTCTTCGGGAAGAAAGGTAACAGCCGCCGTGAGCCCATCTGGTTCGAGGTAGTGGACATCAGCAGTCCCTACCATGCACTGCTTGGCCGTCTAGCCCTGGCCAAGTTCATGGTAGTGCCGCACTACGCCTATCTGAAGATGAAGCTCCCAGGGCCTCGGGGCGTGATCACAGTCTCGGGAAGCTTCAAGAAGTCGCTAGCATGCGCGAAGGAAAGCTCACAGCTGGCAGAAGCGTTGTTCATCGCCGAGGAGAAGCGGCAACTCCTCCATCGCGTGGAGCTAACCTAGCAAGATGTGTCGGCTCGCTAGTCGCCGGTGGAGCAGTTCAAGCCGGCCAACGACACCAAGAAGATCCTGTTGGATGAGAGCGATCCTTCCAAGTTCGTCATCATTGGCACCAGCCTGTCTGCTAAATAGGAAAGCGAGCTCACCAGCTTCCTCCGTGAGAATTGGGACATCTTCGCATGGTCTCCAAAGGACATGCCAGGTGTGCCGAGGGAGCTGGCTGAGAACTCACTCAACATCCAGCCAGATGCCAAGCCGGTCAAGCAACCACTGCGGCATTTTGCAGAGGAGAAAAGGAAAGCCATCGGTGAGGAGATTGCCCGACTTCTCGCGGCCGGCTTCATCATGGAGGTATTTTACCCTGACTGGCTGGCGAACCCAGTCTTGGTCCTAAAGAAGAACAACACTTGGCGCATGTGTATCGACTACACCAGCCTCAACAAGGCTTGCCCCAAGGACCCTTTCGTGCTACCGCACATCGACCAGGTGATCGATTCCATAGCCGGTTATGACCTGCTGTCTTTCTTGGATGCCTACTCAGGCTATCACCAGATCCTGCTCTACTAGCCAGATCAGATCAAGACATCCTTCATCACCCCATATGGAGCCTACTGATATGTCACCATGTCATTCGCCTTGAAGAACGTTGGAGCTACTTACCAGCGAACCATACAGCAATGTCTGCAAGGGCAGATTGGGCGAAACATGCACGCTTACGTGGACGACGTGGTGGTGAAGACCAAGCAGAGCGGCACACTCCTGGACGATCTCAAGGAGACCTTCGCCAACCTGCGGCGCTATCGCATGAAGCTCAATCCTGAGAAGTGCACCTTCGGCATGCCGGCTGGACAGCTCCTAGGTTATATCATTTCCCAGCGAGGGATCGAGGCAAACCCCTCGAAGATAAAAGCCATTGAGGCCCTAGGGCCGCCCACCTAGCTTAGAGATGTGCAGAAGTTTGCTGGATGTTTGGCCTCGCTCAGTCAGTTCGTCAGCCGGCTCGGAGAGAAAGCCATGCCGCTGTAACAACCTCAAGCGAGCCTTGTCCACCACGCCAATCTTGGCAGCGCCAACTCCGCGGGAGCCAATGCTGCTCTACATCGCAGCTACTCCGCAAGTCATCAGCGTCGTGATCATGGTAGAGCACACCAAGGAAGGCAAGGAGCTGCCGGTTCAACGCCCAGTGTATTACCTGAGTGAGGTGCTCACTCTCTCCAAGCAAAACTACCCGCACTACCAGAAGGTCGTGTACGGCGTGTACATGGCGGCCAGGAAGCTGAAGCACTACTTCGAGGAACATCCCATCACAGTGGTGAGCACCACTCCGCTCTCGGAGATCATAGGGTGCAAGGATGCAACTGGCAGGGTGGCTAAATGGGCGATTGAGCTTGCCGCTCATACCATTCAGTACAAGCCCAGGACGACGATCAAGTCTCAGATCATAGCGGATTTCTTCGCTGACTAGGGAGAGCACCAGTACTTGCCGCCGGCTCCAGACTCAACATACTGGTGCATGAACTTCGATGGCTCCAAGATGCTCGGGGGCTTGGAAGCCGGCGTCATCCTCACTTCTCCCAAGGAAGACAAGCTGCAGTACGTGCTGCAGATGCACTTCCGCGCATCGAACAATGTCGCTGAATACGAGGCCCTGGTGCATGGGCTCAAGCTGGCCAAGGAGATTGGCATTCAGAGGATCCTCTATTTTGGAGACTCCGACCTGGTGGTGCACCAGGTCTCTGGGGAATGGGACGCCAACATGGCCTCCTATCGCTTCTACGTGCAACAGCTCTGCGGATTCTTTGAGGGCTGCGAGTTCCATCATGTCCCTAGGGCAAACAATGACGAAGCGGATCGGCTATCCAAGATCGGCTCTACCAAGCAGGATATCCCGGCTGGGGTGTCATTGGAGATCATCCGTAAGCCGTCCATCAAGCCCTCGCCGGAATCCACCTCCATCTTCATTCCCGAAGACCCTATTCCAGCTCAGATGCCGCCACCGGACTCGGGGGCTGCCGCCTCGGGAATGAAGGAAGTAGCCGGCCAGCCCAGCGCGGCCGGCTCGGTGAAGGACTTAGGGGCTGCCGTCTCTAGGCCGGCCCCCACAGCCAGCCAACCAGACGAAGCCGGCACGACGACGGACCCGGGGGCTGCTGATCCCCCGGTCGCCAGTGTCTTCCACATACGGGAGATACCATCCTGGGCGGAGCCGTTCTCCAACTACCTCATCATTGGGGACTTGCCACGAGACGAAGCGGAAGCTAGGCGACTTCAACGTCATGTGCAAGCATACACCATCATCAACAGCGAGCTGTACAAGCGCAGCGTGTCAGGGATCTTCCAGAAGTGCATCGAGCCGAAGGAAGGGCTAGAGTTGCTGAGAGAGATACATCAAGGGGAGTGAGGGCATCACGCATCTTCTAGAGATTTGGTGGCTAAGGCCTTCCGCCACAGTTTCTATTGGCCGATGGCCCTGAAGGACGTAGAGCAGCTGGTGAAGCACTGCAATGGCTGTCAGCGCTTCTCCAAGCATCGGAACACTCCAGCGGCAGCCCTCAAGACCATCCCGCTCACTTGGCCATTCGCTGTCTGGGGCCTGGACATGGTGGGGCCATTCAAAATAGCGCCCGGGGGCTTGACGCATCTGCTGGTCATAGTGGACAAGTTCACCAAGTGGATCGAAGTCAAGCCAATCAAAAAACTTGATGGCTCGTCCACCATCAAGTTCTTCAACAAGATCATCACAAGATATGGAGTTCCCCACAACATCATCACTGACAACGGGACAAACTTTGCAAAGGGAGTCTTCACAAAGTACTGCGGTCAGAAGGGCATCTGGCTAGACCTGGCATCAGTGGTGCATCCTCAGACCAATGGGCAAGTGGAGAAGGCAAATGGGCTGATTCTAGCCGGCATCAAACCAAGACTGGTCGAGCCTCTCGAGCGCTCAGCTAGCTGCTGGGTCGAAGAGCTACCCTCGGTACTCTGGAGCCTGCGCACCACTCCAAATTGCTCTGTTGGCTTCACTCCTTTCTTCCTGGTCTACAGAGCAGAAGCGGTGCTGCCTACCGACATCGAATTCGATGCGCCCAGAGTTGTCCAGTACATGGAGAAGCAAGCAAAAGAAGCCCGTGAAGATGGCATCGACCTCCTCGAGGAGACACGAGAGCAGGCCTTGGCCAGATCAATGCTCTATCAGCAACAGCTGCGACGATACCACAGCCGGAAGATTTGTCCGCTCGCGTTTCACGAAGGAGATCTCGTACTCTGGCTGATCCAAAACACCAAAGGCATGCACAAGCTGTCCTCTCCTTAGGAGGGACCATTCATTGTCAGCCGGGTGCTAGGCAATGGGGCGTACTACCTCATCAATGCACAAGAGCCGAGGAAGAACAAGGCAGATAATTCTGACAAGGAGACGGAGCGTCCCTAGAATGTCAACCTCCTAAGACCTTTCTTCTGCTAAGGCAAAAGCTTGTACCCCGAAAACTTGTCAATGAATAAAGGATAATGGAACGGCTAGTTACGGTCGGCTCCGAGAAAAACACTTCGTGTATGTTTTGCTTCCTGCGTTATTCACTTGATCAGCAGTCGGCTCCGGGCACCGAGCCACAGCCGTCTGCCCTGAAAATGATTGATTTCCCGCCAGCCGGATGAGTACTATGTATGGAGAAGGTCTCGAGCCCAACCTCCATCCCCCGGCTCCACGAAGCCGGATGGATAGGAGCCGGCAGACCACATACAAAGGAAAGCCGCAGGGAAAAACTACAAACAATAAAAAGAGTCACTCAACTAAGCGTTGAAGGTAGTGTTCATTAACCATGCGTCGGCTAGCTCGAACCAGGTGCCCAACAGACCAAAGTACTACTTCTCACCCCACAGCACGCTCCCACCCTAGGCCGGCATTCGGCTGCCAACCCAAGGGAGACCAACTGGCACCAAGCTGCCGGTTAGGGGTAGAAGGGCCAAAGGGTGGGGAGATTAAGGAAAAGGTTGAGGGAACCAAGCTAAGGCAGGCCAGCAAGTGGCTGATGATCACAGTTTTTCAATATTTAGGCTGAGTAGCCACGTCAAGGAGGTTCGAAGCCAGAGCTGCCTCGTGTGACATCGGCATCGTATGTGAACAAGCTAGTTTTAAGCTAGCTGTTGGTCCAGCTGCCCCAAAACTCGGGGGCTAGGGGGAAAGGGAATTGGCCTTTAGAAATAGGCCGGCTCTAATCCCTCGTCGACTGTCCGATCAGTTGGCACTGCGACATAACCAGCAAAAGAGCGTCGAAATCAAAATCTAGCGTTCGCAAAGAAATGGCTAAGGCCAGTGGTTTGGAGGTTCACTCCAGCCGCAGCAAGGATTACGCGAAGGCTCGAGAAGGGGAGACATGCCGGCTCCGGTCTCGCTCAAGCCGGCATGAGATGCGGTTTCCACCCCTCTCCTCTAGCCAGTGCTAACTTATACCTTCCGCAGCCGGATAGCAGAGGCGTTCTCCTTCCACGCCAAAGCCGGATGGGCTCGCCAGGAATGTCACGTCGGGTGGGCGGCTATCTTAGCCCCAACCTACAGGCATGCGCAGCGATAGTCCTAACCAAGAAATCATCACCGCACTCAGATAGAAGCAGAAGACATTCACGCAAGAATGAAGCAGAGCAAGTTTTTTGCAAGGACACAACAAATGAAGAAAGACAAGTTTCATTAAGCAGAAGTCTCATGATTACAAAGGTTTTCTAGGTCGCTACCCTAAGGGTATGAAGTGCTCCTCTCCTTGGAGATGCTCGCCTTCCTCGGCATGGCACGAGCGCCGCATGGACTTCGTCCTAGAGAAGCCCGCGCTCGAGGTCGACGAGATCCGTGAAAGCGGAAAGGCGGCGGGATGCCAATTCTTCATGACCAGGCGGCGAAGGTCCGGGCGGAGAGAGTACCATCGAAGATGCAGACGGTGAAGTTCTATTTCCCATCACGACGAGTGAAGAGGAGGAAACAGCCCTCGTGCACGCCATAGTCGATGAAGAACTTCAACCACCCGTCGCGGAAGTAGCATACCCCCTTGCTATCGTAGTAGACCTCAACGCGGTACTTGGGCTGGCCAATGCTGCACTTCCGCAGCGTAGCATAAGCCATCTCCTGGCCCTCCATCGATTCCACGAACTGAGATGGAAGGCGGAGGAGGTCCTTGGCCCCGGCGAGTATCAGGACTATGAAGGTGGACCACCCCTCGGCCGAGATGTAGGCCGGCGGCTGGAGCGCTGGTTTCACCGGCCGGAGCCGAGACGGACCAGCCGGAGGAGGGGTTGCCGAGCGGGGCCTCACGGAGCTAAAGGCAGCGGCCCCGAGGGCAGCAAGGGTTTTCTTATTCTTGCTGCCCGGTGGCCATCCGCGGTGGCAGGGCAGTGAAGGAGCGGCTGCTGCCGTTGACGCGGTCTTCTTCCCACTCCCCCTCGGGCGGCCAGGCCCTCGCCTTTTCAAAATGCCCTCGTCACCAAGAGCCAGAGCTGCTCCGGCCACGGCGGCGTTGGTGGGGGCAGCGGCGGCTACGGCTGCAAAGGCCACCAGGGTTTTCTGGTTGCGGCTCCCCTTTGGGCGTCCGTGTTTCCGAGACGCGGGCGGTGTCATCACTGGCATCTCAGTCTTCCTCCCGCTCCCTTTCGGGCGACCGGGCCCCCATTTCTCCGAGACCCCTTCACCTCCGGTGGTGGAACCTCCAAGAGAAGACATGGCTGGGCAGAACTCTGAGGAGAAGGTCGAGGTGGAGGAAGAAGTGGAGTGTGCCCGCAACCAAGCGCTCTCAGTAACTAAGGAGGAGCGGCAGGGGAGAAGAGGGAGTGGGCTCGACGGCGCCCGACGCTTCGGTAACTGCCCCGCATCATGCGCACTTACTAGAGGGCAACTGCTGTGCTTGTCACGGTGGATCATGGGAGGAACCGACGGGACATGTCGCTGACGCATGCCACTCTACCCTACATGACAACTTGGGGAGTTATTATGATGGCTCCAAAGTCCAAGCGACAAGACGTTACGCTATGACACTATGCCGGTGGCAGTGGCGTGGGTTCAAAACCCGAAATGGTCCAAGTTCCGAGGAACCGGGCACCAGCTAGCGGCTGCGGAGCAGCCCAGAGCCGGTTCAGCTCTGGAGCCAGCATGACCCGAGATGGCCGGCGATCCTTCGCGAGACTTGACCTCAAGATCGATGGCTGCCGAGCCAGACGAAGAAACCTGGGACTTCGATGGAAGCATGTTAACTTCAGCAAGGAAAGGAACCCGCCGAAGCCCCATGCTGACCCATGAGACTTCGCCAGTTTCGGGGGCTAGTGTCGTGGGGATGACTTCCAGGGTAGGCCAAGGGCAGCCCTGTCTGTCGGCTGACGTCCCAGGAATCTCCACGGTGCCAAGTCAGGAAGACCGGCTCTCTTCAAAGGGCCGGCTGCGCCAGCAGCCGGCTAGCGACTCCACCGAGGAGAGCCAGAGCCGGCGAAGATGACAAGACTCCTCCAACGGCCGTTTCACTGAAAGTGGCCTGGCCCCGACAAGATCGACAGAGATGAAGGACAGGCATGACGCAAGCCACGTCCAGACTCCACCAACCAGCAAGCAGGAGCCTTCCCCATGAAAGGATCCAAGGCAAAAGGGAGAGGGTATGCCTCCAAGATGCCGGTCCAAAGGGGAAAGCCACTTTATAAAGTGGCTACCATCAGACGGGGATTCATAGGACCAGCGGATCACGCCAAGACCGTGGCCACGGAGGAGCCGGCAGCCGGGCAGCCGACCACCTAACCTGTAACCAGACCCCTGCCTATATAAAGGGATCTGGACCCTTAGACTAGGGAGATCCGATCCATCTTCTTCTTCCTCCTCTAGTCCGAACAGCTTGAAGAGTGTTATAACCACTGTCGAGATAATAAGAAACAAGGCAGGAAGTAGGGGTGTTACCTCTGGCGTGGAGGGCCCTGAACCTGGGTAACCGTGGTGTCTCTTTTGGCACAATCCCAAGCCGGACCCATCGTCGCACACCATCGAGCCCCTCCGATAAGCCATCCCCATGGCTACTGTTTCTAAATTCCCATGACACTGCTGCCCTCCAATATCTCTCTCTCTCGCGACTGCGCGTAGGCGAAGCCCTGCTGTAGAAACTCTCCACCATAAGCACCACGCCGTCATGCTGCAGATCTAATCTATCTCTCCACCATACTTGCTGGACCAAGGAAGGAGGAGACATCGCTGCACCGTACGTGTGCATCTCTTAGAGGCGTCGCCACTTGCGGCGTTGGATCAGATTGGATCGCGGGGAGGAGAAGGCTAGTACGACTACATCATCCACGTTCTGTTGAACATTTTCGCTGTGCGATTTCTTCAAGGGTATGAAGATCTCATCTATCTCTCTCATTGATTACATCTCCTAGATTAGATCTTGGCTTTCTTGTTCGCATCCGTAGGAAATTTTTTGATTTACTATGTTGCGAATCCCTTCACTTTATTTCATTAATAATATAGATACGCCTATTACATAGTTTAAACGTATGCTAAGTGTAGAAAGGACGTAGCTGTGTGTTGTTCCAGGGATAATTTGTCTCGTCGTAGACATCATCAGGGTCTTTTTGTTTGCGCTTCTTACTGGGTTGCTTATCTAGCTCGTGAATATCAACGAGGTAGTAGGAACGACCGTTCAGTAGAGCTTTGCTGATGATGAAGGGTCCTTCTCAAGGCGGAGATAGTTTGTTTTCCTTTTGCTGCTTGAGGCAGAGCACCAGGTCCCCTTCTTTAAATGAGCAATGTTGAGCACGGCGGCTATGATAGCGGTGCAGGTTCTGCTGGTAGATGGCGGATCGTTGGGCTGCTAGGTCTCTTTCCTCTTTGATCAGGTCCACAGACAATTGTCTAGACTTATCTGCATCTTTCTCTGTAGCGCTCTACCTTTAGAAAAAGGCAGAACTCCTGTGTTAAGTGCTACTCCCTGGATCACTGATAGCACCACAGTACAAAATATAGTAATCATTGCAATAGTATCAAAATTACAACGTAAATCCAGTTACATAAGTCTTCAACTTTATGATACACAGCAGAAGACATAGTAGCAATGAGCCTCCATCTTCATCATGTGCCACAGGCAGACATGTTGGAATGTAGACTCGAGATCCTACTACTCGTTCCTCATCCAAAAAACTTGCACGTTTGAATATGCAGCCCCAATAAAAGGGGTCAGTACAACAACGTACTGACAATTGACACATATTTGGTGGCTATTGTGAGAAGACTATACTACATGATATTTAGCTGGTGGATCTCATAGGCTAATTTGCATAAAGCCAATTTTATCCTATAATCCTTTGCAAAACTTTCTTTCAAAATTTTAGTTTATAAGGGTCGAAATAACCCCCATACGCTACATGTTAATTAGGCATGTAGTTCTAGGCAAAACTCAATAAAGTTGGAACATCAGAAACCACCACTCCTCGGAGTGTATGGCCCTGAGCTCTTGCCTAAGGGTTTCTAGTCAAGTTTTAAAGCATTCAGAAACGGTGATGAGATTCTTCCGTACATTCCATGACTTAGAGACTCAATTGTCCATAACCGAGGACACGGCTAAACGATTAGATTTGACACCCTACAGGGGTTGTGTACTTTCACCTTAACACTTATTTTACCCCAAAGAATAAAATAAGACAAGACCTTTGATACGTCTCAAACGTATCCATAATTTTTGATGCTCCATGCTTGTTTATACACCATTTGCTTTGTGTTTTGTTACACTTCGTGGTGTTTTCATGCATTTTCTGAAACTAACCTATTAACGAGATGCCACAGTGTCAGTTCCTTGTTTTCTGCTATTTTTGTGTTTCAGAAAAGCTACACAGGAAATATTCTTGGAATTGGACGAAACAAAAGCCAAACCTCCTATTTTTACCGAAGCTTCATGAAGACCGAAGATGAGACAGAGGGGGACCACAGGGCGGGCACACCCTAGGGTGGCGTGGCCTAGCCCTGGCCCATGCCACCAGGGGGTGAGGCCGCCTGGCCCACCTCCTGACGCCGCCCTTCCGCCTATATATTCCCCTCGACGGGAAAAACCTAAAGACCTGATCAATTTTCCTCGAAACAGACTACAAGCTGCCACCATCATCGACGCGAGATCGGGAGGATCCAGGAGCTCTTCCGGGCACCCTGCCAGAGAGGCGAATCCCTGCCGGAGGCCTTCTCCACCACCATGGTCGCCTCTGGAGTGATGTGTGAGTAGTCTACCTTGGACTACGGGTCCATAGCAGTAGCTAGATGGTCGTCTTCTCTACCATTTGCTTCATGTTTAGATCTTGTGAGCAGCCCTACATGAACAAGATCATCTTTGTGTAATTCTACATGTTGTGTTTGTTGGGATCCGATGAGTATTGGTACTATGTCAAGTTTATGTGCTGAATTATTATCTTTATGTTATCTCTATGTTGTTTATGATCTTGCATGCTCTCCGTTGCTAGTAGATATCTTGGCCGAGTAGATGCTAGTGACTCCAAGAGGGAGTATTTATGCTCGATAGTTGGGTTCATGCCTCTAGTAATCTGGGGGAGTGACAGAAACCTCTAAGGTTGTAGATGTGTTGTTGCCACTAGGGAGAAAACAACATTCTTGTGTTCAAGGACATTTGCATTGTTTACATTATGCACTTTGCTTAAGGCGATAATCTGTTGTTCGAAACTTAATACCCGATGGTTGCTCGGACGACATCCGGAGGGTGGATTATTAGTCATAGATGCAGTTGGATTACGGTCTATGTATTTTGCCGTAATGCCCAGAGTGAATTTCATAGTGATCCTCATGACATATGTACATTATCTTTATTCTATAAATTGCCCAACTGTAATTATTTTACCCAGCATGTTGTTATTTATCTTATGGAGAGACACCACTAGTGAACTGTGGACTCCGGTCCAATTTCCTTTACATTGCTATTAGCGTTTACTTTTACTCGCACTGTTTACTTTCTTGCATACTATTACCCTTTTACCACTCGATATGCTCAATCCTTTGTTTACAGCAAACCAGTAAGATTGACAACCTCATCGTAAGTTGGGGCAAAGTTCTTGGTTGTGTTGTGTGCAGGTTCCACGTTGCTGCTAGCGAAAAGCCATGCACCAGCATTTATCTGGCACCATTGCTGGAGTGTCGAAAAGCTAGCATGCATCAACCTTCGGAAGTGTGGCTCTTTCTCCTACTTGTTCGATAACCTTGGTTTCACAACTGAGGGAAGACTTCCTGCTGTGCTCATCATACCTTCCTCTTGGGGTTCCCAACGGGGTGTTATCTACACGCCATCAAGCATTTTTTTCGGGCGCCGTTGCCGGGGAGAAAGAAGATTTATGCAAGGGGAGTCTCTCATGCCCAATCTTTTACTTTAATATTGTTTTGCTTTACTTTATTTTTAATTGCATCATTTTATCAAAAATATAAAAAAAATAGTTCCTTTATAGTTGTTACTTTTACTTGCTTGATTTTTAGTCTTGCTAGAATGAGTAATCCTGAAGTTGAAGTTCGTACTTTTAAGCAACAAGGGGGAGAGAGTTTGAAAGATGCTTGGTACCGAATTAACAATGCTCATCATAGGTGTACAAAGAAGCATTCTACCATGATCCTCCTTAGAAATTTTTATGTTGGTATATCTAGTTGGAATAGGTACGTTCTTGATACTCTTGCAGGAGGTAATTTTCTGGGTACTCCCGCTTTGGAAGCATGCAATTTAATTGAAAGTTTAGTGGGAGTACCACCTATCCATGTTGTTAAAACTGAGGTCACTTTGGAGGAAGTTTTAGAAAAACTTAGCTCTTTAGAAAAAAGTTTGCCAAATATCCTTGATAACGCTAGCCAGGTTAATGAATCGATAGAAAGTATCGGTAAGAGAATCACCATTTTAGATGCTAGTACTACTCTTGATAGTCAAAACCTTAGGATTGGTAAACTAGAGGAGTCTATGGAAACTTTAAGTTCAATTTTCTCTTCTATTAAATTTAAGAAGGAGAACGCTTTTGTTGGAAAAGAATAAAAATTTATGTATGTTCCCAAGGTGTCTGTGCCAAAACCGCAGCATGTTTTTAAGATTGGTAAGACTTTTAGTTCAACTAAGAGAGACTTGCAGGTTGAATCATCTTCGAGAACTTCTAAAGTGCCTAGTGTGGTAAGTGGTGCTCTTGAGGAAACAATTGATCTTAATGCCTCATTTGATAATACTTGATTTGCACTTTCTGCGCCTAGCTCAAAGGCGTTAAAGAAAAGTACTCTTGGGAGATAACCCAATGTTTTCTTTTCAGTACTTTTTCTTTTCTTTGAGTCTTGGAAGTTATTACTACTGTAATGACCTCTCCTTATCATTTCTATTTTGTTGTTGTGCCAAGAAGAACCTCTAATTTGAGAGAGGTAAGATTTGGGGAAGTTGTTGTCCTAAAACAGATTTTGGTGCTGCACCATAAAAATTCGTGAAAATTCTCAGAATATCTTTTTGATCTGAAATTCATTGTGCATATGCCCCAAGTTATATCCAAACTTTTATTAGTTTTGCACTTTTCGATTTGAGTAACATAAGGTCCTCAAAAAATCGACCTTTATCAGCTGTTCTATTTTGACAGATTTCTGCCACTATTTGTGTTTGCCTCTCGATCGCTTTCTTTTTGAGTTCTTTTGATCACGGAACTTTTAAGGAAGTTGCTACAGTAGTATATGCTGTATATGTGGTATATTTGGGTTTGAAATTGAACCAAAAGGGTTGATTTACTATCATGTTTATGCTAACATTGCTAATAGAATTGTGTGAAGTTTTGTATGAAGGAAGTTTTCAAGTGTAGGGAACGGAGAGTGATGAGATGAGATGAGATGAAGTATGGACAAAAGCTCAAGCTTGGGGATGCCCATGTCACCCCAAGAAATATTCAAGAGGTACAAGCGTCAAATCTTGGGGATGCCCCTAAGGCACCCCTTCTTCATCGGCAAAAATCAGGTCACCTTTCAACACACTATATTTTTATTGCTTCATATTCTATGCGTTTTTCTTAGAGCGTCTTTACTTTTGCTTTCAATTTTCTTTTGTTTTGTTTGCTGCAATAAATGGTTGGACCCCAAAAAATTTCTTTTGGAGAACGCATACCTCGTTTTTCATTGCCAAGAACACTCTATTTTTCACTCCTATCGTTCAACGAGTGTTCTCTTTTTCTAGAACTGCGTTTAGCTTTCATTTTTCGCCTCGATTTTTGTTCAGATCTTGTTATATCTTTGCATCAAGGTGTATTTAGACTACTGGTTTATGTTGGTTTTCATCAAAAGAGTTGTCTCAAAAAGGTTTGAATGGTGTTGGAAAAGAGAAAAAGTTTCATGCAAAAAGTGGTACAAAAAGGGGCTTGTTTAGACTCCGGCTTAGACTTTTGCATGCCATGCTTGATGTCCTTTTGATAGTATGCTTAGTATTTTTTGCTGTAGCATGACTTGTCTCAAATGACTGAGATTGTTTAATGTGTTTTGAAAAAAATCATGCGTTGTTTTTATTATATGGAAGCATTTTATTGTGGTTTTCTCCTTGATGCTTTATTTGGGTTGACTTGGCGCATGCTTACAACATGTTTGACTCTAACAAGTCGCCATAAGCCTCTATGATCATTTGGTTTTTGACTTGTGATAACACTTTATGCTTCGATTTATGATGTTTTGTCACTATGCATGATTATGGCTGTTATTGCTCTCTTAGTTGGTCGCTCCCAGTCTTTTGCTAGCCTTCATTTTGTACTAAGTATGAGCTCTACTCATGCATCCAACTCCCAAAAACTAAGTCTTCCAATGTATCCACCATACATACCTATTAGCAATTTGCTATTCTAAGTACATTTGACTTGCTTTTATCTATCCTTCAAATTAAACTCTTTTTGGTGTTATGTGAAAATTAGTCAGTAAAGCTCTCACGAACCTGATGGCACACTTTACTTTTCTCGCTTTTAATAATTTTGACATTGTGGCTCTCTTATGTTGATATTATGCTTGCAAGTTGTAAGTTGGAAATTAGCCCAGCCATGCCGTCATGGGGCAAGATTTCAACATTGCACTTTCTCTCATTTGAGTTGATATCGTGATCTTTTGTTTATGGATACTCGCGATGTGAAACAAGTTGGGATCCTGCGAGTTCATGGATTTTGTATATCTGTTAGAGAAATGCCTGGGCCGCTAATCTAAGCCATGCATCATTCATGGTGGAAATTTACAGCATGCCCATAATGGACATTCGACGATGCATCTCACCATAAAAAGCTATACCAATGGTAAATAAAAGATATGTCAAGGTGTTCATTGTCTGTTTGTCTTGTCATTTTGATGTGGGCTTGTTCCATGTCATCGGGTAGGAGGTACCCCATTGGCGGTTCTCAATGATACGTGTATGCTTACAATGACAAGAGCTTGCTTGAATCTAAGTCGAGTAGCATGAGGTTTGGGTATTCGTACTTCACGGGACACGAGGTTTTCAACTTATGATTTTTTAAGCATATGCTTCATAATTGTACTCGCATTTACCTTAACCATTCAAGATGCCTATGATGGGAGCAATGAGAGCTCAAAGCTAGTAATTATCATAATTTTTGAAGGTTTATAAAACTTGCAATCACTGCTTCCCTCTGCGAAGGGCCTTTCTTTTACTTTTATGTTGAGTCTCCACCTTCTACCTTTATGCACCGTCTAAGAGAGCATAGTTGCCATTTTGAGTTTAATGTGCATAGTCCCAAAGTTTATCATTGATTGATTCTTGATTATGGTTTTGCTTGTTCTTAAATTATTTGTATCTAGTCGCCCTCTTAAACTTGAAGGTGTCCTATGCATTTATGTTTTGCTATTCCATGAGGGACAAGCTGAAAACAACTTTGCTATGTTTTTCTATATGATTTAAACACACGTTTGACTTTCGATGTTTCATTATTCATGATCTTTCATTTGTGTTACTTTTCATGTTATAACATGGTTGCTAAGTTTTTATTGTCAAGATTATGTCTCTTATGCCCATGTTTTAAGTTCTTTGATCCTAGCACTCAATGCTTTACATCGTTGATCAAGATTGTGATGGTGCATGTCACGTCAAAAATTATTCTTTTGTTATCACTTACCTACTCGAGGACGAGCAGGAGTTAAGCTTGGGGATGCTTGATATGTCTCAAACGTATCTATAATTTTTGATGCTCCATGCTTGTTTATACACCATTTGCTTTGTGTTTTGTTACACTTCGTGGCATTTTTATGCATTTTCCGGAACTAACCTATTAACGAGATGCCACAGTGCCAGTTCCCTTTTTTCTGATGTTTTTGTGTTTCAGAAAAGCTACACAGGAAATATTCTTAGAATTGGACGAAACAAAAGCTGAACCTCCTACTTTTACCAAAGCTTCGCGAAGACCGAAGATGAGACGGACACTACTAGGAAAACCCTTATCCATGGGCCCATTATCTATGGAGCACTAAGTTTCGGTGCTCCACGAATAAGTATTCGTAGCGCACCAAATATAGGTGCTCCACAGATATCATCTTACCCGTGGCGCACCGTGGAAAGGATGCGCCATGGATAAGTGGGCCCACCGAGCACCAGGGCCTGGGGTGTCAGGCCCCCATATCCGTGGCGCATGCATCTGGGGTGCGCCACGCATAATGTGCATACCCGTGGCGCACCACATATACATGCGCCACGGATATGTGTGGGCCCACCCTCTGGAAAAGGTGGCAGACATATCTGTGGAGCACCATTTTGAGGTGCGCCACGGGTATATATTTTTGTGGAGCACCATTTTGAGGTGCGCCACGGATATGCCGTACCTACCACCATAAAGGTGCCATTTCCCCCTACCTCCCACTCCAAGCCCTCACTCCCATAGATCTAGCTCTAGCTCTAGTTCCTCTTCTCTCTCCATCCCCATTTTCTTCAACTATTTCTCCATTTTAGGTAGCTAGCCAAAACTTGGATTTGGATAGATATGTAAGGGTTGACTTCCTCCTCCTCCCCTCCCACACATATATATATCTAGCTCTCCTCCCAACTAGCTAGCACATATCTTGTCTCCCTCAATAGTTTGGCTCTCCGCTCACGGATTCGTCGGTATAACTTGTCTAATAGGTGAGTATATGGTTGGATGAAAACATGTATGCTTGTTTCCTTGTGGCGGCCGATGCGCGGCGCACGTATGGCGGTATGTGATATATATGGCATATGTGCATGTTTTGTATGTGATCGAGAGGGGCATGGATGCTTGTGTATGGTTTGTGCAGGTACCGGCGCGTGGTGCATGGATGTTTGCCGAAATGTTGATTAATTTCTGTTTTGGCAAACTTTTGCACTACCCATATGTCCTATTTATAGGGAAGGTCATGCCGAATTTTTCTGGCGATATGACCATAAATTATTCTAAATATTCTCATTTGCTCCATACTGTGCAGGCAACGATGGTGCGCCACATGAGCGAAGGTATGGTGGCTAGATACAAGGAACGCGCGATGGCCGTCATGATTCGGAACAACATGTCCGAGATAAGATGTCCTTGTCATAGATGCAACCTCAGGGCCCTAATCAAGCCTGATTCCGGTACATTGGAGAAGCACTTGCTCATGAGTGGTTTCATGAAAGGCTACATTGACGAGGACGTCAACAACGGGCCCCCGCCGACAGGAAATGGTGACGTGGGAGGCCAACGAGAAGGCGAAGAGTCACCCAGACATGATGAAGGAGATGCGGGACATGATGATGACACCGGATCTGATGGTGGTGGAGAAGACGCAGACATGGAGACACCGCTAACTTCAGCCTTGCGGGACCCTCATGTTCAAGAAATGCTCCTCACAGAGACAAGCAACGCCAAAGCTGTTGCCCATGAGAAAGACAAGCTAGAGCAAATGTAGAAAGATGGGAAAACTCCGTTGTATCCTGGGTGCCGGCCCGGGGATACACGCCTGAACGTAACCCTCAAAGCTTTGGAGATGAAGGTGCAACACAAATGGACCGACGTTAGCTTCGACGATAACATGGCATACTGGCACGAGAAGCTTCCCGAAGGGAACACATTGCCAAGGAGTACCGAGGAGGCCAAGAAAGTCGTGTCCCCTCTCGATCTACCGCACGTGAAGTATGACGCATGCATCAATGATTGCGCACTTTATCGGGACGAGTACAAGGAACTAACCACATGCCCGGTGTGCGGCCAATCACGATACAAGAGAGGGAACAGGAAAGTTCCTCGAAAAGTAGTATGGTACTTTCCTATCACCCCCCGTCTGAAGCGGTATTTCGTAGACCCTAAGGAAGCGAAGCTCATGCAATGGCACGCGGAAAGGGAGAAGCCCAGAGATGATCCGGAGAAGGGCATGATCCTGACACACCCTGCGGACGCTAGCTAGTGGCTCGCGTTGGACATGGAAGACGGTTTCGGGGACGATGCCAGGAATGTTAGGCTGGGTATGAGCACAGATGGACTCAATCCCTTCGGCAACCAGAGTAGCACGCATAGCACCTGGCCCGTCTTTGTATGGCCGTACAACCTTCCCCCCTGGCTGTGCACCAAGCAGAGGTACGTACACATGAGTATTCTTATTCAGGGGCCGAAACAACCGGGTATCGACATGCACCTGTATCTCGAGCTGTTGAAAGAGGAGTTAGCCATGTTGTGGGAGACGCCGGCACGTACGTGGGACACCTACAAAGGAGAGTATTTTGGTCTGAGAGCCGCATTGCTCGCGACGGTGCAGGACTATCCTGGATATGCATATGTCTCTTGCCAGGTGGCCCACGGACACAATGCATGTGTCAGGTGCATGGATAAAACGTCGCATGTCCAGCTACCGAAGGACCCCGGTTCTTCGAAAACCGTGTTCCCTGGCATTCGAAAGTGGCTTCCCACCGATCATCCTTGGAGAAAATGCATAGATCTGTTCTATGGTAGTGAGGAGCTCGAAACATCCCCACCTATTTATAATGGAGAGGATATCAATGATGCGCTAGAAGAATGGGAAGCGTGCCCCACGCCGGGAAAGAAGCGTCCGAGGGTAAAGCCGCTGCGAGGTGTATGGAAAGCGAGGTCCGTTTTCTGGGACCTGTTGTACTGGAAATACCTCCACACGCCTCATAGCCTTGATCTCATGCACATCACGAAGAACGTGTGCGAGAGTCTAGTTGCCACTATCATCAACATGCCGGAGAAAACCAAAGATGGGCCAAAGGCAAGAAACGACCTGATCAAGCTGGGCATCAGGAAAGAACTTCATGGAGGACGCCCCGATGATGCTGATGATGATGAGACGTAGGTGGATACTCAAGGTCATATGCGCAAAAAGGCCAAGAGAAATGACTACTACTACCCACCTTCCTGCTTCACTCTTAGTGAGCCGGAGCTCCACCAGTTTTTCAGCGTCCTCCTAGGAGTCAAGCTTCCTACTGGTTACGGAGGGAAGATATCACGATACCTGGACGAAACGAAGAAGAGGTTCTCCGGGATGAAATTTCACGACTACCACATGCTGATGATGCAGATACTTCCAGTAGCGCTCCGAGGGATCATGGACGAGCACGTACGTGAGACGCTGTTTGGCCTCTGCAACGTTTTCGACGTCCTCTCTAGGAAGTCGATTGGCATGAAGCAGCTCGAAAGGCTACAAGGTGAGATCGTCATGATACTATGCGAGCTCGAGATTTACTTCCCCCCCCCCCCCCGCGTTCCACGACATCATGGTGCATCTGCTCGTCCACGTGGTGGATGATGTCATCCACCTCGGGCCGCCATTCCTCCACAACATGATGTCGTTCGAAAAGCTGAACGGCGTTCTCAAAGGCTATGTTCGCAATAGGGCGCGTCCGGATGGAAGCATAGCCAAGGGCTTCCTATCCTACGAGTGCATATCGTTCTGCCAGAATTATCTACAAAACGAGGACGAGGACGTCCCTATTGGTCTGCCTATCAGGAGGCACCTCGGCAGGATCCATGGGTTTGGTCACCGCGATGGATTCATCCCCATGCACGTCGTCTTCCAAGCCCGACAACCAGACTTTGACAGGGCACACCGAGTCGCGCTACAACACCTTGAATTGGTCGAACCTTGGGTGTTAGAGCACAAAAGCTTCATTGAGAAGAAGTTCAGTGACACAGGCAGACGGAGGATGAAGGGAGACGTAACTAGAGAGCACAACTCTAGCTTTACGCGTTGGTTCAAGGAAAAGCTACTCCAGCTTCATCATGGTAACATGCCTTCCACGGAAGAGTAAAAACTCGTATTCTTCTTGTCATAGGGCCCCGCGATGAACGTGAGGACCTATCAGGCGTACGACATCAATGGTTACACATTCTACACCGAGAAAAAGGACCATAGTAGCGAACACCAGAACTCGGGGGTCACGATGCTGTCCTACGCGGACGAGGAATCCACCGTCAATGAAAGGTTCTTCGGGAGGATCGAGGAGATCTGGGAACTCAACTACTGTGGAGAGAAGATGTCGATGTTTCGGGTCAGATGGGCCAAGAACGTCAAAAAAGAAGGTCGGTACTTCACCACCATGGTCATACCCGAAGCCAAATCCAGCGCGAACGTCCAGGCGAAAAATGAGCCATGGGTACTGGCGAGCCAGGTTGATCAATGCTTCTTCATTACCGACCCGGTAAGGCCTAGCCGCGTTGTCGTTAGGAGGGGAAAAAGGAGCATCATCGGAATGGAGGGAGCAGCCACCGAGCAAGACTTCGACAAGTACGGCGATCCCAAGATAGAAGAGAAATTTGACAAGTACTTCGACAGGCCTAGTGATGCCGCTGGAAGAAGGAAGACCACCCTACCCGCTAAAGGATGCCCGTACACGAGAAGAAATCCCCATGTTTCTGGGCTCAATTATTCAACCGCGACAAAGAAGGGCAAGAAGATCGTGATGAGTCGACGACGGTAGCTCGTTCGGAATCGACATCGGACAACATGTGTCATTTTTTGGAGGAACAATCATAGAAATGATTTTTGGTTTTTTGTAACAATGATCATATATATGATATATGATTCATATGGTTTTTTGTAACAATGATATGATATATAGATGTCGAACTGGTACTATTTAAAAATTATAATTTTTATAATAAGCAAATGTTATTTATTGCAATATAGTAATTTTGAACTTTGTGAAATACAGTTTTTGTAAAAAGAAAAAAGGGTGGGAGGTCCAGGGTTCGAACCTAGCACCTCCCCAAACAGACAGCGCGTGTTACCCAGAACCACTAGGCTATGGCGAGATTATTGTCTAGATGGCACTTCGGCCTGTTTTGAACTATCGCCCCGTGGGATGCGCCACGCATAAGCCCATTATCGGGGTAAAACGGTTCGCCCCAGCCCCTGTCTTCTCTCCCACACTCTCCCGAACCCTAGCCGCCGCGCTCGCCTCCGCTCTGAGCCGCCGCGCTCACCTCCGCTCCACCGCCCTCGCCTCCGCTACGCCGCGCCGTGCTCGCCTCCGCTCCGAGCCACCGCGCTCGCCTCCGCTCCACCGCCCTCGCCTCCTCTACGCCACGCCGTGCACGCCTGTGGAGGAGCCGTCTGTGGAGGAGTCGCGCAGGAGGAGGAGGTCACCGTCTGTGGAGGAGCCGCCGCGGAGAAGGAGGAGGTCGCCGTCTGTGGAGGAGCCACCGCGGAGGAGGAGTAGGTCGCCGTCTTCCCCGACCTCGCTGTCTTCCCCTCTTCCCCGCCTCGGTGAGCGCCCACCTTCCCCTCTTCCCTCTGCTTCCATGATCCCAGAATCACTCCCTCTGCTTCCATAATCCCAAGGCGTGACCTAAAGTCAAATTTAATTTTGACCAAGAACTTCACTAAGAAATTGTGAGTTATATGATACAAATTTTATATCACTGTATGCATATTTGGGAACACTTTCCAACAGAAAGAAATCATGAGATTCGAACATGCATAATTTGCATTTTAGATATTCCTTGTTTTGTGGAGAATCACTTCGGCCAATATACTTAATTTGTTGATGTGCTGGGATAGACCTAATAAAAAAATATGTGACTGCTAGGTTCTTACTATGAGCATTCGTGTTAATATGTGACTGTTAGGTTCATATTAATATAACACTGTCATTCATGTTAATATGTGACTGCTAGGTTCTTACTATGAGCATGTTCTTACTCTGTGAGTTCAGTTAACTTTTTGCTACACAAAAATGATACTAAGTGTGCCTCTGGCGTGTGAGTTCAGTTAACTGAACTTTGTTTAAAGTTCAGAACTACAATCTTTCTTAGGGTTGATTAACTAGGTATGCTTGTTGTAGCATGATTAAGTAACCTAGTTATAATTTTTGTTCTTATACTGTGAGCATGTTCTTATACTGTGATGATATACTATGAGCATGTTCTTATACTATGATAATATACTGTGAGCATGTTCTTATACTGTGAGCATGTTCTTATACTGTGAGCAACAATACTGTGAGCATGTTCTTTTGTGTGAATTGTTTACAGGTTTTTGAAAATGAGTGCCTATTACTCCCGAAATGTTGATTGATTTCTGTTTTGGTGAGAAATAGGCACTCCTAGGTAGCCATTTATAGGGGAGGTGCTATCGAATTTTCCGATCGATTATTTGTTGTACTAAACATTTTTCTCTCTGCTTTTAGGTACGCCTCCGCCGCCATGGTGCGCCGCAAGATCACCACGTACGCCATGATGAGACGACGCCCACCACCACCCCCTCCCCCTCTGATGCCGCCTCCAACGCCGCCACCTCCAGCGTCCGACGGCGAGGAGGAAGAAGTCCCCAAGGTGGACTACCCGGAGGACGAAGAAGAGAACGACCGCCTGGAGGCGGAAGCCCAGGCGGAGATCGACGACATGGAGTGGGCCATCTCGAACCCCGAGAATGAAGAACAGGCGGCCATCCACGCCTCATGGCGTTCTCTGCGGATGGAGAACAAGGAGGCGGCGCTCGACGACGAGCTCGACGGCCGACTTCTTGAGTCGGGGCTCAAGAAGTCACACGACCGCCACACGACGGAGGAGGGAGCATGCGGCTTCATGGAGTTGGAGCGGCGGCGCCTCTTGGCGCTGCTCGTGGAGGACTTTGGTCGCCTCCACAAGATTGTGGAGGATGACTTCCTCCCCGCCCCCGCCGCCGCACGAGATGCTCGATCGGGCCTAGTGGCGACGAAGAAGGGGGCCAACGATGACGAGGCGGGCCCCTCCAGGCGCTAGAACCTTTTTTCGTATTATGAACTTCTTATTGCTGCAATGTTGCAAAATATGCTAAAAAGAATTTTAATATGTCTTGTAGAATTTTAATCAATATTGTTTAGGATGTGTTCGGTTTGGGAATCGGAGGGGACGGAACGGAATGGTTCCATTCCGAAGTCACGGGACGGTTCCATTCCGTTCCATTCCGGTGTTCGGTAGCACTAAAATGAGATGAAATGGAATGGTCAACTAATTTAGGATTAGTAATTTAATTAGCAATAATTTAAAATAGAAAATAGTTTTGAATAGTCCCGGTTCATATTTTTCATATTTTTTGTTGTCATTCCTTTCGTTGCATAACATATATACTACATGTCTATAGAGAGATGGCGAAGTGGTACGTGGTGTACAGTGGTCGGGTTCCAGGAGTCGAGGAGTGGGAGGACTGCCATGCACAGGTGACCAACTTCAGCGGCACATGTGTGTGTACTATCCTAGTGTTGTTTTCGAACTATTGTTGGACATGTGTGTGTAAACCTTAACTTGCCGAGGCTCGTAATGCCTTGACGATCGATGTTGGACTTGCTTATATATGATCGATCGTCATCCATGCTATGTTTTATTCTAGGCTTATGAATCCTTGCCATAGTATTTGTGATCATGCAAGCATGTTTTTGCACTTTGTCATTCCTTTCGTTGCATAACATATATACTACATGTCTATAGAGAGATGGCGAAGTGGTACGTGGTGTACAGTGGTCGGGTTCCAGGAGTCTACGAGGAGTGTGGGAGGACTGCCAGGCACAGGTGACCAACTTCAGCGGCAACTGCTACAAAGGGTACAAGACAAGAGAGCTCGCGGTCTCCAAGTGGAGGAGACACGTGTGGAAGAAGAATCAGATGAAGTTCTTGATCATGGTCTCGATCTTGCTCATCGTCGTCGCCGGTGTGATCTATTCGTTCATATAGTAGTCTAGATGATATGTAACTCCATATATAATATGTAGTGATCAAAGTTGTACTTAACTTGTGTAATGATTCGACACTTGACTTCATATTGATGTATTTCGACACTTGGCTTTATATTGATGTCTTCCGACACTTGACTTCATATTGATGTATTTTGGTGAATTCCAGTGTTACTGATGTGTATATTTTTGCATTTCTGCTGTATACTATATATTTTTGTGTTGTATACTATGTATTTCTGCTGTATTCTCGAAAAAAATACAAATAGAAAACATACCAGTGGAGCACCAATTGGGTGCGCCGCAGATATTATGCGTGGCGCACCCCTCCTAGGTGCTCCACGGATAGGAGACTTAACCGTGGCGCACGTGGGCGTGCGCCACTGGTAATAAATACCAGTGGCTTGATATGCGTGGCGCACCACAGGTGCACCACTAAAGCCCAAATAGGTGCGCCACAGATAAGGGTTTCCCTAGTAGTGGGAGGGGGGCCACAGTCCAGCCACACCCTAGGGTGGCGCGGCCTAGCCCTAGCCCACGCCACCAGGGGTGAGGCCACCTGGACCACCTCCTGACGCCGCCCTTCCACATATATATTCCCCTCGATGGGAAAAACCTAATGACCCAATCAATTTTCCTCAAAACATACTGCAAGCCGCCGCCGTCGTCAATGCGAGATCGGGAGGATCCAGGAGCTCTTCCCGGCACCCTGCCGGAGGCCTTCTCTACCACCATGGTCGCCTCCGGAGTGATGTGTGAGTAGTCTACCTTGGACTATGGGTCCATAGCAGTAGCTAGATGGTCGTCTTCTCCACCATGTGCTTCATGTTTAGATCTTGTGAGCTGCCCTACATGATCAAGATCATCTTTGTGTAATTCTACATGTTGTGTTTGTTGGGATCCGATGAGTATTGGTACTATGTCAAGTTGATGTGCTGAATTATTATCTTTATGTTATCTCTATGTTGTTTATGATCTTGCATGCTCTCCGTTGCTAGTAGATATCTTGGACGAGTAGATGCTAGTGACTCCAAGAGGGAGTATTTATGCTCGATAGTTGGGTTCATGCCTCTAGTAATCTGGGGGAGTGACAGAAACCTCTAAGGTTGTAGATGTGTTGTTGCCACTAAGGAGAAAACAACATTCTTGTGTTTCAGGACATTTGCATTGTTTATATTACGCACTTTGCTTAAGACGATAATCTATTGTTGGCAACTTAATACCCGATGGTTGCTCGGATGACATCCGAAGGGTGGATTATTAGTCATAGATGCAGTTGGATTACGGTCTATGTATTTTGTCGTAATGCCTAGAGTGAATTTCATAGTGATCCTCATGACATATGTACGTTATCTTTATTCTATCAATTGTCCAATTGTAATTTGTTTACCCAGCATGTTGTTATTTATCTTATGGAGTAGTGAACTATGGACCCCGGTCCAATTTCCTTTACATTGCTATTACCGTTTACTTTTACTCGCATTGTTTACTTTCTTTCATACTATTACCCTTTTACCACTCGATACGATCAATCCTTTGTTTACAACAAACCGGTGAGATTGACAACCTCATCGTAAGTTGGGGCACAGTTCTTGGTTGTGTTGTGTGCAGGTTCCACGTTGCTGCTAGAGAAAAGCCATGCACCAACATTTATCTGGCGCCATTGCTGGAGTGTCACAAAGCTAGCGTGCATCAACCTTCGAAAGTGTGGCTCTTTCTCCTACTGGTTCGATAACCTTGGTTTCACAACTGAGGGAAGACTTGCTGCTGTGCTCATCATACCTTCCTCTTGGGATTCCCAACGGGGAGTTATCTACACGCCATCAACCTTTCTGAAGAAGCATTCAACCAAACTAGTCTGACCGTGCCCCCTATAATTCTGCTACCACCTCGTGTCAGTCCCTCTTGGTTGAACCCTTACAATTTATGTCGTGGGGATGACTTAGGGGGCGCACCACGGACCGGGCAATATGCCGGCTGGCGTCCCAGGAGTCTCCACGGCTTCAGCACGAGAAGACCAGCTCTGCCCGAAGGGCCGGCTGCGCCGGCAGCCGGCTGGCGACTCCGCAGAGGAGAACTGGAGCCGGGCGATGGAGACAAAACTCCCCAACGGCTGTTTAGCCAAAAGCGGAACGGCCCCGACAAGATCGTCAGGGGCGCAGGATAGAAGTGACGAGCGCCACGACCGCGTCCAACCAATGAGAGATCGAAGACCCTTCCCCACGACGGGATCTGAGGCAGAGGAGAGGGGATATGCCCCCCCCCCAGATGCCGGTCCATGGGGAAAGGCACTTTATAAAGTGCCTTTGCCAGAGCAGGGTCAGAGGATCACGCCAAGGACACCGCCGCCGGGGAGCCGGCAGCCGGTCGAATCGCCACCTAAACCTGTAACCAGGCCCCCGTCTATATAAGGGGGCCTGGACCCTTAGCGTAGGGGAGATCGGATCTTCTTCTTCCTCCTCTAGCCGAACAGCTCGAGGAGCACTGTAATCACTACTACTCAATCAATACGAAGCAGGCAGGAAGTAGGGGTTTACCTCCAACCGGGAGGGCCCTGAACCTGGGTAAACCATGGTGTCTCTGTTGGCACAATCCCGAGCTAGACCCATCGTCACCAACGTCGAGCCCCTCCGATAAGCCACCCCATGGCTACTGTCTCTAAATTCCCACGACAGTTGGCGCCCACCGTGGGGCAAATCGCGGTGGCGAGCGGAGTCAAGTTCCGGCCGGGACCCTCCGGCGAGAAGGTCGCCTCCGGCCTCGTCTGGAGGTTCGGCACCATCAACTGCGTCGACGACAACTTGGCCCACTTCAAGAACGGCTTCGGCAACAGCGGCTCCTTCCTCGACGTCGGCAGCCACTGCTTCTACGTCGCCAAGCCCTTCCCGGAGGAGATCACCGACGTCTTCGACTCCCTCTGCGACGGAGGCTCGAGCTGCGGTGAAAGCAGCAACCTTGGCGCCGTGGTCGAGGTGATGACCCTGGGAGAGGATGAGGGTGGTGACCTACCGCGCCCCGAGCGCCCGTCGCTCGAGCGCCCACCTCCTCAGGAGCAAGACGCTCCACTCCCAGAGCGGGACGCCCTGGACGTCTCCGCGGTGGACCTGCGCGCTCCCCTCGACCGTGTCATCGATCCTGCCCGGGTCGCCGAGGCCCTGGAGCGGACGCGCCTCGTTCTCCTTGGCAAGGTGGCTGAGGACGAGGCCAACCGGCGCCGCGCGAGCACCACGCTCGGCGAGTTCTACGACACGCATGGAGACGCACCGACCGAGCCCGCTCGTAACTCGTACCTCAGCTTCGCCACCGTCATCCCCGGCCAGATCCAGCGGTCGCCGTCGGCAAGCCGAGGCTGCAGAGGGCGTGGACAGGGCGGCCGAGCTCCAAGTGGCAATGCCCAAGGCCACCGCCCCCAGCAGGGCGGCGGAGCAAGCAGTCCACGCTTGATCGCGGAGTCAGCGCCAGGGTCGGAGTCCCAGACTCGCCCTCCGGCGCTGCACATCCACCTGTGGCTCGACCACGTCAAGACATCCTTTAGGGGACCTGCTAGCTCAAAGCGAGCGGCTTCAGACCAAGGAGGCCCGGGGGCTGCAGGCAGCGGTCATGGGCGCAAAGAGGGCAAGTACACCCTCGATGCTGCACTTGATTAGCCATGCAAATTCCACACCTCCCCGGGCAGGGAAGCAACCCACTCCACGCGTCAGTGCCGTTTCATGAGAGAGCTGGAGCAGCGTGCTCGGCAGATCCCCGATACGTCGCAGGCTCAACCGGCCGGAGGTCAGGAGGACCAACAGCGCGACCCGGCTGGAGGCGAGCCGGATCAAGATGATGACTTCCCGATAGATGTGGAGCAGTATCACATCTTCACTACCCCCGGCAAGGACAAGAGGAGCGACCTTTGGCATGAAACAGAGGTGAACGCCGTAATGCCTGCAGAGCCCCAGTTCATGCACTGGTCCGAGGCGGCCATTACCTGGGGACGCGAGGACCACCCGAGGTTGATGCCCAGCCCTGGAGAGTACGCTCTAGTCGTGGATCCTGTCGTGTGTTCCGATACGCACATGTGCCGTTTCTCCCGCGTGCTCGTCGATGGCGGTAGTAGTATCAACCTTCTTTACCGAAGCTCTCTGGAGAAGTTGGGCATCCCGCTTGCTCAGCTGAAACCTAGCCGGCTCACCTTCCATGGCATCGTGCCTGGGCATTCTTGCACCCCTTTGGGCAAGGTGCAGCTGGAGGTTCTCTTTGGGAAGAAGGGGAATAGCCGCCGCGAGCCCATCTGGTTTGAGGTGGTGGACATCAGCAGTCCCTACCACGCGCTACTAGGTCGCCCAGCCCTGGCCAAGTTCATGGCGGTTCCGCACTACGCTTATCTAAAGATGAAGCTCCCAGGGCCCAGAGGTGTGATCACAGTCTCGGGAAACTTCAAGAAGTCCCTGGCCTGCGCAAAGGAGAGCTCGCAGCTGGCAGAGGCGTTGGTTGTCGCCGAGGAGAAGAGGCAGCTTCTGCATCGTGTGGAGCTGACCCAGCAAGACGTACCGGTTCGCCAGTCGCCTGTGGAGCAATTCAAGCCAGCCAACGACACCAAGAAGATCCTGCTGGACGAGAGCGACCCCTCCAAGTACGTCATCATCGGCACCGGCTTGTCTGCCAAATAGGAAAGCGAGCTCACCAGCTTCCTCCGTGAGAATCGGGACATCTTCGCATGGTCTCCAAAGAACATGCCTGGTGTGCCGAGGGAGCTGGCTGAGCACGCACTTAACGTCAGGCCGGACGCCAAGCCGGTCAAGCAGCCATTGCGGCGGTTCGCAGAAGAAAAGAGAAAAGCTATTGGCGAGGAAATTGCCCGGCTCCTTGCAGCCGGCTTCATCATGGAAGTGTTTTACCCTGACTGGCTCGCGAACCCAGTTTTGGTTCTGAAGAAGAATAACACTTGGCGAATGTGTATCGACTACACCAGCCTCAACAAGGCCTGCCCCAAGGATCCTTTTGCGCTGCCACGAATTGACCAGGTGATCGACTCCACAGCCGGCTGTGACCTGTTGACATTCCTGGACGCCTATTCAGGCTACCATCAGATCCCGCTCTTCCAGCCGGATCAGATCAAGACCTCCTTCATCACCTCGTACAGAGCCTACTGCTACGTTACCATGCCGTTCGGCTTGAAGAACGCTGGAGCCACTTACCAGCGAACTATGCAGCGATGTCTGCAGGAGCAGATTGGGAGGAACATGCACGATTATGTGGACGACGTGGTGGTGAAGACCAAGCAGAGCGGCACGCTCCTGGACGATCTCAAGGAGACTTTCACCAACTTGCGGCGCTATCGCATGAAACTCAAACCTGAGAAGTGCACCTTTGGTGTGCCGGCTGGGCAGCTCCTAGGTTACATCGTCTCCCAGCGAGGGATCGAGGCTAACCCCTCGAAGATAAAAGCCATCGAGGCCCTAGAGAAGCCCACCCAACTCAGAGATGTGCAGAAGTTCGCTGGATGTTTGGCCTCACTTAGCCGGTTCGTCAGCCGGCTCGGGGAGAAGGCCATGCCGCTGTACCAGCTGATGAAGAAGACGGACCACTTCGCTTGGTCCCAGCGCGCTGACGACGCCTTCAACGACTTCAAGCGAGCCTTATCCACCGCGCCAATCCTGGTAGCGCCGGCTCCTCGGGAGCCAATGCTGCTCTACATCGCAGCAACCCCACGCGTCATCAGCGTGGTGATCGTGGTGGAGCGCACCGAGGAAGGCAAAGAGCTGCCGGTTCAGCGCCCGGTGTACTACTTGAGTGAGGTGCTCACTCTCTCCAAGCAGAACTACCCGCACTACCAGAAGGTCGCGTACGGCGTGTACATGGCGGCCAAGAAGCTAAAGCATTACTTCGAGGAGCACCCGATCACGGTGGTGAGCACCACACCGCTCTCGGAGATCATCGGGTGTGTTGGGGATATACCGAATAGGTATACCAGCGACGTAGTCCTAAATCAGCAAGCCAGGGTGGCCCATCAGGGGTGGTATGGCGGATTCGCCATACCGGGCGGCCCAGTTGCTGAAGATGGCACGGCGGTGCCAGACGCAGGCGCTTATGGCGGATCCGGAGACAGGCCTATGGCGGGCTACTGGCGGCGAGCTTATGGCGGATCCGCATGACGGCCCATGGCGGGTAACCTTGTAGCGCACACATAGGACTTAGTCTAGGACTCCAAGTTGTATCCGCTCCGGTACCAACGTGTAGCCCACGCCAGGCGCCTTTATAAGCCCGGCGTGGAGCAGCCCTTGAGGCAAGAGACCAAGCTTACGGCCAATCGCATAGCGAAATAGCCAACCTCATCATTGTAACCGAGCACTTGTTGCCTTATAGTGAATTATAGCAGCACGCAGGGTCTCGCCACCGTTGCGGGATCTGAAGCTGGGTAAACTCGTGCTACCACCGTCCTGGATCGCTCCTCCGTGTTCACCCCCTTCCACAAACCGCCATATCCCTACCCCTATGACAGATCTGTTGACGAAACCACGACAGTTGGCGCCCACCGTGGGGCGTAGCGCGTCTGGAGCGCGGATCCAGGCGGGATCCGCCTTCACAGGCATCGGCGACACCGTCGCCATCGGGCGCGTCCTCTACGATTCCGGCTTCCCCATCCTCCCAGCGGATAACCTCTGGGTCTCGGCTAGAGAAGACCCTGCTCGATTCACCGTCATCCCAATCGGAGATATCCATATCTTCATTGGAGAGACAAACCCTACCCCCGCTACGGAAACCAATTTCCGGCGGATCGGTACGGCTGAGACCCCCAAACGGACCGCTTTCGAGCTGGATACGGAGGACTCATCTGATCTGGAAGTTTCTAAGATGCCCAGATCGGATCTGAAAAATAATCCCACCCAGCCCGCCCTAGAGGTAGAGGAAGTGGTGGAAGACCACAGTGAATCCGCCATGAGCAATCTGGCGTTAGAGACACCGCGGTACTGCCTTGTTGCGTTCGCAGGTATCACTTCGGGATCTACCTCCAATGGAGAAGATAGCCCAGGTGAATCCATCCTAGAGGCACTTAACAAAAGTGGTGAATCGGATGACTGGGATAGCAAAGGCTATGAGTCTGACCATTACGATGCCGCCATGAGGAAACTCGAGGCGGAATTGGCGCAGCAGGCACTTGAAGAGCAACACGCAGCGGCCAAGCAGGTGTTTGTCACCAACAAAGGAGATGATGCTGGGCAGACAACCGGTGATCCGCCATCTCAGGCAGTCCACGACGGAGATGTCGGCAATGAGCAGGGTAACCCGCCACCAGCCGCCGATCCCGCCACGGAGCAACTTCCCGAGATTCATGGCGGGCCCAGGCCGTTACCCGCCATCCCCGAGGACCAGCACCAAGAAGACTTCACGACCCCGCTAGATAAGGTCGTCTACAAAACTCTGGCAGATCCAATCACCCCTGACTATGTCAGAGATGTGAACAATCTCGAGAAGAAGAGGCGAGCACTCCTCAAGGAAGCAAAGCGAGTCGAGAAGATGGGCCAGCAGGTTGATGACGACATTGCTAAAGCTCAGGACACGCTGAAGCGCGCAAGGAACATGGAAGAGAAGTATGCCACTCTCATTCAGAACCAGATCAACGAGGGAGGCGACCCGTAGCTGGTACGAAACCTTGAGTTCACCGTACCAACAGCGGAAACTCTGGCCAGGATGTACATCAAGAATCCGCCATACATGGACAAAAACCACGATGAAGTTAGGGCTACGCCCATCGAAAACATCGTGGCCGCAAAGGAGCTATTGGAGCATAACAAGAGTCCAGCAGCTCTGGAGACAGCAGTTAAACTGATGACCAAAGCATTAGTGCAGCAGGAAAAGGCTACGTCGTCACGACGGCTCGAATCTGATCCTGCGCTATGCAGGTCCAGTACTGCGTCTAAAGCTCAGGGAGCTGGCAATAACGGTGGTCGTCCTGACAACGAGTCTCATACCAGATCCTCGGAGATCCGAAGAAGAGAAGCTCGCAATCGGAGACACGCCATCCCAATATCCTCCGATGACGACAAACCGCATGGCAAAGGCCCACAGAGAAATCCATCGCCACCCCGCAAGAATTACCCGGCTTACGGATACCAACAAACCACCGCTGCTCCTCGCCATAAGACCAACATGCCACTCCCAAAGCACAGGACGTTTGAAGTCCCTAAGGGAGGAATCGTCATAATCGACAATGATGGCAAACGAGGACGAAGCCGTGACGCTGGACGCAGAGACGATCCGCCACGACGGGAAAACAGCAGGGATGGCGGATCCAAGAGAAGGGACCGATCTCGCCATGACGACGGCGCGCATCGTAACGGTGACAAGGATAAGCATCGCTCCACTCGCCGCCACGATGACAAAGGGCAAGGCTCCCGCCGCCATGACGATGACCCATCACGAAGAACGGATGGAAGTCGTAGCTGCAGAGAACAGTCGCAGGACGGCGAGAGTAAGCGCAGACGTGACCCTTCGCCATCCCCACCAGGGAGCCCCCATGGTGGCGGTGGTGGTGGCGGGCCAGCAAGGTCGCGCAACTCCCGCAAAGATCCGCCGAACCAGAAGCCCTACGATGCCCGTACCCATCTAAACGAGATTGCCAAGTCTCAAACTGCCTTCTTCCTCGGCCCAAAGTGCTTTGGACCCCGGATTCGTGACGAGCCCATCCCGTATGGGTTCAAAATCGAGAAAAATATCCGCCAGTACAATGGAGTCGATAGGCCTTTGACCTGGCTACAAGACTACTTCAACGCAGTACAATTCGCCGGGGGATCTCCCAACGTCGCTGTCCGCTATTTGCCCCTGATGCTATCTGGCACTGCGAGGCAGTGGATCAATGACCTGGCAGAAAACTCCATCCAAACCTGGTTCGATATGCAAACTGCGTTCACGGAAAATTTCGAGGGGACTTACAAGAGACCCCACAACATTGGTGACCTCCAACGGTGCCGACGAGCCGACGACGAGACCTCCCGAACCTTCCTCGCGCGATGGCTGGATATGAAGAACTCCTGTGAGGGGGTTACTGACGAATCCGCCATCCTCGCGTTTATTGACAGTTTGGAGAGAGGCCAACTGCTCCGCCATCGCCTGTTGCGGGAAAGGAACGAAGGGAAATTGACCCTAAATTACATGATCACCATTGCAAGTAACTACGCGGCCGCCGACGATGACGCCCGCGAATCTCTGAAGGCTTCCGCCATCCAGAACACTGGAAAGCGGAATAGCAGCAATAAACGGAAGAATCCGCCAGAAGAGCCGCAGGCCCCGGAGATGGTGGCCACAACCTTCGCTGACAAGGGTCAAAACAGCCAGCGCGGCAGGGGACGCGGAGGTGGCGGTGGCCAGCCGCGGAGTTCTGCAACTCCCGCTTCGGCGCCATCCGCCCCCGTGTCTTACAACGAATACCGCGACATGCCATGTTTTGCCCATCGTGACGCCTCGGGAAAGTGCAATCACACCAACCGGAACTGCAAGTTTGTCAACGACCTCAAGGCGGATCAAGAAGCTGGCTTCAAACGCAGCCGGCGACAAAGGCCTCGTGGCAAAGGAAAAGCGGATAAAGACAAGGAGTCTAGGGATGGCAGTGATATGGATGAAGACCCCGCGCCCAAACCCGCCGAAAAGGCAGAGGGTGGTGCTGGCAAGGGTAACCCAATCAAGGACAAAAAAGGTGCCTTTCACACATTCCTTGGACCCCCCATGGCTAAGGCTCAGAGAGCTGCTATGCGCTCCCTTAATGCCACCATGCCAAAAATCCGCCAGTACGTCCGATGGTCCGAAGTACCGGTGCACTGGAGCCGCGATGATCATCCAGAGCACATCCCAGATGGCTATTACACCATGGTGGTATGCCCTGTAATCCATGGCTACGAGTTCTCCAAATGCTTAATGGATGGCGGGAGCAGCCTGAACATCATGTACGTGGAAACGCTGACAAAGCTCGGCCTCACCAAGACCCAACTCCGCCATAGCGCGGTCACCTTTTATGGGGTGGTTCCTGGTCGCCAGGCCAAGTCCCTCGGGTCCATCACGCTCAAGGTCGCCTTCGGTAGCGAGGATAACTACAGAGAAGAGCCCATAACCTTTGAGGTGGTCCCGTTCAAAAGCACTTACCACGTGATCTTCGGGCGCCCGGCCTTCCACAGTTTTCACGCAAGGCCATGCTACATCTACAATCAGCTGAAGATGCCAGGACCGGATGGCATAATCACCGTTTATGGCAGTTTCAGGAAGGCAAAGGAGTGCGAGGAAGGAGAAGCCGCCTTCGCGGAAGCAGTGTTCTTCGGCGAGGAGTTCAAAGAAATCCACGCCGCCACAGACCCCGCGGAGATGCCGGCATCCAAGCAGGAGGTTTCCGCCACCCCGCCCACCTTCAAGCCTACAGTCGATACAAAACAGGTGGAACTTGTCGCTGGCGATGCCGCCAAGACTACCGCCATTGGGACAAATATGTCCCCCGCATAGGAAAGCGCACTCGTCGAGTTCCTCCGTGAGAACCGGGACATCTTCGCATGGCAGCTATCTGACATGACGGGTGTACCCAGGGAACTCGCCGAGCACGCTCTGCAGATAATTCCTGGCTCAAAGCCAGTAAGACAAGCCATGAGACGCTTCAGAGATGAAAAACGCCGTGCCATAGCAAAGGAAATTTCCAAGCTGTTGAAAGCAGGCTTCATCAAAGAAGTGATACATACCAAGTGGGTGGCAAATCCGGTACTAGTTCCTAAGAAAAACACAAAAGTTCTGCGCATGTGTGTAGATTACACCGGCCTGAACAAAGCATGTCCAAAAGACCCTTTTCCCTTGCCTCGCATTGACCAAGTCATTGACTCGACGGCGGGATCGGAGCTACTGTGTTTCTTGGATGCCTACTCCGGATACCACCAGATCAAGATGAAAAAGTCCGATCAGCTCGCCAAGTCGTACGTAACACCTTATGGCACATATTGCTATGTCACAATGCCATTCGGTCTGAAAAACGCAGGAGCAACGTATCAGCGCACTATGCAAAAGTGCCTGGCGGATCAAATCGGACGAAACATCCACTCATACGTGGACGACATCGCAGTCATGTCCAAAAAGCAAGATGGCCTTATAGCGGATTTGCAAGAGACCTTTGACAATCTCAGGAAGTACAACATGATGCTTAACCCAACGAAGTGCATCTTCGGGGTCCCAGCTGGACAACTCCTAGGATTCATCGTCTCCCACCGCGGAATTGAGGTTAACCCGGAGAAGATCAAGGCAATCCTCGACATCTCCCGGCCCATCGACCTAAAAGACGTGCAGCGACTCACAGGCTGCGTGGCAGCAGTGAGCAGATTCATCAGTCGTCTTGGCGAGAAGGCTTTGCCACTCTACAAGCTGATGAAGAAATCAGACGAATTCGTCTGGACTGACGAGGCAGACGCTGCACTTAAGGATCTGAAGAGAGTGTTATCTACTGCACCAGTCCTAGCGGCACCCGAAGACCAGGAACCCATGTTACTATACATGGCAGCAACTAATAGGGTGGTCAGCATCGTCATGGCGGTAGAACGTAAGGAAGAAGCGCAGGAGCATGGCGTACAGAGACCAGTCTACTATGTCAGCGAGGTCCTGACGGAATCCAAGCAGCGCTACCCTCACTACCAAAAATTGGCATACGGAGTTTTCCTAGCTTCTCGTAAGCTAAGGCATTACTTCTATGACCATAAGATCACAGTGGTGAGTAAAGCCCCACTGAAGGACATCATCAACAACAGCGACGCAACAGGACGAGTTGCGAAGTGGGGCATTGAATTGGCCTCTTTCGACATCGACTACAAGCCTCGCACCGCCATCAAATCTCAGGCTTTGGCGGAGTTTATGGCGGATTGGAAGGAAGCACAGGAAACTACGCCCATCCCAGAACCAGAGCATTGGGTGATGCACTTTGATGGCTCAAAGTTGCTACACGGCTCGGGGGCTGGAGTGACGCTCAAATCTCCTAAGGGAGATGAGCTCAGCTACGTTCTCCAGATTCACTTCCCCACCACCAATAACATAGCGGAATATGAAGCGCTACTACACGGGCTACGTGTCGCAAAGGAAATCGGCGTACAACACATCATGTGTTGTGGAGACTCTGACCTTGTGGCTCAGCAGGTGGCTGGCACATATAAGGCTCGGAACGAAGTCATGGCGGCATACAGGGACGAAGTGGACGAGATGGCCAAAAGTTTCCTCGGCTACGACATAAAACATGTGCGGCGAGAAGATAACATGGCGGCCGACACCTTGTCCAAACTGGGATCCAGCCGTAAGGCAGTTCCGCCAGGAGTATTTCTCGAGCATCTGCGCATACCATCAGTTAAGATGGTGGATCCAGAAAATCCGGAGATAGCGAGCTCCCCTGTTATGGCGGTTTTGCCTAGCAATCCGCCATGGGCAGAGCCCTTCCTGGAGTATCTGACGAATAAGAAGCTTCCCGAAGACGAAGTCCAGAAAAGACAAATCGAGCGTAGAGTCAAAGCGTACACCATCATAGATGGCCAACTCTACAAACGAAGCACCTCGGGAGTTTTTATGAAGTGCATATCCCATGTGGATGGAATCGAAATACTAAGAGAGATCCATGAAGGCGAATGTGGGCATCACGCCGCCGCCAGATCCCTAGTAGCAAAAGCGTTCCGCCATGGGTTCTACTGGCCAACAGCCAAGGCAGATGCAGACCGCATTGTGGAGCTCTGCCATGGTTGCCAGATGTACTCCAAGAAGACCCATATGCCCGCCACAGCACTGCATACGATACCTATAACTTGGCCTTTTGTAGTCTGGGGGCTGGACATGGTAGGTCCGCTAAAAACAGCACCTTCGGGATTTACGCACCTTTTGGTAGCGGTAGACAAATTCACGAAGTGGGTGGAAGCTAAGCCCATCAGAAAACTTGATGGCAAAACCGCCCTAAAGTTTGTCAAGGACATTGTGGTCAGATTCGGCATCCCACACAGCATCATCACCGATAATGGCACAAACTTGTCTCAGGGAGAAGTTGAAGAATACTGCCATCACAATGGAATCCGCCTTGACCTAGCATCTGTGGCACATCCACAGTCTAATGGCCGAGTTGAGAGGACCAACGGACTAATCATGTCAGGGATTAAGCCACGCCTGGAAGCACCGCTACATAGAGCAGCTGGAGCCTGGGCAGAGGAGTTGCCATCTGTACTGTGGAGTCTACGGACCACGCCAAACAGATCAACCGGCCTTACCCCTTTCTTCTTAGTCTACGGAGCAGAGGCAATATTGCCAAGTGATGTTCAGTACGATTCTCCAAGAGTCGAGGCCTACAAGGAAGAAGATGCAGAAGCGTCCAGGCAACTATCTGTGGACCTGCTGGAAGAAGAGCGCGACCTAGCAGCCCAGAGATCCGCCATCTACCAGCAGAATCTCCGCCGCTATCACAGCAGGCGAGTTCGCCAACGCTCGTTCAAAGAGGGCGACCTGGTGCTACGCCTCAAGCAGCAGAAGTCCCACAAGCTATCCCGCCTTGGGAAGGACCCTTCGTCATCAGCAAAGCTCTACTGAATGGATCCTACTACCTCGTTGATATTCGCGAGCTAGAAAAGCGACCAAGTAAGAAGCGCAAACGAAGAGACCCTGACGATATCTACGACGAGACAGATCGTCCATGGAATATCGCACAGCTACGTCCTTTCTACACTTAGCACTTTTTTAGCTATGTAATAGGCACCTCTATATGATCAATGAAATAAAGCATTTGGTTCACTCTTGATTTTTTCTGAGTCTTTTACCTCCTTTATTGTTCATTTAGATCGTATGGAACCTTTTTGCGCAATTGTGCTCTGCACTTGCGTCTCTTTTAAATCCGCCATAAGCGGTCCGCGTAGCTTTTTTATGTTTTGATCTTCATTCGATGTTCTCTGTGTGGATTCCAGAGTAGTGACTTTTTGACGATCCTAGCCGCCATCTGCTCAGGGTTCTGGACGGTTGCTATTAAGTATCGTCGCCCTAGCGGATTGTTCGTGCGAAGATTTCGCCATCTCACGAAAAGTCAAGCACAGAGAGCCGGATGGCGGATCGCATAATCCTACGCGTGAAAAATTTTAAGTGTTGTTTTTTGGGCATGGCAAAAACTGCAAGTTGCATAAAACTAGGCCTGGCAGTTTCTTCGCGCAAATTAAACCACTTCATAAAAAACAAACTGCAAAAGTTCACAAGCATTCTACTGATCCGCCACAAGCAGATCAGTCACAGTGCAGACACATCACACGCAGTTTAAGTTTAAATTACAGACCCACTCAGGGGCCGAATTGATGCAAAGTGTTTTTTCCTGCCATACTGCAGGGCACATCTCAAGAAGATGGCGGAACCTTGGAGGACACCTCATCCCCGCCATCACCACCTGCTGTAGCCGCGGAGGCGGATGCCAAAGCTTGGCTTGGCGACCCTGGCAGCTCGTATGCTTCATAGTATACGTTCAACTGAGTGCCAAGGGCACACAGCTGATCGTACCCAAGCACGCTCTGCCGGATGGCGGCCTCGTCCACCGGTGCGCCATCCTCGCCGCTCTCAGGGATGCCGGAGGTGAGCTGGTCCAAGTCCATCTCGGGGTAGTGGGCCTTCGCCAAAGTCAGCGCTGTTCTGGCACCACCCCGAGCAGAAGACAGCTTCCAATCCGCCACCAGCCCTGGCACCAGCAGCAGCTTCTGCGTGAGCGCGATGGCGGAAAGGTTGGAAGAACCCGCTATCTGCAGGCTCCCGCATGCTTGGCGACCAGCACTGAGAAGGCCATCAAGCTCCTTCCTCGCTGCGTCGGTCGCCATGCGCAAGCCTTCGGCGGTGTCCACCTCGCTCTGCCCCAAGGAAGCTGCATGGCGGAAAAAAGAAGATGCGTCACAAACTGCGTAGCAGAAATTGAACATTCTACGCTATAAGAAGAAACGGTACCTAGCAAGTTGTCTTGGAAGTGATGGAGGAGCTCGTTAAAGCCTTCACGCCGCTTCTCGAAGTCAGCGGCGGCTTTGCGGAGATCCGCTATCTCCTTGTCCTTCTTCTTGCCCTGGTTCTCCTGGTCCTTCAGCTGCCTCTCGAGGGTGGCGTTTTCGGCCAATGATTTTCGGAGCTGTTGATTCAGCCCGTCCATCGCAATGGCATGGCCCTGCTCCATCCCCTCGATTGTGGACTTAAGCTTGGCAGCATCTGCATGGCGGAATTTTGTCAGCTCAGCATTTGATTGAATAAGCATAAAGGAAACTTAAGGTAGATTACCGCTATTCTCAAGCTGCTGCCGCAAATCCGCCACAAGAGCGCCTTTCTCCGCCAGCTCCTTCTCCTGCGAGCTGACGACCTGGACCAGGTCCTCCACCACCTTCTTGTAGTTCTGGCAAAATTTGAAGTGTTAGTCACTCTTAGAGCATCATGATGGATAGAATCCGCCATGACGCTCGGGGGCTACTCATGTTAATTTTTTAGTTACTCTTAGAGCATCACGATGGATGGAATCCGCCATGATGCTCGGGGGCTACTTATGCTGATTTTTTGTCTTCTAAGAGCTTTATGCCGGATAATTATCCGCCATAACGCTCGGGGGCTACTCAGTATGAAAATTTAAGTTCTCTATAGAGCACTGTGTGAACTACCAGCGCTCGAGGGCTAAGTTATTCAAAAACTTACAGAAGTCAACCTTAGAGCACCATAGCGGATTAAAATTGCGAATCCGCCATGGCGCTCGGGGGCTACTGGGAGTACATACCTCTTTAACAATACTGGTTCTCTGAACGAACTCCGCCATTGCAGATGACACATGGTTACTGGCCTCCTCTTGCATATTGTCAAGGCGGAAAAGAGCAGTTGCTTTCTTCTTCCACTTTGAAGCTTCTTCAGCTCCCGTATCCGTCTGGATTGCTTTTCCGCTAAAACTCACCTTCTTAGCACCCTTAGCGGGGCGATCTGATGGTCCAGCACTTTTTCCTGGAGCATCCGCCACCTTGCTGGTATGATGAGAAGAGGTGGAAGGCCCAGTTGGGCGAGCAGGAGCATCTGGTGTAGGTGGAATGGCAGCGGGAGAAGGCTTGGCTAGTGGGGGTTTCGGGCCAGAAACCTTTCTTCTTCTGTGTGCAAAAGAGACAGATTAGAAAAGTTATGCATGGTATGAAGCCGAATGGTGATTATACTTACTTCCGCTCCGGTAAATTTATGGTGGCGGAATGTTCTGGCACGGTGTCCAGATGGCCGCGAAGGGCAGGGGACGAATGGCGAGAGATCACTCTTTTGCCCATTCCACGAATGCGCCCGCCAGCACCGCGAACGCCACGTGGAACCGCCACTACAGGCTCATCCGCCACTACCTCTTCTTCCACCACTTTTTGTCCTTTGGGAGATGAGGAAGTCTCGTCCTCATCGTCAGTAAGATCCTTCATCCGAGGATAGCGGACGAGACCGCTCAGCTCAGAGGGTGGCAGAGAAGAGAGCTGCGGAGAAATATGAAGTTATTCAAGGAAAATTATCTGTTATGGCGGAATATGGAGAAACACTTACCTTTGGACAACTGCCATTCTCATACATAGGGATTCTTAGCTTCAGAGGCTCATCTCGCCCCACCTTAATGATGTTACGGATCCGAAGCTCGATCTCTTCAGCGGACAGTTCCTCCTTGGAATAATGCTGGGGATCGTCTATTCCGCTATATTCGCACATCAGGCTTGGGCGATACTGAAGAGGCTGAATCCGCCGTGAGATCCAGCAGTAGATAGTGTCAGCACCTGTCAGTCCAGAGAAGACAAGTTTCGAAATCCGCCATGAGCATAATTGGCATTCGTCATCCATTGTGAAGTCATCCATGACACCCCAGCTATCCTGCTCCTCGGCGGGGCCATCAGTAAAAGACCGCAGGCCGAACTTCCTTTCAGGAGGGGCCTGGTTAGCCTGATAGAAGAAGGAACCCCGCCATCCCTTAGCAGAGTCATGAGGGACAATGTAAGGGTAGGATTTCCCATGCCGAGGAACAAAGGAGATTGACCCGCAATTGCGAGGATTCCCGTTCGTGTCCCGGTTATGGCGGATATTAAAGTATAAGCGGAATAAGTCTCCGCGTGGGCTGATGCCTAGATACCCTTCGCATAGCGCAACGAAGCCTGCCAAGGCAGTGAAGCTATTCGGAGCAATATGGTGCAGCTGTAACCTGTAATGGCGGAGAACTTCTCTCAGGAAGTAGGATGGCGGAAGGCTAAAGCCACGATCAACATGAGACTTCAGCATAACGACCTCCTCATCTGAAGGAGTTGGCGCCGCTTCACCCGGCACAATCCGCCATCTGGAGGTTTCCTTAGTAGCTATGCGGCCTTCCCGCTCCAAGGAAGATAGAATTTCCTCGCTCAAGATGCAGGGGTCCCAATCCCCTCCTGAGGTTTCGGGCATGGCAGACTCTGTATCAGAGGATCGCACAGAGCCCTCAGCAGCTTCAGACTTTGAAGTTTGGCGAGGAGATTCGGGCTCCATGGCGGCCAGTGGTGTGGCGGTGATGATTTCTAAAACTTCGAGCGACGACGAGGAAGACGAGGCCAGCTTGTGGCGGAAAATGCTACCGGCGGCGAGGTCTTTCGCGGTGGCTCACCGGAGATGGCGAAGCTCTCGTGGCGGCGCTGAAGAGGGAGAGGCGACGGGGGCGAATGAAGGAGTGATCGGCCGGGGGTGAGAGGCCGGGGTATATATAGACCCCGGGCCTCGAGATTCGTGCCCGCCATCACCACCGCTCGTCCCGATCGCAGAAACCCTAATCTGGCGACACGTGTCCAAGGGTAAAAAAGTAACTCTGTGAATCTTACCCTAGCAGGAACTGTGTGCCGAAATTTACGGCGGATTTCAACGGTATGATCCATCGGATCCCGAAAATCTCGCTAAGATAACTACGTCGCTTGATCCGCTATTTACGGCGGATTGATAGATGGAAGAAGGAATCTCAAGATAACCGCCATCCCAGTGAAGAAGAGCTATGGCGGAAACGACCTATCAAGGACAAGCATGGCGGATGAAGATGGTGATCTTGAAGTTCCCTGGGGGCTACTGTTGGGGATATACCGAATAGGTATACCAGCGACGTAGTCCTAAATCAGCAAGCCAGGGTGGCCCATCAGGGGTGGTATGGCGGATTCGCCATACCGGGCGGCCCAGTTGCTGAAGATGGCACGGCGGTGCCAGACGCAGGCGCTTATGGCGGATCCGGAGACAGGCCTATGGCGGGCTACTGGCGGCGAGCTTATGGCGGATCCGCATGACGGCCCATGGCGGGTGACCTTGTAGCGCACGCATAGGACTTAGTCTAGGACTCCAAGTTGTATCCGCTCCGGTACCAACGTGTAGCCCACGCCAGGCGCCTTTATAAGCCCGGCGTGGAGCAGCCCTTGAGGCAAGAGACCAAGCTTACGGCCAATCGCATAGCGAAACAGCCAACCTCATCATTGTAACCGAGCACTTGTTGCCTTATAGTGAATTATAGCAGCACGCAGGGTCTCGCCACCGTTGCGGGATCTGAAGCTGGGTAAACTCGTGCTACCACCGTCCTGGATCGCTCCTCCGTGTTCACCCCCTTCCACAAACCGCCATATCCCTACCCCTATGGCAGATCTGTTGACGAAACCACGACAGGGTGCAAGGACGCGTCGGGAAGAGTGGCCAAATGGGCGATCGAGCTCGCAGCTCATACCATTCAGTACAAGCCCAGAACGACGATCAAGTCACAGATCATTGCGGATTTCTTCGCTGACTGGGGAGAGCACCAGTACTTGCCGCCGGCTCCGGACTCCACCCACTGGCGCATGCACTTCGATGGCTCCAAGCTGCTTGGGGGCTTGGGAGCCGGCGTCGTCCTCACCTCACCCAAGGGAGACAAGCTGCAGTACATGCTGCAGATGCACTTTCGTGCGTCGAACAACGTCGCCGAGTACGAAGCCCTGGTGCACGGGCTCAAGATGGCCAAGCAGATTGGAATCAGGAGGATTCTTTGCTTCGGAGACTCTGACCTGGTAACGCACCAGGTCTCAGGGGATTGGGACGCCAAGGACGCCAACATGGCCTCCTATCACTTCTACGTGCAGCAGCTCAGCGGATTCTTTGAAGGCTGCGAGTTCCACCATGTCCCCAGAGCAAACAACGAGGAAGCAGACCGGCTGTCCAAGATCAGCTCCACCAAGCAGGATGTCCCAGCCGGGGTGTCCCTGGAGATCATCCACAAGCCGTCTATCAAGCCTTCGCCGGAGTCCATATCCATCTATGTGCCTGGAGACCCAGCCCCGGCTCAGGTACCGCCACCGCACCCGGGGGCTGCCGTCTCGGAGCTGAAGGAGACAGCCGGCCAGCCCAGCGCGGCCGGCTCGACGAAGGACAAGGGGACTGCCGGCTCCACGCCCGCTCTCCCAGCCGGACAATCAGGCGAAGCCGGCTCAACGACGGACCCGGGGGCTGCTGACCCTCTGGTCGCCAGTGTCTTCCATATACGGGAGATACCTTCCTGGGCGGAACCATTCTCCAACTACCTCATCACTGGGGACCTGCCGCAAGACGAAGCGGAAGCTAGGCGAATTCAGCGTCGAGCTAGGGCGTACACCATCATCAACAGCGAGCTGTACAAGCGCAGCGTGTCAGGCATCTACCAGAAGCGCATCAAGCCGAAGGAAGGGACAGAGCTGCTAAGAGAAATACACCAAGGGGAGTGCGGACATCACGCGTCTTCTAGAGCCTTGGTGGCCAAAGCCTTCCGTCATGGTTTCTATTGGCCAACGGCTAAGCAGAATGCGGAGCAGCTGGTGAAGCAGTGCAACGGCTGCCAGCGCTTTTCCAAGCACAGAAACACTCCAGCGGCAGCCCTCAAGACCATCCCGCTCACCTGGCCGTTCGCGGTCTGGGGCCTGGACATGGTGGGGCCATTCAAGACCGCACCCGGGGGCTTGACGCATCTGCTGGTCGCTGTAGACAAGTTCACCAAGTGGATCGAGGCCAAGCCAATCAAGAAACTCGACGGTTCGTCCACGATCAAGTTCTTCAACGAGATCATCACGAGATATGGAGTTCCCCATAGCATCATCACCGACAATGGGACGAACTTTGCGAAGGGAGTCTTTGCTGATTACTGTGGTCAGAAGGGCATCCGGCTGGACTTAGCGTCAGTAGCGCACCCTCAGTCAAATGGACAAGTGGAGAACGCAAATGGGCTGATCCTGGCCGGCATCAAACCAAGACTGGTCGAGCCTCTCGAGCGCTCAGCCGGCTGTTGGGTCGAAGAGCTACCCTCAGTGCTCTGGAGCCTGCGCACCACCCCAAACCGCTCTGTTGGCTTCACACCTTTCTTCCTAGTCTATGGAGCAGAAGCGGTGTTGCCCACGGACATTGAGTTCGACGCGCCCAGAGTTGTCCAATACACGGAGAAGCAAGCAAAAGAAGCTCGCGAAGATGGCGTCGACCTCCTCGAGGAGGCTCGAGAGCAGGCCCTGGCTAGATCAGCACTCTACCAGTAGCAGCTGCGACGATACCACAGCCGGAAAATTCGCCCGCTCGTGTTTCGCGAAGGCGATCTCGTACTCCGGCTGGTCCAAAGCACTAAAGGCTTGCACAAGCTGTCTTCTCCCTGGGAGGGACCGTTCATTGTCAGCCGGGTGCTGGGCAATGGGGCATATTACCTCATCGACGCACAAGAGCCCAGAAAGAACAAGACAGATAACTCTGACAAGGAGACCGAGCGTCCCTGGAACGTCAGTCTCCTAAGACCTTTCTTCTGCTAAGGCAAAAGCTTGTACCCCGAAAAGCGTGTCAATGAATAAAGGAAAACAGAACGGCTAGTTATGGCCGGCTCCGAGAAAAACACTTTGTGTATGTTTTGCTTCCTGCGTTATTCACTTGACCGGCAGCCGGCTCCAGGCATCGAGCCACAGCCGGCAGCCCCGAAAAAATCGATCTCTCGCCAGCCGGATGAGTACTACGTATGAAGAAGGTCTCGAGCCCAATCTCCGCCTTCCGGCTCCGCGCAGCCGGACGGATAGGAGCCGGCAGGCCACATACGAAGGAAAGCCGCAGAGCGGAACCATAAACGATAGAAAAACCGCTCAACCAGGCATTAAGGGCAGTGTCTGTTAACTAAGCGTTGGCTAGCACGAGTCGGGGGCCCGACAGACCGAAGTACTACTTCTCACTCCACGGCACGCTCCCACCCTAGGCCGGCATTTGGCTGCCGGCCCAAGGGAGACCAACCGGCACCAGGCTGCCGGTTGGGGGTAGAAGGGCCGAAGGGTGGGGAGATTAAGGAAAAAGTTGAGGGAACCGGACGAAGGCAAAGCCAGCGAGTAGCTGATAGTCACTGTTTTTGATGTTTGGGCTGAGAAGCCACGCCCAAGAGGTTCGAAGCTAGAGCTACCTCGCTTGGCGTTGGCATCATTCGCGAAAGTTCAGTTTCAAGCTAGCTATCAGTCCAGCTACCCCAAAACTCGGGGGCTAGGGGGAAAGGGAATCGGCCCTCAGAAGCAGGCCGGCTCCAGTACCTCGCCAGCTGTCCGTTCAGCTGGCGCTGTGACACGATCAGCAAACGAGCAACGAAATCAAAACTTAACACTCGCAAAGCAACGGCTAGAGCCGGAAACTGGGAGATCTACTCCAATCGTGGCTTGGGACGCGCGAAGGCTCGGGAAAGGAAACGTGCCGGCTTCGGCCTCGCCCGAGCCGGTACAAGACTCAGTCTCCGCCTCAACCCCGCTGGGCTGGGACTGGTCCGTTCCCCCCGGAGCCGGCAAGCGGAAGCACCGTTCCCTCCGCGTTGAAGCCGGAAGAGCCCGCCCGGAGCGTCTGCGCGGGCCAGTGACCATCGCGGTCCCTATCTACAGATTCGTGTGACAGCGGTTTCGCTAAGAGAAGAACCATCACATCACAGCGACGTCGAGCGGGAGATGCTTGCTCGATGGCAAAGGCACACAGTGAAGGGAGACATTCACACAGCAAGCGATGAAAAGCAAGCAAAGATTTGCACGAAATTAAAGAGGTTCTTAGCCATACGGCTGGTGGTTACATAATAAGGGCCACGCTAAGGGCCGGAGTAGCAAAAGGACTCCCCCACCTAACCCCTAGACTCCTGTTGATGACGGCGTCGCCGAGAGGGAAGCTTTGGGGCAGCTCGCCGATCATGGCCAGGGGGAGTAGGCGCGGGCGCAGCCGGAGCCGTCGATGACGCGGACGCAGAGGATGTGCGACCCGGCGCGGTGGGTCAGGATGAGAGACCACCCCCGCTCCAGGCCATAGTCATGGAAGAACCGCTCCCACCCCCCGGTGAGGTAGCTCTTCCCCTCCCCGTCATGGAGGACCTCGACGTCGTACAATGGCTGCCCGCCGCTGCCGTCCTCGATCATGAAGCTCGTCGGGGGATTCTTCCCCATGGTGCCGATGAAGCTAGGAGGGAGCGGTAGACGCTCATTGCTCCCAGCCAGCAGGGGCGCCAAGGCAGTGGCAAACCCATGCACTGGAACATAGGAAAGCCGCTGCCTGGTGGGCGGCCGCGGTGGCGCCTTCCGCACTTTCCCGGCGGCCGCGCTGGAGGAGCCGCCGACGTCCAGGCCAGCGAGGCCCGGAGGAGCGGCCCCGAACGCCATCGCGGCGCCGACGAGGGCCGCTGCCGCCTGTAGGGGCGTCCCGGTGAGGCCGGCGATAGAGGTCGCGGCCGCGGGAACCACGGCGCCGCCGGCGGCCGTAGCCACGATCCCGCCAGGGGCCGCGGCAATGTTGGAGGAGCGGCCGCTCCCGAGAGGCCGGGTGGCGGCCGCGGTGCCAGCTGCTGCCGCGAGTGCGGCCAGGGTTTTCTTGTTCCGGCTGCCCAGCGGGCGGCCGCGCTTCCGAGGCAACGGCGGCGTCGCCGCCGGGCCTCCAAGTGGACGACCGCGCTCGTGCTCACCCGGCCCCTCGCCGGCCCCGGCCCCGCTGGTCGTCCTGAGTGACGACATCAAGGTCGCAGCGGGAGAAGCGGAGGCGACGGTTTGTTGGGGGAGAAGGAGTGGAGATGCTCGGGAGTGAAGAAAACCCTCGAGAGCTCCAGGATTTAAGGGCTGGCGGGGCACGAAAAGCCGAGCCGGTTTAATGCGATTTAATCGCACGCGCGGCGTTTCGATGGGACGCGACGCTGACGCCTGCCCCGCCTCGTTATGTGACGTCCGCCGAAATCATTATGGCGGCCAAAGGGTCAAAATGATTAGACTGGCCACTGGCGCGCTGCGCCGGCCGCTGCGTGGAAACACAACCCGAGGCGGCGCAAGTTCCCAGGAGGCAACACGCCGGCTCGCGACCCCCAGCCGGGCCACCACCGGAGCCGGTTCGTCCCGAGACGACCGGAGGAACTCCGCGAGGCCCAGCCTCGGCAACTAGGGCGACCAAGCCGAACCGGAGATCCTGGGACTTCGACGAGGACGAGCAAGACTTCGGCGAAAAGAAGAACCCGCCGAAGCCCCATGCTAGCCCATGAGACTTCGCCAGTTTTGGGGGCTAGTGTCGTGGGGATGACTTAGGGGGCGCACCACGGACCGGGCAATATGCCGGCTGGCATCCCAGGAGTCTCCACGGCTTCAGCACGAGAAGACCGGCTCTGCCCGAAGGGTCGGCTGCGCCGGCAGCCGGCTGGCGACTCCGCAAAGGAGAACTGGAGCCGGGCGATGGAGACAAAACTCCCCAACGGCTGTTTAGCCAAAAGCGGAACGGCCCCGACAAGATCATCAGGGGCGCAGGACAGAAGTGACGAGCGCCACGACCGCGTCCAACCAATGAGAGATCGAAGACCCTTCCCCACGACGGGATCCGAGGCAGAGGAGAGGGGATATGCCCCCCAGATGCCGGTCCAGGGGAAAGGCACTTTATAAAGCGCCTTTGCCAGAGCAGGGTCAGAGGATCACGCCAAGGACACCGCTGCCGGGGAGCCGGCAGCCGGTCGAATCGCCACCTAAACCTGTAACCAGGCCCCCATCTATATAAGGGGGCCTGGACCCTTAGCGTAGGGGAGATCGGATCTTCTTCTTCCTCCTCTAGCCGAACAGCTCGAGGAGCACTGTAATCACTACTACTCAATCAATACGAAGCAGGCAGGAAGTAGGGGTTTACCTCCAACCGGGAGGGCCCTGAACCTGGGTAAACCGTGGTGTCTCTGTTGGCACAATCCCGAGCCAGACCCATCGTCACCAACGTCGAGCCCCTCCGATAAGCCACCCCATGGCTACTGTCTCTAAATTCCCACGACAATTTACTCAATCAAGACATAGCCCATAGTGTCATAAGGCTGCACTGGAAGTACTCTAAAACATGGAAGACATAGTAACCTCTTTAATCCTGAGTGGCAAACCCGAGCAGTATCCTAAGTACACATCCTTACCTGGCATGTGCCCCAGAACCCACCTACTTCGCCTCTTCTTATCAAACCAATCCACCCATGTGTTTCATTTTAGTTGAAATTCTTAATTTATTCACAAAACAGCTTTAACAAGTGTTCATAGCATGGCATCAGTATTCAAAGTATTTTTAGCATCCTAACAAGTGGGGTTTAAAGGATAGCTACACACTACTAGGATCTAGCATTTTATAAAATAGTTTGATAATTCTACCTATCATGCATACTACTGAAAACACTAATGCAGTAGTAAAAGTGGGTAGAAGATATGTGTGTCACTTGCCTTTTTGAAGTCCACAAACTTTCACTTCTCTCAACAAAATACGTAGCTCTCCAAACAAAACTATAGCACAAGAATAGCACAACATAAACACACCGTACAATTCAAACAAAATCAAACAAGACAAACAACTGAAAAGGGTTTGTTTAACCTTTTAGATTTCTTAAGATATTGTAATAAGAGAGATATGGCAAAAGGATTGTGGACTGCAAGACATGAACTTGAGAGCTTAGCTGGAAAGGTCAAAATGATTGGAGAGAATTGGACTAAGCAAGATATAAATGATGTAGTCTTTATGCTTTACTAAACCTGAATAGAACTTGGAATAACTCATGTGAATTGAATCACATAAGTGTCAAATAGTGCAACAACAATACATTGAATTAGTGTGACAATAATTACTCATAAATAGTATGCATTACACTTAGGCTTTGGGTATAGATTTTATGAAGCATTGAATTACTCAATTAACTCATTTGTTAATTGAATAGTTCAATACGTGTGAACAAGATTAAGTGGGCATGGGGTGAATATGAATGAATGATACTTGGGAATATGGTTCAAAGTTTCTATTGGGTACATGGAGTACGGATATGTGGTGTGGTGTAGAGTACAACAACACTACAAGATTCAGAGACAGCTTTATTTGGAATACAACACACTTTACTCAAATGCTCAATTGGAATATGAATAATGTGCACTAGGTCAACAAGATTTAGGTAGGCATGATATTGGATCAAGGTGGTGTCAAAATGATCTTGGTGGTTAGGAGTGATTATAGGATTTAATACTATGGAAGGAAACAATACTGAAAAGAAACATAATTAATCCATGAAGGAAAATACTCAAATCCTCTTATTTGAATTTGAATAATGGTGAAGTGGTTCAAGAAATTTGGGAAGTGATACTACTGAATAGATTACAGTAAAACAAAGCTACTACAATTGGATTCATTCTAAAATAAATTTTAGAGCTCAAGTTATGATCAGAATAGTGATTTAGATGAATTTGAATGCACAAAGTGTGTGTATGTACCAACTTTGATGTTTCTTGATTCTATGTTGTTCTACATGATCAGAGGATTCCAAAGACTACAAATTTGTAATTTTTGGATGTGTGGAACAAAAGTTATGAATTAATTTGTGTAATAGAAGGATTTGAATTAATTTGAAAATGAATTCAAATTAATTACTGAAACTATGGAATATTATTGCACCATTGGATTCTACTCATTCTTAGCTTTCCAAAGACATCTTATTTGTAAGATTTTGAGTTACGAAACAATTTCTATGAATTTTTGAAGTTTGCCTTATTTCCTGAAAATTTAAATTCGAGAATTGACCGGAATTGACTTTGACCAGTTCAGTGAGTTGACTGCTGACATCATCATGATGTCAGAAAAGTCAACAGAAAAAGTTGATTATTTTAAGAAACTTTTTATATGAAAGTTGTAGAGAATTACTAGATTTATCTACCCTACAAATTAATTTAGATTCGGAACAACGAGGTGGACTAGATCTGGATTATACCTTACGAGATCTAAAACTTTCAATGCTCCTTGATCCTAGCTCGCTGAACAAAACAAGGTGAGACTTGCGGCTATGGAAAGCTCTTGACGAGAGGAACAACTTCCGTGTTGAAGGCGCGATGATTCGGGATCATCTTCGAGGCCGATTTAGCTCCGGTTGACTCAAAATTGGATCTATTTCAAAGATATAAATCCATACCTTAAAACGAAAAACTCACCATAAGTAAGTTATAGAGAATTGGAAGATGAATCCACTCACCAAAGGAATCTGGATTTAGAGAAGCGAGCTAGCCTCAAACACGATTTTCTCCATCAGATCTGAAATCTTTCGGGCCAGCTTGCTCGAGCTACGGTGGACGAAAAGAGATGAGGTTAGTCGGGATTTAAGCATCTCGACGAGATCTACAACTTTTGTTTAGAGGTCGAAGGCAAATAACAAAGTTTAGAGGCTCAAACATTGAAGTCAAAATTTCGAGAGAGAGGATTTCGGGATTTCGGGGAAAGAAACTTAGATGTACGGAGGTGTGGGCTATATATAGAGGGTAGGTCGGTTGTGGAGCTAGGGTTTCGAGTTAGGAACGTGTAGAAATAAACGGATCCGAAAAAAGAATTGTACAACTTGAGATATACGTATTTGAGTACAGATAGGTTCTGAAAAACGAAAAGAGATAAAGGAAAAATAGGGTAGGGCGCGCGCGGGGCTGGGCTGCTGCAGGGCGCGCGGTGTGTAATATCCGCCGCGCGGGGCGGCGCGCGGGGGTGGCCGGCTGGGCTGAGTTTGGTCCGGTCGGCTAAGATCTCTTTTTTTTCTTGTTTCTTTCATAACTTTTGCATTTATCTCCAAATGAGCTCAAACCAATTTATAAATTTTTCTAAAAATCAACACAACATTTTAAAATAGTAATAACTACATTTTCACAATAAAACTAATATTTAAATGAAACTTTATAAATTGGCTAAAAAAGGTTTTATTTGCATAATGCAAAATAGAAATATGGTTTGAAAAATAATCCTTTGAAATCAGAGAAAATACTTTATAAAATAATTTTTTGAAATTCATTTTCAAATATAGTTTTTGAAATGCAAACTTTATTTAATATAAACTATTTTGTAAATACTTCATGTCCAAATATGCTTGCATAGGTTTGAATAAATACATAATAGTATTTTTGAAATCTTATTTTCTCAAAAGAGTTCTAGAAATAGAGAGAACACAGAAGTGTGCATTGCATTCATGCATAGAAAATCTGGGAAATTTTCGCGCTTTTAACTAAACTTGTCAAAGTGATTGAAGCTTCTCTTGAGTTGATGAAATTGAAGTAGCTCATCAACTGAAGTGCGATAAACTTCAATATGACCTTTGTTAACAATCTTGTTTTGGGTAGAGATAATTACAACAACTAAAAGAGATGAATGTGAGGTAGAACTAATATGTTAACACATTACTTAGGATCTTATATCCAATCCTACCATGATCACATGGTATCTCTTAAACCTAAATCATTGCAGCCATTCCTAGCTTAAAGGAAGACAACACAAGTCTTACCTTGACTCTTAATCTACTTTATTCTCATATCTTGAGTATCATAATTTTTTCATCTAAATCCATTCATCTCCAAGACGAGAGGAGAAAGCCTATATCAAATCCAATATCATTCATGTCTCTTGAGATAGAACCTTATGGTATAAATTAGAAACTCAGTGGTAGTGGAGTTTAACCTAGTACCAAGTTGATTAGAGGAGTTTAGAATAGAGTTTACCTACTTAAATAATTATCCAGTACTTCTGGGTACTATATAATTCACTCTTAAACTTGTTACCAAAATTGGTAAACCACAAGGTCTAAAGTACATAAAAGCCACACATTCTTATTTAAATCATAACTTATTAACTATATGAGATATAACAAAACTAAACTCATTTACATTACATTAAATAGTTCAAACTATTTGAATAAAACTAACTATGATCATTTTGAAACTCTTATGATCATGCCTTGGTAAAATGAAATAAAATCATTCAAAGTTTGAACATGACCTTTGCTAACCTTAGATATTTTGAGCACAACTGATAATAGGAACAAATAAGATATGACAATATGCATAATTCACAATAACTGGATCATTTCAAATATGAACTTGCTCATGAGTTGAGCAACAGGGCAGGATTCACCACCACCAGCACAACCACAAGAACCAAACTAGTAAGACCAAGACCAAATGGTTACTTAGATCAATTAGGAACTAGGTCAAGCAGCTAGGAGGTGCAGGCATGCCACAAGACGCAGGTTTATCAGAATTCCCGAAGAACAAGCTTCACAAGACCACCAGGTTCGTCTAGTAGGAGAGGAGAGAAGTGTAGTTAATGGGGATAAGAGAATCACTCACCATAGGCAAGAGAAACATACCTCTGATTCAAAATCATCAATGGCTAAAACTAGGAGCAAGCAATAGTATTTACTCTAACCAGATTTGTAGTAAGAAAATAGTGAGAGGTGTGAGAAATAAGTTTGATAAACAGATATCATCCATCATTAGGAGAGGGTAGAAGAGTTAAGAAAGCCTATCCTTGTTCAGGAGGGAAACATTCTTATGGAGACCCAATAGAGGCCCTTGTATAAGTATGTATTTCACTTAGGAAAAGAAACATAATATAAGAAGTGGTAACATAAACCTAAATCCTAAATTCCTATTTAGGTAGAGTCTATATCACACTAACCATATGTTGGGTGTGATCCCTATCCTCTGTTAATGATGTCATAATTTCATCACACACCATATCTTTATCTATCCCATTGGACCCTATTCTCCTATTCATATTTCAACTTGTGCATCACTTTGTGATCCTGAGTAAAACCCTAAAATCATATTTTATCTCTAAGCCAATAAGTGTGTCCAAACCATAATCCTTCCAAACTAACCAAGATCTTTATCTGGTAACCAGCTCACCTCTTGTTATGTACCTTGACCTTAGCTGAATAAACATTCCCTGTAGTAAATCCCTTTCAAACAATGGATCAATACATTAATATCAACTTAAAGTAGTTCTTTGAGGCAGTTCCATATTATTAACAAATGGGGTATATATGAAGTGATGTATTTTAATAAATCCTGTACTAGAAAAACAAATACTAAATTGAAGTTTGATTCTTACATAATTGATATTCAAAGCAAGCCTTACCAATCCATTGAAGTTATTCACAAAATAATTTACAACCTCAAGTAATCATGATTGAATTAATCTTTATAAAGATTCCTATTTAAACCCTAGTAATATCTACAATATCTCATGTGCTAATAAAACTTTTCTGGATACTCTATGTGTTGATGGTGAGTACTTAAACATATTTAAGAAGAACTCCCAAGTTTTAAATCTGCAAAAAAGAATACAAATTCAAATAGAATTCAAATCTGAAAAACAGAAAATAGAAAAAGAAACAAAACAGAAAAAAAGGGGAAAGGACTTACCTGCCGAAGCCCACCGATCCGGCCCAGCAGCTCGGCCTAGGAGCCAGCCCAGCCCGAGATACCGCTTCAGGGGGAAACAGAAGAAGAAGTCTTCTTCTTCCTCTCGCTGGAGGTCGACACCGCGACGGAGATCGAGCCCCATGTTGCCAGCCGCCTTCGGAGACCACTGCCTTGCTTCGTTGACCGCCAAGACGATGTTCTTATCCTCATCGCGCCTACTGGCAAGTTTTTGAGGTGATTCGCGCCTGAATCAAAGTCCTCTGTCCTGACGCATCTCGGCCGTCGCCGGCGATGAGTGGATGATTTCGCCCATGCCTCGTCCTATAATGTCGCTAGGAGCTCCGCCGTGAAACCCTAATCCATCACCGACCTCTCAATCCATCTTCCATTCTCTCTGTCCTGGTCACCATCCCAAATGACCTCGCTGAAGTTCTGCAAGGCCGCCGTCGTTCTAGACCACCTCGAGCCCCAGGAGTAGGTCTGGAAGGAGCGCCTCGCCTTCTTCATCGTCTGGGAGGAGTTTTGCATCAAGAGAAGGTCGGAGCCGAGAGTATTTTACCGTTCCTCTCTGCAAAAGTTTGCCAGAATCCGCGAAGCTGCGCTCGTATCTGTCGGCAATCAACACTGCAGAGCATCCTATCATCTTCAGGGTGAGTCTACGCATCTATAGAGCCGCTTACCGCATCCTTTGGTAGTCGGTAGCATAGAATCGAGTCCGGCCGATGAGCGCCGCCCTAGTAGGTGCTCACCGGAGCAACTCCGGTGACCATATCTTGGTGGCGTGGCCACCGATAGGTTCCCCGTCAAATTCTCGTTTGAACCCCCTGACCGAATCATCCCCGGAGCCCCTGCATCGCCGTCTTCGGCGATCGCCGACGGTGAGCCTGTGGCCAGTCAACGTTCGACCGGGTCAATGCCTGTGTGGCAGGTGACTTGGCCTGTGACCCCACCTGTCGGTCTCTGTGGCTAGATACCCCCTCGGTTAGAAAAGTTATTCTCTGTTAAATTCAAATTCTAGAAAATTGCTAAAATTTTGCAAATTCATATCTAATTCATTTTAAATCAGAAAAATATAAATGATATATCAAAATGATCCTAAAAATATTATCTATCTATTTAGATTATAATCTTGCATGCTTGTGCGAAATAATTTTGAACTAAATTTGAAAACTTGTTTAAGTAGTATTTGAATTTTGAATTCAAATCCAATTATAATGATTCAAACTAAGTTTTCAAATACCAAATAAAAATTTGACTACTTCAATCTTGTTATTCCTATTGATATTTGGTTATTATTAAATATTAATCCTAAAACTTTACAATTAGGATTTTAATCCCTAAAATGATTTTTCTAAAACAAATTTAATATAGTAAAATTTGGGAAAAATCATAAACTTGTATCAGAGTTATTTCTTAACTCTAATATTGTTATTTCAACTGCTGTTTCAATAAAAGTTAAATATAAAACTTCTAAGTCAATTTTAAATCATTAAAATTTGACTTAAATCCTAAAACTATTTTCTTAAATGATAAGAAATTAGGACAACTCTTAATTGAGCATCAACTTAAGTTTTGACTCTATCTTCAACTATAATACACAAATTGCACATTGTTCACTTAAGATACATATTACATTATGTGTAGTACTTAATTCCAAGTGGTCACCATTTGAAGCTATGCTTCAAACCCTAACCAACTAATTAAGTGCTAATCACAACATGCTTCACTAAACTCTTCCAATATTGTATAAACCTTAATTTGTTTCCTTGATGTGTTCCACTTACTAACTACTCCTAGATTACTATAAAACTATGGTAAACCCTAGAACACTAGACCTTATCTATAGTACTTAAATTCACCTAGTAGTATGTTCTTCAAAAGTTATTCTTTTGAGATACCTAGAGAATAGCATCAAACCATTTCCTTTTAGTTATAAATTAAAACCCTAAGTTATATTAAGATTGTTATCAACCCTAGAACTATTTAGATATGACTTTGTGTATACCTTACTTTGACTTTGCATATCCTTGATCAACCAAGTGATTGCTAATTATAATATGCAACTTAAAACTGTTACTTCCCTGTGTTCACCATTAACCATCATTCCCTTGTAGCAATGAGTATAAAGCCCTCAAACAATAGCTCTTGTTAAAGTCTTATTCTTTTAATAGCACCTGATAGTGATCTAACCTAAAATGCTTAACCACCATGTTATGGTGTGATTTAAAAGTGCAACACATCATAAATCAATCACCATAATTCAATGATAACAAATCATCGGGGTTAGGTTACGCTTAGAGTGATGCATATCATATCTTATGCATATCATGCTGCAGATTTCTAACATCATCCCTATCGGATGATGTTTGCTATTTCAGAATTGGGATTTCTATCGTATCGAAGACCCTGACTCGCATAATCTTGCGGTCAGAAAGGCAAGTTCACTCTTGCTCATACCTCTTGTGTATTTTTATCAAATTACTTGCAAATATATATACCTGTGGTATTACTACTGCATTCAAAAGCAAAAGGTTCTGTTTTCATAATTAATATGAAGTAGTGGTTTCGACCGAAATGGTTGTTGCCCTAGGATGGTGGGCAGTGGGACCATGGTATGAGTATGGTGGAGGTCCCACTGCAACAGGAATGTTCACCTAGGATTAATAACCAATGTCGTCAGTGATTCTTGTGCCATAAAATATAGTCAACCATAAGATCTGGAATGGGACGGAGAAGTCAGCTATATCTTTTCCCTCTTGCATATCAACGGACACGCCGTTTCAGAGCAGTTGTCTCCCTGCGCGGAGCTTTGGGATGGGTGGAATCTCCCTAATTATTTCACGATTCTGGCGGTCTATGATGGATTGCGGCAATAATGGGGGTAGAGTGCCGAGGCCGGTGTTACCCAAAGCGCGTAACCAAACCGGTGGGGGTAACTCATTGTCCGGAAGGACAAGTATGCCAAGGTCGGCAACTACCAAAGTGTAGACCGGCGAGGGTAGCAAACCGAAGTTGGAGCCGCAAAAGGGTGGCTATGCAAGGTCGCGGGAAGGAACAGTGATTGGCTTGGATCACGACTGGGCCCCACACACAAGAAGTGTGGACGAGCATGCAACTCGGATGTGCAACAAAGCCTTGATCTCTTATGGGTACAAGTGACCACCTCTGCAGAGTGTAAGAAAGTATCTGGATACTCCCTGTTCCGGGAAGGAGCTGCGAACACGGCAGGAAAGGAGCCCATCGAAGCTCTAATCAACCTGTGAAGGCTGACGGACATAGTTCTTCTGAATAAAAGCAACCTCTTGAAGAAATGTTTACGAAAACTTGCATTGCCAAATGACTCTTGAGTCCAAGGCTATAGCTAGTGCATAAAACACCTTATTCCTTATATGAACTTGCTGGGTAACGCTCGTTACTCACCCCACTCCCTCGTAACCCTTGCTTAGATTGGAGGCAACACAGGAGGCAACCTCGAGACACTAAAGATGAAGATGAAATCCTCAACCAATGTCAGAACTATCAATGGAGTCAACGACTATGCTAAGCTTGGTGGAAAACTAGAATAGGTGTAGAAGGGACCCAATTCCCTAATCCTAGCACCTAAGTAGCTAGGGTAGTTCTGTAGCAAGCCAACTGCATTAGTGTAGCTCTAGTTTAATCTTCAATGTATTCTTTCTCGTTGTAGTCGCCAGGACTAAACCTCTACCTGTTGAGGAGGTTCTGAAGATCTTCTGTATGATGAAATTTGTAATCCTATGCACCTACCTTGGACCTGCGATGTTTCTATTGTACCACTCTGATTGATGTAATACTAGTGAGATGGTGTTTCATTGGTGTTATGTCAACGACTTGCATACTACACATGTAGTGGTATGCTGGGTCACCACAGTTAGTATCAGAGCAAACGCTTTGACCCTAGGATAAAAACCCTTTAATAGGAGACCTGTAGGTTTGGTAGTGACTATAGGAAGCCTTCTTACCTAAACCAATTCTTCTTTATGACTTGGGATGGATATTCAATAAAAGAATACTCCTGACACACTTGAGTCAAATTTTCTTGCCTGTTTTCTTAAGTGAAGTTAGACATATTGTTTCATACCAAGTAGTTACAACTTCATTAAGCCTTATACAATGGATGTAAGTTGATCATAATTGGTATACAATACATGGTAGTCCAAAGAGAGGATATAACCGGAATGGGAACTATCCTATTGGAAGAAGTATACCAAGGTCGTCGTGTTAAACTTGTGTCATCTGAAACTGTAGTAGGATGATGTCAAGTGTTGAAGGGAAGCTACATGAGGTAGTAGGACCCCAGGTTAAGTCATGTATATGGATACTCAAGAATGCCATATACAAGTAAATAGTGTCGACAATGTAAACACTTAGATCATGTGAGATTTACATGATGGAGAAGAACTTTGTAGTACATCAGCAATTCTCTGCTGAGGAGGAAGATGCTTAAGAAGAAGGATGAATGAAGTGTTCCAAACTATGGTAACTAGGCTAAATATGAAAGAACCGTATCCCTAGTTGGAGTAAATTGATCTAAGCACAATAGAGAGAACCCCATGAAAATCATGGAGTTATGCGAACCATGCTTAGCGAAGTAGGTGCTTAAAGAAGCTATGCTAGAAGCTTCAAAAGATCATGTGAGGGTAATCTTCAATAGAACAGAAGGTAAGTTATAGAAGGATAGAAAGGAACGTATAGCTCAGCTGTAAAGACTTACAAACCCATTTTGTTCAACTTATTTGGTTGCAATTGAGCAATTGAAGTAAATATTGAGACAAAGAGTAGTAGTCCACCACTATGTGCAATATAGCACGATATAAACCTATATTACTTGATGCTATAAAGTACACATCTAAGCCTGAACTATAGAGATGTTTTACTCAACAGGCTTATGATGATGTATGTTGCCAGCACACATTTGGAGTTTTCTTGGATTTTAATTGATTGACTAGATCTATACATGAAGTTTAACTCTGATATGCAAGTGCATGTTGCTTTATCAAGTTCTTACTTCATGGTATTGATCTAGAGGGTTAAGGGATTCGTGTGAGGATGAGGCGAATTCCCAAGGCAGTCAAGACAAAGAGGAAGAGATCACAAGAAGAAAGTCAAACAAGAAGAAAAGGTATGAGAAGACACCTGTAGATGGTGTATTTCTTGCAATACAAACCCTAGAAGAAGAAAAATTGATTAAGATATACCACAGTTGGTAGTGGAGAAAAGTAGTAAGACCCATTTATGGAAGTATCATGAAGTGGTAGAAGTATGAAGTATTGGAATTTAGTGGAACTCTAAGTTCATAAATACTAGACCCGAACATCAGATCATGGAATAGAACCACTAATTAGGTTAGCTACAATTGAGTTTGAGGTATTTGAGCTCGTTGTTATGCAGCCTTGGTTATGCTTAGTACATCACGGGTCGATTGAGGTGTTGTAGTACCGATGATCCATTCCGGTATTGCCTGCTGCTTTACTCAGCCTGGGAGTGGTAACCCCAGTAACCCTCGTTGCTAGCGTGACTAAGACACATAACATTTCTGTATAACTTTGATCCCTAGTCCCAAAATCTTTAATTGTAGATTGGTGGTTAAGACGTTAACAATATCTTTTCTTATCTTAGAGTGTAGTCTTTGTCTACGGACCAAGACTTGTGAGGTTTTCGTGTACTAATGATCCGTTGAAGCCATTGGTTCGTTTGTATTCCTATTAGCTCTTATTTTGCTCAATATATACAATTGCCTGTCGTGGATGTCCTCCGGTACAAGAGAAACTCTGCCGGATTTCTCCCGTGGCTTTGTATATATACCCTACCGTCTGAATTAGGATGGATAGCAATGGGAAAACCCAATTCTCATCAACCTTTAGAACTTTGGGATGTACATACCTCCATAAGTGGTATAGAAGCCCTACATAAACACATAATCGAAGGATTCACACCGGATATCCACAATTGTGTGGGTACACCGTAGGTTCCTTCGAGAGACCATTAGGAAAGCCTAAGGGGGAGAGTAAGCCACAAGTTGGAAGAACTAGACCAAATTAGTTGGAGTAAGGAGGAGGTCTAGACTAAGATGAGATTAGCCTTATTGCCATAAGGTGATGTCGAGGTACTGTATTGATACTTGCATCGGAAGTTCAATAGAATGGAAGTTGAGGTTTATACCTCATGGGAGCAACAACTAGACCTTAAACTTGACCACAAGGAGTAACTAATACTTTTAAGAAGCAGAAATTTGGGGAGAACCCAAATATGATGGAAGTTGGATGAAGTATATTTGAACGGCACTTTCCTAAGATTCACCGTAGCCCCATTAGGAGAGCAGTGAAGAAGTTAGACGATTGTGGACCATGAACCACACCTAGTATGAACCACAGTTAGTAACTTTTGGAACATAGAGGACCAAGGTCAACCTTATGAAGTAAACCAACACCGTATATTGGATTGGCTAAATGAGTCTAATCCATTCCTTAGAACTGAATCTTTAAATATGCCTATGCCTTAACGGACCTCTTAAGTGCCATTATGTTCTCCGTGAAACCTTATTTTATAGATAGTAACTAGTCTTTTGTTAGATAGTTGATACTCGAGTGCAGAAACCTAACCAATAACAGTTTGTAAAACTAAGTAAACTAAGGTGCCGAAGACTATTGGATTACCCAAAGAAGGTTGGAAGACAACATAGCACTCATTCAAGTAACAATTGTTCAGAGCCAGAGAAAGAGGATTTGAGAGATACTCTGAACAAAGGGATATCATCTATATCCAATCAATTGGAGGAGGAGTTGCGAGCTAGGTGATGTCAAGGATAAGCTCAGCCCAAACGTAAGAGAGGTCGAACTTTGAGGACGAAGTTGACTTTAAGGGGGAGAGTTTGTAACATCCTAGGATGTGAGGCTAGAAATAGAGAGAACACAGAAGTGTGCATTGCATTCATGCATAGAAAATCTGGGAAATTTTCGCGCTTTTAAATAAACTTGTCAAAGTGATTGAAGCTTCTCTTGAGTTGATGGAATTGAAGTAGCACATCAACTGAAGTGCGATAAACTTCAACATGACCTTTGTTAACAACCTTGTTTTGGGTAGAGATAATTACAACAACTAAAAGAGATGAATGTGAGGTAGAACTAATATGTTAACACATTACTTAGGACCTTATATCCAATCCTACCATGATCACATGGTATCTCTTAAACCTAAATCATTGCAGCCATTCCTAGCTTAAAGGAAGACAACACAAGTCTTACCTTGACTCTTAATCTACTTTATTCTCATATCTTGAGTATCATAATCTTTTACATCTAAATTCATTCATCTCCAAGACGAGAGGAGAAAGCCTATATCAAATCCAATATCATTCATGTCTCTTGAGATAGAACCTTATGGTATAAATTAGAAACTCAGTGGTAGTGGAGTTTAACCTAGTACCAAGTTGATTAGAGGAGTTTACAATAGAGTTTACCTACTTAAATAATTATCCAGTACTTCTGGGTATTATATAATTCACTCTTAAACTTGTTACCAAAATTGGTAAACCACAAGGTCTAAAGTACATAAAAGCCACACATTCTTATTTAAATCATAACTTATTAACTATATGAGATATAACAAAACTAAACTCATTTACATTACATTAAATAGTTCAAACTATTTGAATAAAACTAACTATGATCATTTTGAAACTCTTATGATCATGCCTTGGTAAAATGAAATAAAATCATTCAAAGTTTGAACATGACCTTTGCTAACCTTAGTTATTTTGAGCACAACTGATAATAGGAACAAATAAGATATGACAATATGCATAATTCACAATAACTGGATCATTTCAAATATGAACTTTGGAAGTTAAACTTCCAAACAATTAATACAATATTCATTGATAACAATTCATTTATGAATTACAAATATGTATAAGAATATGAGTTGATTAAGCCACAAGTCTATTTAGTGCCAAATGCCACTTGGCTATCCAAAATAAAGATTTTTAGAGGATAATCATCATGCCACCTAGGATAGTTATCCACTTGAAAATATCTTGTGATAGTTATCCACTTGAAAATATCTTAGGATAGTTATCCACATGAAAATATCTTCCTTTACTTGAACCCCAAGTAATGCTCATGCATGAGAGCTTGACAACAAGTAGCTTACTCACCAAATTAAAACAAGAGTAATCACTTGAGGTGTCAACTTGTGGTGGACATCAAAGCACTATAAAAGGAACCCCTTGGCATCCATCTTGACACCATAAAATCATGGTATGAGGGCACCAACGAATTTGGGCCATTTCATACATTAGATAGGGCCAAGAAACACCACCATCACACCAACACCACCACCATCACACCAGTAACACCACCACACAATCCACCCTGCTCATGACTTGAGCAACAGGGCAGGATTCACCACCACCAGCACAACCACAAGAACCAAACCAGTAAGACTAAGACCAAATGGTTACTTAGATCAATTAGGAACTAGGTCAAGCAGCTAGGAGGTGTAGGCATGCCACAAGACGTAGGTTTATCAGAATTCCCGAAGAACAAGCTTCACAAGACCACCAGGTTCGTCTAGTAGGAGAGGAGAGAAGTGTAGTTAATGGGGATAAGAGAATCACTCACCATAGGCAAGAGAAACATACCTCTGATTCAAAATCATCAATGGCTAAAACTAGGAGCAAGCCATAGTATTTACTCTAACCAGATTTGTAGGAAGAAAATATTGAGAGGTGTGAGAAATAAGTTTGATAAACAGATATCATCCATCATTAGGAGAGGGTAGAAGAGTTAAGAAAGCCTATCCTTGTTCAGGAGGGAAACATTCTTATGGAGACCTAATAGAGGCCCTTGTATAAGTATGTATTTCACTTAGGAAAAGAAACATAATATAAGAAGTGGTAACATAAACCTAAATCCTAAATTCCTATTTAGGTAGAGTCTATATCACACTAACCATATGTTGGGTGTGATCCCTATCCTCTGTTAATGATGACATAATTCCATCACACACCATATCTTTATCTATCCCATTGGACCCTATTCTCCTATTCATATTTCAACTTGTGCATCACTTTGTGATCCTGAGTAAAACCCTAAAATCATATTTTATCTCTAAGCCAATAAGTGTGTCCAAACCATAATCCTTCCAAACTAACCAAGATCTTTATCTGGTAACCAGCTCACCTCTTGTTATGTACCTTGACCTTAGCTGAATAAACATTCCCTGTAGTAAATCCCTTTCAAACAATGGATCAATACATTAATATCAACTTAAAGTAGTTCTTTGAGGCAGTTCCATATTATTAACAAATGGGGTATATATGAAGTGATGTATTTTAATAAATCCTGTACTAGAAAAACAAATACTAAATTGAAGTTTGATTCTTACATAATTGATATTCAAAGCAAGCCTTACCAATCCATTGAAGTTATTCACAAAATAATTTACAACCTCAAGTAATCATGATTGAATTAATCTTTATAAAGATTCCTATTTAAACCCTAGTAATATCTACAATATCTCATGTGCTAATAAAACTTTTCTTGATACTCTATGTGTTGCTGGTGAGTACTTAAACATATTTAAGAAGAACTCCCAAGTTTTAAATCTGCAAAAAAGAATACAAATTCAAATAGAATTCAAATCTGAAAAACAGAAAATAGAAAAAGAAACAAAACAGAAAAAAGCGGAAAGGACTTACCTGGCCGAAGCCCACCGATCTGGCCCAGCAGCTCGGCCTAGGAGCCAGCCCAGCCCGAGATATCGCTTCGGGGGGAAACAGAAGAAGAAGTCTTCTTCTTCCTCTCACTGGAGGTCGACACCGCGACGGAGATCGAGCTCCACGTCGCCAGCCACCTTCGGAGACCACCGCCTTGCTCCGTTGACCGCCAAGACGATGTTCTTATCCTCATCGCGCCTACTGGCAAGTTTTTGAGGTGATTCATGCCCAAATCAAAGTCCTCTATCCCGACGCATCTCGGCCATCGCCGGCGATGACTAGATGATTTCGCCCATGCCTCGTCCTATAAAGTCGCTAGGAGCTCCGCCGTGAAACCCTAATCCATCACCGACCTCTCAATCCATCTTCCATTCTCTCTGTCCTGGTCACCATCCCGAACAACCTCGCCGAAGTTCTGCAAGGCCGTCGTCGTTCTAGACCACCTCGAGCCCCAGGAGTAGGTCTGGAAGGAGCGCCTCGCCTTCTTCATCGCCTGGGATGAGTTTTGCATCAAGAGGAGGTCGGAGCCGAGAGTATTTTACCGTTCCTCTCCACAGAAGCCAGAATCCGCGAAGCTGCGCTCGTATCCGTCGGCAATCAACACTGCAGAGCATCCTATCATCTTCAGGGTGAGTCTACGCATCTATAGAGCCCCTTACCGCATCCTTTGGTAGTCGGTAGCATAGAATCAAGATCGGCCGACGAGCGCCGCCGCAGCAGGTGCTCACCAGAGCAACTCCGGTGACCATATCTTGGTGGCGCGGCCACCGATAGGTTCCCCATCAAATTCTCGTTCGAACCCCCTAACCGAATCATCCCCGGAACCCCTGCATCGCCGTCTCCGGCGATCGCCGATGGTGAGCCTATGGCCAGTCAACGTTCGACCGGGTCAATGCCTGCATGGCAGGTGACCTGGCCTATGACCCCACCTATCGGTCTCTGTGGCTAGATACCCCCTCGGTTAGAAAAGTTATTCTCTGTTAAATTCAAATTCTAGAAAATTGCTGAAACTTTGCAAATTCATATCTAATTCATTTTAAATCAGAAAAATACAAATGATATATCAAAATGATCCTAAAAATATTATCTATCTATTTAGATTATAATCTTGCATGCTTGTGTGAAATAATTTTGAACTAAATTTGAAAACTTGTTTAAGTAGTATTTGAATTTTGAATTCAAATCCAATTATAATGATTCAAACTAAGTTTTCAAATACCAAATAAAAATTGGACTACTTCAATCTTGTTATTCCAATTGATATTTGGTTATTATTAAATATTAATCCTAAAACTTTACTATTAGGATTCTAATCCCTAAAATGATTTTTCTAAAACAAATTTAATATAGTAAAATTTGGGAAAAATCATAAACTTGTATCAGAGTTATTTATTAACTCTAATATTATTATTTCAACTACTGTTTCAATAAAAGTTAAATATAAAACTTCTAAGTCAATTTTAAATCATTAAAATTTGACTTAAATCCTAAAACTATTTTCTTAAATGATAAGAAATTAGGACAACTCTTAATTGAGCATCAACTTAAGTTTTGACTCTATCTTCAACTATAATACACAAATTGCACATTGTTCACTTAAGATACATATTACATTATGTGTAGTACTTAATTCCAAGTGGTCACCATTTGAAGCTATGCTTCAAACCCTAACCAACTAATTAAGTGCTAATCACAACATGCTTCACTAAACTCTTCCAATATTGTATAAACCTTAATTTGTTTCCTTGATGTGTTCCACTTACTAACTACTCCTAGATTACTATAAAACTATGGTAAACCCTAGAACACTAGACCTTATCTATAGTACTTCAATTCACCTAGTAGTATGTTCTTCAAAAGTTATTCTTTTGAGATACCTAGAGAATAGCATCAAACCATTTCCTTTTAGTTATAAATTAAAACCCTAAGTTATATTAAGATTGTTGTCAACCCTAGAACTATTTAGATATAACTTTGTGTATACCTTACTTTGACTTTGCATATCCTTGATCAACCAAGTGATTGCTAATTATAATATGCAACTTAAAACTGTTACTTTCGTGTCTTCACCATTAACCATCATTCCCTTGTAGCAAGGAATGAGTATAAAGCCCTAAAACAATAGCTCTTGTTAAAGTCTTATTCTTTTAATAGCACCTGATAGTGATCTAACCTAAAATGCTTAACAACCATGTTATGGTGTGATTTAAAAGTGCAACACATCATAAATCAATCACCATAATTCAATGATAACAAATCATCGGGGTTAGGTTACACTTAGAGTGATGCATATCATATCTTATGCATATCATGCTACAGATTTCTAACATCATCCCTATCGGATGATGGTTGCTATTTCAGAATTGGGATTTCTATCGTATCGAAGACCCTGACTCGCATAATCTTGCGGTCAGAAAGGCAAGTTCACTCTTGCTCATACCTCTTATGTATTTTTATCAAATTACTTGCAAATATATATACCTGTGGTATTACTACTGCATTCAAAAGCAAAAGGTTCTGTTTTCATAATTAATATGAAGTAGCGGTTTCGACCGGAATGGTTGTTGCCCTAGGATGGTGGGCAGTGGGACCATGGTCTGAGTATGGTGGAGGTCCCACTGCAACGGGAATGTTCACCTAGGATTAATAACCAATGTCACCAGTGATTCTTGTGCCGTAAAATACGGTCAACCATAAGATCTGGAATGGGACAGAGAAGTCAGCTGTATCTTTTCCCTCTTGCATATCAACGGACACGCCGTTTCGGAGTAGTTGTCTTCCTGTGTGGAGCTTCGGGATGGGTGGAATCCCCCTAATGATTTCACGATTCTGGCGGTCTATGATGGATTGCGGCAACGACGGGGGTAGAGTGCCAAGGCCGGTGTTACCCAAAGTGCGTAACCAAACCGGTGGGGGTAACTCATTGTCTGGAAGGACAAGTATGCCGAGGTTGGCAACTACCAAAGTGTAGACCGGCGAGGGTAGCGAACCGAAGTTGGAGCCGGAAAAGGGTGGCTATGCAAGGTCGCGGGAAGGAACAGTGATTGGCTTGGATCACAACTGGGCCCCACACACAAGAAGTGTGGACGAGCATGCAACTCGGATGTGCAACAAAGCCTTGATCTCTTATGGGTACAAGTGACCACCTCTTCAGAGTGTAAGAAAGTATCTGGATACTCCGTGTTCTGGGAAGGAGCTGCTAACACGGCAGGAAAGGAGCCCATCGAAGCTCTAATCAACCTGTGAAGGCTGACGGACATAGTTCTTCTGAATAAAAGCAACCTCTTGAAGAAATGTTTACGAAAACTTGCATTGCCAAACGACTCTTGAGTCCAAGGCTGTAGCTAGTGCATAAAACACCGTATTCCTTATATGAACTTGCTAGGTAACGCTTGTTACTCACCCCACTCCCTCGTAACCCTTGCTTAGATTGGAGGCAACACAGGAGGAAACCTCGAGACACTAAAGATGAAGATGAAATCCTCAACCAATGTCAGAACTATCAATAGAGTCAACGACTATGCCAAGCTTGGTGGAAAACTAGAATAGGTGTAGAAGGGACCCAATTCCCTAATCCTAGCACCTAAGTAGCTAGGGTAGTTCTGTAGCAAGCCAACTGCATTAGTGTAGCTCTAGTTTAATCTTCAATGTAGTCTTTCTCGTTATAGTCGCCAGGACTAAACCTCTACCTGTTGAGGAGGTTCTCAAGATCTTCTGTATGATGAAATTTGTAATCCTATGCACCTACCTTGGACCTGCGATGTTTCTGTTGTACCACTCTGATCGATGTAATACTAGTGAGACGGTGTTTCATTGGTGTTATGTCAACGACTTGTATACTACACATGCAGTGGTATGCTGGGTCACCACACGCACGGCGCGTAATATGCGCCGCGTGGGGCGCGCGCGGGGGTGACCGGCTGGGCTGAGTTTGATCCGGTTGGCTAAGATCTCTTTTTTTTGTTTCTTGTTTCTTTCATAACTTTTGCATTTTAGCTCCAAATAAGCTCAAACCAATTTCTAAATTTTTCTAAAAATCAACACAACATTTTAAAATAGTAATAACTAAATTTTCACAATAAAACTAATTTTCAAATAAAACTTTATAAATTGGCTAAAAAGGGTTTTATTTGCATAATGCAAAATAGAAATATGGTTTGAAAAATAATCCTTTGAAATCAGAGAAAATACTTTATAAAATAATTTTTGAAATTCATTTTCAAATATAGTTTTTGAAATGCAAACTTTATGTAATATAAACTATTTTGTAAATACTTCCTGTGCAAATATGCTTGCATAGGTTTGAATAAATACATAATAGTATTTTTGAAATCTTATTTTCTCAAAAAAGTTCTTCAAGATTTACTAGAAAGTTTGAAATAGTTTTCTACTAAAGCTTTTAAATAAACTCAAAAAGTTTTAAATCTCTGTGAAATTTCAATCAATACAAACAAAACAAACACAAAAATTTCCCTCCAAAATTTGATAAAATCTTGGGATGTTACATTCTCCTTGTAGGCTGCAACTCTCGGGGAGTCGTACTGGATGTCACTTGAAAGGATTGCTTCTGCTCCGTATACCAGGAAGGACGGGGTGAGGCCTATTGATCTGTTTGGGGTGCTTCTCAAACTCCACAAAACAGAGAGCAACTCTTCCGCCCAAGCGCCTGCTGCTCTATGTAGCGGTGCTTCAAGGAGTGGCTTGATCCCGATAGAATTAGTCCATTAGTCCGCTCAGCTTGGCCATTGGACTATGGATGTACCACATATGCAAGGTCAAGGCGGATTCTATTGTGATGGCAGTACTCTTCGACCTCTCCTTGAGACAAGTTGCTACCATTGTTGGTGATGATGTGATGTCTACGCACGCTTCTATTCTTGTAGACAGTGTTGGGCCTCCAAGTGCAGAGGTTTGTAGAACAGCAGCAAGTTTCCCTTAAGTGAATCACCCAAGGTTTATCGAACTCAGGGAGGTAGAGGTCAAAGATATCCCTCTCAAGCAACCCTGCAATTAAGATACAAGAGGTCTCTTGTGTCCCCAACACACCCAATACACTTGTCAGGTGTATTGGTGCACTAGTTCGGCGAAGAGATAGTGAAATACAAGTAATATGGATGATTATAAGTGGTAATTGCAATCTGAAATAAAAATGGCAGCAAGCAAACATGTAGTAGAACTGGTTGTAAATGGTGTTTCAATGCTTAGAAACAAGGCCTAAGGATCATACTTTCACTAGTGGACACTCTCAACAATGATAACATAATTGAACACATAAATATCTTTCTTCACTATGCTATACTGAACTACTCTTCGGTTGGATAACAAACACCAATTCATTGTGTAGGGCTATAAAAGCACTCCTTAAAGTTCGCATTCCCCATCTAGTTAACCTCACACTGTCACCTTGAGCGCCCTAGATGGTTCCAGACAAACACCACAATTTCATAGAGACATCTAACTCAAATTATAACTCAAGATAAGTATTACTGTAATCTTTAACCTAAGAGCCACACACAATGCGCACACTGTAACCTTCACATCGTGGGACAAGGTATCTCCGGAGATCACATTAATAAAAGCACTTGAATAGCATAATAGATGAAGAGTAACATCTACTTATTCAACTAGATTACAAAGATCATGATCACATATAGATCACACCATGGGAGAGAGAGATAAACCACATAGCTATCGATAGAGCCCTCAGCCTCGGGGAAGAACTACTCCCTCCTCATCATGGGAGTCAGCAACGGCGATGAAGATGGCGATGGAGTCGATGGAGATGGCTCCGGGGGCAATTCCCCGTCCCGGCAGGGTGCCAGAACAGAGACTTCTGTCCCCCGAAACTGGTCTTCGATGGCGGCAGCGCTGTGGAACTTTTCATGGATTGAGGCCTCCCTCTTTAGGGTTTTCGCGTCGGAGGCAATATATAGGCGGAAGGGCGATGTCAGTGGGCGCCCGAGGGGCCCACACCATACGGTGGCGCGACCAGGGGCGCGTCACCACATGGTGTGGCTGCCTCGGTGCCCTCCTCCGTCTCTTCTTTGGACTCCGTATACGTGATAGCAAAATAGGGACTTCGGGCTTCGTTTCGTCCAATTCTGAGAATATTTTCTGTACAACTTTTCTAAAATACAAAAACAGCAAAAAACAGGAACTAGCACTGTGGCATCTTGTTAATAGGTTAGTTCCAGAAAATGCATAAAAATGCCACAAAGTGTAAACAAAACATATAGCAATTGGTGTAAAACTAGCATGGAGCATCAAAAATTATAGATATGTTTGCAACGTATCAATATCCCCAAGCTTAACTCCTGCTCGTCCTCGAGTAGGTAAGCGATAACAAAAATAAGTTTTGAGGTGACATGCAGCCAACACAATCTTGATCAAGTTATTGTAACTCATTGCTCAAGGAAAACAACTGATTTAGTCGTTTCTTCCGGGCCAGACCCGGAAGTGCTTTAAAAACCATGTCATGCGACAACGCGAAGGAGCCTAGAAAACCAAATAGCAAATTTTCATCTTCAGGAATGCGAGCCAAAGTGCCCCTAGGATAACAAACGCGTCCTTAATGGCTACAAATTTTTTTTTAATAAAGAGTATATATTAATATAGCGGAGATACTAATTACACTCAGCAACAACGAATTGGCCTAGCGGTATTACAGATGCATATAGCTAAAAAAGAATTACAAAAAAAGTGCCGCTATAGTGATCTATTCTATGAAATAACAGTACTAACCCCACCCACCAAAACAACACTACTAAAAGTCTAGGTTCTCCAAAATTGACATCTCTAAAAAGAAAACATTGCACAAGTGTCGTCGTCGCCCGATTATAGATCTTAGATTTTTATTCTGAAGAAATTTTCACTTACAAATTAAACAATAATTTCAACAAAACTATTGACAAGCACAACTAATTAAGAAACGGCTAGAACTACAAACATAAGAATTCGGTGCGTCTTAGCATGCATGCCGTGATGTATCGATAACCACCATATAGGTAATGATCAGCAAAAACAGGACAAGTTCTACTAGTACCACATATGCGTCCCATATGCTCGGTGCGTGCATGGTCAAAGAAACATCGCGCCGTCCTGCCAAGCAGAAGCATACGTACGTACGTAGGACACAGTAGCTCCCTCTGCTCTCTGCGATGCGAATGCGCCATGAGCTAACAGTTGGAATAGATACGGAGAAGAACAGTTGGGCTGCTAGCGGAACGTCCGTATCGACCTGTCTCACATGCATGTACGCTGCCGACACGCAGAAGCATCCCACGGTGCAGCGCTAGCTCCAAGCCCCTACGTGCCACATTTTTATCTAGCGTGTGGCCTATATCTGTACCTATCCATCCATTGGCGCCTCGCGTGCAATTCCTAGGTAGTCACCAGTCCCCACTAACAGCACACATCCTCCTCGAGCCTTGAACAAACCACATCCATCACACCTTTCACTTTAGAATAAAGCACCAAGCTTTTGGTTAAAAGAATTACTATATTTTATGTCATTACTTTGCGTACGACATGTACAGGGAGCGCATTATATATAGTATAGGACCTCACCTCACCTCACATTATAGTAGCAAATGGGACATGAAATAACAAGGCATATATGCATGCGTAAACGTGTGTGTGTAAAAATTTACATGGATCGGGCAGCACTTTTGACTCTAGATTGTCTATTACTCCCTCCGTTTCATAATTTTATTTTAAATTCAAGAGTAAATTCCTTTTTTACCCCATAATTTTTCAATTTTGACCCTAATTACCCTCATTTAACAATTTTTCATCTGTATTACCCCATCTAGCGAAAGTTTTGCCAGGTTTACCCCTTTTTAAAAATTAAAAGTTATTTGCAAGGTGGGTCTTGGTTTCCAGGTACACGTAGCCTGCAAACTTTGTTATTTTTCTCCCAACGATTTTTCCACGCCTAAATCTCAGAGATCTCAGAACGGAGCTAATGATCCCGGACTAAGTGAGTTGATTTCTAAATGTAAGACAATGGGGTTGCCCAAGGTAACAGAACGTAGAACTAACAAAATTTTGTGCTGGCTTAATTGAAAACTAGCACGCAATACATGGAAACAACGTGAATTTTTTACCATCGACAACAATGGGTGTGTGCTTCTTACTGCATATTTCATGCAATATATTAAGATTAAGTGATCCATACAGTCGATTATACATACACGTGTGTGCTTCTTACTGATATTTCATGCGATATCAAGATTAAGTGATCCGTACAATCAATTATACATAAACGGCAAAGCCAAGATGCAATACCACTCGTGATGGATCTAATTCAATTCAGACACACATGACATATCCGTAACTGATGTCATGATTATTTTCAAATAGATGGTGGTTATGGAATGATTTTTGTTTTGATTCAAGATTTTTTGGGGTTCAAAGTCATTTTGGGTGCCAAAAGAAACATGGAGGAAAATTGCATATTCGGCCCCACATGAAAGATCACATGTAAAAATATTAATGAGGGTAAAAAGTGACAAAACTTTTGCTAAATGTGGTAATATGGATAAAATTTGTTAAATGAGATAATTTGTGTCCAAAATATCAAACTAGGGGGTAAGAACTAGAATTCACTATAAATTCAAACTAAAACCAGCACAAAAATTATGAAAGAAAGTGATAAGTATTTTGGTTGCACCTTAATCGTGTCGTGGTTATTGCATGACAGACAGAAAGATATGGTCGCGGATATGGATCGAGCGGGCCATTAGTTTCCATCTCGTCCACCTTTAGCTAGCTTCTCTTTAGTTTCCCCGCCCTCTAGCGTTTGTCCTGGCCGGGGACAGTGTCGCTGAAAGGAAAATGAAAAGACGATAGGAAACAAGAGGAAAGAAAAGATGAAAAGTGAGAGAGGGAGGCGCATGCAGGAGGGAGCGGTGCTTTAGGGGGCACCCAAACCCCGACGATCGACGACATTACTTACACAGAGCTCAATCACAGTGCGGCTGAGGGAGGGGTGATCGAGACGTGTGAGAAGAGCACGCGAGAAATGCTCTGCAGGCGCACGCATGCCATTTGCGTCCACCCAGTCCACGACAAGAGAATGTTCATGGAGCCGCCCATATATTACTGCCCCCATATCAATCTTCCTTCTCGACCACCTAAAATACTCTCTAGCTCTCTCTTGGTGAATGTGATTATTCTTCCGACATCACTAGGCCCGGAGATTGTCTATCCATTGGTTTAGCATGCATGCTACTCTCTGTTTAATTAGTACTGACTCCATGCAACAAAAAAAGTACAAACACGACCGCGCTACCAAGTTGGAGCCAGGGAATGGAAGAGAAACATAGAATAAACAATTACACTATGGAAAGACTAGCTAGGTAAGTACGGTTAGGGATCGTCTCAACGAATCAATAGTCCGTTATAGTACATACGTACTTGTCAATTTCTAGTGATTACAGAATGAACCAATCTGTTAATTACATAATGGACCCGAGGCAAACTATTTAAACATACCATGCTAGTACTAAAAATGACGAAATCATGCAATTTATTAGAATGAACCAATACTCTTCTTTCTCTAGAATCAGAACGAACCAAAACTTGAAGATCAGTCTAGCTTAGCACCAAATCAACATAGTATACACAGAGGGATTGATGGTTCATCTTCCTAACTTATATAGGAAGAGATCAACATTCCAAAGTTAATATTTTTGGTAGAACGGTTAAGAGAAATGTCCCCTAACAACTACAAGTACTAAATAAGAGAGGGGAGAGTAAATTATATGCAAATGAAGAAGTTTAAGCCTACAACAAATATACTCCCTCTAAACCATAATACTCTTCGCTAATATAGATGTATCTAGACACATTTTAGTGGTAGATACATCAGTATTAGCAAAGAGTAATATGGGTCAGAGGGAGTAATTTATTTCGTGTCATTGCTAGACGACCGTTCCTCTCCTAAAAAGTACATAGAGGTAAACTCTTCAATCTTCATACGGGGACGGGTTCGTGTTGAAACTTTTATTTTGTGTAAAACCTCTTGCACGCTTTCACCAAGATTATTGTTTTCACAACATACATATGTCCCCATTAATTGGTTCTTTGAGGTCAGAAGTGTACCTCAATTTTTGATGTATAAAGAACTGAATCACAGATACACCATGAGTACTAAGGAATCAACTGTGCTTGGCTAGCTCTTTGCACGGTATACTCAAGGAGTAAACAGACCAAGGTTGTATCTTGGCTAAAATACAGATCTTGCACGTGATAAATGGCCAAAAAAAGATTATTGCTCCAATATCATGCAACAATTATCACCAAATTACTAAACCTTAGTCACCTACTAGATAGATTGCTTGAGAGACGATTCATTGGGTAGTAAAAATACACCACTACTTAGGATTAATGTGCTGAGGGCAAATGCATTGGGGACGGCCTAACATGACTATGGCCCTTGCATAAGGTTATCTGATTTACGGGATGATATGGTTAAATGCTATGAAATACTTCCTTTGCAAGGACCAATAGAATCAGGTAATTCAATTAGCTCGGAAAAACCATATACTTTTAGTTCAACTTTTAAATTAATCTATTTGGATTTCCTTTTTCCAAAACATGCAAAATTGTGCATTTTCTAATTCTGTATTTCGCACTGCATTTATCATGTTACTACAGTTTTTTCATATTCCTGGGTTTAGAAGGTAAGGAACGGGTAGTAACATATCGATACTCTAATGTCTTACTCCCTCTGATCAGAAATAAGTGATTTTGCCAAAAAAAAAAATGAGCCAAGCGCATTCACTATGTCAAGTAGTAAGCTTTCTTGAAAACTTAGGTTAACTAGTAAATGTGCACGTGCCACGCACGTGTAATATAAATATAGTACATATGTCATCAATCACGAAACAATTTTAATATCATGACATTATTCAAATGAAAACCGGATATATAACAAAGTCATCACATCTATATACTAATGTACTTATAAGTGTTTACATACTCATGCTCAAAATAACTAAATTGGCAACTTCAAACCAAAAATCTTTATATAACCGTACTTCAAATTAGATCCATATAATCGAGATATGATTTAGAAATCCATATATAATAATTAAATATAACATGGAAGGGCGGGATATCATCCCTTTTTATCGCAATAGTTGGTGTTCAGAAAAGATTGAATGTCATTCATTAGTCATTGTTACTTTCAAACAACTTGACGATCATGTTTAGATGTGAGACAAAATAGTGGGAATATTGGAGGATCATGCTTAAACTTGGTTACGCTGCAAAATGGAGCATAGTAAAAGTACTAAATGAACCATGCATTTGGTTTGCATCACTAAGTAACGAATATATGTGGTAGGCCTCAAAGTTGGCTGCAAAAGGAACATTGATTAGCGTTCCACAAAAGTGAGCACTACACATGAAGATGCATGATAACATAGCCTGCATTACCAATAATCAAACTTACCAAGAAGTAGCAGTAGCATCCCTGCAGTAGTCTGTCACCAACGATGCATCCCTGGACAATCTTCGTGGGAGAACCTAGAGACAACCATCGGTTACCAAATGAGAATCTGAATTGTGGCCATGACGAAGAACAGTAGGGGCTAAGTGGAAAATACCTGTCTAGTGGACCCTGCATAACTAAATCATATGCATCTCAACTAAGATGGTAAACTTGATGAGGGGATTGCTGCCCATAAAGTGGTCCACTATTTATTGGCATTACAAAAAGCAGTTTGAAAGATAAGCAGTAGATTATCCAATATAATGCTAAGAGAGTGTATATATGGTTAGTCAAGGATGTCTCTCCATGAATTCTAATTACTCCAAATATCAACAAAAGAAAATCAGAGGTGATATTAGGCTTCACAAAAATATGTCTCATATATTTCGATGCAGCCTTACCATCAATCATCTCACAAAACCAGCATTATTAGTTTGCTAAAAAGTACCCCATAATAGTCAATTCATGTGCAGGTTTGGATTGAAAATTAAAGAAAAATATAGGTTAAGAATATGCATAATTGGTTATCAATTCATGCTACACCGCCCCGATTGGACTGCATCCACGATGCATCTCATACTATACTATCTACATACAGACTACAGCTCAATAGAACTCTCACTAACAGATCACGCCAAATTTGTGGTGGGAAAACATTGTCGTTGCCTTCTGACTGCTCACAATTATCTAATCATGGAGTAGCTAGTAAATTCAGCACCGGTTTCTTCCCTGAATGAACTGCATCCATGATGCACGCCGCCCGAGCTGGGTGCAGGGGACTTGGCGCCGGAAGGCAGATGCAGGGCAGCGGCGTACTTGCGAAGGGCAGGGCAGCGGCGTACTCACGAAGGGCAGGACGGCGGCATACTCGTGAAGGGCAGGGCAGCGGAGGTGCAGAGGACGGTGTCCTCACGACGGCCCAGCTGGTGATGGCCGGCGGCTTCCTGGAACACGGCACTGGGATTGTCGGCGGCGACGTCCTGGGACACGACGCTGGGAGGGTCGGCGGCGTCCGTGTTCCAGGGGCTGTGAAGGGTCGGCGGCGGCAGCCGTGTTCCACATGCTTCCGAGGTTCGGCGGTGTTTCAGCATGGAGGCGGCGACGGACGCGTTTAGGAGTGCGGAGGGCTCGGGATTGGGAAAATTCTGTGTTTGATTACCGAGCCGGGGATCTTGATTAGCGGAGTTGTCCGTCCCCAGCCTGTTTTAGCGCTAATTAAGGATAAATCTTCAACCCTTGGATATTAATTTAAGGGTTATGATTTGTTGGATCTGCCCCTCTCTCTTCCTTTTTATATTGGTATAGATGTACCAGTAACGATCAACGGTTAAAATCAGAGAGTTTTTGGTAGTGACGAAAACAGGTACTAAGTGAGGGTACCAATTGCGCCCCTAGCTAGAGTGCGTGATAAAACAGAGAATGATCTAGAAATTTACACTGTGTAAAACACTAGTAACGAAAACTTACACTGGAGCGTGTAAAACTCCGGTCAACAATGACCACAAGAGATGCAAAATCATGTCGGACTTTCTGCACCCAAAACCGCAGCAAGGCCATATAATCACAGGAAGACATGGGCTCATGGGAAGGAACAGTTTCGCCATCTGAAAGGAGCGCTAGGATTTTACTGTGCATCGCAGCCGCACCACAGAACTGCGCTACGCTACTCTACGCAACCGACGTGGAATAGATCCCACCACCAAATAATGGAGAGAGAGAGGGTGAGAGAGAACATTTTCCGATGCAACCATCTGGCTGGCTGTTTAGACGATAGGGGCAGTGATTAGGGAAAGAAGAGAAGAGCAGAGCCGCAGGGGAAGCACGGCCTCGCCTTTGCACTTGCAGAGAGGAGAGGTAGGGTGGGAAACGAAAAAGGGCGAGAGAGGAGACAAACAGTGCACAATCATGCCAACCCCACAACACGATTCCCACCTACGGAAACCGCACAACCGCAAACGTCCAGGGCCAGTTTCCTTGGACAATCCCACGCGCCCCTCTCTCACCTGCTGCACGTTTCCACTCTCTTTCTCGGACAACGTGACATTCTCCCCTCCAAGATCCTCCCACCTAGTAGTAGTAGTATATAGATTATTTTTCTACTAGTACCATCCCATAAGGCCATAACATAGCATCCATCAAATAATGGAAGGGAGCAAGAATTAAACCAACTTGCAACACGACCGTAAGACGACGAGCAGCGCCGCGACAAAACTTGCTGCTTATAAGTAGGCACAATGCTCTTCTCCACTACCACACCACCCCTCTACACACAGCAACCAAAGCAAAGTAGACAGAGAAACGAAAGCTCGACCCAACTCCACTCTAGTAAGAGTACACTCGATCATCACATTTCTCTTGATCAATCATCAATGGGTGTGCAGAGCAACGAAGGCGCAGTGATGTTCTCCTCCATCGCGCTGCTGCAGCAGAGGTTCAGGGAGCTGGAAAGGGCCAAGGAGAAGCGGGAGGTGAGGCTTCTCCAGATACTCACCCCTCGCGAAGCCGACCACACTCATGGCGTCGGCGTCGCCGTCGGCAGCAACCCCATCGCTGCAGCTGCTCCGGCAGAGCAGCCGGTTAGATGGTTCTTCCACCCGGAGCTGTTGTACCCATGCAGGCCTCTGCGTGGCACCGCTGCCTTGTTTCCGCTCATGCCGGCCACCACAACTGCTTCTGAATGCAAGCTCCGCGGCGACTCGCTCGCCGTGGACCTGTGGCCCAGCAAGGCCTACAAGCATGCCTCCACTGAAGTTGATGTCGACACTTCACTCCACCTCTAGATTAGTGCTACTACTGCTACTAGAAAATGTTGCCCTAAGCTGTTAGCCTTCTCTGTCTCCTCGATCGGTGTTACTCTTGCTGTTTTTGGTAACCATGCCTACTATGTTTCTCCTCTTTTCTCTTCTTCGGTTGTAACTAGGGGCGGGGAGGGTGGTGAGCTGTAATTATTGCCAGTCAGTAGTACAATGGTGCTGATTGTTTTCTTTGTTACCTTGCCGCTGCAGAACTACCAGCATCTTCCAGCTCCGCACTCTTCTCATCTGAGTGTGAAACTAGCTCAGCGGGGCAACCATTTTCTGTTATACCAGGACACTCATCATCATCATCATCACTGTCGGAAGAATCACCAGAGTTCTTTTTCTTCCTTTTGATAATCTTTTTCGACATCAGCCGGTTCACACCCTTGTTGTCACTGTCTACACATTCGCTGCTTATTGGCTTGAAACGTACTTTGCTAACCTTTCTTGCATTAGCTTCCAGTACCTGCATACATGTAAAGAAGGCCACGACATTTAAATGGGCAAAATGTAGTAAAATCGGATTAAAATGGTAGTTGGAGACAACTAAACTAAGAATATGGGTAAAGATTCCAACCACGGTTACGGCTCTGGATTTGGTTTGTCATATCGGAAGAACAATAATCGTAACTTGGGTATTCCATACATTCATTAGAGAATGGTTGTTTTGCAAATTACAATGCATTTATACTAGAGAAGAGTGCAAGGCTTAAGAACCTAATAGTTGTTTCCTAGATTGGCTGGGTTCCGTTAACTAGACAGGCCAGTTTCTGGAAAATTTCACCACAGGGTAAATGATGTAAATGAAAATATCATTTCGTTAGCAACTGAAAATCCCAAAGGCAACAAGCAAGGTTTCGGTACCCTGAATCAAAGCCGGTTAAATCAACCGAACCAAACTAATATAGGGTTTAATTTGTTCTATTACTAAACTAGATTCAATCAAGAAGTTTTTGGGAACCAAATCATCAACATACAACTATACTATGGCAAAGGATATGTGAAGGGACAATGCAATACAAGTGGCACAGATACACAAGGAAATAGCATTTAAATGCTCACCTCAGAATGAGGGATCATTGTGGTACTAAAGAACTCGTGCAAGATTTTGCTCCGAGAAAAATGTGCACAAGGTATTTTGTCACAATTACCTCGAGTTCATAAGCTTGAGTCATTTCTCGATCATCTTGGTGATCAGACCCTTCCTCCTGATATTCACCGTTGTCTTCGCTTTTATCCCTTTCAAGTATGACAAGCATTTTCCCACCTTCTTCTGGTATATAGCCAAAGGATTCACAAACAAAACCAGACACGGTTTCATACTGATGGCCCTGCAAATAGATGTATCTCCATGTTCATGATTTCGGTCAATTCAAAAAGAAAAAATATGTATTACAGAACTACATGGTAGCATGTAGTGATCACCAAGGGCATGTCACTAAAACAACCTTTTCCTACAATACCGTTCACACCTTCCAGAGTTCTCTAAGGGTGGGATGCTTCATGCAGGAATCAACAAAAAATCTCAAATGAATGGGGCGTCTATAAGGGAGGACTAGGTATCAATTTCTTCCGACTCTTCACAATATATAATGTACTTGACACGAGACGACTAATTTTATGGCATACACTACCATCAATTGATCATTCATCAATAGCATAGGTGCATATATCAGTGACCTTCAAACCGGCATGAAATGATGGACAAATGATATGATTTGCCACTAGCAGTTGTATACAACTTCTATGCCTACTTCCCTTTTTGTAGCTCTCCTATATCAGCCCAATTAGGCCAACTTCGCAGTACAAGCAATCAATTTGACACGGTACCATAGCGCATGGGTTCTCATGCCTGATCCAAAAACTAGTCCATACCAACTGCTTCACCAGCAACCATATCTGCTGGCAACCGCCCGACTTGGGCCGAAGAACCGTCCCGAGCCTGGCTGAAGATGCAGCAGCTCCTTCCCTCTTCTGCATGCTACTACAGCTCCAGAGAATGGCAACAAAAAGTACTCCAACAAAAGGACAGATGGCAGATGTTACTTGAACTAGTCTCAACTTTCCTATGGAGTATGTAAGAAAAGCATCTTGTTTTTTTGTGGAGCATGATATGATAAGAGCTCACTCCGGTCAAACAAGAATCACCATGGAAATATGCAGCCAAACTATTTGAACTTTCCAAACATGTTTTTCAATATTTATATCAACCATATAAATATGTCATGCAGATCTGTCGAAGAGAAGACTTCCAGAGTATTGTAACGTAATACAGTTTACAAGTTGCATGTCTCATGTAGTACTGCGTGTAGCGGTGTAAGTTTATATATGTTTTAGCGATTTGACTACATTCATATACTATTTCTAAGACACCCAAAGTGAACTACATGGAAAAGATGCAAGTCATTTTAGCATTTTCTAAAATCCCTTTATATTTGCACATATAAAAGACTAGTTAAAAATTGTATACATATCACCTACATACTACCTAGGTGGTCCTATATCATACTATATATGTTCATTTCCTGTTACACTCGATACACCCTACGTTATACGAACAAACAACGCTTCCTGTATAGGTACAAACTGACACTGAATTTGCATTTATGGAACCAGAATGTACAAAATCAAACCTTTATTTACAGGGGTATGAAGGAGTGCCTAGCAACTTGATGAGAAAGCAGAGATCAAGTGAGAAATATACCTCTGGTATTTTAACACTAAGCTCTTCAGATAGATCGTCTATTGAAGTATTTGCATCAACATCAAATGTTCCATCTTCCAGCATTACTATATTACCTGTTTTCTTCTGGATTTCCTCCTACAGGGATAAATAAGTAGCACAAGAAAATGAGAGACTAACAGAGCTCCTGGATTCCCAAATTGAAAGAAAAAACTGTTATGACTTATGATTACGACATGCAAATCCAGTGGGTGCCATTCCAGCACCAGCAAAGTCAGGATAATAAATTCCTGTTAGTTTAATACCAAGTCGGTGTTGATTTAGTCTGGGTCAGTGTGAGTTATGGTAAATTCAAAATGTTAGCCAAGATTCCATTAATCCATTTTAGTAGCAATTGTGACTTGTAAGACAATGTAAGCAAATAGATACTTAAGAGCTTGCAGTTTTCCAAGTTACATGTTAGTTGTCAAAGTCACTAGTCTCTTAAGTTCTTATTGACATTCGAGTAAATAGCGGAACAGAAAAATGAGCATTTAATATGCTACTTAGCAATGCCAGTGTACATCTGAAAAAGGAACTCTAGAAGAATTTATATACTAAGCATGTAGTAACTTATATTTCCATGTTGGTAGAGTAACATGTACAGTCATCACCAGTTTAATACTGCTCAAAGCTAACAACTGTTGATCATGTAACGCAATTACTAGATCGTCATGACCCAGAACTGTGATGGTCGTGGCCACAGGACCGCACTACCAGCAGCAGCTGGGCGGAAATTACTGTAGCAAGGTGCTTCGCTGCAGTCATGTTACTGTAGCCCAAGTCAACAGCACCATTAGATCATCTCCACTCCCCCCCCCAACCGGCGACCGGTGCAAGGCAATTTTAGGCCGTTTGGGGGGCGCCAGCACTGATTTCGGTATGGGGGCGGCGGTTTCCCAGCCGTGCCCCCCATCCCAAATATTAGATTCAAATTTTTTGTTAAAAACTCGATGAAATTCATAGAAACTCGGCGGATTTTACAAAGAAAGGCTAAATTTAACTAAAAACATAAAAAAAAAACCTAACTAATTCATGCCCAGGCGCTGATAGAAGACGTCGTAGTTGGCACCCCTGTCATCGTCGGACAGCGGCTCGCCCTTGGACGCCCAGGTGCTGCAGCCCTGGCCGCCGTCGCCGCCGCGCCACTAGCTCGGGCCGGCGTTGTCCTCATCGTCGCCCTCCAGGTTGACGCAGAGGCCAAGGCGAAGCGCCCGCTCCGCGTCGGCCTTCTTCGCGTCCTGCCTAGACCAGGCGAGGACGAAGTCCAAGGTCCCCGGCTGGACCTCGTTGAAGGAGGCGAGCTCCGCCGCCCTCAGTCCGGGGAACTCCTCCGTGTCGTCCGGGACCTGGTACTCCAGCTGGAGCACGGCGTCCTCTGCGAGACGGCGCGCCTTCTTCGAAGGAGGTGCCGGCACGCCGGGCTCCTTGACGCGGGCGAGGGAGACCGGCGTGCCGCCAGGCTCCTTGACGCGTGTGAAGGAGGCTGGCGTGCCGGCCTCCTTCTTCAACCGGGCGCTGGACGCGCCGGATGAGCCCGGCTCCTTCTTCGGGCGGAGGAGTCCTCGGCGCCGACGAGGACGAACGCGAGGACGACGAAACAGGGCCGTCCATCCTGCGCGACAGCCAGCGCCGCTGCGGCATTGTCAGCCGCAGGTGGTTGCCCGCGGCGATGTGGTCGAGGACCCAGGCGAGGGTGCGGCTGGGGACGCCCCACCACAGCTTCCGCCCGGCGGCGTTCTTGTTGGCTTGCGGAGGGCCGTTGCCCTCGTAGTACCAGTTCGTGGAGCCGGCGCTCCGCGAAGAACGTCGTCCACTGATCCTCGTTGTCGAGGTCCCAGAGGGGGTCGTTGCGCTCCTCCGACGTGAGGACCTCGTAGTAGTGCCAGGGGATGGCGGCTTGCCGCGCCGCGCCGTGGGGCACCGGCGGGATTGGGATCCCACCGGCGCTCAGCCTCCAAGTGCCGGGGCACCGGAAGTCCGGCGGCGCCATGTACGCGCCTCGTACAGGGCGCGCACCTCCCACTCGTGGAGGTACCGGCGGCCGAAGCCGTTCGCCTCGTGGCCGACGGGTTGCATCTCTGGGCGTGGGAAAAGGAGGCGAGTGTGGCGAAGAGGGAAGCTTTGTGCAGCGGCGAGGATGAACAACAATGGCGTCGGAAAGAGATTTTTATAGCCGCAGCGAGCAGTGGGCGTGAACGCGTGGCGCGCATTTACGCCAGCCCGTGCTCCGAAGCGACGCCTCGCTGCGCCGCTGCTCAAAGCTGCCGCCGGTGCAGTTATTCGGCGCGGGAGGCGAGGCGACGAGCGAGTGGAGACGATGAAGCGTCGACGCAGTCGCTGACGGTGGGCCACATGGCGAGTCACGCGTCCAGCTGGCGGCCCCGGTCGCCCCCCTGGACAGGGTTTGGATAGGGTGCGTCAGATGAAGAAAAACGCTGCGCCGGACGAAAATCAGATTTGGGGGGCGCGGCTGGGCGGGATTTTCTGCGCCGGCGCCCCCAAATGGCGTTTGGGGGGCCTTTAGGTGGGGCGAGTGGAGATGCTCTTACATATTAATTTGTTCCAGTTCTGATTTGTTAGTTTCATCAGGAGAGTGTAACTTAGGTTGGAGTGTCAAAAATATAATTGCAACTAGATTGGAATGTTAGATAGAGTTTGAATCCTATGAAACTATGCATATTCAACTTACTAAATCGAGCAAGAAATAGCAAGTCTTTATCTCACCAAAAGTTTTCCACCCTCATCTATGGTCAACTTCTTCCCCCTTCTAGTATCTCATCCCCTTCATGCCAAGCCGTTCCGGCCCTATTCCATACTGTACTTATACAATTGATCTACTGAATACTAAGTCCTCACTCTAGATTGAAAAGCACTTCTTCAATACATGAAGAAATACAACGGATAAAAGGAACTTGACAAATAAAAGAGTACAATATCTATATTAGTTCAGTACAGAAAGTTATTTAATTGATCCAAGACGAAAAAGAGTCCAATTTCTTTTTTCGCAATTTACATTTGGTGCTTCATTTAGTGTTCAGAACCAAAATAATGTATCCCGCACTAAGTCATAAAATTCTATAAAAAATTAGAGAAAGTTTCAAAAACAAAGAAAAAAGTGAATGAAAATTAGTGGTAGAACAATATAAAATACAGACATAAAACAGCATGCAAGTAAATGGCATTGAACACTGAACTGAAAAAATCAAATTGAGAAATTCATATCGTGGTCACCTTTGAATCATTCTCGTCAAAGATTTCGCCGACAATTTCTTCGACCACATCTTCTAATGTCACAATCTGCGATTTTGTAGTTTGGAAATTATTCCCAAATAAAAGAGGGGATAAATGAAATCAGAGGTTGCTGGAAGAGAATGCATCAGTATAATTAGAAGCAAGCAATAGTTGCAACGTGTATTTTTTTTCAACATAACACAAAGCTTGCATCTTGTAGGTTTTGGGAGAAAATAGTTTCTGGTTGGGCAGGCCCTTTGGACCTCCACACCCTCATATATATATATAGCTGAACTTAGGTACATGTTAACTAGTACAGTGGAATACTCTAGAATCTGGTAGGACACTAGCCTAGACTACAACATTCACTGGAATGTTCCAGGCACTCCTAGGACAGCACTAATATACTATTACTCCCTGGAATATTCTGGGCTCTCCTAGGACAGTCTCCAACACTCCCCCTCAAGATGGATGATAGATATCTATCATTCCCATCTTGTTACAAGCTGAACTACACTCTTTATTTCCTAATCCTTTAGTTAAACAGTCTGCAATTTGTTCGCTAGAGGTTACATGACTTATCTTAATTATACCGTCATCCAACTTCTCCTTTATGAAGAAGCGATCAATCTCCACATGCTTGGTTCTATCATGTTGAACAGGATTGTTTGCGATGTTGATTGCCGACTTGTTGTCACACCACAAATTTAAAGGGCCTTTCCTCAACAGTTTCAGTTCTGAAAGAAGATTCCTCACCCATAACATCTCACTCAAACCTTGCGACATAGCTCTGTATTCAGCTTCAGCTGTTGACTTTGAAACCACTGGCTGCTTCTTGCTTCGCCATGACACTAAATTTCCCCCGACAAACACACAATAACCAGATGTTGATCTCCTATCATCCAAGCAACTTGCCCAGTCAGCATCACAATACCCATCCACATTTAGATGACCATTCCTTTTGAACCATAGTCCCTTTCCTGGACTACCTTTCAAGTACCGGAGGATTTGGTTGACCGCATCTAAGTGTCCGCTTCTAGGATCATGCATGTATCTGCTCACTACACTCACAGCATATGAAATATCAGGTCTCGTGTGACATAGATAGATGAGCCTTCCAACAAGCTTCTGATACTTCTCTTTGTTCACTGGTTCCCCAGATTCGGCGCATAATTTGTGGTTTTGATCAATAGGTGTTGATGCAACCCGACACCCAAGCATGCCTGTGTCACTAAGCAAGTCCAATACATACTTTCGCTGGGAGAGAACAATCCCTTTGGGGGATCTAGCAATTTCTATGCCAAGAAAGTACTTGAGTTGGCCAAGATCCTTTACCTCAAATTCCTTGCGTAGGCTGTCTTTCAATCGTGATATCTCCACCTCATCATCTCCGGTGATTATGATATCATCAACATATACGGCAAGGATTGTAATCTTGCTATTTGAGTGCCGATAGAATACCGTATGATCCCCATTACACTGCTTATATCTCATAACACATACAACTCGTCTAAATCTATCAAACCATGCCCGTGGAGATTGCTTAAGGCCGTATAGAGATTTTCTCAACCTGCATACCTTTCCAGATGTTCTAGGAGTGGAGAAACCAGGTGGGATATCCATGTATACTTCCTCCTTTAAATCTCCATGCAAGAATGCATTCTTGACATCCAACTGATGCAAAGGCCACCCGAAGTTAGTTGCACATGAGATTAGGATCCTCACCGTGTTCATCTTTGCCACCGGCGCAAAAGTCTCATCATAGTCAATCCCATATGTCTGACTATATCCTCTCGCAACTAGTCTTGCCTTGTACCTTTCAATTTTCCCTTCTGGATTTTGTTTCACGGTGTAGATCCATTTACACCCAACAGCTCTCTTTCCTGCTGGAAGATGTACAAGTTCCCAAGTTTTATTCCTTTCGAGAGCATTTAACTCCTCTATCATGGCCTCACGCCACTTGGGGTCTTGCTTTGCTACTTTCCAGTCTCTTGGGATCACCACAGATTGCAATGATGCGATGAAGGCCCTGTAGTTCGTAGATAGAGATGCATATGATACATAATTAGCAATGTCATGCTCCTCCTGGTACCAATTTGGAGGTTTTCTAGCTGCAGCTCGGGTTCCTTTTCTTAAGGCAATGGGCAAGTCCATTGAATCCCTCCTAATAGATGGACCTGCGTCATCAGACAATTCAACAGTTTCAACACCTGTTGGAGCATGTTGCTCCCCCTGCACCTGTGTGTCACTTGTCGTGGGAGCCTGTTGTTGCTGCTGCTCATGCTGCGATTTTCTCCGTGTATACACTTTCAAGTTCTCTTCCTCGTTTGGCTTTCTCCATCTCTCTTCGACCATAGGTTGTCTCCTCGTATACACCTTCAAATTTTCTTCCTCGTTCGGCTTCCTCCATCTCTCCTCACCCATAGGATATGGGACTGAATCAACCACAACTCTCAAAGGTTCATCTTCATTTGTCCTCAACACCTCACTCTCCCCCTCTCGACTAGCCTCACCTGTGTTAGGAGAGTCAAAGTCAATGTCAAATAATGAGCTAAGATCGGTCTTCTCTCCATAGAACGGCTCAGACTCCCTAAATGTCACATCCATGCTCACAAATGTCCTTCGCTCGATAGGACTCCAACACTTGTAGCCCTTCTGTCCAGATGGGTATCCTATAAATATACACTTAACCGCTCGTGGGTCCAACTTCCCCACCAAGGGTCTATGATCTCTAACAAAGCACGTGCACCCAAATACTTTAGGAGCAACTAAAAACTTGTTCTCACCTAGCAACATTTCACATGGTGACTTCATCCCAATCACCCTTGATGGCATGCGGTTGATGAGATATGTGGCTGTCATTACCGCCTCACTCCATAAGAATTTTGGCACATTCATTGTGTACATCAGCGACCGAGCAACCTCCAAAATATGACGGTTTTTCCTTTCTGCTACTCCATTTTGAGGGGGCGTATCTGGACAGGAGGTTTGGTGCAATATACCTTCTGCTGACAGGAATGCACCAAACTCTTTATTCACATACTCAGTCCCATTATCTGTCCTAATTACCTGCACCTGTGTATGGAACTGATTTTTCACATAAGCATAAAAGTCCTGGAAACATCTAAATACCTCATTTTTATGCCTCATAAGATACACCCATGTCATGCGAGAATAACAGTCAATGAATGTCACAAAGTACTTCATTCCACTGATAGAGATAACAGGGCATGTCCAGACATCTGAATGAATAAGCACAAAAGGCGAGATACTCCGGAGTCCCCTACTCACATAGGATGTTCTAGTGTGTTTCCCAAACTCACAAGCATCACACACTAATTTGTTTTTATCCACCCCACACATCACATCAGGCACAACCTTATACATTTTATCAAAAGACAAATGTCCCATTCTACAATGTTGAAGCATCACCATGGCTTCCTTCTCTCCCGCAGTTGCTGCTAGTACAATACATACTGCATCGTTTGTCACCTCCCGGTCCATATACCACAGTCCCTTATGCCTGGTTCCGGTCCCAAGCCTCTCTCCAGTCAGCCTTTCCTGAATTAAACACATCTCGCGGTCAAGCATTACACGACAGTCTATATCATCAACCAAGGCACTCAATGAAATAAGGCTTACGGGGAAGGCAGGAACGTGAAGGACAGAAGATAACTTAATTGCGGGAGTGCACTGAACTGTTCCAACTCCTATGATGGGCTGAGAGGTTCCATCGGCAGTTTGAATAGTTTCTTTATGTGTGGGTGGATATTGGGTGTAAGAATCGAACTCTTTGAATGTGCCCGTAACATGCTTTGATGCACCAGAATCTAATATCCAATTTGAACAAGACTTATGCAAAGATGTAGATGCATGGGCATAATTACCTTCATCGGTGTAGGCAAGGTGAGCGAACTTGTCGAAGCTGAAGTCCCCATAACCGCCATCATTAGTCACATTTGCTTCCTTCTTTAACTCTTCATGAGATGTGCCCAAGGATTCTTCTTCGGAGACTGCCACATTTGCTCTAGGGCCACTTGAGTATCCTCGGCCTCGGCCTCTGCCTCTGCTTAATCCGTCTCTATTATATCCTCTTCCTCTACCCCGAATTCCCCTGCGTGGGGCTGTGCAATTTCGGCTCAAATGACCATTCTCACCACAGTTGAAGCAGTCCCTAGTCTCCAAGCTTTGGGTTACAACGAAGGCTGGACGAGATGGAGTTGTTGTGTTGCTCTTTGTCAACTTCAATCTGACCTCTTCCTGTGCAATCGCTGCTATGGCATCCTCTAAAGTGGGAAGTGAAGGCTGATGGTACAATGCAGCACGTCTTCCCTCGAACTCAGAGTTTAGGCCTTTCAGAAATTTCATCACTCGCCTGCGTTCAATCCACTTTCTAGCAGCAGCAATGCAATCTGCATGATGGAGCTCCAGAGGATCATAGTGATCTAAATCAGCCCACAAATGCTGCAGCTCAGCGACATACTCCATCACAGACTTGTCCTCTTGTCTCAGTTCACTCAGTCTCTCCTCTGTTTCAGCCATCAACATTACATTCCCTTCACCTGAATACAATTTCTTTAAGGTCTTCCATACTTCAGCTGCACTTGAGAGGATCTCCACAGATGCTGCAATTGTTGGGGATAAGGAATTTAACAGCCACGCAACAATCAGCGAATTAGTAGTACTCCACGCCTTCCATTTTGGAGATGTCTTGTCCCCTGGCTCGGCTGCTTCACCCTCAACATAGCTCTCCAAGTCTTTAGTCCTTAAGATGAGCAAAGCCCTTCTTGACCAGCTCAAATAGTTTTTTACGCCTTCCAATTTGATCTCATTGGATGGCAGTTCAATCTTCTGGGTCTGCTCTGAAACTGTACTATGTGATGATAATACACCACCTGCCTTGGCTGTGAGAAGCTCGGCCAGTTTCTCAAGTGTCTTCTCCAATCCTTGATTTTCCCCCATGATCTGAACAATCACAACGCCTCAGAGAAATGCAAATCAGGTGCACACCTATTCCCTGCAACCACCTGCAGCTACCACTCAGGTTCCTCTTCCAGATAATGCCCCTCTGCTTCCTCTCCTAGCCACAGCCGCACACACACTAGCTCCAATCAGCTCTCCTCTCCTCTTCCACTCCGCTCCAGGACAGTGCTCGGCTGCTGTTCCTCCTAACAATTCTCCTCACCGGGGGCTCCACCAACTGATACTTCACCTGCAGAACTTCTGCATCTGGGCTTCTCCTTCCTCCTCCTGCTTCCAGCCAGCACACGCCTCAGCTCCAGCTCATACACTTGTGCCGCTGAGCGCCGATTCACCACCACCAGCCACCCAGCGTTGCCTCCAGCTCTGATACCATGTAGGTTTTGGGAGAAAATAGTTTCTGGTTGGGCAGGCCCTTTGGACCTCCACACCCTCATATATATATATAGCTGAACTTAGGTACATGTTAACTAGTACAGTGGAATACTCTAGAATCTGGTAGGACACTAGCCTAGACTACAACATTCACTGGAATGTTCCAGGCACTCCTAGGACAGCACTAATATACTATTACTCCCTGGAATATTCTGGGCTCTCCTAGGACAGTCTCCAACACATCTCGACACATTGATAGAAAGAAAGTTTTACAACTGTAAAAGCCTAAGACTAGACCGAAACAACCGAGCACTCAAGATAAGATTACAACCAACGACTGCTAGACAAATAGAGATGCAAGTGGGTCACCAATAGGGTACCTTTACCCTCTTTAGTTCAAAAAATGAACTAACTTCTTCATTGACATCATCATATTGAAAAATGTTAGTTCATTGTTTTGAACTAAACAGGGTAGAGGGTACCTTAATGATGACCCACTTGCATCTCTATAGACAAATATTACAACAGACTCCACAAACAAAACCCAACCAAGATGCCATCCACAAAAACACAGGATGCAAAGCCCGCCACAGGAAGCAAGTATCCAGCTCTGGGAAGAGGTCAAAGTTAAAGATGACAGATGGCATTGTCAAATTAGTTGGCCAACTTTGGTGAACATGAGTTATTGAGTTATGAAATACAGTGCAGTACAGGACATGCTGCCTGCTGTGTTGTATGAGAAGGCCACCGAACCATCCCGAATTGACGCAAACAAACAGTTTAACTGTCGTTGTAACTAACCATCTTATTTACGGTCAATTGCCAAGTTACAGGGGTAAAAAAACAAAAATTCGCAGGGAATCCGTGGAGGCAAAGGCGGGATCAGCACGACATCCTCAAGACAAACACAGGATCAGCCCGGTGAAGCTGACCCGCCCACATCATCATGAAAGGAGGGACCAGACCAACAAGGCTGACCCAGGAATTCAGCGAGTTTCAAGAATTCATAACTAAATCCGAATCATGAGTTTTGAATTTCGAATTTTATGACATTGTAAAAAACTATTACAACTGAGAGTTGAATCTAGGACCTTGAGAAAGCAGCCCTAGTTATTTCCCACTAAACTAGAGCTATGTTCTTTAATATCTCAAGTTTGAAATGTTTCAGCGCCTAAAATATTTTCTGTACTTATTTTTTTTCTGGACCCATCAAAAACAATATTATTCAATGGAGTCTCCAAAATCACCCATCCACCTCGTCAAGACACAAGTGGGATCAGCCCGGGATGAGCCTGAGCCCACCAACATTATGAAGACTAAGTGGGCTCTGGTTAGTGCAGCTGATCCCACCTGACCAGCTGGGGCCAGTCGCCATTAAGACCAGATTCTTGAGCCAGCCGTAACAGGGGAGGAAGTTGAACACGTCAAGGTGCCAATGCAAGGATATGCCAAAGGGTATTCGATTAGGGTTAGCAACGGGATGACTGTAATGCCCAAATGGGGCGTTACGATCTAATGGGAGGGCCAAAAAGGCACCTGATAACACTCTGCCCCCTCTACTCGCCTACAGAAGGGGAAACAGATGGAGCTGGAAGGTCTATAAAAAAATTCCAAATGTTAATCAGCAGGAAGTTGGTTGCGGTCAGGGTTGAAACTTGAAGTGCTCCCTCACAATGCATGAAGCAATAAGACAAACTCAGGGTGCCTAAACACCATTGTCTGAGTAAGTACTCGACCACAGGTGGGGTATTAAAGAAGCTATTCATCCTAGAGGTCGACTCGTACACAGGACACAACAAGACCGAGGAGGGTGAGGTGATACTGGCCATGATCACAAGAGTTTAGTCGCGCAAGCATTGGTGACAAGGGAGAGGTGCACAGCTGGACTCTACCAATCACTGAACTGGTGGTAATGGAGGCCAGCATCCACATACGCCTGCACAAGCGTCTGTTGCCTGCCTGCCTACTCATGCACAGAGCAACTGCATCTCCCCTCATTTACCACCTTGTAAGCGATTATGACCAAGTAATATGACATTTAAACTTGTTACCGCAGAAACTTCTCCGTTTTACAAACTTGTATCAGATTAGGTGATCTGTTACAAGTATAAGGCCCCTAGTACTCAGCCTGTTAGTTCTCTTTCCAATAGCTTGGTTACGCCCTGGATGCCATCACCACCTACAAAACATTCACAGTGGACTACACTGCCACTCAACAGAACATCATCTTCAACACTTATGGCTCGGTATTAAATTACACTCGGTAAGGTAGATATTTGTGGCGATCATATGGGACTTCTCTAACATGAGCAAGTGGTTCACCATGACAGGCTGGGAGGTAAAATAGGATGATATCCCCACCAGTCCTTTGGGGGCACATAAACACCTGAGCTGCACCGGATATATTGGAGGAGCTCCTCGACAACTTCAATTACGTCTGAGCCAGAACATCAGCGTGACCAAGTATCTGCCCTTTTCGAAACAGACTTGGTGGTTATACGATCATATCGGATTGTGAAGTTGCAAAAGGACAAGCTGGAGAAGCACTGTGATGACATGCTGTGCCAAGGCATGATTTTAATAAGCCGGTCTGCCTTTATTGGTCCTCCTCGTCATGAAGGCAGACAAGGTACTTTTGCGTCGACCATCACACCCTCAGCGATAAGACCATCCCGGATAAATTAACCGTCATGCGGTGTACAAACTTCTCTAACATGCTTATTTTGTAAAAGCAAAGGGTATAAATGGGATCAGACAAAAAATTAAGTCATTAAGTACCGAGCTGAGTATTTTGTAGAATCAAAGAATGCAAAGGATGCAAAGGAGGGTTTTCTTGACGTACACCAATAGTTCCACCATATTCATTGAGGACCACTGCCATATGAACCTGCCTGATCCTGAACTCTCTTAGCAGGTTCCAAACAGACATCGAATCTGCCAGATTAAAAAGATCATACTTGACAACCATGGCATGCATTTATTAGAGAAAACATTTAGGAAGAAAAATATAATCCATGGCTTAGACATGCAAAAGTAAAATAATAGAATAAACTAGTTAAAAAGATAAATGGATGCCACCTAATGTATTTATTTAGTTGCATCACCCTGCTTTGGTCCAGACAAACTCTGTTGTAAACAATAAACGCTTTGGTGGTGAAAATTACCTGGGACAAAATATGTCGGCATATGTGCTATTTCCTTCACGGTGATTTCCTTCAACTTCTCAACCTTCAAAATAAAAATAAATGATTCTTCAGAAAATTATCATACAGAATAAAGAAGAATCAACCTGATTAATTTGTAACTAGAAGTGGTAGACAAGAGATGGACCTCTTCAACATATTCAAGCATATCCATTGCATATACAATTCCGACGATATTATCTATGCGCTCCTCAAATACAGGAACTCTGGAAGTAATGATGGAAAAAGTCAATGACAAGACTTAAGGATACATTTTAAATAGCAGTTGTGATTCTTGTGAATACCTAGAGTACTGGTGCGTTTCCCATAGGTTTTTGAAATCAATCAGTGTAGCGGCAGCATCAATTGCAACTACATCCACCAAAGGTGTCATCACCTCTCTGACATGTGTATCTTTAATCTCGAGTACGTTCTCAATCATATCCTGTTACAAGACCCAGGCACTTAGTACAGCTAATTCGGTAACTATGAAGGAGTCATGCATAAGCACGAATAAATCAGATATCCATAATAGTGTAACATTGTAGCAGCAGGCAGATACATAATGTACGTTGTACTGATGTTATTATTAGGCTGGTTTTGATGTTCTGTGTCCCCTTTGAATTTTAAAGCAGTGTTTCCTAGCATCTTCACAGACATTGGCGGAGCCACCACCGGGTCGAGCGTGGGCAACTGACCCGGCTCAGTTTTGGGAGGAAAAAAACAGGTACCGATTCAGCCCCGCACCAATCCTCTCGCCCTCACTCTCGCTGCCCCGCACGAGCCGCCACAGCCCGACCTAATCCCCTCGCCCTCGCTCGCACGCGCCGCCACGCCCCGTTCCCGACCGCCGCCCTCGGCCACCAGCACACGGCGCTGCAGCTCTGCTCGGCCGCACTGCGCTCTCCCTCTGCTCTGCTCGGCCCGACGGCCGCCTTCGATGGACTCCGGCGACGAGGCTGACCTGGCTGCTTGGATTGAAGAAGAGGAGGCCGCTGAGGCAGCGCAGGCAGCAGAAGAAGCAGCACGCAAGAGGGCACGCATAGAGGTTGAATTTCCCCCATTTGTCTTGAGTTTTGATACGTATTTGTCTAGTAATTACTAGTGTGAAATCTTTCCTCATAGTTTGTTTTCTTTCCATTGTTGTAGGCATTTTGTTCCGGAAATCTTTGATCTAGCAAATGTGGTTGCCGATCCCGGAATTCGGAGACCAATACCCCTGAAATCAGAGATAAAATGCGATGGGCATATTTGTCGAGAGGTCGTAATCGTTTAGTTGGTCATAATTATCCCAAAAATCTGGATAGGCGGTCATTTCTAGATGCATGGTAGCAAATATGATTGGTTAGAGTATAGTGTGGAGAAGGATGCTGCATTTTGTTTCCATTGTTTTCTTTTCAAGTCTTCGAGCAATGGTAACCACTATGGATCGGATGTTTTCACAAAGTCAGGGTTTACAAATTGGAAGAAAGCATCGGAAAATTTCAGGGGTCATGTAGGTGGACCAACGAGCTTTCACAGCAATGCAAGAAATAGTTGTGAAGATTTCAGAAATAAAAAGCAAAGTGTTGTATATTTTCTTGTTTGTCATGAAGAAAAATCACATATTCAATATGAGATTCGTTTGAAGGATGTTGTGGGTGTTGTCGGATTTCTACTTGACCAAGGTCTAGCTTTTCGTGGGCATGACGAGTCTAGCACTTCCCTGAACAAGGGCAATTTCCGTGAGATGTTGGATTGGTATGGTGCAAGATGCAAGGATGTAGCTGATGTGATCAATGAGAATGCTCCTGGCAATTGTCAATTAACATCTCCTGATATCCAAAAAGATATAGTGCAAGCATGTGCAGAAGAGATTACACAAGTCATTAAGAGTGAGCTCGGAAATGCTTCTCTCTCTACTTGTTGACGAGTCTCGTGATGTATCGGTTAAAGAGCAAATGGCTGTGATGGTGAGGTTAGTCATACTCTCACAATTCTTTCTCATACTCCCACAACTCAATTATCATACTCTCACAATTCTTATATGTTATCGCTTGTAGGTTTGTGAACCAAAAAGGAGAGATCATGGAAAGATTGCTTGGTGTTGAGCATGTTCTTGATACTACATCGGCTTCTTTGAAAAGATATCTAGATGCAATGTTTGTGAAACATAATTTGTCCATGTCTAGATTAAGAGGTCAAGGATATGATGGTGCCTCTAATATGTGTGGGGAGCTACATGGTTTAAAAACATTGGTATTGGCCGACAACCCTTATGCTTTTTATGTGCATTGTTTTGCCCACCAACTACAAATGGTGATTGTGGCGGTTGTGAAAGGGGTTCTTCCAGTTGGTCAGTTCTTTGGTCACTTAAACAAGATTGTCAGTATGGTGAGTGCCTCTTGTAGGAAAAAGGATGCATTGTTGCAATTGCATCATGACCGTTTGGTAGCACAGCTAGAGAGTGGGGAGATCTCGTCGGGAAGAGGCCAAAATCAAGAGACAAGTTTAGCAAGACCAGGTGATACTCGTTGGGGGTCACACCATAAAACTCTAGTTCGGATTCAAGTAATGTGGGATTCAGTGATTAAAGCACTATGCAGTGTTTCTCATGATGGGACAGATGCCAAGGAGAAAGGTGTGGCTTCAGGTTATATCATATACATGGAAACCTTTGAATTTGTTATTATCTTGCATTTGATTATTCAATTGCTTGGTATAACAAATGGTGTCAAATGCATTGCAATCCAAGGATCAGAACATAGTGAGTGCTATGATTATGATTGTCTCAGTGAAAAGTGCATTGCAAAAATTGAGAGATGATGGATGGGAGCCTCTATTGCTTGCTGCTACTAACTTTTGTGGTGCACGCAATATTATGGTACCGAATATGGATGATAACATTGCAGCTAGGGGTTACCCAAGGAGCTCACGCAAGATGGTTACTTGCTTGCATCATTACAAGGTACAAATCTTCAATGAGGTGCATGACAGAAACATAGTTGAGATGAATCATAGATTTTCTGAAACTTCTACACGCCTATTATTGTGCACTTCATGCCTTGATCCTAGAGACTCATTCAACAGCTTTGACAATGATATGCTAGTTGAGCTTGCAACCATATACTCTGCTGATTTCTCTTCACATGATTGTTGTCTATTGGTTGATGAACTGAACATATATGTTGATGTCATGAAGAGAACTCCTGAATTCATAGCTTGTGATAGTTTGAGTGATCTTGCTCTCAAGTTGGTTCAGAAAAGATATCATTTGACATTTCCATTGGTCTACAGCCTTATTACACTAGCTTTGACATTGCCTGTTGCAACAGCATCAATTGAGAGGGTTTTCTCGGCCATGAAGATTATAAAATCAGATCTTTGAAACAAGATAGGGGATGATTGGCTCAATGATTTGATGATTTGCTATGTTGAGAAAGAGATATTTGCACAAATTGATGACAAGAAGATTATGCTTCGTTTTCATGCCTACAGTAACCGTAGAGGTCATCTTCCTCATGGATTTCGAATTCCCAGCATGGAATCAACTTAATGGTATGATAATATCTCCTCAAAATGTAGCACTTTTGTATCTAGTTCTTGTTTTTAGTCAGTTTGTACTTCTACTCGATGAAATGCGACAAATGAATCTGTTTGGACCATTTTTTTTTATTACATTCGATTTTCTGTCCAAAAAAAATCAGAGATTATTTGTTCGACCCAGCTCAGTTCAATTCCTGGCTCCGCCACTGTTCACAGAAGTATAATAAAAATAGGTATGGCCTTCCTCCAGGTGTTCAGGACACATGTAGTCATATGCAAGCTTTAAATTAGCAAGTCAAAGTAAACTACAACATATAGTAAAATTCTCTATCCCCTGAGAATGCGATGCAGAACTCCTATATTATTTAAAGGAACAACATGTGTACCACAAGAAATTTACACATGTCAGATGAGACAAGAAAATGTGCTAGGAGATCTACCAAGATAAACAATAGGAACGAAATAGGCAACTAAGTCATAAGTATAAATATAATATGTTAATGGACATCTTCTTATACTACCTCCATTCCATAATATAAGGCGTATTTCGTTTTCTTTGACCAATGTTTTGACCAAGAATTACTCATTTAACATTTGTTTATGCGATAAAACTTATAATATAAGTAAAATTCTTTCAAATAGGAATACAATATATCAATTTTATGTCACATAAAGTAAATACTACTAGACTAATCATTGGTCAATAGAAATGAAATAAGCTTATGTTCCGAACTATCTAACCTGTTCGTCTTCTGCGATTGCACCACTCAATTCTGCTCCCCGGAGCATTAATTTCAGTTCGTCTTCAGTCACATACGGTTCACTGAAGAAAATAAGTGCATATAAAGCACAAGTTTTGTCACTGGCCTGTTTCTTATAAAATGCATATAAGGTGTAGTTACAGCTAGGGGCGTAAAATCCAGAATATAATTAGTGAACCATAAATTCCTTCGATTTCCTCATATTAATCAAGTTAGTATCTTTCTTTAGAAAGAAATCCCTTTTCCATTTTTAGCAAAATTCTCTTTTTCTATATATGAGATACCATTTTAACCTACTACTTAAACAGACAGGATATGGTTTTGGTCAATACTTTTGCATCTGAACTAGTGATTGCACTGTCAAAATCCGTATATAGACCAGTGTCTCAATATATGTATTTAAAAGTCCAAATTCAATAAACTTCAATGCATTTGCTCGTCGACTACAAGTTTCAAGAAATAATTACGAAGATATTTATTACTATGCATGAACAATCGATCACTTGTTCAATTTTGTTTAAAATTTGGCATACTTTCATGTGTTGGTTTAAGGCTAGGATTCTTAGAAATTTAATAAATATATAACCAAGTAGATATGAAAGCTAGTATCCCGTCAATACAGGGTCTCCACATATCTTCAAGGAAATTTAATATATCCATATCTGATAACCATTCCTTTGGTACTCAAACACATGTACTATTTGTGCATAATCAAAATCATTTGAAGTAATGTACAAAAAAGAAAGCAAAAACTCCTGAAAACTTGTGTTACTTAATTAAGAGTATATGATATTTCCATGCATATTTCACAGCTGATATTCCATCAAAAGCTCATGATATTTCACATTGTATACTTCTTGAGAACGCCTCACTTGATCTTAAATTCTTAATCAATATGAAATATCCTAGACTATATCTAAAGTGATATCACCGTGAACATCAGGTACACTCCCCTTAATGCTCCCATGCTAGCTGTTCAAGTTCATAGACGTGCATACATTTTTCTAAAAGGAATGGTTGCCAGTTGATCAATAACTAGAGAACTTCAACAGTACCACACAAGCCAAACAAGAAATACTTAAGATTAGTGGCATGTAGTCCTACCTTCTTCCTTTCAGGCCTAGAATCTTTAGAATTCCCATAGATATAATTGTAACAATCCGCCCAACGGGATACAGGATAAGTGAAAGCCAAGCGACTGGTCTGATACATCACAGAAGATCACATTCAAATACAGTGTAGCAAGACTTGTATTTCAACACAACTTCTTTGAAACTAAGTTATGCTTATCACTCACCTGACCACAAACCTAGCAACCTCTGTGGCATTATGGACTGCAACATTTTTGGGTGTGATTTCTGTAAGAAGTAAAACAGCAACCTAGAAAAAAAAAAGGGTTCCACCGTTAAAGTGCCTACCACCATGTGAGCAAACAAGCGTTAACTGAAGTTCAAAACAAGATAGAAGACATACAGTCATGACACCTGTTGCTGCACTGACTCCTGCTTCACCAAACATTGCTGTTGCTGCTTCGGTAACAATTGCCGTCGCACCAATGTTGACCACACTATTCACATAAAAGCATCCCAGCAATGATGAAGATAATAAGTGTGATTAAAACTTAATTACAAGAAACAGTGCACAGCACAGCAAAATGATAAATTACGTTGTGCCAATGAGTATTGTTGTCAGAAACCGAGTGACATCATTCCGGAGCATTCTGAATACACCATTCTCTGGTTCCTTTTCAGCCAGCTCACGAACCTGATGGAGCCACATTGCAAAATTTCAGAAAATAGGCTTATTACTCCCTGTGTCCCGAATTAGATGTCGCAGATTTGTCTAGATTCGCATGTATTTATACACTAAAACGCTTCTAGATACATGCGTATCTAGACAAATCTGCAACAAGTAAATCGGAACAGAGGGAGTATATAGCATAGCATAGCATAGACCATTGGCCTATAACATTCGAGAAATAAAAATAAAACAAATGGAAACATATAAGGCCCATAATACATGCAAACAATGAAGTTCTCACTGTGAATCTGATCCCTAAGGACATGAAAGAATTTCCTTTATATGCATCTTATTAGGTATTTCAATGTATTATTCACTTGAAACTTTACCCAGCGGGATAAAAAGTTATGCCAATTGTGCTGGCACAGGGAGATTCTGGCACTACATCCTGATCATTAGACCTACACTATGCCAAAATCTTTAATCCGAAATGACAGGCACATTAAACCAAAATTTTGGATTCAAACCCCAAGACAAAATCATACTGAACAAAGCTTAAATCCTTACCCTGTAAAAAAACCACTAATCTTGTGAATTATAATACACATCTACAGTCAGATTTTAATTGCTTTCTAGGTTATTACAAGATAACAAAACTTAACATTCAAAATCTGGATGGGCATGGACTGGGAGGCGTCAATGTGCTTTCACTTACTATTACAGGGTAGCATACCAACAGGTATCCAGTTTGACACCATATGTACGCTAATACTAAAGGAATTCTGGTTTACTTTCCAACATTCAAATTCCCTAAACTAACTGGCAGAATTGGTCATGGGTGCAAGGGGGTGGGTTTAAGGGGATATATGAATTGCTTGGGACCGATAAACCTTCGGATCGGCAGCTGCCCATTTTTTCAGAAAAACAAAACATCTGGCACTACCGATGCCCACACTGACATCACAACCCTCATATGACTACACAACGAAGTAACATGATTAAATATAAACACTGGAGCAGCATGAGTATGATAACTGAAAAAATAACACCATCTCCCCTAGTCCCCATCCTAGGTCTCTAGAACACCACCTGCTCACAATGCCACTCCTGGCATGGGCAAACCAAACGCCTTAACTGTCTACCCAAGCCAATTGCTGCCCCAGCAAGCACCAATCATCATAATTGTCTCCCGCTGAACTGATTGCATAATAAGGAGCACTACTGTGATGATTCGTATGTTATGACGCGAACTATATCATGTCTCGGCACTACCAATGCTACTAGTAAGGAGTGGCAAAATGGATTTCCGGTATGCACGAACCTTCCAAGGCCAGAGCGTAGTGATGGAGGTCTCGGCCATGGAGAAGAAGGCGGAGAGGCCAAGCAAGAGGGCGAGAACGAAACCCTGCTCCTTTAGCAGCTGTAGGATCTTGAGCACCGTGGGCCAGCTCCCTCGGAGCGCCGCCCAACCGACCCCGACGGCCGCCCCCACCGCCCCGGACGCCCCTGCGCCTTCTCCCGCCGCGGCGGCTGCCCCTACGGCCAGCGCCCGGCGGCACCACGCTGAGGCTATCCCGCCACACGCCAGCGCAACGGCGACCCTCACCGCGGCCGCCCGCTGGTCTGGGTCATCCTCGGCCTCCGCCCCCGGCCGAGGAGCAGCCGTCAGCCGCAGGGGCAGCGCGGAGGCGGAGATGGGGGCGAGCCGGGTGGTCCTGGCGACGCCGCGGGGCCACAGACAGGAGGCGGAGGGCGAGCGATATGGGGGCTTGGTGGGTGCGCGGAGCGACTGGAACTGAAACCGCGGGAGCCTGCCGCTGGCGAGGAACAAGGAGGCCGTGGAGGGGAATGAGGTGGAAGGGGCAGACATGGCGCTCGTCGGCGGCTGAGGGAGGGGTGAAGTGGGTTTGGGAGGAGGGGGCTAGCCGCTAGGCTACGCGGGGGCGGGGACGGGAGGTGGTTGCGTGAGGTGAGGGGAGGAAAGGTGCCATGGAGATGGGAGCTGGGAGCTGGGGGCAGGGTGGGGCGGGCGGGGCGCACGAGCGACAAGCCGCCAGGAGGCCACGACCCCACCTCACCTTGTGCCACTTGAGACAAACTTCTGACAGACCAATATTTACCGTGAGTTCATGATTTTATTTTATTTGTTTTCTACTACCTCCGTTTCAAATCAAATTATAAAACGTTTTGATACCAAAACATCTTGTAATTTTGAACAGAGGAAATAATTGCTACTCCCTCCGTTTCAAAATATAAGATGTTTTAACTTTGTGAAATAAAGGTATCTAGACATCTTTTAGTGTGTAGGTTCACTTGAATATACACACTAAAAGGTGTCTAGATACGTTTGCTTTACAAACCTTAAACATCTTATATTTTGAAACGGAGGGAGTAAAAGCGAACATATGTTGGTTCACGAACGAGCACTCCAATCTCACGCTGACTTGTTCCGGCAACACGTCGGTGGCTCACCCACAACGCACATCGCGGGACATGCCTTACACACTTGCCCCCTCTCCATCACGGAAAAATATCCAGTGATCCCGTATTTAAATACTATCATGATATCAGTTTGTAAAATTTAAATTTTTAAATGTCCAAAAATTTGACAAAAAATATGTTAGTGTGCACAAGATGTGTGCTTACAATACCACCAAATTCGAAATAGAAATAGAGAAACAAAAAAGACAAATCTAACAAGAATAGTGTCACAAAAAGACGAAAGTACAAATGGCACTATTCATGTATCAGTTTGTCTTTTTTGTTCCTCCTTGTGCATTTTGAATTTGATTCTGAAAAATTTGGAAACGGTAAACACACATCTTGTGAACACTTACATATTTTTTCTAAAAAAATTACACACTTGAAAATTTGAATTTTAAACACCGGTAGCATCGGAGCATTTAAAGCATGGGATCACTAGATACTTCCCCCTCCATCACTCCTCATTTCTTGTTCCCCATTCATGGCTCATATCGATTTCATGTTTCTAAATTTTGCGAGTAGGTTTTATGAAGCTTCGGTTTCGATGTTTACACACTAGTAGTTATCGGGTAGACATAATGAAAGTTCCTCTCTGAAAAACTTGCTCAACGGCAGGATAGTGAGAGCTCTCTCACGGGAAGGTAGGAAGATTGACTGAGTGCAATTTGTTTTATGTACGTGATTTGATTTCATCCATACCTTTCAATATTGAACATGCCCGTCACCCCCGTCCCCCACATAGTACTTTTTCCTATGACTCAAGAAAGCAAAAATATGTCGAGAAGCCGTCTTCACACTTTTCACTTTTGTGGGGGTCAACAACCGTATTGTGCATTACTTTAGATATTTCTAAAACCCTTAAGCACACATTTAGTCTTATAATTTGTTGTCATCTACACCCAAACCACTTAGGCATGTTTTTTCGAAGTGTCTTGACCAGGTTTCTAGGTGTTTATTCCCGACCTAACCCAATACACCTAGAAACACACCATAGTTGTTTTGTAGGTCGGTATTGAAAGAGCAAAACCGCTAGAAAACACCAGAAAACATGTTGGGTCGAAGGAGATAAAGACACGCCTTCGCCTCACGTTTTGATCGGGTCACACACCCGCCTACTGGAATCACAGGGATTGGGTGTCACAGTCTCACACCCAAACCCCTTTGGGATTATACTCAGCAAGTCCCTCTAATCCCCCCTTGCAAAACAAGGCCTTAGGGAGGCAGTGTCCTTTCACATAAGTTCTAGATATGCAACTAGGTGGATAAGTCATACGACAAGCTCACGAGATACAAAATACACAATAAGCATGCTACAACAAGTAAATCAAGGATAGAAAATACCGCAAGGTGGAGACGATGATGTATTCCCAAATTCCTTTCTTTGGAGGAAGTACGTATCCATTAGAGAGGTGTTGGCGTCACAAAGCCCACCAAGCAACAAAAAAAGGCTCACTTTATTCTCCATGTGCCCTCGCACAATGCAAGGTTCTGTGATCCACTAAGCGGTGCCCTTGAAGACGGCAACTGAACCTTCATAGACAAGGCTAGGGAGATCTCCATAACTCAGTTGGGGGCTCGAGCACCACCTTGAAGCTTTACACCATGATGATTGAGCTTTAAGGTTCTTCCTTCCATCTAGCATGCACAAACACGCAGGAGCAACGAGATCCACAATGGATTGCAAGGGAAAATTAAGTTTCCTTTGGTGAAACCCTAGACCTAAACCATCTCTACCAAAACCAGAAGTACCAAGCAGACTGCTGTTGGGAGACCTGACAATATAAAACTTAGAACAACAATGAAGGGAGAGAGATAAAAGAGTCAACCTCTCCTTAGAGAAGAAGGGGCCTTTTAAATAGTCCCCCGATTCTAATTTGTATGTGTTGGCTCGCATGGCCAGTTACTTATGGTCTAGTACCAGTCTCTAATACCGAAGGAACCCAAAGTTTGCGTAGTATGGCATAGCCTGGGCTAACCTCCTTTGGTACCAAGTCACAAAACTTTTCGGTCCTAAAGCAATCCAATAAACTAGAACCTAGAATGGTACTACCATACCACCGGTACATCCTCTTCAAAATATCAGCCCTAGTACCGAAGGAAATCCAAGTTCGTGCATTTGGCACAGCTCGGACAAACCTCGTAGGGTACAAGGGGTCAAAACTACTAAATCTGGGAACCCTAGTATACTATTGAAGATTAATCTGGTACTATCAAACCTTAGAGTCAAGCACATAACAGATAGAATCAAAGGTTTTGTCTTGCAACCAAGGGAGGGTTTGTGGGTTCATTTTTGTTGTCTTGTGTACGTGATTGATTCCACTCACGCCTCCTAAGTGGAATTCTTTTGATAGTGCGAATTTCCTACAACTTAAGTACATGAAAACACAGATGATCGTCTTCTCTCTTGTTTGCTTTTGAGGGGCATTGAATCATCGTGTGCCATCTTTCAGATGAACCTATATTTTTAAGCACACAATTCATACAATTAGTCTGTGTGGTTGTGGCTTATCTGGCACAATGCAATTGCCACAAAAGATAACATGAAAAAAAGAAAATGGGTGGGAAGTTTTGTTTGTCAATTCTGCCCCAATGATGAGAGTATCAATCATTTGTTTTTTACTTATCCCATGGCAGCATACATGTGGAGTACCATTAGTACTGTCTTAGGGGTTTTTACTAGGCCCTCTTGCTTTACTCAATATTTCTGGTGGATTGCCAAAATTCTTCCAGTTGGCTCTGATCTTCATATTGTAGGAATTGCTGCTCTTTGCTGGGCTATTTGGAAAACTATAAATAATGCTTACTTTGAAGGTAAGCTTATTTCCTCTCCACTGGGTCTGATTTGCTATATGTGTGCTTTTCTTCGATACTGGGCAGGTCTTCAGAATGAGAAGGACAAGGAGCTGTTGCTGGAGGAGGGCCACTCGTCTGCAGAGGGGTGCTTCGGCGGCTCATGAGGTGGCCAGGACTACCAAAACTTCCAGTGCAAGAATCCAAGAGTGTCAGGGTGAAGACAATGAAGAGCAGTCTGCTTGACGAGCAGCGTGGTGCAAATGCAAAAAGAGTATCCTGAAGGTGAATCATGCCAGATGAAGAGATTTTGTTGGCTTCCAAAACAGTGTTGGATGCGGTTTTTGTTGGTTGGGGTATGTATCCTAAAACTACTGTAATAGCTTGCTCAGTTCCCCTCCTAGGGTTGGGGGTCGTCATAGTTCTTGGAGGACAGGTCGCCTTAGTAGTAGTTTGCTGCTAGTCTGCGATCGTAGTTATTTTGTTTCAGTTTGTTTTGTGTTTGAACTTGGGTTGGCCAAGTCACTATTCTGTTATCCTTTGATAATGGAACCCGGCTCCTGTGAGGCATATGAAAAAAATACAATTAGTCTGTGTTGCATGTGAAACACGCCACATGTACCCTCTCTACATGTGAGTTACAGTTTGAGTGTGGCACTTTGATGGCAACAATTCTACACGTATTTTTTCCACTCGTTGGGACTCCAAGCGCAGAGTGAGACAACAAGCTTCAGTTTTCCCCACGAGAGTGACTTAAGGGTTTATATCGAACTCTCGAGAAAGAAGTGGTCCCTCCTCCTTTGTCCTATCAAGCAAAATGCAACTAAAAATAATAGTTTCGTATCCCCAACTCACTGAAGTGTTTGTCACACACTTTTAGCGTGTAAGCAATAAAAAACTTAAAGTAATAAGTAAATGAACTAAAGCAACATATTTTGAATTTTTGGATTTAATAATAACTAGAAATAAAAGAGCATGTAAAGTAAAGTAGGTGTTTTTATGGCTAAAAGTGGACCATGGATCATGGTTTCACTTGACATCTCTCTCGCACTTGGTGGCACAAATATAGCTTCACAAACAAAGTTAAGAGAATGCAAAAAAATTATGGTGATTGTTAAGCATTCATATGGGCAACACATCCAGGTATAGGGATGGTTAAACACAATGTTCTAGTACCCCTACAACAAGGGAAATCTTCCTCAAACTGTATTCAAGAATTAACAGAGTATTGTGTTAAATACTTTGACATGAAGTTGAATAACAACTGCACTACCTTTAACAAACATGGTCATATTTTTGTCACTAGATGGACAATAGCTGACGAGGGTGGAACTCGACAATGCCCTAGATTTAGGACTTTTTGGATCTGGGGAAGAGAGCGCCAGATGAGTACTCGAAGGTAAGGGTTCAGACAAACAAGGCAAAACTTGATGTGTATTGAGAAAAAATGTAGATTACAAGCTCAATCTCAATGTGTCCTTGGCCGGCCTCTCCTGGACCCTATTTATAGGTGGCCAGGTCTCGAGCATCCGGTCGGGTTCAATACAAATTAGTTATACATGATGCATTATAGTGTAGCTTTTATATTCGACTGTAACTATACTTCGGCCTCCCTCTTGGGCCTATGTTTCTATGGGCTTCTACCAGAACACCTCAGGGGTACCAACATCATGGGCCTTGGTAGTCATACCCTTGTCAGTAGCCCCCGAGATTCTATCTGAATCGCAGATTCGGGTCGAATCTCAAATATTCGAATTGTAATCTTCGACTTCTTTACTTCACATCTTATATCAATATTTCCTATTTTTGAATTTTCATGGGGATTTTGGTAAACAAGCCTGGTGCTTCTGACGGATCAGGAAACAAGTTAATTGCTTGAGCAAACACTTGCTACCTACTTCAAACTCGAGTCCCCGGACTCGAATTCGGCACCTGGCGTAATCCAGCTTCTGCCGCATTTAGGACTTATCAAAGCATGAATTCCAGTATTTCTTAGGGTACCTAGTGCGTCTACCGAGATTTTCTTTGTATCGTGGATACAGAAATTTACTAGCAGAGCGCATTCATGTGCGAATACTAGGCCATGCAGGATGGATCCTGAGGTCTTACCTTCATGATCTTTGCGACCACGGCATTTAGACATGTTATCGCGGCGGACGTGGTTTGAAAATGTGAATTTTTATCGAGAGCCTTGTTTGACTGTTATAATACCCAAAATTATTAGGTTGACTTTATTTGACTCGTGCAAAATCCCTCCCAATGGGAGTGAAATATCGAGTTTGTTATCTGGTGTTTGTCACCAATAATGAAGTCGAATTTTTACTCCTTTGGAATAGCCGAGAATTTGTCAATCATCGGGTGCGCGATCAGCGCTCCCGGCGGGATTAGTCCCCAAGGCTATAGTCAAATTATTTTGATTCGAGTATAGCCTCAAAGTTTCTACGTGTGTATCTATAATCTTCACCCTATGTAAAAATATTTTTCTCTTTACGAATTTTCTATCGGGTGCACAATCAGTGCTCTCTTTACGAGTTCCCTGAGGCTATAATGGGGTGCTTGCAGCCGATTATAGGCTCAAAAGCTCTGAACTTCCTTCTGCCATCTCACCATTTGCACTTTCTTTTGTCATCTTTCTGATATACTTCTTGACTCACAAATGTGAAAATCATATTGGGCTGACTTTTTGCATGGCTATCGGTCATATTGGGCATTATCTTTTACTTCACTGGCCCAAAGCCCATCTTTCTTGATTACGAAAGGGGAACTCCTTTTACTTTATAAACCTAATTCTTTTACTGTTATATAGTGCCACCACATCGTCTTCCTCCTTACGCATCTAGTTCTTCTCTGTGCTTCCTGTTGATCCTAGTTCTGTTGATCACCATGGCCGATGCTGGGGTTATCAATATGGTCAATGCCACAATGGTGGAGAAGCACGATCGCGGTCGCCCTCGAGGAAGCAAAAAAAGCCCAGGGCTTATGCTGCTGATGCTTCATCGTCAACTCCGGCCAAGCACCAACGCGACCGTCCATTGGGTAGCAAGAACAAGTCTAAGATCTTTGCTGCAACTGTAGGCGCCACCAAAGATCTGGACATAAGTTTAGCGCAACCTTCCCTATCACAATCATTTGTAGGGAGTTTGTTCTCCTTTTTTTTCTTTTGTTGTTGCCCAATGCCATGAACAACAACGTCTCCCTCTGAAATTCACTGAATTCATGGAGGGTCGGGAGCTCCGTGAAGCTATACTGCGAGAGGTGTCCCACAGCGGACCTCCGTATGAGGTAGAAGTATATTACGACGGCCAGGGTGATGTATTCTTCAAGGGCGGCTGGCCTCGTTTTGCTGAAGACCATGATCTACACTAGGGATGGATCTTGATGTTCGATTACCATTGTTGTACTGCCAAATTTGATATCAAGATCTTTGATGGTACTCAATGCCAGAAGAAGTATGTGCTTGTCTCTTAGGTTGCAAATCTAGAATTTGATGATCTTGATACTTTATGTAATCATTATTGTAATTTCGTCCTTTTGCATGAATCATTGGTGAACAATTTTGGTACTTTCATATATCTTTTGCGTGCATGTCGTTCATAGAAAAACCAAGGGAACTAAATAATTCCGAGGTTTTCCTACGATTATTCATCCTCTGTTGAATTCCAATCGTATCTGATTAAGTAAACAATATGTGCAGTTCCTTTACGGCTGCAATGAGTGGCTGGGCGTTGTTTAGCCAATAAATTTTTCGTTTTTACCACAATAATGTTGAGAACTTGAAATTTATGGCGTGCACATCTTAGTTTCCCACTGGATAAAGCCCTCGAGTGCTTTTGGTGTAGGAGACAATCTTAATTTATTGAATATAAGAAGTCTACAGGTTGACCTAATAAACCCGACATGTGGCCTATGTTCTGGGTTTAGAGGGTTTGAACTCGAATTTTAGAACAAAAAATATTGACTTGCTGGTGTAGGCTGAAGAACCGATAAATTGATAATTGTATGGTTTTATGCGTAGAAGCGTCGGAGTTGCTCTGCATTCCATGGATTGCCTTCATCTTTGCCAGTCTTTCTGTCCTTCAGTCAATATGCTCCTCCAGGTATTACTTCTATGATGACGTAAGGTCCTAGCCATGGCGATTCTAACTTTCCATGGCCATCTTGCTTGAGTCAAAGGACTAGGTCCCCAACCTCAAAAGACCAGGGACATACTCGACGACTATGGTAATTTTGCGGGTTCTGCTAATATTGCGTGGATCGTGAGAGTGCTATGTCTCTTGCTTCGTCGAGTGCATCGACATCATGTTGCAGTGCTTCTGTTGAAGCAATTTCTTCATAGGCATATATTCTAGGAGCTTCATGAGTTATTTTGACTGGAAGCACAACATCTGCACCGTGGACCAAAAAGAAAGGTGTTTCTTGAGTTGCTTCACTTGGGGTGGTCCTCAAACTCCATAACACGGAGGGTAACTCATTTGCCCAAGCGTTTTTTGCTTTCTCGAGTGGTGCTAACAACCTCTTTTTTATGCCACTACATATTAACCCATTGGATTTTTCGACCTGCCCGTTCGTCTGCGGGTGCGCGATGGAGGCAAAATTAAGCTTGATGCCCATGCTTTCGCAATATTTTTTGAATTCCTTGGATGTGAAATTTGTCCCATTATCTGTGATGATGTATGCGGTACTCCGAAGAAAAATACTATTGACTTGATGAAGTTGATCGCTGCTATAGAATCTTGAGTTATTACTGGAGCTGCTTCTATTCACTTGGTGAATTTGTTGACTGCGACCAGCATATAAATGTGCCCACCTGACCAAGATTTATGTAACTTTCCCACCATATCTAGGCCCCATTATGCAAACGGCCAAGATAAAGGTATCGGATGGAGTTCAGCTAATGGGGCATGAGGCCTTGATGCGAATCTTTGGCATGCTTCACACCATCGAACGATGTCCTTTGCATCTTCGGCTGCTGTTAACCAATAAAAACCCGTGCGTAAGGCTTTGGCTGCTATTGCTCGACTGCTAGCATGATGATCACATACTCCTGCATGAATATCGTGTAATATAACATGCCCCTCTTGAGGTGTAGCGCATCTTTGCAGAACCCCAGAGATGCTTTTCTTGTATAGCTCTCCTTTAACCACTATGAATGCCTTAGATTGTCGCACTATTCTCCGTGCTTCGATATCATCTTCGGGTAATGTTTTACTTAACATATATGGATATATATGGTTGCATCCAAGTGACTCCGACCATCATGACTTCCTCTGGTTCTGTGCTATTATCTTCTGCTACTATCTCAGCCCTCGAGTCTTCTGTTGTCTGTGTCTTTTGTTTTTTCATACCCGAAGATTTTGTACCTTGAATTGATCTCTCAATTATTTCCTCCAAAAATACTCCTGGTGGTATTGGTAGACATTGTGACCCGATGTTTGCCAAAATATCGGCTTCTTTGTTGGTTGCTCTACTGACGTGTGATACTTCACACCCGTCGAAGGTTCCTTCCAAATAGTAATATAAGTTCTGATATGTTGTCATATTGTTGCTTAACGCATTGCAACGATTCATTACTTGTTGTACCTACAGATTGGATTCACCAAAGATCCTGAGGTGAGTTGCACTACAAGCTTTGGCCATCCTCATGCCATGCAACAGAGTCTCATATTCGGCTTCATTGTTTGATGCATGCGAGAAGCTCATCTGCAGCACATATTTCAATTTAGCTCCTTGTGGTGATATGAATACTACTCCTGCTCCTGCACATTCCACTCTTTTGGACCCGTCAAAGTACATTGTCCATACGCTTGATAGATCAGGCGGTCCTGTATTCCGCAACTCTAACCACTGTACGGTGAAATCTAGCAGGATTTGTGACTTAATGGTCTTTCTTTTCTCATACGTGATGTCCAGGGGAGATTTCGATTCCCCACAAGGAGAGACACCCCGTTGCTTCTGGATTGTTCAATATATTTGACAGAGGTGCCTCACTGACCACTATGATTGGGTGAACCGCAAAGTAGTGTTGGAGTTTTTGTGCTGTCATGAACATGTTGTATGCAAGCTTATGATAATGCGGGTACCGCTGCTTGGACGGTGACAGTACTTCACTTAGGAAATAAACTAGTCGTTGAACTCCATGAGATTTCCCTTCCTTGCTCCGCTCGACTACAAGTACCATTGATATGTCTCAAACGTATCTATAATTTTTGATGCTCCATGCTTGTTTTTACACCATTTGCTTAGTGTTTCGTTACACTTCATGGCGTTTTATGCATTTTCCGGAACTAACCTATTAACAAGATGCCACAGTGCCAGTTCCCTGTTTTCTGCTATTTTTGTGTTTCAGAAAAGTTACACAGGAAATATTCTCGGAATTGGACAAAACAAAAGCCGAACGTCCAGATATTAAACGAAGCTTCCAGAACACCGAAGAGGAGACGGAACCGAGCCAGAGGGTGGTCTCACCACCAGGGGGCGCGGCCCAGGGCCTGGCCGCGCCGCCCTATGGTGAGCCCCACCTGGTCCACTTCTGACGCTGCCCCTTCGCCTATAAAGACCCCCCAACGGGAAAAACCTAAGTACCCGATCAATTTTCCAGAAACACATCGCGAACCGCCGCCATCATCGACCCGAGATCGGGAGAGTCCAGAAGCTCTTCCCAGCACCCTGCCGGAGAGGGGAATCGCCACCGGAGGTCTTCTTCATCGCCATGCTTGCCTCCGGTGCGATGAGTGAGTAGTCTACCTTGGACTATGGGTCCATAGCAGTAGCTAGATGGTTGTCTTCTCCACCATGTGCTTCATGTTTAGATCTCGTGAGCTGCCTTATGATATCCCACAAGTATAGGGGATCGTGTGTAGCCTTTTCGATAAGTAAGAGTGTCGAACCCAACGAGGAGCTAAATGTAGGATAAATATTCTCTCAAGTTCTATCAACCACTGATACAACTCTACGCACACTAAACGTTTGTATCATCTAGAAAATAAAACTAGAGCAACGATTCGGGTATGAGAGATAACTTTGCAAGATAATAAATACAAGAAAGTAATTGTTAGTGCTGCAGCAATAAGATATACTAAGTAACCATAAACTAACAGTACCATGAGTGTGGAAAAGTGGTGGTAATAGTGGTGGCTTTGTCTAAGTTCAATTAGCGAATAAATCAGGTTCATTGTCTTCGATGCAGTTTTCTATGTGGGAGATGCTAAATATACGTGCACTTCACTACTTGAAAATGCAAGTACTATATGATTGGATTGTTAGCAAGCATCCGCAAATACTAACAATACATTAAGGTTTCCCCAACCATAGCCTTAAGTTAATGGTCCTCTTACTCCCATACGTGCAACGTTCCGGTTCGCGTCCTCAGGTTTCTGTCACTCTGGCAGAACTTCCCCCTTCCTCTTACACATACTACAAACCCTATAATGTTTAATCCATGCGCGCATAAATATAATGGACACCAAAGGACAGTACCATATCAACATACAACTCTAATGAACCAAAGACATTCAACAAATCAATCTAAGAACAAATAAACTATGGAAACATGACATAGATCATAGGATAAATATTATAGCATCAAACACCATGTTTACATAGGACGGTACAGAGGTGTGTGGGAGGATGAACCACTGCATATGTGATGGAGATAGCGGTGAAGATGGTGGAGAGGAGCAGGGAGGGCGCGGGCGGCAGCGGCGTGGCAGCAGCGGCGCGGGCGGCGGCGCGGAAGACTCCATTCCCGCCGCCGGCATCATGGGGGAGCACCGCCCCTTAGCCCCTTCCTTCATGGCTTCATGGGAGCCCTCCCCCATGGAGATGGGATCCATGGGGGAGGCTAAAACGTGGCTCTGGTGGCTGCAAATTCGTGGGTGGAGGTGTCTCTCACGAGCTAGGGTTCCTCTCTTTATATAGTCTCTCGGATTCCCGTCTCCCCATCTTGGGCCGCAATGGAGCGGGCTTATCTCAGCCGTCCGGACTCGGAATCAGGTGAATTTTATGTCCAGAACGTTCGCCGTGAAATTTCCTAACGTGACCATCTTCGAAAAAAGTTCTGGCACAGATTTCTGAAAAGTCCCAATTTGACTCCAATAAGGTTTTCACTTGTATTCTTGGTAATTCCTACACATTAAAGTGTAAAACAAGAACATTGTGCACTTTTGCAACTATTAGTAGGTTAGTCCAAATAAATCATAAAAGTGCCACAAAGTGTAGACAAAACATATAGAAATTGGTATAAAACAAGCATGGAGCATCAAAAATTATAGATACGTTTGCAATGTATCAACATTCCCAAGCTTAACTCCTGCTCGTCCTTGAGTAGGTAAGTGATAACAAAAGAATAATTTTTTTGAGGTGACATGCACCATCACAATCTTGATCATCTAAGTAAAGCATTGAGTGCTGGGATCAAAGAACTTAAAACATGGGCATATGAGACATAATCTTGACAATAAAAACTTAGCAACCATGTTATAACATGAAAAGAAACACAAACGAAAGATCATGAATAATGAAACAATGAAAGTCAAACGTGTGTTCAAATCATATAGAAAAACATAACATGTAGTTTTCAGCTTGTCCTTCATGGAATAGCAAAACATAAATGCATAGGACACCTTCAAGTTTAAAAGGGCGACTAGATACAAATAATTTAGGAACAAGTGAAACCATAATCATAAATCAATCAATGATAAACTTTGGGACTATGCACATTAAACTCAGAATGGCAACTATGCTCTGTTAGATGGTGCATAAAGGTAGAAGGTGGAGACTCAACATAAAAGTAAAGAAAGGCCCTTTGCAGAGGGAAGCAGTGATTAAACATGTGCTAGAGCTTTTCATTTGTAAAACAGAGAGATAAAAACTGGGTTTTGAGAGGTGGTTGTCTTTGTCAACGACTGGCAATGGGGTTCTTACTATCTTCCATACAAAAATGAAGCAAGTTTTTGAGAGAGAGAGAGTGGCACTTTGGTGCTCTTTTATAAAGCTTGGCAATCCTCCCCACCTTTTTTTTCCTTTCACAAACCATGGCTAACCGATTCCATCGGGTGCCCACCAACATTCACATACCATGGAGGAGTGCCTTTTTTTCTTTCCTTTTTTCTCTTTTTATTTTCTTTTTGGAATAAAACAATATGGAAGATAGCAAATCCGACCACTACGTCCCCATGAGTTGAAAACAGTGTCACAAAATGAGAAGTATTTTGAAGGTTTTTTTGAAAGGTAGCACATGAAAATTTTACTTGGAATGGCTTGCAAATACCATGCATAGGAATTTATAGTGGACACATTGGAATAACTTGGTTTTTAGGAGTTGGATGCACGAGTAGCGCTCATACTCAGTACAAAATGAGGGCTAGCAAAAGAGTGGGAGCGACCAAATAAGAGAGCAATAATGGTCATAATCATGCAAAGCGACAAAGCAGCATTAAAAGAAGCATAAGATGGCATCAAAAGTCAAAAACTAAATGATCATAGAGGCTTATGGCGACTTTGTATGAGTCTAACATGTGTGAGCATGCGCCAAGTCAACCCAAATAAAGCATCAAGGAGAAAACCAAAATAATGCTTCCAAATAATAAAAACAACGCATGATTTTTTTCAAAGGCTCATTAAGCAATCTCAGTTATTTGAGACAAGTCATGCTACAGCAAAAATCACTAAGCATACTATCAAAAAGACATCAAGCATGACATGCAAAAGTCTAAGCCGCAGTCTAAACAAGCTCCTTTTTGTACCACTTTTTTGTATAAATATTTTTCTCTTTTCCAACACCATTCGAACTTTTTTAACTCAACTCTTTTGATGAAAACCAATATGGTCCAGAGGCAAAAATACACCTTGATAAAAAGATATAAGAAGATCTGAACAAAAATCAAGGCGAAAACTGAAAACTAAACGCAGTAGCAGAAAAAGAAGAACACTCGTTGAACGATAAGAGTGAAAAACTGAGTGTTCTTGGCAAATGAAAACGAGTACATCTCCTTCAAAAGAAATTTGTTGGGGTCCAAACATTTATTGTAGCAAACTAAACTAAATTAAACATAAAACTAAAACAACTGACGCTCCAAGAAAAACGCATAGTGCATGAAGCAATAAAAATATAGTGTCTTGAAAGGTGACCTGATTTTTGCCGATGAAGAAGGGGTGCCTCAGGGGCATCCCTAAGCTTTGACGCTTGTACTTCTTGGATATTTCTTGGGGGTTGCATGGGCATCCCCAAGCTTGAGCTTTTGTCCATTCTTCAACTCATCTCATCATTCTCCAGTCCCTACACTTGAAAACTTCCTTCATACAAAACTCAACACAATTCTATTAGCAATATTAGTATAAGCATAACAATGAATCAACCTCTTTTGCTTCAGGTTTCAACTCAAAATCACCACATATAAAGTGTATACTACTGTAGCAACTTCCCCAAAAATTCCGTGATCGAAAGAACTAAAAAAGAAAGCGTTCGAGAGGCAACAACGAATAGTAGCAGAAATCTGTCAAAACAGAACAGCTGACAAAGGTCGATTTTTTAAGAGGTTTTATGTTGCTCAAATCAAAAAATGTTCAACTAACGAAAGTTTGGATTTAACCTGAGGAATAAGCACAAAAAATCGCAGGTCCAAAAGATTTCTAGATATTTTACACAAATTTTTACAGTACAGTACGAAAATCTGTTTCAGGACAACAACATCCCCAAATCTTACCTCACTCGAATTAGAGGCTTCTCTTGGCACAACAATGGAATAAAGAGGATAAGGAGCGGTTATTACAGTAGTAATAACTTCCAAGACTCAAATAAAAGAAAAAGTACTGAAAATAAAACAATGGGTTATCTCCCAAGAGTGCTTTTCTTTAACGCCTTTGAGCTAGGCACAAAATAGAGAACCAAACAAAGAAGTAAAACAAAATGAACTATTTTTGTTGTTTTCAATTTATAAGTGAAAGTAAAGAAGCAATAAAAACAAAATAAAGAGCCTAATAAAACTAAAGATGATAAAACCAAGACATATAAAAGCAACTATAATACAAGTTAACACAATACATATCATGTGGATGGGTAATATAGAGTATGAAGGAGACAACCTCATGTTAGTTGATGAATAGGGGGATAACTCGGGCATCCCCAAGCTTAGATGATTGTATCTTCTTGAATATATTCTTGGGATGCACCTAAACATCCCCAAGCTTGAGCTCTTGTGTCTTCTTGTTCATCTCATATCACCATATTGATTAAAACTTATAAGCTACATCCACATAAAACTTCACAAAACTCATTAGTAGGGTTAGTACTCATTAAATAAAATCTACTAATTTTCAAGCATTGACAAGTTTCATAATCTATACTCAACATTAGCCACTGTATATACTAAGGTATTCATGATTTCCGTTGTCCGTCGAAAAACTAATGAAACTAATAACACCAAGTACAATATTGAATAAACTAAGAAATCTGTCAAAACTGAACAGTCTGTAAAGATGACACTCAACGAGATAGTTAAGTAGCTCAAATCGAAAAACTCCAAACTAAAGAAAGATAGATCATAATCTCAGGTTCATGCACAAAAAATTTCAGATCAAAACACTATTCTGAGATTTTTCACGATTTTTTATAGTGAAGCACATAAATCTGCCTAAATAGAACAGTCGGTGAAAATCGAATTTTTTGAGACAGCTATGTAACTCAAATCAGAAAAAGTTAGTATAATTAAAGAAAGATAATAAGCAGTACTTTGCACTCAAGAAATTTCAAATCAATATCACGTTCTGGTGATTTTAAACATTTTATATGGTGAATCATAGAAAATCTGTTTTTGGACAGCAAAGCAAAACTATCAACTTCCAAGTAACTAGGAACTACAATTATCACTTTACTTTTATGCTACAGAGGAATATGTACAATATATACAAGTTTCTTACTGAAAAGCTTCCATGGGAAGATTTGTTTTGGTTTCATAGGCATGAACACAAGTGTTCAAGGTCGACCCCCACTTAACCATTACTCATCTTTCCAATCACTTTCCTTTTTGAAAACGTTTTTATAGGTAACAAGTACAACTAATTTTTTTTTGTAATTTGTATTCCCTATCCATACAAAGATAGAGAACAACTTAAAACTGAAAGTAAACAAATACTTAGAGATAAAGCAAACAAGTACACACAAGAATATTTACCAACACGCTAGAGCTCGCCGGCAACGGCGCCAGAAAAGGTCTTGATATCCCACAAGTATAGGGGATCGTGTGTAGCCTTTTCGATAAGTAAGAGTGTCGAACCCAACAAGGAGCTAAAGGTAGGATAAATATTCTCTCAAGTTCTATCAACCACTGATACAACTCTACGCACACTAAACGTTTGTATCATCTAGGAAATAAAACTAGAGCAACGATTCGGGTATGAGAGATAGCTTTGCAGGATAATAAATACAAGAAAGTAATTGTTAGTGCTGCAGCAATAAGATATACTAAGTAACTATAAACTAATAGTACCATGAGTGTGGAAAAGTGGTGGTAATAGTGGTGGCTTTGTCTAAGTTCAATTAGCGAATAAATCGGGTTCATTGTCTTCGATGCAGTTTTCTATGTGGGAGAGGCTAAATATACGTGCACTTCACTACTTGAAAATGCAAGTACTATATGATTGGATTGTTAGCAAGCATCCGCAAATACTAACAATACATTAAGGTTTCCCCAACCATAGCCTTAAGTTAATGGTCCTCTTACTCCTATACGTGCAACGTTCCGGTTCGCATCCTCAGGTTTCTGTCACTCCGACAGAACTTTTCCTTCCTCTTACACATACTACAAACCCTATGATATTTAATCCATGCACGCATAAATATAATGGACACCAAAGGACAGTATCATATCAACATACAACTCTAATGAACCAAAGACATTCAACAAATCAATCTAAGAACAAATAAACTATGGAAACATGACATAGATCATAGGATAAATATTATAGCATCAAACACCATGTTTACATAGGACGGTACAGAGGTGTGTGGGAGGATAAACCACTGCATATGTGATGGAGATAGCGGTGAAGATGGTGGAGAGGAGCAGCGCGGGCGGCAGCGGCGTGGCAGCAGCGGCGCGGGCGGCGGCGCGGAGAACTCCTTCCCCGCCGCCGGCATCATGGGGGAGCGGCGTCCCTTAGCCCCTTCCATCATGGCTTCATGGGAGCCCTCCCCCATGGAAATGGGATCCATGGGGAAGGCTAAAATGTGGCTCTGGTGGCTGCAAATTTGTGGGTGGAGGTGTCTCTCACGAGCTAGGGTTCCTCTCTTTATATAGTCTCTCGGATTTCCGTCGCCCCATCTTGGGCCGCAATGGAGCGGGCTTATCTTGGCCGTCCGGACTCGGAATTAGGTGAATTTTATGTCCAAAACGTTCGCCGTGAAATTTCCTACAACTTTGTGGTTAAAGAGTTTTCCGTTTGACGCTGTCTTCGACCCGTAACGTGACCATCTTAGAAAAAAGTTCTGGCACAGATTTCTGAAAAAGTCCTAATTTGACTCCAACAAGGTTTTCACTTGTATTTTTGGTAATTCCTACACATTAAAGTGTAAAACAAGAACATTATGCACTTTTGCAACTATTAGTAGGTTAGTCCAAATAAATCATAAAAGTGCCACAAAGTGTAGACAAAACATATAGAAATTGGTGTAAAACAAGCATGGAGCATCAAAAATTATAGATACGTTTGCAACGTATCACCTTACATGATCGAGATCACCGTTATGTAATTCTACATGTTGTGTTTGTTGGGATCCAATGAATATTGGTATTATGTTGAGTTGATGTGCTGAATATTATCTTATGTTATCTCTATGTTGTTTATGATCTTGCATGCTCTCCGTTGTTAGTAGCTATCTTGGCCAAGTAGATACTAGTGACTCTAAGAGGGGGTATTTATGTTCGATAGTTGGGTTCATGCCTCTATTTAATCTAGGGGAGTGACAGAAACCTCTAAGGTTGTAGATGTGCTATTGCCACTAGGGAGAAAACAACATTCTTATGTCCAAGGGCACATGCTTTGTTTACATTATACACTTTGCTTAATGCAGTTATCTGTTGTTCACAACTTAATACTCATGGGGTGTTCGGACGATATCCCCGTGAGTGGATTATTAGTCATAGATGCAGTTGGATGGCGGTCTATGTATTTTGTTGTAATGCCTAGAGTAAATCTCATAGTGATCCTTGTGACATGGGCACATTATCTTTATTCTATTAATTGCCCAACTATAATTTGTTTACCCAGCATGTGTTATTTATCTTATGGAGAGACACCACTAGTGAACTGTGGACCCCGGTCCAATTTCCTTTATATTGCTATCACCTGTTTACTTTACTCGCATTGTTTACTTTCTCGCATACTACTATTGCTTTCCACTCGATACCCTCATACCTTTGTTTACAGCAAACCGGTGAGATTGAGAACCTCATCGTAAGTTGGGAGCAAAGTATTTGGTTGTGTTGTGTGTAGGTTCCGTGTTGCTACTAGTTGAAGACGCACTAATAAGTGTCGTAAACGGCGCCCTTGTTGGAAGTCACTAGGCTAGCAAGCATCACCTTCTGGAGTTTGGCTTTTTCCGGGACTGACAAACCTTGGTTTCTTACTGAGGGAAAACTTCCTGTTGTGCTCATCATACCTTCCTCTTGGGGTTCCCAACTGGACGGTGAATTACATCATCAACACCGTGCCGCATCAAGGACTTTTTCTGGCGCCATTGCTGGGGATTGAAGAAGAAGAAGCTCCCACATCAACTACACTTTCCCATGTCAACTTGGCACCAGCAAGGACTTTTTCTGGCGCCGTTGCCAGGGAAAAAGAAAACTTTTGCAAGGGGAGTTTCGCACGCACATCCTTTACTTTGTTATTTGTTTTGCTTTATTTTATTTTTTACTTGCATCTTTTTATCAAAAATACAAAAAATTAGTTCCTACTATAGTTGTTATTTTTGTTGGTCTGTTATTGTCTTGCTTTATCATGCTTTCTATCAATGGTTGGTTTCTTTGAAACTAAATCTTTTTGGCAAGGTGGGTTCACGGAAGAGCAGCAAAATTATTATGAGGAACACCGCTTGTCACAAAAAGGGAAACACTTATGGGAACAAATCAATAGATTGTATATTATTGCTAGAAATATGTGCTCTACTTATAATGTTACTTATTGCTTTGATAGATCTTGTTGCTGTAGGAGGTATAAACACCTCCCTTTTCAATGTGAGTATAATGATGATGTTACCATATCTTCTTATATTAATGGAAATTATGACTTTTATGATGTGGAACAAATTGAAGAATTTATTGCTTGGAAGGGTGCATTCGAACTTGCTTATTTGCTTGAAAATACTGATGATGCACCTTATAAATATGAGGTTTATGATATACTTACATTTTGCTTTGATAATTACAAGGAAGAAAATGGCTATATTCTTAAATATCTTAATAGATGCTCTCCAACGGAAGAGACTAATGCCTTGAAGGAGCCTATGGAAGAAGAAATTGCTGAAACTGGAAGCTCATTGGATAAAAAAGAGGAGGAGAGTGATGATCAAGAGGAGGAAGAATGGAGCTACCCATGTCTACCTCCCAATAAGAGTAACTCTTTAACTAATACCTTATTTGATCGCCCTCCATGCTTAACAAAGGAGGGTGAGTGTGATATTTATATTGTTGAGTTTATTCATGATGCTACTAAAAATTATTATGAGAGAGGAAAATATGGTTGTTGGAATTCTCATGTTACTAAAACACCTATCTTTATATTGAAAGTTCCAAAGTTGCTCTTGTTTTATCTACCCATACTTGTGACTATGTGCTTCTTTTATTTATTTTCTTACAAGATTCCTATGCATAGGAAGTGGGTTAGACTTAAATGTGTTTTATATTTGCTCCTTGATGCTCTTTTTGGGCTTCCATTCATATTTCTTATGTGAGCATCTTCTCAAATTACTGAGCCTAGCTCAAAGGCGTTAAAGAAAAGCACTCTTGGGAGATAACCCATTATTTTACTTTTAGTAATTTATCTTTTATTTGAGTCTTGTAAGTTATTACTACTGTAATAACTGCTCCTTATCCTTTTTATTTCGTTTTTGTGCCAAGAGAAGCCTCTAATTTGAGTGAGGTAAGATTTGGGGATGTTGCTGTCCTAAAACAGATTTCGGTGCTGCACCGTAAAAATTCGTGAAAATTCTCAGAATATCTTTTTGACCTGCGATTTCTTGTGAATATGCCCTAGGTTATATCCAAACTTTCATTAGATATACACTTTTTGATTTGAGCAAAATGAAACCCTCTAAAAATTCTACCTTTGTCACCTGTTCTATTTTGATAGATTTCTGCCATTATTTGTGTTTGCCACTTGATCACTTTCTTTTTTAGTTCTTTTGATCACAGAACTTTTGGGGAAGTTGCTACAGTAGTATATGCTTTATATGTGGTGGTTTTTAGTTGAAACCTGAAGCAAAAAGGGGTTGATTCATTATTGTGCTTACACTAATGTTGCTAATAGAATTGTGTTTAGTTTTGTATGAAGGAAGTTTTCAAGTGTAGGGATTGGAGAATGATGAGATGAGTTGAAGAATGGACAAAAGCTCAAGCTTAGGGATTCTCACGCACCCCAAGAAATATCCAAAAGGTACAAGTGTCAAAGCTTGGGGATGCCCCCGAGGCACTCCTTCTTCATCGGCAAAAATCAGGTCACCTTTTAACACACTATATTTTTATTGCTTCATCCATTATGCGTTTTTCTTGGAGCGTCAATTGTTTTAGTTTTCAGTTTAGTTTAGTTTGGTTTTCTGCAATAAATGGTTGGACCCCAACAAATTTCTTTTGGAGAAGTTGCCTTGCTTTTCATTTGCCAAGAACACTCCGTTTTTCACTCTTATCGTTCAACGAGTGTTCTCTTTTTTGCTACTGCTTTTAGTTTTCATTTTTTGCCTTGATTTTTGTTCAGATCTTGTTATATCTTTGCATCAACGTGTACTTTGACCTCTGGTCCATGTTGGTATTCATCAAATGAGTTGTTTCAAAAAGGTTCGAATGGTGTTGGAAAACAGAAAAAAATTCATGAAAAAAGTGGTACAAAACGGAGCTTGTTTAGACTGCGGCTTAAACTTTTTCATGTCGTGCTTGATGCCTTTTTGATAGTATGCTTAGTGGTTTTGCTGTAGCATGACTTGTCTCAAATGACTGAGATTGCTTAATGAGCCTTTGAAAAAATCATGCGTTGTTTTTATTATTTGGAAATATTATTTTGGTTTTCTCCTTTGATGCTTTATTTGGGTTGACTTGGCGCAAGCTCACACATGTTGGACTCATACAAAGTCGCCATAAGCCTCTATGATCATTTAATTTTTGACTTTTGATGCCATCTTATGATTCTTTTAATGTTGCTTTGTCGCTATGCATGATTATGGCCGTTATTGCTCTCTTAGTTGGTCGCTCCCAGTCTTTTGCCTGCCCTCATTTTGTACTGAGTATGAGCTCTACTCGTGCATCCAACTCCAAAAAACCAAGTTGTTCCAATGTGTGCACCATACATACCTATTAGCAATTTGCTATTCCAAAGTACATTTGACTTGCTTTTATCTATCCTTCAAATTAAACTCTTTTGGTGTTATGCAAAAATTGGTCAGTAAAGCTCTGATGAACCTGATGGCACACTTTACTTTTTTCGTTCTTAAAATTTTGACATTGTGGCTCTTTTATGTTGAGTTTTTATGCTTGCAAGTTGTAAGTTGGAAATTAGCCCAGCCATGCCGTCATGGGGCAAGCTTTTAACATTGCACTTTCTTTCATTTGAGTTGATATCATGATCTTTTGTTTATGGATACTCGCGATGTGAAATTATTTGGGAATCTTGCGAGATCATGGAGTTTGTATATGTGTTAGAGAAATGCCTGGGCCGCTAATCTAAGCCATGCATAATTCATGGTGGAAATTTACAGCATGCCCATAGTGAACATTCGATGACGCATCTCAAAATAAAAAGCTATACCAATGGTAAATAAAAGAGATGCTGAGGTGTTCATTGTCTATTTGTCCTGTCATTTTGATGTGGGCTTGTTCCATGTCATCAGGCACGGAGGTACCCCGTTGGTGGTACTCGATGATACGTGCATGCTTACAATGACAAGAGCTTGCTTGGGACTCTAAGTCGAGTAGCATGAGGTTTGGGTATTCGTACTTCACGGGACACGAGGTTTTCAACTTATGATTTGTCAAGCATATGCATCATAAGTGTATTCACATTAACTTTAACCATTCAAGATGCCTATGATGGGGGCAATGAGAGCTCAAAGCTAGTAAGTACCATAATTTTTGAAGGTTTATAAAACTTGCAATCACTGCTTCCCTCTGCGAAGGGCCTTTCTTTTACTTTTATGTTGAGTCACCACCTTCTATCTTTATGCACCGTCTAAGAGAGCATAGTTGTCATTCTGAGTATAATGTGCATTGTCCCAAAGTTTTCATAGATTGATTCATGATGTTGGTTTCACTTATTCTTAAATTACTTGTATCTAGTCGCCCTCTTAAACTTTAAGGTGTCCTATGCATTTATGTTTTGCTCTCTCATGAAGGACAAGCTGAAAACCATTTGTATGTTTTTCTATATGATTTGAACACACGTTTGACTTTCATTGTTTCATTTTCATGATCTTTTGTTTGTGTTCATTTTCATGTTATAACATGGTTGCTAAGTTTCTTCTATCAAGATTATATCTTTCATGCCCATGTTTAAGTTCTTTTGATCCCAGCACTCAATGCTTTACATAGATGATCAAGATTATGTAGGTGCATGTCACCTCAAAAACTATTTCTTTTGTTATCACTTACCTACTCGAGGACGAGCAGGAGTTAAGCTTGGGGATGCTGATACGTCTCAAATGTATCTATAATTTTTGATGCTCCGTGCTTATTTTTACACCATTTGCTTAGTGTTTCGTTATACTTCATGGCATTTTTATGCATTTTCCGCAACTAACCTATTAACAAGATGCCACAATGCCAGTTCCCTGTTTTCGGCTGTTTTTGTGTTTCAAAAAAGTTACACAGGAATATTCTCGGAATTGGATGAAACAAAAGCCAAACGTCCAGATATTAAACGAAGCTTCCAGAACACCGAAGAGGAGACGGAACCGAGCCAGAGGGTGGTCTCACCACCAGGAGGCGCAGCCCAGGGCCTGGCCGCGCCGCCATATGGTGAGCCCCACCTGGTCCACTTCTGACGCTGCCCCTTTGCCTATAAAGACCCCCCGACGGGAAAAACCTAAGTACCCGATCAATTTTCCAGAAAGACATCGCGATCCACCACCGTCGTCGACCCAAGATCGGGAGGGTCCAGAAGCTCTTCCCGGCACCCTGCCGGAGAGGGGAATCGCCACCGGAGGTCTTCTTCATTGCCATGCTTGCCTCCGACGCGATGAGTGAGTAGTCTACCTTGGACTATGGGTCCATAGCTGTAGCTAGATGGTTGTCTTATCCACCATGTGCTTCATGTTTAGATCTCGTGACCTGCCTTACATGATGGAGATCACCGTTATGTAATTCTACATGTTGTGTTTGTTGGGATCCGATGAATATTGGTGTTATGTTGAGTTGATGTGCTGAATATTATCTTATGTTATCTCTATGTTGTTTATGATCTTGCATGCTCTCCGTTGTTAGTAGCTATCTTGGCCAAGTAGATACTAGTGACTCCAAGAGGGGGTATTTGTGCTCGATAGTTGGGTTCATGCCTCTATTTAATCTGGGGGAGTGACAGAAACCTCTAAGGTTGTAGATGTGCTATTGCCACTAGGGAGAAAACAACATTCTTATGTCCAAGGGCATATGCTTTATTTACATTACACACTTTGCTTAATGCAGTTATCTATTGTTCACAACTTAATACTCATGGGGTGTTCGGACGATATCCCCGTGAGTGGATTATTAGTCATAGATGCAGTTGGATGGCGGTCTATGTATTTTGTTGTAATTCCCAGAGTAAATCTCATAGTGATCCTCGCGACATATGCACATTATCTTTATTCTATCAATTGCCCAACTGTAATTTGTTTACCCAGCATGTGTTATTTATCTTATGGAGAGACACCACTAGTGAACTGTGGACCCCGGTCCAATTTCCTTTATATTGCTATCACTTGTTTACTTTACTCGCATTGTTTACTTTCTCGCATACTACTATTGCTTTCCACTCTATATGCTCATACCTTTGTTTACAGCAAACCGGTGAGATTGACAACCTCATCGTAAGTTGGGAGCAAAGTATTTGGTTGTGTTGTGTGCAGGTTCCGCGTTGCTACTAGTTGAAGACGCACTAACAAGTATCGTAAATGGCGCCCTTGTTGGAAGTCACTAGGCTAGCAAGCATCACCTTCTGGAGTTTGGCTTTTTCCTAGACTGACAAACCTTGGTTTCTTACTGAGGGAAAACTTCATGCTATGCTCATCATACCTTCCTCTTGGGTTTCCCAACTGGACGGTGAATTACATCATCAACACCGTGCCGCATCAACCGTGTTTACCACCTGATGTGTGGCTACAATGTATAGTAACAATGGCTCTTTCTCGTTGGGTGCGACCAACACCTGTGGCGTGGAAATCACTTTTTTTAGGTGAGAAAAATGCCTGATCTGCTTCTTCTGTCCACTCGACTTTTTTCCAATTTCTTCATCAGTGCGTAGAACAGAAGGGCTTTTTTGCCAAGTCGTGCGATGAATCGACTCAGCGCTGCTACCCTTCATGCTAGTTGCTGTATCTTGTGTAGCTTTGTGGGTTTCGCCATTGTTAATATTGCTTGAATTTTCTCTAGGTTGGCCTCAATCCCTCTTGCTGATACTAAAAATCCGAGGAGTTGCCCTGCTGGGACACCAAAGGAACATTTAGTCGGGTTTAATTTCAGTTTATACCTATCCAGATTGTCAAAAGTTTCTCATAAGTTGCCGATGAGCATCGCCTCCTCTCTTGTGGTGATAACTGATGGCGCGGTGATGATGATGCCAGGAAGCTTGATTGTGTGTAGTAAATGACCAGCCAGCTGGAAACCCCAAGAGAAGGTTTGATGAATATAGCAGCAAGTTTTCCCTCAGTTATGAAACCAAGGTTATCAATCCAGTAGGAGGACGACAATACGACTGAAGGTGATGCCCGCTAGCTTCGCGACAGCTCCGGACAATTTATAGGGCGCCTCGTCCAAGCTTTGCTTTGCGAGCGGCAACATGGAACCTGCACACAACACAACCAAATACTTTGTTCCCAACTTACGATGAGGTTGTCAATCTCACCGGTTTGCTTGAAACAAAGGGTATGCGCGTATCGAGTGAAAAGTGATAGTAATATGCGAGTAAAGTAAACAGTGCGAGTAAAGTAAATAGGTGATAGTAGCAATATAAAGGAAATAGGACCGGGGTCCACAGTTCACTAGCGGTGTCTCTCCATAAGATAAAATAATACATGCTGGGTAAACAAATTACAGTTGGGCAATTGATAGAATAAAGATAACGTGCATATGTCGAGAGGATCACTATGAGATTTACTTTGGGCATTACAACAAGATACATAGACCGCCATCCAACTGCATCTATGACTAATAATCCACTTGTGGCGAATCAATCCGAGAACTCCACAAGTATTAAGTTGCGAACAACAGATAACTGCATTAAGCAAAGTGTGTAATGTAAATAAAGCATATGCCCTCGAGCATATGAATGTTGTTTTCCCCCTAGTAGCAACAGCACATCTACAACCTTAGAGGTTTATGTCACTCCCCCAGATTAAATAGAGGCATGAACCCACTATCGAGCATAAATACCCCCTCTTGGAGTCACTAGCAACTACTCGGCCAAGATAGCTACTAACAACGGAGAGCATGCAAGATCATAAACAACATAGAGATAACATAAGATAAAATTTAGTACTTCAACTCAATCATAACACCAATATTCATCGGATCCCAACAAACACAACATGTAGAATTACATAACAGTGATCTTGATCATGTAAGGCAGCTCACGAGATCTAAACTTGAAGCACATGGTGGAGAAGACAACCAACTAGCTACTGCTATGGACCCATAGTCCAAGGTAGACTACTCACTCATCGCTCTGGAGGCAAGCATGGCGATGAAGAAGACATCCGGTGGCGATTCCCCTCTCCGGCAGGGTGCCAGGAAGAGCTTCTGGACCCTCCCGATCTTCGGGTCGACGGCGGCGGTGGATCGCGATGTGTTCTGGAAAAGTGATCGAGTCTTTAGGTTTTTCCCATCGGGGGGTCTTTATAGGCGAAGGGGCGTCGTCAGAAGTGGACCAGGGTGGCCACACCACCAGGGGGCGCAGGCCAGCCCTAGGCCGCACCGCCCTGTGGTGTGGGCGCCCTGTGGCCCCTCTCCGTCACCTCTTCGGTGTTCTGGAAGCTCCATGAAATATCTGGACGTCTGGCTTTGGTTTCGTCCAATTCTGAGAATATTTCCTATGTAACTTTTCTGAAACACAAAAATAGCAGAAAACAGGGAACTGGTACTGTGGCATCTCGTTAATACGTTAGATCCGGAAAATGCATAAAAATGCCACGAAGTGTAACAAAACACTATAAAAATGGTGTAAAAACAAGCATGGAGCATCAAAAATTATGGATACGTTGGAGACGTATCAGCATCCCCAAGCTTAACTCCAGCTCTTCCTCGAGTAGGTAAGTGATAACAAAAGAAATAATTTTTGAGGTGACATGCACCTACACAATCTTGATCAAATATGTAAGCGTTGTGTGCTGGGATCAAAAGAACTTAAAACATGGGCATGAAAGATATAATTTTGATAGAAGAAACTTAGCAACCATGTTATAATATGAAAATGAACACAAATAAAAGATCATGAAAATGAAACAATGAAAGTCAAACGTGTGTTCAAATCATAAGGAAAAACATACAAATGGTTTTGAGCTTGTCCTTCATGGAGAGCAAAACATAAATGCATAGGACACCTTAAAGTTTAAGAGGGCGACTAGATACAAGTAATTTAAGAACAAGTGAAACCAACAATATGAATCAATCAATGAAAACTTTGGGACAATGCATATTATACTCAGAATGACAACTATGCTCTCTTAATGGTGCATAAAGATAGAAGGTGGAGACTCAACATAAAAATAAAAGAAAGGCCCTTCGCGGAGGGAAGCAGTGATTAAACATGTGCTAGATCTTTTCATTTGTAAAACAGAGATAAAAATTGGGTTTTGAGAGGTGGTTGTTTCATGTCAACGACTGGCAATGGGGTCTTACTATCTTCCATAATAAATAAGTGAGAGTGGTTCTGAGTTCTTTGAAAATTTGGCACATTGGTGCTCTTTTATAAAGCTTTGGCACTCCTCCCCACCTTTTTTCCTTTCTCAAACCATGGCTAACCGATTCCATCGGGTGCCCACCAACATTCATATACCATGGAGGAGTGCCTTTTTGTTTTTTTAAAAATTAGATTGCAATGGTCTGACCAGCTCTCATGCAAAATTAATGACAAGCAGATGAAGCTGCCTAGTCGAGGGGTACTTAATTTAATATGGAAGATAGCAATTCCGACCACTACGTCCCCATGAGCTAAAAACAGTGGCACAAAACGAGAAGTAGTTGAAAGTTTTGAAAGGTAGCACATGAAAATTTACTTTGGAATGGCTTACAAATACCATGCATAGGAATTTATAGTGGACACAATGGCAAACTTGGTTTTTAGGGGTTGGATGCACGAGTAGAGCTCATACTCAGTACAAAATGAGGGCTAGCAAAAGACTATGAGTGACCAACTAAGAGAGCAATAATGGCCATAATCATGCAAAGCGACAAAGCGACATTAAAAGAAGCATAAGATGGCATCAAAAGTCAAAAACTAAATGATCATAGAGGCTATGGCGACTTTGTATGAGTCTAACATGTGTGAGCATGCGCCAAGTCAACCCAAATAAAGCATCAAAGGAGAAAACCAAAATAATGCTACCAAATAATTAAAACAACGCATGATTTTTTTCAAAGGCTCATTAAGCAATCTCAGTTATTTGAGACAAGTCATGCTACAGCAAATCCACTAAGCATACTATCAAAAATACATCAAGCACAACATGCAAAAGCCTAGGCCGCAGTCTACACAAGCTCCTTCTTGTACCACTTTTTTGCATAAAACTTTTTCTCTTTTCCAACACCATTCAAACTTTTTATAAACAACTCTTTTGATGAAAACCAATATGGACCAGAGGCAAAAATACACCTTGATGAAAAGATATAACAATATCTGAACACAAATCAAGGTGAGAATGAAAGCTAAACGTAGTTCTAGAAAAAGAGAACACTCGTTGAAATTACAAGAATGAAAAATGGAGTGTTCTTGGCAAATGAAAAGCAAGGCAACTTCTCCAAAAGGAATTTGTTGGGGTCCAACCATTTATTGCAGCAAACAAAACAAAACAAAACTGAAAACTAAAAACAACTGACGCTCCAAGAAAAACACATAATGCATGAAGCAATAAAAATATAGTGCGTTGAAAGGTGACCTGATTTTTGCCGATGAAGAAGGGGTGCCTCGGGGGCATTCCCAAGCTTTGACGCTTGTACTTCTTGGATATTTCTTGGGGTGCGTGGGCATCCCCAAGCTTGATCTTTTGTCCATTCTTCAACTCATCTCATCATTCTCCAATCCCTACACTTGAAAACTTCCTTCATACAAAACTAAACACAAATCTATTAGCAACATTAGTGTAAGGATAACATTGAATCAACCCTTTTTGCTTCAGGTTTCAACTCAAAACCACCACATATAAAGCATATACTACTGTAGCAACTTCCCCAAAAGTTCTGTGATCAAAAGAACTCAAAAAGAAAGCGATAAAGCGGCAAACACAAATATTGGCAGAAATCTGTCAAAACAGAACAGCTGACAAAGGTCGAATTTTTAGAGGGTTTTCTGTTGCTCAAATCAAAAAGTGTTCAACTAATGAAAGTTTGGATATAACCTGGGGCATATGCACAAGAAATCGTAGGTTCAAAAGATATACAAAGAATTTTCACGAAGTTTTACGGTGCAGCACCAAAAACCGTTTCAGGACAGCAACATCCCCAAATCTTACCCCGCTCAAATTAGAGGCTTCTCTTGGCACAAAAACGAAATAAAAAGGATAAGGAGAGGTCATTATAGTAGTAATAACTTCCAAGACTCAAATAAAAGAAAAAGAACTGAATGTAAAAACATTGGGTTATCTCTCAAGAGTCCTTTGAGCTAGGCGCAGAAAATGCGAATCAAGTAATATCAAGTGATGAAGCATTAAGATCCACTATAGGAGTCTTTTCAAAAATGAATTGAATTGTGTCCAAATGAGTTTTTGAAGACCCTTTATGATCACTCTTTGGTATACTACTTTCATCAAAAAAGTTTTCAGGACAAATCCAACTAAAATTATTTTACAAGGCATCATGAATTCCTACAAGTTTACAAGGTATTGGCACTCTAAAATCTTCATTGGGTGTACCAACGACTTCAACAGGCAAGCCAAGCTTATTAAATTTCTTAAAAACTTCCCTAGCCTCAATAGCAACATCTCTAAATTCTATGCGCAAAGTTTCCAAGATAAAAGCTTTCTTTTTGGGATCTTCAATATCATGAAGCTTAAGAAACATGTATTGCATAAAAGGATTAAGGCTAGCAAACCTAGCTTCTAACGGTTTTTGGTAACTAGGAGCAAGCTTAGCCAAAGACTTTTCCTCAACATCTTTATACATACTAATATGATTAAAGAACTCCTCGATGTTACTTTTTCCAATAATTGAACCACTACCTACTAAGAGGTCCTCCAAAACGTACTTAGGGAACAACATAATGAACTAAAGTAAAGAAATAACAACTATAAAGGATTCTAATTTTTTTTGGGGTTTTGATAAAACAATGCAAGTAAAAATAAAGTAAAGCAAAACTTAAAACAAAGTAAAGGATGTGCGTGCGAAAACTCCCCTTGCAGAAGTCTTCTTCCTCCCCGGCAATGGCGCCAGAAAAACTTGTTGATGGCGCGGTGATGATGATGCCAGAAAGCTTGATTGTGTGTAGTAAATGACCGGCCAGTTGGAAACCCCAAGAGAAGGTTTGATGAATATAGCAGCAAGTTTTCCCTCAGTTATGAAACCAAGGTTATCAATCCAGTAGGAGGATGACAATACGACTGAAGGTGATGCCCGCTAGCTTCGCGACAGCTCTGGACAATTTATAGGGTGCCTCGTCCAAGCTTTGCTTTGTGAGCGGCAACGTGGAACCTGCACACAACACAACCAAATACTTTGTTCCCAACTTACGATGAGGTTGTCAATCTCATCGGTTTGCTTGAAACAAAGGGTATGAGCGTATCGAGTGGAAAGTGATAGTAATATGCGAGTAAAGTAAACAGTGCGAGTAAAGTAAACAAGTGATAGCAATATAAAGGAAATAGGACTAGGGTCCACAGTTCACTAGCGGTGTCTCTCCATAAGATAAAATAATACATGCTGGGTAAACAAATTACAGTTGGGCAATTGATAGAATAAAGACAACGTGCATATGTCGAGAGGATCACTATGAGATTTACTCTGGGCATTACAACAAGATACATAGACCGCCATCCAACTGCATCTATGACTAATAATCCACTTGTGGCGAATCAATCCGAGAACTCCACAAGTATTAAGTTGCGAACAACAGATAACTGCATTAAGCAAAGTGTGTAATGTAAACAAAGCATATGCCCTCGAGCATATGAATGTTGTTTTCCCCCTAGTAGCAACATCACATCTACAACCTTAGAGGTTTCTATCACTCCCCCAGATTAAATAGAGGCATGAACCCACTATCGAGCATAAATACCCCCTCTTGGAGTCACTAGCAACTACTCGGCCAAGATAGCTACTAACAACGGAGAGCATGCAAGATCATAAACAACATAGAGATAACATAAGATAAAATTTAGTACTTCAACTCAATCATAACACCAATATTCATCGGATCCCAACAAACACAACATGTAGAATTACATAATGGTGATCTCGATCATGTAAGGCAGCTCACGAGATCTAAACATGAAGCACATGGTGGAGAAGACAACCAACTAGCTACTGCTATGGACCCATAGTCCAAGGTAGACTACTCACTCATCGCTCCGGAGGCAAGCATGGCGATGAAGAAGACCTCCGGTGGCAATTCCCCTCTCCGGCAGGGTGCCGGGAAGAGCTTCTGGACCCTCCCGATCTTCAGGTCGACGGCGGCGGCGGATCGCGATGTGTTCTGGAAAAGTGATCGGGTCTTTAGGTTTTCCCATCGGGGGGTCTTTATAGGTGAAGGGGCATCGTCAGAAGTGGACCAGGGTGGCCATACCACCAGGGGGCATGGGCCAGCCCTAGGCTGCGCCGCCCTATGGTGTGGGCACCCTGTGGCCCCTCTCCGTCTCCTCTTCGGTGTTCTGGAAGCTCCATGAAATATCTGGACGTCTGGCTTTGGTTTCATCCAATTCCGAGAATATTTCCTGTGTAACTTTTCTAAAACACAAAAACAGCAGAAAACAGGGAACTGGCACTGTGGCATCTCGTTAATAGGTTAGTTCCGGAAAATGCATAAAAATGCCACGAAGTATAATGAGACACTAAACAAATGGTGTAAAAACAAGCATGGAGCATCAAAAATTATGGATACGTTGGAGACGTATCAATAACCACATCGTCAATGTATACTTGGACGTTGGGGCCTATTTGATTTCCCAAGCAGTTTTGCATCATCCGTTGGTAAGTTGCACCCACATTTTTTAAGCCGAAGTACATGACTTGATAACAGTACACTCCGCATGGTGTAATGAATGCTATTTTTTCTTCATGTTCCACCTTTAGCTTGATCTGGTTGTAGCCTGAATATGCGTCCAGGAAGGAAAGCCTTGCACAACCCGTGGTAGAGTCAATTATTTGATCTATCCTGGGTAGTGGAAAGGGATCCTTAGGACAGTGCTTGTTGAGGGTTGTATAGTCGACATAGACGCGATGTACGTTAGTGTTTTTCGTTGGAACAATGACTGGGTTTGGTACCCAACTCGATGTTTTGATTTCTTTGATGAACCCAACATTTTTTAGGCGATGAAGTTCGACTGCTATTGCTTTGCGCTTTGGTTCATTGAATCATCGAAGAGGTTGCTTCACTGGTCATGCTTTAGGATCCACATTTAATGCATGCTCGACGAGCTCCCTAGGAACGCCTAGCATGTCTGATGGACACCAGGCGAAGATTTCCCAGAACTCACGGAGGAACTCGATGAGCGCGCTTTCCTATGCGGGGTCCAAATCAACTGCGATGGATGTAGTCTTGTCTGGATCGGTTGGGTGGACCCAAACTTTCTTTGAGTCCCGCACTGTATCAAAGGCCTGGTCTGGCAGGGATCGACCGATGTCGAGTAGCACATTATGATCAGTGTCGCCCTTGAGTCTTGGGTACTCTGCTGTCATACCAAAGGTTTGCGCCATTTGATGGAATTCCTTGTCACATGTGTCAGAGACTTCAAAATTTCCCTTGACCGTGATGACCCCGCTTGGCCCCGGTATTTTTAACACAAGATATGCATAGTGTGGAACTACCATGAATCGTACAAATGCTGGTCGTCCAAGGATTGCGTGATATTGTGATGGCCAGTCCATAACTACAAATTCTAGTTTTTCCCGCTCGAAGTTATTTTGATCGCCGAAGCAAACATTGACTTTGATTTTTCCCATAACTCCAGTGCTGTATGTATGAGGGTAGTGATTCGCTAATTTTCTGCGTGCAAGCTTTGAGTTCCTCAATTGATGCTTATCGTGTGTAGGTTGATCTGAAGTTGCTCATGAACTGCTTTTCTAGCTTGTTCTAGCTCCCGATGGATTCTTCGGGTAATTTGCTCAACCAAGACTATGCTGCGCCGGTGAGGTGTAGCTGCAAGCTTTGCATAGCTGTTGCTTTGGAGCCCCCGAGTATTTTAACAGCTTGGAGGTAGTCTGACAGCCAGGATTCGGGTTCCTGTGACCCATCATATTTTTGCTGGTCATGCGATAATTTGAATCCCTTGGGTACCTGCATTTTGTGAACCCTGTGGGTAAAGCAAGACGCCCCCATCTCTGTTTCTTTGTCCTCGTAGTTTTCTTCATCCCACTCGTAGCGAGATCTGTTTACCCATGCTTGTGTGATTATGTTTCTTGCATCTCCGTCTCATGAACTGCGATTTGCCTATCTGGGCGACCTGGACCATCATGGTTGTGGTGCTTCATCATGTGGAGATCGGGATCTTTGGCTTCGTCTACCCTGCTGGGGACTATTCCGTTGATTTGGTGACCTACCCTGTTGTGGGATTTCTCCTTGGTTTAGTTTGTCTCCAATCAACCCAAGTCCTTTTATGGTGGCTTGGTGCATGCTTTCTCATGGATGGCCTGATGTTGGTTGCATACTTAGGAGATAGGCTTGTGTTGCTACCAAGGCTGCCTTCGGTGTTTTTGGTACAATATTCCCTCTTTCATCGACTGACAAGAATGATGAGTCGAGATTTGGTATGCGAGTTCCTCTGTTTTCTTGCTCCACAGCTCTTCTATCGGGTTCTGGCGCAAGATGTTGTCCTCCACCAGTGTACGATGCATTGCTGCATTCTTCCCGCAGTATCTTACTTGTTGCGCTGGCTGACTCGTGTCGTCTCCTTATTTCACTTTTTTCCGCGACATTCATTTCTTCTATTGGTGCAGGGTGTACTGGTACCCCATTAAGACTTCCCTCATCGAGTTTGCTGGTATTACTGTGACATGGTTTACTGCTGCCTTGTTCATCTGCCATTCTGTAGCTAAAAGATGAACTTTCTTGCTTGTCGCAACGGCTGACTCTGTTTCTCCTTTTGTTATGTGATTGGCTCCTCACACAGGGTTGTTGCGGGTTGATAATTGGGTTGTTTTCTCGATCGAATTCTTCGGATGTGTCGCTTATTATGACGTATACCTGATGTCGATAAGTAGCATAATGGCTAGATGCTGAGGAGGGATTTATGTGCCCATCGTTGTGTCATTTTAGTCCTAACCTCCATGTATCTTCAGAATCTCCATCTATGGCTCCAAAGGTGATCTGGTTTTTGTCAATCTTTGAGTTGCTCTTAGATGAAGGCAAAAAAGTCATCAAATTCATGACTCCAACACCCAAGGTCCCCATGGTCGGCGCTGACGAGGGTGGAACTCGACAATGCCCTAGATTTAGGACCTTTTGGATCGGGGGAAGAGGGCATCAGATGAACATGAAGGTATGGATTCAGACAAAGAAGGCGAAACTTGATGTGTATTGAGACAAAACGTAGATTACAAGCTCAATCTCAATGTGTCCCTGGCCGGACTCTCCTGGCCCCTATTTATAGGTGGCCAGGTCTCGAGGATCTGGTCGGGTTCCATACAAATTAGTTATACACACTGCATTATAGTGTAGCTTTTATATTCGACTATAACTATACTTCGGCCTCCCACTTAGGCATATGTTTCTATGGGCTTCTACCCGAACAGACCTTAGGGGTACCAACATCGTGGGCCTTGGTAGTCATAACCTTGTCAATAGCACAAGCATTCTTTTATCCCTAGTGGGGCAATCGAAGGAAAAGGTAAAAACCTTGGCAGCACAATCACTATCACATGCTTACCACCAAATTACTCCAACTAACACATACATCCCCTGACAAGGGTATAGTTAATAGAGCCCGCTAGTTGAGTACCCCTGAGGCCCGTTAAGCTAGGCCCAATTGTAATGATAGTCGAATACGAGTTCTTACCGTATGTCGATATTGTAATATGTATCGGACCCTACCCGATCCTCGAGACCTGGCCATCTATATATAGGGGCCAGGAGGGGACGGTGTAGGGCAGATTGAAAGCAAGCCAGGTCGAACACCCAAGTTTACTTTCGACACACACCTATTTCTACTAACTTTACCTTCGAGTTCATCCGACGCCCTATCTCCCCGATCCTAAGTCCTTCATCTAGGACATTTGTCGAGTTAACCCTCGTCAATTGGCGCCGACCGTGGGGACCTTGGGCATTGGAATCATGAATTCGACGGCTTTTTCGGTTTTAGCCAATAGCAGTTCAGAAATTGACGAAAATCAAGAGATGGAGTTGACAATCAGAAACTTAAACATCCTCATCGGACCGTCGGGTTCATCTCGCCTCTCAGATCTGACGAAACAAGATTTGTCGGCAAGTGAGCTCAAGACAACAGCAGTAATGGAATATTCCGAAGGCTCTTCCAGCGAGGTAAACTCGCCGGTCAGCCCAGAGGAAGTGCAAAAAGGAAAGATCGCAGAGGACAACGAAGAAAAGGAAAATTTTGACGTGGAAGTCCAACTCGAAGATCTCACGATCTGCCTCGACGATACTGCAGACAAGTCAACAGATACATGGAAGACAGGATTAGAGCTTTCTGAGGATAGTAACTCGATCTTCTCAAGCTTTAAGGGTAACATCGGCAAACAATGCCAGGTGCTCGCCATTATAGGAGACAACTCAAAAAAATTCGACGAAAACGACAATCCAGTACTAAACCCAGCAAATATCGACAGAGGAGCAAATCACCTAGCAGAAGGGCAAGCACCAGAATCCCTCGCAAGCAGGGAAAAAATTCGACTATCAGTCGACGAATGGAGGATAATAAGAGAAGCCGTAGAACACGGCACGCCAATACCATCAAATTCTAGCAAAAACATGCTTTTGGGGTATCACTACGCCCTAAGGCAGCAGGCCAAGCAATTAGCAAAGGAGAAAATAGAGATACAAAGAAGAAAAGATTCAGCCATTGCAGCTAGCGAAGCTGCTCGAAAAGTGCGAAGTGACGCATCATACAGCAACGCAAAGAAAAATCGTCGACACGGTTCAAGGTACGATAACCTCGAGTACTCCGACAGGCAAAGTATTTCTAAAAACCTCGACTCGTCCTTCCTATAGGTCGACGAGCAAGGAAACATCCTACCAAAAACTCCTGAAGCAGCACTAGTGGCAGCACAAGCATATCTACTTACAACTCGACCAAGTCCAGGAGATCCTAGAGAACATATGCATAGAGCAGCACTGAACAGACTCAACATGGTGGGCCACAAGCTATCAGCAAAAGGAGAAGAAGTATATCACCACAAGGAAGTGCACAAAGCAAGGTCACCTCGCCGTCACAATAGTCCTCGGCGCAGAAGCAGCAAGCACCGATCTCGATCGCCATCACCAAAGCAGCACGGTGGAACTCGAAGATCGCGATCCCCAAATAAAAAACGCGACTATGAAGATGACAAAAAAGAGATGGGGGCATCATGCTTTACCCGCAGGGTTCGCACCACTCCAGTTCCCAAGGGATTCAAGCTACCTCATGACCAGCAAAAATATGATGGATCACAGGAACCACAATCATGGCTCGCAGATTACTTACAAGCAGTTCAAATATTAGGAGGAACTAAAGAAACAGCAATGCAAAGTTTGCAACTACACCTCACCGGCGCAGCGAGGTCATGGTTGAGCAAACTAGAGAAAGAATCTATTGGAAGCTGGGAAGACCTCACAAAGCAATTTACAAGCAACTTCAGGTCGACATACAAACGACCAGCATCAATAGAAGAAGTCAAAGCATGTGTGCAACAACGCGACGAAACACTACGGGCATACATCCAAAGATGGAGCCTTATCAAAAATTCAGCAGTCGAAGTTTCAGACGAAAGATCAATAGATGCGTTCATCATTGGATTAAGACGAAGAGACCTAGTCGAGGAGATGGGTAGAATCAAGCCGAAAACAGTGTCAGACCTCATGGACACAGCAAACAGATTCGCAGATGGAGAAGATGCGTGCAACAATAAAAGGACGCGATCTCCAGAGGACGATAGAAGAAATAGATATGGAAGTCAAAGAAGACGGTCCAGAAATTTCGACAACTATGGCCCTCATAGCCAAGTCGCCGCAGGATACAAAGACAACAGCTATCAAGGAAGTGATCGAAGAAGTTCAGGATATCGAAGTTACGGAAAAGAGGACTACAAAAAATTCCCCGTAAGAGAATCCAGAGAATACAACCCCTCGCCAGAAGACATGCTCAATGGACCTTGTCATATACACTCAGCGTTCATCGACGGGAAGCGAGTATCAAGGCATGCAATGAAAGATTGCACAACATTCTTAAAACTTCAAGAGGCGGCAGTAAACAAGCAAATCGAAGCAAGGCGACAAGGATTCGAAGGAAGCAACAACCCTCCGGCAAAGCAGCAAGGAAACAATGGAGTTCCTCAAGGACAAGACCAGCAAAATCAGGGACACGACGACGACGAAGGGTATGTTCCATCAAAAGGACACATCACAGCAATGATACAACCTGTACCCAAGTCGAACAAAGAAGAGAAGAGCATAACTCGACAAGTCAACCTAGCAGTCATATCACCTCCAACTACAACGGAGTATCTGCACTGGTCAGAACAACCAATAGAGTTCAACAGAGAAGATCACCCTATAACAGTACCTCGGCCGGGAAACGCGCCTTTGGTACTCAAAGCTCAAATCGGCGCGTATGATGTCGACAGAATATTTATGGATGTAGGGAGTGGAATTAACCTGATATACGCGAAAACACTCCGAGCAATGCATATATCACTAGAGTTCCTGAAGCCAACAGATTGTTTCTTCCATGGAATCGTGCCAAGAAGTGCCAATTACCCATTGGGTCGAATAGCACTCAACGTTTGCTTCGGCAACCGACAAAACTACAGAAGAGAAAAGCTAGATTTTGAAGTCATGGACTGGCCATCTCAATATCACGCAATCCTCGGACGACCCGCGTTTTCGCGATTCATGGCAGTACCTCACTACACATATCTGGTACTTAAGATGCCAGGACCAAGAGGAATAATTACAGTGAAAGGAAGTTTTGAAGTTTCAGATCTCTGCGACAGGGAGTTCCACAAAATGGCGCAAAACTTCGGCATGATAGCCAACTACGCAGAGAAGGCGAAAAGCACGACAATAGAAGGCGTCAAACCACTCGAAGGGTACGCTGTGGAGCCAGAGATGAAGAAACCGCGAATAGGAGCATCAGAGGAGGACAAAAATACAGGAGAAGAGGAGAAAGCTACGACAGCATAAGCATCAAAAGCACAATAGAGTAGAAGAATAAGGCTGTAAAAGCCACGAGTTGTACCAGGGGCAATGCCCTCTAGATCCAGAACACGGGCCATAGGCCGGATCTCTTGGGTCACCTCATGTATCTTACATCGCAAATATAATAAAGACAAAACGTTCCTCATATTCGAGTTTACGAGTCTTTCAAAGAAAAAATGCGGCAAACGCACGAGTCATACAATAACGCCCTGAGAACAAATTTTCGTCAGAAAGTTACGAAATAAAATACTCTCGCGTTACACACACACAAAAGTATATTACAACATAGGGTTGTCAGAATCATCTACACCTAAAGGGTCTAACTAGTGAAACTCGCGGAAAAACGCGGAGTCTTCTTGCAACAATGCTACTCGGTGATGATGGCGCCAGAAAAGAGCTGTGGCGTGTAATTAATGTGGGAGCAGTAAGTCCTTGTGCGTGGTGATGACCAGCCCGTTGGGAACCCCAAGAGGAAGGTATGATGAGTGTAGCGGCTAGTTTTCCCTCAGTTAAGAAACCAAGGTTTACGATCAGGAGAAGAGAGACGATGACGACTGAAGGTGTTTGTGGAACCTGCACACACACAAACAAATACTTTGTTCCCAACTTGCGATGAGGTTGTCAATCTCACCGGTTTGCTTGAAACAAAGGTTATGAGTGTATCGAGAGGAAAACAGTAGTAATATGCGAGTAAAGTAAACAGTGCGGGAAAAGTAAACAGGTGATTGCAATATGATTAAACAGGACCGGGGTCCACAGTTCACTAGTGGTGTCTCTCCATAGATAAAATAAAATGCTGGGTAAACAAATTACAGTTGGGCAATTGATAGAATAAAGATAACATGATATGTCAAGAAGATCACTATGAGATTCACTCTGGGCATTACAACAAAATACATAGACCGCCATCCAACTGCATCTATGACTAATAATCCACCCCCAGGGATATCAATCCGAACACCCCGAAAGTATTAAGTTGCGAACAACAGATAATTGCATTAAGCAAAGTGTGTAATGTAAACAAAGCATATGCCCTTGAGCATATGAATGTTGTTTTCTCCCTAGTAGCAACAGCACATCTACCACCTTAGAGGTTTCTGTCACTCCCCCAGGTGAAATAGAGACATGAACCCACTATCGAGCATAAATACCCCCTCTTGGAGTCACTAGCAACTACTCGGCCAAGATAGCTACTAACAACGGAGAGCATGCAAGATCATAAACAACATAGAGATAACAAAAGATATAATTCAGTACAGCAACTTAATCATAAACACCAATATTCATCAGATCCCAACAAACCAACATCATAGAATTACATAACGGTGATCTCAATCATGTATGGCAGCTCATGAGATCTAAACATGAAGCACATGGTGGAGAAGACAACCATCTAGCTACTGCTATGGACCCATAGTCCAAGGTAGACTACTCACTCATCGCTCCGGAGGCAAGCATGGCGATGAAGAAGACCTCCGGTGGCGATTCCCCTCTCCGGCAGGGTGCCGAGAAGAGCTTCTGGACCCTCCCGATCTTCGGGTCGACGGCGGCGGCGGATCGCGATGTATTCTGGAAAACTGATCGGGCCCTTAGGTTTTTCTCGTCGGGGGGTACTTATAGGCAAAAGGACGATGTCAGAGGGGGTCCCATGCCCCCTCACACGTGGCTGGCGCGGCCAGGGGCCTGGCCGCGCCGCCTGTGTGTGTGGGGCCCACGTGGCCCTACTCCTTCTCTCCTTCGGATGTCTGGAAGCTTCCGGGTAAAATATGACTTCAGGAACTTGTTCCGTCCAATTCCGAGAATATTTCTGGTGTATCACTTCTGAAACACAAAAATAGCAGAAAACAGGAAACTGGCACTGTGGCACTTCGTTAATAGGTTAGTTCCGGAAAATGTATAAAAATGCCACTAAGTGTAACGAAACAATAGGCAAATGGTGTAAAACAAGCATGGAGCATCAAAAATTATAGATACGTTTGAGACGTATCAAGCATCCCCAAGCTTAACTCCTGCTCGTCCTCGAGTAGGTAAGTGTTAACAAAAGAATAATTTTTGAGGTGACATGCACCTACACAATCTTGATCATATAAGTAAGCATTGGTGAGCTGGGATCAATAGAACTTAAAACATGGGCATGAAAGATATAATCATGACAATAAGAACTTAGCAACCATGTTGTAAACATGCAAATGAACACAAACAAAAGATCATGATAATGAAACAATGAAAGTCAAACGTGTGTTCAAATCATAAGGAAAACATACAAATGGTTTTCAGCTTGTCCTTCAAAGAGAGCAAAACATAAATGCATAGGACACCTCAAAGTTTAAGAGGGCGACTAGATACAAATAATTTAAGAACAAGTGAAACCAACAATATGAATCAATCAATGAACCTTGGGACAATGCATATCACACTAAGAATGACAACTATGCTCTCTTAATGGTGCATAAAGAAAGAAGGTGGTGACTCAACATAAAAGTAAAAGAAAGGCCCTTCGCAGAGGGAAGCAGTGATTGCAAGTTTTATAACCTTCAAAAATTATGGTACTTACCGGCTTTGAGCTCTCATTGCCCCCATCATAAGCATCTTGAATGGTTAAAGTTAATGCGAGAACAATTATGATGCATATGCATGACAAATCATAAGTTGAAAACCTCGTGTCCCGTGAATACGAGTACCCAAGCCATGCTAATTTACTTAGAGTCCCAAGCAAGGCTCTTGTCATTGTAAGTATATGCATATCATTGAGAACCGCCAATGGGGTACCTCCGTGCCCGATGACATGGAACAAGCCCACACCAAAATGACAGGACAAGCAGACAATGAACACCTCGACATCTCTTTTATTTGCTATACTGTTTAGCTTTTTATTGTGAGATGCGTCGTCGAATGTTCACCATGGGTATGCTGCAAATTTCCACCATGAATTATGCATGGCTTAGATTGGCGGCCCGGCGTTTCCCTAACACATATAAAAACTCCATGATCCTCACAAGATTCCCAATTCATTTCACACAACGGGCATCCATAAACAAAAGATCACGATATCAACTCAAAAAGAAGTGCAATGTTGAAAGCTTGCCCCATGACAGCATGGCTGGGCTAGAATCCAACTTACAACTTGCAAGCATAACAACTCAGCATAAAAGACCACAATGTCAAATTTTTAAGAACAGGAAAAAGTAAAGTGTGCCTTCCGGTTCGTGAGAGCTTTACTGACCGAATTTCGCATAACACTGGTAAGAGTTTAATTTGAAGAGAAAATAAAAGCAAGTCAAATTTACTTGGAATAGCAAATTGCTAGTAGGTATGTATGGTGGACACAATGGAAAACTTTGGCTTTTAGGAGTTGGATGCACGAGTAGAGCTCATACTCAGTACAAGGTGAGGGCTAGCAAAAGACTAGGAGCGACCAACTAAGAGAGCAATAATGGCCATAATCATGCAAAGCGACAAAGCGACATTAAAAGAAGCATACGATGGCATCAAAAGTCAAAAACTAAATGATCATGAAGGCTAAAGGCGACTTTGTAAGAGTCTAACATGTGTGAGCATGCGCCAAGTCAACCCAAATAAAGCATCAAGGAGAAAACCAAAATAATGCTTCCATACAATAAAAAACAACGCATGATTTTTTTCAAAGGCTCATTAAGCAATCTCAGTTATTTGAGACAAGTCATGCTACAGCAAAACCACTAAGCATACTATCAAAAAGACATCAAGCATGACATGAAAAAGCCTAAGCCGCAGTCTACACAAGCTCCTTCTTGTACCACTATTTTGCGCAAAGCTTTTTCTCTTTTCCAACACCATTTGAAATTTTTATAAACACCTCTTTTGATGAAAACCAATGAAGATCAGAGGCAAACATACACCTTGATGAAAAGATATGACAAGATCTGAATGCATATCAAGGCAAAAACGAAAACCAAAAGCAGTAGCAGAAAAAGATGAACGCTCGATAAATGATAAGAGTGAAAAACTGAGCGTTCTTTGCAAATGAAACGAGTACATCTCCTCCAAAGGAAATTTGTTGGGGTCCAACCATTTATTGCAGCAAACAAACAAACTAAACAAACTAAGAAAACTAAAACAACTGACGCTCCAAGAAAAACATATAGTGCATGAAGCAATAAAAATATAGTGTTTTGAAAGGTGACCTGATTTTTGCCGATGAAGAAGGGGTGCCTCGGGGGCATCCCCAAGCTTTGACGCTTGTACTTCTTGGATATTTCTTGGGGTGATGCATGGGCATCCCCAAGCTTGAGCTTTTGTCCATTCTTCAACTCATCTCATCATTCTCCAATCCCTATACTTGAAAACTTCCTTCATACAAAACTAAACACAATTCTATTAGCAACATTAGTGTAAGCATAAAATATATTCAACCTCTTTTAGCTTCAGGTTTCAACCCAAAACCACCACATATAAAGTATATACTACTGTAGCAACTTCCACAAGAGTTCCATGATCAAAAAGAACTCAAAAGAAAGCGATAAAGTGGCAAAAACAAATATTGGCAGAAATCTGTCAAAACTGGACAGCTGATAATGGACGAATTTTTGAGGGATTTTTCGTTGCTCAAATCAAAAAGTGTTCAACTAGGAAAAGTTTTGATATAACCTGGGGCATATGCACAAGAAATCGCAGGTCCAAAAGATATACAGAGAATTTTCACGAATTTTTACAGTGCAGCACCGAAAATAGTTTCAGGACAACAATAACCCCAAATCTTTACCTCACTCAAATTAGAGGCTTCTCTTGGTACAAAAGCGAAATAAACAAGATAAGGAGCGGTCATTACAGTAGTAATGACTTCTAAGACTCAAATAAAAGAAAAAGTACTGAAAAGTAAACATTGGGTTATCTCCCAAGAGTGCTTTTCTTTAACACCTTTGAGCTAGGCGCAGAAAATTTGCGAATCAAGTACCTTCAGAAGAAGCATTAAGATCAACAGAAGAGGTCTTATCAATAAGGCATTGTATTTCATCCACATAAGTTTTTGAAGACCCTTTGTGATCATGCTTTGGTACACTATTCTCATCAAAAAGATTTTCAGGACAAATCCAAGCAAAATTATTTTCGAAAGCTTCACTCAATCCCAAAAGCTTGCAAGGTATAGGTATCTCGGTCCCGTCATCAATAGTATCAATAACCTTTATAGGTGAACCGAGTTTATTAAAACATTTAAGAACTTTCCTAGCTTCAACAACAACCTCCTTAAATTCTAGGCGCAAAGTTTCCAAGATAAAAGCTTTCTTTTCGGGATCCTCTATTTCATGAAGCTTAAGGAACATGTATTGCATAAAAGGATTAAGACTAGCAAACCTAGTTTCCAACATGTCAATTAGATAAATAGAAGCAACTTCAATACTAGGAGCAAGCTCAACCCAAGACTTTTCCTCATCTTCATCATGCATACTAATGTGATTAAAGAACTCCTCAATGTTACTTTTGCCAATAATTGAACCACTCCCTACAGAGAGGTCCTCCAGAACGAACTCAGGGAACAACATGATAAACTAAAGTAAAGAAATAACAACTACCAAGGATTCTAATTTTTTTTGGGTTTTTGATATAAAAAGCAATGCAGGTAAAATAAAATAAGGTAAAGCAAAACAAATAACAAAGTAAAGAATGTGTGTGTGAAGAACTCCCCTCGCAGAAGTCTTCTCTCTTCCCCGGCAACAGCGCCAGAAAAGAAGCTGCTACTCGGTGATGATGGCGCCAGAAAAGAGCTGTGGCGTGTAATTAATGTGGGAGCAGTAAGTCCTTGTGCGTGGTGATGACCAGCCCGTTGGGAACCCCAAGAGGAAGGTATGATGAGTGTAGCGGCTAGTTTTCCCTCAGTTAAGAAACCAAGGTTTATCGATCAGGAGAAGAGAGACGATGACAACTGAAGGTGTTTGTAGAACCTGCACACACACAAACAAATACTTTGTTCCCAACTTGCGATGAGGTTGTCAATCTCACCGGTTTGCTTGAAACAAAGGTTATGAGTGTATCGAGTGGAAAACAGTAGTAATATGCGAGTAAAGTAAACAGTGCGGGAAAAGTAAACAGGTGATTGCAATATGATTAAATAGGACCGGGGTCCACAGTTCACTAGTGGTGTCTCTCCATAGATAAAATAACATGCTGGGTAAACAAATTACAGTTGGGCAATTGATAGAATAAAGATAACGTGATATGTCAAGAAGATCACTATGAGATTCACTCTGGGCATTACAACAAAATACATAGACCGCCATCCAACTGCATCTATGACTAATAATCCACCCCCAGGGATATCAATCCGAACACCCCGAAAGTATTAAGTTGCGAACAACAGATAATTGCATTAAGCAAAGTGTGTAATGTAAACAAAGCATATGCCCTTGAGCATATGAATGTTGTTTTCTCCCTAGTAGCAACAACACATCTACCACCTTAGAGGTTTCTGTCACTCCCCCAGGTGAAATAGAGACATGAACCCACTATCGAGCATAAATACCCCCTCTTGGAGTCACTAGCAACTACTCGGCCAAGATAGCTACTAACAACGGAGAGCATGCAAGATCATAAACAACATAGAGATAACAAAAGATATAATTCAGTACAGCAATTTAATCATAAACACCAATATTCATCGGATCCCAACAAACCAACATCATAGAATTACATAACGGTGATCTCAATCATGTATGGCAGCTCATGAGATCTAAACATGAAGCACATGGTGGAGAAGACAACCATCTAGCTACTGCTATGGACCCATAGTCCAAGGTAGACTACTCACTCATCGCTCCGAAGGCAAGCATGGCGATGAAGAAGACCTCCGGTGGCGATTCCCCTCTCCGGCAGGATGCCGGGAAGAGCTTCTGGACCCTCCTGATCTTCGGGTCGACGGCGGCGGCGGATCGCGATGTATTCTGGAAAACTGATCGGGCCCTTAGGTTTTTCTCGTCGGGGGGTACTTATAGGCGAAAGGACGATGTCAGAGGGGGTCCCACGCCCCCTCACACGTGGCTGGCGCGGCCAGGGGCCTGGCCGCGCCGCCTGTGTGTGTGGGGCCCACGTGGCCCTACTCCTTCTGTCCTTCGGATGTCTGGAAGCTTCCGGGTAAAATATGACTTCAGGAACTTGTTTCGTCCAATTCCAAGAATATTTCCTGTGTATCACTTCTGAAACACAAAAACAGCAGAAAACAGGAAACTGGCACTGTGGCACTTCGTTAATAGGTTAGTTCCAGAAAATGTATAAAAATGCCACTAAGTGTAACGAAACAATAGGCAAATGGTGTAAAACAAGCATGGAGCATCAAAAATTATAGATACGTTTGAGACGTATCAAACAACCTGGCTATAATTCGTCGGGCAGGCTGCAAGGTACTCTCTAAGTGTACTCGAAGGCTTGCCCCACCAGGAGGATAGCTCAGCGACATAGAACTGTAATTGAGTCTTGGATGCCACTTGCGTATCCACCCAAGAGCAAAGTTGGCACCTGCTACTAGGTTCAGTTCTATCAACCGATGGATCCGCTGGCTGGATCTAAAAACGTCAAGGAGCAATGGAAAAGTAGCAGGCAGAGGATTGCGAGGAAGCATCACCGAGTGCATAGTTACGAGAGCTCTCCTACAGCCATCCACTGCCTCGCCAATATGCTGGGCACGGTCCTGAAGCAATACAATAGCGCTTCGGCGTCGAGGATCAGACCATAAATTTTCAACACCTGCGGACATCTTCTCCAGAGCTGCGCTTCGTTCGGTAACCCGACGATCTTCAGCAGCGAAGTCCAAGCAAGTGCCTATAAGGGCAAAGGATGTCACAAAAGTAACAATACAAAGAGAAGAAAATAAGTCGAGAGGAAGCTTACATCGCAACATTTCACAGGCGGATTCGACGATACCAAGAATGAAAGAGTTGCATTCTTCATGATGCAAAATCCTTGCCGTCAAGCTGGACACTTCATCACTAAGAATCGACACCTGCTTCGTCAGAGCAGAAGTTTTGCTAGCCTTATCAAACGCCATCTGAGCTTGGCGTTTGGCTGAAGTCAAGCGAACCTCAAGGTCAGAAATCCTTGCCGAATATTCTGTGCACTGATTGCATCGACTAGGAGTCGACGAAATCTGAGAACCGAACACACGGGTAGAAGAAGGAGCAGGACTGTGAGTCAAAGGATCATTGGCGCGCATCGACTGCAAGCCAAAGGGGAAAGAAAGGAGAAACATTTCAGAGAGACAGCATAATACTTCATACGCCAGAAATATATTTACATAAGTACAACACCCTATGACCAAGGTTCTCGGGTTGCACCCAACTAAAGTCTTTGCATCCAAAAGGAGAAAACTAAAAGCTACAAAGAAAGCCGAGTCTACGCCACCCCAGCATTGTGTTCCGTGGCAGAGGAGGGCACGGCAGTTTCTTCGCCAGAAGTCGATGGTGGTACTGGATTTTCCGCCGCTGAAGCTGGTGCAGCAGGCACCGCAGAGGCTGCCGAAGGAGAAATAGTTGTCAACAATGCAGGTGCCAACTTCTTCGCCCTCTCGAAAAAAACCTTCATCTCATCACGGGTGTGGCCATGAGGGGAGCTAACCCTCCCCCAGTCGAAATTCGTCCCATGAGCAAGGGAAAGTGCAATAGCACCTTCGGCGCCGCGCTTAATGGAAAGACCTTTCAGCTGGAGAGTGGGGTCTTCAGTGGTATCGAAGGACTTGGCAAGTTCAGTCAAGTTATCCTTCGGAATTATCGCCCTTTTCTTCGGCCACAAGCCGGCAAACAGCCGTGATAAAACGCGGCTAACCAACTCAAAAGTCTCCTGGATAGATATCTAGTTTTCCTCGAGTAGGTTAACTGCATCCATAAGAGGATCATCGTCCGTTTGCAAGGACGACGGAGATACCCCGGTGAATTCTGAGCAATAGAAAAGAAAAGAAGAGACAAGTGTCAACAAACACACTAGTGCAACAGAAGACGAAAACAGAAGGCAAGGCGAAGCACTTACTTTCAGCGGTAGTAGACATGGTGTGAAGATGCTCTGCCACAACTTGCTCTCATTGAGCATGCTCCTTGTTGGCTTCAGCTAAAGCTTTTTCAGCTTTCTTCGCCTTGCCAAGCGCAGTTTTCTGCGACTTCTCAGCATTCGCTTTAGCGGCGGCCGCCACATCATAAGCTTTTCGCGAAGCATCGAGCTCCGCTTCCAGCGACGCAATTCGAGCATTGGCTGTGGCTAAGGCAGCTACAAAAGAAGACGAAAGGGAGTCAGATAAGTGGGAAAAGAAAAAGCACAGAAGAAAAGTAATGACTGGACATCAAGATTGTACCTTCGGAAGCTTTCGCAACCTTTAGGTACCCCGCACACTCCGTGCCCAGGGCAATAAATCTCTTCACTAAAGCCTGAGAAAAGAAGTGTGTAAGAGTAGAAGTGCATGAAAGGAAAGAAAGTAAAGAAGAATTGCTCACATCATCAGAGGAAACCGTAGGTGCATGGGCTTCCAGAGAAACTTCGGCTTCTTTGGCCTTCTTTGAGCGTTTAGAGTATCAGGCTTGAGGAACCTTCTTCACACCGGACCTGGTAGCCCTCGGTGCAACATCTGGTTCGATAGGCTCATCAATGGCCATATGAGAAGGTGGTGGAGCAGCTGTCGCATATGTTGGTGGTTCTTCATCATCACTGCATGAAAAATATAAGTCATGAAAACAAGGCAAGAACAATGCAATTGAAGAACTCGACTACAACACTTACGATGCAAGCATGTCGAAGTACTCCATATCTTCTGCAAGAACGGGGGCTTTACCAGCCGCTGCAGAACTCGATGAAGCAATTTCGTCGACACGCTTCCTTTTCTTGTCGACACCAACATCTTCAGCTAGTACAGGAGGAGGCGATGTCGATGAGCTAGTTTCCTCTTCTGATTCTTCGACATCATCTCCATCCTGACTTTCGTCAGCCTCGGGGGCTTCAGATGCAGTAGAGGCAAGATCAGTTGGTAGGGGCCCTGCCTCTGGAAGAGGAGGACGAGAAACAAGGAATTGATGACCGTGCATATGAATAAATTAGCAGAGTGCAATGGCACAGAATAAATACAAATCGAACCAAGCAAAGTTTGACAATAAGTAAACGCGAAGATACATACCTCAGGCAGAGGGTGCACGGAGTCGAAAAAGTCAGCGGTTAAATCCGCAACTGCATGTTCCTTGGTGAGCTTGGTAAGATTCCTGACTCGCTTGTCGACGTCTTCTTTCGATATCAGATCTTCAGATATGCGAGTAGGATCTTCCAAGCCGGAGTAATTCCAAAGTCTGGTAAGGCGGTGTTGTAGGGGTTGAACTCGACGTTGAATGAAAAACGCCATGAGTTGCATACCCGACAGAGCACCTCCTTGACCTCCTTTCAAAGCGTTGATGCGGGAAAGAAGAGGAAGAATTTCTTCTACTTCTGCATCTGAGGGGAGTGTATCCCACGATGCCAATTTCTTCACCTCCTGGGAAGCGTCAAAGGGAGGAAGGCCGTATTCATCTTCAAGAGAGGATTTGCGGTCCTTGATATAGAACCACTTTGTTCTCCACCCTTGAATAGACGCGGCCATGGAAAATTCAAAGTATTGCGCCTCAGGGCGCACAGAAACGACGGCTCCGCCCAGTTCGGGTTTCCTAGCCAAAGAAACATTGGGGCGGAGTCGAAAGATTGACCTCCACAGAAGGAAGTGGGGCTCAATGCCCAAGAAGGACTCGCAGAGAGTCACGAAACAGGCGATGTGCAGCAGAGAATTCGGTGTGAGCTGGTGGAGCTGCACACCGTAAACAAACAGAAGCCCACGGAGAAACTCGTGGGCAGGAAGAGAGAAACCGCAGAGGAGGAAAGCAAGGAACATTACCCGATAACCGCTCGGGGGCTTCGGGATCCGTTCAGTACTGGGGAATTTGATGGAATCTTCGGCGGCGATGAGGCCGTCCGCCGTAGCCTTCTCCACCTCCTTCTTTGTGATGGTGGAGCGAACCCAGTTGGTGGCAGAAGTCTTGACCATGGTGCTCTTAGTGGCCAGGTGTTTCACGCGCATCCAGTACGAAGTGCGCTTGGGGGCTATGCACGAGAGAAGGAGGCAGAGGAGATCAGCAATGGAGGCGGCGGAGGGAACGAGCTGGTAAACAGTAAAAATCCCCCACTACGCCCCTTATATATCTTCTGGGAGAAGGATCGTGGGCTGAGATGTGGCGCAAAGAGCGGAAACGGCAGCCCAATAACGGTCAAAAATTGAGAAATTTACAGTACTGCCCATGCAACGGTTCGCAATGATACAGAGTGACGTATTCATTGATGTCATAAAGGATATATTATCAAACAGAAAATGGCGCCGACAAATGCAAAATTCTTAGAGAAGATTATGTGTGAAGGATTTTTTGATTATAGCCTTGGGGGCTACTACTCTTAAAAGATGGTGACTGGAAATCTTTAATGGAGTTGTGGAAGCATATTCGACGACAAGGTGTCCTTAAAGTATCTCGAGTTGAAGTATGATGGATCACACTACATTTTTGAGCCTATACTCGAAAAAAGCCTTTTTCGACTATAGCCTCGGGGGCTACTCCCATCGGGAGCGCTGAGCGCGCACCCGACGATATTTTTTGGCAAAGCATTATAAGTGGAGAAGTGCAGGAGTGTTACTCCCATCGGGAGCGAGTTTTATGGTTGAAGAAACCCGAATATTTTCAGTCAAAATTTGACCGCGACATGAGATTCTCGAGTTGCGTTATCGCAACACAACTCGAATGCCGTGACTTGTCACGAAGGTAAGACCCCGGGATCCGTCCTGTGTGGCCTGGTATACGCACATGGATGCGCTCTGCTGGTATGTATCCGTGTCTACAACGCGAAGAAAATCCTGGTGAACGCACTGGGTACCCTGAGAGCCACTGGGATTCATTCTTTGTAAGTCCTAAATGAGGCAAAAGGATGAGTTTGACCGGTATCCCGAATTCAAGTCCAAGGGGATTGAATTTGAAGTAGGTGACAAGTATCTGTTCCGGCAGTTAACTGACCTCTTGATCCGTCAGAGTTGTCAGGCTTGCTCATCAAAACCCCTTGCGAAAGAATATCATGAAAATAAGTCGAAAAGACTAAGTCGAAGATTTGAAGATGAGAAGAAGTCGAAGAATTAATCAAGTCGAAGATTTGAAGATTAGAGATTCAACCTGAATCTACAATTCTGGTAGAATCTCAGGGGCTACTGACAAGGGTATAGTTAATAGAGCCCGCTAGTTGAGTACCCCTGAGGCCCGTTAAGCTAGGCCCAATTGTAATGATAGTCGAATACGAGTTCTTACCGTATGTCGATATTGTAATATGTATCGGACCCTACCCGATCCTCGAGACCTGGCCATCTATATATAGGGGCCAGGAGGGGACGGTGTAGGGCAGATTGAAAGCAAGCCAGGTCGAACACCCAAGTTTACTTTCGACACACACCTATTTCTACTAACTTTACCTTCGAGTTCATCCGACGCCCTATCTCCCCGATCCTAAGTCCTTCATCTAGGACATTTGTCGAGTTAACCCTCGTCATCCCCCCTCACGATTTTTCTTGCATACAAGTTTGATCAGAACAAAGCATACATGTGATGCATGAAAAATTCATGCATGAACTTTGTAGTTTATTGATGCATATTCCAACATATGATGATGTTATGAGATGTTATAATCATGTTTTGCATTGATTTCGGGGATTTTCCAAACAATCATCTCTCTTTTGGTTTTAACTCTCTTTGGTAGAAAATGTTTTTTTAGTGTTTTTGACTTTCTAGGAGCTACGGGACTCCAAAAAGGGCAAGTTCAAGGAACATGACTTGGAAATTTTGAGATGAAGAAAATAAGATGAAGTGGGCCACCAGGAGACAAACGAGCTGCAAACGAGATGAGGTGGCGTGGTTGGCCCAGCTAACCGCGTCACCCATGCTCTTTTGCATCTCAAGCATCGGATGCCATCCGTTTTTGCGTGGTTCTCTTCATCTTGACCGACTATTTAAAGGCCCCCCTAGACGTTCCCGAGAGGAGGCGGTGGAGAAACACAAAAAACACAAAACAGGGGCTGCTGCTAGTCGCCGGAGGAAGATTGGAGGGGGAATCGCTGCGGAGTCGCCTCTGGCCACGTCTCCTCCTTCACCAATGCCTCCTCCTTGCTATCCACCACAAGGGGAATAGTTCACCCCCTAGGCTATGGGTTTGTGGTGGTAACTTGGTCCAATCTCTCTACATATTGTCATTGTTGAGGTCCATATGATGTGCCTTGCATGATTATGGAACTATCTATGTAATTCCTATGGTGGTTATTGTGTTATGAGATGATATGTTATACATCTACTATTGTGTTGAGACTTTATGGTTTGTCATACTTTGGGATTACACCTATGATGCATGCAATGAATTTATCTATGCATGATGCCTTGTCTATCATGTCATGAGGTGCTTGACACCACCAAGTGTTGGTAGATGGGAGAGATGTGAAAGCACATAAATTTATAGATCATTGCACTAGTACTTTTAGGATATGTTTTCCTATAGAGTATGATGCATGTGGGTAAAGTGGTGTTCGAGGTGACAATTGGCATAAGCATCGAGCGACAAAAATGGTGTAGAAAGCATCCTTTATCTAGGGGTAAAAAGGGAGAAGTATGACATGGTGGAGTGACTAGTCCACACTCTGAGCCTTAATATAAGGGTGACTCCAGAACACATATGGGTACTTGTTTCAACTATGTGTTTTAGGACATATAGCCGACATATTGTTATCATTAAAGCATGACACTTGTATTTACTTTTATCATCTAACACATGATCATCACCATAGAGAGAGAAGATTGAGTGAACCACCATGAACCCAAGTCCATTGTTTCCGGATTGAGACACTTTTTTACTATTTTGTTATCTTTTAATTTATTGCATTAAATCAACCTCCCTTGTTATTTTAAATTGTTTAGTGCATAAACAACTAGAATTGTGACACTCTAGTTGGAGAGAGTAATAGCTTTTCCTTCTTTCTCCTGTGGATCGATACTCATACTTCCACATTAAGAGATGCTACAGTGATCCCCTGCTCTTGGGGGTTATCAAGTACTTTCTAGCGCCGTTGCCGGGGAGCGTAGCGCTTAAGCATTTATTCTTGTATGCACTAGACTTTACTTTTACTTTTAGTTTTGCATCTTGCATTTGTTTTACTTTCAACTTGTTTAATATCTTGCAAACATCTAAGCTTGGGGAGTGACAAGGGTATAGCTAATAGAGCCCATTAATTGTGTACCCCTGAGGCCTGTTAAGTTAGGCCCAAGTATAGTCATAGTCAAAATAAGAGTCAATATCGTGTGCAGATATTGTAATATGTATCGGACCCGACTGGTTCCTTGAGACCTGGCCACCTATATATAGGGGCCAGGAGAGGCCGGCCAGGGACAGATTGAGAGTAAGCCAAGTTCATCACCATGTTTATTCTCAATATACGCCTCGTTTGACTGATCTTTACCTTCGAGTTCATCTAATGCCCTATTCCCCCGATCCTAAGTCCTTCATCTTGGACATTTGTCGAGTTAACCCTCGTCAATTGGCGCCGACCGTGGAGACTCGGGGCGTTGGAATCATGAGTTCAACGACTCTTTCGCTTTTAGCCAACAACAGTGCAGAAGTCGACAGAAACCAGATATCCTTCGGAACCGTAGATTTTCAACCTTATCCACCAAACTTTACTCCAATATTCAAGAGCTTGGATCAAGAGATGGACCTGACGATCGGAAGTCTGAACTTTCACATCGGGTCTTTGGGTACGATTCGCCTTTCAGATCCGGCGAAACTAGATCCGTCGACAAGCAAAACCAAGACAATCGCAATGTCCGAATCATCGGTGGGCTCTTCCAGCGAGGTAAACTCGCTGGTCAGCTTTGCAACAATAGAAAATATAGGAGAAAAAAATGAAGAACTCGACGAAACCATGGAGAATCTCGGCTTAGGGGATCAACTCGAAGACTTCATGATCTGCTACGATGATGCTTCATACATTTCGACAAACACATGGAATACAGGAATGGAGCTTCATGAGGACGATGAAACTATCTTCTCAAGCTCCAACAATAAGTTTGACAACCGGTATCAAGTACTCGCAATTGTAGGAGACAACTCAGAAGAACTCGACGACAACAACAACCCAGTACTCAACCCAGCAAACATAAATAGAGGAGCAAACCACCTAGCAGAAGGCGACGCCGCAGAATCTCTGGCAAGTAGGGAAAAAATTCGACTATCAGTTGAGGACTGGAACACAATCAAAGCAGCCATGGAACACAGCGTGCCTATACCAACAGAAGCAAGCAAAAACATGCTTTTAATGTATCATAATGCCTTATGACAATAATCAAAGCAACTAGCAAGAAAAAGAAGCAAAATACAAAAAAGGAAAGATTCAGCCATTGCAGCAAGCATAGCTCTTCACAAAGCACGCAACGACGCATCGTATACAAACAGCAAAAGGCACCATAGGCACGGATTAAGAGTTGAAAACCTTGAACACTCAGAAAGGCAAAGCCTCTCCAAAAACCTCAACTCATCCTTCCTATCGGGCGACGAGCAAGGCAATATCATACCAAAGACACCAGAAGCAACGCTTGTGGCAGCACAAACGTAGTTGTACACTACGCGGCCAAGTCCAGGAGACCCAAGGGAACATATGCACCGGGCAGCACTGCAAGGATTAAGAATGGTAGGCAACAAGTGACAGCCAAATCCGAGGAGGCATATCGCAATAAAGGAATGCATAAACCTAGGTCACCACACCGTCACAACAGTCCTCGACGCCGGAGTAGTAGCTGACGATCTAGGTCATCATCGCCAAGACACCACAAAAGCCCAAAGCATGGAGGAACCCGAAGGTCCAGGACTCCCACCAAGGCATACGACTATGAAGATGATGAAAAAGAGATGGGAGCGTCGTACTTTACTCATAGAGTTTGCACCACACCAGTACCCAAGGGTTTCAAACTACCCCACAACCAGCAAAAGTACGATGGATCCCAGGAGCCGTAGTCATGGCTGTCAGATTACTTGCAGGCAGTCAAAATACTAGGAGGAACGAAGGAGACATCAATGCAAAGTCTGCAATTACACCTCGCCGGCGCAGCCAGGTCATGGTTGAGTAAATTGGAAAGAGGAACAATTGGAAGCTGGGAGGAACTCACAAAGCAATTTACGAGTAACTTCAAGTCAACACACAAGCGGCCAACATCGATAGAAGAAGTCAAAGCCTATGTACAACAACGCAATGAGACACTTAGGTCGTATATTCAAAGGTGGAGCATAATCAAGAACTCCGTAGTCGAAGTTTCAGATGAGAGAGCAATCGATGCCTTCACACTTGGGTTGCGACGAGGAGACCTAGTCGAAGAAATGGGCAGAATCAAGCCAAAAACAGTATCAGATCTAATGGACATAGCAAACAGATTTGCAGATGGTGAAGATGCATGCAATAACAAACGGACACGATCACCAGAAGGCGACAGGAGAAATAGATACAGTGGCCAAAGGAGAAGATCCCGCAACTATGACAACTACGATTCTCATAGTCAAGTAGCCGCGGGATATAAAGACAATAACTATCAAGGAGATGACCACAGAAACTTAGGATACCGCAGCTACGGCAGAGAAGACTTCAGCAATAGCAAAAGGTTCCAGTCAAGGGAACCTCGAGAATACAATCCGTCACCAGATGATATGCTAAACGGACCATGCCATATACACTCCGCGTTCGTTGATGGGAAAAGGGTGTCTAGACAAGCAATAAAATATTGCAAAACATTCCTGAAACTTCAGGAGGCGGCAGTCAACAAACAAGCCAAAGCAAAGAGGCAAGGTTATGAAGGAAGCACAAACAACGCACCTACAACGATTCAACAGGCAAACAACAAAGCTTCGCAAGGTCAAAACCAACCAAGCCAAGGAAACGACAATGATGGAGGATATATCCCATCCAAAGGGCACATCACAACAATGATACAACCAGTCCCAAAGTTAAACAAAGAGGAAAAGAGCATAACTCACCAAGTGAACCTAGCAGTAACATCGCCTCCAGCAACCACATAATACCTACACTGGTCCGAATAACCCATAGAATTCAGCAGAGAAGATCACCCTATAACAGTACCTCGGCTGAGAAACACGCCTTTGGTACTCAAAGCTCAGATTGGGACATACGACGTTGATAGAGTGTTCATGGATGCAGGGAGCGGAATAAACCTGATATACGCAAAGACACTTTGAGCAATTGATGTCTACACACGCTTCTGTTCTCGTAGACAGTGTTGGGCCTCCAAGTGCAGAGGTTTGTAGAGCAGCAGCAAGTTTCCCTTAAGTGGATCACCCAAGGTTTATCGAACTCAGGGAGGAAGAGGTCAAAGCTATCCCTCTCAAGCAACCCTGCAATTATGATACAGAAAGTCTCTTGTGTCCCCAACACACCCAATACACTTGTCAGATGTATAGGTGCACTAGTTCGGCGAAGAGATAGTGAAATACAAGTGGTATAGATGATTATAAGTAGCAAACGTGATGTGAAATAAATATCGCTGCGAGCAAACAAGTAACAAAATAGCAAGTCAACGGTGTGCAATGCTTGGAAACAAGGCCTAGGGATCATACTTTCACTAGTGGACACACTCCCAACAATATAACATAATTGAACAAATAAACAACTTCTCTGCACTATGGTACTCTGAATTACTCTCCTATTGAATAACACTAATCATTGCGTAGTGGCTACAGAAGCACCCCTTAAAGTTCATCAAGTACTTGACAAACACCACTCATAGAGATATCCAAATCAAAGCACAACTCAAGATAGATATTATTGCAACTTAGACCAAGTACTAACACGGTGCACACACTGTCAACATTACACCATGAAAGGAGGAATAGATCACTTCAATACTATCATAGTGATAATTATTCTCATAATCCATAAGAGATCACAATCGTAGCCTAGACCAAGTACCACCATGATGCACGCACTGTCACCGTTACACCATGACAGGAGGAATAGATTACTTTAATAACATCACTAGAGTACACATAATATCTGAATAATAACATCTACTTGTTCAACATGATACAAAGCTCACGATCACATAAAGATCACATCATGGGAGAGAGAGGTGAACCACATAGCTACCGGTAGAGCCCTCAGCCCCGGGGGAGAACTACTCCCTCCTCATCATAGGAGACAACAAGGTTGATGGAGATGGCGGTGAGGTCGATGGAGACGGCAGAGACGGCGATGGAGACCGATGGAGATGGCTCCGGGGGCACTTCACCGTCCCGACAGGGTGCCGGAACAGAGACTTCTGTCCCCCGAAATTTGGCTTCGACGGCGGCGGCGCTGCGGAACTGTTCTGGAAATTTCGCCGACTCCTCTAGGGTTTTCCATCCCGACACTTTATGTAGGCGAAGGGGCATCGTCAGGGGGCAGCCAGGGGCTCCTCACACCAGGGTGGCGCGGCCAGGGCTTGGGCCGTGCCACCTATGTGTGAGGGCGGCCTCTGGCCCCCCTCCGGCTCTCTTTTGGTCTTCGGGAAGCTTCCGGGGAAAATAAGACTTCAGGAACTTGTTTTGTCCAATTCCGAGAATATTTCATGTGTATCACTTCTGAAACACAAAAATAGCAGAAAACAGGGAACTAGCACTATGGCAACTTGTTAATAGGTTAGTTCCGGAAAATGCATAAAAGTGCCACTAAGTGTAACGAAACAATAGGCAAATGGTGTAAAAACAAGCATGGAGCATCAAAAATTATAGATACGTTTGAGACGTATCAGCATCCCCAAGCTTAACTCCTGCTCGTCCTCGAGTAGGTAAGTGATAACAAAAGAATAATTTTTGAGGTGACATGCACCTACACAATCTTGATCATATATGTAAGCATTTGTGAGCTGGGATCATAAGAACTTAAAACATGGCATGAAAGATATAATCTTGACAATAAGAACTTAGCAACCATGTTATAAACATGAAAATGAACATAAACAAAAGATCATGAAAATGAAAAAATGAAAGTTAAACGTGTGTTCAAATCATAAAGAAAAACATACAAATGGTTTTCAGCTTGTCCTTCAAAGAGAGCAAAACATAAATGCATAGGACACCTTCAAGTTTAAGAGGGCGACTAGATACAAATAATTTGAGAAGAAGTGAAACCAACAATATGAATCAATCAATGAAAACTTTGGGACAATGCACATTATACTAAGAATGACAACTATGCTCTCTTAATGGTGCATAAAGATAGAAGGTGGTGACTCAACATAAAAGTAGAAGAAAGGCCCTTCGCAGAGGGAAGTAGTGATTAAACATGTGCTAGAGCTTTTCATTTGTAAAACAGAGAGATAAAAATTGGTTTTGAGAGGTGGTTGTCTTTGTCAACGACTGGCAATGGGGTTCTTACTATCTTCCATACAAAAATGAAGCAAGTTTTTGAGAGAGAGATTGGCACTTTTGTGCTCTTTTATAAAGCTTGGCACTCCTCCCCACCTTTTTTTCTTTCACAAACCATGGCTAACCGATTCCATCGGGTGCCCACCAACATTCACATTCCATGGAGGAGTGCCCTTTTTTTCTTTTCTTTTTTTTTTCTTTTTTTTCTTTTTGGAATAAGCAATATGGAAGATAGCAAATCCGACCACTACGTCCCCATGAGCTGAAAACAGTGTCACAAAACGAGAAATATTTTGAAGGTTTTTTCAAAGGTAGCACATGAAAATTTACTTTGGAATGGCTTACAAATACCATGCATAGGAATTTATAGTGGACACAATGGCAAACTTGGTTTTTAGGAGTTGGATGCACGAGTAGAGCTCATACTCAGTACAAAATGAGGGCTCGCAAAAGACTGGGAGCGACCAACTAAGAGAGCAATAATGGCCATAATCATGCAAAGCGACAAAGCGACATTAAAAGAAGCATAAGATGGCATCAAAAGTCAAAAACTAAATGATCATAGAGGCTATTGGCGACTTTGTAAGAGTCTAACATGTGTGAGCATGCGCCAAGTCAACCCAAATAAAGCATCAAAGGAGAAAACCAAATAAATGCTTCCATATAATAAAAACAACGCATGATTTTTTTCAAAGGCTCATTAAGCAATCTCAGTCATTTGAGATAAGTCATGCTACAGCAAAACCACTAAGCATACTATCAAAAAGACATCAAGCATGACATGCAAAAGCCTAGGCCGTAGTCTACACAAGCTCCTTTTTGTACCACTTTTTTGCATAAAGCTTTTTCTCTTTTCCAACACCATTCAAACCTTTTTGAGGAAACTCTTTTAAGGAAAACCAACATATACCAGAGGTCCAAATACACCTTGATGCAAAGATAAAACAAGATCTGAACAAAAACAAAGGCTAAACGCAGTAGCAAAAAAAGAGAACACTCGTTGAAACGATAAGAGTGAAAAACGGAGTGTTCTTGGCAAATGAAAAACGGAGCATGTCTCTCTCCAAACACATGATGTGATCCAAACATTTATTGCAGCAAACTAAACTAAACTAATACTGAAAACAAAAACAACTGACGCTCCAAGAAAAACGCATAGTGCATGAAGCAATAAAAATATAGTGTCTTGAAAGGTGACCTGATTTTTGCTGATGAAGAAGGGGTGCCTCGGGGGCATCCCCAAGCTTTGACGCTTGTACTTCTTGGATATTTCTTGGGGTGATATATGTTCATCCCCAAGCTTGAGCTTTTGTCCATTCTTCATCTCATCTCATCACTCTCCGATCCCTACACTTAAAAACTTCCTTCATACAAAACTAAACACAAATCTATTAGCAACATTAGTTTAAGCATAACATATAATCAACCTCTTTTTGCTTCAGGTTTCAACCTAAAACCACCACATATAAAGCATATACTACTGTAACAACTTCCCCAAAAGTTCCGTGATCAAAAGAACTCAAAAAGAAAGCGATAAAGCGGCAAACACAAATATTGGCAGAAATCTGTCAAAACAGAACAGCTGACAAAGGTCAAATTTTTGAGGTGTTTTATGTTGCTCAAATCAAAAAGTGTTCAACTAATGAAAGTTTGGATATAACCTGGGGCATATGCACAAGAAATCGCAGGTCCAAAAGATATACAGAGAATTTTCATGAATATTTACGGTGCAGCACCAAAAACTATTTCAGGATAGCAACATCCCCAAATCTTTACCTCACTCGAATTAGAGGCTCCTCTTGGCACAAAAACAAAATAAACAAGATAAGGAGCGGTCATTACAGTAGTAATGACTTCCAAGACTCAAATAAAAGAAAAAGTACTGAAAATAAAACATTGGGTTATCTCCCAAGAGTGCTTTTCTTTAACGCCTTTGAGCTAGGCGCAGTAATTTGCAAAGATGCTCATGTGGGCGCCATATAAGAGCTTGAGGCAAAGGCGCCATATAAAAACTTAAAGCAAAAGAGAGCATCAAAAAGCAAATGTGAAAGTCATTTATATCTGAACCACTTCCTATGCATAGGAATCTTGTAAGAAAATAAATCAACGAGGCACAAAGTAGCAAGCATGGATAGAAAAAACAAGTGCCACTTCAAGATTTGCAACATAAAGAGGGGAAACTTAATATTGTTGAGATCCATCAAACCATGTTTCCCTCTCTCATAATAACTTTCAGTAGCATCATGAATAGAACTAACAATATAACTATCACATAAAACATCCCTATCATGAGCCACATGCATAAAAGAATTAATACTCACCACAGGAACAATAGTAGTAGGAGCAGATTCAATAGAATAATTATTCTCATCACCATAATCATCATAAATAGGAGGCATATTGTAATCATAACTAATTTTATCCTCAATAGTAGGTGAACTGAAAATATTATACCCATCATCATAACCATCATAAACTAGAGGTTTAGTATCATCACAAGCTAAAGAACAGCTATTTCTCAAAGCATATTCTTCAAACATATCATCATAAGAAGGAACATCACATAGGGGAGATAAACTATCATCAGAGCAAACTTTCTCCACTAAAGCTGGGGAACTAAAAATATCATGCTTAACAAAACCAGCTTCCCCAAGCTTAGACTTTTCTATAGCATTAGTAATAACGGTATTTAAAGCATTCACACTAACAACACTATTAGTATGCAAATTAAGCTCCAAAGGTTTTTCAATTTTCTCTTCAAACACTTCATATCTAAACTCAGGAAAAAGACTACAGAACTCATTGTTTTCCATTAAGCCTAACTAGTGAAAATAAAAACAAGAAACAAAAAGATGTAATTGCAGAATCTAAAGGAAATAACTCCGAGCACTCACACAGGAGGATGCGAGTACCTTTTACCTTACCTCCCCGGCAACGGCGCCAGAAAAGAGCTTGATGTCTACACACACTTCTGTTCTTGTAGACAGTGTTGGGCCTCCAAGTGCAGAGGTTTGTAGAGCAGCAGCAAGTTTCCCTTAAGTGGATCACCCAAGGTTTATCGAACTCAGGGAGGAAGAGGTCAAAGCTATCCCTCTCAAGCAACCCCGCAATTACGATACAGAAAGTCTCTTGTGTCCCCAACACACCCAATACACTTGTCAGATGTATAGGTGCACTAGTTTGGCGAAGAGATAGTGAAATACAAGTGGTATAGATGATTATAAGTAGCAAACGTGATGTGAAATAAATATCGCTGCGAGCAAACAAGTAACAAAATAGCAAGTAAACGGTGTGCAATGCTTGGAAACAAGGCCTAGGGATCATACTTCCACTAGTGGACACACTCCCAACAATATAACATAATTAAACAAATAAACAACTTCTCTTCACTATGGTACTCTGAATTACTCTCCTATTGAATAACACTAATCATTGCGTAGTGGCTACAGAAGCACCCCTTAAAGTTCATCAAGTACTTGACAAACACCACTCATAGAGATATCCAAATCAAAGCACAACTCAAGATAGATATTATTGCAACTTAGACCAAGTACTAACACGGTGCACACACTGTCAACATTACACCATGAAAGGAGGAATAGATCACTTCAATACTATCATAGTGATAATTATTCTCATAATCCATAAGAGATCACAATCGTAGCCTAGACCAAGTACCACCATGATGCACGCACTGTCACCGTTACACCATGACAGGAGGAATAGATTACTTTAATAACATCACTAGAGTACACATAATATCTGAATAATAACATCTACTTGTTCAACATGATACAAAGCTCATGATCACATAAAGATCACATCATGGGAGAGAGAGGTGAACCACATAGCTACCGGTAGAGCCCTCATCCCCGGGGGAGAACTACTCCCTCCTCATCATAGGAGACAGCAAGGTTGATAGAGATGGCGGTGAGGTCGATGGAGACGGCAGAGACGGCGATGGAGACCGATGGAGATGGCTCCGAGGGCACTTCCCCATCCCGGCAGGGTGCCAGAATAGAGACTTCTGTCCCCCGAAATTTGGCTTCGATGGCGGCGGCGCTGCGGAACTGTTCTGGAAATTTCGCCGACTCCTCTAGGGTTTTCCGTCCCAAGGCTTTATATAGGTGAAGGGGCGTCGTCAGGGGGCAGCCAGGGGCTCCTCACACCAGGGTGGCGCGGCCAGGGCCTGGGCCGCGCCACCTATGTGTGAGGGCGGCCTCTGGCCCCCTCCGGCTCTCTTTCGGTCTTTGGGAAGCTTCCGGGAAAAATAAGACTTCAGGAACTTGTTTAGTCCAATTCCGAGAATATTTCTTGTGTATCACTTCTGAAACACAAAAATAGCAGAAAACAGGGAACTGGCACTATGGCAACTTGTTAATAGGTTAGTTCCGGAAAATGCATAAAAGTGCCACTAAGTGTAATGAAACAGTAGGCAAATGGTGTAAAAACAAGCCTGGAGCATCACAAATTATAGATACGTTTGAGACGTATCAGCAATGCACATATCACTGGAATTCCTGAAGCCAACAGACTGTTCCTTCCACGGAATCGTACCAGGAAGTACCAACTATCCATTGGGTCGAATAGCACTCAATGTTTGCTTCGGTAATCGCCAAAACTACAGAAGAGAAAAACTCGACTTCGAAGTCATGGACTGGCCCTCCCAATACCACGCGAGCCTCGGGCGACCCACGTTTTTGCGATCCATGGCAGTACCTCACTATACGTACCTGGTACTCAAGATGCCAGGACCAAGAGGAATTATCATAGTAAAAGGAAGCTTCAAACTCTCAGATCTATGTGACAAAGAATTCCACAAAATGGCACAAAACTTTAGCATGATAGCCAACTATGGATAACCTAAGGGTAAAATAGCAAGCACCACTACAGGCATTACAAAACAACTCGAAGGACATCCAGCAGAGCCAGAAGTGAAAAAACTGTGGGTACAGTCATCAGACCCAAAGGAAGCTGCAGTAGAGGAGGAGAAGACCTCTGCAACATAGACAACAAGCGTACAAAAAATGGTTAGGAGAGTAGAGTAGGAAAAATAAGGCTACTAAGCCACGAGTTATCCTAGGGCGATGCCCTCTAGACCCAGAACACATGTCACTGGCCGGGTCTCTTGGGACAACCCATGTATCTTATATTCAAGCATAATAAAAAAGACAAGTTCCTCCTTTTCGAGTCTACAAGTCTTTGCGAAACAAATCTCAAGCTCTACACTACGGAATTGCGGCAAACACACGAACAAATAAAAACGCCTTGAGCATAAGTTTCTGGAAAATAGCCCCAGAACACGAAAACTCTCACGTACATAAAAAACATATACACCACAGTCGAACATCACAACATTGGTTGATCTGAATCATCTATAAGGAGAGGATTCAAATAATGATGCTCGCGGAAAAATCTAGCATCCTCTTGAAGCAACCTAGCTATGATTCTCCTCGCCGGCTAAAGCATGGCATCCATATGGACCTGCAGATTCGTGCGCCCTAGATGCAAGTGTCGTCGTGGTGAAACAACATATGCCACAGGGTGGCTTAAATGGGGGCCGACTGTACACTGGTCGATCCGGGAGAGGGAAGGCTCGGTAGAGACCGAGCACAGAACTCACTGCTAACACATCGAGCTACCCATGTTCGGGGCCCTCGTGAGGAGGTAACACCCCTACTCCTGCATGTCTGATCTATATGAGCTTCACATGAGAGCTACAATGGTGCTCCTTGAGCTGTATATCTCGCCTATCTGAGGCTGCACTGGGCAGGAGCTAAATAGCTAGTGCTACTGAGGAAGAAGAGAGCTCTCATGAGCTGGAGGAAATGAGCCTCCGAAGGAGGCTGGGGTGATCGTTCCCCCTGGTGCCCCTTATATAGGGAGCCCAGGGGACAAGGGATGCCCCACAATACACTGTACATGCACTGTAGCTGAGATGACTACTGGGGTCTTGTCACACTATAGCCTGCATCAGCACGGTACCGTCCTTGGTACTGTGCGCTGCGTCACGGTCGTGGGCTAGTCCCATCGATGTCTGTACTTGGAGTCCTTGCCTTCGTCTTCTAGCGTCTGTCTAGGGATCTCCATGTCATCAGTCTTATCCTCCTCCTGAGGATAAGACTAACTAGGAGAGGATGGATATGCTGGTCTGAGCCAATGAGCGTCCCAAGACCAGCATACGGCGGAGGAGAATGTGCCAGTCCGAGCCTAGAGGCGTCCCAGGACTGGCACAAGGTGCTGGATACGAAGCTGGACGAAGAATATGTCCCGGAGGTGGCGAATCTAGGCCTGGAGAGGAGAATCCCGGCCTGGGCCAAGGGAATCCCGGCCTGGCCCAGCCGGGATACGAAGGAAATCAGCCTTGCAGGGAGATCCCGGCCAGGCCGGATCCTCGTGATCCGGCCCAGGCGGGGCAGTAGAGCTGGCAGGCCAGCCGGAGGCTGGCAGGAGCGGCCCAGCCGGGGGGCGAAGTCCCGGCCCAGGCGGGGCAGATGGCGAGGCGGGGCGCTGGCCGGCCCGACAAGGCACACTGGCCCAGCCGGGGCAGCGGGCGAGTAGGCCCACCCCGGGGCGCTCCAGCCCAGCCGGGTGAGGGGCGGACGAGGCCGAGCTGGGGCAGGCCGGCCTGGAGGAGTTAGCTGGGGCGCGCGGGAGCCGGCCCAGCCGGGGGAGCTTATCCCGGCCCAGCCGGGGAAGGACTCCAACCGGCCCAGCCGGATAAGCATTAATCCGGCCTTGCTTCACCTTAATCCGGCCTGGGCTGCCATACTCCAGCCCAGGAAGATATATTCCAGCCTGGCAGGCTATATTCCGGCCCAGCTTGCTGTTAACTTGCTTTTCAATATTCCTGCATATATAAAATAGTTATACAACATATATAAGTTTATTAATTGGGGTACTTTGGTATACCCGGGGTTATATCCCCGACATTAGCCCCCGAGGCTATGGGGGACTCGCAGAGTCGCGCACAGGCTTCGACAAAAATATACCAAAGTCCCAAACCTGCATACTCATGAAGCTGATATGCTGGCCTGCACTGGCCAAATTCTATCTCATGCCATCATAGACAATGTCCTATTTGACATATACTCATATACGTGATATGCTAGCCTTCGCGGGCTATCTCAAAATACTACTGTGCCATCTTTGGCTATATCGACACTTTGCCTCTTAGGCTATGTCTCATCGACATCGTCTGCTTCGACAATGCTGGAATACTGCTTTGCCTTCTTTGGCCATATCGATACTTTACCTCTTGAGCTATTTGCCTCTTGGGCTACTCTGCCTCTTGGGCTACTTTGCCTCTTGGGCTACTCTGCCTCTTGGGCTACTTTTGCCCCTTGGGCTATTTTTGCCTCTTGGGTTGCTTTGCCTTGTGGGCTTTATATCGACACTTTGCCTCTCAGGCTATGTCTCATTGACATTGCCTGCTTTGACAATGCCGGTATAGTGATATGCCTCTTGGGCTGCTTTGCCTCTTGGGCTACTTTGCCTCTTGGGCTTTATATCGACACTTAGCCTCTCAGGCTGTGTCTCATCGACATTGTCTGCTTTGACAATGCCGGTATACTGATATGCCTCTTGGGCTGTACCATCACTGGGCACTTGTTAGTATGCAAAAATGATAAGACATGTTAATATGCTAAACCGGGATACTCTGTTAGACCGGATATAATAAGAGATATGATGCTTGTTAGCTTTGAGATCAATGTCTCGATATATTATTGAGCCAGAATTGGCGATAACTGAAGGAATTATAGAATGCCGTGATACGCTGGCATGCCGAAATAAACGGCGATATGAGTTATTGATAGATGCCTTGATACGCTGGCGAACCGAAATAAATGGTGATTGGGGATTTTGGTTTGATGCCATGATATGCTGGCATACTAAAATTTTGCTCATGCCAGGATATGCCGGCATACTGAAATTTTGCTCTTTGCCATGATATGCTGGCATACTGACATTTTGCTCTTTGCCATGATATGCCGGCATACTGAAATTTTGCTCATGCCATGATATGCCGGCATACTAAAACTTTGCTCTTCCCACGATATGCCGGCATACTGACATTTTGCTCTTTGCCATGATATGCTGGCATACTGACATTTTGCTCTTTGCCACGATATGCCGGCATACTGAAATTTTGCTCATGCCATGATATGCCGGCATACTAAAACTTTGCTCTTGCCACGATATGCCGGCATACTGACATTTTGCTCTTTGCCATGATATGCTGGCATACTGACATTTTGCTCTTTGCCACGATATGCCGGCATACTGACATTTTGCTCTTTGCCATGATATGCGCATACTGACATTTTGCTCTTTGCCACGATATGCCGGCATACTGACATTTTGCTCTTTGCCATGATATGCTGGCATACTGACATTTTGCTCTTTGCCATGATATGCTGGCATACTGACATTTTGCTCTTTGCCACGATATGCCGGTATACTGACATTTTGCTCTTTGCCATGATATGCTGGCATACTGACATTTTGCTCTTTGCCATGATATGCTGGCATACTGACATTTTGCTCTTTGCCACGATATGCCGGTATACTGACATTTTGCTCTTTGCCATGATATGCTGGCATACTGACATTTTGCTCTTTGCCATGATATGCTGGCATACTGACATTTTGCTCTTTGCCATGATATGCTGGCATACTGACATTTTGCTCTTTGCCATGATATGCCGGTATACTGACATTTTGCTCTTTGCCATGATATGCTGGCATACTGACATTTTGCTCTTTGCCATGATATGCCGGCATACTGAAACACATATGACTCAAGATACCACTTAGTAACCCGATGTCCTAACAAACTGACATACCTGAGACCTGAGACTTTGAGATATGCTGGCCAGGATGTAAAGATATGCTGGCTGGGACATAAAATATGCCGGCCAGGATACAAAATATAACATATGCCGGTATACTGAAATACCTGAGACTTTGAGATATAAACTGAAGCCCTGGTGGTATAATAGCAATTTCTTCTTGTAATGGCAATATGGAGAGTCATAGCCGGGTAATAGACATATATATAATGAGATATCCAACCTGTTCTGTAGTCATACTAAAAGACATAATGATGGTCATAGTATTTGGCATATAGCAATCTAGCATATGGAGTTTGGCATATAGCCCATAGTATTTGGCATATAACTCTTGAAATAAAGCATTTGGCATATCGACTGAGATATAGCAATTTGACATATATGCTAACTTGGCAACTCACAAGGAAGAACTAGGCACTCATGTGCCGGCATATAAATGTAGACATACTGCAACTGGCATATGAGATTTGACTTATAGTATGCAGAAACTGGTACCGAGATAGGCATATAACTGATCTGACTGTAAACTTGCAACAGCTAGCACATGGCATTCAACATATAAAAACTGGCATACGAGCCTTGGCATATGACAGCCGGCATATAACATATAGCATATGGTCAAAATAGATACTACACTTGGCACCACAAAAATCAACAGTAGTTTCTATACAAGATGGTACTCATAGCATTTGGCATATAAGTAGGTACTGAACTTGATATGTTAACTGGCATACTGAATCTAGCACTGGAGCGTATATAAAGATTTGCATATGCAAAGACATATAACTTGAGAAAGCAATTTGCTTATAGTAATAGATACTAAGTCTAAGATATGAGATATCCTCTAAGTCATAAAACTTGACATGCTAGTGTTGGCATATAAAGCCGGCATATAATATGCCCAGACAAAACTTTGCACAAGACTGCAGACATATAAATTGATACCAAGGATACTATCTATAGCAGGCATATGTAGCACTTTGGCACATAAATAGACATACAGGAGAAAACTGGAGAGCTGATATGCTAGCATGCAAACTAATATACACTGAAATAGTATTCAAGAGGCAATTTGCTAGGCTTTAGCCTAGCCCCCGAGCTATTTTTTCTATCAAGGAGACACTGATTTTCAGATAAGCTGACCAGGATATGGAGTAAACCAGCATAAATACTTACTTGCATCGTTGAAGAAGCTTGATGCACCAGCAGATGCTCGAGGCGAAGGCGGAACAGTCCCTGGTACGACAAACATAGAATATGCCGGCCGGGACATAAGATATGCTGGCCAGGACATAGAATATGCTGGCCAGGACACAGGATATGCTGGCCAGGATACAGAATATGCTGGCCAGGACACAGAATATGCTGGCCAGGACACAGAATATGCTGGCCAGGACACAGAATATGCTGGACAGGACACAGAATATGCTGGACAGGACATAAAATATGCTGGCCAGGACACAGAATATGCTGGCCAGGACACAGAATATGCTGGCCAGGACATAGAATATGCCGGCCAGGACACAGAATATGCTGGCCAGGACATAAAATATGCTGGCCAGGACATAAAATATGCCGGCCAGGATATAAAATATGCCGGCCAGGATATAAAATATGCCGGCCAGGATATAAAATATGCTGGCCAGGACAAAAAATATGCTGGCCAGGATATATATGCCAGCCAAAGGAAGCCGAGTGCCGGCCCGGAGATGCCGATGTAGATCCGGGACAGCCGTATGCCGGCCCGGGCGAGTTGAGGTCAGCCCGGGAGGTTGAAGAATACCTGCAGTGCTCGGAGGCAATGCTAATGTCAAGCCCCCGAGCAGATGAAGAAGATCCCATCCGGATGTACTCCTACCAGTGCCTTGATCAGCCCCACGGTGGGCGCCAATGTCGTCGTGGTGAAACAACATATGCCATAGGGTGGCTTAAATGGGGGCCGACTGTACACTGGTGGATCCGGGAGAGGGAAGGCTCGGTAGAGACCGAGCACAGAACTCACTGCTAACACATCGAGCTACCCAGGTTCGGGGCCCTCGTGAGGAGGTAACACCCCTACTCCTGCATGTCTGATCTATATGAGCTTCACATGAGAGCTACAATGGTGCTCCTTGAGCTGTATATCTTGCCTATCTGAGGCTGCACTGGGCAGGAGCTAAATAGCTAGTGCTACTGAGGAAGAAGAGAGCTCTCATGAGCTGGAGGAAATGAGCCTCCGAAGGAGGCTGGGGTGATCGTTCCCCCTGGTGCCCCTTATATAGGGAGCCCAGGGGACAAGGGATGCCCCACAATACACTGTACATGCACTGTAGCTGAGATGACTACTGGGGTCTTGTCACACTATAGCCTGCATCAGCACGGTACCGTCCTCGGTACTGTGCGTTGCGTCACGGTCGTGGGCTAGTCCCATCGATGTCTGTACTTGGAGTCCTTGCCTTCGTCTTCTAGCGTCTGTCTAGGGATCTCCATGTCATCAGTCTTATCCTCCTCCTGAGGATAAGACTGACTAGGAGAGGATGGATATGCTGGTCTGAGCCAATGAGCGTCCCAAGACTAGCATACGGCGGAGGAGAATGTGCCAGTCCGAGCCTAGAGGCGTCCCAGGACTGGCACAAGGTGCTGGAGACGAAGCTGGACGAAGAATATGTCCCGAAGGTGGCGAATCTCGGCCTGGAGAGGAGAATCCTGGCCTGGGCCAAGGGAATCCCTGCCTGGCCCAGCCGGGATACGAAGGAAATCAGCCTTGCAGGGAGATCCCGGCCAGGCCGGATCCTCGTGATCTGGCCCAGCCGGGGCAGCAGAGCTGGCAGGCCAGCCGGAGGCTGGCAGGAGCGGCCCAGCCGGGGGGCGAAGTCCCGGCCCAGGCGGGGCAGATGGCGAGGCGGGGCGCTGGCCGGCCCGACAAGGCACGCTGGCCCAGCCGGGGCAGCGGGCGAGTAGGCCCACCCGGGGGCGCTCCGGCCAGCCGGGTGAGGGGCGGACGAGGCCCAGCCGGGGCAGGCCGGCCTGGAGGAGTTAGCTGGGGCGCGCGGGAGCCGGCCCAACCGGGGGAGCTTATCCCGGCCCAGCCGGGGAAGGACTCCAACCGGCCCAGCCGGATAAGCATTAATCCAGCCTTGCTTCACCTTAATCCGGCCTGGGCTGCCATACTCCAGCCCAGGAAGATATATTCCGGCCTGGCAGGCTATATTCCGGCCCAGCTTGCTGTTAACTTGCTTTTCAATATTCCTGCATATATAAAATAGTTATACAACATATATAAGTTTATTAATTGGAGTACTTTGGTATACCCGGGGTTATATCCCCGACAGCAAGCTCAGAGACATGGAACTATAATTTAGCCTTGGATGCCACTTCCTTATCCATCAAAGGGCAAAATTAGCACCAGCTACCAAGTTTAGTTCTATCAAGCGATGAATTCGCTGGCTCAATCTGAAAGCGTTGAGCAGCTGCTTAAAACCTTCTAGCGGAGGATTGCGAGGAAGCATAACAGAGTACATGGTTTTCAATGATCTCTGACAACCATCAATCGCTTCTCCAATATGCTGAGAACGATCTTGCAGAAGAACAATGGCGCTGCGATGCCGCGGATCAACCCATAAAGTATCGGTATCTTTCGACGCCCTCTCCAGAGCCGCAATTCATTCGAAAACCCGATGATCTTCATCAGCGGGATTCAAGCAAGTACCTGGAGAATGCAAACCTATCAGAGCATGAAGTCAAAAAGATTAGCAGGAAACTCAAGGGGGTTTCAAGAAAACTTACATTTCAGCTGCTCACACGTCAACTCAATAACTTCAACAAGGTAAGAATCACATTCCTTGAGATGCATGACCTTGGCTACCAGACCGGACACTTGATATTCAAACGAAGATACTTGTCTCATCAAACTATAAGATTTTCTAGCCTGGTCCAAGGCAGACTTTGCTTGGCGCTTCAGCAACGCCAAGCGACCTTCGAGGTCTAAAATCCTCGATGAGTATTCAGCACATCGACAAGGGGAACCAAGAGGAGACTGAACCCCAGAATTTGACATATTGGCGGGTGGCGAGTCGCGATCGTGACTCGGTGATCCACCAGCATATCCAGTCTGGAAGACAAAGGAATAAAAGGAAGACAACTCAAGACACAATGAATGACCAATGCAACACTTCATAAAGCAAAATACTTACAGGAAGTACAGAGTTTCCCTGATAGAATATCGACAAAAGATAGAAAGGTCTACTACATCAGCTTGAAAGAAAAAGAAATTACAAGAGAAGGCTAAAATCTATGCCACCTCAGCAGCAGGCTCCGTGGCGGTAGAGGGTGCAGATGAGTCAGCAATAGCAGCACTTGGCGGAGGCATCGAGGAAACTGGCGCAAAAGTCAAAGAAGCCGCCGAAGGAGTGATAAGAGACACAATGCCTGGCGCATACTCCTTCGCCTTCTTAAAAATCCCAAGCATCTCCGAAAGGGGACGAGCATGGGAAGAGCTAATCTTTTCCCAGTCCACCTCTTCGCCATGCGACTAAGCAAGGGCAATCGCCCATTTGACACCCCGTTTCACTGATGTGTGTTTCATTGTAAGCACAGGATCTTCGAGGGTGTCGAAGGCTTCAGCAAGCTTCCGGAGATTGTCAACTGGTATCTCCTCTTTCTTCTTCGGCCATAACCTGACAAATATGCGCATCAGCACGCGGCGAGTCAGCTGAAGAACATCCTGGACTAGTTTCCACCTCGACTCTAGCAAATCTACCACAGCCAGCAAGGGATCTTCAGTATCTGGTTGCCAAAGTTTCCAAGATACTCCAATTTTCTCTGCTGCACCACAGAGAAACAAGCAAAAGAAAGCAAACAAATATCATTAAATACAAGTCTGAGCAAGTAGCCAAAAAATAACAACATGACACTTACTGCCAACAGCAACGAAGATCTTGTCAAGACGAGCAGCTATAGACTGCTCCCGCTGGATTCATTTCTGATCAGCATCGGCGAGGGCTTTCTCAGCCTTTTTAGCCTTTTTTCTGCTGACTTAGCAACCTTCTCAGCAGAAACCTTGGCAGCATTTGCACCTTCCCAAGCCTCTCTAGCAGCATTAAGTTCGGCTTCCAGAGCCGATATGCAAGCATTGGCCACGGTCAAAGCGACTACAATCGAAAAAAAGGAAAAGGAAAGGCAATAAGCAATCATGGGAAGACACAAGAACAAATAGGAGCTACAGCACAAAACAGACATACCTTGGGAGGCCTGAGCAGTCTCCTGAAACCCGACGCACTCAGCACCAAGGGAGAGAAAATTTTGCATTGAAGTCTGCAGAACAAAAGTATGTGAGAAAAGATCAAGCAACAAAAGAATCAAGTACAACAAGCACTACTCACATTATCAGAAGAAGCCGATGGTCGATGAACTTCAAGAGAAGTACTCACTGTCACCGCCTTCTTTAGACGCTTGGAAGCATGAGCAGGAGTACTTTTTTCAGGAGGGACTGTTGAGGACTTAACCACCACAGCCTCCTCCTGAGAAGGCTCCTTGGAGATAGTCAAAGCATCGAAGAGAGGAGTAGCTGCAGCATCCTTCTTCGGATCGTCATCGTCACTGAGAAGGAAATACTTGGAATCAATGAGAAGGATAATAATCAAGGATAGAAAAGTTTGAGTGTAAAGAGGTAGCAAAACTCACGAGTCCAGAGCGTCAAACATCTCAAGATCAGAGGTCTTGGCAGTAGAGGGCTCCCCTGGCGCATCCTTTAGAATGGAGGTACTCGAGGAAGTCAAATTGGCAAGACGCTTCCTTTTCTTCTCCAGACTTTTCTCTTCAGAATTGGCGGGGGGAGGCGATGAAGTAGAGCCGCTATCCTCTCGAGAATCTTCGGCATCATCTCCGTTCCGGCCTTCGTCAGCCTCAGGGGCTTCAGAAGCAGCAGAAGTAGGATCAGCCTGAATTGGCCCTTCCTCTAGAAGAGGAGGATGAGAAGCCAAGGATTGATGATCCTGCAGAAAAAACATGCACAGAAAAGCATCAGAGAAACAACATTCAAAGAGAACGCAAAAGATAGAAGTCAATACTTTCGAGTTATAAAGAACATACCTTAGGCAAAGGGTGAGCGGAGTCGAAAATCAGCTGTCAAAGCTGGAATCTCGTTCTCTTTCGTAAGGGTAGTCAAAGATCTCACTCTTTTGTTGAGATCCTTTTTCTTTGGGTCCTGTTTGGACACTCGAGAGGGATCATCCGAACCAGAGTAAGACCACAATTTGGAGACACGAGCTTGGAGAGGTTGGATGTGCCTCTATAGGAAGAACGCTATGAGCTGTGTCCCTGTTAGTCCGCCTCTAGTTGCGCTCTTCAGGCTCTGAATGCGGGTTTGCAAGGGCTTAATATTCTTGACTTCGGCTTCAGTGGGAGGAGAATCCCACGATGTCAGCTTCGTCAGGCTCTTGTTTGCATCGAAAGGAGCAATACCAAATTGGTCAGAAGAAGCAGTTTTTTGGTCCTTGATGTAGAACCATTTCTTCCTCCAACCTTGAATTGAGACAGCCATGTTAAATTCGAGGTAGTGCGACTCAGCGCGCACATATATGATGGCCCTGCCTAGCTCAGGGTTCTTATCTAATGAAACACTGGGGCAAAGGCAGAAAAGAAATTTCCAAAGAATCCAGTGGGGATCGATTCCAAGGAAGGACTCACAGAGGGTGATGAAACATGCAATGTGTAAAATGGAATTCGGCGTTAGCTGGTGAAGCTGCATGCCATAAACGAAGAGGAGCCCCCGAAAAAATTCATGGGCAGGAAGAGAAAGACCGCGAAGGAGGAAGGCAAGAAACATCACCCGATAACCGCTCGGGGGCTTGGGGATGCACTCGGTGCCGGGGAAGACGATCGGCGCCGCTTCAGCGAGGAACCCCTCCTTCTTGGCCTTGTTCAGATCGGATTCCTCAAACTCTGAAGGAACCCACCTGGTTGCCGTGCTGCCGCTCTTTTTCTTCATCATCTTCTCCTTGTGCGCAACTTTCTTCATGGGCATTCAGAGGAGATGCGCTCGGGGGCTGCGGAGAAACTGAAGAGCGCAAGAAAGATGAAGCAATGGCGGCGGTGGAAGAGCAGATAGCTGGTAAACAGTAAAAACTGAGGTCTTCCCCTTATAAAGCTTCCTGTGAAAGGAACGTGGGCTGAGACGTGGCGCGTGAAGCAGAAGCGGTAAGCCCACTAACGGGCAGAAAATTGCAAAATTACTGTGCTGCCCATGTGCAACGGTCAGCGTCCGGCCAAATTGAACAGAGAGTGACTCTATCAATGACGTCACAAGCGTTAAGTCGCCGAAAATTCAGAAGTCAGGAGGCGATTCGAAGATAATGGTCGTTTGCAAAAACCCAGTAATAGCCACGAGGGCTACTCTAATCATCGGTACTGATCAAACACCCGACCAATAATTAACAGGCCACAGTCAAGGAGCATTTATCTTTGAGTCTATACCCTAAAAATCACTTTTCGACTATAGCCTCGGGGGCTACTACTATTGGGAGGGCTAGGCGCGCACCCAACGAAATCATTACACAAAATAAGCAGATCTGCAGGGATATAGAAAAATAGTTTACTTGAGCCTATAGTCGAAAAACTTTTGACTATAGCCCTAGGGGCTACTCCCATCGGGAGCGCTGGTTGATGACTCACAAGTATAGGGGATGTATCGTAGTACTTTCGATAAATAAGAGTGTCAAACCCAATGAGGAGCAGAAGGTGTTGACAAGCAATTTTGATCAAGGATTCACTGTAAATACTAGCAAACGGGTTTTCAGGGGTATTTGGTAATGCAAGTAAATAAAGTACGAGTAAATAAAAGCCAATAATAATAATTGCTGCAAGCGGCCCAATCCTTTTTAGAGCAAAGGACAAGCCGGTTGTGTAACTTATGATTACCAAACGTTCCTAAGGACACACGGGAGTTTCTATCAAGTGCTTTCGCTTCATGCAGCTAAGTAATCTTCATTGATTTGATAGGTGTTAGGGGGGTGAACCTATGCTAATGCACTACCCCAACTTGGACTAATGCACACTTGTGATTATACCCCTTGCAAGCATCCGCAACTACAAGAAAGTAATTAAGATAAATCTAACCATAGCCTTAAACTCTGAGATCCTACACTCCCTGGTGCAATGGTTTCCTAATGGGGGTTTTGGTTTCTGTCACTTTGGCAACCCCACAATTAGTAGCCAAATACACAATGCATTCCACTAGGCCCATAAAGGTGAAGTATCATGTAGTCGACATTCATATGACACCACTAGTAGAATAGCACCACAACATAAATATATCAAACCATTAAATATTACTCAACATAGTTTCACTACTAATATCTTGACTTCTCCCATGTCCTCAAGAACTAAACGAACTACTCACAAGACATCATATGGATCATGACCAGAGGTGAAATAATGATAAATAACAATCTAAACATAAACCTTAATTCAATGGTTCCACTCAATAGCATCAACTACAAGAGTAATTAACACCAGGAAAGTTCCCCCTAAGAATTTGACAAGATTCAACCCAAGATGTTACAGCGGGATGGCGTGGTGATGATGGTGATGAAGGTGTTGGTGATGATGATGATGATCCCGATGAAGCCCAGCTCGATGGCGATGACGATGGCGATGATCTCCCCTCTCCGGGAAGGAATTTCCCTGGCAGATTTCTGCCTGCCGGAGAGCTTTCTCTCTCTGTGTGGTTTCCGCCCCGCAGAGGCGGCGGAGTCTATCTCTGATCCCCCCTCAGTCTTAGGTTTTCGGGGAGACAATATACGCGAGGGGGCGCTGGCAGAGGTGGGCCAGGGCGGCCACACCACTGGGTGGCGCGACCTAGGGCTGGCTCGTGCCACCTGGTGGTGTGGGCCCCTGGCCGCTCACCTCGCCCTCTCCTTCTGGATACTTCCGTCTTCCGATGAAATATGAATTTCTGGGTATTTTTCTGGAATTGCAGATCTTCAGAAATATGGTGTCTTGATGGTCCTTTTTCCAGCAGAATCCTGACTCCAGAAGCAAGCTCTCCAATAATCGTCAAACATGTGAAAACAGAGAAAACAACGTAAGTATCATCTCTAAATATGAAATATATCAATGAATAATAGTAAATTATGATATAAAATAGTGATGCAAAATGGACGTATCAACCCCCCAAGCTTAGACCTCGCTTCTCCCCAAGCGAAAACTAAACTCGGTAAACATGACCACAGGTTTATGGAGTGAAGTGTCGATAAACAAAATACAAACAAGAAGCATCACACTTACCAAGGCACAAGTCATAATAGACAACAACTTCCCTTCATATAACTTGACTTGCAATAAGCAAAGGGAATCACAATAAAGATGCACAAAGTAAATCCTGATTGGTTATGGCAAACCTTTGTTCTTGGTCAGAGAACAATGAATAGATTGTACTTATATTTTGATCAGAGCCTTTTATATCAGAGCTAATATAGCAAAAATCACATGCTCAATCATAACAATCTCTTTACAATCATAGATAGCTTTCAAAGGTATATTCTTTTAGAAAAAAACATCATACTAAACAAAGGAAGACAGGAAACATGATTGAACAAATCAACATATGGATGATTGGAACACAAGAACTCAAATGCTTGCTTGAGATAGAAGGGAATAGGTTGACTCAACATAAAAGTAAAAGATAGGCCCTTTGCAGAGGGAAGCGGGGATTAAACATGTGCTAGAGCTTTTCATTTGTAAAACAGAGATAAAAAATTGTTTTGAGAGGTGGTTGTTCCTGTCAACGACTAGCAACGGAGTTCTTGCTATGTAAACAAGTGAGAGTGGTTCCGAATTGTTTGATTAATTGGCACAATTGTGCTCTTTTATAATTTGGCACTCCTCCCCACTTTTCCTTTGACAAACCATGGCTAACCGATTCCATCGGTGCCCACCAACTTTCACAAACCATGGAGGAGTGCCTTTTTCTTTTTCTCTTTTTTGTTATAATGGTCTGACCAGATCCCTTGCAAAATTAGTGACAAGAAGATGAAGCATGCAAGTCAAGGGGTACTCAATTTAGTATGGAAGATAACAAACTCAACCACTACGTCCTCATGAGCTAAAAACAGTGTCACAAAATGAGAAGTATTGGAAGGTTTTTGAAAGGTAGCACATGAAAATTTACTTGGAATGGCTTGAAATACCATGCATATGAATTTATTGTGGACTCTTTGGAAGTAACTTGGTTTTTGGGAATTAGATGCACGAAAAGTATTCCCTTTCAGTACAGGTTTTTGGCTAGCAAGGCTGGGTAGCAAGCATAAGAGTTGAATGAAAGAAACAAACATACATGTGATAGAAAACAATCATGCAAACTTCCTTGAAAGTACAAACGATCTTAACTTGAGAATACTAATGCTTATGAGCCAATCGTGAAGGAAAGCTGAAATGATGTATCTACATGTATTTCTCTCTTTTCTACTCAAGCCTCAAAGTATTGTTGCTACTGACCATTGCTAAGTTTGCCAAAACAAACTAGATTTACTCATGCTCCCAAGGTGATACCAATGCTAATCAACAAGACTAATCATATAAGAAACATTGCAAACTAAAATAAAGTGTGCGAAAAGTAAATGATAAGACTTCTCATTAATATTTCATAGCCGCAACTCACACCAAGGGATACATAGATAACCAACTAAAGGAGGATACTTCCACACTGCAAACCATCCTATATGATAACTTCTCTATTCATGATATGACTCTACTTGGAAAGTAAATGGGTAAAAGGTAATGATGTGATACCGCGACACTCCCCCAAGCTTGGAACAAGCCAAGGGGATGCCAATACCAATGATGAGTTACTCCTTCGGTGGTGGTGGTGCAATCATAGCTGGGGCAAGGAAGATCTCCAGCATCCTGCAAAGCCTGTTGTTCTCCTCTTGGAGTATCTCCACTTCCTTCTTCAGAACTTGATATTTATTGCAAAACTCCTCGGTGACCCTAAGGGCTTCCTCTGCCGCAGGGAAGGAGCTTAGGTCTGGGATTGGTGCTATTGGTCCCTGCATATTATGAGAAAAGGCACGTCCAACGTTAATTGATCCTACAAAAGTAGGATCCCTTGCCCTTGATCCTCCAACCATCTGACCTTCCTTCAGCTTGGGGTCTTGGTGATCCTCCTCCAAGGGCGCCTTCTCTTTGTCATTGTTGGCGGAGGCCATGATGCCTCTAAAACTGAGAACAACTCCTGGCAGAAATAGATCGAAACAAAAACACGATGAGAACATGATATACAGACCTCGGGCAATCCGGGGGGTTATATAGGTGAAAATTAAACAACGAAATGAAGGCACAGGAAGAAACCGGGACGGAAACAAGCTCCGAGGCGAACACACCACATGGTGGCGCGGCCAGCAGGGGGCCCACACCACAAGGTGGTGTGGAGCCTCCGGGCTCCATTTCCAACTCGCTTTCATCTCGTGATTTTTCATATTTAATAAAAACAACAAAAGTATGAGCAGAAAAGTTAAAGCGAACCTTTTCTGACTAGAACTGTTACCTATTTGAAAACAGACTCTACAGTTTCCTGCATATGTTCTTTGATGAATTCTTCCGGAGTCACCACTTGAATAACATCGATATCTTCATTATAAGAATCTCCAGAAATATAATGCTTGAGTCTTTGCCCATTCACCACTTGCGTAGTGTTATCTTTAAGCGAAGCAATTATTATTGCACCTGAACGATACACCTCTTCAATAATTTTCACCTATATAATTTTCCTATAAAAAATCTTAGGTGAGACCTATACAATAGAACTTTCTCACCAACATGAAATTCTCTCTTAAGAATTCTCCTATCATGCCATTGCTTGACATTCTCTTTAAAAAGTTTAGCATTCTCATAAGCTTCACTTCTCCACTCATCTAAGGTACTCAAATCAAGCAACCTTTTCTTACCGTCAAGTTTAAAATCCCTATTAAGCTCTTTCGCTGCCTAAAAAGCTTTGTGTTCTAATTCTAAGGGCAAGTGACACACTTTTTAGTAAACCATTTTGTAAGGAGACATGCCCATGGGGTTCTTATAAGCAGTTCTATAAGCCCATAAGGCATCGTTCAAGTTGCTAGCCTAGTTTTTCCTAGATCTATTAACAGTCTTCTGCAAGATAGACTTGATTTCTCTATTTGATAGCTCTACTTGCCCACTAGTTTGGGGATGATAAGCAGAAGCAATTCTATGATTAACATCATATCTAGCAAGAGTCTTCCTAAAACCGCCATGAATAAAATGAGAACCTCCATCAGTCATAAGATATCTAGGCACACCAAACCTAGGAAAAATAACATCCTTAAGCATCTTTAACAAGGTCTCGCCATCGACACTCTTTGTAGGTATAGCTTCTACCCACTTAGTAACATAATCAACATCAACAAGTATATGAGTATAACCTTCTCAAGGAGGAAAAGGACCCATAAAGTCAAATCCCCAATAGTCAAATGGTTCAATAACAAGAGAATAATTCATAGGCATTTCATTGTGTCTAGAAATATTACCAACTCTTTAGCATTCATCACAAGACAAAATAAACTTTCTTTCATCTTTAAAAAGGGTAGGCCAATAAAAACCTGATTGTAGAACCTTTTGTTCAGTTCTATCTCCAGCATGATGTCCTCCATAAGCACTACCATGGCATTTCCTCAATATCTCTTGTTGTTCATATTCTGGAACACATCTTCGCATAATACCATCCACTCCTTCTTTATACAAGTGTGGGTCATCCTAAAAATAATGCCTCAAGTCATAAAAGAATTTCCTTCTTTGCTGAGCTGTAAAGGTTGGAGGCAAATACTTGGAAACAATAAAGTTAGCATAATCAGCGTACCAAGGACTCTCTCGCGAGGTTACCTTTATTGCAGCCAACTGTTCATTTGGAAAACTATCATTAAAAGGAATAGGATTAAAAGAAATGTTTTCCAATCTAGACAAATTATCAGCAACAGGATTTCAACACCTTTCCTGTCTACAATATGCAAATCAAACTCCTGTAAAATCAACACCCATCTAATAAGCCTGGGCTTAGCATCTTTCTTTGCCATAAGATACCTAATAGCAGCGTGATCAGTATGAATAGTAACTTTTGAATCAACAATATAAGATCTAAACTTATCACAATGAAAAACAACAACAAGGAACTATTTCTCAGTGGTAGAGTAATTCTTTTGAGCAGCATCAAGAGTCTTACTAGCATAATGAATAACATTCAACTTCTTATCTACGCGCTGTCCAAGAACAGCACCCACAGCAAAATCACTAGCATCACACATAATCTCAAAGGGTAAATTCCTATCAAGTGGTTGGACAATAGGAGCAGTAGTTAAAGCCTTCTTAAGAGTTTCAAAAGCTTCCTTACAATCATCATCAAAAACAAATGGTACATCTTTTTGAAGAAGATTAGTAAGAGCCTTTGAAATCTTAGAGAAATCTTTAATAAACCTCCTATAAAAACCAGCATGACCAAGAATACTACGAATACCTTTAACATCCTGAGGACAGGGCATTTTCTCAATTGCTTCAACTTTTGCTCTCTAACATTTGATCTATAAGCGGTAAAGGATAATGATCTTTCTTAGTAACTTTGTTGACCTTTCTAAAATCGATGCACATCCTATAACCAACTACTACCCTCTGAGGAATAAGCTCGTTATTCTCATTAGGCACAACGGTAATTCCTCCTTTCTTAGGAACATAATGAACATGACTAACCCATCTACTATCAGCAATAGGATAAATAATACCAGCATCAAGGAGTTTCAATACCTCATTTCTTACCACTTCCTTCATCTTAGGAATTAAACGACGTTGATGTTCAACAACTGGCTTTGCATCTGGCTCCATATTAATAGCATGCTGACATATAGTAGGAGAAATCCCTTTTAAATCATCAGGAGTATATCCCATAGCTCCTCGGTGTTTCCTCAATATTTCCAATAGCCTTTCTTCTTCCTTCCCTGAAAGTTTAGCACTAATAATAACAGGATATATTTTCTTATCATCAATATAAGCATATTTAAGATCATCAGGTAAAGGTTTTAAATCAAAAACAGGATCTTCCTTAGGTGGCAAAGTGGTACCCAAATCTTCCACAAGTAAACTGTGTTTAAGCAACTCTGGTTGACAAAGAAGAATCTCATCAATTTCATTTCTTTCTTCCATGAAGATCTCACTTTTGTGGTCCTCCATATATTGCTGCAAAGCATCGTTAGGAGCAAGAGCAATAGAGGCAAGTTGTTCAACTCTGAAATCTTCATTAGGCAAATCAGTTTCATAAGGAGCTCTAGTAAACTTAGAAAAATTAAACTCATAATATTCTCCATCAAACTTTGTCAAAATTTTCTCCTTTTTGCAATCTATAACAGTGCCACAAGTATTCAAGAAAGGTCTACCAAAAATAATAGGACAAGTTTTACTAGCAGCTGAACCAAGTACTAGAAAATCAGCAGGATATTTAGTCTTCCGCATAAAACTTCCACATCTCTAACAATACCAATTGGAGAGATAGTTTCTCTGTTAGCGAGCTGAATAACCACATCAATATCTTCCAATTCACAAGAACCAATCTCATGCATGATTTCTCTGTAAAGCTCATAGGGAATAGCACTTGAACTTGCACCAATGTCGCATAAACCATAATAGCAATGATCACCAATCCTGACAGAAAGCACATGAACACTTGTTTTCCTAGATCTACTAGGATGTGAAACAATGTTAGAAGCATCTTCACATAAGATAATATGTCCATCTTCTACATTTTTAGTAACAAGGTCCTTAACTATTGCTACAGCAGGTTTACCAGTTATTTGCTCATCAGGTTCTACAACTTTCTTTGCACTTTTATTAAGCACACTAGTTAGCATAGAATGCTCCTTTACCTTAGCAGGGAAAGGCATTTTCTCAAAATAAGGCTCAGGCAAAATGCGATCAATAGTACAAATGTTAGTAATTCTAGCAGGAACACAACTAATAGCATCTTTATAAGGCGCATGGTAATTGCTCCAATCTTTCTTTGGAACATCAAGATAAGAGGCAAAAGCCTTAAAATAGTTGGCAAGTATTTGAGAATCAAGACCATAAACAACACTAAAATTATGAAAGTCATCGGTTCCCATAAAAGATTTAATGCATTCATAATCATAATTTATACTTGACTTTCTACCTTTGTCGTTCTCCCATCCTTCAGTATTTTCCTAAATACGGTCAAGAAGATCCCATTTAGCTTCTTCTTTCACACGTGTAAATGATCCAGAGCAAAAAGCATCCAATAAATCTTTGTCGTGATGAGAAAGCCTTGCATAGAAGTTATTAATAACAATATTACTGGGGAGCTCATGAATGGGACATTTGAGCATTAGTGACTTCAATCTCCCCCACGCTTGGGCAATAATCTCTCCATCATGAGGCCAAAAATTATATATTTGGTTCTGATCTTTATGAATCTCACTTGGAGGATAGAATTTGAAATAAAAGAGAGGTACAATTTCCTCCTAGCCAATAGATCGGCCATCTTTCAGCAGCCTATACCATTCCGCAGCTCTGCCCTTCAGTGATAAAGAGAATAGCTTTCTCTTAATCCAGCTTGATGAAATACCTGCACACTTGAACAACTCGCATAATTCATGTATAAAGAGTAAATGATCACCTGGATGGACAGTTCCATCTCCTGAATAGCAGTTATTCATAACACGTTCAACAATTTTAATAGGTATTTTAAACGGATCCAAACGAGCAGGCGGTGGTTCATCTACTACCGTAACAGAGGCAGTAGTATTCCCAAATAGGGAACCAAATGGAGACTTTTCCATAATAAAATAAAATAAAAGATAGAAATAAAAACAATACTCACAACGAAAGTTACCTTTATCAATTCCACTCTTCAATAGCGCTTCACTCCCCGGCAACGGCGCTAGAAAATAGTCTTGATGACCCACAAGTATAGGGGGTGTATCGTAGTACTTTTGATAAATAAGAGTGTCGAACCCAACGAGGAGCAGAAGGTGTTGACAAGCAGTTTTGATCAAGGATTCACTATATATACTAGCAAACGGGTTTTAGGGGTATTTGGTAATGCAAGTAAATAAAGTACGAGTAAATAAAAGACAATAATAATAATTGCTACGAGTGGCCCAATCCTTTTTAGAGCAAAGGACAAGCCGGCTGTGTAACTTATGATTACCAAATGTTCCTGAGGACACACGGGAGTTTCTGTCAAGTGCTTTCACTTCATGCAGCTAAGTAATCTTCATTGGTTTGATAGGTGTTATGGGGGTGCACCTATGCTAATGCACTACCCCAACTTGGACAAATACACACTTGTGATTATACCCCTTGTAAGCATCCACAACTACAAGAAAGTAATTAAGATAAATCTAACCATAGCCTTAAACTCTGAGATCCTACACTCCCTGGTGCAATGGTTTCCTAACAGGGGTTTAGGTTTCTATCGCTCCGGCAACCCCATAATTAGTAGCCAAATACACAATGCATTCCACTAGGCCCATAAAGGTGAAGTATCATGTAGTCGACATTCACATGACACCACTAGTAGAATAGCACCACAACATAAATATATCAAACCATTAAATATTACTCAACATAGTTTCACTACTAACATCTTGACTTCTCCCATGTCCTCAAGAACTAAACGAACTACTCACAAGACATCATATGGATCATGACCAGAGGTGAAATAATGGTAAATAACAATCTAAACATAAACCTTAATTCAATGGTTCCACTCAATAGCATCAACTACAAGAGTAATCGACACCGGGAAAGTTTCCCCTAAGAATTTGGCAAGATTCAACCCAAGATGTTACAGCAGGATGGTGTGGTGATGATGGTGATGAAGGTGCTAGTGATGATGATGATCCCGATGAAGCCCAGCTCGATGGCGACGATCTCCCCTCTCTGGGAAGGAATTTCCCTGGTAGATTTCTGCCTGCCAGAGAGCTTTCTCTTTCTGTGTGTTTTCTGCCCCGCAGAGGCGGCAGAGTCTATCTCTGATCCCCCCCTCAGTCTTAGGTTTTTGGGGAGACGATATACGCGAGGGGGCACTGGCAGAGGTGGGCCAGTGTGGCCACACCACTGGGTGGCGCGGCCTAGGGCTGGCCCGCGCCACCTGGTGGTGTGGTCCCCTGGCCGCTCACCTCGCCCTCTCCTTCTGGCTACTTCTGTCTTCCGATGAAATATGAATTTCTGTGTATTTTCCTAGAATTTCCGATCTTCAGAAATATGGTGTCTTGATGGTCCTTTTTCCAGCAGAATCCTGACTCCGGCAGGAAGCTCTCCAATAATCATCAAACATGTGAAAACAGAGAAAACAACATAAGTATCATCTCTAAATATGAAATATATCAATGAATAATAGTAAATTATGATATAAAATAGTGATGCAAAATGGACGTATCACTGGTCGCGCACCCGACGAAATTTCAGTTTCCAAGAGTAATGAAGAAAGCAAAAGAAGACTGTCTAGTAGATGTAATTCGTTGAAGTTACTCCCATCGGGAGGGAATTTATATTAGTCAAAGGTTGGGCAACCCGAAGATTTTTTGTATTGAAACAGTCAAACAGGGCTCTAAAATATGATTCTCGAGTTGCATCATCGCAAAAAAACTCGAATGCCCTGATTGAAACAGATCATGAGGGTAAGACCCCAGGATCCATCCTGTGCGGCCTAGTATACGCACATGGATGCGCTCTGCTAGTAACTTTCCATGTCTACGACGCGAAGAAAATCCCGGTGGACGCACTGGGTACCCTGAGAACTACTGGAACTCTTTCTTTGTAAGTCCTAAATGCGGCAAAAGATTGGGTTAGACCAGGTCCCAGACTCAAGTCCAAGGGGATTGAGTTTGAAGTAGGTAACAAGCATCTGCTCTAGAAGTTAACTGGCCTCTTGATCCGTCAGAGCTGTCAGGCTTGTTAACCAAAAACCCCTTGTGAGAAAATATAATGAAAGTTGTTTAATTGAGTAAAGGGAGAAGAAGAAATCAAAGATTGATCAAGTCGAAGATATGAAGATTTGAGATTCAACCCGAATATACAATTCTGGTAAAATCTCGGGGGCTACTGACAAGGGTATAGCTAATAGAGCCCGTTACTTATGTACCCCTGACGCCCGTTAAGTTAGGCCCAAGTATAGTCATAGTCGAAATAAGAGTCAATATTGTGTGCAGACATTGTAAAATGTATCAGACCCGACCGGTTCCTTGAGACCTGGCCACCTATATATAGGGGCTAGGAAAGGCCGGCCAGGGACAGATTGAGAGTAAGCCAACTTCATCACCATGTTTATTCTCAATACACGCCTCGTTTGGCTGATCTTTACCTTCAAGTTCATCTGACGCCCTATTCCCCCGATCCTAAGTCCTTCATCTTAGATATTTGTCGAGTTAACCCTCGTCAGGGAGGTTTACTTCTTTAACTTGTCTGCTTGTGAGTTTGTTTCTAGTTTATTTTTTGCATCTTAGTTTAATTTACTTTCCATTTTGTTTTTACTTTTCTTATACACAAAAATCCCAAAAAATGGAAAATGGTATAGAACATGCTGATTTGGTAATATTGCTGAAACATAGAATGTCGCAAGAAGGGAAATATTTGAATGAGTTATTGAGATATTTTGAACATATTTCGAAGGATTTGCTTGCTGAGTATGATATAAGCTGTTCATTTTGCTATGGTGAACACTTTGAATTTCAATGTAGATCTCATGAGGAACATGTAATTGCATCTTTTCATACTTATAATTATGCTCCTCTAGGGATAAAAGATGTAGAGCAATTTGTGATCTTTAAGGCGGCTTATAAGTTAAAAAATTCATTAAGGCAATTTATGAAACTATTGGTGAGGCTAATAAGCATGATATTGATACCACTCGTATCCTTGTTTATTGCATGGACACCTTTGAAGATAATGTCCATGGTGTTGAACTTAATGAGAAAAGTACCACAAACCAGTTGAGCATTAGCTTATTACATAAAGAAAGAATTCTTTCTGCCATAGAAAGTACTAATATTTTGCAGGAAGAAGAAGATGAAAATATAAGCATGGAAGAAGAAGTATGTGAAGAGGAGTAAGAAGAAGATATATCCCAGCCTGAGCTCGGGGATGTTTTGGAACCTCCCAAAGATGATGGTTACAGTCAAATTCAAAGCTCAATTGCCATTTTTGAAAATCCATGCACTTCTACTACTCCCTCCGGCCCATATTACTCTTCGCTAGTACGGATGTATCTACCACTAAAATGTGTCTAGATACATCTATATTAGCGAAGAGTAATATGGGTCGGAGGGAGTATTAATGGAATTATTGATAATAAACAGTGTTGCTTAAACATGCTATATGATAATGCTTTACATGATAGTCCTATACTTATTTATGACTCTCCATGCAAGAAGATAAAAATGATGAGCTTCCTGATTGTGATGATGCTCTCATTTATGAGAGTCCCATATTATTCTTGAAATCTCCTATTTACACCATAGAGGAGAAATATACTTATGTTGAGAAGTACCTGTGTGCTTTGCACCTTTATTATGAAAAACCATATTGCAGCCATGATACTATCATTAATAATGGTACTAGTAACTACTTTGAAAGAGGAAAGCATGCTAATGAATGCCATAATAAATTTAATTATCCTCTTTATTTGCCAAAAAGTTCCAAGATGCATGATTCGAATAGCCACTTTATTAAATTTTATTCTAGTAATTGCAACTATTATGAAAGAGGAGGTTATGAGTGCCTCCTTTATGGTCCTAATAATTATAAGTTGCATTTACCTATTGTATATATGCATTAGTATACTCTATTTGATTGTGATTCATTCATAATCCCAATGCATAGGAATAAAGTTAGACTTTGATATTACTTGTTGCATACTTTATGGTGTGACTATTATGGTTTAAAGTGTTAGATGTGTTTATTGGTATGATCACACCTTGGGACTTAGGTATTTTATCATTTTGTCCTATTTCTCACAATGAGAAGGGGATAATCAAGAATCCTTACTTCATACAACATCATTGCCCCTTCTAAAAAGGTATGAAAAGCCTAGCTACATGGCTACAAAGAAAGCGCTTTGCGGGAGGCAAACCAATTATATTTATTTTGAAGTTCTCTTTTTGAGTCCTTGATATAGCAAAAAAGTTTGTTTTAGTGTGTGTAGCAAAAATAAAGTGCCAAGTTTTACCCATCTTGGATGTTTTAAGATTGCAATACTTATTTGGAGTTTCTAAAATCTGCACAGCACTTTCTGGTGCACGTAATTCCTAGCCTTTTTCGTAACTCCTATGGACCTGCAAAATTTACTGAAATTGCAAATTTTCATCCTCTACCTGCACAAAAAATACAGCAAAAATTTGTGACATATTTAAGGGGGTAGAAAAAATTCGCCAAGCTGCCTTTTTTTATTGACAAATTCTGTCTTTTGTTGTTTCGAGCATTTGTTTGAGTCTCAAGATGATTCTTTTTGAGTATTTTGATATGTAGCGAATGTTGGAAACTTAATACATTCTCTGTATACAATGTACCAAATTTTATTTGGGGTTCTCCTTTCAGCGAACGTATTATCTTTATACCCTGTAATATCAACCACTCTAGAAAAAGATGAGAAATAGTTTTGTGGTGAAGTTTTTTCACAGAGAAGGAATAATCATCAAGCAAGAAGTCATCTAAGTAATGGACAACACCATAAGCTTGGGGTTTCCCCATGGCAACCCCTAGACCTATTAGCTCTTTGGTTTGCATACTATTCCAACCCTGTTTTTTAGCACCATTTTACCGTTGCATAAATTTGGAGTGTCTGCGTCTAGTTTTTAGTTTTTGGTTCACATCTTTTTTTTGAATAAATGGATCACCAACTGTATGTATGTATACTTTATATTTATGAGAAAGCTACTATAGGAAAATAAAAGTTAAGTTTGGAAGAAAAGGGAGATAGCAATGCAAGTTATGCTTATGCACCTTAGTCACTGTTTGCATGGCACATAGGTGTCAGCAGTAGCATAGCCCTAGAGTACTATAAATAGGACCCAAACCCTACCTTGAAGATCACAAATCTTCACAAAGCTCATAAGAAACACTCTCATTCCAGAGGTAGAGAGAACAGATCTAAAGAATCACCTTGAGGCTAGAGGCTCAAGGAGAGGAACTCCAAACACACACACTGGTGTGAAGGAGAAGATCTATAGGAGCACTTGAAGCAAGAACATGAGCAAGGAGGAGAAGAACTACACCAGATCTTCATCAAACACCCTCAGTTGACTACAAAGGTCATAGCTTAAACCCTAGAGTATAAATATGATGTGTATCTCCAATTACGGGAGAATATCATTAGCAAGCACTCAAAGGCCTGGCATAGCTAACCAGTATAGAGCTTTAGTAATAGTGTAGTAGCAGTAAACTTGATCATGCAACTGACGGTGCATGTACAAATCCATAAAGAACATTCCAGAGACAGTAAAAGACACAAATAACAAAAATCTATAAACATACAAACTTACACACAATCTGTGAACCGTGGATGCTCAACACATTCATAAGCATCATCTACACACATACTAAGTAATTAAACAACTAAAGTATCAGCAACTGAAGAACTAGTAAACTAACAGTAGTAGTTAACTGATTATTAACAGTTAACTGAAGAATTGATAGTAGAGTGTAGATTAGAGCTCATCAACAAGTAATCATGATCATGTCGAGTACCAGTACATACTAGAATACTCTAGAACTTACTAGAATCTACTAGAACCTACTAGAAGCCATCCAATCGACCAAAGCATGCGTCACTGTTAACTGACGAAACTGAAGAACTACACAAAAGATTCAGAACCAAAACAACATGCATTCGAGATAGTAAGCCTAGGAATTGAAATAATAAACATAGTAGATACGCAATTAGAACCCTAAGCAAGCTTAACAGTGTTGAAACCCTAGAAATGGGGAATGGATAGAAGCAAACCCTAGAACGAGTGAGCCAGTAGTAGAAATTGTGGTAGACATTGTAGTAGTAGACGTAGAAGAGAGAGAGACGAGGACCTACCTTGTGGACGAAGGAGCAAAGCTCACCATCATTGAAGATGAAGCAGATGCGGCACAGGAAGCACCCCAGAGGGATACTCTACCTGCACGTGCTAGTATAGGACATAGTCGATGAAGTAGAGCATCCAAGACGAGCCTAGCGTCCCAGGAGCGCCGGAGAAGTCACCGGAGTCAAGCACGACCCCGAGCAACAAAACCCTAGATCCATATAGGTATCGATTCGAGCCATAGAGGATGCAATCAAGGGGGATTTTGGGATAGGATTATACAGCGGACGGAGGAGTCGATTGAGCCCAAGGACGATGCTACAGGTGGCCGGAGATGGCGAGGCGATAGCGGAGGTGATTTTGGTCGCTAGTGAGAGAGATGAGAGGCACACGTTTGAGTGAGAGAGAGAGGGGGCAAAGTGGTTTGGTTCGACCGAACCGGTACGCTGGTTGACCTATTGGTCTGACCAGTGGGCCCAGGGGTATTTTAGTTATTTCACAACTAGCTAAAATACCAAAAATAGCAAATAAGACCTTATAAACCTCAAAAAATAAAATAAAATAGTTTTGAGTTTAGAAAAATGAGAGAAACCCAACTAACACATTTGTAGAATTATTTGAAATATATTTATTTTTGGTTTATTTTGAACTAAAAGAAATCAAGTTGAAACTTGAGAATTCAACATGAAATCCTAACAAGTGTTAGAATTGTCTTGTGTTAGCAAATTTAATTCTTATAGATATATGAAAATTCTAAAGGAATTTTAAGACATTCCTAAAACAGTAGTATCACCTTTGATTAGTCTTTACCAATATACACTTTGTGAAACTCCCACTGTATTAACATGATTTGTTACAACCTTCTGACGATTCGAGATCCTTCCATGCTACTCTTGAGTATGCTAGTGGACAGATTGAGAATTCGCTATATAGTTGGTTGGTCTTTTCATTGTGTGACAAAGAATGTGTATAGGAAGAAAGAATCAATGAAACTTGATAGTACTATTGGAACATTCAAGTTTGAATAATTGATTGAAAAACCAACAAACAAAAAAGGAATGAAATAAATCACAAGTGAAATCATTGCATAGCATATAGTTGCATTAGAGTGTGATTTGAACTTTTGAAGAATTTCTTAATAATTAATTGTTAAATTCTAGAATCCGAGGTCAAGGGTCAAGTAGAACCTTCAAACTGCATTATCTTACAATCGTCAGGCAAGTTCACCCTTGCACGTAATACTATTTTGTATAAACCTTTTAAAAAGGAAAATACCTACACAACACAAATTATGGTTTTAAGAATAAATTGAATCACAATTGGTGGGCAATGAAATCATGGTTTTGATACATGAGAATGTCATATTGGTGGAGATTTCATTGTACCGGGAAAGATATCCTAGGACTTACTAACAGAAAGTAGTCAGTGATTCCAAAGCGCCGTACAACCCACACTGACCACAGATCATGGAATGGGACGAGCAAGTCAGAAGTTTCTTCTTAGTTCCATATATCTTCAGACAACTAGGTCGGGCTGTGTTCCCGTGAGGAACTATAGTGGGTGGGAGCCCGTAACATCCCCATCTTGTGCGCAGGATGATGATTTCAGTGTCTCAGTAGGGATGTCATATGATCACGGTCGCCAACTGGTTCAATACAAAAGGGTAGAGTACAGATTTAGGTAGTGCTCGACATGACTAGGAGAAACTTGGTAACCAACCTCACACCAAAGGAAGTGTGACTAGAGCAATACGGCCAAGGACGTTTATGGGAAAAGTAGCGCACCTCTCGAGAGTGTATGAATGTGACATGTTACTCCCTATCCTGGGAAAGGATTGCGAATGCAGCGTGGAAAGGAACTAAACAGATGCTCTAACAACCCGTGAAGACTGATGAATTACTTTTTCTAAAACTCTAAAACTTACCTTTTCTAAAAAAACTGTTTTTGAAAACCAAACCTTGGATGCAAATCTATGGTTACACTACCCACACTCAATATATAAAACTTCCTGAGTATGCCTGTACTTAGTCTATCTTCTTAAACCCTTGCTAGACTTTAAATTGTACAATACCGAGGAACTCGAGGCTAACCAACAGGAGGACTAGGAGGTATACTATGAAGAGCCAAATCTTTCAGGAGGCGTAGAAGGCATAGATTACATAATAGAATATGGAGTGAACTATGAGGATATCGATGAAGAAGTGTAGACATAGGATATAATAGATGAGCCTCGCAACATAGACTTACCTAAATAAAATTGCTGAGCTCCAATGGTACTTAGCTTAGTAGTACCAATGATCAGAAGACTAATTAGTTTGAATTTGAATTTGAATTTGAATCCTTAATAGAGCAATGAGGATCTTGAAACCTTTGTACCTTATTGGTTGTTAATTATGAATATGTAAAGTTGCGGACCCGCAATGTTTTTGTTGTACCACTCTGAGGGATGTAATATTTGCAAATCGGTACTTTGAGAGTGTTATGTCAATGACTTGTACACTACAACATGCAGTGGTGTACTGGGTCACTGCAGCTGGTATCAGAGCAATGCTACGACCTTAGGTTGGAAACCTAGTAAGCGGATAGAGCATGTAGGAAAACGAGTGTCGTTAAGAATTCTCCAATTATATGATGGGTATTCACCTAAGAATATCATAGTCACGTTAATAGTGCTATAATTCTTATTGTTTTTATTAGCTTTTGCTAATACTTGTCTTTTTCTGAACAGTCAGCGATGATGAGTTCTATGCCTTCTCATACTATTAGGTTAGTGATTCAAAGTTGGATTATTATCTGGGAGAATGGACGGATATCTTATGTCAGCTTTTGAAGACTCTTGGCTACTCATCCAATGTTGTAGTAAAAGTGTTCTCATATTTTGACGGATGTATGTTGGCAAAGTATCATGTGATCATTCAACTACCCATAGAGTTAGGACTACCTGTTATCTTATCTTACAGAGAAGCTTGTAGTTTAGCACTACTTCGTGGAATTTTTATGCATTTTCCGGAACTAACCTATTAACAAGATGCCATAGTGCCAGTTCCCTATTTTCTACTGTTTTTGTGTTTCAGAAAAGTTACACAAGAAATATTCTCGGAATTGGACGAAACAAAAGCCGAACATCCAGATATTTATCGAAGCTTCCAGAAGTCCGAAGAGGAGACAAAGGGGGCCACGGGCTGGCCACACAGTAGGGCGGCGCAGCCCAGCCCCTGGCCATGCCCCTATGTGTGAGGCCGCCCTGGTCCACCTCTAACGCTGCCCCTTCACCTATAAAGACCCCCCGACAGGAAAAACCTAAATACCCGATCAGTTTTCTAGAAACACATCGCGATCCGCCGTCGTCGTCGACCCAAGATCGGGAGGGTCCAGAAGATCTTCCCGGCACCCTGCCGGAGAGGGGAATTGCCACCGGAGGTCTTCTTCATCGCCATGCTTGCCTCCGGTCCGATGAGTGAGTAGTCTACCTTGGACTATGGGTCCATAGCAATAGCTAGATGGTTATCTTCTCCACCATGTGCTTCATATTTAGATCTCGTGAGCTGCCTTACATGATTGAGATCATCTTTATGTAATCCCACATGTTGTGTTTGTTGGGATCCGATGAATATTGGTGTTATGTTAAGTTGATGTGCTGAATATTATCTTATGTTATCTCTGTGTTGTTTATGATCTTGCATGCTCTCCGTTGTTAGTAGCTATCTTGGCCAAGTAGATACTAGTGACTCCAAGAGGGGGTATTTATGCTCGATAGTTGGGTTCATGCCTCTATTTAATCCGGGGGAGTGACAGAAACCTCTAAGGTTATAGATGTGCTGTTGCCACTAGGGAGAAAACAACATTCTTGTGTCCAAGGACATTCGTTTTGTTTACATTACACACTTTGCTAAATGCAGTTATCTGTTGTTTGCAACTTAATACTTTCAGGGTCCTCGGATGATTCCCCGCGAGTGGATTATTAGTCATAGATGCAGTTGGATGGCGGTCTATGTATTTTGTTGTAATGCCCAGAGTAAATCTCATAGTGATCCTCGTGACATATGCACGTTATCTTTATTCTATCAATTGCCCAACTGTAATTTGTTTACCCAGCATGTTGTTATTTATTTTATGGAGAGACACCACTAGTGAACTGTGGACCCCGCTCCAATTTCCTTTACATTGTTACACCATTTTACTATTACTCGCATTGTTTACTTTCTCGCATACTACTACTATTTTCCACTCGATATGCTCATACCTTTGTTTACAGCAAACCGGTGAGATTGACAACCTCATCATAAGTTGGGAGCAAAGTATTTGGTTGTGTTGTGTGCACGTTCCACGTTGCTACTAGTTGAAGACGCACCAACAAGAATCGTAAACAGCGCCCTTGCTGGAGTGTCACTAAGCTAGCAAGCATCACCTTCTTAAGTTTGGCTTTTTCCAACTGGATCGATAAACCTCGGTTTCTTACTGAGGGAAAATTTGCTACTGTACTCATCATACCTTCCTCTTGGGGTTCCCAACTGGGTGGTCATCCTGCCCGCATCAAGCTAATTTTCTGGCGCCGTTGCCGGGGAAAAAGAAGACTTCTGCAAGGAGAGTTTCGCACACACATCCTTTACTTTGTTTTAGTTTTGCTTTACTTTATTTTTGCTTGCATCGTTTTTATCAAAAACACAAAAAATTAGTTCCTACTATAGTTGTTATTTTTGTTGGTCTGTTATTGTCTTGCTTTATCGTGCTTTCTATCAATGGTTGGTTTCTTTGAAACTAAATCTTTTTGGCAAGGTGGGTTCACAGAAGAGCAGCAAAATTATTATGAGGAACACCACTTGTCACAAAAAGGGAAACACTTATGGGAACAAATTAATAGATTGTATATCATTGCTAGAAACATGTGCTCTACTTATAATGTTACTTATTGCTTTGATAAATCTTGTTGCTGTAGGAGGTATAAACACCTCCCTTTTCAATGTGAGTATAATGATGATGTTACCATATCTTCTTATATTAATGGAAATTATGACTTTTATGATGTGGAACAAATTGAAGAATTTATTGCTTGGAAGGGTGCATTCGAACTTGCTTATTTGCTTGAAAATACTAATGATGCACCTTATAAATATGAGGTCTATGATATACTGAAATTTTGCTTTGATAATTACAAGGAAAAAAATGGCTATATCCTGAAATATCTTAATAGATGCTCTCCAACGGAAGAGACTAATGCCTTGAAGGAGCCTATGGAAGAAGAAATTGCTGAAACTGGAAGCTCATTGGATGAAAAAGAGGAGGAGAGTGATGATCAAGAGGAGGAAGAATGGAGCTACCCATGTCTGCCTCCCAATAAGAGTAACTCTTTAACTAATACCTTATTTGATAGCCCTCCATGCTTAACAAAGGAGGATGAGTGTGATATTTATATTGTTGAGTTTGTTCATGATGCTACTGAAAATTATTATGAGAGAGGAAAATATGGTTGTTGGAATTCTCATGTTACTAAAACACCTCTCTTTATATTGAAAGTTCCAAAGTTGCTCTTGTTTTATCTACCCATACTTGTGACTATGTGCTTTTTGATTTATTTTCTTACAAGATTCCTATGCATAAGAAGTGGGTTAGACTTAAATGTGTTTTATATTTTCTCCTTGATGCTCTTTTTGGCTTCCATTCATATTTCTTATGTGAGCATCTTCTCAAATTACTGAGCCTAGCTCAAAGGCGTTAAAGAAAAGCACTCTTGGGAGATAACCCAATGTTTTACTTTTAGTTCTTTTTCTTTTATTTGAGTCTTGGAAGTTATTACTACTATAATAACCGCTCCTTATCATTTTTATTTCATTTTTGTGCCAAGAGAAACCTCTAATTTGAGTGAGGTAAGATTTGGGGATGTTGCTGTCCTGAAACAGATTTCGGTGCTGCACCGTAAAAATTCGTGAAAATTCTTAGAATATATTTTTGACCTACGATTTCTTGTTCATATGCCCCAGGTTATATCCAAACTTTCATTAGTTATACACTTCTTGATTTGAGCAACAGAAAACCCTCGAAAAATCGACCTTTGTCAGCTGTTCTATTTTAACAGATTTCTACCACTATTTGTGTTTGCCTCTCGATCGCTTTCTTTTTGAGTTCTTTTGATCACGGAACTTTTGGGAAAGTTGCTACAGTAGTATATGCTTTATATGTGGTGGTTTTGAGTTGAAATCTGAAGCAAAAAGGGGCTGATTCATTATTATGCTTACACTAATGTCGCTAATAGAATTGTGTTTAGTTTTGTATGAAGGAAGTTTTCAAGTGTAGGGATTGAAGAATGATGAGATGAGTTGAAGAATGGACAAAAGCTCAAGCTTGGGGATGCCCACGCACCCCAAGAAATATCCAAGAGGTACAAGCGTCAAAGCTTGGGGATGCCCCCGAGGCACCCCTTCTTCATCGGCAAAAATCAGGTCACCTTTCAACACACTATATTTTTATTGCTTCATGCATTATGCATTTTTCTTGGAGCGTCTTGTCTTTAGTTTTCAGTTTTGTTTAGTTTTGTTTGCTGCAATAAATGGTTGGACCCCAACAAATTTCTTTTGGAGAAGTTTCCTTGCTTTTCATTTGCCAAGAACACTCCGTTTTTCACTCTTATCGTTCAACGAGTGTTCTCTTTTTCTAGAACTGCGTTTAGCTTTTAATTTTTGCCTTGATTTTTGTTCAGATCTTGTTATATTTTTATATCAAGGTGTATTTTGACCTCTGGTTCATTTTGGTTTTCATCAAAATAGTTGTTTCAAAAAGGTTCAAATGGTGTTGGAAAAGAGAAAAATTTCATGCAAAAAAGTGGTACAAAAAGGAGCTTGTGTAGACTGCGGCCTAGGCTTTTGCATGTCGTGCTTGATGTCGTTTTAATAGTATGCTTAGTGGGTTTGCTATAGCATGACTTGTTTCAAATGACTGAGATTGCTTAATGAGCCTTTGAAAAAAATCATGCGTTGTTTTTATTATTTGGAAGCATTAATTTGGTTTTCTCCTTGATGCTTTATTTGGGTTGACTTGGTGCATGCTTACACATGTTTGACTCATACAAAGTCGCCATAAGCCTCTATGATCATTTAGTTTTTGACTTTTGATGCTATCTTATGCTTCTTTTAATGTTGCTTTGTCGCTTTGCATGATTATGGCCGTTATTGCTCTCTTAGTTGGTCGCTCCCAGTCTTTTGCTAGCCCTCGTTTTATACTGAGTATGAGCTCTACTCGTGCATCCAACTCCTAAAAACCAAGTTGTTCCAATGTGTCCACCATATATACCTATTAGCTATTTTCTATTCCAAAGTACATTTGACTTGCTTTTATCTATCCTTCAAATTAAACTCTTTTTGGTGTTATGCGAAAATTGGTCAGTAAAGCTCTCACGAACCTGATGGCACACTTTATTTTTCTCGTTCTTAAAAATTTGACATTGTGGCTCTCTTATGTTGAGTTGTTATGCTTGCAAGTTGTAAGTTAGAAATTAGCCAAACCATGCCGTCATGGGGTAAGCTTTCAACATTGCACTTCTTATTTGAGTTGATATCGTGATCTTTTGTTTATGGATACTCGCGATGTGAAATAAATTGGGAATCTTGTGGGATCATGGAGTTTGTATACGTGTTAGAGAAACAGCTGGGTCGCTAATCTAACCCAAGCATAATTCATGGTGGAAATTTATAGCATGCCCATAGTGAACATTCGATGACGCATCTCAAAATAAAAAGCTACACCAATGGTAAATAAAAGAGATGTCGAGGTGTTCATTGTCTGTTTATCCTGTCATTTTGATGTGGGCTTGTTCCATGTCATCGGGCACGGAGGTACCCCATTGGTGGTTCTCGATGATACGTGCATACTTACAATGACAAGAGCTTGCTTGGGACTCTAATTCGAGTAGCATGAGGTTTGGGTATTCGTACTTCACGGGACACGAGGTTTTCAACTTATGATTTGTCAAGCATATGCTTCATAATTATACTCGCATTAACTTTAACCATTCAAGATGCTTATGATGGGGGCAATGAGAGCTCAAAGCTAGTAAGTACCATAATTTTTGAAGGTTTATAAAACTTGCAATCACTACTTCCCTCTGCGAAGGGCCTTTCTTTTACTTTTATGTTGAGTCTCCACCTTCTATCTTTATGCACCATCTAAGAGAGCATATTTGTCATTCTGAGTTTAATGTGCATTGTTCCAAAGTTTATCATTGATTGATTCATGATTTTGGTTTCACTTGTTCTAAAATTATTTGTATCTAGTCGCCCTCTTAAACTTGAAGGTGTCCTATGCATTTATGTTTTGCTCTCTCATGAAGGACAAGCTAAAAACTATTTGCTATGTTTTTCCATATAATTTGAACACACGTTTGACTTTCATTGTTTCATTTTCATGATCTTTCATTTGTGTTCTTTTTCATGTTATCACATGGTTGCTAAGTTCTTTTGATCCCAGCACTCAATGCTTTACATAGATGATCAAGATTGTGTTGGTGCATGTCACCTCAAAAATTATTCTTTTGTTATCACTTACCTACTCGAGGACGAGCAGGAGTTAAGCTTGGGGATGTTGTGATACGTCTCAAACGTATCTATAATTTTTGATGCTCCATGCTTGTTTTTACACCATTTGCATATTGTTTTGTTACACTTAGTGGCATTTTTATGCATTTTCAGGAACTAACCTATTAACAAGTGCCACAGTGCCAGTTTCCTGTTTCGTGCTGTTTTTGTGTTTCAGAAGTGATACACAGGAAATATTCTCGGAATTGGACGAAACAAGTTCCTGAAGTCTTATTTTACCCGGAAGCTTCCAGAGATCCGAAGGAGAGTAGGAGGCGGAGGACCAGGGGCCCACACATAGGGGTGGCGCGGCCGGCCCCTGGCCCGCACCACCCCTATGTGAGGAGCCCCTGGCTGCCCTCTCACGATGCCCCTTCGCCTATAAGAAGCCTCGGGACGGAAAACCCTAGAGGATTCGGCAATTTTCCAGAAGCAGTTCCGCAGCTCTGCCGCCACCGTCGACAAATTTCGGGGGACAGAAGTCTCTGTTCTGGCACCTTGCCGGGACGGGGAAGTGCCCCCGGAGCCATCTCCATCAGTCTCCATCGCTGTCTCCGCCGTCTCCATCGACCTCACCGCCATCTCCATCAACCTTGCTGTCTCCTATGATGTGGAGGGAGTAGTTCATCCCCGGGGCTAAGGGCTCTACCGGTAGCTATGTGGTTCACCTCTCTCTCCCATGATGTGATCTTTATGTGATCGTGAGCTTTGTATCATGTTGAACAAATAGATGTTATTATTCAGATATTATGCTACTCCTATGCTTAATTATTATAGTGTACTCTAGTGATGTTACTAAAGTAATCTATTCCTCCTGCCATGGTGTAACGGTGACAGTGCGTGCATTGTGGTGGTACTTGGTTTAGGCTATGATCGTGATCTCTTGTGGATTATGAGAGTAATTATTACTATGATAGTATTGAGTGATCTATTCCTCCTTTCATGGTGTAATGTTGACAGTGTGTGCACCGTGTTAGTACTTGGTCTAAGTTGCAATGATTTCTATCTTGAGTTGTGATCTAATTTGGATATCTCCATGAGTGGTGTTTGTCAAGTACTTGATGAACTTTAAGGGGTGCTTCTGTAGCCACTACACAATGATTAGTGTTATTCAATAGGAGAGTAATTCAGAGTACCATATTGGAGAGAAGTTGTTTATTTGTTCATTCATGTTATATTGTTGGGAGTGTGTCCACTAGTGAAAGTATGATCCCTAGGCCTTGTTTCCAAGCTTTGCACACCGTTTACTTGCTATTTTGTTACTTGTTTGCTCGCAGCGATATTTATTTCACATCACGTTTGCTACTTATAATCATATATACCACTTGTATTTCACTATCTCTTCGCCGAACTAGTGCACCTTTACATCTGACAAGTGTATTGGGTGTGTTGGGGACACAAGAGACTTTCTGTATCGTAATTGCAGGGTTGCTTGAGAGGGATAGCTTTGACCTCTAACCTCCCTGAGTTCGATAAACCTTGGGTGATCCACTTAAGGGAAACTTGCTGCTGTTCTACAAACCTCTGCACTTGGAGGCCCAACAAGTGTCTACAAGAATAGAAGTGCGTAGACATCAAGCTCTTTTCTGGCGCCGTTGCCGGGGAGGTAAGGTAAAAGGTACTCGCATCCTCCTGTGTGAGTGCTCGGAGTTATTTCCTTTAGATTCTGCAATTACATCTTTTTGTTTCTTGTTTTTATTTTCACTAGTTAGGCTTAATGGAAAACAACAAAAAAATTAGAGAGCTTTATAGTATTTATCTTGAGTTAGGACATGAAGTGTTTGAAGAGAAAATTAAAAAACCTATGGAGCTTTATTTGCGTGCTAATGGCAATGTTATTAGTATGAACTCTTTGAACACCATTATTGCTAATGCTATGGAAAAGTCTAAGCTTGGGGAAGCTAGTTTTGATGAAAATGATCTTTTTAGTCCCCTAGCTTTGGAGGAGAAAATTTACTTTGATGATACTTTACCTCCAATTTATGATGATTACAATGATGATTATGTTATTTTCAGTTCACCTACTATTGAGGATAAAATTAGTTATGATTACAATATGCCTCCTATTTATGATGATTATGGTGATGAGAATAATTATTCCGTTGAATCTGCTCCTATTACTATTGTTCCTGTGGTGAGTATTAATTCTTTTATGCATGTGGCTCATGATAGGGATGTTTTATGTGATAGTTATATTGTTAATTCTATTCATGATGCTACTGAAAGTTATTATGAGAGAGGGAAACATGGTTTAATGGATCTGAACAATATTAAGTTTCCCCTCTTTATGTTGCAAATCTTGAAGTGGCACTTGTTTTATCTATCCATGCTTGCTACTATGTGCCTCGTTGATTTATTTTCTTACAAGATTCCTATGCATAGGAAGTGGTTCAGATATAAATGTCTTTCACATCTGCTTTTTGATGCTCTCTATTGCTTTAAGTTCCTATATGGCGTCTTTGCCTCAAGCTCTTATATGGCGCCCACATGAGCATCTTTGCAAATTACTGCGCCTAGCTCAAAGGCGTTAAAGAAAAGCACTCTTGGGAGATAACCCATTGTTTATTTTTCAGTACTTTTTCTTTTATTTGAGTCTTGGAAGTTATTACTACTGTAATAACCGCTCCTTATCCTTTTTATTTCGTTGTTGTGCCAAGAGAAGCCTCTAATTAGAGTGAGGTAAGATTTGGGGATGTTGCTGTCCTGAAACTGTTTTCGGTGCTGCACCGTAAAAATTCGTATAAATTCTCTGTATATCTTTTGGACCTGCGATTTCTTGTGCATATGCCCCAGGTTATATCCAAACTTTCATTAGTTGAACACTTTTTGATTTGAGCAACAGAAAACCCCTCAAAAATTCGACCTTTGTCAGCTGTTCTGTTTTGACAGATTTCTGCCAATATTTGTGTTTGCCGCTTTATCGCTTTCTTTTGAGTTCTTTTGATCATGGAACTTTTGGGGAAGTTGCTACAGTAGTATATGCTTAATAGGTGGTGGTTTTGGGGTTGAAACCTGAAGCAAAAAAGGGTTTGATTATATGTTATGCTTACACTAATGTTGCTAATAGATTTGTGTTTAGTTTTGTATGAAGGAAGTTTTCAAGTGTAGGGATTGGAGAATGATGAGATGAGTTGAAGAATGGACAAAAGCTCAAGCTTGGGGATGCCCAGCACCCCAAGAAATATCCAGGAAGTACAAGCATCAAAGCTTGGGGATGCCCCCGAGGCACCCCTTCTTCATCGGCAAAAATCAGGTCACCTTTCAAGACACTACATTTTTATTGCTTCATGCACTATGTGTTTTTCTTGGAGCGTCAGTTATTTTTGTTTTCAGTTTTCTTTTGCTTTGTTTGCTGCAATAAATGGTTAGATCACATCATGTTTCTTTTGGAGGAGATGAATTCGCTTTTCATTTGCCAAGAACGCTCTAGTTTTCACTGTTATCAAAAATCGAGTGTTCTTCTTTTTCTGCTACTGCTTTTGGTTTTCGTTTTCGCCTTGGTTTTTGTTCAGACCTTGTCATATCTTTTCATCAAGGTGTATTTTTGCCTCTGATCTTCATTGGTTTTCATCAGAAGAGGTGTTTATAAATTTTTCAAATGGTGTTGGAAAAGAGAAAAAGCTTTGTGCAAAATAGTGGTACAAGAAGGAGCTTGTGTAGACTGCGGCTTAGGCTTTTTCATGTCATGCTTGATGTCTTTTTGATAGTATGCTTAGTGGTTTTGCTGTAGCATGACTTGTCTCAAATAACTGAGATTGCTTAATGAGCCTTTGAAAAAATCATGCGTTGTTTTTATTGTATGGAAGCATTATTTTGGTTTTCTCCTTGATGCTTTATTTGGGTTGACTTGGCGCATGCTCACACATGTTAGACTCTTACAAAGTCGCCATTAGCCTTCATGATCATTTAGTTTTTGACTTTTGATGCCATCTTATGCTCCTTTTAATGTCGCTTTGTCGCTTTGCATGATTATGGCCATTATTGCTCCCTTAGTTGGTCGCTCCCAGTCTTTTGCTAGCCCTCTCCTTGTACTGAGTATGAGCTCTACTCGTGCATCCAACTCCTAAAAACCAAGTTTGCCATTGTGTCCACTATAAATTCCTATGCATGGTATTTGTAAGCCATTCCAAAGTAAAATTTTCATGTGCAACCTTTCAAAAACCTTCAAAACACTTCTCGTTTTGTGACACTGTTTTCAGCTCATGGGGACATAGTGGTCGGATTTGCTATCTTCCATATTGCTTATTCCAAAAAGAAAAGAAAAAAGAAAAAAAGAAAGAAAAAAGGCACTCCTCCAAAGAATGTGAATGTTGGTGGGCACCCGATGGAATCGGTTAGCCATGGTATGTGAAAGGAAAAAGGTGGGGAGGAGTGCCAAGTTTTATAAAAAGAGCACAAAAGTGCCATTCTCTCTCTCAAAAACTTGCTTCAATTTTTGTATGGAAGATAGTAAGAACCCCATTGCTAGTCGTTGACAAAGACAACCGCCTCTCAAAACCAATTTTTATCTCTCTGTTTTACAAATGAAAAGCTCTAGCACATGTTTAATCACTGCTTCCCTCTGCGAAGGGCCCTTCTTTTACTTTTATGTTGAGTCACCACCTTCTTTCTTTATGCACCATTAAGAGAGCATAGTTGTCATTCTTAGTGTGATATGCATTGTCCCAAAGTTCATTGATTGATTCATATTGTTGGTTTCATTTGTTCTTAAATTATTTGTACCTAGTCGCCCTCTTAAACTTGAAGGTGTCCTATGCATTTATGTTTTGCTCTCTTTGAAGGACAAGCTGAAAACCATTTACTATGTTTTTCCTTATGATTTGAACACACGTTTGACTTTCATTGTTTCATTATTCATGATCTTTTGTTTGTGTTCATTTTCATGTTACAACATGGTTGCTAAGTTCTTATTGTCAAGATTATATCTTTCATGCCCATGTTTTAAGTTCTTATGATCCCAGCTCACAATGCTTACATATATGATCAAGATTGTGTAGGTGCATGTCACCTCAAAAATTATTTCTTTTTTTATCACTTACCTACTCAAGGACGAGCAGGAGTTAAGCTTGGGGATGCTTGATACGTCTCAAACGTATCTATAATTTTTGATGCTCCATGCTTGTTTTTACACCATTTGCATATTGTTTTGTTACACTTAGTGGCATTTTTATGCATTTTCAGGAACTAACCTATTAACAAGTGCCACAGTGCCAGTTTCCTGTTTTCTGCTGTTTTTGTGTTTCAGAAGTGATACACAGGAAATATTCTCGGAATTGGACGAAACAAGTTCCTGAAGTCTTATTTTACCCGGAAGCTTCCAGAGATCCGAAGGAGAGTAGGAGGCGGAGGACCAGGGGCCCACACACAGGGGTGGCGCGGCCAGCCCCTGGCCCGTGCCACCCCTATGTGAGGAGCCCCTGGCTGCCCTCTCGCGATGCCCCTTCGCCTATAAGAAGCCTCGGGACGGAAAACCCTAGAGGATTCGGCAATTTTCCAGAAGCAGTTCCGCAGCTCTGCCGCCACCATCGACAAATTTCGGGGGACAGAAGTCTCTGTTCTGGCACCCTGCCGGGATGGGGAAGTGCCCCCGGAGCCATCTCCATCGGTCTCCATCGCCGTCTCCGCCGTCTCCATCGACCTCACCGCCATCTCCATCAACCTTGCTGTCTCCTATGATGAGGAGGGAGTAGTTCATCCCCGGGGCTAAGGGCTCTACCGGTAGCTATGTGGTTCACCTCTCTCTCCCATGATGTGATCTTTATGTGATCGTGAGCTTTGTATCATGTTGAACAAATAGATGTTATTATTCAGATATTATGCTACTCCTATGCTTAATTATTATAGTGTACTCTAGTGATGTTACTAAAGTAATCTATTCCTCCTGCCATGGTGTAACGGTGACAGTGCGTGCATTGTGGTGGTACTTGGTTTAGGCTATGATCGTGATCTCTTGTGGATTATGAGAGTAATTATTACTATGATAGTATTGAGTGATCTATTCCTCCTTTCATGGTGTAATGTTGACAGTGTGTGCACCGTGTTAGTACTTGGTCTAAGTTGCAATGATTTCTATCTTGAGTTGTGATCTGATTTGGATATCTCTATGAGTGGTGTTTGTCAAGTACTTGATGAACTTTAAGGGGTGCTTCTGTAGCCACTACACAATGATTAGTGTTATTCAATAGGAGAGTAATTCAGAGTACCATATTGGAGAGAAGTTGTTTATTTGTTCATTCATGTTATATTGTTGGGAGTGTGTCCACTAGTGAAAGTATGATCCCTAGGCCTTGTTTCCAAGCTTTGCACACCGTTTACTTGCTATTTTGTTACTTGTTTGCTCGCAGCGATATTTATTTCACATCACGTTTGCTACTTATAATCATATATACCACTTGTATTTCACTATCTCTTCGCCGAACTAGTGCACCTTTACATCTGACAAGTGTATTGGGTGTGTTGGGGACACAAGAGACTTTCTGTATTATAATTGTAGGGTTGCTTGAGAGGGATAGCTTTGACCTCTAACCTCCCTGAGCTCGATAAACCTTGGGTGATCCACTTAAGGGAAACTTGCTGCTATTCTACAAACCTCTGCACTTGGAGGCCCAACAAGTGTCTACAAGAATAGAAGTGCGTAGACATCATGCTGATACGTCTAAAACGTATCTATAATTTTTGATGCTCCATGCTTGTTCTTACACCATTTGCTTACTGTTTTGTTACACTTCGTGGCATTTTTATGCATTTTCCAGAACTAACCAATTAACAAGATGCCACAGTGCCAGTTCCCTATTTTCTGCTGTTTTTGTGTTTCAGAAAAGTTACACAGGAAATATTCTCAGAATTGGACGAAACAAAAGTCGAACATTCAGATATTTAACGAAGCTTCCAGAAGTCCGAAGAGGAGACGAAGGGGGGTCACGGGCCGGTCACATAGTAGGGCGGTGCGGCCCAGCCCCTGGTCGTGCCCCCTATGTGTGAGGCTACCCTGGTACATCTCTGATGCTGCCCCTTCGCCTATAATGACCCCCCGACGGGAAAAACCTAAATACCCGATCAATTTTCGAGAAACACATCGCGATCCGCCGTCGTCGTAGACCCGAGATCGGAAGGGTCCAGAAGCTCTTCCCGGCACCCTGCCAGAGAGGGGAATCGCCACCGGAGGTCTTCTTCATCGTCATGCTTTTCTCCAGCGTGATGAGTGAGTAGTCTACTGATGCAGCACGGTGTTGATAATGTAAAGCACCGTCCAGTTGGGAACCCCAAGAGGAAAGTATGATGAATATAGCAGCAAGGTTTTCCCTCAGTAAGAAACCAAGGTTTATCGATCCGAAGGGGAAGAAGCCAAACGACTGAAGGTGATGCTTCATAGCCTAGTGACACTCCAACAAGGGCGCCGTTTACGATCAAATGAGTTAGCGCATCTTCAACTAGTAGCAACATGGAACCTACACACAACACAACCAAATACTTTGCTCCCAACTTACGATGAGGTTGTCAATCTCACCGGTTTGCTGTAAACAAAGGAATGAGCGTATCGAGTGGAAAATAGTAATAGTATGTGAGTAAAGTAAATAGTGCGAGTAAAGTAAATAGGTGATAGCAATATAAAGGAAATAGGACCAGGGTCCACAGTTCACTAGTGGTGTCTCTCCATAAGATAAAATAACACAAGCTGGGTAAACAAATTACAGTTGGGCAATTGATAGAATAAAGACAACGTGATATGTCAAGAGGATCACTATGAGATTTACTCTGGGCATTACAACAAGATACATAGACCGCCATCCAACTGCATCTATGACTAATAATCCACTTGTGGCGAATCAATCCGAGAACTCCACAAGTATTAAGTTGTGAACAACAGATAACTGCATTAAGCAAAGTGTGTAATGTAAACAAAGCATATGCCCTCGAGCATATGAATGTTGTTTTCCCCTAGTAGCAAGAACACATCTACAACCTTAGAGGTTTCTGTCACTCCCCCAGATTAAATAGAGGCATGAACCCACTATCGAGCATAAATACCCCCTCTTGGAGTCACTAGCAACTACTCGGCCAAGATAGCTACTAACAACGGAGAGCATGCAAGATCATAAACAACATAGAGATAACTTAAGATAAAATTCAGTACATCAACTCAATCATAACACCAATATTCATCGGATCCCAACAAACACAACATGTAGAATTACATAATTGTAATCTCGATCATGTAAGGCAGCTCATGAGATCTAAACATGAAGCACATGGTGGAGAAGACAACCAACTAGCTACTGCTATGGACCCATAGTCCAAGGTAGACTACTCACTCATCGCGCCGGAGGCAAGCATGGCAATGAAGAAGACCTCCGGTGGCGATTCCCCTCTCCGACAGGGTGTCGGGAAGAGCTTCTGGACCCTCCCGATCTTTGGGTCAACGACGGCGGCGGATCGCGATGTATTCTGGAAAAGTGATCGGGTGTTTAGGTTTTTCCCGTCAGGGGGTCTTTATAGGCGAAGGGGCGGCGTCAGAGGTGGACCAGGGGGCCCACACCACAGGCCAGCGCGGGCCAGGGCCAGGCCATGCCTCCTGGTGGTGTGGCCACCCTCTGGCTCGGCTCCGTCTCCTCTTCAGTGTTCTGGAAGCTCCCGTGAATATCTGGACTTCTGGCTTTTGTTTTGTCCAATTCTGAGAATATTTCCTGTGTAACTTTTCTGAAACACAAAAACAGTAGAAAACAGGGAACTGGCACTGTGGCATCTCGTTAATAGGTTAGTTCCGGAAAATGTATAAAAATGCCACGAAGTGTAACGAAACACTAAGCAAATGGTGTAAAAACAAGCATGGAGCATCAAAAATTATGGATACGTTGGAGACGTATCAGCATCCCCAAGCTTAACTCTTGCTCATCCTCGAGTAGGTAAGTGATAACAAAAGAAATAATTTTTGAGGTGACATGCACCTACACAATCTTGATCATCTATGTAAGCGTTGTGCGCTGGGATCAAAAGAACTTAAAACATGGGCATGAAAGATATAATCTTGATAGAAGAAACTTAGCAACCATGTTATAACATGAAAAAGAACACAAACGAAAGATCATGAAAATGAAACAATGAAAGTCAAATGTGTGTTCGAATCATAAGGAAAAACATACAAATGGTTTTCAGCTTGTCCTTCATGAGAGAGCAAAACATAAATGCATAGGACACCTTTAAGTTTAAGAGGGCGACTAGATACAAATAATTTGAGAACAAGTGAAACCAACAATATGAATCAATCAATGAAAACTTTGGGACAATGCACATTATACTCAGAATGACAACTATGCTCTCTTAACGGTGCATAAAGATAGAAGGTGGAGACTCAACATAAAAGTAAAAGAAAGGCCATTCGCGGAGGGAAGCAGTGATTAAACATGTGCTAGAGCTTTTCATGTCAACGACTGTCAATGGGGTCTTACTATCTTCCATAATATACAAGTGAGAGCGGTTCCGAGTTCTTTGAAAAATTTGGCACATTGGTGCTCTTTTATAAAGCTTTGGCACTCCTCCCCACCTTTTTTCCTTTCTCAAACCATGGCTAACCGATTCCATCGGGTGCCCAGCAACATTCACATACCATGGAGGAGTGCCTTTTTTTCTATTAAAATTAGATTGCAATGGTCTGACCAGCTCTCATGCAAAATTAATGATGAGCAGATGAAGCTGCCTAGTAGAGGGGTACTTAATTTAATATGGAAGATAGCAATTCCGACCACTATGTCCCCATGAGCTGAAAATAGTGTCACAAAACGAGAAGTGTTTTGAAGGTTTTTTCAAAGGTAGCACATGAAAATTTACTTGGAATGGCTTACAAATACCATGCATAGGAATTTATAGTGGACACAATGGCAAACTTGGTTTTTAGGAGTTGGATGCACGAGTAGAGCTCATACTCAGTATAAAATGAGGGCTAGCAAAAGACTGCGAGCGACCAACTAAGAGAGCAATAATGGCCATAATCATGCAAAGCGACAAAGCGACATTAAAAGAAGCATAAGATGGCATAAAAAGTCAAAAACTAAATGATCATAGAGGCAATGGCGACTTTGTATGAGTCTAACATGTGTGAGCATGCGCCAAGTCAACCCAAATAAAGCATCAAGGAGAAAACCAAAATAATGCTTCCAAATAATTAAAACAACGCATGATTTTTTCAAAGGCTCATTAAGCAATCTCATTCATTTGAGACAAGTTATGCTACAGCAAAACCACTAAGCATATTATCAAAAAGACATCAAGCACGACATGCAAAAGCCTAGGCCGCAGTCTACACAAGCTCCTTCTTGTACCACTTTTTTTGCATAAAGCTTTTTCTCTTTTCCAACACCATTCGAACTTTTTATAAACAACTCTTTTGATGAAAACCAATATGGACCAGAGCCAAAAATACACCTTGATAAAAATATATAACAAGATCTGAACATAAATCAAGGCAAAAATCAAAAACTAAACGCAGTTCTAGAAAAAAGAGAACACTCGTGGAAACGAATAGAGTGAAAAATGGAGTGTTCTTGGCAAATGAAAAGCAAGGCAACTTCTCCAAAAGAAATTTGTTGGGGTCCAACCATTTATTGCAGCAAACAAAACTAAACAAAACTAAAAACTAAAAACAACTAACGCTCCAAGAAAAATGCATAATGCATGAAGCAATAAAAATATAGTGCGTTGAAAGGTGACCTGATTTTTGCCGATGAAGAAGGGGTGCCTCGGGGGCATCCCCAAGCTTTGACGCTTGTGTCGTCGTGGTGAAACAACATATGCCATAGGATGGCTTAAATGGGGGCCGAACTAGATGCTGGAGGATTCGGGAGAGGGGAACGAGCTAAAAAGCACGACAGAAAGAGACACTGACCTACCCAGGTTCGGGGCTCTCGTAAGGAGATAACACCCCTACTCCTGCTCTACTGATTGTATATTTGGGTCGATGTAGTACACAACAATGGTGCTTCCAAGTCCTCTGCTAGAGAAGGAAGATGAACTGCTAAGTGTAGGAACACAGAGTGACCAACCCTTTACCAGGGCTCCCTATGCCACCTTATATAGTGGTGGCCAGGGTTACAACGGTCATACAAGACCACAAGACACGGGCTACACTCCAAACAGGAGCTGGTGACGATGGCAGAGACCCTTGACTTCGCCCCTGATTGCTCTCGATGGGACGCCATATCCCTGTACCTTGTACCTCTTGAACTGTGGCCTTACCTCTGTGCGGTGAGCTCGTACTTGTGCACAGTGAGGGTAGGTAACCTCCACTGTGCACCCTGCCATCTTACTCTGCTACCATGCTTGGATGTTTTCTTCCTTGATTGTAGGGATGTGACACCTTGGTTGACTTAAGTATCCCGGATATGACCGTTGGCCATACCCAGGACATATATGCCGGACCAACGACCTACGAGGGTCGGGTAATCCGGCCTCCCCTGCTCCTGCACAACACACCAAATGGTTAGGCCGGCATATCTAAGTATATGCCGGCACACATATACCAGTATTCCGGCTATACCGGCATATCCAAGTATTAGCCGGGATACACACATATGCCGGCCTGGCCGATGCTCTTATATTCCGGCCAGGCCCTTTCTTGATAACTCGGCATAAGTCAACCATAGACTTTGTGTCTTTCTAGTCTCTTGACCCTACCGGGGGTTATCCCCCCGACAGCTTGTACTTCTTTGACATTTCTTGGGGTGACATGGGCATCCCCAAGCTTGAGCTTTTGTCCATTCTTCAACTCATCTCATCATTCTCCAATCCCTACACTTGAAAACTTCCTTCATACAAAACTAAACACAAATCTATTAGCAACAATAGTGTAAGCATAACACTGAATCAACCCTTTTTGCTTCAGGTTTCAACCCAAAACCACCACATATAAAGTATATACTACTGTAGCAACTTCCCCAAAAGTTCCGTGATCAAAAGAAATAAAAAAGAAAGCGATAAAGCGGCAAACATAAATATTGGCAGAAATCTGTCAAAACAGAACAGCTGACAAAGGTCGAATTTTTAGAGGGTTTTCTGTTGCTCAAATCAAAAAGTGTTCAACTAATTAAAGTTTGGATATAACCTGGGGCATATGCACAAGAAATCGCAGGTCCAAAAGATATACAGAGAATTTTCACGAATTTTTAAGGTGCAGCACCGAAAACTGTTTCAGGACTGCAACATCCCCAAATCTTACCTCACTCAAATTAGAGGCTTCTCTTGGCACAACAACGAAATAAAAAGGATAAGGAGCGGTTATTACAATAAGTAATAACTTCCAAGACTCAAATAAAATAAAAAGAACTGAATGTAAAAACATTGGGTTATCTCCCAAGAGTGCTTTTCTTTAACGCCTTTGAGCTAGGCGCAGAAAATGCGAATCAAGTAATATCGAATGATGCATTAAGATCCACTATAGGAGTCATTTCAACAATGAATTGAACTGTGTCCAAATGAGTTTTTGAATATCCCTTATGATCACGCTTTGGAACACTACTTTCATCAAAAGGATTTTCAGGACAAATCCAACTAGAATTCTTTACCCAAGCATCATGAATTCCTATAAGTTTATAAGGTATTGGCACTCTAAAGTCTTCATTGGGTGTACCAACAACCTCTATAGGCGAGCCAAGCTTATTAAATTTCTTAAAAACTTCCCTAGCCTCAATGGCAACATCTCTCAATTCTATGCTCAAAGTTTCCAAGATAAAAGCTTTCTTTTCAGGATCCTCAATATCATGAAGCTTAAGAAACATGTATTGCATAAAAGGATTAAGGCTAGCAAACCTAGCTTCTAACATGTGAATCAAATAAGCAGAAGCAACTTCATAACTAGGAGCAAGATCAGCCAAAGACTTTTTCTCAACATCTTTATGCATACTAATATGATTAAAGAACTCCTCAATGTTACTTTTTCCAATAATTGAACCACTACCCACTGAGAGGTCCTCCAAAACGTACTTAGGGAACAACATAATGAACTAGAAGTAATAAAGCAATAACTATAAATGAAACTAATTTTTTTGTGTTTCTGATAAAATGATGCAAGTAAAAATAAAGTAAAGCAAAACTTAAAACAAAGTAAAGGATGTGCGTGCGAAACTCCCCTTGCAGAAGTCTTCTTTTTTCTCCCTGGCAACGGTACCAGAAAAGAGCTTGATGCAGCACGGTGTTGATAATGTAAAGCACCATCTAGTTGGGAACCCCAAGAGGAAGGTATGATGAATATAGCAGCAAGGTTTTCCCTCATTAAGAAACCAAGGTTTATCGATCCGAAGGGGAAGAAGCCAAACGACTGAAGGTGATGCTTGATAGCCTAGTGACACTCCAACAAGGGCGCCGTTTACGATCAAACGAGTTAGCGCTTCTTCAACTAGTAGCAACGTGGAACCTGCACACAACACAACCAAATACTTTGCTCCCAACTTACGATGAGGTTGTCAATCTCACCGGTTTGCTGTAAACAAAGAAATGAGCATATCGAGTGGAAAATAGTAATAGTATGCGAGTAAAGTAAAGAGTGCGAGTAAAGTAAACAGGTGATAGCAATATAAAGGAAATAGGACCGGGGTCCACAGTTCACTAGTGGTGTCTCTCCATAAGATAAAATAACACAAGCTGGGTAAACAAATTACAGTTGGGCAATTGATAGAATAAAGACAACGTGATATGTTAAGAGGATCACTATAAGATTTACTCTGGGCATTACAACAAGATACATAGACCGCCATCCAACTGCATCTATGACTAATAATCCACTTGTGGCGAATCAATCCGAGAACTCCACAAGTATTAAGTTGCCAACAACAGATAACTGCATTAAGCAAAGTGTGTAATGTAAACAAAGCATATGCCCTCGAGCATATGAATGTTGTTTTCCCCCTAGTAGCAACAGCACATCTACAACCTTAGAGGTTTCTGTCACTCCCCCAGATTAAATAGAGGCATGAACCCACTATCGAGCATAAATACCCCCTCTTGGAGTCACTAGCAACTACTCGGCCAAGATAGCTACTAACAACGGAGAGCATGCAATATCATAAACAACATAGAGATAACTTAAGATAAAATTCAGTACATCAACTCAATCATAACACCAATATTCATCGGATCCCAACAAACACAACATGTAGAATTACATAACGGTAATCTCGATCATGTAAGGCAGCTCACGAGATCTAAACATGAAGCACATAGTGGAGAAGACAACCAACTAGCTACTACTATGGACCCATAGTCCAAGGTAGACAACTCACTCATTGCGCCGGAGGCAAGCATGGCGATGAAGAAGACCTCCGGTGGTGATTCCCCTCTTCGGCAGGGTGCCGGGAAGAGCTTCTGGACCCTCCTGATCTTTGGGTCGATGGCGGTGGCGGATCGCGATGTATTCTAGAAAAGTGATCGGGTGCTTAGGTTTTTCCTGTCGGGGGGTCTTTATAGGCGAAGGGGCGGCGTCAGAGGTGGACCAGGGGGCCCAATCCATAGGCTGGCACGGGCCAGGGCCAGGCCGCGCCCCCTGGTGGTGTGGCCACCCTCTGGCTCGGCTCCATCTCCTCTTCGGTGTTCTGGAAGCTCCTGTGAATATCTGGACTTCTGGCTTTTGTTTCGTCCAATTCCAAGAATATTTCCTATGTAACTTTTCTGAAACACAAAAATAGTAGAAAACAGGAAACTGGCACTGTGGCATCTCGTTAATAGGTTAGTTCCGGAAAATGTATAAAAATGCCACGGAGTGTAACGAAACACTAAGCAAATGGTGTAAAAACAAGCATAGAGCATCAAAAATTATGGATACGTTGGAGACGTATCATCTACCTTGGACTATGGGTCCATAGCAGTAGCTAGATGGTTGTCTTCTCCACCATGTGCTTCATGTTTAGATCTCGTGAGCTGCCTTACATGATCGAGATCATCTTTATGTAATTCTACATGTTATGTTTGTTGGGATCCGATGAATATTGGTGTTATGTTAAGTTGATGTGCTGAATATTATCTTATGTTATCTCTATGTTGTTTATGATCTTGCATGCTCTCCGTTGTTAGTAGCTATCTTGGCCAAGTAGATACTAGTGACTCCAAGAGGGGGTATTTATGCTCGATAGTTGGGTTCATGCCTCTATTTAATCTGGGGGAGTGACAGAAACCTCTAAGGTTGTAGATGTGCTATTGCTACTCGGGAGAAAACAATATTCTTGTGTCCAAGGACATTCGTTTTGTTTACATTACACACTTTGCTTAATGCAGTTGTCTGTTGTTCGTAACTTAATACTTTTGGGGTCCTCGGATGATTCCCCGCGAGTGGATTATTAGTCATAGATGCAGTTGGATGGCAGTCTATGTATTTTGTTGTAATGCCCAGAGTAAATCTCATAGTGATCCTCATGATATATGCACGTTATCTTTGTTCTATCAATTACCCAACTGTAATTTGTTTACCCAGCATGTTGTTATTTATTTTATGGAGAGACACCACTATTGAACTGTGGACCCCGGTCTAATTTTCTTTACATTGTTACACCGTTTTACTATTACTCGCATTGTTTACTTTCTCGCATACTACTACTGTTTTCCACTCGATACGCTCATACCTTTGTTTACAGTAAACCGGTGAGATTGACAACCTCATCGTAAGTTGGGAGCAAAGTATTTGGTTGTGTTGTGTATAGGTTCCGCGTTGCTACTAGTTGAAGACGCACCAGCAAGAATCGTAAACGGCACCCTTGCTGGAGTGTCACTAAGCTAGCAAGCATCACCTTCTTAAGTTTGGCTTTTTCCTACTGGATCAATAAACCTCGGTTTCTTACTGAGGGAAAATTTCCTACTGTACTCTTCATACCTTCCTCTTGGGGTTCCCAACTGGGTGGTCATCTTGCCCGCATCACTGATCTGTTGCAGACTTTGGTCAACTTAGCTTTCAGCAGTGGACTCCTCTCACTCCCAATTCCTGTTGGCAATGACTACCCAATAATTCAAAATGCTGATGACACAATCATTGTTCTCCCTGCTGATTCTGATTAGTTAATTGTGTTTAAATGATTATTGGATCAATATGCTGCATTCACTGGTCTGAAAGTGAATTATCATAAATCTTCAATGATTCCCATTAATCTATCTCAAGATGAGGCTATAGCTTTAGCCCATGGTTTCAACTGTTAGTTAGGGTCAATGCCTTTTACCTATTCGGGTCTGCCAATGGGAACCACTAAACCCTCCATTAGAGATTTATCCCCTCTAACTGATAGAGTGGAAAGAAGATTATCTGTTGTTACTTCATTCTTGTCTTATGGGGACAGGCTGGTTTTGGTGAATTATGTCCTCTCCTCTCTTCCAACATATTTCATGCTCTCTCTAAGGTTGCCACCTGGTATCATTGAGGTGATTGACAGAGCTAGAAGACACTGCCTTTGGAAGAGAAAAGATAAAGAGAAAGTAAATTCTCTAGCTTCTTGGGAGATGGTTTGCAAGCCTAAGAAGAAAGTGGGGCTTGGTATTATTAATTTTAAAACTCAGAATACAGCCCTTTTGCTAAAGCACCTGCATAAATTCTATAATAATGAGGACATTCCATGGGTACATCTTGTTAGGGATGCATACTATCATCAAGCTGTCCCTCATGCTATTGTGCTTGTTGGTTATTTCTGGTGGAAGAGCATAATTATTTTGTCTAATGTGTACAAGAATCTTACTAGATGCTCAATTGGAAATGGAAGTTTGGTTCTTTTTTGGTCAGACCAGTGGACAGATAATCTGTTGGACTCCACTTTCCCAAGGCTTTTTTCATATGCTAAAGATAAATTACAGTCAGTTGATACATCTCAAACGTATCTATAATTTTTGATTCTCCATGCTTGTTTATACACCATTTGCTTTGTGTTTTGGTACACTTCATGGTATTTTTATGCATTTTATGAAACTAACCTATTAACAAGATGCCATAGTGCCAGTTCCCTGTTTTCTGCTGTTTTGTGTTTCAGAAAAGTTACACAGGAAATATTCTTGGAATTGGATGAAACAAAAGCCGAACCTCCTATTTTTACCGAAGCTTCGCGAAGACCGAAGATGAGATGAAGGAGGGCCAGGGGCTAGGCTCACCATAGGGTGGCGCGGCCCAGCAATATTTCTTGGTTGTGTTGTGTGCAGGTTTCACATTGCTGCTAGGTGAAGACGCACCAACAATATTTCAGGCGCTATTGTCTAGAGTGTCGTGAAGCTAGCAAGCATCACCTTCTGAAGTTTGGCTTTCTCCTACTGGTTCAATAAAACTTGGTTTCACAACTGAGGGAAGACTTGCTGCTGTGCTCATCATACCTTCCTCTTGGGGTTCCCAACAAGCTGTTACATACAAGCCATCATTAGTATAAGATTTTTTTGGGAAAGAATCCATGTTGGAGAGTTTTCACCTACCTCTCTCTATCCAAGCTCATGATGAGCTCTCTCATCTCAAGTAGATAGTTTAGATCACCAGTTTGAAAATTGATTCCCATGTCTCCTAGATTTTCAAACTTGGAAATTGGGGGTTTTTGCTCCAAGCAAAATTCATAAACAAGCCTTCAGTCACATTGCTACTGATCAATGTTCTAGCTGGATATGGAAAAACAAATGCATTTCAAAGCATAAGTTTTTTGCCTGGTTAATTCTTCTTACAGACTCAATACAAAAGACATGATCTTAATGAGACAATGGAGGGTTACTGACAATCATAATTATGTCCTATGTCATGAGAGGGTGCTGGAAGATTGGAGGCATCTGTTCTTCAATTGTATTTTCTGTACTCGCATATGGAATTATCTACAGATTCCATGGATCCCTGGGAGCACTTTTGGATCACTCTCCAATGCTAAAAGATCCTTTTTGGGTCACTGTTTCACTGAGATTATCATCATTGCATGCTGGTGTATTTGGAAACAGAGGAATGGGTGGATTTTCAAAAATATCAGACCTACTTTTAGGAGATGGAGATCTAGTTTTGTCCAAGAGGTCACCATGCTTAAGCATAGGGTGGAAGATGATATAGTTCATATTTTGTTATCATGGATTGACAACTTACCTTAGTTTTCTTTGTTATTGTAAATAATTTGTAAATATTTTTTGTGATTAATATAAAATTTTGGGGCTGTGGGGGTTTCCCCCACAGTAGAGGCTTAAAAAAAAAACAAATAATATGCCACCAGCCGGCGGGAATCGACCACCAAACGCACCAATAGCTTCTCAAGGAAGGAACTTTGGGAAGAACGATGCAGGAAGGAAAGCCTTTTGGAAAACTAAACTGCACTAATGTTGAAGAAGTAATTCACTCAAATCAAGCAGTTATAGGTACGCTTAATATTTTCACATATCCTGGCAAAGTTTTATTTGATACTGGAGCAACCACTTCATTTATATCTAGAGAGTTCATCGATGCATACGGAATGCGATGTGATGAATTAGCATATCCTCTCACAATTTTATCAGCCGGTGGAATTATTTTAGTAACGCACATTAGAAAACAACAAGTCCTTATGATTTGTAGTAACGAGTAATATGCGGATTGATACGTAATACCGACAAGAGATATCGGGGTCATATTGGGTATGGATTGGTTATCAAACCATGGAGCCCAAATTGATTGTGAGGAGAATATCGTTGCGATTAGAGAGCCATGAGGTGGAAAAGCCGTATATCAAGGAGATAAGCATACTCGTATGGAAGTCAAGTTACAGTTGAATTCACTTAAGGAAGTAAGAATAAAGACATAGCAGTGGTAAGAGAGTTTCAAGGTGTTTTTCCAAAAGTGTTACCCGGAATGCCACCTGATAGAAAGATAGACTGATTTAATACCTAAAACTGCCCCAATAGCTCAAGCACCATATGACGAGGGTTAACTCGGCAAATGTCCTAGATGAAGGACTTAGGATCGGGGGAAGAGGGCGTTGGATGAACTCGAAGGTAAAGGTTAGTCGAAATAAGTGTATATCGAAAGTAAACGTGGGTGTTCAACCTGGCTTGCTTTCAATCTGCCATACACCGTCCCCTCCTGGCCCCTATATATAGGTGGCCAGGTCTCGAGGATCGGGTAGGGTCCAATACAGATTACAATATTGACATACGGTAAGAACTCGTATTTGACTATCATTACAATTGGGCCTAGCTTAACGGGCCTCAGGGGTACTCAACTAACGGGATCTATTAACTATACCCTTGTCACCATATAAAATGGGTCTGAAGGAATTAGAAGAACTCAAAGCCCAAATAGATGAACTTGAAGAAAAAGGATTTATAAGAGAAAGTATATCACCTTGGGGAACTTTAGTAATCTTTGTGGACAAAAGAGATGGAGGTAGAAGAATGTGTGGAGACTATCGAAACTTAAATAATGTATGCTTCATGTGCTTTGATTGAATAGTAATTCGCTAGTGCCATATTTAGTGCTACTCCCTCCTTCTCAGTTTATAAGGCTTGCACGTGCATCTAGGTGGTCAATTTAACTTGCATAAAATATATTATTTAGTATAAAAATTGTACCATTAGAAAATAGAACATCTAAAAAATTTATTGATATTTTTTTATAACATTTACCGTATATTAAGTTGGTCAAAGTAACAAGCTAGATATACGTGTAAGCCTTATAAACTAAGAAGGAGGGAGTATTTCTTATTTGCGCATTGATGGTTAACTTTGAGTTACTCAGTTCATTAATAAATGTGTAGCATTATGTACATTATGCATGCTTGTGATATTATACCATTCCAATGGCCAACAAAATAAAAGAAAGAAAAACGCAAGCAAAGACTTGCCATATCCAAATACCCTAAGCCATACTTTTCCACAAAATCTCCACTGTACCTACCTATTTAGCAAATATACTATTCCAAGTATAGTATATGTGCCATGTCTTTGTATTCAAAATTATACTTCTTTTTATTGTGCAATTCAAAGCTCATGACTTGATCAATTTCTTTGACTTCTTCATATCTTCAAATCTTCGACTTGGTCTTTCGACTTACTTTCATGATATTTTTTCGCAAGGGGTTTTGATGAACAAGCCTGACAACTCTGATGGATCAAGAGGTCAGTTAACTGCCGGAACAGATACTTGTCACCTACTTCAAATTCAATCCCCTTGGATTTGAATTCGGGATACCGATCAAACCCATTCTTTTGCCGCATTTAGGGCTTACAAAGAATGAATCCCAGTGATTCTCAGGGTACCTAGTGCGTCCACCAGGATTTTCTTCGCATCGTAGACACGGATACATACCAGCAGAGCGCATCCATGTGCGTATACCAGGCCACACAGGACGGATCCCGGGGTCTTACCTTCGCGATAAATCACGGCATTCGAGTTTCGTTGCGATAACGCAACTCGAGAATCTTATATCGCAGCCAAGTTTTGACTGATAAAATCAAAGAACTCCGAACTTAGATTAACTTCCTCCAATTCCCTCCCGATGGGAGTAGTCTCTTCACATTTTGGCGACTATATAGTCGAAATTTGTATGATATACTTTCTTCATCCTCGATACCGACTATCTCATCCTCTATTGGGTGCGCGCTCAGCGCTCCCGATGGGAGTAGCCCCCGAGGCTATGTTTGAATACTTGTAGTCAAGCATAGGCTCAAAATTCACTTCGTCTTCTTTCTTGTAATTTCTCCTGTTTACCAGCCCCCGAGCCCAATGCCAGGTCTTTTATGTCGTGCAACCACACTCTCCCCTTCTTATTTTTTCTCCTTTTATCGTCTGCTACGTGCAGAATTTAACTCCTTTGTAGAATACGTTTATGGGCCTTGCTTATCACGGGGGCCCAATAATACGTGCTTATAAATAAAGCACCTTTTGGCAAGGGTAAAAACCCTAATCAGATTCCTCCTCCGCCGCATCATCTTCTCGCTCCACCTAGGGTTTCTAGCCTTCTCCCTTTTCCACATGGCTGACGCAGATGGTTCTCGTTTGAACCTTGGCTCTCTGGTGGCGCCGCGAGGTCGGGGCCGCCCTCGTGGAAGCAAGAACAAGAACAACACAACTCCGGCCGCCGCAGGATCGTCATCGCCCGCTCCTGTCAAGCGTCGTCCCGGCCGCCCACCTGGTAGCAAGAACAAGACTAAGGTAACTGGCGCTGCCCCAGGTCCAAGCGCTTCATCTCCTGCTGCGCCTGCTGTCCCTGCTGTTCCTCCTAGAATCTTTTCTTTCTTCTGCATTGCCATGGCGCAGTGCCGTGAGATTCAGCGTCTACCGCTGAATTTCACCAAGTTCATGGATGGGCGAGAGCTGCGAGAAGTGGTTCTCCGCGAACAATCTGGCAGTGGGACTCCATGCAAAGTGGAGGTTTGGTATGATGGCAACGGCGAGCAGTACTTTAAGGGTGGCTGGTCGCAGTTTGCAGAAGACCACGACATCCATCAAGGCTTCTTCATGACCTTCGACTTCCATATCGGCACGTCAAAGTTCGACGTGAAGATCTATGACGGCACTCAGTGCCAGAAGGAGTATGAAGCTGAAGTCCACTTTCATTAGGATATGCTTTATATGTAATTTATTTTGATAATATCCTTACTGTCGTGCCATATGTAACGAATATTCGTACTTCGTTTTGATGTTTTTATTAGTACCATGAAAACAAATCATTGTTCTGAGGTATGCTTTCTATATATCGGGTTCTTTGCGAACCAATTGGTATGAAGAATATCGGGTTCTTTCGTGAACCAAATTGCTTGAAGAATATCGGGTTGTCTGCACAACCTTATAGTGAAAAAAGATCTCCATGTCGTGATAAAAGTTTCTTTCGTACGACCCGAGGGTTGAAGCCCCCGAGCGGAGAAGTAGAAATACTTGTACAATTTTGTCGAGTTCAACCCAAGGAGCCCGACCTATGGCCTCATGTTCTGGGTTCAGAAGGTTAACTCGAGTTTAATGATACCACTAGATTTATTCTACGCGTAAAAACGTCGTAGCTACTCCGCATTCCACGGGTTGCCCTCGTCTTTTCCTGTCTTCTTATCTTGTAGTCGATAAGATCCTCCTGGTATGACTTCTGTAATGATGTAAGGTCCCACCCAAGGGGACTGTAATTTCCCGTGGTTGTCTTGCCTGAGTCGCAAAACTAGATCTCCCACCACAAAGGATCGTGGATGAACTCGACTACTGTGGTAATTTCTTAGACTCTGTTGATACTGTGTGGCCCTTTCTAATGCCTTATCTCTTGCTTCATCTAGTGCATCGACATCATCTTGCAATGCTTCCGTTGATGTTGTTTCGTCGTATGCCGTCACCCTTGGAGCCTCGTGCGTAACTTCGACTAGAAGCATGGCTTCTGCGCCATGGACCAGGAAGAAAGGAGTTTCTTGAGTTGCTGCGTTGGGCGTGGTTCTTAGACTCCAAAGAACGGAGGGCAATTCATCTACCCAAGCGCTCTTGGCTTTCTCGAGAGGTGCTAAGAGCCTCTTTTTTATCCCACTACATATCAGGCCATTTGCTTTTTCGACTTGCCCATTTGTCTTTGGGTGCGCCACAGATGCGAATTTGAGTTTGATTCCTAGTCCTTCACATTAACTCTTGAATTCCTTGGAAGTGAAGTTTGTCCCATTGTCTGTGATGATGCTATATGGTACGCCAAAACGGAACACTATTGACTTGATGAAGTTGATCGCTGCTGTTGAATCTTGAGTTGTTACCGGGGCCGCTTCCACCCACTTGGTAAATGTATCGACTGCTACTAGCATGTAAACATGTCCTCCCGGCGAAGATTTGTGTAACTTTCCCACCATATCGAGGCCCCATTGTGCGAAGGGCCAGGATAATGGTATTGGCTATAGCTCTGCTGCTGGTGCATGTGGTCGAGATGCGAATCTTTGGCATGCTTCACACTTCCGGACTATATCTTTTGCGTCTTCGATGGCTGTTAACCAATAGAATCCTGCACAGAACGCTTTTGCCGCTATTGCCCTGCTGCTTGCATGATGGCCGCACACTCCGCAATGTATATCTTTTAGTATTACTTGTCCTTCCTGAGGCGTTACACAACGCTGCAAAACGCCGGTAATACTTTTCTTGTATAATTTCCCCTGCAACACGACAAACGCTTTCGATCGTCGAGTTATCCTCTTGGCTTCTACTGCATCTTCTGGTAACTGTTTATTTATCATATATGTGAGATACGGCTGCATCCAGGTTTCTTCTATCATCATGACTTCCTCGGGTTCTGGCGCAGCCCCCGAGCCTGCTGCAGTAGTCGAACTTTTGATACTTTTTATTGACCTTTCTACTATTTCCACCCAGAATACTCCAGATGGCACGGGTAGACACTGGGACCCGATATTTGCTAAGTTTTCGGCTTCTTCATTGCTGTTTCTGCTGATGTGCGAGACTTCGCATCCATCAAATGTTCCTTCGAGATAGTGATATAAATTCTTGTAGGCCATCATGTTGTCATTGATTGTGTCGCATCTATTCATAACTTGTTGGACGACAAGATTTGAATCCACAAATATTTTTAGTCGAGTTGCTCCACATGTTTTGGCCATCTTCATTCCATGTAGCAGAGCCTCGTATTCTGCTTCATTGTTAGAAGCCTGCGGAAAACTCATCCTTAAGATGTACTTCAGCTTGTCGCCATGCGGTGATATTAAGATTACTCCTGCGCCTGCGCCTTGTACTCTCTTAGAACCGTCAAAGTACATTGTCCAGATACTCGATAGATCTGGCAGTCCCGTGCTCTGTAGCTCCAGTCATTCTGCTGTGAAATCTGGCAAGATTTGCGACTTGATTGCCTTCCTTTTTTCATACGTGATGTCCATGGAAGATAATTCGATTCCCCACAAAGAGACACGTCCTGTTGCTGAAGGATTGTTCAATATGTTTGATAGTGGCGCTTCATTGACCACTATGATTGGGTGCACCGCAAAGTACTATCGCAGTTTTCGTGCAGTTGTGAAAACACTATATGCAAGTTTCTGATAATGCGGGTACCTCTGTTTTGTCGGAGATAATACTTCACTGATGAAATATACCGTCCTCTGGACACCGTGGGCTTTTCCTTCTTCACTTCTTTCGACTACTAATAATGTGCTCACCACCTGATGGGTTGAGGCGATGTAGAGTAGCAGTGGTTCTTTTTCTTTTGGTGCGACCAACACTGGCAGCGTGGAAAGCACTTTTTTCAACTGTGCAAAAGCTGTGTTTGCTTCTTCTGTCCATTCAAATTTATCATCTGATTTCTTCATAAGTGCATAGAAAGGAAGCGCCTTTTCTCCCAATCGAGCAACAAAACGACTTAATGCCGCGACGCGTCCTGCGAGTTTCTGTACGTCGTGTAGTTTCGTGGGTTTCCCCATTGTTAAAATTGCTTGAATCTTCTCAGGGTTCACCTCTATTCCTCGTGCTGATACCAGGAACCCCAAAAGTTGTCCTACCGATACGCCGAAGGAACACTTTGTCGGGTTAAGCTTAAGCTTGTACCTGTTCAGGTTGTCGAAGGTTTCTGCCAAGTCGCTGATTAAAGATTGCTCCTCTCTTGTAGTGATGACCACATTATCAATGTAGACTTGGATATTGCGTCCTATTTGGCTCCCGAGGCAGTTTTGCATCATCCGTTGATAAGTTGCTCCTGTATTTTTTAGGCCGAACGGCATTACTTGGTAGCAAAACACTCCGTACGGTGTGATGAATGCCATTTTTTCTTCGTCTTCCTTCTTCAATTTGATCTGATTGTAACCAGAATATGCATCCAGGAAGGAAAGCCTCGCGCATCCCGCTGTTGAATCAATGATCTGATCGATGCGGGGTAGAGGGAAGGGATCCTTTGGACAATGCTTATTGAGAGATGTGTAGTCGATACATACTCTTTGTACGTCTGTGTTCTTCTTGGGTATGATAACTGGGTTCGATACCCAACTCGAAGTTTTGATTTCTCTGATAAATCTGGCATTTTCCAGCCTGTGCAATTCTGATGCTATCGCCTTCCTTTTAGGTTCATCAAATCGTCGTAATGGTTGCTTGACCAGCTTTGCCTTGGGATCTACATTTAACGCGTGCTCGATGAGTTCCCTGGGAACACCTGGCATGTCTGATGGACACCAGGCGAAGATTTCCCAGCGCTCATGGAGGAACTCGATGAGCGCGCTTTCCTATGCGTGATCCAAGTTCACCGCAATTGATGTTGTCTTGTTTAGATCTGTAGGGTGGACCTGGATCTTCTTCGAGTCCTGAGTTGTGTCGAAAGCCTGATCTGGCAGGGATCGTCCAACGTCGGGTAACACATTATGATCTGTTTCTCCTTTTAGCCTCTCATATTCTGCTGTCATGCCGAAGGTTTGTGCCATCCTATTGAATTCTCTGTCACATGTGTTGGCTACTTCAAAGCTCCCTTGCACTGTAATTATTCCTTTGGGTCCTAGGATTTTTAGCGTAAGATACACGTAATGAGGCACTGCCATGAATTTCGCTAATGCTGGGCGCCCCAGGATTGCATGGTATTGCGACGGCCAGTCCATAACTTCAAATTCCAGCTTCTCTCTGCGGTAGTTGCTGCTACTGCCAAAGCAGACGTCAAGTTCTATTCTTCCCAAAGGGTAGTTTGCGGCTCCTGGTACTATTCCATAGAAGGAGCAGTCTGTTGGCTTTAAACTCGACAGCGAGATACACATTGCCTTCAGTGTTCTAGCATATATCAGGTTGATGCCAGTACCTGTGTCCATAAATACTCTTCTGATGTCGTACCCACCTATTTGTGCCTTTAGAACCATAGGCGAGTGGCCTGGCCTGGGAACTTTCCTTGGGTGGTCTGCTCTACTGAACTTAACTGGTTGATCTGACCACCGCAGGTACTCTGTAGTAGCTGGTGGTGACGATATTGCTAGGTTTACTTGCCTGGATATGCTCTTTCGCTCTTTCTTTGACTTAGGCACCGGTTGAATCATAGCTGATATGTAAACTTTGGACTCTAGGTGCCTTGCTAGCCTTTGCATTTGATATCCTTGAGTTGTGTGCTTCTCTTCTTGCCATCCTCCTTGGTTTGAACCCATGGCGCTTTGTAGCCTTAGGAACGTTCCGCAATCCTTCATCTGGTGATTTGAGACTCTTTTCCCATCAAGATATGCGTAGTGGATTCGACAAGGTCTGTATAACATATCCTCGGCTGAAGGACCGGAGTATCTCGATTTTTCTACTCCTTTTGCCTGAAACCTCCTATTTACATATCCTTCCTCTTCTTCTGCTGCGTAGCCCGCGGCTACCTGATTTCGCCTTCCTTGGTTATCCCTGCTGCGGTGTCATCTCCTCTGTCTGCTCATTCTGTCGACTTCTGGTGAACATCCCCTTTTGTTATTATATGCGTCTTCTCCATCAGCAAATTTGTTGGCATCTTCCATTAGCTCGGCTACTGTTGTAGGTCTTGTTCTTCCTATTTCTTCCACAAGATCTGAGCGACGACGTCCGGCCGAAAAAGCGTCTATTGCTCGTTCGTCGGAGACGTCCTCTGCTGAGTTTTTGATTATACTCCATCGTTGTATATAAGAACGTAGAGTTTCGCCTTTCCTTTGCACACACGCCTTAACTTCCTCCAGTGATGCTGGGCGCTTGTATGTTGAACGAAAATTTCTTGCGAATTGGCTTTCGAGTTCTCCCCAACTTCCAATGGATTCGTTGGGTAGGGTATTTAACCATGACCGTGCTGCGCCGGTGAGGTGTAGCTGCAAACTTTGCATTGCAGTCGCTTTTGTTCCCCCTAATATCTGCACTGCCTGCAAATAATCCGATAACCACAGGGTAAGTTCTTGCGACCCGTCATATTTATGTTGATCATGTGGTAACTTGAATCCTTTGGGTACCCGAGTTTTGCGAACCCTGCGGGTAAAGCATAATGCGCCCATCTCTTTATCGTCGTCTTCATAATTTTCTTCCCTCCAGGCGTGGCGTGATTTATTTACTCGAGCCTGTGCTATTATATTTCTTGCGTCCTCCTTCCTCTTTTGTCGCCTTTCCTCTTTTGATGACTCACTATACTCGTTATCTGCGAAGTTGTATCTGAGCTTCTCTTTTTGCTTTTCCTTGTAGCTTGTCGACTTTGTGTCTGGACCTTTTTCCCTAATCTTGCTCTCTACTATTCCGAGGTTTCGTATCGCGGCTCGGTGCATATCTTCTCGCGGATCCCTGGGTTCTGGCCTTGTAGTTAGTAAATATGCCTGTGCTGCTATCAACGCTGCTTCTGGCGTTTCTTGCATGAAGTCATCTTTCTCCTCTTCTAGCTGTGGGGTAGGGCTCCTTGAGTACCTTTCTTCTCTGCTCCGTGCTGTTGCCCCCCTGTTGTGTTTTGGGTCTCCGCGCCTTTCTCTACTGTACACGGAATCCTCACTATAGTCATCCCAGTATTCCTCCCTTGATACACTGTTATTGTTTTGAAGAACCGTGTCTCTTTCCTCCCTTAGTTTCTTCCTATGTTGGTATAATGCATACTGATATCCCATTAGAACTTCTCTTCTCGATCCTTTGGGTACTTCTGTACCATGATTGATAGCTGACTTGATCATTCTCCATTCGCCAGCCGAAACGTGGACTTTCTCCTTATCCTTTTTGTTGTGTTCTTTTATTTTGTCGACTTACCTGTCGACCTTTTTACTTCCTTCGTTGTTGTTCTCTTCTTCCGCCTCGGTGATAATGACGCATAACTGATGCACTTTGGAGACGCCACTGCTTCCAACGGCGAAGTCCCTTGCACTGTTGTATGTTTGACTTACCCTTTCTTCTGAGTCGAAATTTTCCCGAATTTTGTCGCCTTCTGCGATTGCTGCTTTTTCCAACCCGACCGGCGAGTTTACCTCGCTGGAAGAGCCTTCTGATGATTCCAGTATTACCTCTGTTTTGGGTTTGCTCGCCGACGGATCTGGTTTCGTCGAATCCGAGAGGCGGGATGAACCCGATGGTCCAACGAAGATGCTCAAACTTCCAATTGTTAACTCCATCTCCTGACTTCCATCGAGTTCTGAACTGCTGTTGGCTAAAAGCGAAAAAGCCGTCGAATTCATGACTCCAACGCCCAGATCCCCACGGTCGGCGCCAATTGACGAGGGTTAACTCGGCAAATGTCCTAGATGAAGGACTTAGGATCGGGGGAAGAGGGCGTCGGATGAACTCGAAGGTAAAGGTTAGTCGAAATAAGTGTATATCGAAAGTAAACGTGGGTGTTCAACCTGGCTTGCTTTCAATCTGCCCTACACCGTCCCCTCCTGGCCCCTATATATAGGTGGCCAGGTCTCGAGGATCGGGTAGGGTCCAATACAGATTACAATATCGACATACGGTAAGAACTCGTATTCGACTATCATTACAATTGGGCCTAGCTTAACGGGCCTCAGGGGTACTCAACTAACGGGATCTATTAACTATACCCTTGTCACCATATAAAATGGGTCTGAAGGAATTAGAAGAACTCAAAGCCCAAATAGATGAACTTGAAGAAAAAGGATTTATAAGAGAAAGAACTCCAGTAATCTTTGTGGACAAAAGAGATGGAGGTAGAAGAATGTGTGGAGACTATTGAAACTTAAATAATGTATGCTTCATGTGCTTTGATTGAATAGTAATTCGCTAGTGCCGTATTTAGTGCTACTCCCTCCTTCTCAGTTTATAAGTGTCGATGGATTTCGTGTCGCAAGAACACGGGGTACCACGCGACGGACCCGAAGATTCGAACGCAGGGGGCTGAACGTGTGAGATCTTGGATCGCAACGAAACACGGTGACGGAAGCCTCGATTGTCGGACGCGCAACGCACTGCAGAGAGAGAGACCGAGCTTTACCCAGGTTCAGGGCCCTCGTGGTGAGGTAAAACCCCTACTTCCTGCCTTCTTGTATTACGACGCGACACCTCGTGAGGAGTACAAGGCCTTGGTTACAAAGCTCTAGTTGGCCAGAGGTTGAAGAACCTGCGTGCCCAACTAGCAGCTTGAAGAAGATGAAGTTCAGATCAGCCCGGATCCCCCTAAGGGGTGGCCTCCCCCTCCTTTTATAGCGCCAAGGTCCTCCTTCCCCTTATCTTCTTGGGGAAGGGGTTGCCACACGCGGCCAAGGAGGGAGGACAGCTGTAGACTAGGTTCTTCTGTAGACTTGGTCTTCGTAGGGTAGCGGCGCCGGTCCACAGGAGTGGGTGGAGGAGGCTGACGTCCTCCTCTGGCGCCCTGCACCGTCCATGCTATATTTAGGGGGGTGGCCAACTGCCACTGTGCCGCTTTGGGCAGGCACAGAGAAAGTTGGTCTCCTCCCTGTCGGGGGTAGCGTGGGCGGTACGCGGTCTTCTGCCCGTTGCCCTTCTTGCTCCGCACGAAAACGTGCTGAGTCGGCGTGGGCGTGCGTCATCTCCTCACCAGCAGAGGCTCGTGAGGAGGTCTTCTGGTCCTTAGCGGTTTCTGTCGTCGTTCTCCTCACGAGGCGCCTCCTCGTGAGGGTCTTCTCCACACCGAAGATTGTTGATTATCTCCTGGGCTGAAGATGGGCCGATGACGGGGCCCAGGAGCAGGTGGACCGGGATACCCCGGTATCCATTACACCGACAATAAGGCTTGCACGTGCATCTAGGTGGTCAATTTAACTTGCAGAAAATATATTATTTAGTATAAAAATTGTACCATTAGAAAATAGAACATCTAAAATTTTTATTGATATTTTTTTATAACATTTACCGTATGTTAAGTTGGTCAAAGTAACAAGCTAGATATACGTGTAAGCCTTATAAACTAAGAAGGAGGGAGTATTTCTTATTTGCGCATTGATGGTTAACTTTGAGTTACTCAGTTCATTAATAAATGTGTAGCATTATGTACATTATGCATGCTTGTGACATTATACCTTTCCAACGGCCAACAAAATAAAAGAAAGAAAAACGCAAGCAAAGACTTGCCATATCCAAATACCCTAAGCCATACTTCTCCACAAAATCTCCACTGTACCTACCTATTTAGCAAATATACTATTCCAAGTATAGTATATGTGCCATGTCTTTGTATTCAAAATTATACTTCTTTTTATTGTGCAATTCAAAGCTCATGGGAAAGTAGCAATATTTGGTGGAGTTTCTTTATGTAAGTTGCATGTTTAACAAATTATTAGTTGGAGTTAAGTTAAACCATCCTGTCATGGAACAAGACTTTCAACATTGCACCATATTTAAGTTGTTGTCATACACCTTGGGTTATGTATATCCTTCCGACGTGAAATGAGCGGGGGTTATCATGCTAAAGATTCGAGTGTGCATATTTGTTAGAGAAGAGCATTGGGCCGCTAACCGAAACCATGCTTAATCATGGTAGAAGTTTCAGCATGGAATTCCTCATTAGCTTTACAAATTTTAATTTAATAATCAGTTGGTACTTTAAGAGGAGTTCATTTGTCTGATGTCCTATTGTCCTAGTATGTATTGTCTTTCCTAAAAGATGAAAATCCAAAAGGCACCGTGTACAGGTGGCATGGAGGTACCCCTTTGTGAGCACTTGGTTAAAATAGTATGCAAACAATGAGAGTCTATTGTAATTCTGAAGTTGAGTATGTGTGGTGGAAGGTACTATTGACCACGGGTATGAGACTTGCAACTTGTAGGGTGTTGATCATGTGAACCATATTTGCTCTTCACTACAGTTGACTTGGGTTCTACAATTCTAAAATTTAGTTTCTCTTTAGCATCAAAGCTTGGCACACATATTTCCTACTTACTTTCATGTGGTGACCCAGCATACCACTGCATGTTGTAGTATACAAGTCGTTGACATAACACTCATGAAGTACCAATTCACAAATATTACATCCCTCAGAGTGGTACAACAGAAACATAGTGGTCTTTATTCAAGCACTAAATATTACAAGCCATAATGTTACAAAGGACTCCAGTTCCTCCTCAGTCCAAAGAGGAACACTAGGTGGTTCTAAGTTGACACAACAAACCTTAGCTACAACCGAAAGTAGTAAACTAAACATGATGTCTAACTCTAGTCGCTTTATTCTAGGTGTCTGGTGCGACCAAAGTTTCTATCCTACGGTTCTAAGTGTCGGCCTCCTCCTCGATTCCTTCGTCGGGGCCATAGGAGATGGTGTAATCGATGCCTTCGACTCCTCCTGATAGATCTGGTTCTTTGTAGTAGACCTCCTCGTAGTCCTCCGGGCTTCCTTCAGTTTCTTCAAACTGGCCCTCCGAGTCTAATCAAGGGTTAAAAGGGAGTGGGGTGAGTAACGAGCGTTACCCAACAAGTTCATTTAATAGCATAGAGGTGTTTGATGCACTAGCTACGACCATAGACTAGAAAGTCTTAGGCCAAATGCAGTTTTTGTAAGCATTTCTTCAAAGATTGATTTTATTCAAAGAACTATGTCCGTCAGCCTTCACAGGTTGATTAGAGCTTTGATGGGCTCCTTTCCTGCCGTGTTCGTAGCTCCTTCCCGGAACAGGGAGTATCTTGATACTTTTTGTACACTCTGCAGAGGTGGTCACTTGTACCCATAGGAGATCAACACTTTGCTGCACAACCGGGCGTACTTTCCCGTCCATACTTCCTTGGTATGGGGCCCAACCGTTGATCCGAGCCAATCATTGTTCCTTGCCGCAACCGTGCATACCCACCCTTTTGCGGCTCCAACTTTGGTTCGCTACCCTCGCCGGTCTACTCTTTGGTAGTTGCTGACCTCGGCATACTTGCCTTTCCTAGACAATGAGTTACCCCCACCGGTTTTGGTTACGCTCTTTGGGTAACACCGGCCTCGGCACTCTACCCCCGTCGTTGCCGCAATCCATCATAGACCGCCAGAATCGTGAAATCATTAGGGGGAATCCACCCATCCCGAAGCTCCGCGCAGGGAGACAACTGCTTCGAAATGGCGCGTCCGTTGATATGCATGAGGGAAAAGATACAGCTGACTCTCGCGTCCCATTCCAGACCCTATGGTTGACCGTATTTTATGGCACAAGAATCACTGGCGACATTGGTTATTAGTCCTAGGTGAACATTCCCGGTATAGTGGGACCTCCACCATACTCTTACCATGGTCCCACTTCCCACCTTCCTAGGTCGACAACCATTATGATTGCAAACCACTAAGCATATTCATTCAAGAAAAGCAGAACCTTTGCTTTTTAATGCAATCAATATAATAATACCACCGGTATATTTGCAAGTACTTTGTTAAAGATAAACAAGAGATATGAGCAAGAGTGAACTTGCCTGCAAACTGCAAGGTAGTGCAGTTGGATTTGTTGAAGTGACCCGGGACCTTGGGTTCTGGAAAACAGCATCATTGTCCGATAAGGGCAATGGTTAAAGATTCAAATAATGCATGCTCCTTTAAAGTGTGTGTATTCCCTTTAAACCCCCTAGAAGTGTTTTATTCTTATCCTAGGGTTTATATACTCCTTTTATGATTTTAAAGAGTATATGTTTTCAATTGCTTCATTCAAGAATATTCTTTAATACCCTGGAATGGAGTTCAACCTTGATAATGAGTTCTATTCTAATTAGGTTTTTCTTTGATGTCTCAAAACTAGAGGAAGAACCTTTTTAAGTTCTTTTTCCTATTTTTTTTCTTGAGGTGATTTATTAAAAGTGTATATACCCTAATTATGATTTTATCAGAGTATATATTAGGTGAAATTCATTCAAGAATACTAAAGATAAATTCTTGAATAAATTACTTGGTTTGATTTCAAGAATGTTATTTCCTCTTTTACTTTTGTATTTAAATCATTTCTAGAGGTTTTTCTTTTAAAAGAAAAGTTCATAAGGCAATTATGAATAAACCTTCTTTTACTCATAATATCACTATTTAAGTGATTTAAAAGGTCAAAATCAATTAAAGTTATTTTTGCAGAAATCCAATTTATTTTTCTGCTTTTAATTGGGTGTTGAAAAGCTTTTTATAAAAAAACCTTTTCTTTAATTCAATTTCTGCTTTTAAAATTTGATTAAAACCTCTCCCTCTCACCTCTCTCTCTGCCAGCCCTGGCCCACCTGTCGGCGCCAGCCCCACCTGTCGGCGCCAGCCCCACCTGTCGGCGCCAGCCTTCTGGTCAAACCCGACCAGTGGCTTGGTCCGCCCAACCGGTCGCTTTCCCCCTCGCTCGCTCGCGTCATCTTCTCTCTCGCGCTCCCCCTGGCGACTGCGTCGCCTTGCTGCCGCCACGCTCGATTCCAACGAGCTCCGCCGGAGTCCGCTGCTGAGATGATGCTCAATCGATAGATCAAGTGACGGCGATTCCGCCTGTCCGCAAGATCTAACCGATTGCTTCCTGGACGCTCGCATCCCCTTCGCCTCTGAAGCTCGGGACCTTGGCCATGGCGACCTCGAGCTTGATCTTGAGCTGCTAGGCCTTGTCCACGGCGAGATCTGTGCTTGGTGAGCTGGGTGCTTCGTCGACGTGTCCTCGGCGACTTCCCCTGGCTTGATGCCATCGTGGCCGCGCGGGCACTGCCCCGCCATGCCACGGTGGTATCTCCTGGGCGTTGTGTAAGTGCTCCTCCTCCACTTCTACCCCTCTGTACTTCTCTGTAACCTCCTGGAGCTTGCTCCCCTCCTGGAGCTTGCTCCATGCCCTCCTGGAGCTTTGCTCCATGCCCTACTGGAGCTTTGCTCTGCGCTGGCCATGCCCACCTTGAGCTTGCACTGGCTAAGCTCACCTGGAGCTTGCACTAGCCATGCTCATCTAGAGCTTGTGCTGGCCCAGTTCCTCTACCTTCTGCTGCACTGGGGTTTCTCCCCAAGTTGCACTTGTGCTGTGCGATTAAGTTGGTTGTGATGTGTGTTCTTAAGCTCTATGATCTTGCTGTTAAGCTTGATCATGCTTGTTTAGCTGCTACTGTTAGTCTCAGTCATAGTTTCAGTTAACTCTGTTAACTAAAACTTGTTGATTCAGTTAACTGCATACTCTGGTGGTCTGTTACCGTTGAATTAATCAATTGATGTTGTTGCTTGATTAGTTAATATGTTGCTAGTGGCTAGTCTTGATCAGTTTGATCAAGTGCATGGATAACTATGTGTTTTAGTTATCTCTGAATGTGCTATTAATTGGCTAGTGATGTTAACAGTCTCACTGCACTTTCTTGCAGTGGTTCTGTTGTGCTGACTTAGTGATGCAACTATTCTGTTGAGCTTGGTTCTACCTAGCTATGATGCAATCTTTCATGCCTGCTGTTATGGCTCTTGCAGTAGCTTTTTGCTAACTGCTTCACTATGATGCCTCCTTGAGGTGTTCACAGTTACTATGGGTGTTAAGTTTGGTGCTCTTGAGAGTAGATCACTCCCTGTGGTGGTCTGCTGATGGCTTATTTGATTGAAAGTGTCCCTGTCCACTTTTCCCAGATGCTTAACTGAACTTGGTCAATTTTAATTGACAGAGCTGATGGTTTTCTAGGTTTTAGGCCTTAGTCTTGGTAGCTAGGCAACCCATGTGCCACTCCTGCCCTTGCTCTTACTCCTATGAGTATTTCCTTTGAGAAATTCCCAGATAAGATTATGTGTTAGGGAATAGGTGCTATGGATTGCCTTGTTTCCAAGGTCATGGCCTCCTGGACATCCAAATGATGACCAAAGCCTTTGTTTCATCAAGCTTTGCTTGATCTCTGTGTGGCTGTTCTCTGTGCAGTCTGCCTGGGAGAATAACTTGTGAGTTCTCTCCCCGCACTCATGTGTGCCGAGGTTTAACAATAACCTGCTGCTGAAGAGTAGCTTGTTCTTCTAGAATATTCTGATTTCCTGCTTCTTGTGGCAAGCTTGCTCCTCCTAGCTGCTTGATCTAGTTCCTAGTCAAACTATGTGACGATGTTGGTCTTTTGCTTTGCTAGATGGTTTATTTGATGATGTGCTGGGGTGTGAATCTTCCCTATTGCTCAACACATGAGCAGGGCAGATTGTGTGGTGGTGATTCAGTGGTGGTGGTGTGTTCTTGATGATGATGGTGTTCTTGGTGTTGCTATTGGTGGTGTGGTGGTGCTATTCTTGGTCGACTATGATCTTTAGCCAAGCCAGTTTCACCACTGTGATGCTTTTATACTTGGTCTTGTGACTTGGGTGTGTGACACCTGAGTGCATGCATACGGTGACTATGCTGCTGTGAGCTGCCTTGCCCTTCTCGGCTGGCTTGGGATATTTCTACCCGAGACTTTGGTGATAAGACCAAACTTCTGATGATTATCTACAGTGGATTGTTATTTCTGAATGCCACTTGGTAAATGCTACCTTGGCAAAACTTGCTATTTCTTTTATTTGGTTGCAGGTGACAAGATCAGAAAAGAAGAAAGGAAAGAAGGAAAGAAGACTTTTAGTTTTCTTTTTGAATTTAACTTGTAATCTTCCATTTCTCCTTTTTGTAATTATCTTGGATTCTTTCCAAGTTGTAATATTCTTCTATTTATGAATTATGTAAAGACAATGTAATGTGTGTTGATGATCAATAAAGTTTAAGTTTGCTCTAAACTTTATTGATGTTTAATTTCAATCTCTTTTTCTTTATTAATATTTATCCTTTCTAAATGTGCCTTTTTTAATACAAAGTTCAATCATTCAAATTCAAACTTGATTTATGTCTTAGTTCAAACTCCAAAGCTTTTAGCTAGGGTTTTAGTGGTTTAAGTCATCACTTCTCACAACAATGGATCAAAAGTGATCATGTCCAAATCTTTCACACTTCGAGAGTTCACCATTCCCCCTCGAAGAGAGATTCGATCACTCCTAGGTTTTAGAAACAAAAGCGCGAAAAAAATCCCGTAATTTCAGATGCAATGCACAAAAGCCCTTCTAATCTACCCCGGAGTTGTCCTACGTTCCGGGATGTTACAGACTTCCCCCCTTAATATAAACTTCATCCTGAAGTTTGGGGTAAGATGTACCTGAAGAAATCTAGATAGGCTGTTCTCAACTCCTCTTCCTTTTCCCAAGTAGCTTCTCTTTCCGGGTGATGTTTCCATTGTACTTTGCAATACTTGATGGCTCTATTACAGAGTTGCTTCCAATTCTCTACCAAAATCTTTGATGGATCTTCAACATAAGTCAAATTAGCTTGCAATTCAATATCATCGTAGGATATAGTTTCTTCCGGTGTCTTCAAACACTTTCGAAGTTGAGAAGCATGAAACACATTGTGAACTTTTGATAGTTCCTTTGGCAGTTCTAACTCAAAGGCTACTCCTCGGCTCTGACTCAGAATCTTGAACGGTCCAGTATATCTTGGGCTAACTTCCCCTTGACTCCAAAACGATGTACTCATTTCATGGGGCTAACCCTTAGATAAACCATGTCCCCAACCTGCGGTTCCCATATCCTCCTCTTGGAATCTGCATAGCTTTTCTGTCGACTTTGAGCAATCTTTAGTCAGTCTCGAATGACATCAATTGCATGTTGTTTCTCCTTGACGTAGTCTGGATGAAACTCCTTACTGGCTCCTAGTTCATACCAACAAATAGGTGATCGGCACTTCCTCCCGTAAAGTGCTTCAAATGGTGCCATTTGGATACTGCTTTGGTAACTATTGTTATAAGAGAACTCTGCCAGTGGTAAGTGTTCTTCCCATGATCCTCCGAAGTCTAAAGCACATGCTCGGAGCATATCCTCCAAAATCTGATTGGTCCTTTCAGTTTGACCTCCCGTCTGTGGGTGATAAGCAGTGCTAAAGTCCAGTTTGGATCCTAGAGCTTCATGTAATTGCGTCCAAAAAGCTGAAGTGAATACGGATCCTCGATCCGATACTATTGTCTTTGGTACTCCATGCTTGCTTACTATCTCTTGAACACATAGGTTTATTAACTTTTCTCCGGAATCTTTCTGATTGACAGCTAAGAAATGTGCACTTTTAGTCAGTCGGTCAACTATTACCCATATCATGTCCTTCTTCTTCGGTGTCAGTGGTAATCCTGTGATAAAGTCCATTCCAATCTCTTCCCACTTCCACTCGGGAATACTTAAAGGTTGCATAAGTCCAGCAGGACTCTGATGTTCCGCCTTCACTCTCTGACAGGTATGACATTCTGACATGAACTTAGCTATCTCCCACTTCATATTATTCCACCAGAACAGTTCATTAAGATCCATGTACATCTTGGTGCTCCCCAGGTGTATAGAATATGGTGTTTCGTGTGCCTCCCTAAGTATCAATTCCTTGATTTCCAGTATGTCCGGCACACATATTCGGTCATGAAACCAAAGTGAGTTGAAATCACCTAAACGGAATTCTGATGGTCTACCTTCCTCAATCCTGCGGATTTCTTTGGCAATAAATGCATCCTCATCTTGTCTTTGAATTATTGTGTACTTGAGATCGCTATGTCATTCTTCCATTACCTTCTCGGTAGCTAAACTACCTAAAGATTGTACTTCAAGACATTGAATCTCCAACCTCTCTAAATCCATAAGCAATTCCTTGGGAAGTGATGCTACCGAGTTGATGAAGTAAATAACCGGCCAGTTGGAAAACCCCAAGAGAAGGTTTGATGAATATAGCAGCAAGTTTTCCCTCAGTTACGAAACCAAGGTATGTCGATCAGGAGAAGAGCAGACAATATGACTGAAGGTGATGCGGACTGGCTTAGCGACAGCTTCGGACAATTTATATATGGCGCCTCGTCCAAGCTTTGCTTTGCTAGCTGCAACGTGGAACCTGCACACAAACAACCAAGTACTTTGTTCCCAACTTGCGATGAGGTTGTCAATCTCACCGGTTTACTTGAAACAAAGGTTATGAGCGTATCGAGTGGAAAACAGTAGAAGTATGCGAGTAAAGTAAACATGTGATAGCAATATGATGGAATTAGGACCGGGGTCCAGAGTTCACTAGTGGTGTCTCTCCATAAGATAAATAACATATGCTGGGTAAACAAATTACAGTTGGGCAATTGATAGAATAAAGATAAAGGTGATATGTCAAGAAGATCACTATGCGATTTACTCTGGGCATTACAACAAAATACATAGACCGCCATCCAACTGCATCTATGACTAATAATCCACTTGTGGCGAATCAATCCGAGAACTCCACAAGTATTAAGTTGCGAACAACAGATAATTGCATTAAGCAAAGTGTGTAATGTAAACAAAGCATATGCCCTTGAGCATATGAATGTTGTTTTCTCCGTAGTAGCAACAGCACATCTACAACCTTAGAGGTTTCTATCACTCCCCCAGGTTAAATAGAGGCATGAACCCACTATCGAGCATAAATACCCCCTCTTGGAGTCACTAGCAACTACTCGGCCAAGATAGCTACTAACAACAGAGATCATGCAAGATCATAAACAACATAGAGATAACAAAAGATATATTTCAGTATAGCAACTCAATCATAACACCAATATTCATCGGATCCCAACAAACCAAACATGTAGAATTACATAACGGTGATCTCAATCATGTAGGGCAGCTCATGAGATCTAAACATGAAGCACATGGTGGAGGAGACAACATCTAGCTACTGCTATGGACCCATAGTCCAAGGTAGACTACTCACTCATCGCTCCGGAGGCAAGCATGGCAATGAAGAAGACCTCCGATGGCGATTCCCCTCTCCGGCAGGGTGCCGAGAAGAGCTTCTGGACCCTCCCGATCTTCGGGTCGGCGGCGGCGGATCATGATGTGTTCTGGAAAATTGATCGGGTCTTAGGTTTTTTCCGTCGGGGGGTCTTTATAGGCGAAGGGGCATCGTCAGGAGTGGACCGAGGCGGTCTCACACGTAGGGGGCGCGGCCAGGTCCTGGGCCGCGCCACCCTGGTGTGTGGCCACCTCGTGGCCCCACTCCGTCTCCTCTTCGGATCTCTAGAAGGTTCCGAGAAAAATAAGACTTCAGGAACTTGTTTCGTCCAATTCCGAGAATATTTCCTGTGTATCACTTCTGAAACACAAAAATAGCAGAAAACAGGGAACTGGCACTGTGGCGACTTGTTAATAGGTTAGTTCCAGAAAATGCATAAAAGTGCCACGAAGTGTAACGAAACAGTAGGCAAATGGTGTAAAAACAAGCATGGAGCATCAAAAATTATAGATACGTTGGAGACGTATCAAGCATCCCCAAGCTTAACTCCTGCTCGTCCTCGAGTAGGTAAGTAATAACAAAAGAATAATTTTTGAGGTGACATGCACCTACACAATCTTGATCATATATGTAAGCATTTGTGAGCTGGGATCATAAGAACTTAAAACATGGGCATGAAAGATATAATCTTGACAATAAGAACTTAGCAACCATGTTGTAAACATGAAAATGAACACAAACAAAAGATCATGAAAATAAAACAATGAAAGTCAAACGTGTGTTCAAATCATAAGGAAAAACATACAAATGGTTTTCAGCTTGTCCTTCATGGAGAGCAAAACATAAATGCATAGGACACTTTCAAGTTTAAGAGGGCGATTAGATACAAATAATTTGAGAACAAGTGAAACCAACAATATGAATCAATCAATGAAAACTTTGGGACAATGCACATTATACTAAGAATGACAACCTTGCTCTCTTATGGTGCATAAAGATAGAAGGTGGTGACTCAACAAAAAAGTAAAAGAAAGGCCCTTCGCAGAGGGAAGCAGTGATTGCAAGTTTTATAGACCTTCAAAAATTATGTTACTTATTGGCTTTGAGCTCTCATTGCCCCCATCATAAGCATCTTGAATGGTTAAAGTTAATGCGAGAACAATTATGATGCATATGCTTGACAAATCATAAGTCGAAAACCTCGTGTCTCGTGAATACGAGTACCCAAACCTCATGCTACTCAACTTAGAGTCCCAAGCAAGGCTCTTGTCATTGTAAGTATATATGTATCATCGAGAACCGCCAATGGGGTACCTCCGTGCCCGATGACATGGAACAAGCCCACATCAAAATGATAGGACAAGCAGACAATGAACACCTCGACATCTCTTTTATTTGCCATTTGTTTAGCTTTTTATTGTGAGATGCATCGTCGAATGTCCACCATGGGTATGCTGCAAATTTCCACCATGAATTATGCATGGCCTAGATTGGCGGCCCAGGCATTTCCCTAACACATATACAAACTCCATGATCCCCACAAGATTCCCAATTCATTTCACACCGCGGGCATCCATAAACAAAAGATCACGATATCAACTCAAATAAGAAGTGCAATGTTAAAAGCTTGCCCCATGACAGCATGGATGGGCTAGAATACAACTTACAACTTGCAAGCATAACAACTGAACATAAGAGACCACAATGTCAAATTTTTAAGAACAGGAAAAAGTAAAGTGTGCCTTCCGGTTCGTGAGAGCTTTACTGACCAATTTTCGCATAACACTGGTAAGAGTTTAATTTGAAGAGAAAATAAAAGCAAGTCAAATTTACTTGGAATAGCAAATTGCTAGTAGGTATGTATGGTGGACACTTTGTAAAACTTTGGCTTTTAGGAGTTGCATGCACGAGTAGAGCTCATACTTAGTACAAGGCGAGGGCTAGCAAAAGACTAGGAGCGACCAACTAGGAGAGCAATAATGGCCATAATCATGCAAAGCGACAAAGCGACATTAAAAGAAGCATAAGATGGCATCAAAAGTCAAAAACTAAATGATCATAGAGGCTATTGGTGACTTTGTAAGAGTCTAACATGTGTGAGCATGTGCCAAGTCAGCCCAAATAAAGCATCAAGGAGAAAACCAAAATAATGCTTCCCAATAATTAAAACAACGCATGATTTTTTCAAAGGCTCATTAAGCAATCTCAGTTATTTGAGACAAGTCATGCTATAGAAAAACCACTAAGCATACTATCAAAAAGATATCAAGCACGACATGAAAAAGCCTAAACCGCAGTCTACACAAGCTCCTTCTTGTACCACTTTTTTGCACAAAGCTTTTTCTCTTTTCCAACACCATTTGAAATTTTTTAAGACACCTCTTTTGATGAAAACCAATAAATATCAGAGGCAAAAATACACCTTGATGAAGAGATATGACAAGGTCTGAACACAAATCAAGGCGAAAACAAAAACCAAAAGCAGTAGCGGAAAAAGAAGAACACTCGGTGAAATTGTAAGAATGAAAAATGGAGTGTTCTTGGCAAATGAAAACGAGTACATCTCCTCCAAAGGAAATTTGTTGGAGTCCAACCATTTATTGCAGCAAAAAAACTAAACTAATAACGAAAACTAAAACAACTGACGCTCCAAGAAAAATACATAGTGCATGAAGCAATAAAAATATAGTGTCTTGAAAGGTGACCTATTTTTGCCGATGAAGAAGGGGTGCCTCGGGGGCATCCCCAAGCTTTGACGCTTGTACTTCTTGGATATTTCTTGGGGTGATGCATGGGCATCCCCAAGCTTGAGCTTTTGTCCATTCTTCAACTCATCTCATCATTCTCCAATCCCTACACTTGAAAACTTCCTTCATACAAAACTAAACACAAATCTATTAGCAACATTAGTGTAAGCATATCATATAATCAACCTCTTTTTGCTTCAGATTTCAACCCAAAACCACCACATATAAAGAATATACTACTGTAGCAACTTCCCCAAAAGTTTCATGATCAAAAGAACTAAAAAAGAAAGTGATAAAGCGGCAAAAACAAATATTGGCAGAAATCTGTCAAAACAGAACAGCTGACAAATGTCAAATTTTTGAGGGGTTTTATTTTGCTCAAATCAAAAAGTGTTCAACCAACGAAAGTTTGGATATAACCTGGGGCATATGAACAAGAAATCGTAGGTCCAAAAGATATACAGAGAATTTATACGAATTTTTATGGTGCAGCACCGAAAACAGTTTTAGGACAACAACATCCCCAAATCTTTACCTCACTCGAATTAGAGGCTTCTCTTGGCACAACAATAAAATAAAAAGGATAAGGAGCGGTCATTATAGTAGTAATGACTTCCAAGACTCAAATAAAAGAAAAAGTACTGAAAATAAAACATTGGGTTATCTCCCAGGAGTGCTTTTCTTTAACGCCTTTGAGCTAGGCGCAGAAAATTGCGAATCAAGTAACATCAAGTGATGAAGCATCAAGCTCATAATATGCTCTAAGAATAGAGTCAAAAAGTAATTTCTTTCTTTTCCTAGGGAAGTGTTCCATACCTTTCTTTAGTGGGAATTGATATTTTATAGTGCCTCCCCTCATATCAATGATGGCACCTACAGTTCGAAGAAAGGGTCTTCCCAAAATAATAGGACATGAAGCATGGCATTCAATGTCCATAACGAGAAAATCAATGGGAACAAGGTTATTGTTAACCACAATAAGAACATAATTAATCCTTCCCAAAGGTTTCTTCTTAGCAACATCAGCAATAGGAACATCATAATAACATTTTTCAAGAGGTGGTAAATCAAGCATGTCATAAATTTTTCTAGGCATGATAGAAATACTAGCACCTAGATCACATAAAGCATGGCAATTAAAACCATTAACATGCATATCAATGATGGGTTCCCAACCATCTTCTAACTTCTTGGGGACAGAAGCTTTTTGCTGCAACTTTTCATCCCTAATTTTCATGAGAGCACTGGTAATATGCTTGGTAAAAGCAATATTTAAGGAACTAGCATTGGGAGTCAAAGCAAGCTTTTGCAAGAACAAAATAACTTCAGATATATTGCAGCCATCAACATCAAAATCATTAAAGGAAATAGAGCTATCATCTCCTACACTCCGAAAAATTTCAGCACTCTTTTGAGAAAAAGTTTTGGCAGTTTTAGGCTTTTTAACACAAGGAGTGGGAGTTTTCTCTACACCAATCAAAGTAAGAGGATTGCTAGCATTAGGAGCAACATCATTAGAGGTAGTAATAGTACAAACTTTCAAATTCCTAGCAATCTCATCCTCTCTTTCCCATCTAGCATGCAATTCTGCTAACAATCTAAGATTTTCATCAATTCCAACTTGGATAGCATTAGCAGTAGCAAAAACATTGTTCTCTTTCACATCATTAGGCAACACTTTTAATTTCAGAAGTTCAACATCATGAGCAAGGCTATCAACTTTAGAACCAAGAATATCAATTTTGCCTAACTTTTCCTCAACAGACTTGTTAAAAGCAGATTATTTTACCATGAAGTCTTTGAGCATGACTTCAAGTTCAGAGGGCGCGGCCCTAGTGTTGTTGTAGGAATTACCATAAAAATTACCATTGGTAGAAGGATACGGTCCATAATTGTTACTAGCAAAATTGTTCCTATAAGCATTGTTGTTAAAATTATTATTTCTAATGAAGTTCACATCAACATGCTCTTCTTGAGCAACCAAAGAGGCTAAAGGAACATTATTAGGACCAACATGAGTTCTATCATTAACAAGCATAGCCATAATGGTATCAATCTTATCACTCAAGGAAGAGGTTTCCTCAACAGAATTTACCTTCTTACCTTGTGGAGCTCTCTCGGTGTGCCATTCGGAATAATTTACCATCATGTTGTCGAGTAGCTTTGTTGCGGCGCCCAAGGTAAGGGACATAAAAGTGCCTCCAGCAGCTGAATCAAGTAGATTCCTCGAAGAAAAATTCAGTCCTGCATAAAAAGTTTGGACAATCATCCAAGTAGTCAGTCCATGAGTGGGGCAATTCTTTATCATAGATTTCATTCTTTCCTAAGCTTGAGCAACATGTTCATTATCAAACTGAGTAAACTTCATAATATTGCTACGCAGAGATTTAATCTTAGCAGGAGGATAGTATCTACCAATAAAAGCATCCTTGCACTTAGCCCATGAATCAATACTATTCTTAGTCAAAGACAGCAACCAATCTTTAGCTTTTCCTCTCAAAGAAAAAGGAAACAACTTGAGCATAAAATTGTTGAGATGAGCTGCAGCATCTTCAGTACTAGCACCAGAAAATTGCTCTTTCATAACAAGGTTCAACAAAGCAGGCTTAATCTCAAAAAAATTTGCAGCAGGAGTAGGTGGTGCAATAGGAGTGTAGATAAAATCACTATTGTTCGTGCTAGTAAAGTCACACAACTTGGTGTTTTCAGGATTAGCCATTTCAGCAAAACTAAGAGTAGACAAGTAAAAACAACTACCAAGGATTCTAATTTTTTTGGGTTTTTGATATAAAACGATGCAAGTAAAATTAAAGTAAAGAAAAACTTAAAACAAAGTAAAGGATGTGCGTGCGAAAAACTCCCCTTGCAGAGGTCTTCCACTCTTCCCCGGCAACGGCGCCAGAAAGAGCTTGATGCTACCGAGTTGATGAAGTAAATAACCGGCCAGTTGGAAAACCCCAAGAGAAGGTTTGATGAATATAGCAGCAAGTTTTCCGTTAGTTAAGAAACCAAGGTATGTCAATCAGGAGAAGAGCAGACAATACGACTGAAGGTGATGCGGACTGGCTTAGCGACAGCTTCAGACAATTTATATATGGCGCCTCGTCCAAGCTTTGCTTTGCTAGCTGCAATGTGGAACCTGCACACACACAACCAAGTACTTTGTTCCCAACTTGTGATGAGGTTGTCAATCTCACCGGTTTGCTTGAAACAAAGGTTATGAGCATATCGAGTGGAAAACAGTAGAAGTATTTAAGTAAAGTAAACAGTGCAAGTAAAGTAAACAGGTGATAGCAATATGACGTAATTAGGACCGGGGTCCACAGTTCACTAGTGGTGTCTCTCCATAAGATAAATAACACATGCTGGGTAAACAAATTACAGTTGGACAATTGATAGAATAAAGATAAAGGTGATATGTCAAGAAGATCACTATGCGATTTACTCTGGGCATTACAACAAAATACATAGACCGCCATCCAACTGCATCTATGACTAATAATCCACTTGTGGCGAATCAATCCGAGAACTCCACAAGTATTAAGTTGTGAACAACAGATAATTGCATTAAGCCAAGTGTGTAATGTAAACAAAGCATATGCCCTTGAGCATATGAATGTTGTTTTCTCCCTAGTAGCAACAGCACATCTACAACCTTAGAGGTTTTTGTCACTCCCCCAGGTTAAATAGAGGCATGAACCCACTATCGAGCATAAATACCCCCTCTTGGAGTCACTAGCAACTACTTGGCCAAGATAGCTACTAACAACGGAGAGCATGCAAGATCATAAACAACATAGAGATAACAAAAGATATATTTCTGTATAGCAACTCAATCATAACACCAATATTCATCGGATCCCAACAAACCAAACATGTAGAATTACATAACGGTGATCTCAATCATGTAGGCCAGCTCATGAGATCTAAAAATGAAGCACATGGTGGAGGAGACAACCATCTAGCTACTGCTATGGACCCATAGTCCAAGGTAGACTACTCACTCATCGCTCCGGAGGCAAGCATGGCGATGAAGAAGACCTCCGGTGGCGATTCCCCTCTCTGGCAGGGTGCCGGGAAGAGCTTCTGGACCCTCCCGATCTTCGGGTCGACGGCGGCGACGGATCGCGATGTGTTCTAGAAAATTGATCGGGTCTTAGGTTTTTCCGTCGGGGGGTCTTTATAGGCGAAGGGGCATCGTCAGGAGTGGACCGAGGCGGTCTCACATGTAGGGGGCGCGGCCAGAGCCTAGGCCGCGCCGCCCTGGTGTGTGGCCACCTCGTGGCCTCACTCCGTCTCCTCTTCGGATCTCTGGAAGGTTCCGGGAAAAATAAGACTTCAGGAACTTGTTTCGTCCAATTCCGAGAATATTTCCTGTGTATCACTTTTGAAACACAAAAACAGCAGAAAACAGGGAACTTGCACTGTGGTGACTTGTTAATAGGTTAGTTCCGGAAAATGCATAAAAGTGCCCCGAAGTGTAACGAAATAGTAGGCAAATGGTGTAAAAACAAGCATGGAGCATCAAAAATTATAGATACATTGGAGACGTATCAGGAAGTTCTCGGTTCATCGGTTGAGTGTCTGTACTCTTTCTACTCAAAGCGTCGGCTACCACATTAGCCTTCCCCGGTGTATAGTTGATGGTCAAATCATAATCCTTAATCAATTATAACCATCTTCGTTGCCTCATGTTCAATTCCTTCTGAGTGAAGAAGTATTTGAGACTTTTGTGATCTGTATAGAGTTCACACTTAGCTCCATAAAGAAAATGCCTCCATCCTTTTAGTGCAAACACTACGGCTGCTAGTTCTAGATTGTGTGTTGGGTAATTAACTTCATGTGGTCGTAATTGCCTCGACCCATACGCTATCACCTTTCTATCTTGCATCAAAACACATCCAAGTCCGTTCTTGGATGCATCACAATAGACGGTATAGTCCTTGCCAGTTTCTAGTACGGCTAACACAGGTGCTGTGGTTAGCTTGTCCTTGAGTGTTTGAAAACTTGCCTCACATTCATCCGACCAAACAAACGGTGTATTCTTCCAGAGTAACTTGGTCATTGGTCCTGCAATCTTAGAGAATCCTTCTATAAACCTTCGGTAATATCCTGCCATTTCTAAAAATCCCCTGATCTGTTTGACATTCTTCGGTGACTCCCATTCCAAAACAGATGCTACCTTGCCTGGATTTACTGCTATACCTTCTTTACTGATCACATGTCCAAGGAACTCTACTTGGTCTAGCCAGAATTCACACTTACTGAACTTGGCATACAACTGATGTTCTCGTAGAATTTTTAAAGCAACCCTCAAATGCTTGGCATGTTCCTCCTTGTCCTTGGAGTAGATCAAAATATCATCTATGAATACTATCACAAATTTTTCCAAATATAGCATAAAGATCTTGTTCATGAGGTTCATGAAGATTGCTGGTGCATTTGTCAATCCAAAAGGTACAACTAAGTACTCATGGTGTCCGTACCTTGACACAAAAGCTGTCTTTGGAACGTCCTCCTTCTTGATCTTAATCTGGTGATACCCTGATCGAAGATCTATCTTTGAAAATACTCCAGCTCCCCTAACTTGATCAAATAAGTCTTGTATTCTTGGCAAAGGGTATTTGTTCTTGATTGTGACATTGTTGAGGTTTCTGTAGTCTCCGCACATCCTACGTCCTCCGTCCCGCTTATCAACAAAGATTACTGGTGTTCCCCAGGGTGAAATACTTTCTTGAATGAAACCTTTTTGCTCTAGCTCGTCCAACTGTTCCTTCAATTCAACTAACTCCTTGGGTCCCATCTTATATGGTGCCTGAGCTATCGGTGCTGTGCCTGGGATTAAGTCAATGGTAAACTCAATTTCTCTATCTGGTGGCATTCCTGGTAGTTCCTGTGGAAACACGTCTTGGAATTCATTAACCACTAGAATATCCTCAAGTCTGGATTCCTTTAGAGCATTGAGCTGTAGTTGAACTTCAACATGTGCATGTCAATCACCTTGATACACTATCCTTCCCCCTCCTGGGCTCCTAAGTGACACAGTTTTCTCTCTGCAATCAATCTGAGCTCCATTCTCTTCCAACCAATCCATTCCAAGGATTACAGCCATATCCTTCATAGGGATAAGAAAAAGATCGGCTAGGTAAACACAATCACGGATCATAATGACCTGCTCTTGCCTGAGGTGAGTGACTAAGATCTTTCCCCCCGCAGATAAAACAGTAATGGGGTATTCTAGCTTATTGCACGGAATCACACAAAGATCAACAAACTCTTGCGAAATGAATGAGGTAGTAGCACCAGTATCAAAAAGTACTTTGCTAGGATGAGATAGGATCTGAAGCGTACCTATCACGGTCTTGTCGGACTAATTCACTTCCTCAAGATTAGTGCAATTCAACTTCCCATAAGTTGGCCTCTTACTTTTACCGCCTCCAAAACCTCCACCCCGGTGTGATCCTCCTCCTGTACCTCGACCTCCAGTCTGGCCCCTTTCAGGACAATCTTTTATCATATGTCCACCCTTCTTGCATCAAAAATAGATGATTCTGGGTTGATGACAATTCCTCTCTATATGCCCTCGCGCACCACAACCACGGCAAATGATATCATTGTTCACACTTGTAGTGCCACGAGGTGTAACATTTCCTCCGGACCTGTACTTGGGTTTGAACTTGATATTAGGAGTTGACTTGGCATCTGGATACCTCCTGGGTTCAATCCTGGCCTTCTTCCTCCTATCTTCTTGGACTTGCTTGTAATCATCTTCCATGGTGATGGCTGCATCGACAAGCTCTTGAAAGTCTGCTGCCTTTAACATCCTCAATTGTATCCTTGCACCTGGGTGCAGTCCTCTCATGAATGGTTTCTTCCGCTTCTCATCAGTATTCACGTCCTCCAAAGCATAACGATATAGAAGAGAGAATTCCCTGACATACTTCTTAGTAGGCTTGTTATTCTGCATGAGATTCTCAAATTACCTTCTCTTCAATTCCATGATACTCTCTGGTACATTTGCTTCCCTGAACTTCTTCTTGAATTCCTCCCAGGTGAATACCCTTCCTGGAGGATGTATAGCCACAATATTGTCCCACCATGCTGCTGCGGGTCCACATAACAGATGTGCGGCATACCTAAGCTTCTCACTGTCATTGCAACTTACTGTGTTAAGCTTCCTCTCGGTGTCCAACAACCAGTCTTCCGCGTCCATTGGCTCCGGTGCTGATGCAAAAGGAAGTGGTCTTGTATTTAGGAAATCTGCCAATGAGACTCCATGTACTCCATCATTTCTAACTTCACGACTACGATCCATCACATCCTGCACCATCTTTATCTGACACTCAATAAGCAGTCGCTGCCTCTCATCTGCAGTCCTTATGTACTGAGCAAAATCCTGCTGTGTAAGGAATGGTGGTGGTGGTGGTAATGGCTCCCTTGCTGCTGCATCAGCTGCCTTCTTAGCCTTGGCTTTAGTCTCCATCCTCTGTTATTCAGATTCTTCACCGACTACCATCGCCATTCTATCCCCCTAACCCTGTTACATTAAGCGAAACTCATAGTTACACCATGCTCATGTTTTCTGAGCTCAACTTTATGCACAGTGTTAGTCACACAATAAAAATCCAAATAAAACATTGCCAAATCACACCAAACATATACCATGTATATACATGGGAAAAAGAACATAGTGTTACATAACCTATCATCCTGTGAGTAACTACACTCACTTATTCAAACTGCGAGAGCAAATACTACATATTACACATATGGTACATATGTCACAAAACATGTCGCCTCCATCTCGGTGGTGGTCCTCTACGGGTAGTCGCACTCCCGATACATCCCCGGTGTCCAACCGGTAGCTCTTGATGCCCTCCTCAGTGAAGCAGGGGCATAAGATGACTCCACCGGGAAAAAGTCATAATCGGGTGTAGTACCTAAGTTGAAGTCAGTCATCCCCAGATAACTGCTCAACGATGGGTAAACAACATCAGTAGTACCCCTCTCCACCTTAGGTCTAGAGCATTCTCCATGCTCCATGTGAGTAGGTAACTCCTCCTCCGCATCCGACTCTATTTCTATAGGCTTCCCCGCCATGTCTCCAGTGCGGTGAACAACCCTAATCTGACTCGTGACCTCATGCTCCGAATCACATGGAATCGGATCTCCGGCCATTCCCATATACTCCCCAAAACACCAACCCATGGAGTTTCCCACTAGACTATCATTATGAGGTATTCCCCATGACTCCAAACCTGCCTCGTATCCGGCTCCAGTCGAGCCGTGTGCAAAGTGTGCTAGTGGCATCTCCGGTTCGGCCTCGGGCTCGAACTCCCACTCCTCGGGGTCGTCTTCCTCATCCAGGTTAATAAAATCTCCAGTCGAAAAGGCTGGAGTTTGTGCCCTCGGTGGTCCAGAAGCCTCCCCCGTACACCACGGAGTAGGTGTCGACTCAGTGATCTCATCCACTAGACTCTGTATCTCTCCCACTAGTGCTCCATGCACGTGGTAGAATATGCTAAGCAGATGCTTACACCTGTCCATGTGCTCTGCTGCGGCATGTGGGTGTCTCTTCGCAAACTTGTAACTATCCCGACAAGGATCTTCTCCTTCCTCGTCGTGTGGGATGTGCGTGAACTTAGTACCTAATAACTTCTCCGTTTTGTGTTCACGAATATCAGTTATGGCTCTCATCACTGCTATCTTGTAAGCTACACTAACTGTGCGTGCCTCTCCAGCTGGCATGATCACGCTCATGCCCAACTTGGTAGGAAGCATGATCCCTACCTTATACTTCTGAAAGACCTTTCCCTCATAGTATGCATACTTCTTGACTGGAATACGGGTTTCACACCCGCACTCTAGCAAGATGCCTCGTAAAATATCAGATAAGTTCCCATCATAGACGTCCAGAGTCACGTCCCTAACTTGCACGGTGCTTGACGGCCTTGTGCATGCCATCCTGGCAGTATAAAAGATAAAAATTAGTACATGATGCATCATAATAGTAACAATAAAGAATTGTAACACTAAAAAGTATGACCTTGTTATTCTCAAGTGAATAACGTCACAACAATTTTAGAGAACTCTTTACTATTCCTATTTGACTCCTACAGGTCGTTCCCATTAACTAGGCGTCCAACCTATGGTCAAAGCTTTTGCTCTGATACCAACTGTGGTGACCCAGCATACCACTGCATGTTGTAGTATACAAGTCGTTGACATAACACTCGTGAAGTACCAATTCACAAATATTACATCCCTCAGAGTGGTACAACAGAAACATAGCGGTCTTTATTCAAGCACTGAATATTACAAGCCATAATGTTACAAAGGACTCCAGTTCCTCCTCGGTCCAAAGAGGAACACTAGGTGGTTCTAAGTTGATACAACAAACCTTAGCTACAACTAAAAGTAGTAAACTAAACATGATGTCTAACTCTAGTCGCTTTATTCTAGGTGTCTGATGTGACCAAAGTTTCTATCCTACGGTTCTAAGTGTCGGCCTCCTCCTCGATTCCTTCGTCGGGACCATAGGAGATGGTGTAATCGATGCCTTCGACTCCTCCTGATAGATCCGGTTCTTCGTAGTAGACCTCCTCATAGTCCTCCGGGCTTCCTTCGGTTTCTTCAAACTGGCCCTCCGAGTCTAAGCAAGGGTTAAAAGGGAGTGGGGTGAGTAACGAGCGTTACCCAACAAGTTCATTTAATATCATAGAGGTGTTTGATGCACTAGCTACGACCATAGACTAGAAAGTCTTAGGCCAAATGCAGTTTTTGTAAGCATTTCTTCAAAGATTGATTTTATTCAAAGAACTATGTCCGTCAGCCTTCACAGGTTGATTAGAACTTCGATGGGCTCCTTTCCTGCCGTGTTCATAGCTCCTTCCCGGAACAGGGAGTATCTTGATACTTTTTGTACACTCTGCAGAGGTGGTCACTTGTACCCATAGGAGATCAACACTTTGCTGCACAATCGGGCGTACTTTCCCGTCCATACTTCCTTGGTATGGGGCCCAGCCGTTGATCCGAGCCAATCACTGTTCCTTCCCGCAACCGTGCATACCCACCCTTTTGCGGCTCAAACTTTGGTTCGCTACCCTCGCCGGTCTACTCTTTGGTAGTTGCCGACCTCGGCATACTTGCCTTTCCTAGACAATGAGTTACCCCCACCAGTTTTGGTTACGATCTTTGGGTAACACCAGCCTCGGCACTCTACCCTCATCGTTGCCGCAATCCATCATAGACCGCCAGAATCGTGAATTCATTAGGGGGAATCCACCCATCCCGAAGCTCCGTGCAGGGAGACAACTGCTCCGAAACGGCGCATCCATTGATATGCATGAGGGAAAACATACAGCTGACTCTCCCGTCCCATTCCAGACCCTATGGTTGACCGTATTTTACGGCACAAGAATCACTGGCGACATTGGTTATTAGTCCTAGGTGAACATTCCCGATACAGTGGGACCTCCACCATACTCTTACCATGGTCCCGCTACCCACCTTCCTAGGTCGACAACCATTATGATTGCAAACCACTAAGCATATTCATTCAAGAAAAGCAGAACCTTTGCTTTTTAATGCAATCAATATAATAATACCACCGGTATATTTGCAAGTACTTTGTTAAAGATAAACAAGAGATATGAGCAAGAGTGAACTTGCCTGCAAACTGCAAGGTAGTGCAGTTGGATTTGTTGAAGTGACCCGGGACCTCGGGTTCTGGAAAACAGCATCATTGTCCGATAAGGGCAATGGTTAAAGATTCAAATAATGCATGCTCCTTTAAAGTGTGTGTATTCACTTTAAACCCCCCCAGAAGTGTTTTATTCTTATCCTAGGGTTTATATACTCCTTTTATGATTTTAAAGAGTATATGTTATCAATTGCTTCATTCAAGAATATTCTTTAATACCCTAGAATGGAGTTCAACCTTGATAATGAGTTCTATTCTAATTAGGTTTTTCTTTGAAGTCTCAAAACTAGAGGAAGAACCATTTTAAGTTCTTTTTCCTATTTTTTTCTTGAGGTGATTTATTAAAAGTGTATATACCCTAATTATGATTTTATTAGAGTATATATTAGGTGAAATTCATTGAAGAATACTAAAGATAAATTCTTGAATGAATTACTTGGTTTGATTTCAAGAATGTTATTTCCTCTTTTACTTTTGTATTTAAATCATTTCTAGAGGTTTTTCTATTAAAAGAAAAGGTCATAAGGCAATTATGAATAAACCTTCTTTTACTCATAATATCAATATTTAAGTGATTTAAAAGGTCAAAATCAATTAAAGTTATTTTTGCAGAAATCCAATTTATTTTTCTGCTTTTAATTGGGTGTTGAAAAGCTTTTTCTAGAAAAAACCTTTTTTTTAATTCAATTTCTGCTTTTAAAATTTTGATTAAAACCTCTCCCTCTCACCTCTCTCTCTGCCAGCCCTGGCCCACCTATCGGCACCAGCCCCACCTATCGGCGCCAGCCTTCTGGTCGAACCCGACCAGCGGCTCGATCCGCCCGACCGGTCGCTTTCCCCCTTGCTCGCTCGCGTCATCTTCTCTCTCGCGCTCCCCCTGGCAACTGCGTCGCCTCGCCGCCACCGCGCTCGATTCCGGCGAGCTCCGTCGGAGTCCGCTGCTGAGATGAAGCTCAATTGATGGATCAAGCAACGGCGATTCCGCCTGTCCGCGAGATCTAACTGATTGCTTCCTGGATGCTCGCATCTCCTTCGCCTCCGAAGCTCGGGACCTTGGCCATGGCGACCTCGAGCTTGATCTCGAGCTGCTAGGCCTTGTCCACGGTGAGATCTATGCTTAGTGAGCTGGGTGCTTCATCGATGTGTCGTCGGCGACTTCCCCTGGCTTGATGCCGTCGTGGCCGCGCAGGCACTGCCCCGCCATGCCACGGTGGTATCTCCTGGGCATTGTGTAAGTGCTCCTCCTCCACTTCTACCCCTCTGTACTTCTCTGTAACCTCCTGGAGCTTGCTCTATGCCCTCCTGGAGCTTTGCTCCATGCCCTACTGGAGCTTTGCTCTGCGCTGGCCATGCCCACCATGAGCTTGCACTGGCTAAGCTCACCTGGAGCTTGCACTGGCCATGCTCATCTGAAGCTTGTGCTGGCCCAGTTCCTCTACCTACTGCTGCACTAGGGTTTCTCCCCAAGTTGCACTTGTGTTGTGCGATTAAGTTGGCTGTGATGTGTGTTCTTAAGCTCTATGATCTTGCTGTTAAGCTTGATCATGCTTGTTTAGCTGCTACTGTTAGTCTCAGTCATAGTTTTAGTTAACTCTGTTAACTGAAACTTGTTGATTCAGTTAACTGCATACTCTGGTGGTCTGTTACTGTTGAATTAATCAATTGCTGCTGTTGCTTGATTAGTTAATATGTTGCTAGTGGCTAGTCTTGATCAGTTTGATCAAGTGCATGGATAACTATGTGTTTTAGTTATCTTTGAATGTGCTGTTAATTGGCTAGTGATGTTAACAGTCTCACTGCACTTTCTTGCAGTGGTTCTGTTGTGCTGACTTAGTGATGCAACTATTCTGTTGAGCTTGGTTCTACCTAGCTATGATGCAATCTTTCATGCCTGCTGTTATGGCTCTTGCAGTAGCTTTTGGCTAACTGCTTCACTATGATGCCTCCTTGAGGTGTTCACAGTTACTTTGGGTGTTAAGTTTGGTGCTCTTGAGAGTAGATCACTCCCTGTGGTGGTCTGCTGATGGCTTATTTGATTGAAAGTGTCCCTGTCCACTTTTCCCAGATGCTTAACTGAACTTGGTCAATTTTAATTGACAGAGCTGATGGTTTTCTAGGTTTTAGGCCTTAGTCTTGGTAGCTAGGCAACCCATGTGCCACTCCTGGCCTTGCTCTTACTCCTGTGAGTATTTCCTTTGAGAAATTCCCAGATAAGATTATGTGTTAGGGAGTAGGTGCTGTGGATGGCCTTGTTTCCAAGGTCATGGCCTCCTGGACATCCAAATGATGACCAAAGCCTTTGTTTCATCAAGCTTTGCTTGATCTCTATGTGGCTGTGCTCTGTGCAGTCTGCCTGGGAGAATAACTTGTGAGTTCTCTCCCAGCACTCATGTGTGCTGAGGTTTAACAATAACCTGCTGCTGAAGAGTAGCTTGTTCTTCTGGAATATTCTGATTTCCTGCTTCTTGTGGCAAGCCTGCTCCTCCTATCTACTTGACCTAGAACAGCACCACCACACCACCAATAGCAGCACCAAGAACACCATCATCATCAAGAATACACCACCACCACACAATCAGTCCTGCTCATGTGTTGAGCAACAGGGAAGATTCACTCCCCAGAATATCATCAAATAAACCATCTAGCAAAGCCAAAGACCAACATGATCACATAGTTCGACTAGGAACTTGGTCGACTATGATCTTTAGCCAAGCCAGTTTCACCATTGTGATGCTTTTATACTTGGTCTTCTGACTTGGGTGTGTGACACCTGAGTGCATGCATACGGTGACTATGCTGCTATGAGCTGCCTTGCCCATCTCGGCTGGCTTGGGATATTTCTACCCGAGACTTTGGTGATAAGACCAAACTTCTGATGATTATCTACAGTGGATTGTTATTTCTGAATGCCACTTGGTAAATGCTACCTTGGCAAAACTTGCTATTTCTTTTATTTGGTTGCAGGTGACAATATCAGAAAAGAAGAAAGGAAAGAGGACTTTTAGTTTTCTTTTTGAATTTAACTTGAAATCTTCAATTTCTCCTTTTTGTAATTATCTTGGATTCTTTCTAAGTTGTAATATTCTTCTATTCATGAATTATGTAAAGACAAGGTAATGTGTGTTGATGATCAATAAAGATTAAGTTTGCTCTAAACTTTATTGATGTTTAATTTCAATCTCTTTTTCTTTATTAATATTTATCCTTTCTAAATGTGCCTTTTTTAATTCAAAGTTCAATCATTCAAATTCAAACTTGATTTATGTCTTAGTTCAAACTCCAAAGCTTTTAGCTAGGGTTTTAGTGGTTTAAGTCATCACTTCTCACAACAATAGATCAAAAGAGATCATGTCCAAATCTTTCGCACTTCGAGAGTTCACCATTCCCCCTCGAAGAGAGATTCGATCACTCCTAGGTTTTAGAAACAAAAGCGCGAAAATAATCCCGTAATTTCAGATGCAATGCACAAAAGCCCTTCTAATCTACCCTGGAGTTGTCCTACATTCTGGGATGTTACATTTCAGTGGCTACTTGTTCAAAAGAAAAGAGAATAAAGAAAATAAAGAAAGGAAGAAAAAAGTTCCAAGCACAAGCACTTGCATGTTTAATGTCCATAGTACTTTCATTTGTTTTTGCACTTTGTCAATGATTGTTGGACATTATTGAGGTGAATTAGAAGTACCACTTGATATCTCATTTGCTTGTTGCTGTTCACTAAAGATTGAGTCATTGATCATATGTATTACTACTTGTTACTTTCATAGAAGCAATAAACTCTAAAGTTATTATTTAGTTTTATCACCTTAATACTCGAGGACGAGCATGGGTTAAGCTTGGGGATGTTGATGCATGAAAAATTTATGCATGAACTTTATAGTTTATTGATGGATATTCCAACATATTATGATGTTATGAGATGTTATAATCATGTTTTGCATTGATTTCGGGGATTTTTCAAACAATCCCCTCTCTTTTGGTTTTAACTCTCTTTGGCAGAAAACATTATTTTTAGCATTTTTGACATTCCAGGAGCTACGGGGCTCGAAAAAGGGCAAGGTCAGGGAGTACGGCTTGGAATTTTTGAGACAAACAAGTGAGATGAAGTGGGCCACTAGGAGACAAACGAGATGCAAATGAGATGAGATGGCGTAGTCGGCCCAGTAGACCGCGCCTCCCATGCTCTTTTGCATCTCAAGCATCGGATGTCGTATGTTTTCACATAGTTCTCTTAGTCTTGACCTAAAAACGGCTATTTAAAGCCCCCTGGGTGTTCCTGAGAGGAGCCGGCGGAGAAACATGAAAAACACAATATAGGGGCTGCTGCGAGTCGCCGGAGGAAGATCGGAGGGGGAATCGCTGCCGGAATCGCCTTCGGCCACCTCTCCTCCTTCTCCAACGCCTCCTCCTTGCTCTCCACCATGAGGGGAGTAGTTCACCCCCTGGACTATGGGTTTTTGGTGGTAACTTGGTCCAATCTCTCTATGTATTGTCATTGTTGAAGTCCATATGATGTGCCTTGCATGATTATGGAACTATCTATGTAATTCCTATGGTGGTTATTGTGTTATGAGATAATATTCATTATACATCTACTGTTGTGTTGAGACTTTATGGTTTGCCATAGTTATTACACCTATGATACTTGCAATGAATTTATATATGCATAATGCCTTGTCTATCATGTCATGAGGTGCTTGACACCACCAAGTGTTGGTAGATGGGATAGATGTGAAAGCACATAAATTTATAAATCATTGCATTAGTACTTAGGATATGTTTTCCTATAGAGTATGATGTATGTGGGTAAAGTGTTGTCCAAGGTGACAACCGGCATATGCACCGAGCGACAAAAGTGGTGTGGAAAGCATCCTTTATCTGGGGGTAAAAAGGGAGAAGTATGACACGGTGGAGTGACTAGTCCACACTCTGGGCCTTACTATAAGGGTGACTCTATAACATGTACATATGAGTACTTCTTTCAACTATGTATTTTAGGACATATAGCCGCCATATATTTATAATTAAAGCATGCCACATGTATTTACTTTTATCATCTAATACATGATCATCACCATAGAGAGAGAATATTGAGTGAACCATGAACCTGGGTCCATTGTTTCCATAAGCGCAAACTCCTTGTCTTGTCCTTTTGCATTTAGAGGATTGTGACACTTTTTACTGTTTTGTTACCTTTTAATTTATTGCATTAAATCAACCTCCCTTGTTATTTTAAATTGTTTAGTGCATAAATAACTAGAATTGTGACACTCTAGTTGGATAGAGTAATAGCTTTTCCTTCTTGCTCCTGTGGATCGATACTCATACTTTCACATTGAGAGGTGATACAGTGATCCCTGCTCTTTGGGGTTATCAACATGAATAGGGTAACATATGAATCTACACCAATAACAATTAAACAATTTTCACCTCAAAAACAAAAGATCCACAATATGGGTAATAAAAATATGGTCGCAATCATGTTGGTAGATCATGTGACTGGAATTAGTGAAGTTCATAGGAAGATTGATACAAGTTGCTTCCACTATCCCTTGTCCTCGGTCTCTCCATGTCTCCCGGGCCGCGATCCGGCTTACTTTTGAGCTTTCTAGCGTAAGTCGACTCATCTTGTGTTGGCCTAATCTTTATGGTGTGATCTTTAAATTTAAGTAGCACGGGCTTCTGAATCACTTCTTGCGGCTCCTCCTATATTTGGCCAGAATCATGATGCGTCCATTTGGTTCTAAGTTTCTTGCAAGTTCTACTTGCCTAAGTTCTCAACCTGCCAAAAATGGGTGCTAACAGTTTGTTAATTAAGTTATCATCTACACCAAAACCACCTAGGGACAGAAATGCCCTTTCAATAATTATGTCTGAGTACGATAGATGGACAAGGAAAACTGTGATGCATATCACACTAAAATGGTTTGCGAGAATGTGCAAGGAATAAACTATAAAGATCAATAGTCCACTTTGATGTTTGAGTAATAAAGTTACATGAACCTTGATAAAAAATTATTTACTACAACAAAGAAAAGACTCACAAAGCAGCATTTCAAGAACAAATGCGACTTGTTGATGAAAGAGTATACTAAATACATAGTTTTAATTTCTCGGGGAGGGGACTTGGATGGGATGAACAATGGGGAACTATTGAAGCAGATGATATGGGTGAGAGATTCATCTTAATATGAGAATGTTTGTATTTTATATGAATTTACTGAATTCAAGATATATATGTGATGTACTAATTATGTGCTATGTTTTCAGAATCACCCTAAACATAAAATGTGGCTCCATGCGGGGCCTCCTAACTTGAAGGACATGGATGTCATGTTTTGTAAAATTCATGTCAGTTGCGAAACAACTTCCATTCATTGAGAGACATCAAGTAGGTTGGATGATGATGACAACAAGGAGGTAAAAGAAACCAATAATGTGCAAGAGGTAAGTCCAGGAACATCATCAAAGAAATACAAAGGTAAATACTAGGTGAGCGCATGACCAAGCCCATAGAATAGAGGATAAGAATCCATGGTTGCATGCATTCAAAAAATCATGTGGTAATATAATGCAAGAGTGACTAGTGAAGGGTCAACCAACCATGCTCCCAAGAGTATTTAATACTCCTACCATGGCCGAAGTCCTTTATTTGATGGTAGAGTGTGGAGTCGTCGAAGGGACTCCTCTATTTCACACCACCACCAAATTATGATGAAGCCCGTTTATCCGAGCTACTCATGTTGATTAAAAACAACAAGGGCCAATTTAATTGTTTTCAAAAGGAGCACGAAGAAATGAGCAAGTGGCAGGTTGTATATCCTTTTCATGAACAATCAAATTGTCGTTGGATTGGGATGATTTACATTTCTATGTAAGGAACTATCTTAGTGTGTCATGTGTGGCCGTGTGGGTGTGCTTGACTATTTTAGTTGTCATGTGTGGATGTAATGAACTATGTTGGTTATCATGTATGTGTGGATGTCATGAACTTCGGCCATGGTTGTCATGCATGTAATGAACTATGTTGGTTGTCTCTATACTCATTATATATCTGCCACTCTAAGCTTTTGTACTTCATCATCACGGGGAATTTTATTTTTTGCCCTGCTTTACTTTGGTACTCTACGATTTGCCCTTATTTACTTTGATCTCTACTTTTTGCCACTCTTTACTTTGTCTCTTGATTATTTGCCCCTGATAAGTTAGGCCCACTGTAACAACCTCAAATTTGACAACAAATTCGAAGTGTCCGTTATGTATTCCGCCGCAATCCCAGGGTCATTGTTGCGATATACATAACGTAGTTGATATCATAGTCATAGACATTAATAGTAAATAAAGGGGATTACATAGGTGGTCGCACAGACCAAACCTTACATTACATCAACATGCTGCGGAATAACACTTTGGGTCCATATTGTCAAGCTTCAACCGCACAGGCAAAGCGGACAGTAGGAAACGAGCCTAATTCGCAAAGCCGTCAATGAGTCTTTCCTTCTTGATCTTGCTCCTTCAAGTCTGGCCAAGTTAATAGCCAGGGACACAGCCATGAGTACATTGGATGCACTCGCAAACCATCTTATAAACAAAGTGATGAGATAGATATGCATGGTTGATATGGTGGACTAAGCACTAAGTTTAGTTTGCCAAAAAGCTAGTTTTGTTTCCCAAAAATGTTCGTTGGTAGAAAAGAGGTTTAGTTCTCTAAGTTCAATCCAAAGGAACTTCAAGTGGGTCAACATCATGGTCAAGTCAAGTCATTCACCAAGTTCACCATTGTGATTTTTATCTTTGACAAAAGTCAAGTAGAGTTAGCCAACTGTCCATGACCGCGGACGCGGCTATTCAAATAGTTTGAAAACCTCTGCAGAGGGGTACACTTTACCCACAAGATTCGATACATCTGCCGGGAGAAGTCCACGGTTCGACATACACAAGTATGCGAGGTTCAGATAATCAAACAAACTCTTTCACTTGCTCACCCTAGTATAGGATCCTTCCCTAGAGCCCGGGATACGGAATCCCCGCTCCGGTGCCTCTAGTTCTGGCCATCCCGGGATGCCGGGTTAGTGGAAATCCACCTGGTTCAGAAGTAGCCGCGCACGGTGTCCTTCCATAACTATTTGATGCAAGGCCTCCCATACTAAGATAAACAAGCTACGGACTAAGCCCCTTCCCATATAGGGGTAATGTGGTCATACGGTATGGTTGGCTCCCATGTACATCACTCGTTGTCATTGAGAAATACATTTCATAGTTCTTAGTCAAGATTAATTTCTTTCCTAAAGCCATTGTGTAGGAGCACTCTCCAATTCAAGTTTCAAGTTCAAGTCCCCACTTTTCAAATGGGGTTCCTCCAGAGATAGCACAGATTTTTATTAGCGACTAAGCAACTACATTGAGTGATGATACTACTAGATAGAGGTGGATAAACTCAGCTTGATGCTCTTGATAAACAAGACATCAATACACTTCTATCATTCTACTCTAGCAATTCAATCATGCAATTTACTTAAAACATGTAGAATGCAATATTTAAAACTAGGCATTGGGAGTATGAATCAAAAGATGGCTTGCCTGGCTTGGCAAAGTCAAAATAGTCTTCATCTTCATCTTTGATTGATTGATCTCCATCTCCATTTCTTGGTTGACTTCGGGATCCATTCTCCTTACTCTCGTTATCGTCTAATCGTAGGAAAGTAAATAAGCATACAATCACCACACAATTCACAAACAACACATACTCACTATAAGGATACTTGGGTAAGAGAAACGATCTAGGAAGTCTATGGAGAGTGGTTTCGAAGATCATTGGGTTTCGATGGATGAGATTATTGAGTTGTTGTATCTAAGTAGGGTTTATTTACTTTGAATTGTGAAATATCTCTTGCAAGTCCTTATTGACCATAGTTCATATACTACTAGTATATATTCAAGATTATGGTTCAACCGGAAAGGATTCATAGGATTTATAGTATTTCTCTTTTATTGAAGCCATTTCTAGTTTGCAACTATTTAGTGATCAAATTTGAATCTACAAGTAGAGTCTATAGATCCTAGTTGACTTGTATTAGGGTTTATAGATTAATATTTAGAAATGTGGTTGATTCTAAATGGATTTAGAAGATTTTCCAATTATGAAATGAGTGTATCAAATTCTATGATCGGAATGCTTATTTACTCCAAATAGTAAATAGCATTAGACTTAAACGGTTCAAATAAGGAATCTAATCTTAGAAACAGATACACACTACTAATTAAGGATTTTGAGAATTGGAATCATATTTTTAGGAATTTTATTTGATTTGATATGGATTTTCTAAGGTGGAAAAGCTCATGATTTGTTATTTTTGATGAATTAAAACTGTAAGTCTAAAGGTGTTGAAAACACTTCCATGGGATAGGGCATCTTCTAAGCTTTCCAACGGTATCTTATTTGCTATATTTGAAATGGTACAACTTTAAGATTTTGAGTTTGAAGTTGCAGTAATTCCACAAATATTAAACTATTTCTAAAAAAAAAACATAAACGGGCTGGAACGACTCTGGGCCGGGGAACTAAGGCGGGCCGGCCCGTTAACTCGTCCCGGGCGGGCGCTGGAAAAAAAATCTCAGCTGACAGGCAGGGCCCGCCGGTCAGAACTAAATGGACCGAATCGGTACGGGATCATCTTCGTCCTTGTTACAGTGAACTCACCGGTGGTGGCGGCTGGGAACGGCACGGCGGAGGGGCTCGGCAAGGAAGGGACGGGAGGCGACGGAGAGGCGCAGTCCGGCGGCGGAGCTTCTCCTCCTCCACCTCGTCCAGGCGGCATCTTGAGGGCGGTGCTGGAACGCCGGGAACGTCAGGGTGCTCTGGAGCTCGGCCGGCTCCGGCGGGCTCAAACCTGCGAGCAACTAGCGAGGAGATTATGTCTAGGAGGTTCCTGGTGATGGCGTGGTTCTTTTCAGGGAAGAGAGGTGCCCCTTTTATAGGCGGGAGAGGGAGCACGAGGCGAGGGGATCTGCGGCCAGAGCGCGGCCGGTGTCGGCTAGGGAGTGAAGATGGGGTGGCGTTGGCGTGTGCTGCGGGCTGTGGTGTGCTGTAGGAGCGTCCTGGCGCGATGGGAGAGGTCGGGACGGTCTGGTTCAGAGGGGGACATGGGAGGGGTCCGGTGTGATCTTCTTCTTTTCCTCCATGTCTAACGGCCGGTGTTTGGGCAGGGGAGACAGGGGGTCAACAGAGGAGAGTCCAGGGCACTGCTTGGAGGTCAGAGACTCGGGCTAGGGCTGCCAACCACTGTTGCAAACAGTTGCTTTGATTTGGTTAGATTTCTGCCCACCAAGTGTTTGTTGAAATGCCCGAAAGAATTCAAATTTTGAATTTTTGAAATCTGCCACCGTGGGTTGTCAAGATATTGGATAATACTCCAAACATATTTTTGTTATGAAGAAATATGATGTTTTGCAAAAATCTTATTTCAATTTTGAAGGATGGTCTCTGTTTCAGATTCAAACTTTGGACAGATTTTGAAGGAGGTTAGGGTTTGAGTTTTTGCTGGAAACTTCTTGGTTGAGTTAGTATGTGATCTGGTCAAGCTCAACTAACTGACCACACTCTTAGTTGAGTTGAGGATTGCTTAATCCAGGGGTCCAAAGTAGGGTAGTGGTTAACTTTTTCTAGATCATCTTTTCTTCTCTTTTTCTTTATTTCTCTTGCTTCTGGTTCTTTTGATCTTTGTGGTTCTTCTCTAATGCTTTTGTTGGTTAAGTTGGAACTAACTAATCATTGCCCAACCAATTATTACACACATAAAATCATAGAACACATGTAGTTAAAATACTGTGCAAGCATGCAATAATAGATAGAAAATTTTATCTTGGTCCAAAGGTGTTGGTTTTCTTGGAGATGACATGGAGTTGGGAATGACCTCTTATTTGAATTCAAACTTTGGTAGAATATTAAATAGAGTTCCAAGTTGATTTTTGTTTCAAACGTTATTGTATTTGATTCTTTGTAACTTGTTCTTAGTTGTGGTGGAGAGATGCATGATGGTATGATTCAAATATTGCTTAATATAGGTTTGGCAATTGACCCAAATGGGTTTAGCATGTAACCATGTACAAAATTTATTAGTTAGAAAACTATTTCATTTTAACAAAAAACTTTATTTAAAAATTTGAGCTCAAAGGATTTGTTTTAAAACCCTTCTCATACTCTTTTTATTTGAAGCATGGGAGCAAATGCTCAAATTCACAAGTTTTAAAAGATAAGAAATAAATCTTGTATTTAAAATAAAAGTTTTTGTTGGCTCCAAAATTTGGTATTTTGATAAATTACATTTATTTCTATTTCCCAGAAATTTGGGTTGTTACAATCTTCCCCCCTTAAAAAGAATCTCGTCCCGAGATTCACAAGTTGAGATTGAGATAGATTAAGAAATGAGATTACCAGATAAGAGATAGAGTGTATATTGATTCCTATAGAGATGGAAAGATTGGGTATACCCAAAATGTGATAAGGCCAGATGGGCCAAAACACATTTTCATCAATCACATAGCATTTTCAACAAACAATCAGACATTTCAAAAAATAAAATATTTTAGGTTAAACCATAGAATTTCATTAATAAGGGGTTTTGTAGATTACATGTCTCATTCATTTTAGAAGGAGATAAACAAGACTACTAGAACACTTTTGAGAAAACAAGTTGTTGGGGTGGTTGCTACATGTTGCCGGAGGGCATATGAGCAACACATCCCAAAACAAATCAATCATTCAAACACACAAGGTACTAAGCACACTTAATAATCGTGAGGTAAGGGCAGCTCAATGAAATCAACTGAGCATTTCCTATAAATCCTGTGGGTCAAAAGGTTTGCTGGGTCTTCATCATTTTTGATCACTCTTTCTTTGCTCTTGAAGTCTTTGTCTCATAGGGTTGACTCTTGTTGGAAGATTTCTAGATCAGGTGAAGAGACTCGCTTTTGATGGCAGCCGTCGTAGTTGACATCCAAGGTTGAAGTCTTGAAAAATATTGAGTCCCTCATCTTTTGCTCCAAAAGTCCTTCGGTCATAGGTTGGTTTGTCGTCCATAGCATATATTTGAAGTAGATGAGGAATAGAGTAAAACAAATATTTGAAAAGACTTTGTAATTAAAGAGGTAAATAAATTCTTTGTCAAAATCTCTTGAGAGTATCAGTTGAGAGTGTAAGATATTTGAAGTGAATAAGATGGGAGTATAAGATTGGCTTTGGATACCAAAGCAAATAAGTTTCTTTTGTAGAAATATGTTTTTGGTCAACATATCACTTTCTTAGCTAACGACCATGCTAACTAAGGTCTCCTAAGGTCATGATAGTCCTGATATCAAACTGGTGATATCAGAGATATCATTTTCTAACGACCATGCTAACTAGGGTTTCCTAGAGTCAGCCTAGGCTCTGATACCAACTTGTGACAACCTCAAATTTGACAACAAATTTGAAGTGCCCGTTATGTATTCCACCGCAATCCCAGGGTCATTGTTGCGATATACATAATGTAGTTGATATCATAGTCATAGACATTAATAGTAAATAAAGGGGATTACATAGGTGGTCGCACAGACCAAACCTTACATTACATCAACATGTAGCGGAATAACACTTTGGGTCCATATTGTCAAGCTTCAACCGCACAGGCAAAGCGGACAGTAGGAAACGAGCCTAATTCGCAAAGCCGTCAATGAGTCTTTCCTTCTTGATCTTGCTCCTTCAAGTCTGGCCAAGTTAATAGCCAGGGACACAGCCATGAGTACATTAGATGCACTCGCAAACCATCTTATAAACAAAGTGATGAGATAGATATGCATGGTTGATATGGTGGATTAAGCACTAAGTTTAGTTTGCCAAAAAGCTAGTTTTGTTTCCCAAGAATGTTCGTTGGTAGAAAAGAGGTTTAGTTCTCTAAGTTCAATCCAAAGGAACTTCAAGTGGGTCAACATCATGGTCAAGTCAAGTCATTCACCAAGTTCACCATTGTGATTTTTATCTTTGACAAAAGTCAAGTAGAGTTAGCCAACTGTCCATGACCGCGGACGCGGCTATTCGAATAGTTTGAAAACCTCTGCAGAGGGGTACACTTTACCCACAAGATTCAATACATCTGCCGGGAGAAGTCCACGGTTCGACATACACAAGTATGCGAGGTTCAGATAATCAAACAAACTCTTTCACTTGCTCACCCTAGTATAGGATCCTTCCCTAGAGCCCGGGATACGGAATCCCCGCTCCGGTGCCTCTAGTTCTGGCCATCCCGGGATGCCGGGTTAGTGGAAATCCACCTGGTTCAGAAGTAGCCGCGCACGGTGTCCTTCCATAACTATTTGATGCAAGGCCTCCCATACTAAGATAAACAAGCTACGGACTAAGCCCCTTCCCATATAGGGGTAATGTGGTCGTACGGTATGGTTGGCTCCCATGTACATCACTCGTTGTCATTGAGAAATACATTTCATAGTTCTTAGTCAAGATTAATTTCTTTCCTAAAGCCATTGTGTAGGAGCACTCTCCAATTCAAGTTTCAAGTTCAAGTCCCCACTTTTCAAATGGGGTTCCTCCAGAGATAGCACAGATTTTTATTAGCGACTAAGCAACTACATTGAGTGATGATACTACTAGATAGAGGTGGATAAACTCAGCTTGATGCTCTTGATAAACAAGACATCAATACACTTCTATCATTCTACTCTAGCAATTCAATCATGCAATTTACTTAAAACATGTAGAATGCAATATTTAAAACTAGGCATTGGGAGTATGAATCAAAAGATGGCTTGCCTGGCTTGGCAAAGTCAAAATAGTCTTCATCTTCATCTTTGATTGATTGATCTCCATCTCCATTTCTTGGTTGACTTCGGGATCCATTCTCCTTACTCTCGTTATCGTCTAATCGTAGGAAAGTAAATAAGCATACAATCACCACACAATTCACAAACAACACATACTCACTATAAGGATACTTGGGTAAGAGAAACGATCTAGGAAGTCTATGGAGAGTGGTTTCGAAGATCATTGGGTTTCGATGGATGAGATTATTGAGTTGTTGTATCTAAGTAGGGTTTATTTACTTTGAATTGTGAAATATCTCTTGCAAGTCCTTATTGACCATAGTTCATATACTACTAGTATATATTCAAGATTATGGTTCAACCGGAAAGGATTCATAGGATTTATAGTATTTCTCTTTTATTGAAGCCATTTCTAGTTTGCAACTATTTAGTGATCAAATTTGAATCTACAAGTAGAGTCTATAGATCCTAGTTGACTTGTATTAGGGTTTATAGATTAATATTTAGAAATGTGGTTGATTCTAAATGGATTTAGAAGATTTTCCAATTATGAAATGAGTGTATCAAATTCTATGATCGGAATGCTTATTTACTCCAAATAGTAAATAGCATTAGACTTAAAAGGTTCAAATAAGGAATCTAATCTTAGAAACAGATACACACTACTAATTAAGGATTTTGAGAATTGGAATCATATTTTTAGGAATTTTATTTGATTTGATATGGATTTTCTAAGGTGGAAAAGCTCATGATTTGTTATTTTTGATGAATTAAAACTGTAAGTCTAAAGGTGTTGAAAACACTTCCATGGGATAGGGCATCTTCTAAGCTTTCCAACGGTATCTTATTTGCTATATTTGAAATGGTACAACTTTAAGATTTTGAGTTTGAAGTTGCAGTAATTCCATAAATATTAAACTGTTTCTTTAAAAAAACATAAACGGGCTGGAACGACTCTGGGCCGGGGAACTAAGGCGGGCCGGCCCGTTAACTCGTCCCGGGCGGGCGCTGGAAAAAAAATCTCAGCTGACAGGCAGGGCCCGCCGGTCAGAACTAAATGGACCGAATCGGTACGGGATCATCTTCGTCCTCGTTACAGTGAACTCACCGGTGGTGGCGGCTGGGAACGGCACGGCGGCGGGGCTCGGCGAGGAAGGGACGGGAGGCGACGGAGAGGCGTAGTCCGGCGGCGGAGCTTCTCCTCCTCCACCTCGTCCAGGCGGCATCTTGAGGGCGGTGCTAGAACGCCGGGAACGTCAGGGTGCTCCGGAGCTCGGCCGGCTCCGGCGGGCTCAAACCTGCGAGCAACTAGCGAGGAGATTATGTCTAGGAGGTTCCTGGTGATGGCGTGTTTCTTTTCAGGGAAGAGAGGTGCCCCTTTTATAGGCGGGAGAGGGAGCACGAGGCGAGGGGATCTGCGGCCAGAGCGCGGCCGGTGTCGGCTAGGGAGTGAAGATGGGGCGGCGTTGGCGTGTGCTGCGGGCTGTGGTGTGCTGTAGGAGCGTCCTGGCGCGATGGGAGAGGTCGGGACGGTCTGGTTCAGAGGGGGACATGGGAGGGGTCCGGTGTGATCTTCTTCTTTTCCTCCATGTCTAACGGCCGGTGTTTGGGCAGGGGAGACAGGGGGTCGACAGAGGAGAGTCCAGGGCACTGCTTGGAGGTCAGAGACTCGGGCTAGGGCTGCCAACCACTGTTGCAAACAGTTGCTTTGATTTGGTTAGATTTCTGCCCACCAAGTGTTTGTTGAAATGCCCGAAAGAATTCAAATTTTGAATTTTTGAAATCTGCCACCGTGGGTTGTCAAGATATTGGATAAGGACTCCAAACATATTTTTGTTATGAAGAAATATGATGTTTTGCAAAAATCTTATTTCAATTTTGAAGGATGGTCTCTGTTTCAGATTCAAACTTTGGACAGATTTTGAAGGAGGTTAGGGTTTGAGTTTTTGCTGGAAACTTCTTGGTTGAGTTAGTATGTGATCTGGCCAAGCTCAACTAACTGACCACACTCTTAGTTGAGTTGAGGATTGCTTAATCCAGGGGTCCAAAGTAGGGTAGTGGTTAACTTTTTCTAAATCATCTTTTCTTCTCTTTTTCTTTATTTCTCTTGCTTCTGGTTCTTTTGATCTTTGTGGTTCTTCTCTAATGCTTTTGTTGGTTAAGTTGGAACTAACTAATCATTGCCCAACCAATTATTACACACATAAAATCATAGAACACATGTAGTTAAAATACTGTGCAAGCATGCAATAATAGATAGAAAATTTTATCTTGGTCCAAAGGTGTTGGTTTTCTTGGAGATGACATGGAGTTGGGAATGACCTCTTATTTGAATTCAAACTTTGGTAGAATATTAAATAGAGTTCCAAGTTGATTTTTGTTTCAAACGTTATTGTATTTGATTCTTTGTAACTTGTTCTTAGTTGTGGTGGAGAGATGCATGATGGTATGATTCAAATATTGCTTAATATAGGTTTGGCAATTGACCCAAATGGGTTTAGCATGTAACCATGCACAAAATTTATTAGTTAGAAAACTATTTCATTTTAACAAAAATCTTTATTTAAAAATTTGAGCTCAAAGGATTTGTTTTAAAACCCTTCTCATACTCTTTTTATTTGAAGCATGGGAGCAAATGCTCAAATTCACAAGTTTTAAAAGATAAGAAATAAATCTTGTATTTAAAATAAAAGTTTTTGTTGGCTCCAAAATTTGGTATTTTGATAAATTACATTTATTTCTATTTCCCAGAAATTTGGGTTGTTACACCCACACACTATGACGAAAATACCCTCATATGTGTTTGACCTGGATCGATCAAGAGATCGAATCATTCGTCCCTGTTCGTTCAGACCCGAGCGGAGGAAGCGAGAGGCGGCCGGCAGAAACCATCACGGCAGCTTCCCACGGTGGCTCGAGCATAGGAAGAGAGGGAGTTTGTCGGCGGGGTTCCGGGAGCTCAGCGACCACTCCCCCGCGACTCTCTCATCCAGTCCTCCCCCTCTCAATTTGGCTTCGAGGCTGCGGCTGAGTGGAGCTTGCGTGTGACATAGCAGGGCCAGAGGAGGGGAGCTGAGAGGTGCAGATCTGTGGTTGTACCGCTCCGGGGCAGCAGCAGCAGCTAGCGGCGGAGGTACAGCGCCGCACGGCAAGCTGCAGGGGTGGGCGCTGGGGGCAGCAAGCTGGAGCGGAGGTGCAGCAGTGCAGCTGCGAGCGACGGCGCCAGTGCCAGCTGCGTGAGCAGCTAGGATTCTTCCATGTCCCCTTCTGAACGAAGTAGATAGGCACGATCTGATTCTATTCACGTGTGTCTCCAGGGGCAGTTTTGACATAGAGTTTTCAGTTAAATCCTCAAATGGAACGAAAATAAATCAAAAGGGCAAATAATCAAAAGACAAAGTAAAGAGTGGCAAAAAATAGAGGTCAAAATAAATGAGGGCAAATCGTAGAGTACCAAAGTAAAGCATGGCAAAAAATAAAATCCCCCCATCATCACTCATCAGCCGCGGTTCAGTTGAGCAAGATGGGCTTCATCACGCTCGCACTGCTACTCTTCCCCTTGTTGGTCCTCCTCAAGCTGGTCATCGGCCGCTACACATCGGCGACACGCGCGCTCCGACTGCCTCCCGGCCCATGGCAACTGCCGCTCGTCGGCAGCCTGCACCACCTCCTGCTGTCGCGCTTCGGCGACCTGCCCCACAAAGCCATGCGCGAGCTCTCCCGAACACACGGCCCACTCATGCTCCTCCGACTCGGCGCCGTGCCCACACTGGTGGTGTCCTCCGCCGAGGCTGCGAGGGAGGTGATGAAGACCCAAGACGCCACTTTCGCCGGCCGCCACCTGAGCGCCACGCTGGGGCTGGACATCATCAGCTGCGGCGGGCAAGGCATCCTCTTCTCCCCGTACAACGACCGCTGGCGCGAGCTCCGCAAGGTGTGCGTGCTGGAGCTCTTCAACCAGCGCCGTGTGCTGTCCTTCCGCCCCGTCCGGGAGGACGAGGTGGCGCGGCTCCTCCGGTCCGTGTCCGCCGAGTGCCGCGACGGTCGCGCCGTCAACCTCAGCGAGAAGATCTGCCGCATGATGAACGACGTCGTGGTGCGCACGGCCATCGGCGGGAGGTGCGACCACCGCGACGAGTTCTTGCACGAGCTCGACGAGGCGGTGCGGCTGACCGGCGGCTTCAACCTCGCCGACTTGTACCCTTCGTCGCGGCTGGTGCGCCGCTTCAGCGCGGCCGCGCGGGACATGGGGATGTGCCAGAGGAACATCTTCCGTATCGTGCAGAGCATCATACAAGAGCGTGCCGGCGCGCCCACGGCGGACAGAGACGAGGATCTGCTGGGCGTCCTCCTGAAGCTTCAAATGGACGGCGGGCTCCAGTTTGAGCTCACCACCGAGATCATCAGCACCGCCATATTCCTAGGATCCGATCCTCCCAGCCATTCTGATATGTTAATTTCTACACTTGTTTAATTTGATACTTTCTTGTAAGTGCAGGACATTTTTGCTGCTGGAAGCGAGACATCGTCGACGACAGTAGAATGGGCAATGTCGGAGCTGATGAAAACCCCACGAATCATGCAAAAGGCCCAAGCGGAGGTGAGGGAGGCCTTCAAGGGGCAAGGCAAGCTGAGCGAGGACGACATCGCCAAGACGAAGGTGAGCTACCTGCATCTGGTAATCAAGGAGGCCCTGAGGCTGCACCCTCCGGCGGTGCTCCTGCTCCCCCGGGAGTGCGGCGAGACGTGCCGGGTGATGGGCTACGACGTGCCCAGGGGCACCAAGGTGTTCGTCAACGTGTGGGCGATCGGGAGGGACGACAGGTACTGGGGCGACGCGGAAGCCTTCAGGCCGGAGAGGTTCGAGGACAGCGCCGTCGACTTCAAGGGCGCCGACTTCGAGTACCTCCCGTTCGGGGCTGGCCGGAGGATGTGCCCCGGCATGTCGCTGGGGATGGCCAACATGGAGCTGGCGCTCGCTAGCCTCCTTTTCCACTTCGACTGGGAGTTGCCCGCTGGTGTCACGCCTCAGGATCTGGACATGACAGAGACCTTCGGTATTACTGTGAGAAGGAAATCCAAGCTCTGGGTGCACGCAAAACCCCGAATTCCTCCATATGCAAGTTGACCAATAGGACATTCTTGGGCCGCTCTTGTCCTGGTACTAATGTACTATACTATGGTGTCTAGATCTATATCTCGAATATGTCTCCACATATATGCGGCATCCTTTGTTTCTTTTTTCGAGAATATTTATCTGTGCCTTCTGCTTCGGTACACACACACCCCCCCCCCTCCAAACTCAAACACAATAACGGCTAAGGTCCTGATGGTAATTAACAAATTATTAAGTCACATGTATAGCACTACTGAAGCTTGTACGACTATGTTCAAACCCATACGCCTGCGTATCTGTATCTATATGTAATCAGTTATTTGTGGAGGGCCCGTCTGTTTGACTTTCATGTCGTCCGCCGTCCTCATCGCCGGCAACCGGTCGCGCTCCTCGGCGGTGGTGGCCGGCACGATCGGCAGGCACGATCGACAGCCAGCTAAGCACTCCCGTCCCTCAGGGGTTGTCACCAATGACAAGTTTCAGCGATCGATTTACGGGAAGGGGATCCAAACCAGGACCATCGAGTGCCTTGACGGTGCAGCCAAGAACGTGTGTGGGGATACCCTTGAATCCATGTCAATCACAAGCAATCGGTGCAATTATTCATGTGCCTTCAAAGAATAATCATTCATGTGACCTGCCAGCTCCATTCACGACCGATTCCCTGTAACCAATTGTTCGACTTGTTCTCTTAAATTCACATGCGGATCTAGCTCGTGTTTCCTGGCCGGCACTAATCGGAGGATCAGAAAGCCGCTCGTTCAGCTGTAAACAAATTCAAGTGCGAGCAAAAATTTCTTTCGATCTGATGCATGAAAGGTTGTAGATAGATCCGGTGCGTGCCGTCGCAGACCGCCATCAATGAATCGATCCCTGCTAGATAGCGCAAGCGAGGAGTTGAGGTGGCCACCGGCAAAAAATGAAGCCACGATCGGGGGATATGGGGATAGGAGCAGGGAGGTGGGAGGTGGGATCGGTACGAGCGATATACTGTATTAGGTGGGTATACAGGAATTAGACTTGGGCTTCAGGGGTGGGGTGTACCAAGCATGGGCCTTTATCTGTATCTGTGGGTAGACACCAATTTTGCCACCCGATCCAATAATTTGTCGGTCTCGTCGCCGCCGCCACCTGCCGCGATTGCTCGCTGCCGCCATCGTTTTTCTGCTCGAATAAGCGACAAGCCTATCCAGGTGACGTATGAACGTAACCGTTCTTCTCTCCACTTCGGTTTGTGCATCTGTTTGTGCACGGCGGGTGACTTAATATGGTTAAATAAACGAGAACCAATCTGTAGTTAGATGGTTAGGAGGGGAGTGGCATCCTTAGCTCACTAGAGTTCAAATTCTAGGTTTGATATTTTGGTATCTAAAAAGGTAGAATATTTTTTCAGTGGGAGACGACTTTTTCGTCGGTAGGACTGTGATGATTTCGTCAATCTCAAGACCCGTCGGATCAATTTCTTAGACTCAGTCTTTCGAATATGCTCATAGGGGTAGGATGTGCGACTGTGCGTACATATATTCATAGGGGTGAGTACGTATTTGTGAGCGTCCACGTCTATACTGTGTTTTGTAAAAAAAAGGGTTAAATAAATAGAAAATATATCTGATGAGGTGCATGGACAATCCGGCCTTGTACCACCTCTACCCCTCAAAACTGGGATATTCAACCCAGAGTCCACTTTAAGCACCACATTTACACTTTAGCCCCTTAAGACTTTGCAAAAAAATCCTCGCAGCATCTCCACCCGATTGCCTTTTCCCTACTCAACGGCGGCGGACGCCGGCGCGCGGCAGGCGAGGAGAGTCTCCAGTATGGAGGCGAGGCGGAGCTGCGGTGGTGACCGACGGGACACTTGGAGGGACCGTCGGCGTGGGGCGGGCGAGGTCGGACTCGAGGCACGCCCCGTCGGCCCGTCGTCCAAATCGATGCACCGCCGCTGATGGACTAAATCCATGCTCTGCCGTCGGCTTTCAACCGCGACGGACTAGGAGCGGACGCTACGGATGAGCTCCTCCTGAAGCCCCATCTCTCCTTCCTCAACTCCCGGGCGCCGGGAATGGAAGCCGGCGGTGGGAAAAGGTGAGGGCAGCGGCGGGTCACAGGCATCACCTAGGAAAAAGGGGTAGGGCAGGGGAAGGAAACGGGCCGGCGGGCGGTCTGGCATCAGTCGCGGGTTAGGATTTGCCCACTTGCCCAGATCGGCAAATCAATTAGGCATGTATGATGCCACCTGGGAGCTCGTCAAGGAGGTGCCGCTGGCCGACGTCCTTCCGGAGCGGAGCCGGCTGCTGTTCCCCGACGCGGTGGTGCGGTCTGGAACTATTCCAAAGCTCTTCCCGCAGCTCGGCCACACCAGCAGGCGGCATCACAAAAAACCAACGGAAGCCCACTGTACCAACAGTCCAGCAACTGATGGTCATTCACGCCCTCCGCCGAGCTGATCACCCGATCCCGGCCGCCGCCCCACCCTCCGCCAAGAGGAACGCCGCCGGCGAACTCACGGACAACATCCAACTCTGAATTCTCGCACGGCATGCCGTCTGAACTCCCTCACCGCTTCACCTGACGTAATTAGCAGCAGGTAGAGGATCCTAACGACGAGATGGCCAGTTTGGTCAGTCGTACAGGCAAGATTTAGCTAGCTGTTGCTCAATACTGAAGAGTTGCAGTTTCGCAGATGGTGGTCCAAAAACTTGTAATTCGGGAGGCAAAACATACTAATCTCTAAAATGATCAGTGCGAAAGAAAAGCTAGAAAATCACGAACATTCTTTAGCTCAGGTCGAACCTCAAGTACGTGCTCTGTAAATAGATTGGATGAACATTTGTAACCTTATCTGTGAGAAATTACACAAGTTTGATATCGTTCCAGCTTAACATAATGTTTCTCGTGCCAAATTGCCAACAAGAAAAAGTTTACATAATATGACCGCAAATCACCGGTCTGAAAACACATGACCATGTGTCTGTCCCCAATAATAGAGATGAACGGTTAATCATCAATATGCACCTTAGATATCAATCCATTCATAAAATATTAATATTGTGCTAATTAGAGAAAATAGTAAGTACGATAAATTAGTTTGGAGAAATGCAATACAAGAGGTAGAGAAGTGTAAGAGTAAATTTGACACCATGTAATAAAAAACCAAACCCTATTCACGTTAAAGAATTATGTAAGATTATCTTTTTATTTAACGGCAACGCGCGAGCACTTAGCTAGTATAGATAAATCTAAGACATCGTCACTACCAGAGGAACAGTCTTTGCCGTGTATGAATTGCCAACAAGAAAAAGTTTACATAATATGACCGCAAATCACCGGTCTGAAAACACATGACCATGTGTCTGTCCCCAAATAATAGAGATGAACGGTTAATCGTCGATATGCACCTTAGATATCAATCCATTCATGAAATATTAATATTGTGCTAATTAGAGAAAATAGTAAGTATGATAAATTAGTTTGGAGAAATGCAATACAAGAGGTAGAGAAGTGTAAGAGTAAATTTGACACCATGTAATAAAAAATCAAACCCTATTCACGTTAAAGAATTATGTAAGATTATCTTTTTATTTAACGGCAACGCGCGAGCACTTAGCTAGTATAGATAAATCTAAGACGTCGTCACTACCAGAGGAACAGTCTTTGCCGTGTATGAATTGCCAACAAGAAAAAGTTTACATAATATGACCGCAAATCACCGGTCTGAAAACACATGACCATGTGTCTGTCCCCAAATAATAGAGATGAACGGTTAATCGTCGATATGCACCTTAGATATCAATCTATTCATGAAATATTAATATTGTGCTAACTAGAGAAAATAGTAAGTACGATAAATTAGTTTGGAGAAATGCAATACAAGAGGTAGAGAAGTGTAAGAGTAAATTTGACACCATGTAATAAAAAACAAACCCTATTCATGTTAAAGAATTATGTAAGATTATCTTTTTATTTAACGGCAACGCGTGAGCACTTAGCTAGTATAGATAAATCTAAGACGTCGTCACTACCAGAGGAACAGTCTTTGCCGTGTATGAATAATACACGAAAAATCCTGTTCAGAACACGATAAACTTTGTACCGTGTGCAGATACACGATAAAAGTACACTATAACTCTTTCCACGGTAAAAAAAAACTTTGCCGTGTGTCTTGGACTTTGAAGCACGTAAGTCCTCTGCAGAGTGTCTTATTTTTATTTTTTTTGAAAGATTCAGCAAATATCGGGCTTTCGATGTATTAGTAGAGGGAAATCCATACAAAGCTTTGTACACGTGATATGCCGCCCGGACAAAATTACGTCCGGATACGAACAGAAAAATGAAAAAAAATAGAAAAGGAGCACACCGACGAACCAACCACCCTCGTGGTGCTAGATCATCATAGCGCTTTCCGAGGCCGCCGCCTCAGCTTCCTCCACCATCCGGGGCCGTCGCCCCGGCTTCCTCTGCCCTCGCCGGTGAAGCAAGGCCACGCAACCGCCAGTACTCCCGCATATAGTCATCAACTCCAAGGCGGTGTCTTCAAGAAGATAGCGACGTGAACGCCGTCACCGCCCACTCCAAAGGAGTTTGGGTTTTCACCCAGAGATACCATGACAAACACGGCGAGCGACGGTGTTCCACGACGATGCCCCCAAGAAGGAATAACGACGCCCGAAGGCGCCATCATCGTCGGCACCAACCCGAAGCCAGTGCGAGGCATTAGCCCGGAACACCGCCAGCCAGTCAGGCCCTGGGAGGTACCGACCAAGGATACAGGCGGTTGCACAACACAAACCTCCACCGCCGACCACCAACCTCTGGCCCGGAACGCACAAGCCACGGCACCTCACGCTGTGACGTACGCACCATGCCAGCCCAGGGTAGTACAGATCTGCACACCCTAAGCCGCCGACAATCCAGAGCCGCTGCCCGGCATCCTAGCCTCCTGCAGACCATCCCAGGTTGCCTAGCCGCTGGAAAGACGAGGTCCACAAGTCAGCCACACCGTAGGGTCGCGGCCGATCCGCAGCACGCCGGTGGAGCAACCTCCTGCAGAACCCCACCGCAGACGCTGCACATCACCACCAAAGCAGGCAAGAAGACCACTCGGGCTCGCCAGGCCTAGATCTAGCCTGCACGACCGAGCTCGAGCACGAAGACGAGCCTCCGAAGCCAGGGCGCCCGACGCGGAGCCGACCACCGCTGCAACCACAGCGTCGAACCCTGCCATGCCTCGAACACCATCGCAGAGGAGCTGTGCTGCCGAACGACGCCCAGACGGATCTGGGCCTACCGACGCGCCGCGAGCTCCGGCCGTAGCACTGCCCGTGCAGTCGCCACAGCCGTCGACCTTGCTGAAGATACCCGGAGCCACCGCCCCAACGCCCATCTCCACCGCCAGAAGCACGCCGCCCAAGGTGCCGCGCTGCCGGAGAAGCCCTGCCTAGCACTGGCCGAAGCGCTGCCCGAGCATCCACCGCAGCCATCGATCCCCGCCATAGAAATCGAGGGCCGCCGCCCCGGCGCCCAGCTCCGCCGTCGGTAGCATGTCGTCCAGGGCATCGCACTACTGCAGTCGGAGACCCTCGCGTGCGAGGGAGGAAGGCCCGCCTCCCCCCGCTACCACACAGGATTTGCCCGGCGGCAACGCCCGGTGGCGGCGAGGGACGCAGAGGTCGGGGAGGGAAGGGTGGGGGGGCTAGGGTTCGCCCAAGTCTCTCCCCTAGGAGAGACGCGGACCGAGCGACTCTCTACTAAGTGTCTTATTTTACACTAAAGAAGTCCATATACCCCCTATGTATCATGTTTGGGACGCTTAACCCCCCCCCCCACAAGTTTGGATTGAGGCGTTTAACCCCCCTAAGTATGCAATACTGGGCAAATTACTTCCTCTAGCCGCTAATAGCTGTTTTGACAACCGGTTTTGTCCACGTAAGAAGAACACGGGCGATGGGAGCACTTCGCCTTCACCAGTGCCGAAAGGACAGAACCCTTTCGGGGGCAAAGGGCGCACCACCCACCGCCGGCCTTCGCTGTGCTGCACGCCAGTGCAAGGGGGCTGGAGGGGCGCCGGTTCTTCTCTACATCACCACGCCACGGGACAGAAAGGCTGCGGCAGTGGAAGAGAAAGAGCAGAGAAGGGGAAGGCCACGCCGAGCCGCTGCGGTGGCCGTCGCCGTCGCCGGCAGGGCTCCGGCCGGCGCCGTCTTCCTCTCGAGCGCTCAGCCGCCACGAGCGGGAGTAACAGAGACGGGGTGAGACGACTGAGGAGTAAGTGTCTAGGGTTTTTGGTCTAACCGGTACGGAGTTGGTTTTGTTCTAGCGAGAGACACGCTCGATCATCGGATCTCTTCCGGCGGCCAGGGCTGAGCGGTGGCTGCTGGTACGGGCCACGGGCCGTCACAGACTGGGCCGTCACAGGTGAGCGGCGCTAGCTAACTGCCGCACAGGGCGCCACGCGCCCAAAGCATGCCGTGGGCCGCAGTAGGTCGTGGGCCGAACAGTTTTTCTCTGTTATTTTGTACAGTTCACAGTTTTATTTATTTTTGTTCAGTTTTTTGAGCAAATTTCTTATATCTTTTTCTATTCAAATTATTCCAACGAAAAATTTGTTTAGAGAATTCAAAAGTTACAGAAACATTTCTGAAAAGTTTAAAGTTAATGAATTTTTAATTCATATTTTTCGCTGCAAATAGATGAAAGTGTTATTTAAAAGGTAGAAATACCTAAAAGTGAGAATTAAATTTTTGAAAGATGTGATAAAGTAATATTAAAAGTGATTGTGATTCTGTTATTATATAACCAACGTTGTTAATAGCATGATCATATTTTATTTATTATATATTAAAAGGTGTATTTATCTCTATTTTTGCCCAACGGTGATATAGTTTTAATTGCATAAACAGTTGTATGTGTTGATTTATACCAACGTTGGATTAATGCATGCAATTGTTTTGTTATCTCACATCTTTGTGAATTTCAGGAGGTTACAATTTGATGAGTTGCAAAGATGTTCTGATGCTCAAGGGTGACAACTACACTGAGTGGAGGAAGAAAGTGGACCTGGCTTTTGTCTGCGCTGAAGTCGACTGGGTTGTGGATACTCCACAGCCAGTCGAGCCGATAGAGCCAGTCAGAGATGCAAAGGATGATGATGCTGCATGGGAGAAAAAGAAAAAGGACTATGCTCCAGTGGAGCTGGCATATGTGCTAGAGAACCAAAAGTGGGTTAATGCAAATAAAAAGTGCATGGCCTTTATAAAGAACATGATTGAGAACGCCATTGCGGGCTCAATCAAAGAGTGCACTTCCGTTGGGGAGTTTCTGGAAAAGATAAAGAGCCAGTTCACTGGCTCTTCAAAGGTGTATGCTACCTAGCTGCTCAAACAGCAGGTCACAGAAAAGTACACAGGAGGTGCACATGGCATCAGGGAGCACATCCTGAGGATGAGCAACATGGCTTCTAAACTGAAGCCCATGGATGCTGATCTGGAGCTAAAGCCTGCTCTGCTTGTTCACCTTATCATGGCTGCATTGCCTAAAGAGTTTGATAACTTTGTTATCAACTACAACATGTCCCCTAACAAATGGGACATAGAAAAGATGATTGCCATGTGTGTGCAAGAAGAGGATAGGCTGAAAGCCTCAAATGGTGGTTCCATCAACTATGTCAAGGACAACAGGAAAAGGAACTACCAGAACAGCAATCAAGGTTCTCCCTCCAAGCCATATGGCAAAGATCCCCAACAGTATCATCAGCCCACTCTCCCGGTGGATAAAGACCAGTGTCTCCACTGCAAGAAGACTGGGCACTTCAAGAAAGATTGCCCAGAATGGCTCAAGTCCATAATGGCAAAGAAAGGTATAGATACAGTTTCTTTTATAAATGAATCCCTGTATTCATAGTTTTTGAAATCTACTTGGTGGATAGAGTCAGGTGAAACTGTTCATGTTGCAAATTCTTTACACGGAGTCCATTCAACAAGGACTATGCAAAGAAGCGAAAGATGCATTGAAGTTGCGAATGGAGTTCAAGCAGATGTTGAAGCTGTTGGCGACATCTCCTTGGAGTTAGCTGATGGTTTTACGATTCTGCTTAGAGATGTTTTATTTGTTCCTTCGCTTCACAGAAACTTAAAAAGTATATCACGTTTGGATAAAGACATTTATGAGGGTTATTTTGCACATGGCAAGTGTGCCATATGGTTTAAAGATGCTTGTGTGGGTGTTGCTTTACTTCACAATGAGCTTTATTTGTTATCCTTACGTGAAAAGGTGCATTCTGTGTGTAATGTGAATGAACAAACTTCCTTGTTGAACAAAGAACAAAAGAAAAGAAAAAGAACTCATGACTCATCGAAGTTATGGCACTGTCGATTAGGCCATATTTCGAGGGGAAGAATCGAAAACCTCATTAAAAATGATATTCTTCCCCTGTTAGAGTTCTCTGATATAGAACAATGCATAGATTGCATAAAAGGAAAGTATGTAAAGCAAATTAAAAAGGGTGCAAACCAAAGTACAGTGACACTACAAATCATTCACACTGATATTTGTGGACCATTTTCTGTGAAAAGTGTGGATGGCTATGACTCATTCATAACATTCACAGATGATTACTCCCGATATGGTTATATTTATCCAATTAAAGAAAGGTCTGAAGCATTGGATAAATTTAAAATATTCAAAGCAAAAGTTGAAAATCAGCATGATAAAAGAATTAAAATAGTCTGGTCCAGCCGTGGAGGGGAGTACTATGGTCGGCACACTCCATATGGTCAAGTACCTGGACCTTTTGCAAGGTTCTTGCAGGAAAATGGAATAGTAGCCCAGTATTCTATGCCGGGCAAATCTCAGCAAAATGGAGTAGCTGAAAGGCGCAATCATACTCTTATGGATATGGTGCGCAGTATGATGAGTTATTCCATCCTGCCATTGGGATTATGGATGGAGGCGCTTAAAACCGCCATTCACATTCTCAATAGAGTACCAAGCAATTCGGTGCCCAAAATACCGTACGAGTTGTGCCACTTGAGGGTCTGGGGGAGCCCAGCTAAGGTAAAAGTATTTAATCCAAATATTGCAAAGTTAGACCCCAAAACAGTAACTTGCCACTTCATTGGCTATCCTGACTGTTGGGAACCCCCGGGATCAAGGCTAGACAAATCCAGACCTTCATCTGACATAAGCCTAACCGAGAGCTCGAGAGCCTTACAGTGAGGGAATCGGTAACACAACAGTGACTCTACAACCCAAAAGTAATATAGCAAGCTCTTAAAAGAGCAAGAAGCAAATTACAAGCAGAGGTCACTGACCTGTCAATCATCAATCAACGGAAGCGAAGTTATGCTATTAGACATAGCAATACCAAATGGCCTAAAAGGCCTGGAGCATAACGGCGATGTCCCAATCCATAGATTCCAGGCTGCCGCCTGGGAACCCCAAGCTACTCGTCGATGTCGTCCAGAACCTTCGATGGTAAACTTACACTGCTGCAAAAATATCAACGAGGCAAGGTTGAGTACAAAAGGTACTCAGCAAGACTTACTAACCTAGTAGCTACATGTAGGCTAGAAAGGCCTTCTTTGGAGTTTCTTTGCACAAAGCAAGTTTTGTTTGGATAAACCAGGAAGAAGAGAAGCTCATCTATTTAGAACATTTGAAAGGGGATAAGAGAGTGATATCTTTGATAATCATTGAATCATCCACCGAACCATCATCTTATATCCACCGAGCAACAACTACTATTTAGATCCACCGAGCAATTGTATCATCTTTTGAATCCACCGATCAACTTCATATTTCAAACCACCGGATCATCATCAGCTGAACCTTTCCACCAGGATCACCCCCTGTTTCAACCCGAGAGGAAGCATCCTAAGCACACTTTATTTGCCAAGTTTTACGATTAGGTTAAAGTTCTCTATGATCACAGAATCCGTTCCCAAGTTGTCCATAACCGTGGACACGGCTTTTCGAAAAGATTTAACCCTGCAGGGGTGCACAACTTTACCCACACGTGCCGACCGACTCTTAACACCAGAATCATTAGCCCTCTTCCATGGAAAGCCGGTAGAGGGTGGTCGACCACGACCTTTACCTTACTTTCGCCTAGACCATGAGTCACGCCCTAAGGATTGTTCCGCCGTAACGGGTCAAGTCCTGAAGTCGGTCCTTAAGGTTGTGCGCAGGGGATCCAGTTCAATGCCCGCAGCATCCTTCACCCCGGCCTCGTCCTGTATGATGCACCTTTGAAAACCTTTTCCACGCCTTTTCAATGCGTATGCCAAATGGAAATTCCAATCTATGTGACTCATGGAACAGACTAGGCAAGTTAGTTAGTCGAGGAGGTTCCTTAGGCCTCCGTGTGGTTGTACGCTCAGTCTTGGTTCAAGAGGCGAGAACTCGGGTCCTAGGGTCGGCAAGAATGAGTCAAATAACCACCTCCCTTGTGGCGGCTCATCCAAGCCTTTAGCATGTTTATTCACACAACTCACTGATCATACCACGTCAACCTGTCATACTAGGTTCATTCACAGCTCGGATTCATCAACCGGATGGATCAGAGTTTACCAACTAAGCATGGCTAAGCATAACAGATATAAAGGCTCAAGCAATGCACATAAGCGAGACCTAGTTATGCTAGGAGCAGTGGATCAGGGAATTTAGGCGACAAGAGCATGCATAAGATAGGATAACTCTAACTACCGATTAAAGACATTTGAATCGTATGCAACAGAGCAAGAATTGAAATACTTTGAAAACATAGGATCAGACGCTTGCCTTGCTCGTTGATAACCAAGAATAGAAATAAATCTCCGGGATTCTTCTTCTTGAATAATACTCCATGGACATGTATTGGTCCTCGGTGTTGTCCACTCGATCTCGGACTCGTGTTCTATCATGAAGAAGCAAACACCGGAAACGAATAACAACAATCAAGGCATGGCATTGATGCGCAAACAAGGATGATGGCATGATATATTAAAGGTATTGAAATTAACCCTATTAGATGATCATCAATTTAAGTGGGGCTAGAATGCATAATACATTGCAATTCCATGAACCCCACACATTATGAATGTGGTATTTTGTTCTTCTAATTAGGCAGGGTTCAAAGTTGATTAAGCATGCATGATTTGGATACCAAAATGTAGATCTTATTTTTCTGAACATTTTGGTAGGTCATTTGCATTTTTCTGACGAACAGATAATATTCTATGCATCTTACAAGATTCAACTAAATTCTGAAATTTTCTGAAATAAAAAACGAGCAGCAGAACTTTTTACACCCGGGGTCAACTTGACCCAAGGCCACTGACCAGGGGGCCCGTGGCCACGTTGGCTGGCCAGGTTGACCTGGTCGGCTGGGGCAATGGCCCAGCCCGACCAGCTCCCAGACGCCGGCAGCGGCCGGCCATGGGAGGCGCTAGGGCGGGCAGCGAGGCGCGGGAAGGGTTCCAGCCGGACCAGGGACTCACCGGGGACCCGCCGGTGGTGTTGGCTTGGCCAGAGGATGGTCGGCGGTGACGAATTTGGCCGGCGAAGAGCTCCGTTTCCGGCGAGGAATCCGCGATGGTGGCGGTGACTCCGGCCACCTTGGCTCAATTCGTTTGGCGGGGAGGAAGGGGGAGGCGTCGGGGACCTTCTCAGCACGTCGGAGGGGCTGGGGGAAGCACGGGACAGCGGCGCTACGCGTCGAGCTTAGACTACTGGGAGGTTTCTCGTGAGAGAGGGAGAGGGTCGACGGGGAAGAAAAGCAGGGCGGCCAGGGAGAGGAAGAAAGAAGGGGGGGGGGGCATCGTGGCCTGCAGGTGGTGCTCCAGAGGGGGTCGCCTCGTCGCTAGAACAAGAAGGAGGTGGCGAGCTCGGGAACGTCCAGGGCCTCCACGCAGCTGCTCACCGTGCAAAGGAAGAAGACAAGAATCTTTTGCACTTAGCCCCCTAGCTTTGGAAGGTTTTTCAGGGAAAAGCAAAATAGCACAAGTTTTGGTATAAATCAATACTTTGCATTTGTTTAAAACTTCTGAAAACTTCACGGGCTTTTCTGCTAGACAGCAGAAGGTCAACAAGATTTATTTTGACCCTTCGAAACAATTGAACAAATTTTGAAACCTTCTGATCACATTCAAGATAGAGAAAAGACAGGCATTTGTTAGGGTTTCCACTTTAAATTCAAATGAAAACAATTTCCGAGTGCATTTTATAATTATGATGCTCATGATGCACAAATCAACTCCTAATAGGAATTATCTAAAAGAGGGATGTTACAGATCTATCCCCCTTACAAGAATCTCGTCCCGAGATTCGTAGGTAGTACAAGAGAGAAGGGAACAAGGGTCACACGAGTCTTCAATGATCTTGTGGATCCCACGACGATCTTCTTTCTTGAAGAGGTTGATCCACGACAACACGAAACTTCACTTTCTTCATTTGTCGATGTTGCTCAGCTGCACTAAAGGAAAGAGGGAATAACTCTAGAAAGATGGATCTTTCTCGAAGATCAAGTATCTCATGGTCAACTTAGGGAAGGAATGTTTGTAAACAACTCTTGAGATGACAAACATGAAACACATCAAGGGTGATGGACGAAATTGAAGAAGTTTCAATTTTGGTAGGCCATGGTTACACGCTTGACAGAAATACGAAGGGACAAGGTAGCGAGGAGTTAAATTGCCTTTGGTACCATGAAGAGGAACTCTTTAAAGATGGGTGACTCGTAGTAGCACACTGTGAGTCATAGAAGCACACTTGAATCAACAAGAGGAACTTTTGATTTCGAAATCATAGTAGCTCTTCGACATAGTTGTAGATACAGAGGAACCTCTTTATTCATCCAAGTCTATCAAAATCTTTTCCAAAGATCATGATTCACTTCACACCACCAGGATGAATGGACAAGGAGAGAAACATGGGAGGATAACTTCTTTGTTGGGATCCAACTCTTTGGCAAGAAGAGATCGCTTACAAACATGATTTAAAAGTTTGGGGTCCTCATGTGGCTGACGAATTCACACAATGTGTGAGATGATTAGAACTTCGGGTATAAACAAAGGGAAGGAAACAACGCTGACTAGCGAAGTATCAAGGATCATCCACGGCAACATCTTTTAGCAAGTGCACATGAACCAGATAAAGACTCTTCCAACAACTAGAACACATGCTTCGTGGTGACACGAAGTTGGTTCTCAAAAGTTTCCAACACTAGCGCCGGTTGTTCAACATGAACTCCTCGAACATGGAGAAGATAAGAATGTCGTCAATGGGCTCAACAACAAGCTTATCAAGATCCTCCAAGAAGACGGGCTCATATGTTGTATGAACAAGGCAAAAGTATTGGTCAGACCAAAGGCGTGAAGATGTACTACAGTGAAAAACCACGAGTAGAAACATCATCAAGATAGTCCTTGGGACTGAGCTTGATTTGACGATAGCCCAAACTCAAATCAAAGGTGGGAAGATAACATATCCAAAGAGGAGATACTATCTTACTTCAACACGACCAAGCTAGAAATACCATTAGGAAAGGAACAAAGTTAGATAGAGCTTTTGCCTTTCAATTCTCCAAGTTGTTGTTCAAACTCAACCAACTAGTCCAAGGTATCCAGCATAGATTCTTGGAGAAAGAAGCGATTCAGAGAACCAGCTTACTCATGAACTTGACAACACGGTCATGTGGCAACATGGCGATACTTCTAGAAAGACATCTAAAATATCACGAACCACCGATGTGTCACTTAGTTCGAGAGTGAATCTTGCTTTACAAAGAAAGCAATGTGGTATTGAGAGTTTTGGCACAAACCTAACTCTTGGACCGAAGATGTGTGCCTGAATTATGGACTTGGGAACACAATCAAACTTTGCTTAGTGATCGGGTAACCAATCAAGCTAGGAATGATGCAAAATGTACTTTGGATTGGAAGCAATAAGAATTGCTTAGAATCTGAGATGGCCACATCAATACGCATACCCAACATTCCAATCACAAACAACTCAGAGGAAGGATGAGCAAAGATGTGTAGGAGCATCACTTCATCGATAAGGCCATGAGACTCAGCACGACCATTTGGTGTAAAAGATTGTGATACTTTAAGGTAGAATAGAACATAAGGTTTGCATACCTCACATCCTACGGAGTACAACACTTTGACCTGGTCCTAGAATTGGACGAGGTACGGGAGTTTGTTTCTCCAGACATTTCAAAGAGAAATATCTTGACGAACCACAAGAGTAAAATGCATCAAAAGAATCCAACGCATAATTACAACTTGGCTGCTAACTAGCAGACAAAGGTTGGAAAGTAACTAAAGAGGAGGAACCCCTTCAGGAGGATCCTTGAATGTAGATGCATAGGTTAACATCTCATGTAAGCCAATGTTGTAGGGGAGGGTGTGGCAGAGTCACAGACATAGATGTGAGACTCACTAAGAGAACTCTGGTCGTGATCCATTTGGTTCCATGATAGAACCTCTGCCATAGCTAGTGGTAGGGGAAGTACCTTTGTTGCCGCAATTTAATCACGACTACAACCACAAGCTTGGAATTAGCCATTTTGAGTTAATGTAGGACCATTAACACAAAGGGTTCAACGGAATGGACCTTGGGTTAAAGGCCAACTTCATGTACTGGAATCCAACACAATTCGGGACCTTCGGTTCAAGTCCAAGGGTTAGAACAAAGAGAAAGGAGTAACTACTAGTTGAGTGACACAAAGGACACTATGATGTAGTAGTCAAAAAAATGTAGTTTCCGAAACAAGGTATGGATTCTGAAGTAGGTAAACAAAGAAGAAGCAGGCATACAAGGCGAAAGGAAGCCTCAAAGCACAGAACAGAATGAGGTGGAATCCACAATGTAGAGAGATCATTATGGAAAGAAATCTCTCAACAAAAACAAGAGAAAGGCGGAGCAAAGAACACACACGAGACTCTAGAGAACTCAACCCTAGGTCAAATGGTAAAAGCGACCTGCCAAAAAGGCACCTAGATTTTGAAAGACGAGAGAAGATAGCCAACTTTTCAAATCAACTCGAGGTAAGGTGACTCAGAAGTAGAGCGATACTAGACAAGGAGTAAAAAGAAGCGTACTTAGAGTTTTGGCAAATACTTTTTAGCTTCAAATAGTTTTCTCAAACACTAGACTCAACATCGACCAATAGCAAGGTTTTCCTACAGACGGTCCTGCTCTGATACCAAAGCCTGTTGGGAACCCCCGGGATCAAGGCTAGACAAATCCAGACCTTCATCTGACATAAGCCTAACCGAGAGCTCGAGAGCCTTACAGTGAGGGAATCGGTAACACAACAGTGACTCTACAACTCAAAAGTAATATAGCAAGCTCTTAAAAGAGCAAGAAGCAAATTACAAGCAGAGGTCACTGACCTGTCAATCATCAATCAACGGAAGCGAAGTTATGCTATTAGACATAGCAAGACCAAATGGCCTAAAAGGCCTGGAGCATAACGGCGATGTCCCAATCCATAGATTCCAGGCTGCCGCCTGGGAACCCCAAGCTACTCGTCGATGTCATCCAGAACCTTCGATGGTAAACTTACACTGCTGCAAAAATATCAACGAGGCAAGGTTGAGTACAAAAGGTACTCAGCAAGACTTACTAACCTAGTAGCTACATGTAGGCTAGAAAGGCCTTCTTTGGAGTTTCTTTGCACAAAGCAAGTTTTGTTTGGATAAACCAGGAAGAAGAGAAGCTCGTCTATTTAGAACATTTGAAAGGGGATAAGAGAGCGATATCTTTGATAATCATTGAATCATCCACCGAACAATCATCTTATATCCACCGAGCAACAACTACTATTTAGATCCACCGAGCAATTGCATCATCTTTTGAATCCACCAATCAACTTCATATTTCAAACCACCGGATCATCATCAGCTGAACCTTTCCACTAGGATCACCCCATCTTTCAACCCGAGAAGAAGCATCCTAAGCACACTTTATTTGCCAAGTTTTACGATTAGGTTAAAGTTCTCTATGATCACAGAATCCGTTCCCAAGTCATCCATAACCGTGGACACGGCTTTTTGAAAAGATTTAACCCTGCAGGGGTGCACAACTTTACCCACACGTGCCGACCGACTCTTAACACCAGAATCATTAGCCCTCTTCCATGGAAAGCCGGTAGAGGGTGGTCGACCACGACCTTTACCTTACTTTCGCCTAGACCATGAGTCACGCCCTAAGGATTGTTCCGCCGTAACGGGTCAAGTCCCGAAGTCGGTCCTTAAGGTTGTGCGCAGGGGATCCAGTTCAATGCCCGCAGCATCCTTCACCCCGGCCACGTCCTGTATGATGCACCTTTGAAAACCTTTTCCACGCCTTTTCAATGCGTATGCCAAATGGAAATCCCGATCTATGTGACTCATGGAACAGACTAGGCAAGTTAGTTAGTCGAGGAGGTTCCTTAGGCCTCCGTGTGGCTGTACGCTCAGTCTTGGTTCAAGAGGCGAGAACTCGGGTCCCAGGGTCGGCAAGAATGAGTCAAATAACCACCTCCCTTGTGGCGGCTCATCCAAGCCTTTAGCATGTTTATTCACACAACTCACTGATCATACCACGTCAACCTGTCATACTAGGTTCATTCACAGCTTAGATTCATCAACCGGATGGATCAGAGTTTACCAACTAAGCATGGCTAAGCATAACAGATATAAAGGCTCAAGCAATGCACATAAGCGAGACCTAGTTATGCTAGGAGCAGTGGATCAGGGAATTTAGGCGACAAGAGCATGCATAAGATAGGATAACTCTAACTACCGATTAAAGACATTTGAATCGTATGCAACAGAGCAAGAATTGAAATACTTTGAAAACATAGGATCAGACGCTTGCCTTGCTCGTTGATAACCAAGAATAGAAATAAATCTCCGGGATTCTTCTTCTTGAATAATACTCCATGGACATGTATTGGTCCTCGGTGTTGTCCACTCGATCTCGGACTCGTGTTCTATCATGAAGAAGCAAACACCGGAAACGAATAACAACAATCAAGGCATGGCATTGATGCGCAAACAAGGATGATGGCATGATATATTAAAGGTATTGAAATTAACCCTATTAGATGATCATCAATTTAAGTGGGGCTAGAATGCATAATACATTGCAATTCCATGAACCCCACACATTATGAATGTGGTATTTTGTTCTTCTAATTAGGCAGGGTTCAAAGTTGATTAAGCATGCATGATTTGGATACCAAAATGTAGATCTTATTTTTCTAAACATTTTGGTAGGTCATTTGCATTTTTCTGACGAACAGATAATATTCTATGCATCTTACAAGATTCAACTAAATTCTGAAATTTTCTGAAATAAAAAACGAGTAGCAGAACTTTTTACACCCGGGGTCAACTTGACCCAAGGCCACTGACCAGGGGGCTCGTGGCCACGTTGGCTGGCCAGGTTGACCTGGTCGGCTGGGGCAATGGCCCAGCCCGACCAGCTCCCAGACGCCGGCAGCGGCCGGCCATGGGCGGCGCTAGGGCGGGCAGCGAGGCGCGGGAAGGGTTCCAGCCGGACCAGGGACTCACCGGGGACCCACCGGTGGTGTTCGCTTGGCCGGAGGATGGTCGGCGGCGTCATATTTGGCCGGCGAAGAGCTCTGTTTCCGGCGAGGAATCCGCGACGGTGGCGGTGACTCCGGCCACCTTGGCTCAATTCGTTTGGCGGGGAGGAAGGGGGAGGCGTCGGGGACCTTCTCAGCACGTCGGAGAGGCTGGGGGAAGCACGGGACAGCGGCGCTACGCGTCGAGCTTAGACTACTGGGAGGTTTCTCGTGAGAGAGGGAGAGGGTCGACGGGGAAGAAAAGTAGGGCGGCCAGGGAGAGGAAGAAAGAAGGGGGGGCATCGTGGTGTGCAGGTGGTGCTCCAGAGGGGGTCGCCTCATCGCTAGGACAAGCAGGAGGTGGCGAGCTCGGGAACGTCCAGGGCCTCCACGCAGCTGCTCACCGTGCAAAGGAAGAATACAAGAATCTTTTGCACTTAGCCCCCTAGCTTTGGAAGGTTTTTCAGGGAAAAGCAAAATAGCACAAGTTTTGGTATAAATCAATACTTTGCATTTGTTTAAAACTTCTGAAAACTTCAGGGGCTTTTCTGCTAGACAGCAGAAGGTCAACAAGATTTATTTTGACCCTTCGAAACAATTGAACAAATTTTGAAACCTTCTGATCACATTCAAGATAGAGAAAAGACAGGCATTTGTTAGGGTTTCCACTTTAAATTCAAATGAAAACAATTTCCGAGTGCATTTTATAATTATGATGCTCATGATGCACAAATCAACTCCTAATAGGAATTATCTAAAAGAGGGATGTTACACTGACAGATCAAAAAGGTTATCGTTTCTACTGTCCAGACAAATACACAAAGTTTGTAGAAAGGAGACATGCAGTGTTCTTGGAGGACGAATTGATGAGGGAGAGCATGGTAGCTCAGAAAATTGATCTTGAGGAGAAGAGGGTGCATGCACCTAATCCGATGATTTAGGAGCCATTTTTCTCGCTACCTATTGTACTTGCATCGGCAATCCCTGAGGTTGCGGTGCAAGCACCTGTTGTAACTCCACCCATGACAACAAGGAGTGAAGTTTCGGAACCTGTCCGTCAGGAGCTGACTGAACCCTTTGTTGAGCATGAAAGGGAGCTGCAGCAGCCACCTTTAATAGATGTACCAGAAGTTGAGGTACAAAATGAGCCAGAGAATGAGGCCCTTAGAAGGTCCAAAAGAGTCAAGAAATCAGCTATTTCTAATGATTATAAAGTTTATAGCATAGAAACAGTTCATATGGAAGGTGATCCCACTTCATATGAAGAAGCCATGGGAGGCCCTAACTCATCAAAGTGGTTGGAGGCCATGGAAGATGAAATGAGGTCGATGAGTTCCAACGATGTTTGGGACTTAGAGAAAATTCCCAAAGGAGCCAAAATAGTAGGCTGTAAATGGGTCTATAAAACAAAGTATGACTCTAACGAGAACATAGAAAAGTATAAAGCGCGTCTAGTGGTAAAAGGATTTACACAAAGAGAAGGGGTAGATTACAATGAGGCATTTTCTCCAGTCTCATGTAAGGATTCCTTCAAGATTATAATGGCACTAGTTGCGCATTTTGATTTAGAGTTGCATCAAATGGATGTAAATACAGCATTTCTAAATGGAGATTTAGAAGGAAAGGTTTACATGAAACAACCCAAGGGTTTTTTCATGGAGGGGAAGGAACACATGGGATGCCTTCTAAAGAAATCCATTTATGGATTAAAGCAAGCCTCTAGACAGTGGTATCTAAAGTTTAATGATACTATTAAAAGATTTGGATTTAAAGAAAACATCGAGGACAACTGCATTTATGCAAAGTTTAAAAGTAGGAAATATATTTTCCTAATCTTGTATGTGGATGATATCTTGCTTGCTAGCAGTGATGTTAGTCTTCTGCGAGAAACAAAGAAGTTTTTGTCCTCAAACTTTGATATAAAAGATCTTGGTGAAGCTTCATATGTTTTGGGCATAGAAATTCACCGAGATAGAAAGAATGGAGTGTTAGGATTATCACAGAAGGCATATTTAGAAAAGGTTCTAATAAAGTATAATATGCATAAGAGTAATGCCACACCTGCTCCTATAGTCAAGGGCGACAGTTTTGGAAAATTTCAATGCCCCAAAAATCAATATAAGATCGATCAAATTAGAGCAGTACCATATGCTTCGGCTGTTGGAAGCTTACAGTATGCACAAGTGTGCACGCGCCCTGACTTAGCATTTATCACCGGGATACTTGGTAGATATCAGGAAAATCCAGGCATAAAGCACTGAAAGATGGTAAAGAAAGTATTGCATTATGTGCAAGGCACAAAAGACCTCATGCTAACCTATAGAAGATCTGATTCCCTAGAGATAAAAGGGTATTCAGATGCAGATTATGCGGGAGATAAAGATGATAGAAAGTCCACAACAGGATATGTGTTCACACTTGTAGGAGAGGCTATTTCATGGAGAAGCTGCAAATAGACGATAGTTGCATCATCCACGATGTATGCCAAATTTATAGCATATTTTGAGGCCACGAATCAGATGTTATGGCTAAAGAAATTTATACCTGACTTGAAAGTGGTGGATTGTATTAACAAATCACTAAAGATGTACTGGGACAACCAGCCTACAATATTTTATGCTCACAATAGCAAGTCGAGTAAAGCTACCAGACCAATAGAAGTAAAGTATTATATTGTGAAAGATAGAATCCAGGATCACACTATAAGTCTCGAGCATAGACGGACAAAGGATATGCTTGCGGATCCGCTAATGAAAGGCTTACCATCCAGTGTGTTCAAGGAACACTTAGCCGGCATGGATTTAATGGGAAGCCTATGATTCCTAGATCATAAGAGGCCCAAAAGTAACAGAATTTGTTTCAAAATAGAAAAGTGTATACTGGCTGTCTGATTCTATCGGCAATTGAGCTGTGACGATGAAACATGCTCTATTTACTGATCCGTGATGAAACGAGTAAAGAATAAAGTATAAAGTTAAAAGTAAAGTTGAGATCAAGGGGGAGAATGTTAGGTTGATCTCCACCCGATCGAGCCCAACGGCTCGACGGGAACCCTTCTCGCGCCCTGATCGGGGGCGTCCAACTGAAATATGGTTGGTGGTCCCCTATGGCAGTGCTATATAAAGAGGTGGGGTCCGGGGCACACGATACGAGGTTCACCGGGTTGCCAGTCACCCCACCGATATCCTAATCCGATCTAGGGCTAGCGCTAGTCACGGGAAGTCCACCACCACCGCCACTCACGCCGTCGCCCATCGCCATGGCCAACGGCTCGGGCTCCTCGAGCCAAGGTGCAGGTGACATCCTTCTCCCTCTCAGATCTCTCTCTCTCTCATAGTCCATCACCAATTCTTTACAGTGATCGATCTACCAAGTTAGTCTAGCCTAGTTGATCCAAAGAGTGAGTATAACAAGATGATCCCTCCACGCAGCAGACAAACCAGCTGTTGCCCACGCGTGGACTCACCCTCATTGCTTTCCATTGCAGCCGTGGCGACGGTTTTCCTGGATGACAGCGGGGAACGATCGGTGGCATGATTTGCAGATTGGAGTGCAGCGCCCACGAGCAGGTAACTATCTTGAACCGTAGTTCTCAATCTAAAATGGTGCAGCACATGCGTTCTGGTGAGTTCTGACCGGACATCTGCTGGAAGAAGAACACACATAGTTATTGATCAGCTACTGTACGTATTGAAATAAATTATTAGATTGATTGTGTATTGATCCAAACATCACCTGGCATTGACGTCAGAGAAGGGCACTCAGCCATCTAAAATTCTTTCCATCTATAAATGTTAAAAGTTGTAATGTTAGTAAAGAAACACACAACCCATGTACCACTATAGCAAGTTTGATTATGCACAACATATTATGTCAGATACAATGGATGACGAGGGTTAACTCGACAAATATCCTAGATGAAGGACTTAGGATCGGGGAGATAGGGCGTCAGATGAACTCGAAGGTAAAGTTAGTCGAAATAGGTGTATATCAAAAGTAAACTTGGGTGTTCAACCTGGCTTGCTTTCAATCTGCCCTACACCGTCCCCTCCTGGCCCCTATATATAGGTGGCCAGGTCGCAAGGATCGGGTAGGGTCCGATACAGCTTACAATATCGACATACGGTAAGAACTCGTATCTCGACTATCATTATAATTGGGCCTAGCTTAACGGGCTTCAGGTGTACTCAACTAGCGGGCTCTATTAGCTATACCCTTGTCAGTAGCCCCTGAGATTCTACCAGAATTGCAGGTTCAGGTTGAATCTCTAATCTTTAAATCTTCGACTTGATCAATTCTTTGACTTCTTCACATCTTCAAATCTTCGACTTGGTCTTTCGACTTATTTTCATGATAATAGCTCGCAAGGGGTTTTGATGAACAAGCCTGACAACTTTGATAGATCAAGAGGTCAGTTAACTGCTGAAACAGATACTTGCCACCTACTTCAAATTCAATCCCCTTGGATTTGAATTCGGGATACCGGTCAAACCCATTCTTTTGCCGCATTTAGGACTTACAAAGAATGAGTCCTAGTGGTTCTCAGGGTACCCAGTGCGTCCACCAGGATTTTCTTTGCGTCATAGACACGGATACATACCAGCAGAGCGCATCCATGTGCGTATACCAGGCCACACAGGACGGATCCCGGGGTATTATCTTCGTGATAAATCACGGCATTCGAGTTTCGTTGCGATAACGCAACTCGAGAATCATATGTCGCAGTCAAATTTTGACTGAAAATATTCGGGTTATACAACCATAAAAACTCGCTCCCGATGGGAGTAACAATGTTTCATCGCATACTCCTTTACTTTCCGTGCTCCAGTGCTTGTCAATAATCATCGTCGGGTGCGCGCTCAGCGCTCCCTATGGGAGTAGCCCCCGAGGCTATAGTCAAATAAAACTGTGTTTCGAGTATAGGCTCGAATATAGTGTTCTCCATCATCATACTTCAACTCGACATAGTTAAGCGATAATTTCGTCGGGTGCGCGCTCAGCGCTCCCGATGGTAGTAGCCCCCGAGGCTATAGTCGAATGCTTTCGGGTATAGTCTCATTAATTGATTTTTGCATGGTCGGCGCCAACCTTTTGTCTTCTTTGATGTTGTCCTGTATTCGAAAATCGCCATATTCAATACTCGTCGAGTATATGCATCTGTCAAATTTGATCTTCAATTTTTTTTGTCTCCTTCATGACGTCAGTGGTCAATTTTAGCTATATGTCACTCTGATTGAGCGCGAACCATTTCGTGGGCAGCGCGGTAATTTTGTATTTTCCTGCCCATTAGTGGGCTGTCGTTTCCGCTCCTTTCGCCACGTCTCAGCCCACGTTCCTTCACCGAGAAGGTATATAAAGGGATAGTGGGGATTTGTACTATTTACCAGCTCTTTCTCTCCGCCGCCGCCGCCATTGTCGATCTCTGCTTCCTGCTCCTCTCGTGCATAGCCCCCAGGCGCAGATTTGTAGATGCGCGTGAAGCACCTCGCGGCTAAGAACATCATAGCCAAGGGAAAGACAACGAACTCCGCGACTAGCTGGGTGCCCTCTACCATCGTGCAGAAGGAGGTGGAGAAGGCCAGGACGGATGGCCTCATCTCCAGCAGCGACTCCATCAAGTTCCCAAGCACCGAGCGGACCCTCAGTCCCCCGAGCGGTTATCGGGTGATGTTCCTTTCCTTCCTCTTCCATGGACTGTCTCTTCCTGCCCACGAGTTTCTTCGTGGGCTTCTTTTTGTTTATGGTGTGCAGCTTCACCAGCTCACACCTAACTCCATCCTCCACATCGCTTGCTTCGTGACTCTTTGCGAGTCATTCCTGGGGATTGAGCCCCACTTTCTTCTCTGGAGATCTATCTTTCGGCTCCGCCCCAGCGTTGCTTTAACCAAGAAACCCGAACTGGGCGGTACTGTCATCTCTGTGCGCGTTGAAGCTCAGTACTTTGATTTTTGTATGTCTGCATCAGTCCAAGGTTGGAGGACCAAGTGGTTTTACATAAAAGACCGTAAGGCCTCCTTCGAGGACGAGTATGGCCTAGCCCCCTTTGATGCCTCCAAGGAGCTGAAGAAATTGGCATCGTGGGATTCGCCTCCCACAGATGCTGAGATGGAGCAAATTGCTCCTCTATTAACCTGCATCCAAGCTCTGAAAGGAGGTAAAGGAGGCGCTTTGTCAGGTATTCAGCTCATGGCGTTCTTTGTGCAACGTCGAGTTCAACCCCTGCAGCATTGCCTTGCCAAACTTTGGAGCTATTCAGGCTTGGTGGATCCTTCTCGCATCTCTGGAGATCTAATGGAGAAACAGGAAGTCGACAAGCGAGTTAGGAGCCTCACCAAGCTCACCAAGGATCATGCGGTTGCAGATTTGGCCGCTAATTATTTCGATTCTGTGCACCCCCTACCCGAGGTATGTATTTGTTTGCTTTGTACACTTGTTGTCGAATTCATCGGTTTCCAGCTGTGTTTATCCTTGTATCAGTTACTTTTCTGACTTATTCTTTTGTAGGACCACCAATTCCTCGTTTCACGCCCTCCTCTTCCAGAAGAAGGGCCTCTTCCGGCTGATCTGGCCTCTACTATATCTGAAGCCCCCGAGGCTGAAGAAAATCAGGACGGAGATGAAGCCGAAGAATCAGAAGAAGATACCAGCTCGATGACATCGCCTCCTCCTGCGCTTTCTAAAGACACTGGTGCGGACAAGAAGAGGAAGCGTGTTGACGAGTTTACTTCTTCGAGTACCTCTGTGCAGAGAATAGCGGCTAATAAAGCCCCTGTTCTAGAAGAAGATGTTGAATTTTTCGACCTCCTGGCGTTGTAAGTATCTTTCGAGTTCCAGTATTTCGATGTATTTGCCTTCTTGCTTTTGAGTTGTATAAAACCTGTTTCCTCTTGTAGTGACGACAAGGAGCCGAAAAGGGATGCTTCGGCTGCTCCTTCTGCTCAGGATGTAACTACGGATGAACCTCATGTACAAGAGATTGAGCTGGCTGTGCAGGCGCCAAGGACCACCAGGGCCTCTATCAAGAAGGTTCCTGTGACCCGAAGCACCAAACGGTCAAAAAAATCCAAGGAAACCGACGTTTCTCTTGAAGCTCACGAATCCACAGTCTCCCCTGATGATGTGAGTAAATGTCTCTAACTTACTTTCCCTGCATAATCTATACTCTTACGCGTCCTTCTTTTGCCAGGCATTGATAAAGAAATTTGTCGCCTTGGGCACTGAATGTGCTGAATACCTAAAGGTTGCTAAAGCTTCCGAAGGTGAACTCTTTATCCTCTCTTTACTTATCCTGTATGCTTCTTCTTGCTGTTTATTTGACTTCTCCTTTCCTTTCCTTGCTGGACTGCAGGTGCTCTAGCATCAGCCAATGCCCGCATTGCATCGCTGGAAGCTGAACTCAGTGCTTCACAGAAAGCCTTCGATGTTGCGACTGCTGTCAACGCAAATGCTGAGAAGTCGCAGAAGTCAGCGCCGGCTAAGGCGAAAAAAGTGGAGAAGGATTTGGCTGATGCTAACAAAGAGCATCTCCAGCGAGAGCCAGCCGTGGCCGAGTGGCTCCACACGATGTCTGCTGCTGCTGGAGGTACACACTCGTCTTGTACTCTTTCTTCTGCTGCTGTTGCTTTCTTGCTGATACTTCCTTTTTCCTGCTATTTTTCTGTCCTCTTTGTTGTACAGAATTTACCAAGTTGTCTTTGTCGACTCTGCAACCGGGCGATGATCCTCTTATGGCCGCGGTTAACTTACTCGAAGCGAACTGGATATCTGTCCAGGAGATCTTTGAGTTGGTGAGCCGCGTTCTTACACGGATGTTCGTCGGGTTGTGGCCTAAGCAAAAGGCGGAGGTTCCGAACAGTGACTTGAAGAAACTTTCCGAATCCTTCGATACTACTGACGACCCCGTCCTCCAGCTGAAGGGGCTTTCTTTGAAGCGAGGTGCTGAGGGTGCTATCGCACTTTCTTATGCACATGGTGCGGATTTCGACTAGGAGAAGGTTAGCTCTCCTCATGGCCGCACCCGCTCAGAGCTAAAGGCCTTCTTCGAGAAGGGGAAGAAGTTGGCGCCCGCCCTGGTGTCAATTATTTCTCCTTCGGTGGCTTCCGCGACTTCTACTATGCCAACTTCCTTGACTCTAGCTATGGAAGAGCCCGCGCCTCCTTCAACTGCTGGCGCTGAATTTGCCATGCCTTCCTCTGCCACGGAGCAGAATGCTGAGGTGGTGTAGACTCGGCTTCTTTGTAGTTTCCAATTTCTGATTTTGATGTAAAAACCTTTAGTCGCATGCAACCCGAGAACCTTAGTCAAAGGGTTTGCATTTATGTAAATATGCTTCTTTTCTATGATATATTGTGTTAGCTTCTGAAATGTTTCTCCTTTCCTTTTCTTTTGACTTCCAGTCTATGCGCATCTGTGATCCTTTGAGTCGCGACCATGCTCCCTCTTCTGCCAGCGTGTTTGGTTCTAAAGTTTCGTCGCCTCCTCGCCGCTGCTGTCAATGCGCTGCATATTCTTCAAGGATTTCGGATCTTGAGAATCGCTTGACTGTAGCCAAACGCCAAGCGCAGATGACTATAGACAAAGCTAGCAAAGCTTGTGGTCTGATGAAGCAGATATCTATTATTGACGATAGGGTGTCTGGTCTGATGGCGAAAATTGTGCATCATGAAGAATGCGACTCTTTTATCATTGGCATTATCGAGTCTGCCTGTGAGATATTGCGATGTAAGATTCCTTGCGACTTCTCTTTTTTCCTTTTGCTTCATTGCTGCTCTGTGATGTTCTTTGTTATCTTAGGTACTTGTCTGGATTATGCTGCTGAGGCTCGTCGGGTTGCCGAGCGAAATGCGGCTCTGGAGAAAACGTCAGAGGGCATTGACAGCTTGTGGTCTGATCCTCGACGCCGCAGTGCTATCGTATTGCTCCAGGACCGCGCCCAACACATCGGAGAGTCAGTTGATGGCTGCCGAAGAGCTCTCATAACCATGCACTCTGTGATGCTTCCTTGCAATCCTTTGCCTGGAAGTTTTCCGCTGCTACTTGATGCCTTTAGATCCAGTCAGCGTATTCATCGGTTGATTGAACTGAACTTAGTGGCGGGTGCCAATTTTGCTCTTAGGTTGATGCATAAGTGGCACCCAAGGCTCAATTATAGTTCTATGTCGCTGAGCTATCCTCCAGGTGGAGCTAGTCTTCGAGTACATCTGGAGAGTACCTTGCAGCCTGCTCGAAGGATTATAGCCAGGCTGTTGCAAGAGGATGCCGCGTTTTTCCGCGAGTATTACTATTTAGATCCTTTAGGTGTAGACGATTCTGATAACCCGATGTTGTAATACTTGTGTATATGTGGAACGCGAGAGTTTCTTATTTTGCGACTGTATGTCTAAAATATTTTCTCAGAGCGTTTTTGTGTGATTTGTGCGTTTGCCGCATTTTTCTTTTGAGAGACTTGTAAACTCGAATATGAGGAATGTTTTGTCTTTATTATACTTGTAATATAAGATACATGGGATGACCCAAGAGATCCGGCCTATGACCTGTGTTCTGGATCAAGAGGGCATTGCCCTGGGATAACTCGTGGCTTTTACAGCCTTATTCTTCTACTCTACTTTGTTGTTCTTGGTGCTTTATGCCATCGTGGCCTTCTCTTCTTCTTCTGTATCTTTGTCTTATCCTGAAGCTTCTACTCGTGGTTTCTTCATCTCTGGCTCCGCAGCGCGTCCTTCGGGTAGCTTGACGCCTTTCGTAGTCATGCTTTTCACCTTTTTTGCATAGTTGGCTATCATGCCAAAGTTTTGCGCCATCTTGTGGAACTCCTTGTCGCATAGGTCTGAAACCTCGAAGCTTCCTTTTACTGTGATGATTCCCTTTGGTCCTGGCATCTTGAGTACTAGATATGTATAGTGAGGCACTGCCATGAATCGCAAAAATGCGGGTTGCCCGAGGATCACATGATACTGAGATGGCCAGTCCATAACTTCAAAGTCGAGTTTTTCTCTTTTGTAGTTTTGTCGGTTGCCAAAGCAAACGTTGAGTGCTATCCGACCTAGTAGATAATTGGCACTTCCTGGTACAATCCCACGGAAGGAACAGTCTGTTGGCTTCAGGAACTCTAGGGATATATGCATTGCCCTGAGCGTTTTCGCATATATCAGATTGATTCCACTTCCTGCGTCCATGAATATTCTGTCGACATCATACCCACCGATTTGGGCTTTGAGTACCAGAGGCACGTTTCCTGGCCGAGGTACTGTTATAGGGTGATCTTCTCTGTTGAACTCGATTGGTTGTTCTGACCAATGTAGATATTCTGTTGTAGATGGAGGTGAAGTAACTGCTAGATTAACTTGTCGGGTAATGCTATTTTCTTCTTTGTTTGACTTGGGCATGGGTTGTATCATTGTTGTGATGTGCCCCTTAGATGGAACGTACCCTCCGTCGTCATCGTGTCCCTGGTTTGGCTGGTCTTGTCCTTGCGGAGCTCCATTGTTCCCTTGTTGACTTGTGGGAGGTTTGTTGTTTCCTTCGTATCCTAGTCGCTTTGCTTCGGTTTGCTTGCTTAGTGCTGCTTCTTGTAGTTTCAGGAACGTTGTGCAGTCTTTCATTGCGTGCCTGGACACTCGCTTTCCATCGACGAATGCTGAGTGTATATGGCAAGGCCCGTTTAACATGTCTTCTGGCGACGGGTTATACTCCCTGGATTCTCTTGTGGGAAACTTTTTATAGTCCTCTTTCCCGTAGCTTCGATATCCCGAGCTTCTGCGGTCACTTCCTTGGTAGCTGTTGACCTTATACCCCACGGCTACTTGGCTGTGGGAGCCGTAGTTGTCGTAATTGTGGGACCTTCTTCTTTGACTTCCATATCTATTTCTTCTATCGTCCTCTGGCGATCGCGTCCGCTTGTTGTTGCATGCGTCTTCTCCGTCTGCAAATCTGTTTGCTATGTCCATGAGGTCTGACACTGTTTTCGGCTTGATCCTGCCCATCTCTTCGACTAGGTATCTTCACCTTAATCCAATTATGAATGCATCTATTGCTCTTTCGTCTGAAACTTCGACTGCTGAGTTTTTGATAAGGCTCCATCTTTGGATGTATGCCCTTAAGGTTTCGTCGCGTTGTTGTACACACGCTTTGACTTCTTCTATTGATGCTGGCCGCTTGTATGTCGACCTGAAGTTGCTTGTGAATTGCTTCATGAGATCTTCCCAACTTCCAATAGTTTCCTTCTCTAGTTTGCTCAACCATGACCTTGCTGCGCCGGTGAGGTGTTGTTGCAAACTTTGCATTGCTGTTTCTTTGATTCCTCCCAATATTTGTACTGCTTGTAGATAGTCTGAGAGCCACGACTGTGGTTCCTGCGATCCATCGTACTTTTGTTGATCATGAGGTAGTTTGAACCCCTTGGGTACTGGCGTGGTGCGAACCCTGCGGGTAAAGCACAATGCTCCCATCTCCTTTTCGTCGTCTTAATAGCCGTGCTTTCTGTTTGGAGATCGAGATCTTCGGGTTCCTCCATGTTTTGGGCTCCCGTGGTGTCTTGGTGATGGCGATCGGGATCGTCGACTACTACTTCTGTGCCGAGCACTATTGTGACGGCGAGGTGACCTTGGCTTGTGCGTTTCCTTGAGGTGATATGCCTCCTCTCCTTTTGCTGATAGCTTGTTGCCCACTATATTTAGTCCGTTCAGCGCTGCTCTATGCATATGTTCCCTAGGGTCCCCTGGACTTGGTCGAGTTGTAAGCAGATACGCTTAAGCTACCACTAGTGCTACTTCAGGGGTTTTTGGTACGATGTTTCCCTGCTCGTCGACCGATAGGAAGGACGAGTCAAGATTTTTGGAGATTCTTTGCCTTTCTGAGTACTCGAGGTTTTCGTACCTTGAACCATGTTGACGATTCCTCCTTGCGTTAGTATGTGATGCGTCGCTTCGTGCTCTGCGAGCGGCGTTGCTAGCTGCAATGGCTGATTCTTTTCTTTGTTGTATCTCTATTTTCTCCTTTGCTAGTTGTTTTGCCTGTTGCTTTAGGGCATAGTGATACCCCAAGAGCATATCCTTGCTGGAATTTGATGGTATTGGTGTGCCATGTTCTACGGCTTCTCTTATTATTCTCCATTCGTTGGCTTATAGTCAAATTTTTTCCCTAGTTGTGAGGGATTCTGCTGTTTGCCCTTCTGCTAGATGATTTGCTCCTCTAGCGATATTTGCTGGGTTTAGCACTGGGTTGTTGTTTTCGTCGAATTCCTCTAAATTGTCTCCTACAATGGCGAGCACCTGGCACTGTTTGCCGATTTTGTTATTCAAGCTTGAGAAGATCAAGTCATCATCTTCAGAAAGCTCTAACCCTGTCTTCCACGTATCTGTTGACTTGTCTGAGATGTTGTCGTGGCAAATCACGAGATCTTCGAGTTGGTCTCCTAAATCGAATTTTTTCACTATTTTGTCGCCTTCTGCGATTTTTCTTTCTTGTATTTCTCCTAAGCTGACCGGCGAGTTTACCTTGCTGGAAGAGCCTTCAGAATATTCCATCATTGCTACTGTTTCGGGCTCACTTGCCGACGGATCTGGTTTTACCGGATCTGAAAGGCGAGTCGAACCCGACGGCCCGATGAAGATGCTTAGACTTCCGATTGTCAACTCCATCTCTTGATTTTCGTCGATTCCTGTACTACTATTGGCTAAAAGCGAAAAAGCCGTCGAATTCATGATTCCAATGCCCAGGATCCCCACGGTCGGCGCCAATTGACGAGGGTTAACTCGACAAATGTCCTAGATGAAGGACTTAGGATCGGGGAGATAGGGCGTCAGATGAACTCGAAGGTAAAGTTAGTCGAAATAGGTGTATATCGAAAGTAAACTTGGGTGTTCAACCTGGCGTGCTTTCAATCTGCCCTACACCATTTCCTCATGGCCCCTATATATAGGTGGCCAGGTCTCAAGGATCGGGTAGGGTCCGATACAGATTACAATATGGACATACGGTAAGAACTCGTATCTCGACTATCATTACAATTGGGCCTAGCTTAACGGGCTTCAGGGGTACTCAACTAGCGGGCTCTATTAGCTATACCCTTGTCAGCGGAAGAACAATGAGTTCTTGTTGGTTTGTTGTAGACAGAGAAAGTGTTGCTTTTTATAGTATATTCAGTTAACATGCTAAAGTGTGCATTTTCTGTTCCCTTTGTAGGATGAATGGTGTGGAAAGTTTGTCAGTTCGATATTATTTTCGTGGTGTGTTGGAACATGATGGGAAGGAGTGGCATTACATAGGTGGGTGGAGTGGCTGGTCAACTGTAAGCATTGACAGGCTCTCACTGGAAGAAATGAAGATACATTTGGCTGACCATATTAGCTTTTCAGATGAAGATTTGCAGAACACCATTCTTGCTTGGAGACTAGTTGAAAAGGAGAAAAATCTGATTTTTTTGTGTACTCTGGCTGACAATACAGCAGTGAACAGCATGGCAAGGCATGTGACAAGAGTTGCTGCTGGTTATGTCGATGTTTATGCAAGGATGCCATACATTGCGAGTTCAGAAGAAGAAGATGAAGTTGATAAGCAAGAAATTATAGAAGAAGAAGTTTGTGGCGATCAACAAAACATTCTAGTGCATGGTCAATTTGAGGAGCATCTTGGTCATAATCAAGTTGAGCAAGTTCATGAGCAATACATTGTTGATCAAGAGATGAGCTTTGAATCAGAGAATGTAGGTCAAATAAAATTAATGAAATTGCTTGTTGTGAGGAGAGCAATGCAGGACAAAGGCAAGGAAATTCAAGAGCACATTGCAGGTGAAGAAGCAGAGCAAGAGGACAGTTCAGATAGTTATTATGATGTTGTTCATGATGCAGATAGCGAGGATAGCAGTGCTGATGATGATGAAGCCAAATGTTACAGAGAGCAAGCAATGTAACTTAAGAAGAGAGTGAAGAGGATCATTGATTCCACAAATGGAGAATTCTCTAGAGTGTTTGACTATCATGTAGAACTGGTGAGAAGCAATCCAGGAAGCATGATAGCAGTTAATTTGAATCCAGATATCATTGACAGACCAGTTTTTGAAAGAATGTATGTCTGCCTTGATGGATGCAAAAGAGGTTTCTTGGCTGGTTGCAGGAGAGTAGTTGTCCTGGATGGGTGTTTTCTGAAAGGTGCAGTTAGCGGCCAACTATTATGTGCAATTGGCAGAGATCCAAACAATCAAATGTACCCAATTGCATGATCTTATGTGGAAGGGGAGAATTATGATAGCTGGTATTGTTTTTTTCACTACTTCAAAAGGACATACAAATCAACAATCATGGTGATGGATGAGTTATTACCTCATATCAGCAAAAAGGCCTAATCCGGGCAGTCAATGAGATAATCCCAAGTGCAGAGCATATAATGTGTGCAAGGCATATATATGCAAATTGGAGAAAGCAGCACAGAGACAAAGTATTCCAGAAAATGTTTTGGGCTTGTGCTAAATCAGCTGACAAAATTCAGTTCAACTATAATAGAGCTAAGTTTGCACAGAAAACACCAAAAGGGGCAATGGACATGATGAGAACAGCCCCTGAACATTGGTGTAGAGCCTATTTTAGGCTGGGTTCCTACTGTGATTCAGTTGAAAATAATTTGTGTGAATCATTTAATAATGCTATTATGAGAGCAAGATTTTATCCAATCATTTCTTCTATGGAAATCATCAGGAGAAAGGTGACAGCTAGAATAGCAGAAAATAAAGCAAAGTCCCAAGGTTGGACAGGGACAATTTGCCCCAACATGTTCAAGAAACTCAAGTTAAATGTGAAAAGATCCAAAATCTGCCAGGTTTTGTACAATGGATTAGAAGGATTTGAAGTTATGGAAGGGCAACATAGAAGGTTCACTGGGAACTTGGAGAGAATGACATGCAGCTGTAGTTATTGGGATTTATCTGGTTTGCCATGCTGTCATGCTATTAGTGCTATATACACTATTGGTAAAGAATTGGATGATTTTATAGCACCCTTCTATAGAATTGATCTTTATTACCAGGTATATAGTCATGTCTTGCAACCAGTGGAGGGGAAAGAGAACTGGCCAGTAGCTTCAAACCCCAGACCATGTCCACCAATCAAAAAGAAAATGCCAGGTAGGCCAATGACAGAGAGAAAAAGAGAGGAGCAAGAAAAACCAAAAGGGAATAAATTATCTAGAAAAGGTTGCAAGATAAGATGCTCTGCTTGTGGAGGGGATGACCACAACAAAAGAAAGTGCGAAGCTAATCCAGATGTTGTCAGGGAAAATGCCCACATCAAGAAAACAGTGTGGAGAAATAGAAGAAAACATGACAAAGCAACAACTCAGGTAAATGATTTTTGTACTATTTATTTCAATCTTGAAATCTAGGAAAACCTTTCTAATAATACTGCAATCATGTCATATTAATATGCTTGCAAAATTGTAGCATGAGCAACATGATCAAGCGCATGTGTAGCAGCAGCCACAAAGTCATGGCCATCAGCAGCCACAACTAGTGCATGACCAGCAACAGCCACAAAGTCATGCCCAGCAGCAGCCACAAAGGCCTGGCAAGCAGCAGCAGCCACAAAGGCCTGGCAAGCAGCAGCAACAAAGGCATGCCAAGAAGAAGCCATAAAGGCATGGCAAGCAGTAGCAAGCAGAGAAGGAACATATACTATTTGTTGATAGAAAGACAAAAATAAGTAAACCAACACCTGAACAATCAAGTTCACAAGCAGCACCAGAACAATCTAGTGGAATTTTTTTTTGAGGATTAATATGAAGAAATCACAAACAATTCCAATGTCTGAGGTTGTCACAGAGCCTGTGCCAAAATCTGGGAGGATGAACTGGTACTTAGGAGGAAATAAGAAGAAAGGGGGATATATTGCACATGGTGGAGATGGTCCAGCATAGTCACTATTTTTTAAATAAAGTTTGTTTTTTGTTATCTTGTATGACAGTGAACAAGGTGTTTCACTTGTTTGTGTGATAGAGATAGAGATACTCTGCTATTATGTGTGACAGTTAACTGGTTTGTGTCACAGAGACAAAGATGCTCTGCTTGTGCGTCACTATTTGTGTGATAGAGATAGAGATACTCTGCTATTATGTGTGACAGTTAACTGGTTTGTGACAGTTATTCATATATTTCTGCTATTTATTTTTTGTTTGCAACAGTCCAAATTTGAGACATAATAACAGTTAAAATGCTGCCAAATTGTTGCCAGAGATGAACTAAATTGAGAGGTATTTTGCAATTCATAATTCAACTAGATTCATCCTTATTTTTCATACAACTGGAGCTACAACATGTTTTTGTTACACTGCATCTTGTCTGAATTGTTCATGCAAATGAAGCTACAACTGGAGCTACAAGTGAGCATACCAATGTACATAGCCGCAAGCCATCTTCTCCATCTTCTTCTCTGAATATTCAGCTTTGCATTTTCTTCTTCTTATTCATCCCCATATGCTCGTTTGGAGACTTGCTAGGCTTCACTTGCTCACAGATTAGGAAATAGCAGATGCAAGTTTTGCAATTTTGAGGTTCGGTCATCGGGGGAATGAAGGTCAAGGGCGAGCTCGAGTATGTGGTGGGCGGCGGGCGGCGGACGGCGGGCGCCGGGCAGGTGGCTGGTGGCGGGCGGTGGACAGGTAGCTGCTGGCAGGCGGCAGGCGGCTGGCTGGTGGCGGGCAGCTGGCTAGCGGCAGGAGGCGGGCAGCTGGCTGGTGCCTCAAATCGCCATGCCCCTGACTATGAACAGGCAAGCCTCGCCATTGACTCCTGACTGAAAGGGGAGCACCGCGCAAAAGAAAACAGAGTCATGCCTACGTGGCTAAAACCACTGTCCATGTGTACTTAAACAACTCTCTAAACCACCATCATCCCTTTGAGGGGGCTAATTACCTGGTTTATCAAACTACTTCTTTCATTTTACACAGGGCAAACTGGTTATAAGAAATTAAAAAATTTGCCACACCGTCGATGGTACTCGCCGGTGTGGGGCTCATGGCGGAGGAGATCGTGGGGCTTGCGGGCACACGCAGGTGCATGAACTGGGCGGCGCGGAGCTCACGGGCAAGGGCCCTGACAGCGCTTGGAGAAGAGGATGACGGTGGGTAGTATCCTGGCAGAGCTCGCCGGGGGAAGTTGCCGGATGCAAGGTCGGAGGCGCACGAATCAGTTGCCGTATCCAGTGGCGGGGTGGAGGTGCAGCAGCGAAAGGGGCCGCATCATCGATGGTGCTCGCCTGCATCCTGGCACCCTGCATCGATGAGGGATAAGAGCACCTCCAGCTGTTGGCACTCCCACGGTTAAATCCAGCGATAAATAGCATTGGATTGGATGAAACTTTGGTGTGAGGAGCGCCGAACTTCTAGCCGTCTCCCCAGGTAGACGTCCGGAGATTGGTGTTTTTGTCTACTCTTTCACAAATAAATTCACAGTTCGGTAAATTTGACAAATTTTGCCAATATTTGGCTTATTTTTACAAATAAATGTTACAGTTCAACAAAACAAGCAAATAATTTGACAAGTTTTCAAACAAATCAAATGGAAACTAGTTGGTGTTGCCTCGAAGCCTCCATATGTGCTCCACCAGATCATCCTACAGCTGTTAATGCATTGTGGAGTCTTGAATCTCCTAACGCATAGCGATGAACGAAGCCCACAATACCGGCACCTGGTGATTAGGCTGTGCAAGAGGACCCTCTCTGTTATATGGTGCAGCTTGTTCACTCAGAGGAACCGGATACTTTCGCTCATTCTCAATAATCATGTTGTGTAAGCACACACAACAGTTTATCACCTCCCACATCTGATCTTTGGACCAAGTGATAGCGGGGAACCGGACTATAGCAAAACTCTGCTGGAGGACACCAAATGCACACTCGACGTCCTTTCGGCAACCTTCTTGTGCCTTGACAAACTCCACCTCCTTCGGGAGGATGGGGCTTGAGATAGCCTTCACAAATGTTGCCCACTTTGGATAGATACCGTCTGCAAGATAGTATCCCTTGTTATAGTGCCAGCCATTGATCACAAAGTCAACCGGGGGAGCATGACCCTCAACAAGCTTGGAGAAGATCAGCGAGCACTACAAGACATTGATATCGTTGTTGGATCCGGGCATTCCAAAGAAGGAGTGTCAAATCCAGAGATCATGGGTAGCCACTGCCCCAAGTATCACAGTGCAGCCTTTTTTGTGACCCTTGTACATTCACTGCCAGGCAAACGGACAGTTCTTCAATTTCCAATGCATGCAGTCAATGCTTCCAAGCATCCCTAAAAATCCTCGAGCTTCATTGAAAGCGAGGATCTGAGCAGTGTCTTCGAGAGTGGGTGATCTCAAGTAGATGTCCCCAAACACTGCTATCACCGCCCTATAGAAACGATAGAAACAATCAAAGGCGGTGGACTCCACCAACCGAAGATAGTCATCGGCAGAATCACCAGGAGCTCCATATGTCAGCATCCGCATAGCCACCGTGCACTTTTGGAGGGCGTAAATCCTTGCTATGCCGGTGCAATCCAACTTGCATCTGAAATAGGAGTCGTACTCTTAAAGGGCATACACAATTTTCAGGAAGAGCTTCCGGCTCATCCTGAAACGACGCCTAAAAATAGCCTCACCATGCAATGGACTGTCGGCGAAGTAGTCGGCGTAGAGTATGAAGTAGCCCTCCATTCGCTACCTCGGCTTGCACTTCCGGCGACCTGTTGCCGACCCACCACGGTGACCAATAGCCTTCTCCGCATACAAGCCGGACTGGCAAGCTAGGATCAACATGTGCTCCTCATCTTGGGCGGCGGTTGCCATCTCTTCTTTAAAAAGCTCGGCAAACATCTGCTCCTTGATGGCGCGGTGATGATGATGCCTGAAAGCTTGATTGTGTGTAGTAAATGACCGGCCAGTTGGAAAACCCAAGAGAAGGTTTGATGAATATAGCAGCAAGTTTCCCCTCAGTTATGAAACCAAGGTTATCAATCCAGTAGGAGGACGACAATACGACTGAAGGTGATGCCCGCTAGCTTCGCAATAGCTCCGGACAATTTATAGGGCGCCTCGTCGAAGCTTTGCTTTGCGAGCGGCAACGTGGAACCTGCACACAACACAACCAAGTACTTTGTTCCCAACTTACGATGAGGTTGTCAATCTCACCGGTTTGCTTGAAACAAAGGGTATGAGCGTATCGAGTGGAAAGTGATAGTAATATGCGAGTAAAGTAAACAGTGCGAGTAAAGTAAACAGGTGATAGCAATATAAAGGAAATAGGACCGGGGTCCACAGTTCACTAGCGATGTCTCTCCATAAGATAAAATAACACATGCTGGGTAAACAAATTACAGTTGGGCAATTGATAGAATAAAGACAACGTGCATATGTCGAGAGGATCACTATGAGATTTACTCTGGGCATTACAACAAGATACATAGACCGCCATCCAACTGCATCTATGACTAATAATCCACTTGTGGCGAATCAATCTGAGAACTCCACAAGTATTAAGTTGCGAACAACAGATAACTGCATTAAGCAAAGTGTGTAATGTAAACAAAGCATATGCCCTCGAGCATATGAATGTTGCTTTCCCCCTAGTAGCAACAGCACATCTACAACCTTAGAGGTTTCTGTCACTCCCCCAGATTAAATAGAGGCATGAACCCACTATCGAGCATAAATACCCCCTCTTGGAGTCACTAGCAACTACTCGGCCAAGATAGCTACTAACAACGGAGAGCATGCAAGATCATAAACAACATAGAGATAACATAAGATAAAATTCAGTACTTCAACTCAATCATAACACCAATATTCATCGGATCCCAACAAACACAACATGTAGAATTACATAACGGTGGTCTCGATCATGTAAAGCAGCTCACGAGATCTAAACATGAAGCACATGGTGGAGAAGACAACCAACTAGCTACTGCTATGGACCCATAGTCCAAGGTAGACTACTCACTCATCGCGTCAGAGGTAAGCATGGCGATGAAGAAGACCTCTGGTGGCGATTCCCCTCTCCGACAGGGTGCTGGGAAGAGCTTCTGGACCCTCTCGATCTTCGGGTCGACGGCGGCGGCGGATCGCGATGTGTTCTGGAAAAGTGATCGGGTCTTTAGGTTTTTCCCGTCGGGGGGTCTTTATAGGCGAAGGGGCGTCATCAGAAGTGGGCCAGGGTGGCCACACCACTAGGGGGTGCGGGCCAGCCCTAGGCCGCGCCGCCCTGTGGTGTGGGCGCCCGGTGGCCCCTCTCTGTCTCCTCTTTGGTGTTCTGGAAGCTCTGTGAAATATCTGGACGCCTGGCTTTGGTTTCGTCCAATTCCGAGAATATTTCCTGTGTAACTTTTCTGAAACACAAAAACAGCAGAAAACAGGGAACTGGCACTGTGGCATCTCGTTAATAGGTTAGTTCCGGAAAATGCATAAAAATGCCACGAAGTGTAACAAAACACTAAACAAATGGTGTAAAAACAAGCATGGAGCATCAAAAATTATCGATACGTTGGAGACGTATCAGCATCCCCAAGCTTAACTCCTGCTTGTCCTCGAGTAGGTAAGTGATAACAAAAGAAATAATTTTTGAGCGTTGGGATCAAAAGAACTTAAAACATGGGCATGAAAGATATAATCTTGATAGAAGAAACTTAGCAACCATGTTATAACATGAAAATGAACACAAACAAAAGATCATGAAAATGAAACAATGAAAGTCAGACATGTGTTCAAATCATAAGGAAAAACATAAATGGTTTTTAGCTTGTCCTTCATGAGAGAGCAAAACATAAATGCATAGGACACCTTCAAGTTTAAGAGGGCGACTAGATACAAGTAATTTAAGAACAAGTGAAACCAACAATATAAATCAATCAATGAAAACTTTGGGATAATGCACATTATACTCAGAATGACAACTATGCTCTCTTAATGGTGCATAAAGGTAGAAGGTGGTGACTCAACATAAAAGTAAAAGAAAGGCCCTTCGCGGAGGGAAGCAGTGATTGCAAGTTTTATAAACCTTCAAAAATTATGGTACTTACCGGCTTTGAGCTCTCATTGCCCCCATCATAAGCATCTTGAATGGTTAAAGTTAATGTGAGAACACTTATGTTGCATATGCTTGACAAATCATAAGTTGAAAACTTCGTGTCCCGTGAAATACAAATACCCAAACCTCATGTTACTTTACTTAGAGTCCCAAGCAAGCTCTTGTCATTGTAAGTATACACGTATCATCGAGAACCACCAACGGGGTACCTCCGTGCCTGATGACATGGAATAAGCCCACATCAAAATGATAGGACAAACAGACAATAAACAACTCGACATCTCTTTTATTTACCATTGGTATAGCTTTTTATTGCGAGATGCATCGTCGAATGTTTACTATGGGCATGCTGTAAATTTCCACCATGAATTATGCATGGCTTAGATTAGCGGGCCAGGCGTTTCTCTAACACGTATACAAACTCCATGATCCCGCAAGATTCCCAATTCATTTCACACCGCAAGTATCCATAAACAAAAGATCACGATATCAACTCAAATGAAAGATAGTGCAATGTTGGAAGCTTGCCCCATGACGGCATGGCTGGGCTAATTCCCAACTTACAACTTGCAAGCATAACAACTCAACATAAGAGACCACAATTTTAAAATTTTAAAACAAGAATAGTAAAGTGTGCCATCCGGTTCGTGAGAGCTTTACTGACCAATTTTCGCATAACACCAAAAAGAGTTTAATTTGAAGGATAGATAAAAGCAAGTCAAATGTACTTTGGAATAGAAAATTGCTAATAGGTATGTATGGTGGATACTTTGGAACAACTTGGTTTTTAGGAGTTGGATGCACGAGTAGAGCTCATACTCAGTACAAAATGAAGGCTAGCAAAAGACTGGGAGCGACCAACTAAGAGAGCAATAACGGCCATAATCATGCAGAGCGACAAAGCGACATTAAAAGAAGTATAAGATGGCATCAAAAGTCAAAAAGTAAATGATCATAGAGGCTATGGTGACTTTGTATGAGTCTAACATGTGTAAGCATGCGCCAAGTCAACCCAAATAAAGCATCAAAGGAGAAAACCAAAATAATGCTTCCAAATAATTAAAACAACGCATGATTTTTCAAAGGCTCATTAAGCAATCTCAGTTATTTGAGACAAGTCATGCTACAGCAAAACAACTAAGCATACTATCAAAAAGACATCAAGCACAATATGCAAAAGCCTAAGCCGCAGTCTACACAAGCTCCTTCTTGTACCACTTTTTTGCATAAAGCTTTTTCTCTTTTCCAACACCATTCAAACTTTTTATAAACAACTCTTTTGATGAAAACCAGTATGGACCAGAGGCAAAAATACACCTTGATGAAAAGATATAACAAGATCTGAACACAAATCAAGGCAAAAATGAAAGCTAAACGCAGTTCTAGAAAAAGAGAACACTCATTGAAATTATAAGAATGAAAAACGGAGTGTTCTTGGCAAATGAAAAGCAAGGAAACTTCTCCAAAAGGAATTTGTTGGGGTCCAACCATTTATTGCAACAAATAAAACTAAACTAAACTGAAAACTAAAAACAACTGATGCTCCAAGAAAAACACATAATGCATGAAGCAATAAAAATATAGTGCGTTGAAAGGTGATCTGATTTTTGCCGATGAAGAATGGGTGCCTCGGGGGCATCCCCAAGCTTTGACGCTTGTACTTATTGGATATTTCTTGGAGTGACATGGACATCCCCAAGCTTGAGCTTTTTTCCATTCTTCAACTCATCTCATCATTCTCCAGTCCCTACACTTGAAAACTTCCTTCATACAAAACTAAACACAAATCTATTAGCAACATTAGTATAAGCATAACATTGAATCAACCCTTTTTGCTCCAGGTTTCAACTCAAAACCACCACATATAAAGCATATACTACTTTAGCAACTTCCCCAAAAGTTTTGTGATCAAAAGAACTCAAAAAGAAAGCGATAAAGCGGCAAAAACAAATATTGGCAGAAATCTGTTAAAACAGAACAGCTGACAAAGGTCGAATTTTTAGAGGGTTTTCTGTTGCTCAAATCAAAAAGTGTTCAACTAATGAAAGTTTGGATATAACCTGGGGCATATGCACAAGAAATCGTAGGTCCAAAAGGTATACAGAGAATTTTCACAAATTTTTATGGTGCAGCATCGAAAACTGTTTCAGGACAGCAACATCCCCAAATCTTACCTCGCTCAAATTAGAGGCTTCTCTTGGCACAAAAACGAAATAAAAAGGATAAGGAGAGGTCATTACAGTAGTAATAACTTCCAAGATTCAAATAAAAGAAAAAGAACTGAATGTAAAAACATTAGGTTATCTCCCAAGAGTGCTTTTTTTAACGCCTTTGAGCTAGGCGCAGAAAGTGCGAATCAAGTAATATCAAAAGAAGCATTAAGATCAACTGTTTTCTCAAGATCACCACTTACCAAACTAGGCACTTTAGAGGTTCCCGAAGATGATTCAACCTGTAAGTCACTCTTAGTTGAACTAAAAGTCTTACCAATCTTAAAAACATGCTGCAGTTTAGGCACAGACACCTTGGGAACAAACATAAATTTTTGCTCTTTTCCACCAAAAGCTTTCTCTTTCTTAAACTTAAGAGAAGAGAAAATTGAACTTAATGTTTCCATGGACTCCTCAAGTTTCCCAATCCTAAGGTTTTGACTATCAAGAATAGTGCTAGCCTCTAAAACGGTGATTCTCTTACCGATACTCTCTATCAATTCATTAACATGGCTAGCATTATCAAGGATATTTGGCAAACTTTTTTTCTAAAGAGCTAAGCTTTTCTAGAACTTCCTCCAAAGTGACCTCAGTTTTAACAACATGAATAGGTGGTACTCCCACTAAACTTTCAATTAAAGTGCATGCTTCAAGAGTGGGAGTACCCAGAAAATTACCTCCGGCAAGAGTATCAAGAACGTACATATACCAACTAGTTATACCAACATAAAAATTTCTAAGGAGGATCATGGTAGAATGCTTATTTGTACACCTATGATGAGAATTGCTAATATAGTACCAAGCATCTTTCAAGCTCTCTCCCCCTTGTTGCTTAAAAGTACGAACTTCAACTTCGGGATTACTCATTCTAACAAGACTAAAAGCAAGCAAGCAAAAACAACTATCAAGGATTCTATTTTTTTTGGGTTTTTGATAAAACGACGCAAGTAAAAATAAAGTAAAGCAAAACTTAAAACAAAGTAAAGGATGTGCATGTGAAAACTCCCCTTGCAGAAGTCTTCTTCCTCCCCGGAAACAGCGCCAGAAAAACTTGTTGATGGCGCGGTGATGATGATGCCAGAAAGCTTGATTGTGTGTAGTAAATGACCGGCCAGTTGGAAACCCCAAGAGAAGGTTTGATGAATATAGCAGCAAGTTTTCCCTCAGTTATGAAACCAAGGTTATCAATCCAGTAGGAGGACGACAATACGACTGAAGGTGATGCCCGCTAGCTTCACGACAGCTCCGGACAATTTATAGGGCGCCTCGTCCAAGCTTTGCTTTGCGAGCGGCAACGTGGAACCTGCACACAACACAACCAAATACTTTGTTCCCAACTTACGATGAGGTTGTCAATCTCACCGGTTTGCTTGAAACAAAGGGTATGAGTGTATCGAGTGGAAAGTGATAGTAATATGCGAGTAAAGTAAACAGTGCGAGTAAAGTAAACAGGTGATAGCAATATAAAGGAAATAGGACCGGGGTCCATAGTTCACTAGCGGTGTCTCTCCATAAGATAAAATAACACATGCTGGGTAAACAAATTACAGTTGGGCAATTGATAGAATAAAGACAATGTGCATATGTCGAGAGGATCACTATGAGATTTACTCTGGGCATTACAACAAGATACATAGACCGCCATCCAACTACATCTATGACTAATAATCCACTTGTGGCGAATCAATCCAAGAAGTCCACAAGTATTAAGTTGCGAACAACAGATAACTGCATTAAGCAAAGTGTGAAATGTAAACAAAGCATATGACCTCGAGCATATGAATGTTGTTTTCCCCCTAGTAGCAACAGCACATCTACAACCTTAGAGGTTTCTGTCACTCCCCCAGATTAAATAGAGGCATGAACCCACTATGGAGCATAAATACCCCCTCTTGGAGTCACTAGCAACTACTCGGCCAAGATAGCTACTAACAATGGAGAGCATGCAAGATCATAAACAACATAGAGATAACATAAGATAAAATTCAGTACTTCAACTCAATCATAACACCAATATTCATCGGATCCCAACAAACACAACATGTAGAATTACATAACGGTGGTCTCGATCATGTAAAGCAGCTCACGAGATCTAAACATGAAGCACATGGTGGAGAAGACAACCAACTAGCTACTGCTATGGACCCATAGTCCAAGGTAGACTACTCACTCATCACGCCAGAGGCAAGCATGGTGATGAAGAAGACCTCCGGTGGCGATTCCCCTCTCCGGTAGGGTGCCGGGAAGAGCTTCTGGACCCTCCCGATCTTCGGGTTGACGGTGGCGGCGGATCACGATGTGTTCTAGAAAAGTGATCGGGTCTTTAGGTTTTTCCCGTCGGGGGGTCTTTATAGGCGAAGGGGCATCGTCATAAGTGGGCCAGGGTGGCCACACCACCAGGGGGCGTGGGCCAGCCCTAGGCCACGCTGCCCTGTGGTGTGGGCGCCCTGTGGCCCCTCTCCGTCTCCTCTTTGGTGTTCTGGACTATGGCACTATGGCAGAAAATAGGGAACTGGCACTGTGGCATCTCGTTAATAGGTTAGTTCTGGAAAATGCATAAAAATGCCACAAAGTGTAACGAAACACTAAACAAATGGTGTAAAAACAAGCATGGAGCATCAAAAATTATGGATACGTTGGAGACATATCACTCCTCCTCCTCGTCCGAGTCCATGTCCACCTAGGCAAATGGACGAACACGTGCCGGGCATGTCGACGAGGCGCGATGCGAGGAGTTGCCCAACGACGGAATATAGGCAGACAACACGACAGATGGCAGAATATAGGCTGGTGGGAGGAGGGACGGTGAAGTGCAGGCAACTGGCTGGCGGATTGGCGAGGGGTGGTGTTGGCGGCGACAAAGCAACGAGAGGGGAGGGGGGATTTGCAACGAGAAGTTGGGGTTCGCCTATTCTCTCACCGATAGAGCAGGCCCATCCCCGCTTTTCTCTCATCCAGAGTCCCCGAGCGCACCCCGGGGGGGGGGATGGCCTAGGCTCTTTGGATGGATTAAGGGCCTATTCTGGGGGAAAACAAGGAACCGGGGATGCGGCTGGGCTGAATAACGCTGTCCAGATGAAAAAAACACCTGCCGGGGGCCTAGTCGGGAGACGGCTGGAGGTGCTCTAAGGCCTCAGTAGTTTGGTAGGTGGGATTGGGATTGTAGGATAAGGTGAGGGAAATAGAAATGAGTGGTTGGATGTTTGCCATGTCATCAATCCAAATGGTGCCCCTCTTAGCCAATTAGATCTCAGAATAATGTGTTTCTTTAGTGGAGCTTTGCCGTGTGTTTTGCCAAACACACGACAAACATTTCCTCACACGGGAGCAATAATTTTTCCGGTAGTGCCTTCTGTGTATGAAGGGAATAGTAGAGATGGTTGGTCATGAAACTCCAATTTTTTGCCAACTTTTTGCTAAGATACAAATACAAGTACAATACTACAATTTGCACAATCTACAGTTACAATCCAATGTACACACTTCCCAATATTTTGGCTATGCTTGCTTCCGCCAGGCAAAAAATTTCCTAAGGCGGGTTTAAAACCAAACATAGCCTTAGATTGTGGATTTCTTATTAACAGAAAAGGCCCTGACGGACATAGAAACTGCATTACTCAAGTGGTGACCACATGATTACATAGAAGACCAAAAAAGAAAAGAAAAATTGTAAACCAGTTCTCAAACTTTGCAAAGAGGACCTCTAAAACAAGATAGGAAAAGCAATCAGATCATTCGTCTTCACCGTCGTGCGTTGATGACATTGAGGCACAGGCACCAGCAGCACCAGTAGGGACAGAACCACTTGGGGTGTACTGATATGTTGCAAACGTATCTATAATTTTTGATGTTCCATGCTTGTTTTACACCAATTGCTTTGTGTTTTATTTACACTTGTGGCATTTTTATGCATTTTCCGGAACTAACCTATTAACAAGATGCCACGGTGCTAGTTCTTTTCTGCTATTTTTGTGTTTCGGAAAATTTACATAGGAAATATTCTCAGAATTGGACGAAACAAAAGCCAAAGTTCCTATTTACCTGACACGAAGACGGAGTTCAGAGGAGAGACGAAGATCAGCCAGGAGGCGGCCGCACCATAGGGTGGCGCGGGCCACCCCTGGCCACGCCACCACATGGCGTGGGCCCCTGGTCCACCCTCTGATATCGCCCTTCCGCCTATAAATTCCCTTCGTCGAGAAAACCCTAAGGCCCAAACACTTTTCCACGAAACATACTGCAAGCCGCCGCCGTCGTCGACCTGAGATTGGGAGGGTCTAGAAGCTCTTCTCAGCACCCTGCCAGAGAGGGGAATCATCACTGGAAGCATACTTCATCACCATGCCAGCCTCCGGAGTGATGCGTGAGTAGTCCACCGCTGGATGATACGTCCATTTTGTATCACTATTTTGTATCATAATTTACTGTTATTCATTGATATATTTCACATTTAGAGATGATACTTTTGTTATTTCCTCTATTTTTACATGTTTGATGATCATTGGAGGATTTGCTGCCGGAGTCAGGATTCTGCTGGAAAAAGGACCATCAAGACACCATATTTTGAAGATCAGGAAAATTCCAGAAAAATACCAAAAAATTATATTTTATCAGAAGACCGAAGAAGCCAGAAGGAGGAGGCGAGAGGGGCCATAGGGCAGCCTCACCACCAGGGGGCACGGCCCAGCCCCTGGCCGCGCTGCCCTGTGGTGAGGCCACCCAGGCCCACTTCTGCCATTGCCCCTTCGCATATTTCATCGTCCCCAAAAACCTAAGTCAAGGGGGGGCTCAGAGATAGACACCGCCACCTCTGCGGGGTGGAAAGCACCAGAGAGAGAAAAGCTCTCTGGCAGGCAGAAATCTACCGGGGAAATTCCTTCCTGGAGAGGGGAGATCGTCGCCATCGTCATCACCATCGCATCGGACTTCATCGGGATCATCATCATCATCATATCCATCACCAGCACCTTCATCTCCACCATCACCACACCATCCCGCTGTAACATCTTGAGTTGAATCTTGTTAAATTCTTAGGGGAAACTTTCCCGGTGTTGATTACTCTTGTGGTTGATGCTATTGAGTGGAACCGTTGAATTAAGGTTTATGTTCAGATTGTTATTTACCATTATTTCACCTCTGATCATGATCCATATGATGTCTTGTGAGTAGTTCGTTTAGTTCTTGAGGACATGGGAGAAGTCAAGTCGTTAGTAGTGGAATTATGTTGAGTAATATTTAATGGTTTGATATTTATTTGTTATGGTGCCATTTCACTAGTGGTGTCATGTGAACATCGACTACATGATACTTCACCATTTATGGGTCTAGTGAGATGCATTGTGTATTTGACTACCAATTGTGGGGTTGCTGGAGTGACAGAAACCTAAACCTCCGTTGGGAAACCATTGCACCAGGGAGCGTAGGATCTTAGAGTTTAAGGCTATGGTTAGATTTATCTTAATTACTTTCTTGTATTTGCGGATGCTTGCAAGGGGTATAATCACAAGTGTGTATTTATCCTAGTAAGGGTAGTGCGCTAGCACAGGTTCACCCCCATAACACTTATCAAACCAGTAAAGATTATTTAGCGGTATGAAGCGAAAGCACTTGACAGAAACTCCCGTGTGTCCTCGAGAACGTTTGGTCATCATAAGTTACACAACTGGCTTGTCCTTTGCTCCAAAAAGGATTGGGCCACTTGCAGCAATTATTACTATTGTCTTTTATTTACTCATACTTTATTTACTTGCATTACCAAATACCCCTGAAAACCTGTTTGCTAGTATTTACAGTGAATCCTTGATCAAAACCACTGGTCAACACCTTCTGCTCCTCGTTGGGTTCGACACTCTTATTTATCGAAAGTACTATGATACACCCCCTATACTTGTGGGTCATCACTGGACCATGAGTCCATAGCAGTAGCTAGATGGTTGTTTTCTCCTCATTGTGCCTCATGTCTAGATCTTGTGAGCTGCCTATCATGATCAAGATCATCTTTGTGTAATTCTACATGTTGTGTTTGTTGGGATCCTATGAATCTTGAGTACTATGTCAAGTAGATTGTTGATTTATCATGTCTATGTTATTTGTGATCTTGCATGCTCTCCGTTGCTAGTAGATACTTTGGCCAAGGAGATGCTTGTGACTCCAAGAGGGAGTATTTATGCTCGATAGTGGGTTCATGCCTCTAGTAATCTGGGAGAGTGACAATAACTTCTAAGGTTGTAGATGTGCTTTTGCTACTAGGGAGAAAACAACAATCTTTTGTTCAAGGATAATTGTATACATTACACACTTTGCTTAAGACGATAATCCGTTGCTTGCAACTTAATACCCAAGGGTTGTTCAAATGATATCTTGCGGGTGGATTATTAGTCATAGATACAGTTGGATTACGGTCTATGTATTATGTTGTAATGCCCAAGTGAATCTCATAGTGATCTTCATGACATGTACATGCATTCTTTATTTTGTCAATTGCCCAACTGCAATTTGTTTACCCAACATGTTATTTATCTTTATGGAGAGACACCTCTAGTAAACTATGGACCCCGATCCATTCTTTTACATATATATTACCATCTACTGCAAGCACTATTTACTTTCCGCAAGCATTATTTACTTTACCGCAAACAAACATCTATTTCCACACCATACGTTTAATCCTTTGTTTTCAGCAAACCGGTGAGATTGACAACCTCACTGTAAGTTGGGGCAAAGTATTTTGGTTGTGTTGTGTGCAGGTTCCACGTTGCTGCTGGCACCGAAGCAACCACGCGCCAGACTGTTTTTTGGCACCAATTAGCAACAACCTTCAGAAGTGGTTTCTTTCTCCTACTGGTCGATTAAACCTTGGTTTCATTCTGAGGGAAAACTTACTGTTGTGCTCATCATACCTTCCTCTTGGCGTTTCCTAACTGGTCCTATGAGACATCAAGACTTTTTCTGGCGCCGTTGCCGAGGGTTAAAGAAGAATGAGCTCCCACATCAACTAGGCGCCGTCAACTTTTTCTGGCACCGTTGCCGGGGAGAAAGAGGATTTCTCCAAGAGGAGTCTCTCACTTCCAATCTTTTTACTTTGTTATTGTTGTGCTTAGTTTCTTTACTTTATTTTGTTTGCTTCTTGTTTATCAAAAATACAAAAAAATTAGTTTCTTTTATAGTTTTTATTTTTGTTTATCTGTTTTGTCTTGCTAGAATGAGTACTCCTGAGAACACCAAGTTGTGTGACTTCACTAGCACAAATGACAATGATTTCATCTGCATTACTATTGCACCACCTGATCATGAGGCAAATTTCTATGAAATTAAACTTGCTTTGTTAAATCTTGTTATGAAAAAGCAATTTTCTAGGGTTAGTACTGATGATGCTGCTGCTCTCCTCAATAATTTTGTTGAGCTATGTGAGATGCAAAAATATAAGGATGTAGATGGAGATATTATTAAGCTTAAATTGTTTCCTTTCTCTTTGCGAGGAAGAGCTAAAGATTGGTTGCTATCTTTGGCTAGAAATAGTATTGATTCTTGGGTTAAGTGCAAAGATGCTTTTATTGGAAAATATTATCCTCCTACCAAGATTATATCCTTGAGAAGTGACATAATGCAGTTTAAATAGTTTGATAATGAACATGTTGCTCAAGCTTGGGAAAGAATGAAATTTTTGATAAAGAATTGTCCCACTCATGGACTGACTACTTGGATGATTATCCAAATCTTTTATGCAGGACTAAATTTTTCTTTAAGAAACCTTCTGGATTCAGCTGCCGGAGGTAATTTTATGTCCATCACCTTGGGCGCCGCAACAAAGCTCCTTGATAATATGATGGTAAATTATTCTGAATGGCACATCGAGAGAGCTGCACAAGGTAAGAAGGTAAATTCTGTTGAAGAAACCTCTTCCTTGAGTGATAAGATTGATACCATTATGTCTATGCTTGTTAATGGGAAGGCGCATATTGATCCTAATAATGCTCCTTTAGCTTCTTTGGTTACTTAAGAAGAGCATGTTGATGTGAACTTCATTAGAAATAATAATTTCAACAACAATGCTTATAGGAATAATTTTGGTAGCAACAATTATAGGCCATATCCTTCTACTAATGGTAATGGTTATGGTAATTCTTATGGTAATTCCTCCAACAACAATAGAAGTGCGCCCTATGATCTTGAAGTCATTCTTAAGGACTTCATTAGTAAACAAACAGCTTTTAATAAGTCTGTTGAGGAAAAGTTTGGTAAAATTTATGTTCTTGCTTCTAAAGTTGATAGCCTTGCTCTTGATGTTGAACTTCTGAAATTAAAGGTTATGCCTCATGATGTGAAAGAAAGCAAGACTTTGAATGCTATTAAAGTTAGAATTGATGATAATGTTAGGATGTTAGCATAATTGCATGCTAGGTGGGAAAGAGAAGATGAGATTGCTAGAAATATGACTAAAGTTTGTACTATTACCAGCACTAGTGATGTTGTTTCAAATGCTAGCAAACCTCCTACTTTTAATGGTAGAGTGATTGGTGTAGAGAAAATCCCTACTCCTTGTGCGAAATTGCCTGAAACTATGGAAACTTTTTCTAATAAAAGTGCTAAAAAATTTCGGAGTATGGGAGACGATGGTCCTACTACCTTTGATAGTAATGATTTTGATGTTGACGGTTGCAATATATCTGAAGTAATTTTATTCTTGCAAAAGCTTGCTAGAAGTCCTAATGCTAGTTCTATGAATATGGCTTTTACAAAACATATTACAAATGCTCTCATGCAAATTAGAGAGGATAAGTTAAAACAAAAAGTATCTATTCCTAGAAAGTTAGAAGATGGTTGGGAAACCATCATTAAGATGAATGCGAATGATTTTGATTGTAATGCTTTATGTGACCTTGGTGCAAGTATTCCTATTATGCCTAGAAAAATTTATGATATGCTTGGTTTACCATGATATGTCTCAAACGTATCTATAATTTATGATGCTCCATGCTTGTTCTTACACCATTTGCTTTGAGTTTTGTTACACTTTGTGGCGTTTTTATGCATTTTCTGGAAATAACCTATTAACAAGATGCCACAGTGCCAGTTCCTGTTTTCTGCTGTTTTTGTGTTTCAGAAAAGTTACACAGGAAATATTCTCAGAATTGGACGAAACAAAAGCCGAACCTCATATTTTTACCGAAGCTTCGTGAAGACTGAAGATGACACGGAGGGGGGCCAGGGGCCAGCCACACCATAGGGGGGCGTGGCCTAGCCCCTGGCCGCGCCCACCTATGGTGAGGGCGCCTGGTCCACCTCCTAACGCTACCCCTTCGCCTATAAACTCCCCTCGATGGGAAAAACCTAAAGGACAGATCTCTTTTCCATGAAACATACTGCAAGCCGCCGCCGTCGTCTTCGAGAGATCGGGAGGATCCAGGAGCTCTTCTCGGCACCCTGCCGGAGAGGGGAATCCCTGCCGGAGGCCTTCTCCACCAAAATGGTCGCCTCCAGAGTGATGTGTGATTAGTATACCTTGGACAATGGGTCCATAGCAATAGCTAGATGGTTGTCTTCTCCACCATGTGCTTCATGTTTAGATCTTGTGAGCTGCCCTACATGATCAAGATCATCTTTATGTAATCTTACATGTTGTGTTTGTTGGGATCTGATGAGTATTGGTACTATGTCAAGTTGATGTGCTGAATTATATCTTATGTTATCTCTATGTTGTTTATGATCTTGCATGCTTTCCGTTGCTAGTAACTATCTTAGCTGAGTAGATGCTAGTAACTCCAAGAGGGAGTATTTATGCTTGATAGTTGGGTTCATGCCTCTATTTAATCTAGGGGAGTGATAGAAACCTCTAAGGTTGTAGATGTGCTATTTCCACTACGGAGAAAACAACATTCTTGTGTCCAAGGACATTTGCTTTGTTTACATTATGCACTTTGCTTAATGCAATTATCTGTTGTTCGCAACTTAATACTCAAGGGGTCCTTGGACGATTCCTCGCGAGTGGATTATTAGTCATAGATGCAGTTGGATTACGGTCTATGTACTTTGTCGTAATGCCCAGAGTAAGCCTCATAGTGATCCTCTTGATGTATGTACGTTATCTTTACTCTATCAATTGCCCAACTTGTCAGTGTTCTGGATACCGGGGTATCCCGGTCCACCTGCTCCTGGGCCCCATTATCGGCCCATCTTCAGCCCAGGAGAGAACCAACGACCCAAGCTACGGAGAAGACCCTCATGAGGAGGCGCCTCATGAGGAGAACGACGGCCAAAACTGCCAAGGACCAGAAGACCTCCTCACGAGCCCCCGCTGGTGAGGAGAGGGACCATGTCCACGTCAGCTCAGCACGTTGGCATGCAGAGCAAGAAGATAAGGGACAAAAGACCGCGTACCGCCCACGCTACCCCCAACAGGGAGGAGACCAACTTTCGCTGTGCCTGCCCAAAGCGGCACAGTGGTTGTTGGCCACCCCCCTAAAAATAGCGTGGACGGTGCAGGGCGCCAGAGGAAGACGTCAGCTTCCTCCACCCACTCCGGTGGACCGGCCCCACTACCCTACGAAGACTATGTCCACAGAAGAATGTAGTCTATAGCTGTCCTCCCTCCTTGACCGTGTGTGGCAACCCCTTCCCCAAGAAGATAAGGGGAAGGAGGACCTTGGCGCTATAAAAGGAAGGGAGGCCACCCCTTAGAGGGGATCGGATCTTCATCTTCTCCAAGCTGCTAGCTGGGCATGCAGGTTCTTCAACGTCTGGCCAGCTAGAGCTTTGTAATCAAGACCTTGTACTCCTCGCGAGGTGTCGCGCTGTAATACAAGAATGCAGGAAGTAGGGGTGTTACCTCACCACGAGGGCCCTGAACCTGGGTAAAGCTCGGTGTCTCTCTCTGCAGTGCGTAGTGCGTTCGACAACTCGAGGCTTCCATCTCCGTGCTTCGTTGTGATCCTAGATCTCACACGTTCAGCCCCCTGCGTTCGAATCTTTGGTCCCGTCGCGTGGTACCCCGTGTTCTTGTGACACAAAATCCATCGACATTTGGCGCGCCAGGTAGGGGGCTGTGGTGTGTTTTCTCCTAGATCTGCTTCGACATGGCCGACGCCAACGCAAGGCTCGAGCGTCTTCACCGTCGCAACGCTGTCCGGGGGCAAACCGAGCCCATCTTCTATCGTCGTGAAGCTTCGGCCGGGGAGGAAGATCTGGAGTCCTCCTACCTCCCGTCCGGGCATACAGAGCCTTCGCTCTCCTTCACCACCACCGCCACTTCTCGCGCTCGTTCTGGGAGTCAACTGTCTCCTGCGCAGGCTCTTGCCATGGCGCAGGAGCTGCTGCGCTATCAACCCACTGATGATGGGCGTGAGGGGTGGCGCGCTCGAATCGCCGAGCTCGTCGCCATCGCCAACGAAGACCTGGCCCAGGGAGGAGCCCAGGGCGCGGGAGACCCAGATCCGGCGGCGGGGCGTCGCACCCCGGGCGCCGGAGATGGGAAGGCCACCAAGGCCAAGAAGGTGGTTTCCCACGCCGCATCTTCGCCGCGCGGGGAGCCCAGCTGCCAAATTGTTCAACGCGCTCCGGAAGACGCACGCCATCGACGATATCGGTGAAGCTGGCAAGAACGTCAGGACCCCCGGCGACCCTATCTACAACCCCGGGTGTCTTGCTCTCACTCGCCAGCAACGCTACGTGGTCTGGCCTGACAAGTTCAAGCCGGACATCGGCGCGCGTTACGACGGGACCACCAACCTCGTCGAATTCCTCCAGCTCTACGTCATCGCCATCCAGGCCGCGCGTGGAGATCAGCGCGCCATGGCAAATTGGTTCCCCATGGCCCTCAAGGATGCTCCGCGAACTTGGCTCATGAATCTTCCTCATGAATCCGTGACTTCATGAAAGGATTTATGTCGTCAGTTCGTTGCCAACTTCATGCCCATGTATGAGCGCCCTGCTACTAAGAACGATCTCAAGGCGGTGCGTCAGTACAAAGGCGAGACGCTTCGTCCGTATATCCAGCGCTTCAGCCAGATGAGGAACAAGATCCCCAGGATCTCTAACGAGGAGGTCATCTCCGCGTTCTCCACGGGCGTCTCCGACATCAAGATGAGGGAGAAGCTGTCCGTGAATGATGAGCTGACTTCCGTAGTCAGGCTCTTCGAGATCGCCGACCGCTGCGCCAAGGCCGAGGAGGGGAGGCTCTTCGTGCACAACCTGCCGGAGGTGCTTCCCCCAAAGCCGAAGTCCAAGGACCCCAAGCGAAAGGAGGCTGCTGTCCTCGCGGTGGAGCCAGATCATAAGCAGCGCCGCGGGGACCGCTCCGAACACGATAAAGGTCGACGTCACCGCTACTGCATTCTCCACAAGAAGGACACTCACAATACCGACGATTGTTGGATTGTCCGAAAGTTTCATGAAGAAAATGGTGTTTCCAAGCGCCGCGGGGGTGGCCATAGCTACGGCAAGAGTGGAACCCAGGGCGATCGCCGCGACGACGACCGCGAGGAAGGTCGCCGCCGTGAGGATCTGTCTCGAGCCGATCCCGAGCCGCTGCTGCTGCCCCCACCAGCAAACGATCGTCGGGAGGAGAACCAGGGGGGCTATCAAGAGCCGTGAGACTTCACCGCTTGCCTCCTGGGTGGAGCTCAGGCTCCTTTGTCTAACCGACACTTCAAGCAGCTGTCGCGAGAGATTGCGGCGGCACAGCCCAACGTCGGCAACCGCCTAATGAAGTGGTCAATGTGCAAGATCGGCTTCGACGAGGAGGACCATCCGGCCTCCACCAGGGGCGTGGGCACAATTCCCCTCTTGTGCATGCCAACCATCAATAACGTCGCCGTCAATCGCACCCTCATCGACGGAGGGGCGGGCCTCAACATCATCTCGGTCGAGATCTTCGAGAAGATGCAGGTGCCGTACCACCGGCTCATGCCAACTCGACCATTCTTTGGGGTAACCGAAGGGTCTACAATGCCAATTGGGCAGGTACGCCTGCCCGTTACCTTCGGCACCCGGGATAACTACAGGACCGAGAGCCTCGACTTTGACGTCGCCTACATTGCGCTGCCATACAATGCCATTCTTGGCTATCCAGCCCTGGCAAGGTTTATGGTAGCAACGCATCATGGCTTCAACGTCCTCAAGATTCCGGGCGCCAGCGGCACAATCACCGTGCGCTGCAATGAGAAGGATGCTCTCCGATCGGTGGAGCATGTCTACCGTGAGGCCGCCACCATGTTCCCCACCGACGAAGATCTTCTGGAACACTACGGCGACCTCACGAGGAAGAAGCAGCTCGTATCCCAAGAGCGGGCTACTGCGAAGAAGGCCTCTCTTGATCCCCACCTGCAGGGCTCGACAGGGAAGAAGTTTGCCGCCTCCGCATCGCCTACTCCAAGCGAGGACCTGGTCCATCCGATGCTGGACATGAGCATTGGGGAAGCCGCGGTACCCTCAGGAAGGAGGCCCTAGTTCACCCAAGAGCGCTCTGCAACTAAGAAGGTCCCGCTCTAGGCTGGGAGCTGTGAAAACTTCGTCACCATCGGGGCAGGGCTTTAACCTAAATAAGAAAGCGCGCTCGTCACCTTCCCGCGGGCAAACTCTGACATGTTCGCTTGGACTCTGTCAGATATGCCCGGCGTTCCCAGGGAGGTGATTGAGCACCACTTAGCCGTGTGCCCTCAAGCACACCCCGTGAAGCAGAAGACTAGGAAACAAGCGCAAGAGAAGCAGGACTTCATCGTCAAGGAAATAGAGAAGCTGAAGAAGGCCAAGCTAATACGCGAGGTAGCCCACCCCACCTGGATTGCAAATCCGGTGGTCGTCCCAAAGTCAAATGGCAGTGGGTGCCTCTGCGTGGACTTCACAAGTCTCAACAAGGCCTGCTCCAAGGATCCTTATCCGCTTCCAAGGATAGATCAAATCGTCGACTCCACCGCCGGCTGTGACCTCCTTTGCTTCTTGGATGCTTTCTCCGGCTATGACCAGATCAAGATGGCAAAGGAGGACGAGGAGAAGACCGCCTTCATCACGCCTTGTGGTGTGTACTGCTACGTCTACATGCCCTTCGGCCTAAAGAATGCAGGAGCCACCTTCCAAAGGCTCATGCGTAAGGCCCTGGGGGCTCAGATGGGAAGGAATGCAGAAGCTTACATCGACGACATCGTCGTCAAGACTCGCGAGAGTCACACCTTCGTCGAGGATCTGGAAGAAACATTTGTCAACCTGAGAAAGGTAAACATCAAGCTCAGCCCCGCCAAGTGCGCCTTCGGCGTGCCGTCGGGAAAACTGCTGGGGTTCCTCGTGTCCCATCGCGGGATAGAGGCGAACCCTGACAAGGTCAAGGCCATCGAAGAGATGCGTCCACCGCGCAATCTCAAGGAGATGGAACGCCTCGCGGGATGCATGGCAGCCCTGGGGCGCTTCATTGCGAGGAGTGGGGAGAAAGCCCTTCCCTTCTTCAAGCTCATGAAGCGCGCTGGGAAGTTCGAGTGGACTCCGGAAGCCGACAAGGCCTTCGCTGAGTTGAAAAGGTACCTCACGAGCCCACCGATCATGGTTGCCCCAATATTCCGCGAGCCTTGCTACTCTACATCGCGGCAACTCCAAGGACTGCAAGTGCTATTCTCGTCGCGGAGCGAGACGCAAAGGTGATCGCCAAAGAGGAGGTCGATCCTCCCGGCCCGGGGGCTTCTCGCGAGGAAGAGGCCGCTGCACCTCCCGTCCCTCAAGAGGAACCGCCCGCTGCATCTTCGCCGACCGAGCCGCTCTCTCGGAGTAACGCCCCAAAGCCTCCTGAGGAGGAATCTCCCGAGGGTGTTGCCAAGGTGCAAAAGCCCATGTACTTCGTCAGCACGGTGCTGCGCGATGCGCGGGAATGCTACACCATGCAGCAAAAGCCACTCTACACCTTGCTCATCACTTCAAGGAAGTTGCGTCACTACTTCCAGGGTCACCCGATCAAGGTGGTCACTGATCGTCCCCTGGAAACCATTCTGCGTAATCCCAATGTCACCGGGCGGGTGGCTGAATGGGCCGTCGAGCTTCAACCCTTCGAGATCTCCTTCAAAACCACCAAGGTAATCAAGAGCAAAGCTTTGGCTAAATTCACCGCCGAATGGACTGATCCATTCGCCGACGAGCCTCCAGAGGTGGAGTCAACGCTCCCGGGAGAGGAGGCCCCAGGCCCCTAGGTCATGCACTTCGACGGTGCCTTCAACCTCCCCGGCGCGGGGGCTGGTGCTGTCCTTACCTCTCCATCTGGGGACAAGCTCTTCTATGCCGTCCAGCTCTGCTTTAAGCCTGAGCACAAGGTCTCCAACAACATCGCGGAATATGAAGGACTACTCGCCGGCTTAAGGGCAGCGAATGCTTTGGGCATCAAGCGCCTCATCGTCAAGGGAGATTCACAGCTGGTTGTGAACTTCTGGAACAAGAGCTACACTCCAAAGGATGAGCACATGGTGGCTTATCTTGAGGAGCATCGAAAGATGGAAAAACACTTCCAAGGCTTGGAGCTGAAGCACATCCCGAGAGGAGAAAATGTGGAAGCCGACGAGATCGCCAAACGCGCCTCTCATCACCTAGCACAACCTGCCGGCGTCTTTGAGGAGCGTCTCTGCAGACCGTCCGCTTCTCCATCGTCATCCGGATCAGACCCTCTACCTGCCTTGCCGCCGCCGCCGGAGCAGGGGGCTCCAGACTGCGGGCCTCCTTCGGGTGGCCGCGTTCTTCTGGCATTGGCACGGCAGGAGGGAGTGGATTGGATCCTCGAGCTCAAGGCCTTCCTCACCAGCAGCAGGCTTCCCGAGGATGAAGAGGAGGCCGAAAGGATCGTGCGTCAAGCTTTGGGCTACTGCGTCAAAGATGGTGACTTGTACCGGCGTCGCCCAAACGGCGTCGCTCTGAAGTGCATATCTACTCACCAAGGCCAAGAGCTTCTCAGGGACATCCACGCCAGCGAGTGCGGCCATCATGCTTCTGCTGCAACTCTAGCTGCGAAGGCATATCGAAGCGGCTTCTACTGGCCTTCAGCACTCGGGGATGTGGCGGAGATGGTCAAGAGGTGCGAGGCGTGCCAATTCCATGCCAAGCAGATCCACCAGCCGGTGCAGGAGCTGCAAACCATCCCACTCACTTGGCCCTTTGCAGTTTGGGGGCTGGACATCCTTGGTCCGTTCCCCAGAGCGCAAGGGGGCTACCGCTACCTCTATATCACCATCGACAAATTCACCAAGTGGGTGGAGGTGGAACCGGTGTGCACCATCCCGGCCAGGTCCGATGTCAAGTTCATCCGTGGGCTGGTCTATCGTTTTGGTGTGCCTAACCGCATAATCACCGACAACGGCAGCCAGTTCACCAGTGGACTGTTCCGGGAGTACTGTGCATCGGTCGGCATCAGGATTTGCTTCGCCTCCGTCGCCTACCCCCGGAGCAATGGCCAAGCCGAGCGTGCTAACGCCGAGGTCCTCAAGGGACTCAAGACGAAAAGCTTCAACGCAAAGCTCGAAGCCTGCGGCAAAAAATGGTTAGACACCCTCCAATCCATCTTGTGGTCCATTAGGACTACCGCCACCAAACCCACTGGAGAGACCCCTTTCTTCTTGGTCTATGGGGCGGAGGCTATTCTTCCCACCGATGTCAAGTTCGGGTCGCCAAGAGTGCTCGCCTTCGACGAAATTCGCCAAGAGGACCTCATCAAGGATCGCCTCCTCCTGCTCGAAGAAGCTCGGTGCCAAGCCGCGCTCCGCGCCGCGAGGTACCAGCAAGGACTACGCCGCTACCATAGCCGCCATGTTCGAGCAAGGACTCTGGAGGTCGGCGACCTGGTGCTGAGGAGAATACTCTCTCGCGAGGGCCTGCACAAGCTGTCTCCAATGTGGGAAGGACCCTTCAAGGTGACGCACATCGCCAGGCCAGGCTCGGCGCGACTGGAAACCACAGAAGCTGTGCCAGTGGGGAACCCGTTGAACATAGCTCATCTCTGAAAGTTCTACCCTTAGGTTCCTCACGAGGAGATAAAGACCATTTTCACGGCACTTGTATCAGCTCAAACTGCTCTTAAGCACTGATATTAAGTTATTGCGTAACATAACGCATCTGCTTCGGCATGACATTAAAATGGCATGAAGTCCATTTATTTTCTGTTGTACTCCATGCGGAAGGGGGCTAGGCACGGTGTCTATGCTGGGGCCTTTGCCCGGAAAACAGCAAGCCCGAAAAACCCGAAGGGAGTGAGCTCTGGTTGGGGGCGACGGCCCTGTTATCGATCACCTCCAAATACCCATGGTGCTTAGTTCCTCGCGAAGTACACCGGAAAATAAAAAATCTTCGAGGAGAGTCCAAGGTGTGCCCAAGGCACCCGCTAAGGACCAGCACCTCGTGAGCAACCCTCACGAGGAAGCAAGGATGTGTCGATGCACCAAGCATCCATAGGAAGATTCCCTCTACCGAGGAAGGCCTAACGTGGCAGGATTATTGAAGACCAAGGCCGCTCCGATCATCTTGTGAAGGAGACGCAGATCCGGAGGTCCGCGCCAGGCCCTTCACCTCGTGAGCAACCCTTGCGAGGTGTCGACGGTCTCTGGGCTCTCTTAAGCGTCAACGTTTTCACGTCCGTGAGGGTCCAGCTTCCCTCAACGACGAGGAAGGCCCCGTGAATCGCCACGCGCGGCAATTTGCTCTTAGCTGCTGGCACAGATAGTGCCGCGCTCCTCCATGACAGAGAAGGTCCCTGTGCCGGTCATAGGGGCATCTTATTCGCCTTCTTTTTTCGTTTGTTTTATCGACTTGTTTTTCCTTTTTTGGGGATTTGGGGTTTTTTCTTTTCCAACTCATTCTTTAACTTCTTGTCTCAGGAATCGTCCAATGTGTCGTCGGCGTCGACCCCATCTCGAGCTCTGAGGTGAAGGGAGGCCTCCCGTCGAAGCAAACAGCTCACTAGGGCTCTCGAGCATGCGAATGACCAGGACAATGAAGAGCAATGAGAAGTGAAATGCAAGATAGCTAATAAGCAGATTTCATTGAAGCATTCCCAACAAGGGGATGAGCAAAGGCATGGCGGGGCATACCCCGCCGGTGAGGACTACACAGCAAAAGAGGGGAGGAGACTAGTTCCCCTCCCCAGAAGACTACCCCACCAGGATCTCCTCTTCACTGTGCCGCGGGCTGGGGGTAGGTGCGGCGGACGCCACCGGCGGTGAAGATCCGCACCGAAGCCTCCAGCGTCCCCAGCTTGAAGCGGAAGACAAGGTGGTCGCCGACGCGGAGGCGATGGCCGAGGGCGAAGGCCCTCCAGCGGCCGGAGAGAACGGCGTTGCCGCCCGCTCTAAGGAGGATGTCCACGGGCCAGAAGAGATCTGGCCTGCTCTGCTCCCCCAGGGCAATCTCCCCGGCGGCCACGCCGGGGGCGTAAACCACCCTCCGGACTGCGTCGGGCAGCCGGAGGGAGCTGAAGCTCGGGGCGTCGACGACGACGAGGAGCTCCAGGAAGCGGGACCCCGGGCCAATGAGGGGTCCCAGCATCGTCGCCACCAAGTGGCGCGGAGTGGCAACCACTCTGTTCGCCGGCGGGGCCGGAGGATCTGCAGCGGGGGGAAGGGGGCCTAGGGCGGCCTCCACCTCCCGAAGTACCCGGTCAATGCTCCCCGGGGCGCGGGGAGCAGGCGCCGCCGCCAGCGCCGACGGCGAGTTCAGAGTGCCTCCAGGCGCGGGACCCCTAAGGGTCAGGGCGCCGGAGGTCCCCGAGGAGGCGCGGTTTGCCTCGTCCTGCCTCGGCGCGCCAATGCGAAGGGGGCCGCCGGCGCCGGGCATCCACCGGGCTGGGATCATCGCCTTGTTCCCGCTGCCCGGGGGGCGTCCGCGGCGCTTTGCCCCCGAGCTTGATCCAGCAGCGGCGGCGGAGGCGGAGGGATCCATCAGCTTGGGGGCGTGGAGGAAGAAGTGGCACTGGAGGAAGGAGGTGAAGTGCCGGAGGTCTCGAGGAGACTCTATTTAAGGGGGACATCTGGCGTCGATGCGCCAAATCTCAGCGCAGGAATCGAAGCGTTGGCGCAGCGCTCCGCAGTGAAGCGACGCGCCATCATGATGGTTTGACGCCTCGGGGACTGTAGCGTCGCCCGCCGTTTCGTCTCACCAGCTGCGGCCGCACCACGTGTCCGCAGCCTCTGCTTCTTCACATGGTCCTCTGACCGCACGGTTGACGCGTGCCGTTGGAGGGCCCAGCAGCTTCTGGGGCCCCCGGCCCTTCGCTCCCTCAAGAGGGCGCGTTCGCGGGCCGGGCTCCCGGGGGCTACTGTCGGTGTTCTGGATACCGGGGTATCCCGGTCCACCTGCTCCTAGGCCCCATCATTGGCCCATCTTCAGCCCAGGAGAGAACCAACGACCCAAGCTACAGAGAAGACCCTCATGAGGAGGCGCCTCATGAGGAGAACGATGGCCAAAACTGCCAAGGACCAGAAGACCTCCTCACAAGCCCCCGCTGGTGAGGAGAGGGACCACGTCCACGTCAGCTCAGCATGTTGGCGTGCAGAGCAAGAAGATAAGGGACAGAAGACCGCGTACCGCCCCCGCTACCCCCGACAGGGAGGAGACCAACTTTCGCTGTGCCTGCCCAAAGCGGCACAGTGGTTGTTGGCCACCCCCCTAAAAATAGCGTGGACGGTGCAGGGCGCCAGAGGAAGACGTCAGCTTCCTCCACCCACTCCGGTGGACCGGCGCCACTACGCTACAAAGACTACGTCCACAGAAGAATGTAGTCTATAGCTGTCCTCCCTCCTTGACCGTGTGTGGCAACCCCTTCCCCAAGAAGATAAGGGGAAGGAGGACCTTGGCGCTATAAAAGGAAGGAGGTGTCGCGCTGTAATACAAGAAGGCAGGAAGTAGGGGTGTTACCTCACCACGAGGTCCCTGAACCTGGGTAAAGCTCGGCGTCTCTCTCTGCAGTGCGTAGTGCATTCGACAACTCGAGGCTTCCGTCTCCGTGCGTCGTTGCGATCCTAGATCTCACACGTTCAGCCCCCTGCGTTCGAATCTTTGGGTCCTTCGCGTGGTACCCCGTGTTCTTGCGACACGAAATCCATCGACACAACTGTAATTTGTTTACCCAGCATGGTTTTATTTATCTTATGGAGAGACGCCACTAGTGAATTGTGGACCCCGGTCCAATTTATTTTACATAGCTTTACCGTTTTACTAGTACTCGCTCTGTTTACTTTACTTGCATTACTATTATCCTTTTACCACTCGATATGCTCAATCCTTTGTTTATAGCAAACCTGTGAGATTGACAACCTCATCGTAAGTTGGGAGCAAAGTACTTGTTTGTGTTGTGTGTAGGTTTCACGTTGCTGCTGGTGAAAAGGAATGCGCTGACAAGCAGTTGATCTGGCGCCCTTGTCTGGAGTGTCACGAAGCTAGCAAGCATCACCTTCTAAAGTTTGGCTTTCTCCTACTGGTTCGATTCAACCTTGGTTTCACAACTGAGGGAAGACTTGCTACTGTGCTCATCATACCTTCCTCTTGGGGTTCCCAATGGGCTGTACTTACAAGCCATCAAGTAGTTTTATGGCGCTGTTGCCGGGGAGGAAGAAGACTTCTGCAAGGGGAGTCTCGCACGCACAATCTTTTACTTTGTCTTTGTTTTGCTTTATTTTATTTTTGCTTGCATCATTTTATCAAAAATACAAAAAAATTAGTTTCCTTTATAGTTGTCACTTGATTACTCTTAGTTCATTATGTCGTTCCCTAAGTATGTTTTGGAGGACCTCTCACTAGGTAGTGGTTCAATTATTGGGAAAGGTAACATTGAGGAGTTCTTTAATTATATTAGTATGCATAAAGATGTTGAGGATAGATCTTTGGCTAACCTTGCTCCAAGTTTTGAAGTGGCTGCTGCTTATTTAGTTCACATGTTGGAGGCTAGGTTTGTTAACCTTAATCCTTTTATGCAACAAATGTTTCTTAAGATTCATGGTATTGAAGACTCTGAAAAGAAAGATTTTATTTTGGAGACTTTGCATAGAGAATTTAGAGATGTTGCTATTGAAGCTAGGAAAGTTTTTGAGCGTTTTAATATGCTTGGCTTGCCTGCTAATGTTGTTGGTACAAACAATGAAGATATCAAAGTACCAATTCCTTGCAAACTTGTAGGATTGCATGAAGCTTTGGAAAAGAATTTCGATTGGATTAATCCTGAAAACCCTTTTGATGAAAGTAGTGTACCAAAAAGTGTTCATAAGGGATCTTCAAAAAATCATTTGGATACAATTCAATTCATTGTTGAGAATACTTCTACAATTGATCTTAATGCCTCATTTGATATTATTTGATTTGCACCTTTCTGCGCCTAGCTCAAAGGCGTTAAAGAAAAGCACTCTTGGGAGATAACCTATTGTTTTCTTTTTAGTACTTTTTCTTTTATTTGAGTCTTGGAAGTTATTACTACTGTAATGACCTCTCCTTATCCTTTTTATTTCGTTGTTGTGCCAAGAAGAACCTCTAATTTGAGGGAGGTAAGATTTGGGGAAGTTGCTGTCCTGAAACAGATTTCAGTGCTGCACCGTAAACATTCGTGAAAATTCTCAGAACATCTTTTTGACCTGCGATTTCTTGTTCATATGCCCCAGGTTATATCCAAACTTTCATTAGTTTTGCACTTTTTGATTTGAGCAACAGAAGGTCCTCAAAAAAATTGACCTTTGTCAGCTGTTCTGTTTTGACAGATTTCTGCCACTATTTGTGTTTGCCTCTCGATCACTTTCTTTTTGAGTTCTTTTGATCATGGAACTTTTGGGGAAGTTGCTACAGTAGTATATGCTTTATATGTGGTGTTTTTGAGTTGAAACCTTAACCAAAAAGGGTTGATCTACTATTATGTTTATGCTAATGTTGCAAATAGAATTGTGTTAAGTTTTGTATGAAGGAAGTTTTCAAGTGTAGGGATTGGAGAATGATGAGATGAGTTGAAGAATGGACAAAAGCTCAAGCTTGGGGATGCCCATGTCATCCCAAGAAATATCCAAGAGGTACAAGCGTCAAAGCTTGGGGATGCCCCTGAGGCACCCCTTCTTCATCGGAAAAAATCAGGTCACCATTCAACACACTATATTTTTATTGCTTCATGCACTATGCACTTTTCTTGGAGCGTCTTTACTTTTGCTTTCAGTTTTATTTTCTTTTGTTTGCTGCAATAAATGGTTGGACCCCAACAAATTTCATTTGGAGGACATTTACTTGCTTTTCATTTGCCATGAACACTCCGTTTTTCACTCTTATCGTTCAATAAGTGCTCTCTTTTTCTAGAACTGCGTTTAGCTTTCATTTTTCGCCTTGATTTTTTTTTAGATCTTGTTTTATCTTTGCATCAAGGTGTATTTGGACCACTGGTCTATGTTGGTATTCATTAAAAGATTTGTTTCAAAAAGGTTTGAATGGTGTTGGAAAAGAGAAAAAGTTTCATGCAAAAAAGTGGTACAAAAAGGAGCTTGTTTAGACCGCGGCTTAGACTTTTTCATGCCATGCTTGATGTTGTTTTGATAGTATGCTTAGTGATTTTTGCTGTAGCATGACTTGTCTCAAATGACTGAGATTGCGTAATGAGCCTTGGAAAAAAATCATGCATTGTTTTATTATTTGGAAGCATTAATTTGGTTTTCTCCTTGATGCTTTATTTGGGTTGACTTGGCGCATGCTTACAACATGTTTGACTCATACAAAGTCGCCATAAGCCTCTATGATCATTTAGTTTTTGACTTTTGAGGCCATTTTATGCTTCTCTTAATGATGTTTTGTCGCTATGCATGATTATGGCCATTATTGCTCTCTTAGTTGGTCGCTCCCAGTCTTTTGCTAGCCCTCATTTTGTACTGAGTATGAGCTCTACTCGTGCATCCAACTCCCAAAAACCAAGTTGTTCCAATGTGTCCACTATAAATTCCTATGCATGGTATTTGTAAGCCATTCCAAGTAAATTTTCATGTGCTACCTTTCAAAAAACCTTCAAAATACTTCTTGTTTTGTGACACTGTTTTCAGCTCATGGGGACGTAGTGGTCGGATTTGCTATCTTCCATATTGTTTCATTCCAAAAAGAAAAAAAAGGGAAAAAAATAAAAGAAAAAGGCACTCCTCCATGGTTTGTGAATGTTGGTGGGCACCCGATGGAATTGGTTAGCCATGGTTTGTGAAAGGAAAAAGGTGGGGAGGAGTGCCAAGCTTTATAAAAGAGCACAAAAGTGCCAACATCTCTCTCAAAAACTTGCTCATTTTTATATGGAAGATAGTAAGAATCCCATTGCCAGTCGTTGACAAAGATAACCACCTCTCAAAACCAAATTTTTTATCTCTCTATTTTACAAATGAAAAGCTCTAGCATATGTTTAATCACTGCTTCCCTATGCGGAAGGCCTTTCTTTTACTTTTATGTTGAGTCACCACCTTCTACCTTTATGCACCGTCTAAGAGAGCATAGTTGCCATTCTGAGTTTAATGTGCATAGTCCCAAAGTTTATCATTGATTGATTCATGATTATGGTTTCATTTGTTCTTAAATTATTTGTATCTAGTTGCCTTCTTAAACTTGAAGGTGTCCTATGCATTTATGTTTTGCTATTTCATAAAGGACAAGCTGAAAACCATTTGCTATGTTTTTCCATATGATTTAAACACACGTTTGACTTTCATTGTTTCATTATTCATGATCTTTCGTTTGTGTTTCTTTTCATGTTATAACATGTGAAAAGTGATCGAGAGGTTAACTAGAGGGGGGGGGAGTGAATAGGTTAACTACAAATTTTACTTCTTTTTCAAATTAAATGGGGATTGCTCAAATATAAGTTATCTAGATTATGCAACTAGATGAACAACCCTATATGATGAGCAAACTATCACTAGCACAAGATATACAATATATAAAAGCTAGTAAATAAATGCGTGAAGGTAAGTTTAGGAATAACCAACAAAGTGACGCGGAGGATTTATCCCGAAGTTCACTTCCCAATGGAAGCTACGTCTCCGTTGGAGCGGTGCGGTGTTCACCAAAGTGAAACACCGAATAGCCGTGATATGGCACACCGTAATCTCCTTCGTGTCCTTCCACCGATGTGGAGAGGCACGAATCACTATGTTGCCCTTGAGGTCAACAACTAGAACCTTTACAAGGATGAGGCACACTCCACAACTTGGAGGGTCCTCACCAAATGCACCGAGCCACCAAAACTCGATGCTCCAAGGCCGGGGCACACACCACAACTTAATTGGTGGCTCCCGACGAGTTCTCCAAGGTCACAAATCGCTTAGAAAGAACCCACAAGCTCTTGAGCTCCAATGAGCACAAGAGTAACAAGCCCCTCTCACAAATCAAGGGGGAAACCAAAACTAATTGGATGGAAACGTAGATCTAGGTCTTCTCCTTCAATCCTCCAAAGATCAACACGATTGAGTGGGAGGAAGAGGAGATCGATGCAATTTAGTGGCTCAGCTGGAAGCTTGGATCTTGTCTATGTCGAGCAGCTCAAGGTGGAAGAAGAGAGGGGGAATTTATACCCCCTCAAAAACTAGCCGTTTGCAGTTTTCTGGGGGGCGGATAATCCGCCCTAAGTGGGGGGCGGATAATCCGGTTTTGGAGATTTTGCCCCCCCGAAATATCCGGGGCAAATATCCGACAAAATATCCGCCCCCTATACAGAGAGCCGCGCCTTGTGGGAGCAAATCGTCGCTTGGAAAAATCCTGGGGGGCGGAATATCCGCCCCCTGCCAGGGGCCGGATAATCCGGTTTGACTGACAGATTTTTCTGCAGTTTCTTCACAGATTTGCTTCCTTCTTCCTTTGATCTTTGTGATGAATACAAATAATGTTTAACCTGAAATACTTCATCACAGTGTTAAATAAATCATAAGTATTGATATCTAACACACAAAACAAGAGATACAAAGAATGTACTTTCAATCTCCCCCTTTTTGGTGTTAGATGACAATACTTAGATTTGCATAGAAAACAAGATCAAACTATAATTTTGACACATGTTCTTTAAATATAGAAAGCTCCCCCTGCATGTGAGCATATTATAAGTTTTGAATTTTGAATACAAGTACTCACACATAGAGATTGCTTTCCCATAATAAGGTAAAGAACATGATCAAATAGGCATAGAGGACAATATGGAGATAATAAGCACAATTTGAGACATAGGGAGTTTTAGAGAGATTATACCATCCCCCAATCCATAAAAGTTGTCTCAAAAATAGAGATATGACCATATAACCATATTGAGACCATATAACCATATTGATGATCAACCCAATAATATGAATACCATATAGCCATAATTGATCATCCAACTAAGATCATCCAACTAAGATAACAATAGGTCTCCTTGTCCTTAAGATTTTAACACATATAACACAACCACATAGTACCACACATAGATATAGTTCAATAAGCAATAAGTAAATAGTTTCACGGATACTAAGATATAGGACACAAGCTATAAGAGGCAAAGGCAATAAAAACGTAAGCTTGTGTCCAACCCATGCAAATCCCTCGTAGAACCTAATAGAACTCTTCTCCCCCTTTGGCATCTACGCCAAAAAGGAGAGGAAAGAGCGATGCTACGCCCCAAAGAGATCACTCCGACTCCTCATACTCCTCGGAAGCACCTTCTTCATAATCATCATCTGCGGAGGAATCAGCTGGAGGTGGAGAAGCTTCAAGATCATCATAGAGGTGCCTCTCCATCCTGTGCCATGGGACTTGGTCAGTGTTCCACTTATGATAAGCTGTGGGTTCTGGAGCTTTTGGAGGAGCGCCTGTGGCATTAGTGACACTAGTCGTCAACCCTCGTGCATCCGCACGATCTAGATTTTTTTCTAACGGTTAGGAAAATAGATAAAACTTAAATAATTGAACTTTACAGATATAATATATTTTGGAATCGCTGATAACATATGATATCAAGATAAATAAAGAATTTACCTTTTAATGACCATGACATTTAAATTGCCAAATTCCACCGTGAGCAACATGTTCATCCATTTTGATTTCTTAAATCTATTTAGTTGATCAGTAAGCCCCAAGTCTAGCATGGGAAGGCTAGTATCTCACGAAACAAATGTTAAAATCTAGGAAAAGACTAACCTCTGTGGATATATCATAGCTCGTGAGCACCACTTATATATATGGATGTGTGTATGCTCCATTTTTTTGGAAGCTTTAAATACGCAAGTAATCATCTAGAGGACCTCATTACACATAGGAAAAGGCTGGTAATTCACATGTTTATCTCTCGAATAAACATTTACATTAGCATATATATTTTGGAAGGATGTATATACTGAACCTGATTAAATACCTAAATTAAAAGAGATTCTAATCCCCTAAATTGGATGGAGTAGAGTAGACAACTCTATTTCTCAAAGCATTCGACATCTGCTCCTCAATTGTAGATTGAAAATTTTAACTAATAGTTACGGCAAGCTAATAGAGTTACACTGTGATATATGAGCACTACACAAAAGAAAAACTAAAGGAACTGTAGCTGACCATGTGCCAAAATATACAATATATGTAGGTAATCTTAGAGTAGAGGATCTATTAAAAAATATCAAACCTGAGTAATCTCACATAAACTACTGTTACTTGGGAGGAAATAAATCAATGTGTAGCTGCAAGGGAAAACAAATGCATGCATTTTGTTTCTTTTGGTAGGCCCCAAGAATTTATATGTAATACATACTAATTGTAGTTTGTTTGTTCTTTCGTTTCAAACCATTAAGGAAAAAATGTAACATAATTTACAACATTAAATCCTAGAATGTATAGATTCATATTTAGAAATCTATACGCCTTGACATCTGATATCTAGGAGATAATGATGTAGATTACTTTGTTGTGAAAGTTTATATTCTACAACATTGTATAATCAAAGAATTATGATGAGTCAAATTGAAGGAATGTTTCTTGGACAACCGGAAAGGAGGGGCAGTGAGTAGTTACGCTATTTGCGGACAGTATTGTCATCCACCTTACCTTGCCCTATGCCAACATTTTTCGCTTGTGTGATTCTTTGACCACCAAACTGAGAGTTATACATCTTATGTATATTATAGGGTTCACCACTAACATCGAATGGGACAGGGGATAGTCAAACTCCGCGAGGTGGAGGAAGGAGTGCTTGGCTGGACAGGAGCAACGGCTGATCTGATATTCTGATTGAGTCTAGAAAACATACGATGCACTTTCCCATTGAATAAACTTCGATATTGATATATATCAAGAAAAGGAGTTTCTCTACCTGCCAATATTCTTACATTGCAGGCGTCTGTATACTGACCTCCGTATTCTTGAAAAAATAATCCTAGACCTCGTGACTCCTGTATGAGCAGCATCGTCTTGATCTGTTGAATTCCCGCAATGTCCTATAATCATCTCAAATTGGATAGACCTAAAAAATCGATGTAATTTGCAGATGCATGGAAGCTGAGAGCACATAGCTGGCTAGCATACCTATTTTCACAGCCGAGAAAAGACACATGGTCAACGCTCCGACGGATACCTACACGAACTTGACGGCAGGAGGGCGCAAATTGTCACATCCTGGATCATGAGGATCCCTGAAAAAGGATCATGAGAAAACTGAAAACGCAAAGATTGGAAGATAATTTCATGATACGTGATGCATGCATGGTTGCATGCATATGCTAGCTCATGGTAGACATCACGATGAAAATCAGCGGGAAATACATCGATCGAAGACTCTGCTTGCTACTGATCAATCAATGACGATCGGGAGGTCAAGCCGCGCACGTAAACCACGATGAGAAGCCCAGTATACAATCGATGAGAAATCTGCACCGCTCGTGAATGATGGTGCTGCGCTACCAATTGATCGAGGCCAAGCCACCCGATGTTTTCTCGTTTCTTTTTCCGTGCGATTACAGATCGATCGGTAGACGTCTGTTTCGAGGTATGGTAGATGGGTATATTGATAAGTTTGATTTGATTAGTTCTTGGCACCGGATAGGAAGGATAGGAGTCACGCCTCAATACGTTAGGTGGAGACTTGCGCAAGTCTTCTAGTTAATCTAATGGTCATAGATGAACTGAAGATTAATCCAATGGACAATATTTGCTTATCTTTAGGATCAACGTGGAGGCTTCTACGGTGCCTCCAATTAGTAAATATAAGATGGTGAAGTATCAGCTGCTGAGTGTGAGCAATGTTGAGGCGATCTTTGTAGGCATTGTATTGTTCCTTGTGAATGTCCACCTTCATACAAAGCACATTACGCTGAAACCAACTCAGCTTCTTGACTTCAAGAGCAGTGGAGGAGGGAGCAGGCTATTTCTTGGGCTGGGTGTGAGAGCTAGGGCGACGAGCATCAGCCATAAAGGTGTCAGATCTAGCAGAAGGAACCTTTGGTGGAATCATATATGGCTTCTTGAACTTATGGTCCACATCATCATCATCACTTAGACCGTCATCATTCAGAGTATGCTTGATAAGAGCCATGATGTATGGGGCATAAGGAATGGTGAGACGAGATACCATAGCGTCATAGATCTCATTGAAGAGGAAGTCCATCACATCCAAGGTGAAATCCTTATCGGGGTCATCATTTTGTGCTACCTCATGAGCAAGACAGAGAAGATCCACCAAGGATTTTCTAATGGCATCATTATTTCCACCACTTGGAGCAATGTTCTCTCTGAAAATACGGACCAGCTGCTCATATGGAGGGAGAAACCCATGGTTGAACCCAATCTTGCCATCCGGGCCATATAGATCTACAAGCCTCACCTTGTCAGTCCTACCCGGGGAGTGAACACGTATCCCACAAGGAGTAGGGCCATTAAACTCATATCCCAAAGCTTCAGCAAAGTCATAAAAGTTGGCTTCACATGGAACACTCCCGGTCATCCACTTGAGGGTGTGAGAGTCATCACCTTTCATCACAAGAGTGCAGAAAAACTGCTGGACAAGATGCACATTGTAGTTGCATTGGAATTCCATGAGCTTGTGGAGGCCTAGTTGCTTGGTGATGAACACTGTGTCATCAAAGTAGTCCTTGGACTTGAGGTAATTGAGTGAGATTGGATGCATTGGACGCACATTCATGGCATGATAGATGTCCTTATATATGAAAAGCTGTTCCATGCACCAAAAACTTGAATCTTCAATGTCAGTGTCGCGTGGAAAGCGGGCATACCAATCTCCCTGACGAAGAGTGCTATAATCAGTCAAATCCATTGTTTTGTAATTCACACGTGTCTCTTTTCCTTTCTTCTTTCTGCTTGCAGCCCTTTTGAGTTGCTGTTCTTGCCTCTCTTTCTCTGCTGCCCTCTTAGCTGCTTGCTTTTCTTGTCTGAGTACTTGCTCATCAACCATAACACCTTCGTCATTTTGACGAAAGTATCTCGCCCTTTGGCGCTTCTTCGGAGCACCGGAGGAGTTAGCTGTGAAAGAGAATTAGAGAGATAGCATAGATGAGTACACACAAGTCACAGGAGGGAGATTTAATATCATAGAGATGTAACCTAAGTTGATACTCTCTTTAGAACAAAGGAATTTAGAGTTTGCTGGTTTACAGTTTTGAATCTATGAAAACCGGATAATCCGGCCAGTTCCAGGGGCGGATAATCCGGTCTCCAGAACTGCAACAAAAACTGAATTTCAAATCTGAGTTCCAAGGATAGATCAATGACATGGGTTACAAAACTATAGTATTTGAGCATCAATTCCAGACCTAGGCAACAACTACCACCAAGCAAGATTGAAAAATAACTCCACTAAGAACCACATTGGTGAAGAACACCTAGGGTTAGTGAGATAGGGAGTTACCCTCGTCCATGGAGAAAATGGCTTGGTGGAGATGATGCCCAAGGGAACCGGGAAGGAGATCCGCCAAGAAACCGGAGAAACCGGTGGTCGGGGACACTCCGGGGAGGCCTTGTGGTAGCAGGCGGCGGCGGTTTGGTGGGGAGAGGTCGGGGTGGAGGAAGGAGCACGAATGGCTCCTTCACTCGGACCTCCCCTTTTTGGCTTGCGAAATCCGCGAGGGCGGATTATCCGGCCCCCACTTAGGGCGGATTATCCGCCCCGGATATTCCGGTTTTTACCAGAAATATCCGGCCTGCTAAAACTCAGTCTCCCAGTTTTCAAAGAAACTTGTGTGCAATTAGATAGAGGGTGTCTTTTCAGATGAGATAGACTTGGGATAGATTTCCAAACTGATATTGGTACTTTACACTCACCCTTGCAAAAGGCAAATAAGATCAAAGATCAAGAGTGAGGATGTTTCCCAAGAGATATGGGATATGCAAAGAAATTCCATTTAAACACCAACTCCTCGAAAAGAAGAGGTCGGCGGCCAGAGGCCACCATATGTGAGTGAACCGCTAGTCGGATAACCGCGAAGATGTATCTTGGGTCCCAACCAACATACTCATCATTTAGACTCAAAATTCAACATGTGAAAGTAGAGGCACAAATGATTTCTTAATATTGGCATAATGGGGGGAGGGATAATCCAATGTATTTGGATCGCACTCCCCCTATCTCCATGCCTACATCTAAAACCAAATAAGGGTCTAGTGAAGGTGTGTATGCAAGATAATCAATCAAATGAAGTTACTTGCACATACGACATTGATCTCTCCCCTTAATTCCTTGAATCTCTTCTCATCAAGTGGCTTGGTGAATATATCGGCAAGTTGATCTTTGGTGTTGACATAAGAGAGTGAAATATCTCCATTGGCCACGTGATCACGGATAAAATGATACCGAATTTCAATATGCTTGGTTTTGCCATGGAGCACGGGATTTTGGGCAATCTTGATAGCACTCTCATTATCACACAAAAGAGGCAATGTCTTTATCTTAATTCCAAAGTCCTTAAGACATTGTCTCATCCATAATAATTGAGAACAACAACTTGCCGCTGCAATATACTCGGCTTCGGTAGAGGATGTGGAAATACAATTTTGTTTCTTCGAAGACCAACATACAAGAGATCTTCCCAAGAATTGACATGCACCGGAGGTTGATTTCCTTGCCACTTTATCTCCTGCCCAATCCGCATCCGAGTACCCCACTAGATCAAAGCTTGAATTTGAGGGATACCAAAGACCATGTTGGGGAGTGTCAACCAAGTATCTAAGAATCCTTTTGACCGCAGTCATATGGCTTTCTTTAGGATTGGATTGAAATCTTGCACACAAACCAACACTAAAAGCAATATCCGGTCTAGATGCACAAAGATAAAGCAAAGAACCAATCATAGATCGATAAAGCTTTTGGTCAACCGGTATACCTTCGTGATCTAGGGATAGATTCACGTTTGTAGCCATTGGAAATCTTAATGGATTGGCATTTGTCATATCAAATTTCTTGAGCATGTCTTGAATATACTTGGCTTGGCTAATAAAGGTTCCTTCATAATATTGTTGGACTTCAAAACCAAGGAAGAACTCTAATTTGCCCATCATAGACATCTCAAACTCACTTGTCATTAGTTTTGCAAATTGTTCTACAAAAGTCACATTAGTAGAACCAAATATGATATCATCAACATATATTTGACATACGAAGAATTCTCCATCTACACTTTTAGTGAAAAGTGTGGGATCGATTACCCCAAGTACAAAACCACGGTCTACCAAGAACTCCTTTAAGTGATCATACCAAGCACGTGGGGCTTGTTTGAGGCCATACAAGGCCTTGTGGAGGAGGTAGACATGGTTAGGATACTTAGGATCCTCGAACCCCGGATGTTGCTTGACATATACTAGTTCACTTAATGGACCATTCAAGAAGGCACTTTTAACATCCATTTGATGCAAGTTAAAACCATGACTAGAGGCAAAAGCAAGTAATATACGAATTGATTCAAGTCTAGCTACGGGAGCGAAAGTTTCACCGTAGTCAAGTCCTTCGACTTGAGAGTAGCCTTGAGCAACCAATCGTGCCTTGTTGCGAATCACTTGCCCACTATTGTCTTGCTTATTCTTGAATACCCATTTGGTTCCAATGACATTATGATCCTTGGGTCTTTCCACTAGAGACCAAACTTTATTCCTCTCAAAATTGTGGAGCTCTTCATGCATAGCTTGAACCCAATCTTCATCTTCAAGGGCCTCATATACCTTGAAGGGTTCAACATGAGAGATATAAGAGTGAAGACCACAAAAGAGCCCCAATTGTCTTCTCGTAGACACGGATCTTCCAAGTCCTCCAATGATGTTCTTTTGATAGTGAGACTTTTGATGCAATGTGGCGGCCTTGCTTGCTATCCTTCTAAGAAGTGCATCACTAGGTCTCTCATTTGGAGGAACATCTTCATCATCTCCATCATCTTGACAAGGATCAATTTGAGAATGGATTGGAGTTCTTGGTGAAGCTTCACCAATTTCTTGTCCATCAATATCATTTGTTGTGTCTTGATCATTGTCTTGACGGTTGGTATCAATTTGAAGGTCTTGTTCTTGTTCTTGGTTTGCCGTTTGATCAATGGTCGATGTAGAGGGCTCCACTTGCGTAGAGCTTGAGTCCACGTCCTTCGCCACAAGGGGTTCCTCAACGGGTATAAGTGGACCTATACCCATTCTTCCTATGGCTATGGAGGAGGGCTCATCACCTACATCATCAAGATCAATTTGCCCCACTTGGGAGCCATTATCCTCATGGAACACCACATTCATAGACTCTTCAACACACCCGGTGGATATGTTGTAGATCCTATAAGTATGGGAATCCATGGCATAACCAACAAATATGCCTTCAAAAGTCTTAGGCTCGAATTTTGGTAATTTAGAACCCTTAATGTAAACTTGGCATTTGCAACCAAATACTTTAACATATGAGAGAGTGGGCTTTTTACCGACAAGGAGTTCATATGAAGTCTTGTTCATGTAAGGACGGAGGTAGAGCCGGTTGGATAAGTGACAAGCGGTGTTGATGGCTTCTGCCCAAAAGTTATAGGGAGATTTGAATTCTGCCAACATTGTTCTTGCCATATCAATAAGAGTATGGTTCTTCCTCTCTACCACACCATTTTGTTGAGGGGTATACGCAGCGGAATATTGATGTCTAATACCCTCAATACTCAAGAATTCATCCATGGTGTAGTTTTTGAACTCGGTTCCATTGTCACTCCTTATTGCCAAGATAGTTGTTTCATATTGGCGTTGCACTTGAGTAGCCCAATCAATGAATATTCTTTGGACTTCGGTCTTCTTCTTGATATAGAAGGTCCAAGTGTATCTTGTATAATCATCGACAATTACCAAGCAATATTTCTTTCCTCCAAGACTATCATAGGTGGGAGGCCCAAAAAGATCCATATGAATAAGTTCAAAGGGCCTCGAGGTGGTGATGATGGTCACTTTAGGGTGGTTCTTCTCATGCATTTTTCCTGCAACACAAGAGCTACAAGGATGGTCTTTGGAGAAATTTACATTTGTTAGTCCTTGCACATGCTCACCCTTCACAAGAGTTTGTAAGTTTCTCATACCAACATGGCCTAGCCGGCGGTGCCAAAGCCAACCCACGTCGGATTTAGCCATTAGACTTGTGGCTATGTGTGTAGTTTCTTTCGAGAAATCCACTACATACATACGGTTTTCCACAAATCCAACAAAGGCTACTTTAAGAGAAATGGTGTGAAGGATAAGCACATGATATCAACCAAAGACAACTGTAAAGTTGCACTCACAAAGTTGCAAAACGGAAAGTAAATTATAACCAAGGGACTCAACAAGGAGGACTTTCTCAATGGATGCATCCTGAGAAATGACCACCTTGCCATGTCCCAATACCTTAAGTTCGGAGCCATCACCAATTGTAACTTGAGATATCTTGAGAAGTTGATATTTTAAATCATCAAGTACTTCTTTGCTTCTGGTCATATGTGCGGAGCACCCGCTATCAATAAGCCATGTTGATCCACCGGAAGAACATACCTACAATGAGTTAAGCCTTTGTCTTAGGTACCCATGTTCTAATGGGTCCTTTCTTGTTAGTCACAAGGGTCTTGGGAACCCAAATAGCATGGTGGTAATCACTACCATAAGATTTGCCAACATATTTTGCAAATACATGTCCATTTTTAGATTTCAAAAGCACATATGATGGATTGTATTTTCCCGCAAAATTGTTATGGGAAGAAGTTTTCTTAGACACAATGCTCTTGGCAAGAGCATCAAAATCATCTTCATCATTAGCCAGCTCCCCCTCCTTCACAAAAACAATAGCATTAGTGGAAGGAGTTGACTTCTTCTTCTCAATCGCCTTCTCGGTTCCAAATCCAAGACCTTGTTTACCTACAACTTTCTTTTGATTTCTCAAAAGCTCATTGAGGTTCTTTTCTCCTTGAATGCAAGAGACAAGGCCTTTCTCAAGTTGTGTCTTCAACCTATTGTTCTCCTCAATAAGAAGTGCTTTGACACACAAAGGGTTAGTGGCACAAGCATTATCATTTATATTCTTCTTTTGGGAGATGTCATGTGACTCCTTAAGTGCTTTGAGTTCACTTGAGAGAGCTTTGTGAGTTTTCTCAAGTTGCTCAAAATTCTTAAGAAGTTCATTATGACCATTGTTAAGGTTTTCATTTTCTCCTAGATACTCCTCAAGCTTACTAAGAGCATGGTCACGGTCACTCATCATTTTGGACAAGTCCAAGCTAAAAGTTTCCGAGATAGCATCATTTAAGCATAGAGATTTATCTAGGGCTTCTTCAAGCTCCGCTATTCTATTAGCATCATCACGAGCAAAACCCTCAAGTTCCATGATTTTATCTTCATGCTCATCGATGGTTCTATTAGCATTTCCAAGTTGTGACATGAGAGCATCAAAAGCAATTTTATGTTCTCCTTCAAAGGACTTCATAAGTTTTTAGAGTCTAATAGCATTTTTGTCCTCTAGATTCTCAACACAATCTAGCAAGGATGGAGAACACGAATTTGAAGGTATGAGTGGAGATATCACCTTTGGGGTAGTACCCTTTGCCATGAGGCACTTGTGCTTGGTGGGACCTTTCAAGTCATTTGGGTTGGAGAAGAGTGAGGCCAATGACGAGGGAATGACTCCCATAGCCACGGCCGCCATTCCCACTTGTTCGCTTTCCTCTTCACTTTCTTCTCCACCGGATAGGTATTCTTGCTCATTAGCCATCATTGCCTTTTGAGGAACCTTCTTCATGAAGTTCTTGTTCTTGGGGGCAAAGTTGTTCTTCTTAATAAGCCGTCCACCATTCTCAATTCTACTCTTGAATGGGCACTCCGCAACAAAGTGCTCACTATCTCCACAATTAAAGCAAGTCCTTGCTTTCTTCATGCTTGAACTTTCTCTTCCCTTGTTCTTGGTGGCATTTGACCTAAAGTCTCCTTTCTTCCACCAATTGTGTTGAGCAAGGGCTAGACACTCGTTGTGTGATTGCCACTTCTCCTTCTCGGATGGCACATAGGTGAGAGCACCATCATCATTTGATTCTTCTTCATAAGATGTTGCCTTCAAGGCAAGTGATACCCTCTTCATCCCATTGACACGAGCAAGCACATCGTCAGAGGATTCCTTCAACATGTTCATTGTAACAAAATAGCCTACTATATCATTGGGAGTGAGATCCATGTAGTCTGTCCTTGTTTGGATGTTTTGCACCATGTTTTGATTGTATGGGATCAAGGTTTGAAGAAGCTTCCCTTTGATCCAATCATCATCACAATCCTTGAATCCGACATCAATCATGTCCACCACAAGAGCCTTGAGTCTTCGGTGCACATTATCCGGGGACTCTCCTTCCTTCATGATGAAGTGATCTACTTGTCGTTGAAGAGCTGATTTTCTTGATCGTTGCATGCTTGTGTTGCCATCATACATAGCAAGGATGTAGTCCCAAGCAGCCTTGGCATTTGGAAGAGCACGAATGTGTTCAACCCCTTCATTGACCATTGCATTTTCAAGCATGTGCATTGCATTTGCATCAAGTTGTTGATCAATCACTTCGCTTGAGGTCAAGTTCTCGAGGTCTTTAGGGTAGAATCCCTTCTCAACAACTCGCCATATTTGCATTGAAGAGCTGCACATATGAGACTTCATGGAAGCTTTCCAGTTAGTAAACCGAGCCCTATCTACCAACGGAGGCTTGCCAAGATTGTTTACATGTGGATGTTGAACATTTGGAGAGTTATTGTAAAGGTAACTAACCTCAGGTTTATCTTTATTTGTTGAGTTCTCTGGATTTTTGGATGGAGCTATAAGATTACCATTTTCATCTAAGGGAGCACTTTCACCTTGACTAGATGTAGGTTTCTCAATTAATTTACTCATTAGCTCCTCCAACCTACTCATCCTTTCCTCGGATTTCGTTGCCATGTCATTGAGCTGTTGTTGCATCAATTCCATGGGGGTGGGATCACCCATCCTCCTCTTTAGGCGGTAAAGCCTTTAATAAAGAGACGAGGCTCTGATACCAATTGAAAAGTGATCGAGAGGTTAACTAGAGGGGGGTGAATAGGTTAACTACAAATTTTACTTCTTTTTCAAATTAAACGGGGATTGCTCAAATATAAGTTATCTAGATTATGCAACTAGATGAACAACCCTATATGATGAGCAAACTATCACTAGCACAAGATATACAATATATAAAAGCTAGTACATAAATGCGTGAAGGTAAGTTTAGGAATAACCAACAAAGTGACGCGGAGGATTTATCCCGAAGTTCACTTCCCAATGGAAGCTACGTCTCCATTGGAGTGGTGCGGTGTTCACCAAAGTGAAACACCGAATAGCCGTGATATGGCACACCGTAATCTCCTTCGTGTCCTTCCACCGATGTGGAGAGGCACGAATCACTATGTTGCCCTTGAGGTCGACAACTAGAACCTTCACAAGGATGAGGCACACTCCACAACTTGGAGGGTCCTCACCAAATGCACCGAGCCACCAAAACTCGATGCTCCAAGGCCGGGGCACACACCACAACTTAATTGGTGGCTCCCGACGAGTTCTCCAAGGTCACAAATCGCTTAGAAAGAACCCACAAGCTCTTGAGCTCCAATGAGCACAAGAGTAACAAGCCCCTCTCACAAATCAAGGGGGAAACCAAAACTAATTGGATGGAAACGTAGATCTAGGTCTTCTCCTTCAATCCTCCAAAGATCAACACGATTGAGTGGGAGGAAGAGGAGATCGATGCAATTTAGTGGCTCAGCTGGAAGCTTGGATCTTGTCTATGTCGAGCAGCTCAAGGTGGAAGAAGAGAGGGGGAATTTATACCCCCTCAAAAACTAGCCGTTTGCAGTTTTCTGGGGGGCGGATAATCCGCCCTAAGTGGGGGGCGGATAATCCGGTTTTGGAGATTTTGCCCCCCCCCCCCCCCGAAATATCCGGGGCAAATATCCGCCCCCTATACAGAGAGCCGCGCCTTGTGGGAGCAAATCGTCGCTTGGAAAAATCCTGGGGGGCGGAATATCCGCCCCCTGCCAGGGGCCGGATAATCCGGTTTGACTGACATATTTTTCTGCAGTTTCTTCACAGATTTGCTTCCTTCTTCCTTTGATCTTTGTGATGAATACAAATAATGTTTAACCTGAAATACTTCATCACAGTGTTAAATAAATCATAAGTATTGATATCTAACACACAAAACAAGAGATACAAAGAATGTCCTTTCAACATGGTTGCTAAGTTTCTTATTGTCAAGATTATGTCTCTTATACCCATGTTTTAAGTTCTTTGATCCCAGCACTCAATGCTTACTTTGATGATCAAGATTGTGATGGTGCATGTCACCTCAAAAATTATTCTTTTGTTATCACTTACCTACTCGAGGACAAGCAGGAGTTAAGGGATGCTTGATAAGTCTCAAATGTATCTATAATTTTTGATTCTCCATGCTTGTTCTTACACCATTTTCTTTGAGTTTTGTTACACTTCGTGGCATTTTTATGCATTTTCCGGAACTAGCCTATTAACAAGATGCCACAGTGCCAGTTCCCTATTTTCTACTATTTTTGTGTTTCAGAAAAGTTACAGAGGAAATATTATCGGAATTAGATGAAACAAAAGCCAAACCTCCTATTTTTACTGAAGCTTCGCGAAGATCGAAGGTGAGACAGGGGGGCCAGGGGCTAGCCACACCACAGGGGGGCACGGCCCAGCCCCTGGTCGCGCCCACCTATGGTGAGGGCGCCTGGTCCACCTCCTGACGCTGCCCCTTCGCCTATAAAGTCCCCTCGATGGGAAAAACCTAAAGGACAGATCTCTTTTCCATGAAACATACTGCAAGCCGCCGCCTTCGTCGTCGCGAGATTGGGAGGATCCAGGAGCTCTTCCCGGCACCCTGTCGGAGAGGGGAATCCCTGCCGAAGGCCTTCTACACCACCATGGTCGCCTCCGGAGTGATGTGTGAGTTGTCTACCTTGAAATATGGGTCCATAGCAGCAGCTAGATGGTTGTCTTCTCCACCATGTGCTTCATGTTTAGATCTTGTGAGCTGCCCTACATGATCAAGATCATCTTTATGTAATCATACATGTTGTGTTTGTTGGGATCCGATGAGTATTGGTACTATGTCAAGTTGATGTGCTGAATTATATCTTATGTTATCTCTATGTTGTTTATGATCTTGCATGCTTTCCGTTGCTAGTAGCTATCTTGGCCGAGTAGATGCTAGTAAATCCAAGAGGGAGTATTTATGCTCGATAGTTGGGTTCATGCCTCTATTTAATCTGGGGGAGTGACAGAAACCTCTAAGGTTGTAGATGTGATGTTGCCACTAGGGAGAAAACAACATTCATGTGTCCAAGGACATTTGCTTTGTTTACATGACGCACTTTGCTTAATGCAATTATCTGTTGTTCGCAACTTAATACTCAAGGGGTCCTCGGACGGTTCACCGCGAGTGGATTATTAGTCATAGATGTAGTTGGATTATGGTCTATGTATTTTGTCGTAATGCCCAGAGTAAGCCTCATAGTGATCCTCGTGATGTATGTATGTTATCTTTACCCTATCAATTGCCCAACTATAATTTGTTTACCCAGCATGGTTTCATTTATCTTATGGAGAGACGCCACTAGTGAACTATGGACCCCGGTCCAATTTCCTTTACATAGCTTTACCGTTTTACTATTACTCGCTCTGTTTACTTTACTTGCATTACTATTATCCTTTTACCACTCGATATGCTCAATCCTTTGTTTATAGCAAACCTGTGAGATTGACAACCTCATCGTAAGTTGGGAGCAAAGTACTTGTTTGTGTTGTGTGTAGGTTTCACATTGCTGCTGGTGAAAAGCAACGCGCTGACAAGCAGTTGATCTGGCGCCCTTGTCTGGAGTGTCACGAAGCTAGCAAGCATCACCTTCTGAAGTTTGGCTTTCTCCTACTAGTTCGATTCAACCTTGGTTTCACAACTGAGGGAAGACTTGCTACTGTGCTCATCATACCTTCCTCTTGGGGTTCCCAACGGGCTGTACTTACAAGCCATCATACCACCATTAGAAAATTGTTATTTTGATGTTCCTCTTGCTGATGTTGCTAAGAAGAAACCTTTAGGGAGGATTCATGATGTTCTTATTATGGTTAACCATAACCTTGTTCGCGTTGATTTCCTTGTTTTAGATATTGAATGCAATGCTTCTTGTGCGATTATTTTGGAAGACCTTTTCTTAGAACTGTTGGTACTATTATTGATATGAAAGAAAGCACCATTAGATATCAATTCCCACTCAAGAAAGGTATGGAACACTTACCTAGAAAGAGAAAGAAGCTACCTTTTTATTCTATCATTAGAGAAAATTATGGACTTGATGCTTCTTTGCTTGAAAATAATTGATTCTTACTTTCTGTGCCTAGCTCAAAGGCGTTAAAGAAAAGCACTCTTGGGAGATAACTCAATGTTTTATTTTTAGTACTTTTTATTTTTTTTGAGTCTTGGAAGTTGTTACTACTGTAATGACCTCTCCTTATCATTTTTATTTCGTTTTTTGTGCCAAGAATTGCCTCTAATTGGAAGAAGGTAAGATTTGGGGAAGTGGCTATCTCGAAACAGATTTATGCGCTTCGCTATAAAAATTCGTGAAAATTTCCAGAACGTAATTTTGATCTACGATTTTTTGTGCACCCCAGGTTATTATCTAACTTTCATTTGTTTTGCACTTTTCAATTTGAGCAACAGAAGATTTTCGAAAAAATTGATCTTTACCTGCTATTCTGTTTTGATAGATTTCTGCCACTATTGGCATTTGCCTCTTGATCTCTTTATTTTTGAGTTCTTTTGATCATAGAACTTTTGAGAGAAGTTGCTACAGTAGCTAATGTTCTAATGGATATTTTACTTGAGTTAAAACTGAACCAAAAGTGGATCTACTATCTTGCATACACTAATGTTGCTAATGAGAATTGTGTGAAGTTTTGTATAAAGGAAGTTTTCAAGTGTAGGGAAAAGAGAATGATGAGATGAGATGAAGTATGGACAAAAGCTCAAGCTTGGGGATGCCCATGTCATCCCAAGAAATATCGAAGAAGTACAAGCGTCAAAGCTTGGGGATGCCCCAAGGCACCCTCTTCTTCATCAACAAAAATATCAGGTCATCTTTCAAGACACTATATTTTTATTGCTTCATATGCTATGTATTTTTCTTGGAGTGTCTTTATTTTTTCTTTCAGTTTTCTTTTGTTTTGTTTGCTGCAATAAATGGTTGGACCCCAACATTTTTCTTTTGGAGAAGACACACTCCGTTTTCATTGCCTAGAACACACTAGTTTTCACTCTTATCGTTCTATGAGTGTTCTCTTTTTCTAGTACTGTGTTTAGCTTTTGTTTTTCGCCTTTATTTTTGTTTAAAACTTGTTAGTTCTTTGTAGCTAAGTGTGTTTAGACCTCTGGTCTTTGTTGATTTTTATCATTGAGAGTTGTTTCAAATAGGTTGATTGGTGTTGGAAAAGAGTAAAATGTTTCATGCTTATAGTGGTGCAAAAGGGAGCTTGTTTAGACTGTTGCTTGACTTTAGCATGTCATGCTAGATATTATTTTGATTATATGCTTAGTAGTTATTGTTGTAGCATGACTTGTCTCAAATAACTGAGAGTGCTTAATGTGCCTTTAAAAGAATCATGCGTTGTTCTTATCATATAGACGCATAATATTGTGGTATTCTCCTTTGATACTTTATTTGGGTTGACTTGGCACATGCTCACACCATGTTATGACTACAAACCAGTCACCTCAAGCCTCTATGATCATTTGGTTTTTGACTTGTAATATCACTTGATGCTTTGGTTAATAATGTTTTGTCGCTATGCATGATTATGGCCGTTATTGATCTCTTAGTTGGTCGCTCCCAGTCTTTTGCTAGCCTTCATCTGTACTGAGTATGAGCTCTACTCATGCATCCAACTCCCAAAAACCAAAGTTATTCCAAAGAGTCCACAATAAATTCATATGCATGGCATTTCAAACCATTCCAAGAAAATTTTCATGTGCTACCTTTCAAAACCTTCAAAATACTTCTCATTTTGTGACACTGTTTTTAGCTCATGAGGACATAGTGGTCGGGTTTGTTATCTTCCATATTGGATTAAGTACCCCTCGACTTGCATGCTTCATCTACTTGTCACTAATTTTGCAAGAGAGCTGGTTGATGGCGCGGTGATGATGACGCCAGAAAGCTTGATTGTGTGTAGTAAATGACCGGCCAGTTGGAAAACCCCAAGAGAAGGTTTTGATGAAGATAGCAGCAAGTTTTCCCTCAGTTATGAAACCAAGGTTATCAATCCAGTAGGAGGATGACAATACGACTGAAGGTGATGCCCGCTAGCTTCGCGACAGCTCCGGACAATTTATAGGGCGCCTCGTCCAAGCTTTGCTTTGAGAGCGGCAACATGGAACCTGCACACAACACAACCAAATACTTTGTTCCCAACTTACGATGAGGTTGTCAATCTCACCGGTTTGCTTGAAACAAAGGGTATGAGCATATCGAGTGGAAAGTGATAGTAATATGCGAGTAAAGTAAGCAGTGCGAGTAAAGTAAACAGGTGATAGCAATATAAAGGAAATAGGACCGGGGTCCACAGTTCACTAGTGGTGTCTCTTCATAAGATAAAATAACACATGCTGGGTAAACAAATTATAGTTGGGCAATTGATAGAATAAAGACAACGTGCATGTTGAGAGGATCACTATGAGATTTACTCTGGGCATTACAACAAGATACATAGACCGCCATCCAACTGCATCTATGACTAATAATCCACTTGTGGCAAATCAATCCGAGAACTCCACAAGTATTAAGTTGCGAACAACAGATAACTGCACTAAGCAAAGTGTGTAAGTAAACAAAGCATATGCCCTCGAGCATATGAATGTTGTTTTCCCCCTAGTAGCAACAACACATCTTCAACCTTAGAGGTTTCTGTCACTCCCCCAGATTAAATAGAGGCATGAACCCACTATCGAGCATAAATACCCCCTCTTGGAGTCACTAGCAACTACTCGGCCAAGATAGCTACTAACAGTGGAGAGCATGCAAGATCATAAACAACATAGAGATAACATAAGATAAAATTCAGTACTTCAACTCAATCATAACACCAATATTCATTGGATCCCAACAAACACAACATGTAGAATTACATAACGGTGATCTCGATCATGTAAAGCAGCTCACGAGATCTAAATATGAAGCACATGGTGGAGAAGACAACCAACTAGCTACTGCTATGGACCCATAGTCCAAGGTAGACTACTCACTCATCGCGCCGAAGGCAAGCATGGCGATGAAGAAGACCTCCGGTGGTGATTCCCCTCTCCGGCAGGGTGCCGAGAAGAGCTTCTGGACCCTCCCGATCTTCGGGTCGACGGCGGCGGCGGATCGCGATGTGTTCTGGAAAAGTGATCGGGCATTTAGGTTTTTCCCGTTGGGGGGTCTTTATAGGCGAAGGGGCATCGTCAAAAGTGGGCCAGGGTGGCCACACCACCAGGGGGCGTGGGCTAGCCCTAGGCCGCGCCGCCCTGTGGTGTGGGCGCCCTGTGGCCCCTCTCCGTCTCCTCTTCGGTGTTCTGGAAGCTCCATGAAATATCTGGACGTCTGGCTTTGGTTTCGTCCAATTCCGAGAATATTTCCTATGTAACTTTTCCGAAACACAAAAACAGCAGAAAACAGGGAACTAGCACTGTGGCATCTCGTTAATAGGTTAGTTCCGGAAAATGCATAAAAATGCCACGAAGTGTAATGAAACACTAAACAAATGGTGTAAAAATAAGCATGGAGCATCAAAAATTATGTATATGTTGGAGACGTATCAGCATCCCCAAGCTTAACTCTTGCTCGTCCTCGAGTAGGTAAGTGATAACAAAAGAAATAATTTTTGAGGTGACATGCACCTACACAATCTTGATCAACTATGTAAGCGTTGTGCGCTGGGATCAAAAGAACTTAAAACATGGACATGGAAGATATAATATTGATAGAAGAATCTTAGCAACCATGTTATAACATGAAAATGAACACAAACAGAAGATCATGAAAATAAAACAATGAAAGTCAAACGTGTGTTCAAATCATAAGGAAAAACATACAAATGGTTTTCAGCTTGTCCTTCATGAGAGAGCAAAACATAAATGCATAGGACACCTTCAAGTTTAAGAGGGTGACTAGATACAAGTAATTTAAGAACAAGTGAAACCAACAATATGAATCAATCAATGAAAACTTTGGGACAATGCACATTATACTCAGAATGACAACTATGCTCTCTTAATGGTGCATAAAGGTAGAATCATCACCAGAGGCCTTCTTCATCACCACGCCAGCCTCCGGAGTGATGCGTGAGTAGTCCACCACTGGACCATGGGTCCGTAGCAGTAGCTAGATGGTTGTCTTCTCCTCATTGCGCCTCATGTCTAGATCTTGTGAGCTGCCTATCATGATCAAGATCATCTTTGTGTAATTCTACATGTTGTGTTTGTTGGGATCCGATGAATATTGAGTACTATGTCATGTAGATTGTTCATTTATCATGTCTATGTTATTTGTGATCTTGCATGCTCTCCGTTGCTAGTAGATACTTTGGCCAAGTAGATGCTTGTGACTCCAAGAGGGAGTATTTCTGCTCGATAGTGGGTTCATGCCTCTAGTAATCTGGGAGAGTGACAATAACTTGTAAGGTTATATATGTGTTGTTGCTACTAGGGAAAACAACAATCTTTTGTTCAAGGATAATTGTATTATTTACATTACACACTTTGCTTAAGGCGATAATCTGTTGCTTGCAACTTAATACCCAAGGGTTGTTCGGATGATATCCTACATGTGGATTATTAGTCATAGATGCAGTTGGATTACGATCTATGTATTATGTTGTAATACCCAAGTGAATCTCATAGTGATCTTCATGACATGTGCATGCATTGTTATGCATTCTTTATTTTGTCAATTGCCCAACTGTAATTTGTTTACCCAGCATGTTATTTATCTTTATGGAGAGACACCTCTAGTGAACTATGGACCCCGGTCCATTATTTTACATTTATATTACCATCTACTGCAAGCAATGTTTACTTTCCGCAAGCATTATTTACTTTACCGCAAACAAATATCTATTTCCACACCATACGTTTAATCCTTTGTTTTCAGCAAACCGGTGAGATTGACAACGTCACTGTAAGTTGGGGCAAAGTATTTTGGTTGTGTTGTGTGCAGGTTCCATGTTGCTGCTGGCGCCGAAGCAACCATGCGCCAGACTGTTTTCTGGCACCAGTTAGCAACAACCTTTAGAAGTGGTTTCTTTCTCCTACTAGTCGATTAAACCTTGGTTTTATACTGAGGAAAACTTACTGCTATGCTCATCATACCTTCCTATTGGGGTTTCCCAACTGGTCCTGTGAGACATCAAGACTTTTTCTGGAGCCGTTGCCGGGGATTGAATAAGAATAAGCTCCCACATCAACTAGGCGCCGTCAGTACCCGGCGACAAATCCCATACTGAGATCTAAGATCCTGCTCATCGGCATAACAGCCTGGAGGAAGAAGAGGCTCGGACGAACCCGAGCATGGAGTGGCTTCTCTTGCCTAGAATAACAACATCGACTAGGCCTTTGCTTGGAATATCCTCATGGCGCATATTCCAGAGCGTGCAAACAAGCACCTTCTTAACCTTCTCCACCTGCCCTCTTAGGGCCTCCAACTCCCCCGCTTGCCACAACTCCCGCCACTAGAGATGAGCAACGAAGGACATGAATACCAGAATATGCCAGATCTGGCCACCAAGATCTAGATTTCTACTCAAATACGAGATACATCTTACTACTACACCTATCTACAAGAAAGGCCCGACCTCCTCTCCCCATCCCCTCCGGCCGATGAAACCACTGAAGAAGAGATTGAGAGGAGCCGGAAGAACAAGGACGACTTTCAATGGGGGAGAGAAGAGAGAGAAGGGAAAGAGGAAAGTGAGATTGCTTTACGTGCTAGATTGCTCATTTCATAGGTCTATGAGGTTTAAGAGACATAAAATATAATAAAATTAAACCATAGGTACAGCAACTTATTTTTTACTCCCTTAGATAAAAAAGTATCGGTGACTTAGTACATATTTTGTTTCTGTTAGAGTATATTCTTATGTTTATATATGCAATGTATTCATTTGTAGTTAATCTCCCGATCTATTGTTTATTTGGTTGAGATTGTATCCTAGCTTAGCAAGGCACCCTGTAAACATGCTATATAAACATGTGAGCTGATCGCCCTAGAGCGTGGCATTTCCCTCAATCGCTAATCCCATCAGATGGTATCAAAGTGCAATCGCTCTAAACCCTAGCCAACCCTCCCAACCCACCCGATATAGTCTCCCCGCCGCAGCCGCCATGACGGCCGCAGCCAACACCTCCTAGGCGATGACCTCCGCCCTTAGCTGCTCTCCTTCGTCCGACGCCCTCGCCTCTGCATCGACACTGGCCACCCTCGCCTCCCTCGCCATGAAGGGGGCCAGCGTCAAGATGCATGTGCCCGTTGTCCTCGACCTCAGCAAGTACAACTATGGCAAGTGGTGCATGCTCTTGACAGTCCTGCTCGGCAAATACAAGCTCTCCAACCACATCACCGTCCAGACTCCATAGGCCAACCATACTGCCGAGTGGAACCGGAAGGACTTCATTGTCAGCTCCTGGTTATACGGCTCCATCAGCGAGGAGATCCTCAACATCATCTTGGCGGAGAACCAAACTGCCCATGATGTCTACATGCTCATCCACAACCTCTTCCTCGACAATCAAATGATGCGCGCCATCCACCTCGAAGCTGAGTTCCGCGCGCTCATCTAGGGCAACCTCTCCGTCACCGCCTACATCCATCAACCCAAGGCCCTCTCCGATGCGCTGCGTGACATCAGCTAGCTTGTCTCTGACCAAACCCTGGTGCTCACCTGCCTGTATAGCCTCAGCACATGCTTCTCTGACATCACCTCCTTGGTGACCATGCAGCGCCCTCTCCCCCTCATTCCTCTACATGAGGTCCCTATTGCTCTTGCGCGAGACCTAGCTCCATCATGTCGCCCCCATTAACCAGCTGACAATGTTGTACGGCTCCATCTTCAACACCAGGAACGCCAGCAACATCGGCTATGGCTACGGCCAGGCCACCGACTATGGGCAAAACTACGGCGGCACCACCACCAACAACAACGGCGGCGGCTGCTACCGCGGGAAGAAGAACATTGTCAACACCAACAACTCCGGTGCCAGGAATTCCAGTGGCGGTAACTAATACCACGTCCCCGAACCTCGCCCTGCTCCTGTTGTGCCGTGGGTGTGCTTCAACCCCGCCACAGGCGTCGCACAGTAGATGAAGTCGCCCTGGCTGGCGTCCTGCAGTCGGCCCGGTCCTCTTTGGCCCTCATCCCACTGTGCCGTGTCCGCCCAGCTAAGGGCTGGCCCAGTACTATGGACTGCCGCAGCCCACCCTGCAGCAGGCCTACACCACCATGCTGGCCCCTCTGCATGGCTAGGCGTTCGGGAGCAATCCGCTGCCCCTCGCGACACCGCAAGGCCCACCGGCGTGGGACTGCTCCGCCTTGATGGCTGTGCTCAACTACGCCGCCACCACCTCCATTCCGCCGTTCATCATCGGTGACTGTGTCATGGACTTGGGTGCCATGTCCCACATGGCCTCGGATCCAGGTATACTTCTCTCTCATAGCCTCCCTCCCTCTCCCTCTCATGTCACCGTTGGCAACGGTGTATCTTTACCTATTTCAAGCAACCGGTCACACACATCTTCCTATTTCCTCTCTTCCTTTTTCACTTAACAATGTTCTTATTGTTACTCACATCATTAAAAACCTCTTATCTGTTATCGATTCACATTGATAACAATGTTTCTATCAAATTTGACCCTTTTGTTTTTCTATTAAGGACCTTCGCACACAACGCATGATTAGTCGCTGCAATAGTCCCGGCCCACTCTCCACCATCTCCGCCAACCCGCTGCCACCACACCTCAGCCTCGTCGCATCTTCCACCAATAATGAGCTTTGGCATCGCCATCTCGGTCATCCGGGACGTGTCACTATGTCTCATTATCTAGCAAACTTTCGGTTTCATGTAATAATGCATCGGCCACCTTATGTCATGCGTGACAACTTGGCAAACATGTCCGCTTGCCGTTCTCTAGGTCTAAAACTTAGTGTGTCGTGCATTTTCAATTAATACATTCTGATTTATGGTGTGATCGGAGAGAGTAGTCCTTTATAAATACATGATCGTGAACACATGTTCCATCAGAGTGTCGGCATAGTTATAGCTACCCGCTCGGTGATAGATTGTGAAATATTCATTGTATTGATTGGTGCCTCATGCACTGTTTATATAGTATACAAAACTTTGGGACTAAGAAACCTAGTAGAGATAAAATTGGATTACAATATTAAACTGCTAAATATATCTAAACCATAATATACTCTTACACCCCCCTCAGTCGGATCGGTAGTGACGCGGACGGTCTGACTGGAGCATAAGCCAGAGGTGAGGTGGTAGCCCTTGTTGTCGATGTAGCCAGAAGTGCAGGCGCTATAGTCGTGGTCAATGATGCCATTGGTGATATAGTCAATGTAGAGGAAGTCGATGAGGTTGATGTTGTCGTGGTTGATGTCGTTGTTGAGCCGGAGAAAATTCGCCATAGTATTTGCAGTTGTAGTAGTAGTAGGTAGACGTAGCTAGAGTCAGACTAGTTGATGTAGACGACCCGTAGTGCCGAGCTTGCCAAACTCGGGAGCGTGATAGGGATGAAGGCACGCGTCGATGATGCCAATACCAAACGTGCGAAGAGTGGGACCATCACGGGCCATGCGAGCCAGAGCCGGATAGAGAAGCAGAGAAATTCTCCATAAACGATCGGTGTGTAGAAGTTGTCCACCGTGTCGGAGTAGACGAAGTAGTTGCAAGAAGAAAACTGAGCACAGATTTGTGCAAATAAAAATTAGACTACGAATCTTGCGGCAAGGTCGTGGTGGATGAATACGGTGATATAGTTGTTGATCGTGATCAAGTTGTAGTGGTAAAATATGTCAAGGATTAAACCCGGATTTTTTGCTTGTAGGTATGCGTCGACGCTAGTGGGAGAGAAGAATTATTTGTTGGCGTTGACGAGGCAATGAGCGGTGGCGGCTGCGACGACGTGGTGAAGTTTGTTGATATAGATTATTGCCGACGATGATGACCACGAGCGATGTTGATGGCGTGGCACATACTCTGGATGGGTGTCCCGGTCGATGTTAGCAAAGACGATCCAGCGCGATTGACATGCGGTTGAAGAAGCTTGCGGCGATGCAGGAAGGCGCCACATGGAGCGTCCTTGGCATAGTCGATGACAAGAAGTTGCCGGAGATGCTTCAACATGTAGAGGCGCGTGACAACTTGACGATAACGCGGTGCTGTAAAGTCAGAATAGATCGGCTCGGCGATTCGGCGGTGTTCGGTTGGAGTAGAGCTGATCCATCCATTGATCCATATGTATATGCACGCACACGCCATGGGCTTTCGTGCATGGATCTTGTGAAGATGTGTGATGTCCAGCTCGTGTCCGTCCGTGGCACTATGCCATGTTCTAGAAATGGAGGTACTTAAAAGTGCCTTTAAAAATTAAATTAGTGTCTTAGATAAATTTTAGAGGCATTAGAGGTAAAAGTTTTTAGAGACAGTTTGAAAAAAGTCTTAAAAGACTAACTATCTGAGGCACTCTCAAAATGCCTCTAAAGGCTAACCATTTGAGGCACTCTCAAAATGCCTAAAAAATTCTACCATTTGAGGCACTCTAAAAAATGCCTATAAAAATTAACGTTTGAGGCACTCTCCAAAATATATTTAAAAGTTAACCAAATATAACGTGAAGTCAGATTGAACATACAGAAAAGACTTCCTGGTTGGTCACCAATTAACGATTTGAGGCACACTCAAAAGTTCCTCGAAAAGTTAACAAATATAACATGAAGTCATAGTGAACACCCAAAAAAAGACTTCCCAGTTGATGACCCATCCTTATATTGCTCCAGGCTAAGCACACTTAACCTACTAGTTCTTTGTTGATGAGCTTTCAGAAAAATAGTTGCAACTTGTTGGTATGAGTATCATATAAATCCTTATGAGCCATGGACAGAGTGTCACACTCCTCAAGTTGACCATTTGAGGTATGCTTCTAAAAGTTAACTATTTGAGGCACTCTCAAAAATACCTAAAAAATAAAGTATTTATGGCACTATTAGATATGCCTCAAATGGTTAACTATTAGAGGCTCTAAAAAATGCCTCTAATAAATGACTAATAGAGGCACTTTTAAATGTGCCTCAAATAAATAAGTATTTGTGGCACTCTTAAAAGTGCCTCAAAAAAATAAAGTATTTATGGCATTATTAGATGTGCCTTAAATGGTTAACTATTAGATGCACTTAGAGGCACTTCTAAATGTGCCTCAAGTAAATAAGTATTTGTGGCCTATTAAAAGTGCCTCAAAGGATAAACTATTATTGACATTCAAAACTCCCTTAAAAAGGGTATTTTTGTGGCACTTTAAATATATGCCTCACCAGGTGAATTTTTTGAGACACTACTAAAACTACCTCAAATTGCTTAACAATCCGAGGCACTATTTTTCAAAGTGCCTCAAAAGGATTACAATTAGAGGCAGTAGCAAAAAGTGCATCTAAAAAGTGCATGTAGTTCGAGGTGATGACATAGTGTGGCATAGCTGGAGTTGATGAAGACCCGCTGCTGCTGAAGATTGTGATCATGATGCAGCCTTGCGGATTCCACCTTCCGCCTGGAGTCGCACGGTGGATCGGTCTGTGTTTTGAAAAATTGCTCAGCTGAAATATTGCGGTGCTAAAAGGGCTAAATCGGATGTTTGGTGGTTAAAAATAAAAAGATGGATCTAACCGAGGAAACAAAATTGCTAACGTATGAAAGAAATCTAGCTACGAGATGCGAAGCCCCTTGCAGAGATCATGGAGATCGATCTCTCTGGGGGTGGCAGAGGAAGCGGTGGTGTGTAAACCCTAGGCCGAAGAGCGAACTGCTCAGATTGCGGAATATTGAGTGTATTGATTGGTGCCTTGTGGGCTATTTATATAAAACTTGGAGAGTAAGAAACCTAGTAAAAATATATAATTAAATTACAATCTTAAACTACTAAATATATCTAAACTGTAATCTTCTATATCTAAAAAGGAATCCCCACTACATGATTTTCGAAGCCATGCAGACTATCCACGTCATCTGAATTTCTATATCCGTTGGATCTACTAGATTGACCCAAAAGCTACTATTTTCTGAAACATACTCAATGCAAGAATGCTTTGCTCATGTTGGCGATGTTGCCTTTAAAAGCTAATCAATTTATTAATCCTCCTGGTGAGTTTCTGAATTACACTCCCCAAACGATTCCTCTTCCCATCGCACCCATTAAAGGCACCACTCATCTCAAGAACAACAACGTCGCAAGCAGTAAGTCTTCCCCCAATATCATCTCCATCAATATCCTCCATTTTTGCTCCTTCCTCATCAAAATTTCAGTTTCTCCTGACTCCGAATCCTCATTGGTGCCTGCAAATCAATTTCACTTCTTGGAATCTAGCAATGAACACATGCGCCAAATCTGCTATCACAGAGATGGGGATCCCATCTTTTTTTCTTCAAGTGCTTCGGCTGGTGGTTATCCTGGCCATGTCCAGTTGGCCCTATTCATCGAATGCCAACTTCGAAGATCAAAGTGGGAGATAACTGTCACGGATGGATGATTCTTTCATGGTCTAGCGCAGTTTGTTTTGGTATGTGTACGTGTGGGGTTCATAGTCCTTATGCTTTTGCAGTCTAATTAGATGGTACAAGCGAAGGAAGATGATCGACAGTATCCAAGAACTAACAAATGAATCGATCAGTGAGCATTTGATTTATCTACCCCCTTCATTTTTTCCTTTCGTTGTTACCTCACCAAAATCTATGCGTGCAAAGGTCATTATTTTAAAAGATTTGTGATGATAGCTTTTTTGTCTTGCACATATATTGCAGCCATCTCCAATATATCCAAGTTTTTCTTCCATCAGTGAGTTGTTCTCCTTCTATCTCCATATGTATTTATATGTAGATTGCAAATGCTTTGTTTGCAGCTGGTGGTTTTATATGAGCAGCATACCATGCAATATGAAGATAAAATTAGCATGCACGGTGCCGATCTTGAACTCCATAATTCTAATTTACAGGTTCGAACTTACTTATAGATGTCCTCGCTTACATTTATTCGATGCATAGTTCTCTGTCTATTTGTTTCATGAACTCGATCACCGCGGTCTAATTTGGTTACAGTATATACAAAAATATCTTCGGAAAACTTTGTGTATATATGTATGTTAATACTATACCATTCAAAATTGTACATTTACGATGATATGTTTGCGGTTTCTTGATTTGTGTGTCCTTGCATCGCTATGAATTTGATAGATCACCTGTTTATTTAGCAGGTGTTTCCCATCTAGAATATTTCCTCTCTTCGAAGATCAAATACTTTTTTGTTCCAGTTTGCTTTGAAGAGAGGGAAGAATCTTACAATGGAAACTACTTATTTGTAAAACTCAAGCCTAACATAAAAAGTAAATTTTCGAGGTTGCATTTTGACATTAATGGATGGGAAATCTATGAATATCAATGTTACTTATAGTCTTATGAGTAAACCGCATAGGCGGTCCTAATTCTTTTCCGACACCTTCACTTTGGTCCTAGTTCTTTGAAATTGCACGTTTAGGTCCTAAATCTTCTATAAGTGATTCATGCCAAGTCCTGAACTGGTTTGACTAGTTTTGACCGGTGCCACGTCGGCAGTGGGACCTTGGTGGAATACCGGTCACCCTGCATATTTGCAAATATCCCTCCCAGATTATATTTCTTCCAAATGTCGGTCCCTATGGAATTGGACTTGCCCTATTTGTTCCTACCCAACAGCCTACCCATCTCTTGTCTTCCTAGACTCCTACCACTGGCGCGGCGTAATCGTCCTCATGCCCGCCCCCAATGACGCTAGCTTCCCCATGCTCAACACCACTAGTGGCTCCCCTTGCACCCGTATCGATGCCCCTCCCTCCCCTGCATCCTGCGTCGGCGGTGCCTCATTGGCATCCCGCACCCCCTTGTCTGCCATATGGCTCTGTTCAAGGATGAGCTGTGATGGATCTAGGCTAGAGCTCCTCAATTCAGCGGAACAGAGGGGAGAGGCATGTGGTTCACGCGTAGGATGTGGGCAGTTCACAATCTGAGCTTCCGAGTCGCGCTAGGGCGAATTGTATATCTCTCTCGTGAACTTCCATGGCGTTGGCCCCAGTGTACTACCCACAAAGTCCTCTGATGTAGCTACGGCTCTGCAGCATTCGTAACCACTACATAACCGCAACGAGACCAACATATTGTTCACTATTTATTTTCTAGAAGCATCAACATCGTTGTCAGCATTGTATCCGGTGCTAGACACAGCGGGGAGAGAATCACGGACCAGGTTTTGGAAGAATTACAATCCAGAGGACCTATTTGCAATATGCTGGGTGACCGGTATTTCTCCAAGGTCCCACTACCGATGTGGCACCGGTCAACGCAAGTCAGACCGGTTTAGGACCTGACGTGAATCACTTATGCAAGATTTAGAACCTAAACGTGCAATTTCAAAGAATTAGGACCAAAGTGAAGGTGTATTAAAAAAATTAAGACCGCTAGTACGGTTTACTCTAGTCTTATTATATGCATGTACTATGTATACGTTGAAGCTTCAAGTTTTTTTGCAGGATTTCTTATCATTTCTATATATTCTCAGAAAATCAATCATTACATGGGCCGCAGCAACCCGCGGGGTATCATCTAGTATACTGTAATACTCTTGCATAGCTTTCCCGTAACTCTCGGAGCCTCCTCTCTGGCGACTAGAGTTTCATGGACGTTTGGCGGCGCACGCTGATCGCATCGGCGGGGCGACAAGGATCTCCAGGAGAGGCATGGCCTCGACAGAGCGTGGGAAGGAGAAGGGCAAGGAGGCGTTGTCGCCAAGGGCGGTTCGAGCGCGGCTGGAGGAGCAATTGGGGAAGCTGGACATCAACGATGAGGAGGCGACTCCGTTGGTGATTGATGATCGTGATGAGGGAGCGAAGCAGAAGTGGTCGGTGGCGGGCAAGGTCCTATACCGACATGTTTTTCATATCAATACAATCTCGAGTGCTTTGCATCCGGCATGGGGAAATCCCAAGGGGCTGATATTTCGATCTGTGGGAGAAAATATGTTTGTTGCAGAGTTTGCTACGGCTCGTGATCGAGATCATGTGTGGGATGGATCACCATGGCATGTGAGTAAGCATGCGGTAATTCTCTCTAAATTTGAGGACTGTATGAAGCCTTCTGAGTTGAAGTTTGATAGGATCTAGCTTTGGGCTAGGGTTCTAAACTTGGCTTTCAATCTGAGAGACAAGAAGTGGTGGCTGCCTATAGCGCACCAGATATATAAAGGGGCAAAAGATGTTGAATTTGATCATATTGGGGGATTCCTAAGGGCTAGAGTAATAGTGGAGGTTGCAAATCCTTTGAGGAGATGCATATTGATTGAGTCGGCTAAGAGGCAGTGTATGGACATGTATGACGTGCAATACGAACAGATTCCACACTTCTACTTTTCTTGTGGTCGCTTAGGTCATTCTAACCTTCTTTGTCACAATCCTGGTACCCAGGATGCTGCTGGAAATCTGCCGTATGGTAAACGATTGAGGGCACCGGAGGAGAAGAGACGATCTTCGTATAGTGAAGGATCCACGGGGGACTACAGCTCGGCCAAAGCAGAAACTCGTGGTTCGAGCAATGTTGCGGGGAAAGGTGTTGAGGCCACGTCGCGTTTGAAGAAGAACATACAAACCAATGTCAATGGTAATAAGCGCAATGTCGGGGCTCAGGCACAACAATATAGGAGGGTGCAAACACCTCCCCTGGCGATTACCCAAGTACCTCATAACTCGGATGATATGAACCAAGATTCACAGAATAATTCGGTTGAGGCAGGTCTTGTGGTTGCAGAGGATGCGAACATGGAGAGGGGCCCAAAGAAAAAGAAACCTATTCCAACGAGTTCTGAAAATTTGGCAGAGGCTGCGAGGCAGCCCTGCCGGGAGCAGTGAATTGCATGAGTTGGAACGGGCGGGGCTTGGGAACTCGGCGACCATTCAAGAGTTTCGCAATGTCATGAAGCAAGAGAAGCCCAGTCTACTCTATGTAATGGAGATGAAAATTTCAAAGGAGAGGGTAGAAAATCTGAAATCCACACTTGGCTTCGCTGGTTGTTTTGCTGTAGCGAGCGAGGGTATGAGTGGTGGCATTGCTTTGTTCTAGACAACTGATGTGTTATGATCTAAATAATTTTAGTTCATGCCATATTTATGTTATGGTGAGGAGAAATGATCAGATGGAGTTACAGTGGAGACTGACAGGCTTTTATGGAGCTCCTAAGGCCGAAGAGAGACACCACAGTTGGAGATTTCTTTGGACTCTTTTTGCGATTGAGCACTCGGCATGGCTATACTTTGGTGATTTTAATGATATGCTTTATGCTTCCGAGCACTTTTCTATAGCAGCTAGGCCTGAGTGGCAGATGCGTGCTTTTTGAGAGGCCATCGAGGATTGTTCTTTGCAAGATCTCGGTTGGTCAGGAACAGAATATACATGGGATAACGGACAAGCTTGAGATGCTAATGTTAAAGCAAGATTGGATCGTACTTTTGGCAATGATGATCTTCTTTCAAAATTTGAAAACACTAAAGTTTGGCATGTTGTTACGACGGAATCTGTTCACTGCTTCCTAGTTGGGAACTTTGTCAAAATGTGGCCGATGGAAGTGGGAGGGGATCCAAACAGTTTATGTATGAAAATGTTTGGAAACTCACCCTGACTATGATCAGCTTGTATTGGATAAATGGTGTAAAGGGTCAGGTGCTTTTGGTTTGGGTGGAGTGGTTCATGCCCTATCAGATATGCAAAATAGTTTGAGTGCATGGGGAGCCCAAGAGTTTGGGTGTTTGGCACGGAAGGCGAGGAAGCTTCATCATAAGTTACATGGTTTCCGTGGCTGCTGGGTTGGGCGAGGACCTTCTGATGAAGAGAAAACAATAATGAAAAAACTTCGTGAGGTTCTACGCCAAGAAGAAATCTGGATGCATCAAAGATCTAGAGTCCAATGGTTACGTGAAGGAGACCGTAATACCAAATATTTCCATGACAGGCTGCTCAAAGAAGGCGCTTGAACAAGATACCTGAGCTAGAACGTGCGGATGGAACTAAGTGTGAATCTTGGGAAGAGAATTGTGTGGAAATCCAAGGTTTTTTTTATCAAAACCTATATACTTCTCAAGGATTTTGGCCTATGCATGAACTTCTAGATATTGTGCCGACGCGGGTGACAGCCGAGATGAATTTGGAACTTGATAAACAGTACACGGTGGAAGAAGTTCAGGTGGAGTTGTTCCAAATGGCGCCATCCAAGGCTCCAGGTGTTGATGGCTTCACTGCGGGGTTTTCCCAGCGACACTGGAATTTATTGAAGGATGATGTGGTGACCGCTGTCCTGGATTTTTTGAATGGTGGTGAGTTACTGGTTGGGCTAAATGACAGTGCGATCACATTGATCCCTAAGGTAAAATATCCGCATCACATTTCACAATATCGATCCATTTCTTTATGCTCTATTCTATACAAGATCGCCTCCAAATGCATATCAAACAGGGTCAGATTGTTCTTGGGTGAGATTATTAGGGAGGAGCAGAGTGCCTTCGTTCCTAGGTGCCTCATAACTGATAATGTGTTGATTTCTTACGAAAGTGCGCATGCAATGAGGAAAAGGAAGAAGGGCAAGAATTATGTCAGTGCTGTTAAACTGGACATGATGAAAGCATATGACCGAGTAGAATGTCATTACCTGCAAGCTATGATGCTACAACTTGGTTTCACTGCAAATTTTGTTCGATTAATTATGAAGTATGTGACCTCTGTCAGGTTCATAGTTAGGGCAAATGGGAAGATGCTTCCATATTTCGTCCCCTCAATGGGTCTCCGTCAGGGTGACCCCATGTCTCCATTCCTATTTTTGCTCTGTGCGGAAGGATTCACAGCTTTGCTGAAATTGTTTGGAGGCAGTGTTGTTGACAAAGGTATCGGGGTGAGCCCTCGGTCGCCCTGAATAAACCATTTGCTTTTTGCAGATGATAGTCTGATTTTTTGAAGGTTACTGCATAAAGTGCGCCACGGGTGAATGAGATACTCAGAATATATGAGGACTGCTCGGGTCAGTGTGTTAATAGAGAGAAAAGCTCAACCTTTTCAGTCCAAATACACCACACACAATACGACAGTCTCTGAAATAGTTGATGGGCATAGAGGTGGAGGCTTTTAATGAACGCTATCTGGGATTGCCTACTGCTATTGGCCGCCTCACAAGTGGCACTTTTGATCACCTTGGTGAGCGAATTCGTAGTAAGCTGCAAGGTGGATCAGAGCGTTTGGTTTCGTGTGCGGGGAGGGAAATATTTCTGAAGGCAGTCATTCAGTCTATACCTCTCTATACAATGTATTGTTTCTTACTATCAAAGAAGTTATGCAAACAATTAATCTTTTATATGGCGAGATACTGGTGGAGCAGAGTTAATTCCAAAAAACCACCACATTTGTGCGGGAAATATGCAAAACCACCGGTATTGCGCGAGATTGCAAAAATCCACCGATTTTGCGCGAATTCGTTCCAATGTACACTGATTGTCAAATTGAAACCGACTAACACGATTTTTGACAAGTAGACCCCACTGTCAGGCTGACGTGGCACAACGTGAATGAAATCAAGATAAAAAATAAATAGATCTAACTATTAGGGTGTTTTTGGTAAATTTTGATGGGGCCCACTTGTCAGATCATTCTTCTTCCCCTGCTCACTCCACTGTGGCCGCTCACCGGAGCATGTGCGGCCGACGCCGGAGCAGGGATGGCGGGCGCGCGGTGCAGGGGCCCGGCGGCGGCGCGCGGTGCAGGGGCGGTGGTGCGCGGTGCTGGGGCGGCGGCGCACGGTCCAGGAGCCCGACGGCGGCTCGCGGTGCTGGGGCGGCGGCGCGCGGTGCTGGGCGGCGGTGCGCTGTGCTGGAGCCCGGCGGCGGTGTGCGGACCATGGCTGCTGGGGCGACGGCGCGCGCGCGTGCGGACCATGGCAGCAGCGCACCGGATTTGGGGAAGAAGGGAAAACAAGAAATAAAAAATAAAAATAACAGAGTGCAGCTGGGCAGGAAAAGGACCTTTTTGTAAATTTGATAGAAATATGTAAATCTATAGTGCTACGTAAGCACAAACAGTGGGGTCTACTTGTCAGAAATCGTGTTAGTCGGGTTCAATTTGACAATCATTGCACATTGGAACGAATTCGCGCAAAACCGGTAGATTTTTGCAATCTCACACAATACCGGTGGTTTTGCGTATTTCCCACACAAATGTTGTGGTTTTTTGGAATAAACTCGGTGGAGCAGCTCACTTGATCGTCGATCCATGCATTGGATCGCATGGGATTCTCTTACAACGCCAAAGAGCAAGGGCGAAATGGGGTTTAGAAACCTGGAGATGTTTAACCGAGCACTGCTGGGAAAGCATGGATGCCGATTTATTACTAATCCTGATTCCTTGTGTGCTAGGGTTTTGAAGACTCAGACTATCCTGGTACCGACTTTATGCAAGCTACGGTACCAGCTAGAGCCTCTGCTACTTGGCTTGCCATTGTGTCAGGGAAAGAGTCCTTTTCGTGTGGCTTAATCAAGCGCATTGGTGAGGGAACTTCAGTCTCTATATGGACAAATCAGTGGGTTCCAGGGCTGCGAACAATGACTCGGTCAGCGCAGCTGGAGAATGAACAACCAGATGTGTTGAGTATCGGATTTAATTGATACTGATAATTGGTCTTGGATGGTTGCTTTGGTCAGGAGGAATTTTCTTGCACCTGAGGCCGACGCTATTCTGAATATTCCACTGTGGCAAGGTGGTGGCAGTGATTTCTGGGCCTGGGGGTTGAGAAAACAGGCATCTACTATGTAAAATCAGCTTACCAATCTCTGATGACGCGAAACGAGCATCGTACTCTAGCGGAAGGGATGGTTACCGAGACTTCAATTTCTGAAAAAACAGATGTGAAATAAGCTATGGAAGCTATAGGTGGTTCCCAAAATTCGTGTATTCTGGTGGCGTGTATTGCGTGGTATTTTACCCATGGAAAGCACTCTTCAGTACCGACATATCACACCTATAGCTCGCTGTAAAGTTTGCCTTGACGCAAATGAAGACATGATGCATGCGCTCATATATTGCAGCCATGCTCAAAGGTTTTGGATGGAAGCTAGAAGAGGGCTTGATTTAAAACTCCCTGAGCTCCATCCGAGTACTTGGACTAGAGATATTCTTTGTGATCAGATAATCTCGGAGAAGGATCGACCGAAGATAATAACTGTGATGTGGGCAATCTGGACGTCACTAGTAGAAAACCGGCCTAATATTTCAGGGCATTAGTCCCGGTTTTTGTTTGAACCGGGACTGATGCCCCGGGCCCCACCGCTTTTTCGGCCGCTGGAACGCAGAACTCATTAGTCCCGGTTCGTTTTGAACCTTTAGTCCCGGTTCGTATTACGAACTGGGACTAAAGGCTCTGGGGTCGAATCCGACTGTTGCCAGACTCATTAGTCCCGGCTGGTAACACCAACCGGGACTAAAGACCAATCCTTTAGTCCCGGTTGGTATTATAAACCGGGACTAATGACTTCCCTGTATAAATCAGCTCCTTCTTCCTCCCCGAGCCAGCCACTCCCCCTCTCCACTCTCAAGTGTTCTTCATGCAACAAACCTAGCTCGAGTTCATCCTCTTTGACCACCATTTTTTGTCACAAATTGATGTCCCCACTTCAATCTAAGTGGACTAAAAGGTGAGGAATTTTGTGCTTTTGTCTTTCATTGGTAATTTAGCTCATTTAATGCTCTAGAAGCACTACTGCAAAAACCCTTACTAGTGACAGGCTCTTTTTGTTCATTAGTGACGGGCAAGCTGCTTGTCACTGGTAATCAATTACTAGTGACGGGCAGAGTGCCCGTCACTAGTAACTGATTACCTGTGGCAGGCGAAACAGATCTGCACGTCACTAGTATTAATTAGAGGCCCAACAGCTTATAATTTTCTAATGACGCCCCCACTATTCTACCCATCACTGGCGTGCATACCGGTAATAAAAAAATATTTTCCACTTATATTCCAAATAGCACAATAAGATGGATACATTCACATAATTCAGTATGACATAATATTTGCCAAGATAACACAATGACATACGAATTTGCAAATTGCATGATCCAAATTACAACATGGCATCCATAATTCATAACACAACACAATTCAAAAAAATCCCACAATGGTGCCAGGTGCATCCATATGTCCAACCGTCCGCTTCTTAGTCCTCGAGCATAGCTAGCAAAGTAGCAAGACCAGCAGGTGTTTAGTGGCAGCCAGCAGTATAGCAGCATAACAGTTCACATCATAGCACGCGGATGTCCGCCCAACTTGAGCTTTTCAACATTCATCTGCAAGGGCGTAAAATAGAACACTTTCACTTATTCAATAATAGAACATTTTGCTGCTGCCGTGTATGATAACCAGGAAGTCTTAGTACTATAAGAGAAAACACATATGCTCATTTGGTACATACAAAAAGATTAGCAAAGCACAACCGTGTACCAAAATTAATACTTAGAGAGTATTGGCAATTGACACCAACAAGCATACTGATTTGCGGATCATGAATAAGTAGTAATGACCCATACCTCATTCGGTGATCCTGCATGGCTGCATGCTTGATCAATTGGGTTCTAAGATATCACTACATACTCCATTGAGAACAGGAATTAAAAGAAATCGCTAAGAACAAGAAATATCAGGAGTCACTACTGTTGATTCTAAGTTAGTCTGAATTTGTATTCTACTATTTCTCAACTTAAAATGAATCCATTAAAATGCACGTAACTAATTAAATGCAGAATAATATATTATACAATACCTTTTTAAAAGAATGCTAATAACACGTATCCATTCTCTACAAGTCATTCTGCTAAAAAGGAAATTTAATAAACCACAATTATATGTAGATAATAGCCAAGAACATATAGCTCTAAATATCTAGGATAGAGTTTGATAACTCTAAACATCGCCTACATATATATGTATATAGGTGGAACATAGTTGAGAACACACCAGTTCTATGTTTACTACCACAGAATCCGTGCGTTGCTAGGTGCCACCTTAATTTGGAGTTCTTTGTATCATTCTAATTTTATTTAATGTCCCCGAATGTGCTTAAGTCTGAATTCAGATTTCGGTTCTGTAAATAGTTTGTACAGCGAATTTGCATTGCTAGCACCGCTATGGTTAGACCTGAACCATATGTGCTAGTACAGTACAATCAGCTACTTTGCAAGTTCAGTTAACAGCCAATTTCATAAGCTAACTGGCTATGATTTCAAATCAGAGATTTCAATGTAGATAAGTGTCATTATCTACACATTTGTTCAGCTAAAGATAATCCTAAGAAAAGGAAGCAATTTCCATAGTTTATATGCTTAAAGTGACTATAACAGATTGTACACTGAAATTGTTACATAAATAAACATCATTATTATCTATTTGAACCTAAGGTGAAGTTCTTGTTTTTCCCATACGTTCTTTACAGGAAAACCAACAAGTATCACATATCAGGGAAAGGTCTATTGACAATTCAAAAAAGGGAAAGGTCTATTGCGACTCCTTATCCAAGGACGTACCTTACACTTACTGAATCAACCTCGCGTGTAGGTTCAGACTCACATGCATCAGTAAGCTCAGATTCATGAGCATCACCACCCCTTGCGTTGTATTTCGATGTCTGACGAGAACATCATTGCAGATATCGATGAAATAAGCACAAAGGCCTAAGAACTTCCTCTTACACATATTTATCATGTAGATCATCAAAAAGTCTTATTATCTTCTGCTACCACAATATCAATTCTTTGAACTAGTCATTAACCTATGCCTCCGCACGCCCTAGCATTTTTTTTACCGGTTAGACAAATAGAGAATACTTTAGTGACTAAATTTGGGAAGATATTATTATGTAATAATCCTTGATAAGACATCATGTAATATGAATAAATAACCTTATTTAGCCATGCCATCTCAATTTAGATTTCCACCTTAAGCAGCATGTTTTTTTGTTCCCACATCACACAAGAGAACTGCATGTGAGATACATTAGATAGGAGAAAGTCTACAAAAAAAACACAGGCTATACAGGATTTAGATTTCCACCTTAAGCAGCATGTGTATTCATGCTAATTTCTTAAATCTAGAATAGTTGTGAACCTTCGTTCTAAATGATCATTTAGCGCCAAGTCTAGCACAGGAAGACTGATACATGCCGAAACAAAGCTAAAACTTCAGGGAAAAGTAAACTCAAATATACCATAGCCCATGCGTACGCTCCATCTTATTAGAAACTTTAAATCCACAACTAATTATCTCGAGAAACCTGATCATTCACAGGAAGAATAAATCAGTATAATATCAGATACATGTAGCTATCTGAGAAAGAACAATTCTAAACAATAAGTATGGACATGGAAAATATAAAGGTTCATGTAACCGTGTGTATTATTCTAGGAGAAAAATACTAATTAATGGACCTCCCATATGGGCAACATCTGCATAGTCTCTTGACTTACCTCGATCAGCCAACCTTCCTATTATAATCTTACACTGAATACTTCTACAAATCTGACACATCTTGCCGGTGGTTGAAAGATGAGAGAATGTAGCATACTCAAGTTTTGCTGGAGAGCAAAGATGCTACTCATTGCTCAGACGGTTACTTGCCCGAACTTGACGGCAGGGATGGCGCAATATTCAGCCATTGCTGCTTATGAGGATCCGTGAAAAAGATCTTGAGAAAGCTTGTGAGATATAAAGGGGAGAATATCATGATATACACCCGATGCATGGTTGCACGCATGCCAGCTTACCGCATATACACGATGAAGAGCAGCGGGTAATCCATCAAGAACTCTGCTAGTTAGTTTAGCTATTGATCAGTCAATCTCATATACATGAACGCTGGCTATACCTAATAAATCCATGACCAGTAAGTGAGGCTGGACACTACTCACTCTGCGCTTCAATTAATAGGATCTGAATCATGACCTACAAAACCAAGAACCTTAGAAAATAATGAATCAAAAAGAACAAAAATTAAGAGGATGAGTGGGAGATGAGCAATAGTAGGAGGAGCGGGGCATTACCCAACATTGGGAGAGTAGCACACCAGAGACGGGGTCGTTGCAGTCCCCACTCCTGTTCGCGTCAGAGAAGGGAGAAGAAAAACAGAGAGAGAACAGTAGGGGTTGGAGATGAGATTTACAGGATCTAGTGATTACAACCTCGAGCTGGAGGCAAATCTGAGAGCACTACTACACTACGCGCACCCGTCCAGCCATCGATTTTGCCAATCTCCACCAGATCAATTGATTGAACATAGGATTGGGGGAAAGGGAAGGTTGGAGCTTACATACCTTGATGAAATCCCGAGGTCGGCCGCGCAGAGGGCCATGACTGCGATGGGGGCCTGCTGCTGAAGCGATTCTTTGTCCTTTGTCGTCTCCGTCCATGTCCCGCTCGACATCCCGCGGACTCGATGTGAACGCAAAAAGCAGAGCATCACGCCGCGGATGCCGACGAGAGAAATGAACCTTCGGTCTGGGAAGAAGAGATGAGAGGGTAAGGTGGCGGGGAGAAGCGTGGTGAGCAGAGGTACGGCAGCGCGGTGCATGAGGTTGAGTGCGGCGGCGGCGCGGTGCAGGTGTGTGTGCGGCACCAACAAAGAGATTGGGAAATTTTCTTCAGGGTACTCTTCGGATCTGAGACGCCCAAAGAGATTCGGCACAGTCCAGGAAGTTGCGAATATTTCTCTCCACGCGCTAACTCGGGACTCTGGCGCGGTGGCGCCCATATTTTGTGAACCCGCCAACTTCATGTTTCAACGAACGCAACATACTAGGGACGGTTATATAAATAAGCCTGTCATTCATAATAGAAACATCAGCGACGAGCAAGCCTATTGGTCCGTCAGAGGTATTTACAGGGAATTACCAGTGACAGGCGGCTATATTTTACCGTCACTAGTAATATCTGCAGCCACCTGCCGACCTTTACTAGTGACGGGCATAATGTTGCCCGCCACTGATACCTATTACCAGTGATATGCTCGTTTTTGCCCGTCACTAATATGTTTGCGGTTATAAGCTATTCTGCAGTAGTGAAGTAGAGAGATTTGTGATTTTTTTATGGGAGCAATTATTTAGATGTTCATTTGATTATGTGTACAAATAGGTGAAGATAGAGGTAAAAATAGAAATGCTATATAGATTTTATTTAGGTTAGATTTTATTAGAAATAGAAATGCTATTAGAAATAGAAATGTTAGAATTAAAAATAAAAATAGAAGTAGACATAGCTAACATAGAAATAGAAATAGAGATAGAGATAGAAAAATAGAAATAGCGATAGAAATAGAGATAGATGCCGTAGGGCAGAGCTTCCGAAGATGCCGTAGGGCGTGAGCACCAACGACATCTTCGAGAAGCTCCACCACGGGAGATTTCCCAACCCTTTACGCAACACTGTTAGAGGAGATGGAGTCTTTCATGGGCTTGCAGAGAAATTTTTCTGAGGCGGAGCTTCCGAAGATGCCGTAGGGTGTGAGCACCAACGACATCTTCGAGAAGCTCCGCCACGGGAGATTTCCCAACCCTTTACGCAACACTGTTAGAGGAGATGGAGTCTTTCACGGGCTTGCAGGGAAATTTTTCCGAGGCGGAGCTTCCGAAGATGCCGTAGGGTGTGAGCACCAACGACATCTTCGAGAAGCTCCGCTACGGGAGATTTCCCAACTCTTTACTCCATAACTGTTAGAGGAGATGGAGTCTTTCACGGGCTTCCAGGGAAATTTTTCCGAGGCAGAGCTCCCGAAGATGCCGTAGGGCATGAGCACCAACGACATCTTCGAGAAGCTCTGCCACGGGAGATTTCCCAACCCTTTCCTCCATCCATGGGGATGAAACTCTCCCTGCCTTCGAGCTGTGCTTGCCATGGCGTATCGATGCTCCTTTTATAGGCACGGCGCCGCTTCTACTTGTGTCTTGTTCCTCCGACAGGGGCGTCGTACGCTACATGCTTTATCTCATCGAGCAGTGCATCAACCCACGCATCCTTATCCTGCCAACAGCTTTAGTCCCGGTTGTACCCACCAGCCGGGACTAAAGGTTACCCACACGTCCTTATCCCACCGACGGTTTTGTTAGATGACACAAAAACCACCTTTTGTCCCGGTTGTACCCACCAGCCGGGACTAAAGTTTTGTTAACTTATTCTTACTTATCAAACTAAAATTAGAGAAATAAATAGAAATTGTATATTTGATTTGCATTTGATATGTACTTATATAATGCAGATGAGCCGAGCATGGATGTATGCCGATCGACGCTCTGGAGATTTCATTAAAGGCGTGCATTCTTTTCTCAAGGTGGCTGAGGCAACCAAGCGGAATGCTTTTATGTGTTGTCCATGCGGTGGTTGTCGAAATGAGAAGGATTACCCCTCCACAAAGACCCTTCACATCCACCTGTTCTGGTTCGGTTTCATGTCCGGCTATAATTGTTGGACCAAGCATAGGGAGAGAGGGGTTATGATGGAAGACAACGATGAAGAAGAGAATGATGACAACTATCCTGAGTTCCCTGAAACCACCGATACCGCAATGGAAGATAATGAAGAAGAAGAAGGTGAAGAACGGGCATCAGATATGCCCGCTGATGATCTTGGTCAGGTCATTATTGATGCACAGATTGACTGTGAAAGTGAAAAGGAGAGGGAGAAGTTGGAACGCATGTTAGATGATCACAAAAAGGATTTGTACCCAAATTGCGAAGACGGCCAGAAAAAGCTAGGAAGCACGCTGGAATTGCTGCAATGGAAAGCAGAGAGTGGTTTATCTGACAAGGGATTTGAAAAGTTGCTGAAAATTATGAAGAAGATGCTTCCAAAGGATAACGAATTGCCCGCCAGTACGTATGAAGCAAAGAAGATTGTCTGCCCACTAGGATTGGAGGTGCAGAAGATACATGCATGCATTAATGACTGTATTCTCTACCGCGGTGAGTATGAGAATTTGAATGCATGCCCGGTGTGCAGTGCATTTCGGTATAAGATCAGGCGAGATGACCCTGGTGATGTTGAGGGCGAGCGCCCCAGGAAGAGGGTTCCTGCCAAGGTGATGTGGTATGCACCTATAATACCACGGTTGAAATGTTTGTTCAGAAACAAAGAGCATGCCAAGTTGTTGAGGTGGCACAAAGAAGACCGTAAGAGTGACGAGATGTTGAGACACCCCGCTGATGGGTCGCAGTGGAGAAAAATCGACAGAGATTTCCCGGAGTTTACGGAAGACGCACGAAACCTGAGGTTTGGTCTAAGTACAGATGGCATGAATCCTTTTGGGGAGCAGAGCTGCAGTCATAGCACCTGGCCCGTGACTCTATGTATCTATAACCTTCCTCCTTGGTTGTGCATGAAGCGAAAGTTTATTATGATGCCAATGCTTATCCAAGGCCCGAAGCAACCCGGCAATGACATTGATGTGTATCTAAGACCATTAGTTGATGAACTTTTACAGCTGTGGTAGACTGAAGGTGTTCGTGTGTGGGATGAGTACAAACAATAGGAATTTGATCTACGAGCCTTGCTGTTTGTGACCATCAATGATTGGACTGCTCTTAGTAACCTTTCAGGACAGACAAATAAGGGATACAATGCATGCACGCACTGTTTAGGTGAGATCGATAGTATATATTTGGATAAAAGTAAGAAGGTGGTGTATCTCGGGTATCGTCGATTTCTTTCGCCCAAACATCAATTGAAGAAAAAAGGCAAGCATTTCAAGGGCGAGGCAGAAGTCCGGGGCAAGCCTAACCGCCCAACTGGTGATGATATATTTGATATGGTCAAAGATTTAGAAGTAATCTTTGGAAAGGGTCCTGGCAGTCTGTCTGTTCCGAATGACGCTAGCGGACATGCACCCATGTGGAAGAAGAAATCTATATTTTGGGAGCTTGAGTATTGGAAATTCCTAGAGGTCCGCTCTGCAATCGATGTGATGCACATGACAAAGAATGTTTGCGTGAACCTACTAGGATTCTTGGGCTTGTATGGGAAGACAAAAGATACACCAGAAGCACGTGAGGACCAGCACCGTATGAAAAGAAGAGACGGCATGCATCCGGAGGATTCTAAGGGTCCTGCGAGCTACGCTCTTACCAAAGAAGAGAAGGAAATCTTTTTTGAATGCCTGAGCAGTATCAAGGTCCCATCTGGATTCTCGTCAAATATAAAGGGAATAATAAATATGGCAGAGAAAAAATTCCAAAACCTAAAGTCTCATGACTGCCACGTGCTTATGACGCAATTGCTTCCAGTTGCACTGAGGGGGATTCTACCGGAAAATGTTCGAGTACCAATTGTGAAGCTATGTGCATTCCTCAATGCAATTTCGCAGAAGGTAATCAATCCAGAAGATCTACAACGGTTACAGAATGATGTGGCCCAATGTCTTGTCAGCTTCGAGTTGGTGTTCCCACCGTCCTTCTTTAATATTATGACGCATCTCTTAGTTTACCTAGTCGAAGAGATTACCATTCTCGGTCCAGTATTTCTGCACAATATGTTCCCCTTTGAGAGGTTCATGGGAGTCTTAAAGAAATATGTGCATAACCGTGCTAGGCCAGAAGGAAGCATCTCCAAGGGCTATCTAACAGAGGAGGTCATTGAGTTTTGTGTTGACTTTGTTCCTGACCTGAACCCGATTGGTCTTCCTCAATCGCGGCATGAGGGGAGACTGAGTGGAAAAGGCACACTAGGAATGAAATCAGCATACTGTATGGACGGATATTCTTTGAGTGAAGCACACTACACAGTTTTACGAAATTCCACGTTGGTGGAGCCGTATATGGAGCGACACAAGAATATTGTACGCTCGGAAAACCCTGGGCAGTCTAACTCCTGGATTACAAAGTTGCACATGTCGACTTTTGGTGGTTGGTTGCAAACACTTCTCATAAATGACGCCACTGTTGGATATGAGCTGTCCATGTTGGCCAAGAAACCATCTTCAACTATATTGACTTTCCAAGGTTACGAGATAAATGGGAATACATTTTACACGGTCGCCCAAGATAAAAAGAGCACCAATCAAAACAGTGGTGTCCGCTTTGATGCATTACACGATAATGAGACAAAGAACACATATTATGGTTACATAGAGGAGATATGGGAACTTGACTATGGACCGTCTTCTAAGGTCCCTTTGTTTCGGTGCAAATGGGTCAAGCTGACAGGAGGCGGGGTAGTTGTAGACCAAAAGTACGTCATGACAATAGTGGATCTCAACAATCTTGCGTACATGGATGAACCATTCGTCCTAGCCAACGATGTCGCTCGGGTTTTCTATGTGAAGGATATGTCTACAAAACCGAGAAAGAGAAAAGATAAGAAAACGAATACATCACACGATGAGCCAAAGCGACACATTGTTCTCTCGGGGAAAAGAATCATTGTGGGAGTGGAGGACAAGACAGATATGTCAGAAGATTATAACAAGTTTGATGAAATTCCGCCCTTCAGAGTGAACACTGACCCAACCCTCCTCTTAAACAAAGAAGATACTCCATGGTTACGGTGCAGAAAGAAACCCCAACACTAGATGGCGATGTTGGTGATGTGTAATAATGTATTAAACCTTTTATGTAAATGTATGATTCTGGGTTAGTTATTCAAATTCGAACACCTTTTATCTACTAAGTTTTGTCAGATTCAGAAGTATGCAAAATGGCAAAATAGTTAATTATTTGAATAGTTATAATAATTGATTTTGAAAATAGTTTTGAATTAGTTATTCAATTTCAAACACTTTTCATATTCAAAGTTTTATCAAATTCTAAAATATGCAAAAAGAATTTTAATCAATATTGTTTTAATTGAAAATGGCAAAATAGTTAATTGTTTGAATAGTTATAATAATTGATTTTGAAAATAGAAAATAGTTTTGAATTAGTTATTCAATTTCAAACACTTTTCATATTCAAAGTTTTATCAAATTCTAAAATATGCAAAAAGGATTTTAATCAATATTGTTTTAATTGAAAATGGCAAAATAGTTAATTGTTTGAATAGTTAGAATAATTGATTTTGAAAATAGAAAATAGTTTTGAATTAGATATTCAATTTCAATCACTTTTCATATTCAAAGTTTTATCAAATTCTAAAATATGCAAAAAGAATTTTAATCAAAATTGTTTTAATTGAAAATGGCAAAATAGTTAATTGTTTAAATAGCTAGAATAATTGATTTTGAAAATAGAAAATATTTTTGAATTAGTTATTCAATTTCAATCACTTTTCATATTCAAAGTTTTATCAAATTCGAAAATATATAGAAGTTATTTAAATTGAAATTCAAAATTCATATTCAAATGAAATCTGAAAAAATATACAGCATTGGCGCGCATTTATTATGCCTTTAGTCCCGGTTGGTAATATCAACCGGGACTAAAGGTCTGGGCCACGGGCGCGAACCGCCCAAAGGTCTTTAGTCCCGGTTGAAGCCACCAACCGGGACTAAAGGGGGGGGTATATATAGCGCCGCGCCGCCCCCTTCTTCTTCCCCATCGCACTTAGCAGTTTCTCAGTTCATCGCGCGGAGGATCGTCTGCTCTCCAACGCTGCGGTCGCCCAACTCTGTCGCGTCGGCGCCGCCATTCGCCCCCGGCCGTGCTGCCCACGCCGCGCCGCCGCCCGTCCCCGGCTGCCCGCCCGCGTGCTGCCGCGCCGAGCCGCCACCCGCGCGCCCCCAGCCGAGCCGCCGCCCGCGCGCCGCCCGATCCCGCGCCGCTCGAGCCTGCAGGTGAGCCCGGCCGCGCCGCCGCCGCATCGCCCCCGCGCGCCGCCCGATCGCTCCGACGACCCCGCGCGACACCGCCGGCCCCCTGCAGGTGAGCAGACCTGCCGGCCGCCGGCCCCCTGCAAAAAAAATTAGAAAAAAATGTTAGAATTTTTTATAGAAAAATAGTTAGATTTTATGTTAGAAAAATAAGTTAGAAAAATGTAGTTAGAAAAATTTATGTTAGATTTTATGTAGTTAGAAAAATTTAGAAAAATAGTTAGATTTTGTGTTAGAAAAATAAGTTAGAAAAATGTAGTCAGAAAAATGTAGTTAGAAAAAAGTAGTTAGAAAAATAAGTTAGAAACATTTAGAAAAATAGTTAGATTTTATGTTAGAAAAATGTAGTTAGAAAAATGTAGTTAAAAATGCTAGATAGATTTATAGAAATGCTATTAGTTAGATAATAGAAATGCTATTTTGGTTAGATAATAGAAATTAATGCTATTAGTTAGATAATAGAAATGCTATTAGTTAGATAATAGAAATGCTATTAGTTAGATAATAGAAATGCTATTTAGGTTAGATAATAGAAATGCTATTTAGATTAGATAATAGAAATGCTATTAGTTAGATAATAGAAATGCTATTAGTTAGATAATAGAAATGCTATTTAGGTTAGATAATAGAAATGTAAAATGTTATTTATGTTAGTTAGTAAAATGCAATTACTATTAGTAATAGTAATAGAAATGCTATTACTATTAGTAATAGTAATAAAAATGAATAGTAATAGAAATGCTATTACTATTAGTAAAATGCTAGTTAGTAAAATGCAATATAAATTTTATTTATGTTAGATTTTATTTAGGTTAGATTTTATTACAAATAGAAATGCTATTAGAAATAGAAATGTTAGATTTTATTTATGTTAGATATATAGAGTTAGAAAGTGAATAGATAGAAATGTTAGAAATATTGTTAGTAACTAGCATGATACCCGTGCGTTGCAACGGGTGAACAAATGATAAATGATTCTCATGATAAAAAATAATAATGCTTTCTTCATCCCGAAAAGGATGTTTCATATTTCTCTAAATTTGTATGTATCTATACGTTTTAGTGTATAGATGTATTATATCAGTGATAATTTTTTTGAGACAAAGGTAGTAGTAGGTGTGATAGTATTTAATTTTTTTTCGACCGGAGACATCCCGTCTTTGGTTTAACAGGAATAGTCAACATCCGGTAGGTTGCTATGGTAGGTTGCATATTGTTACAGAATAATATTGAATATATGTTTTGAATTATATAATTTATTGGTGAGTCAATTGATTCAAATAAAATAAATCATATTTTGGGGGAAAAACAACAACCTATATGACCATATACACGCCATTGTGTGTTTTGATTTTCTACTCTGAATTTAAAACACACTTATAACGCCGGCGACGCTACCCCTCCCCGGGATGTAACTGATGCCATGTCTCATTAATTATCTTATGTAATAACATCTTCAAATTATTTGTTGAATACTCGAACTACCAACTTGTGAATTTAGTGAATTATATGCGGGTGCTTATTAGAAATCTCAACCTGAAACACAAAATAAAAGAGTACTTAGTTCAAGTTCTTTTATTTTTTGACTCAAAGTAAATCGTGAACATACAATATAAACTGATGTAGGAGTACCACTTTCCCGGTGAGAGCGCATCCGGAGGCATCTCGAAGTCTCGAGTGAACCAAACTCTGCCAGCTGATAACATATACTATTGTGACTGATAGCTGTGTCCTAGCCTGGTATTCTTCCGCGAGTCCCCAATCCCCATCCAAGACCAGCTGGCCGGAGTAGCCGGCCGGAGTGAGCAGCACCACCATCAACACCAGGCCGACCGCTGCATCTTGATCTCCCCCCTGCTCAACGTCTTCCTCAAGAGGCAGTTTCAGCTACCTCTGTCCTTCCCTCCCGTCAAGAAGCAGTACCGGCTGATCCGCCTCTACTTTGGCTGCTCCTCCCGCTGATGCCTACGCAAGTGGAGAGTGGAGACCTAGGCCAGGGGTTCTGCCGTGAGCCTTGCCATGGGCAGCGCCTCACCGATGTATCCGCCGCGGGAATTAAGCTGAGACAACAGCCACTGAACGGGGAGGGGAGGGCCGGTCCAGAGGCTGTCTCGGGCGTCCTCGCCGTGGAAGGCCAGGCCGCGCCTTTTAGGCTGCCTGTGGAGGGTGCGTTGCCTACACATCGGCATGGAGATCGAGGCGATACCACGTCCAATATAGGGGAGGGCCAAGCCGGCCACCACGATTGGCGGAGGAATACCGGCGGCGCATGTTTTACTGCCGGCAGTGCACGGCGGCAAGGAGATCTTTAGAATTAGATAGAGCCTAGAAGGCATAGGCTGACACGGCCTTCGATATCGACATCCGCGGCCGTGGCCCTCGTGCCTCGAGGCGCCGATGGCCCGACGGATGTGGCATGCGTGAGGTGGCCCGCTCGGTGTGGAGGAGGCCAGCAACGGGTAGAGGAGGCCGGGGGATGCGGTGCTCCCTGCAGGAGTAGTCCTAGCTCCACTCCGTAGAGCTCATGCAGCGACCGGCGTGTACTTGGAGAGCCGGCGTGACGCGACATGACCACGGCGAGTCGTCCTCATCGGCGTTGACGGCAGCAAATCAGCAAATCCCCAATACAACGACGCCAACGTTGATGGCTGCCATGAACCGGCGTTGAAGATCAAGCATCAGAAATCCTGATCAGGGATTTCCCCTATGAAAAAATACCTGCTGACACAGCTTTGGCGTCGGGACTGACGGAGTCCATAGGCACCGCTCCATACTCCTCCTATTTCCTGTAGTCGTCGTCGTCTCCGGCGGCGGCCTCGAGCTCCATCTCCCCGACCTCCACTGCCGGGCGTGTGGGGAGCGGGGTCCCGACCAGCGTCGCGCGAGGATGTGGCCACACAGTGTCTCGGCCGCCGACGCGTGGGGATGGTGGGCGGTGGCAAGCAACACCTGAATCGGGTGGAGAGAGGTCTCGAACCTAGTCTCATGTATTGGTACCGGTTTTTCTATCGATCGAGTGGTTTTTTTGACGTACCAAGACGGACGATTTTGGTTTTTTTTACGTACCACGGTTTTCTAACCATCACGTCCTTAAGCCATATTATTAGTAGAGATATTGTTAGCAATAATAGAAATAAAAATATGGAGTAATGTTGTTGATTTCAGTTATGGATTTCGGCGCCGGAAGAGAAGGTGAAGAAGAGATATTGAATATTATAGGAGAGGGTACCACCCGTGCACAAGGAGAGGGTACCACCCGTGCAGAAGGAGACGGCTCAGAATTTTTGAACGAGTCGGGTGACGGAATGGAGGAGGAGCAGCCGCATGAATCGGAAAATGATGATTGCGAGGACGGCTCACAAGGGACTGGACGTGACTTAATAACACGGTCCGGCGAGGTATATATATATATGAAGACTAGCTCTATTCATGAATCAGTAGATGACGATGCATTATGTGGTATATATATTAACGAGTGTTTTCTTATTTTAGACCTCTGAATCTTCTAGAAAGAAGCGAGGCCCGGCCAAACGGCTGGCATCGAATCAGCATTACACGATTGGGCGTCTCTCAAATGAAGGCGAACCGTTGGAACCCAAGAGTGTCGCAAATGCGTTCACTAGTCAATGTGGATGTCTTGTCAGGGACATGGTGCCGATAAGCATTCAGTATTGGTATAAGCCCAAGGCGGCAAAGGGAGAGCCAGCACAGCCAGAGCCAGAAGAGGGTGCAGCAGTCAATTATGTCACCAAGGTCTTGAAAGACTGACTTTGGGATTCCCTCATTCCACATTTCAATCTGCCGGTCACCGAGTCCCTGGAAGAAGCAGAGAAACAGAAGGAGAAAGTCAGGGAGTGGGCTCTCAAGAAGATGGCTGCACAGTTCAATAACCATAAGAAGAGGTTATAGAACGCCTATGTCAACGCCGATCGACAAGCTCCAGAATTTACTGGCCCCAATGAGTTCCTGCGGGATCACTGGGACGCATTTGTGGAGTACAAGGAGTCCGAGCTCGGTAAGCTAAAGAGTAAGAAAAATCAGTTAAATGCCACGAAAAAGAAATATCACCATAAGTTGGGTCCAGGTGGCTACAAAAGGGCCGAGCCTAAGTGGGATATGCAAGAGGCCGCCCTACGAGAAAAAGGCATCGAACCAGAAACAGAACAATGGCCCAGAAGGTCAAGAAATTGGGCACTTGCCCATGGGGCTGTCTATGATGAGAGAACAGGGAAAATAATTGAAGAGAAGAAACAAATTGCTGAACCCCTGGGAGCACTTGTCAAGACAATCGCCGAGGTTCAAGAGGGGACGTTCAAGCCGGACAGAGAGAACGACGAGCTGACAAAGGCCCTCGGGAACAAAGAACACACAGGACGAACACGGGGTCTGGGTTCTGCTATTCCGTGGAGGTCTGGATTCGCCGAAGAGAGCCAGACTTATAGAAGCCGAGAGAGAGCGAAGAAGCGGAAGGCGCAGGAGGATGCCTCACGGATAGACAGCATAGAAAGGCAACAGGCTGAGCTGAGAGAGTTGTATTTACAGCAGCAGAAGGCACTGGAGGAATTAAAGTCGCAAGGGGCAACTCAGCATCAGCAACACCTAGAACATGCATCAGGCGACCGATCTCAGCGGAGAAACAGCGTGGCTTCCACGGAGGTACCGATGGATCACTACCCCGTGGATGATATCACCAAGAAGATAGACTGTGAGCTGCATGTTCCCATGAAGAACATATCGATGAAGGTGGCGGTTGGCTATGTGTTGCCATCTGGACCTGGACAAACCTGGCATGGCCGTGAGATTCGAGCTGGCTATGCTAAGGTCGGGGTGGATGCAATTGAAAGGGGGTATGAGTCCCTCAATCTTGACGTCGCTGGACCTGAAGAGGAGGAAAAACTGGGAGAAGTATTGGGTGGTATAATTCTTTGGGATAAGAAACACATCGTGTTTCCAGGCTCGGCGCCAAGACGGCCACCCTCTCCTCCGAGTCCTCGCAATTTACCACCTCCCGACGACGACAGGGACGACTACCACCATACCCCGAGTCCACATCGATCTCCACCTCAATGTCAGCCGCCTCCGCCACCTCCGCCGCCTCAGCCCACTCGTAAGTCCTAGAGTTATGGCAAGTCCGCTGCTATGTCCACTAGCAATGTCTCTCCAAAGAAACGGGCCAAGAAAGCTAAGGCGGTGCCGCCTCCTCCTATCGAGAAGACTGCTGAAGAAATTGAGGTGAAGGACAGAGCCAAAGTGAAAAGGAAGCTCGCAGCCCTACGCCCAACCCCTACACCAAAGCAGGTATATACTCTGGAACAGAAGGAGTGGGCCATTGATATGCTTACCCAACCTTCGCAATATGAATTGCGTAAGCCAGATGACTACAAGCGTTGTTTGGATAAGCAGGTAGATGCAAAAAAAGAAGCTAATAAGACAAGCGCAACTGCAAGAGGTAAAAGAGACGTTGCCCAGCTTGGAGCACAGACCAAAAAATCGATCTCCCCGCTAAAGGTCTTTGCTAGTGATGCTGGTGGGAGTGTTGCTCAACCCAATCCCGCCGACTTTGCTAAAGAAGCTGGTTTGACTCTTTCTCAATTGATACATGAAGATATCCCAAAGGCGCCTATAGCACGGCAATATGAAAAGGGGAAGAGTCTGGTCCCACCAGAGATTGAAATAAATCTACCAACACAAATGCGAAAATTGCATAAGTGGTACCTGCAAGCCGCAAAGGGCACGCAAGATTTTCTCCTTATGAAAATCACAAAGGACCATTTCTTAGGTGAAGACTTGGTGCATATTGAGTTTGATGAATTCTTTCAGCTATTCAATCAAGACGCGCTCGACAAATCTCTCGTCAGTGCCTATGTTCTGTAAGTGATTCATTATTTCTATAAGTCTCTAGCTCAACTCGTTCTTTGCATGTAATTATCCTGTCACTACGCTGTTTATTATGCAGAATGAAGAGTATGGAATGTAAGAAAAGGAATGACCTCCAACTTGGATTCATTGATCCAAATCGAGTTAACGGAGCGATGATACAGAGGAAACGCAAAGAGACGGAGGATATCTTGCTAGAGTTCCTACTTACGCAGGAATACCGAGCTAGAATACTGTTTCCGTACAACTGCAGGTGAGTGTGACTATCTTATACACAGTTACTTTTCCTTGCTCGATGTTATAAGTGTAATTGATGAGTTTATTAACTTATATAATTAAACTTGCACGCAGTTACCACTGGATTTTGCTAAAGATTGAACCTGACTATGGAAATGTTCAAATCTTTGACTCGTTGAATAAACCACTTAATGAATACCAAAGCATCATTGATATGATGGATAGGTAATTTCAATCATTACGGCATTATATCGGTCTCTTTCATTCATCTATAACTCATCTATTCATTTTGTTTGCTCGGCAGTGTTTGGAAACGGTTTATACGCACAGTAAAAGGTGAATGAAAAAATGAGCTGATTTACCGTCAGATCGAGGTAAGTCGTACGAGCTAGGTCCACACATCCCTTTAATTCTAGTTTCAAATACCATTAAGTATATCAATCTTGATATGTCACTGACTAAAATCTATTCTCGTAAAGTGTGCGAGGCAGCCATCGAGGACTAATCTATGTGCATACTACGCTTGCGAGAACCTTCGTGCGCAGGTCACTAAAGGAATTGATTTTCAAACAGTAAGTAAACAATATACTGACAAATTCATTTTATTGGCATCAATTTTGTTATGATGATTCATATTCATATTGATCTTCTTTTTCGTAGTTCGAAGCAAAGCGGAATCGGCTCTTACCGACTGAACGCATAGTAGGAATTCAAGAGGAAATAGCCGGATTTCTGCTTGACCATGTCATTAACCCAAAGGGTAAATTTCATGTCAGTTTCGATTAGACAATGTGTATAATTAAACACAAGTCGTGATCTTATGTGTGTGAACAAGTTGTATATATACTTGTATGTATATGCTCGGTGAACCAAATATATTATATATGTATCGGCTTATATATTATGTTGTAATGCTGTATGAATAAGTATATAAGAAAACTTGTTTGAAATGAATCAAACAATTGAATGGAGCAAAATACAAATATACCCTAAACCCTAAACCCCTAAATAACAATTGAAATCCAGAAAAATAAAGAAGCAGCAGACGCTGCCACGTGTGGACACTTTAGTCCCGGTTCGTAATACGAACCGGGACTAAAGGTCCTACGCCCACGAGCGCCCGGCCCTTGCCACGTGGTCTCTCTTTAGTCCCGGTTCGTATAGCAACCGGGACTAAAGATTGGGCATCAGTCCCGGTTGGTTAGTCCCGGTTGCGCAACCGGGACTGAAGGCCCAAACGAACCGGGACTGATGCCCTGTTTTCCACTAGTGCGTCCAGAAATAACGTGGTTCACCACAAAGGGAGCCTGGATCCAATTCAGTCGATGAAACTCACGCGGGAGGCACTAGCTTTGCTGGACATCCCCGGTCAGCATGCTAGGACCTTGCCAGGCTATGGCTGGCGACCGCCTGATGAATATTTTGTGAAGATAAATACTGGAATTGTATTTGATACAATGATGGGTGTAGCGGGAGGGATCGCTCGATGGCCAACTGGCTTCATGTCTCTCCGAGATGGTGTCATTTTCGCTAAGCTCCGAGGTTCTTCGCGAGTGGTGCTTGAAGTTGATTGCATGGAGATCGTAAATCTCTGGGACTCGCGCGCAGGTTCGCGCTCTGTGGTAGCGCCAATTCTCTCTGAAGTCGAAGGGCTAGCCTCGTCTTTTATTTCATTTTGCATTCAGCATGTAAAGAGAGCAGTCAACGAGTCGACTCACCTATGCTAAGTTTGCTTGTACATAGGAGGTGACCAGTTGTTGGATGGACTCGATACTATACCTAGCTTCTTCACTACGTGCTGTCAAGCCGATAGTGCAGGAGCAGTTGTTTCTGAATAAAGCCCTGGAACTTATTTGAAAAAAAAAATCTAGTATAGTGTAACACTCGGGTCTCTCAAGGTCAAGAAACGACACAGATAAGGTGACGTACTAATTTGCGAGGGGAACACGTTGCGTTGCGCGCAGCACGAGCTTGGACTTCCTCCGTATGGTGATGCCGAAGGACTCAGACATGTCGAGCTCCTCCGGCTTCCCATCACCGCGAGGAAGCTCCCAGTCGAAGTGGTAGAGGAGGCTCGCGAGCAGGAGCTCCATGTTGGCAAGGCCAAGCCCCATGCCGGGGCACATCCTCCTGCCTGAGCCGAAGGGGATGAACTCGAAGTCCCCGCCCTTGAAGTCCACGGCGGTGCTCGCCTCAAACCTCTCCGGCTTAAACTCCTCGGCGTCCTCCCAGTAGGCGCCGTCCCTGCACATGGCCCAAGTGTTCACCAGCACCTTGGTCCCCTCGGGGATATCGTAGCCCATCACCTTGCACTGCTCCCGGCACTGCCTGGGCAGCAGGAACGGCACCGGCGTGTAGAGGCGCAGCGTCTCCTTGATCACCAGATGGAGGTAGCTTAGCTTTCCCACATCGTCCTCCGTTATCTTGCTTTGCCCCTTGAATGCATCCCGGACCTCCCCCCTGGGCCTTGCGGAGGAGCTGCGGATTCCTCACCAGCTCCGACATGGCCCATTCGAGTATCGTGGATGACGTCTCGCTCCCGGCAGCAAAAATCTCCTGGAATAATCAGCAAGTGTGAGTTTGGTAAGAGGAGAAGGCGCGTGTTCCTCGTGCTTGAAGTGTGTAACGATCCATGGCGAGATCAGAGATTCAGAGATGGGGCAGTAATTAACCAGGATGACGGTGGTGATGATCTCGGTGGTGAGGGCGCACTGCAAGCCGCCGTCGCTCTGCACCCTGAGCAGCACGCTGAGCAAGTCCTCCTCGCCGCCGCTTCGCCCTTCGGCGCCTGCAGTAGTACGCTCCAGGATGATGTCCTTCACGATGTCGCGCACCTGCTGGTTACACCGCTCGGCCTCGCGAAGCCCGCCGCTGAGCCAGCGCGCCAGCGTGGACGACGGGAACAGGTCGGCCAGGTTGAAGCCGGCGGTGAGCTTCACCGACTCATCGATCTCGCGCATGAACTCGTCGTGCCGCGGGCACCGGCTGCCGACGGCCGATCGCACCACGACGTTGTTTATCATGTGCGACATCCGATCGCCGATCTCGACCACGGCGACACCACCGCCCGAGCGAGCGCAGTCGTCGGGCACGGAGCGGAGCAAGCCGCCAACCTCGTCCTCGCGGATGTGGCGGAAGGACTGAACGCGGCGCGTGCTGAGGAGCTCCAGGACGCAGACACGGCGGAGCTGTCGCCACAGGTCGCCGTAGGGGGAGAAGAGGTCAAGAGGATGTCTTGCCCGCCGCGGCTAAAGACGGCCAGCGTGGGCGTCAGGTGGCGGCTGGCGAAGGCGGTGTCGTGCGTCTTCAGCACCTCCCTGGCGGCCTCGGCGGAGGAGACGACCAACGTTGGCACGACGCCGAGGCGGAGCAGCATGAGCGGGCCGTGCCTGCCGGAGAGCTCCCGAAGGGCCCGGTGTGGCAAGTCGCCGTAGCGCGACGGCAGGACGTGGTGGAGGCTGCCCAAGAGCGGCAGCTTCCATGGCCCGGGTGGCAGCCGCTTCCCTTGCGCTTGCGCCGAGGAGGTGTAAATGTTGAGGACGTGCTTGACGAGCAAGAACGTAACCGAGACTAGGAAGAGCAACAACGGCAGTGATGTAAGCTCCATTATTATTCAATTTTGTTGGTGGTTGCTGCAGCCGCGCCCTCGATCGGTGGCCTAGATATGGAGTAGGCAAATGAGGATATGTATACAACTTGGACCTTATGTTTACACTAGTAAGTGTGCACGTGCAACGCACGTTTTATATATAATTAATAATAATATATGGAGTATATAGTTAACTCTTATTACTTCTTAACATGTTTTATAAATATGTTTCATGCCCGGATGTGAGAGCGTGTGTAGCACACAATCAACACACGTGCCTTCTAATAAAATGTGCAATGCACATCTCTTACAATGTGATATATGTTTTTTAACTTCTATTTTTAGTTTTTTTTACCAAGTTTTTTATACAATGAGCCATTTAATTAGGTCCCAAGTCATGCAATGTACAATCAACATATTGCGTTTGTTAAAATCCGAGGGATCTGCTTTTCGCCATCTTTGAAGTCTTATCTTCTCACATCCTCATCTTTCATTTCCAAGTCAACTAAAGTAAATGTTTTTCCTAAACCGTGCCATATGAATCTGACAAAGTTTGTTTCCAAGTAATAGTATGACATAGATTAAGCATCATTATACCGAGCGAAATTCATGTTCAGAAATGATGGACACAATATATCTCTTTGAGTGTTCCATAAAATTGAACTTCCACAAATCACAGGATGACAATCCTCATTACGGAATGTAAAATAAGTTGTAGTGTATTTAGCAAAAAAGAAGCTCGCCATGTATTCCAGGTTCATCTTAGGATTTTAATATAAAAAATATAAGAGACAATGAGGCTATGCTGTTCCTAGAGAAGTTCAAATATTCCCATTAGGCCATTATAATCCTCATACTCTGTTATCATTACCATCAGCGCTGGTTGACGGTCATCATAATGCCATTTTGAGCCCACAAAGCTAAGAAGTTCAATAAGTTGTAGATCATAAATTATTTTTAATTCATAACAGAGCACATATAGCGTATAATTCATACATTTGACAGAGCAACAAAAGATAGTAATGATGTACATTATATTATATGGATAGTTATGAAAATACTACCTTGAAACTAAATCCAGTAAGTACTTATCTGGAGCACAGATATCATGGTGAATGATATTTTGTTACGACTCCAAGAGTAAACTGCATGATTTTTCATCCGTGATTCATAGTTTTTAAACTTCACCAGTCAGTTCAAAACAAGCATGATTTCCTGTTGCCAAAAATATTTGGGAATACAGTTATTAAATACAAAACACAGTATAGAACCCGTCGACTCAGTGGCTTTACATAGGTCAGTCGCCGGCAGCCAGTTTGCCACCATGTCTTCATGCTCAAAATCTTCTCCTGTCAATCAAGGACGCGGTTAGCATGGTCGTTCTTTCCCGGCTGGCGCGACCTCAACCTGCTACTCCTCGACGACAACCACCACTTCCTGCACACAACCATGAAGTCTAAATGCGGGCATCACTGTCGAGATAATGGCCGCTCACCGCTGGAGGTACAGCCAGAGGAAATCTTCTCCTGTAAAAACTGGCAATGAATCTTTGCGTGCCGCCGAGGTGTTGTTGCCGGATGAAAATGTCGCTATCACTCGCCACTAAATTCATCAACGTTTCTGCCATCCTCTTCCGCACGGAGCTCCTCTCCAATTCGGGATTCGGCTTGCTCAATCTCCTCATCCATATGGCCATATTCTTCAGCGTCCTTGTTCATGGCAGATTTGCAGTGATGCCTCTGCCGACGGAACAACCCAAGTGGACGTCGCCCGCAGTCAACGGCGATGCTGCTCATCTCGACAGTTTTCTCTACTTTCCTATGGTCTTGGCGCCCGTGCAGTGTGCCCTAGCCGGAGAGCATGGCGGCAGACAATGGTCGCGCTGGAGTAGCACGACAAGGCTGCTGAGCACGAAGACTGCTCCGGTGGTATTATTAGTCGTTGCGAGTATTATGGTCACGATCCGTATCTGTTTCCATCTGAACGAACACAAGGCTCAATTCGTGGAAGCCCCGGATGGACGCTACGTACTGCGGGCACATTGATGGCCGCACCGCGCCACCGCCTGGGCGCATGCAAGCCCGATTTGGCATCCCGCTGGTATTGATCCTAGAAATCAGGGCGGGCAGGTGCGGAATTAACACATCAGCTTGATTTGAGGGGGAGGGGGAGGGGAGAACGAATGATTCTTGGTCGTTGGATGAATTGATACGTATGGCTGAGATCTTATTTTCCTGCCAAGTTTGTGCCTTTATAAGTAGTAGAGATAGAGATGAAACGTTTGTTTAGGATCACGTATTTATAAAGGGTTTGGCTTCGATGGAAGAGAGGTTTGATCGGCACCGTTTCCGTCGTTTGGTCGTCGCTGACAGCGGCAGCTTAAATCAGTAGTCAGTGCCGTATCCAGGGTAAAAGGCGGCCGCAGTCACCAATACGCATGTGTCTTGTTACGCAGGGTCAGAACATGTCACCGACTGCTCACAATCTAGGCAAACTGAACTGAAATTAGCATCCAACTGGTTTAACCTGATGAAATTTCGGTGTATACTTTACAAATCTCTACTACTTATATCTATCTATTCTACTACTTATAAAGACATAAACTTGACAGATAAATTAAATCTTGACCATCTATTTACATTCATCCGACCATAGTTTAAAAAACCAGACCGGTGAGTGAACCGGTGAGGTGACTGGCTCACTGGTTCACTGGTCCAACCGATGGCTTAGCTGGTTCAATAGCGACAAAAAACCAACAAATTTAATAAATAATTAAGTTAATTTTGGAAAAATTTAGCATCGAATCATATATTTTGTGTTTGCTTTCATAGTAGATCATAAACTAAGTGTAGTAAAGGTGGTATTAGGCCTTATGTGGGGTATTTGGAGCAAGTTTTTAGGATTTTGGATCATAATCTCGCAAAAACACATTATTTTAATGCAGTTTTTTTGGTTTTTTATTAGTTGAACAAGTGACTCTTAAAAAACCGGTGAAGACTTTGGTTTAATTTTTTTTATCAAATCACCTATCCGGTTTGGTTTTTAAAAACTATGCATCCGACGTTCTTGGTTCATCTGTTCTCCCCACCACCCACCCAAAATTTTCGGGCACTTTCCATTCCATCCCCCGTTCCTCCCGAGCCAGACCTCCGCGTGCCCCTTCCTATGCCCGATTCTGCGGATCAGTTACTACTGGATCAATGCCTCAATTCCTCTTCTTCTTCCCCGTTTACAATCCTCCCTCACGCTGCCCGTAGAGTCCTCTGCCACCAGCGCCGTACCCATCGAGGCGTCCTCGATCCACTTCTCCATTCGCCTCCATGACCCCCCCTACACTGGAAGCTGCAGCCCCTGTGATTCCACCGCTTCGGTAACGCTGCCGGCTGCGACTTCCCCATGCGAAGGCACTGGACACCACCGCCGCTTCCTGGCGTGAATCCCCACCCCCACTGGACGCCACTGTCGCTGCACAGGCCCATAACGACGTCGTGCGTCCTGCACTGCTGTTGACGTCGCTGACGATGCTGACGCGTCGGAGCTTGCTGCTTGCGCGTCGCTGCTGAAGAAGGCCAGTCAATCGCTTTTGACCCGAGGCCAGTTCTCGAGGAGGCATCGTCCACCAAGGATGCCTTCACGCCCTTTTATCTGAACGCTCAAGGAGCTATCCTGATGGAGTTCCATTCCACGGTGCCGTGCAATGATTTTGACCATGCATGATTTTTTTAACTGAATTAGATCTAGCTTATTTTCCATGGCCCTTTCCCGTGCCCTTAATTTTGTATTGCTTCATGTAGATTAAATTGATCCATTCGTAGCTTCATACAATCTTCAAAGGCAGCATGCTTGTTCTTGCATCACACCTGATCATTGGTTCGTTATGTGAATATGAAGATTAATTAGACTGATTCTAATTTGAATGGCACCTGTAGAGTGACAGGCTGCTACTGACATTGACATTGAAACTGAAATTGTTCTTCTGCTACTACTCAAGCTGGCACTGAATCTACATTGGAAGTGATGTGCCAAGGGATGGGCAGCTGATTTTATATTGTGCTTTGTTGCCATGAATGCAAGCTATTGTTCAATGTACTGTAGTGATGGTAAATCTCATTGATCTTTATTGCCTCTGAATATGCAGTTTCATCAAGTGGATGCAGATAAAAGGAAGTAAGTTCTTGGAACCCCCAGATATCTTATTAGAATTACTTACTTCTATAGCTAAAGGGGCTAGAGGGGAGAAAGGAATCTCCTATCATTTACTCCTATAGCTAAAGGGGCTACAGAAAGTAGAGGCTTTGAACTTGTATTGATGTAATCTATTTTTCATACTGGAAGAGTTCAACACTAATTCATGGTAATTGCAAGATCAACATGGTGATACTGAATTGCACTTACCTACACATGTTTGTAAAAAATGTATGCAATGATAAGCTTGTAATATCCCAGCGTTTAGGAACATCAAAGGGTAGATTTAGGACATATGTGCATTCATGCATCCTAAAATCTGAATAAATTTTTCGCAAATGCAAAACCCTGAGTGAGCAAAGCTTCTGTCAAGATAACATTAGGGTTAGATGTTATTTGAGACTGATATGAGCTTTGATATGATCTCTTGATGTTAAATGCTTTAGAGTTTTTGATGATATTGATTAATTGCAAATATGGAATTTAATAAGTAAAATGAATAATAAATATAAATTCAACTCAACTTAATTGAGTTGGAAACAAAACTTGGAAGTGAATTGAATATAAACAGAAAACATACTTTATTAATTGGATACAATAATACATTGTCTTTACAAATTTATGAAAAAGAAAACAAATTACAAGTGAATAAAAAGAAAAGATATCTAATCCTAAACTAATCTTCAATTATCTTCATGTTTTTAGACCTTGACTTTATAATCTGCAAAACAAACAATAAACAAAAGAAATAAAAAATAAAAGTAAAGGGTTAGTGTTAGTATGAATTACTCTCAGACTAGGGAAAAATATTTTGCCAATTGTATCATTGAGTACAAATGATCAAGTGAGGTATCTGTTCTTTTTAATCTGGGTACAACACACCTGTGTACCAAACCAGTTACAACCACAACGTCACAAGGGAGAAGTGGATCAGACCATAGCTGTGTGATACACACAGTGAAGTAGCTCACAAGCAGCTCAGTCACACTGACTGAGAGTGGTGCTGGCAGCACCACAACAACCAAGCTGAACCAGCAGCTGGGGGGTAGTGCACGGCTAGAGAAAGCACACAAGCCATTCGGCCAGACCAAGGAAACCAGAAGAACACCACAGTGCTTATCACATCACCACCACACCATTCAGCAAACAAATCAATGGATTGATTCCTGGAAGCTGAAGCTGGTGGCCAGGAGGAGTAGCCCCTGATCAGGTGGAGAAGGGCAGGCACCAGGAGCAGACCAGGAGGAGAAGTGCAGGAACCAGGAGCTGAACCAGGAGGAGTAGGGCAAGCTAGGAGCTAGGCACAACTCACCAGCAAGCAGCAACAAAAGATCAACACCAATACCCCACCAGCCAAAGGTGAACTTCCATTTGGTTGCATGCATGGTTGTGTGGGTATTGATTTCCCTCGGATCTGCAAAGAGGTGCTTTGCAAAGATCATCACTGGGAACATTAAAAAGTTCAGAAATCATAACCAAAACCATGAACCAAGCCTCGGCTTGTGCTTCATTGGCATGCTTGGTAAGCAACAGTTTGAAAATACACATGGTAGGGTTGTGCTGGGCACATGTCCAATTGGACATGCACCTCATTCACACAACCACTGCTAGCACAAGTGCATGGACACAAGCAGTGGGCACAAAATAAGCAGAGCACCACACTACCTAACCTAGGCCTCAGAACCACATCACTGCCCAGACAGAGAGGGGCAAGTTTCACCAAAGTATTTCATCAACAGAAGGCACATGTCCAAAGTGGACATGCACCTCAACACAGTTCATCAGCAATACATACAGCCTAGCCAGTGGAATAGGTCATCAAATCATTTTGCTAAACATAATAAGCTAGGAATCATTTTAGTACCATAGCAATAAGAACAGAATTAATGAATTCAGTTCTCACACACATCCATCTCTGTTGTCAAAGCATCACAGACAATGTTAATAGTGCAGAGATCATGATCCTTCTTGTATACAAGTGATACCAACTAGATTTAACTTCAAATCATTTTTCTAGACATAATAGCTAGAAATCATGCACAACAACAGGAGTTCATCACTGAACTCTACAACACCATTAGGTGCAGACTAACATCTCTGTCAGTGAGCTGCACTGACAGGAGGAATTCAGACACAACTGGAACACAGCCTGATAGAAGCACCAATAGCAGCTAAGTGAATCAATTAGCAAGCAAGCTACAGACTACCACACCACAGAGCTAAGCCTGTGAGCTTGGTGCAACAAGTCATGGACCAAATGGCCAATGAATGCGGCCATGGAGGTGAAGAGGATAGGAGAAGAAGGAGAGGTATCACTTACTTGCGCCCAGGTGCATCCCTGGCCGACATGGCGAGGCAGTGCCCACGTAGCCGACCAGGCGCGGCCTGAGGGTGACTTCACCGGCGGTGGCATCGCAGCACAGGGAGCACCCATCGGGGACGCTTCCACCCGTGCCATCCAGCCACCGCAACCACCGCAACCACCGCAATAGTGCACCACAAGCATCATGAGAGTCACTGGTGAAGCATCGAGCTCGAAGGCGACCAGAGCCGGCGGAACCCGATCCAGAGATGGCAAGGGATCTCTCGGAGAGGAGGCGACCGCCAAATCCAGCTGGAGGAGGGGGTAAAGGGCGTTGAGGTGCACCGTTTGCCCCATGTGGCGGTGACGGAGGTCGTCAGAGGCGGCCGGAGTCGGCAGGCGATGGCGGAGGCGATTAGGGTTTGTCAGAGGGACTCGAGAGGGAGAGGGGTGCGAGTGAGGGGCTGGACTGGGTCGGTTTGACTGATCCAGGACCTGGCCGGTTGGTTTGAACCCAGCCAGGTGGGCTGGGCTAAACCATTGGGCCAAGGCCCAGTTTTGGATTTGAATCCATATTTTAATTTTAAATTCTGCATTTAAAATAATTTCAAACTTAAACAAATTCAAAACTATTTAATTAAGACATATGAAATAAACATTTCCTTTTAAATGAATAATTACTTATTTGATTAAAAATTTATTTCTTATTTACTTTTCAAAATAATTTCAAACCTTGAAATTATTTAATTTCCATTTTTCAAAAATCATAATTCTTAATAATAATAATTAAAAATAAAGATTAAGTCTTTTCTATATTAAACTAACCTTTATCTATTCAAATAAATTTAACTATTGCTTTATGATTTCAAATTGCTATAATTCATGAGTTGAGTTCTTAAATTGCAAAGTCTTGGGTAAAACACACAAATAATGCAAAGTCTTGGGTAAAACACACAAATAAGTAAATAAAGTAATTAAATGAATCATTATGCATAGCATATCATTGCACATATCATCCATTTGCTTCTTTAAACATTGTCCTTACCGGACAATGATAGTTTTGTAGAACAAGGAGATCAGGAGCATCGCCAAGCATCTGACTCCACTACCTTTCAGTCACAAGGTAAGTTTATCTTGCTCATATCTCTTGGTTGCACTAATTTGGGAAACTATTTGCAAAATGCTGACTTATAACTCTAACCTATCAAAAGAGTTCGAAAACCTATTTTCATAATAATATGACTAGTGGTTATCGACCCGAGTGGTGATAACCTAGGATGGCTGGCAGTTGGAACCACGGTAAGATTGTTGTGGTGGAGATTCCACTTGCATGGGAAAGTAAACCCTAGGAATTAACAAACAATGCCGCAATTATTCTTGCGCCATAAAAACCGTGTCGTCCAGGAGACTTGGAATGGGACAGAAAAGTCATATGTATCTTCTTCTGTTCGCATGTCAACGGACAGCCAGCCACCGTACGCTATAGGTCTTGCGAGACTACATGCACATGGGTGGGACCCCTTAGTGCCCAGGGTCGCTGGGGTCTATGATGGTCTGCAAGGGGCTGCCTAGATACTTCATCGATAGGGGTGAATATCAGGGGTACTCTGCTTGCATGAATTGGGTGGGCATGCATTGTGTGGAGAAGGACGGTGAATGGCTTGGATCAATGACTGGGCCCCACACCAAGGAAGTGTGGACAGGAAAGTACGCCCAGTTGTGCAGCAAGGCTTTGATCTCTTTTGGAAGGACACTGATACGTCTCAAATGTATCTATAATTTTTTATGCTCCATGCTTGTTCTTACACCATTTGCTTTGTGTTTTGTTACACTTCATGGCGTTTTTATGCATTTTTCAGAACTAACCTATTAACAAGATGCCACAGTGCCAGTTCCCTATTTTCTGCTGTTTTTGTGTTTCAGAAAAGTTACACATGAAATATTCTCGGAATTGGATGAAACAAAAGCCGAACCTCCTATTTTTACCGAAGCTTTGTGAAGACCGAAAATGAGACGGAGGGGGGCCAGCGACCAGCCTTACCACCAGGGGGCGCGGCCCAGCCCCTGGCCACGCCCACCTGTGGTGAGACCGCCTGGTCCCACCTCTGATGATGCCCCTTCGCCTATAAAGTCCCCTCGATGGGAAAAACCTAAGGGACAGATCGCTTTTCCTCAAAATATAATGCAAGCCGCCGCCGTCGTCGAAACGAGATCGGGAGGATCCAGGAGCTCTTCCTGGCACCCTGCCGGAGAGGGGAATCCGTGCCGGAGGCCTTCTCCACCACCATGGTCGCCTCCGGAGTGATGTGTGAGTAGTCTACCTTAGAATATGGGTCCATAGCAGTAGCTAGATGGTTGTCTTCTCCACCATGTGCTTCATGTTTAGATCTTGTGAGCTGCCCTACATGATCAAGATCATTTTTATATAATCATACATGTTGTGTTTGTTGGGACCCGATGAGTATTGGTACTATGTTAAGTTGATGTGCTGAATTATATATCTTATGTTATCTCTATGTTGTTTATAATCTTGCATGCTTTCCGTTGCTGGTAGCTATCTTGGCCGAGTAGATGCTAGTGACTCCAAGAGGGAGTATTTATGCTCGATAGTTGGATTCATGCCTCTATTTAATCTGGGGAGTGACAGAAACCTCTAAGGTTGTAGATGTGCTGTTGCCACTAGGGAGGAAACAACATTCTTGTGTCCCAGGATATTTGCTTTGTTTACATTACGCACTTTGCTTAATGCAATTATCTGTTGTTTGCAACTTAGTACTCAAGGGGTACTCGGACGACTCCCCGCGAGTGGATTATTAGTCATAGATGCAGTTGGATTATGGGCTATGTATTTTGTCATAATGCCCAGAGTGAACCTCATAGTGATCCTCATGACGTATATACGTTATCTTTACTCTATCAATTGCCCAACTATAATTTGTTTACCCAGCATGTTATTATTTATCTTATGGAGCGATGCCACTAGTGAACTATGGACCCCGGTCCAATTTCCTTTACATTGCTCTTCCGTTTTACTATTACTCGCTCTGTTTACTTTACTTGCATTACTATTATCCTTTTACCACTCGATACGCTCAATCCTTTGTTTACAGCAAACCGGTGAGATTGACAACCTCATCGTAAGTTGGGAGCAAAGTTCTTAGTTGTGTTGTCTGCAGGTTTCACGTTGCTGCTGGGTGAAAGACACACCAACAAGTTCTTAGTTCTCCTACTGGTTTCATAAACCTTGGTTTCACTGCTAAGGGAAGACTTGCTACTATGCTCATCATACCTTCCTCTTGGGGTTCCCAACGGGCTGTACTTACACGCTATCAAGCAGTTTTCTGGCGCTATTGCCAGGGAGGAAGAAGACTTCTGCAAGGGGAGTCTCGCACGCACAATCTTTTACTTCGTTTTTGTTTTGCTTTACTTTATTTTTGCTTGCATCTTTTTATCAAAAATACAAAAAAATTAGTTTCCTTTATAGTCGCTTTTATTTGCTTGCTTGTAGTTTTGCTAGAATGGGTACTCCTGAAAACACCAAGTTGTGTGACTTTACTAGCACCAAAAACAATGATTTTATCTGCACTCCTAATGTGCCACCTCCTCCTGAGGCAAAATTTTATGAGATCAAACCTGCTTTGTTGAACCTTGTTATGAAAGAGCAATTTTCTGGTGCCAGTTCTGATGATTCTGCAGCTCATCTCAATAATTTTGTTGAGCTATGTGAGATGCAAAAGAATAAGGACGTAGATGGTAATATTATTAAGCTTAAGTTGTTTCCTTTCTCTTTAAGAGGAAGAGCTAAGGATTGGTTGCTATCTTTGCCTGGAAATAGTATTGATTCTTGGGATAAGTGTAAGGATGCTTTTATTGGAAAATACTACCCTCCTGCTAAGATTATAGCTTTGCGTAGTGATATCATGAACTTTAGACAGTTTGATAATGAACATGTTGCTCAAGCTTGGGAAAGAATGAAATCTATGATAAAGAATTGCCCTACTCATGGACTGACTACTTGGATGATTGTCCAAACTTTTTATGCAGGACTGAATTTTTCTTCAAGAAATCTTTTGGATTCAGCTGCTGGAGGCACTTTTATGTCCCTTACCTTGGGCGCCGCAACAAAGCTTCTTGACAACATGATGGTAAATTATTCTAAGTGGTACACCGAGGGAGCTCCACAAGGTAAGAAGGTAAATTCTGTTGAGGAAACCTCTTCCTTGAGTGATAATATTGATGCTATTATGCTTATGATTTCTAATGATAGAGCTCATGTTGATCCTAATAATGTTCCTTTGGCCTCCTTGGTTGCTCAATAAGAGCATGTTGATGCAAACTTCATTAGAAATAATAATTTCAACAACAGTGCTTATAGGAACAATTTTGCTAGAAACAATTATAGGCCGTACCCTTCTACCAATTGTAATGGTTATGGTAACTCTTATGGTAATTCCTCCAACAACACTAGGGGCGCGCCCTCTGAGCTTGAAGTCATGCTCAAGGACTTCATCGGTAAGCAAACTACTTTTAATAAGTCTGTTGAGGAAAAGTTGGGTAAAATTGATACTCTTGCTTCTAAAGTTGATAGCCTTGCTCTTGATGTTGAACTTCTGAAACTAAAAGTGTTGCCTAATGATGTGAAGGAAAATAATACTTTTGCTGCTACTAATGCCATCCAAGTTAAGATTGATGAAAATGATAGGATGCTAGCAGAATTGCATGCCAGGTGGGAAAGAGAAGATGAGATGGCTAGAAAGATGAAGGTATGTACCATTACTACCTCTAATGATGTTGTTCCAAATGCTAGCAATCCTCTTACTTTGATTGGTGTAGAGAAAACTCCTACTACTTGTATGGGAGATGATAGCTCTATTTCTTTAATTGATTTTGATGTTGATGGCTGCAATGTATTTGAAGTTATTTTGTTCTTGCAAAAGCTTGCTTTGATTCCTAATGCTAGTTCTTTGAATATTGCTTTTACAAATCATATTACAAATGCTCTCATGAAAATTAGGGAGGAAAAGTTGAAGCAAAAAGCTTCTATTCCCAAGAAGTTAGAAGATGGCTGGGAGCCCATCATTGATATGCATGTTAATGGTTTTGATTGCCATGCTTTATGTGTCTAGGTGCTAGTGTTTCTATTATGCCTAGAAAGATTTATGACATGCTTGGTTTACCACCGCTTGAAAAGTGTTATTTTGATGTTCCTCTTGCTGATGTTGCTAAGAAGAAACCTTCGAGAAGGATTAATGATGTTCTAATTATGGTTAATAATAACCTTGTTCCCATTGATTTTCTTGTTATGGATGTTGAATGCAATGCTTTATGTCCTATTATTTTGGGAAGACCTTTTCTTCGAACTGTAGGTGCCATCATTGATATGAAAGAAGGCACCATCAAATATCAATTACCACTCAAGAAAGGTATGGAACACTTCCCTAGAAGAAGGAAGAAATTACTTTTTGACTCTATTCTTAGAGCAAATTATGAACTTGATGCTTCATCGCTTGATATTACTTGATTTCCACTTTCTGCGCCTAGCTCAAAGGCGTTAAAGAAAAGCACTTTTGGGAGATAACCTATTGTTTTCTTTTTAGTTATTTTTCTTTTATTTGAGTCTTGGAAGTTATTACTACTGTAATAACCACTCCTTATCCTTTTTATTTCGTTTTTATGCCAAGAAGAATCTCTAATTTGAGGGAGGTAAGATTTGGGGAAGTTGCTGTCCTGAAACAGATTTCGGTGCTGCACCGTAAAAATTCTTGAAAATTCTCAGAATATCCTTTTGACCTGTGATTTCTTGTGCATATGCCCCAGGTTATATCCAAACTTTCATTAGTTTTGCACTTTTTGATTTGAGCAACAGAAGGTCCTCGAAAAATCAACCTTTGTCAGCTGTTCTGTTTTGACAGATTTCTGCCACTATTTGTGTTTGCCTCTCGATCGGTTTCTTTTTGAGTTCTTTTGATCACGGAACTTTTGGGGAAGTTGCTACAGTAGTATATGCTTTATATATGGTGTTTTTGAGTTGAAACCTGAACCAAAAAGGGTTGATTTACTATTATGCTTATGCTAATGTTGCTAATAGAATTGTGTGAAGTTTTGTATGAAGGAAGTTTTCAAGTGTTGGGATTGGAGAATGATGAGATGAGATGAAGAATGGACAAAAGCTCAAGCTTGGGGATGCCCATTTCACCCCAAGAAATATCCAAGAGGTACAAGCGTCAAATCTTGGGGATGCCCCCGAGGCACCCCTTCTTTATCGGCAAAAATCAGGTCACCTTTCAACACACTATATTTTTATTGCTTTATGCACTATGCATTTTTCTTGGAGCGTCTTTACTTTTGCTTTCAGTTTTTTGTTTTGTTTGCTGCAATAAATGGTTGGACCCCAACAAATTACTTTTGGAGGAGATTTACTTGCTTTTCATTTGCCAAGAACACTCTATTTTTCACTCTTATCGTTCAACGAGTGTTCTCTTTTTCTAGATTTGCGTTTAGCTTTCGTTTTTTCGCCTTGATTTTTATTCAGATCTTGTTTTATCTTTGCATCACCTCTGGTCTATGGTGGTATTCATCAAAAGAGTTGTTTCAAAAAGGTTTGAATGGTGTTGGAAAAGAGAAAAAGTTTTATGCAAAAAAGTGGTACAAAAAGGAGCATGTTTAGACTGTGGCTTAGACTTTTGCATGCCATGCTTGATGTCGTTTTGATAGTATGCTTAGTGATTTTTGCTGTAGCATGACTTGTCTCAAATGACAGAGATTGCTTAATGAGCCTTTAAAAAAATCATGCGTTATTTTTTATTTTATGGAAGCATTAATTTGGTTTTCTCCTTGATGCTTTATTTGGGTTGACTTGGCGCATGCTTACAACATGTTAGACTCTTACAAAGTTTCCATAAGACTTTATGATCATTTAGTTTTTGACTTTTGATGTCATTTTATGCTTCTTTTAATGATGTTTTGTCACTATGCATGATATGGCCGTTATTGCTCTCTTAGTTGGCCGCTCTCAGTCTTTTGCTAGCCTTCATTTTGTACTGAGTATGAGCTCTACTCGTGCATCCAACTCCCAAAAAAAACCAAGTTATTCCAATGTGTCCACCATACATACCTATTAGCAATTTGCTATTCCAAAGTATATTTGACTTGCTTTTATCTATCCTTCGAATTAAACTCTTTTGGTGTTATGCAAAAATTAGTCAGTAAAGCTCTCACGAACCTGATGGCACACTTTACTTTTCTCGCTTTTAAAATTTTGACATTTTTGCTCTTTTATGTTGATGTTATGCTTGCAAGTTGTAAGTTGGAAATTAGCCAAACCATACCGTCATGGGGTAAGCTTTCAACATTGCACTTCTCTTATTTGAGTTGATATCGTGATCTTTTGTTTATGGATACTTGCAATGTGAAACAAGTTGGGAATCTTGCGGGATCACGGAGTTTGGATACGTGTTAGAGAAACGCCTGGGCCACTAATCTAAGCCATGCATCATTCATAGTGGAAATTTACAGCATGCCCATAGTGGACATTCGACGACGCATCTCAAAATAAAAAGCTATACCAATGGTAAATAAAAGAGATGTCGAGGTGTTCATTGTCTGTTTGTCCTATCATTTTGATGTGGGCTTGTTCCATATCATCGGGCAAGAAGGTACCCTGTTGGCGGTTCTCGATGATACGTGTATACTTACAATGACAAGAGCTTGCTTGGGACCCTAAGTCGAGTAGCATGAGGTTTGGGTATTCGTACTTTATGGGACACGAGGTTTTCAACTTATGATTTGTCAAGCATATGCTCATAATCGTTCTCGCATTTACTTTAACCATTCAAGATGCCTATGATGGGGGCAATAAGAGCTCAAAGCTAGTAAGTACCATAATTTTTAAAGGTTTATAAAACTTGCAATCACAACTTTCCTCTGCGAAGGGCCTTTCTTTTACTTTTATGTCGAGTCACCACCTTCTACCTTTATGCACCGTCTAAGAGAGCATAGTTGCCATTCTGAGTTTAATGTGCATAGTCTCAAAGTTTATCATTGATTGATTTATGATTATGGTTTCATTTGTTCTTAAATTATTTGTATCTAGTCGCTCTCTTAAACTTAAAGGTGTCCTATGCATTTATGTTTTGCTATTCTATGAAGGACAAGATGAAAACCATTTGCTATGTTTTTCCATATGATTTGAACACACGTTTGACTTTCATTGTTTCATTATTCATGATCTTTCGTTTGTGTTTCTTTTCATGTTATAACATGGTTGCTAAGTTCATATTGTCAAGATTATGTCTTTTATGCCCATGTTTTAAGTTCTTTGATCCCAGCACTCAATGCTTACTTAGATGATCAAGATTGTGATGGTGCATGTCACCTCAAAAATTATTCTTTTGTTATCACTTACCTACTCGAGGACGAGCAGGAGTTAAGCTTGGGGATGCTTGATATGTCTCAAACGTATCTATAATTTTTGATGCTCCATGCTTGTTCTTACACCATTTGCTCTGTGTTTTGTTACACTTTGTGGCATTTTTATGCATTTTCCGGAACTAACCTATTAAAGATGCCACAGTGCCAGTTCCCTGTTTTCTGCTGTTTTTGTGTTTCAGAAAAGTTACATAGGAAATATTCTCGGAATTGGACGAAACAAAAGCCGAACCTCCTATTTTTACCGAAGCTTCACGAAGACCGAAGATGAGACGGAGGGGGCCAGGGGCCAGCCTCACCACCAGGGGGCGCGGCCCAGCCCCTGGCCGCGCCCACCTGTGGTGAGACCGCCTGGTCCCACCTCTGATGATGCCCCTTTGCCTATAAAGTCCCCTCGACGGGAAAAACCTAAGGTACGGATCGCTTTTCCTCGAAACATACTGCAAGCCGCCGCCGTCGTCGTAACGAGATCGGGAGGATCCAGGAGCTCTTCCCAGCACCCTGCTGGAGGCCTTCTCCACCACCATGGTCGCCTCCGGAGTGATGTGTGAGTAGTCTACCTTGGACTATGGGCCCATAGCAGTAGCTAGATGGTTGTCTTCTCCACCATGTGCTTCATGTTTAGATCTTGTGAGCTGCCCTACATGATCAAGATCATCTTTATGTAATCATACATGTTGTGTTTGTTGGGATCCGATGAGTATTGGTACTATGTTAAGTTGATGTGCTGAATTATATATCTTATGTTATCTCTATGTTGTTTATGATCTTGCATGCTTTCTGTTGCTAGTAGCTATCTTAGCCGAGTAGATGCTAGTGACTCCAAGAGGGAGTATTTATGCTCAATAGTTGGGTTCATGCCTCTATTTAATCTGGGGAGTGACAGAAACCTCTAAGGTTGTAGATGTGCTGTTGCCACTAGGGAGGAAACAACATTCTTGTGTCCAAGGATATTTGCTTGGTTTAAATTACGCACTTTGCTTAATGCAATTATCTGTTGTTTGCAACTTAGTACTCAAGGGGTACTCGGACGACTCCCCGCGAGTGGATTATTAGTCATAGATGCAGTTGGATTATGGTCTATGTATTTTGTCGTAATGCCCAGAGTGAACCTCATAGTGATCCTCATGACGTATGTACGTTATCTTTACTCTATCAATTGCCCAACTGTAATTTGTTTACCCAGCATGTTATTATTTATCTTATGGAGAGACGCCACTAGTGAAATGTGGACCCCGGTCCAATTTCCTTTACATTGCTTTACCGTTTTACTATTAATTGCTCTATTTACTTTACTTGCATTACTATTATCCTTTTACCACTCGATACTCTCAATCCTCTGTTTACAGCAAACCGGTGAGATTGACAACCTCATCGTAAGTTGAGAGCAAAGTTCTTGGTTGTGTTGTGTGCAGGTTTCACGTTGCTGCTGGGTGAAAGACACACCAACAAGTTTTCTGGCGCCATTGTCTGGAGTGTCACAGAGCTAGCAAGCATCACCTTCTAAAGTTTGGCTTTCTCCTACTGGTTTGATAAACCTTGGTTTCACAACTGAGGGAAGACTTGCTACTGTGCTCATCATACCTTCCTCTTGGGGTTCCCAACGGGCTATACTTACACGCCATCAGACACACCTCTGCAGAGTGTAAAAAGATGTGACATGTTACCCCTTGTTTTGGGAAGCAGCTGCGAACGCTGCAGGAAAGATGCTCTCAAGGCACTAGTACCCTGTGTTGGCTGTTGGGCATAGTTTTCAAAAGCTAAAAGCAATCTTTTAAGAAACCTTTGATAAAACCTTGCATTAGCCTATGACTCTTTTGGGTCCATGGCAGTAGCTAGTGCATATCACACAACTTCTTTCTAAAGAAACTTGCTGGGTAACGCTCGTTACTCACCCCACTCTCTTAAACCCTTGCTAGACTGTGAAGACTTAGATGACGCGACACTGAACACCTTCAGAGGCCAAGAAGACATCTTTTATGAAGAGCTAGATCTCTCGCATGGAGTTGAAGGTGTGGACTACGTCATACGCTACAGAGTTGCTTTAGACGAAGAGTCCGAGTGAAGAACAACCTAACTAGTAGTATAGTCTTGAAATCGAGGAACCAAGCAGTTGTAGTCTAAATTAATCTGTTGAGTTCTTCGAGTGTTTAATTATTTGGGATCTTCTCTCGTTTTGTTGTATAAACACTAAGTATTTTAGATGTTCTCTTGTGAGGGGCATTTCTTTCTCAGCACGACTTTGGTTTGTAATAATAATACTATCGGTTTGTATTTGGAGCCACAATGTTTCTGTTGTACCACTCTGAGGGATGTAATTCTTGTGGAGGGTTGTTCCGCAAGTGTTATATCAACGACTTGCATACTACAACATGCAGTGGTATGCCGGGTCACCGCAAAGCTCTGGATAATTAATTATGGATAAAATGTTGTTTATTAATTAGCTTTTTTATGTATTGTCGAATTATAATTTTTTTGCTAAATGTACTTGCTGTGTTATGTATTTTTTTAAAATATATAGATGAACAGTAGAAATTCATGCATTGCACATGCACACTTACTAGTCATAAAGAAAATAGCCCAGAGGCCCTCAAAGCTTCATTCAAAGCGACGGGATATAGTTACATCGAGGACCTAAATTAAAAAGGTAATTCAAGCATAATCCTTACAAATTACAAAGAGGACCTTGCAAGAAATTCTAAAACGCGATCCGATCCTCCTCCACCATCCATTACCGGCTTTGAAGCAGCGGCAACCATCTTGGGGATGAGAAAACTTGAGATGGGATCGATGTTGACACGCCACGCTGAAGCCCAAGATCCTCCCAGCTTGGAGGAAGAAGAATAACCCTCGGAGCAAAAGCTCCTGAGGTGCGGACCGTTCCCCTCGACCAAGGACAGTGGCGGCTCATCTCACCGTCGCTTGAAGCATCCACCGCTGAAGCTTCAGCACGCCCTGTTGCCACCAAGCATGCACATCCAGCACACCATCACCTCGTTTTCTTCCCTTGCCGCCATGGCAGGTCGGAAAAAGAGGAGGAAAAAGAGCGATGGAGACCACGCTTAGCACAACCACATCCCTTATTAGCGGAGTAGCTTCTAGTATCAACCTCCATCACAACTGGATCCAATCGTAGGAGCACGACGACGAGGTAGATCACCACCAGCAAGCGTCAGATCTGGTCCGTCAGGATCCAACAAGTTCCTCCTGGCATGACGCTAAAGCTCGGCATAAGGGCGAAACTCGAAACTACTCAACCTAATACTACTACTAGTATAGTAGTATTCACATGATGCCAGTCTCCTCCCCCCTCCTCTCCGGCCGCAAGGCCGCCAGAGAAGGGAGGAGAGGAGCCGGAGGCTCACATGCAACTCTCACAAGAGGGGGAGGAGAGAGAGAGTTAAGGGGAAAGTGAGAGCCTCCAACTGAACATAATCTCGTGTTAGGATAGTACAAAAGGCATAATTCACGCCGTGTATTCTTATTGCAAGCATCACATACGGTTTAGCATTCCAGATGATGTATTCCAATCGTGCTAGCAACCAATAATAGTTCATGGACCATATCTACACGCATTTCGACGTGGATTCATTGCTAGATATGCAAATAAGATAGAATTACAAAGCATATAATTTAGCTATCTTGGTTACGTCTTTGTCTCGGTGATAGGTTTTACGTGGGTCCCACACCTAAATATTCTAAATATCCATTAAGGTATTAAGTATTATAAAGGTAGTATAACTAAACTTGTAGTATTATTAGTTAATAGAGGGGTAGAAAATAAAAAAATGAAATGTTTGCCGTGTGCTTACACACGGCAAAGTGTTCACCGAGCACATGACAAAGTGTTTGGCGTGTGCCACGCTGGTACCACACGGCAAAGGGGCATCTAGGGTTAATAGGACAGTGTGCCGTAGTCGATCGGGTCTTAGCGAATTTTTTCCCCCAGCCACCTGCAGCCCGCGCACACCTCGTCCCCCACCTCGCGTCGCCGCCGACGAGCCTCCGGGGAACTCGCCCCCGCACCCCGTCGTTGCCGACCCGCCTCCGCCCCGCCTCCAGCCGCCGCCCTCCTCCCGCCGCCACCACCTCTCCGCCCCTGCAGATCGGCCGGCCAGCGCCATGGTGGCCAGAGGCAGCCCAAGCTAGCCACGGTCGTCCCTCTGCAGAACCTCCTCATCCGGCGCCCCTTTGCAGTGCTCGGGCCACCCCCACCAGCAGCTCCTTGGCCGCCCCCCCTACAGCACTTCCTCGGCCGGTCCCCCCTCCATGCGCCTCGGCCTCCCTCTGCTTCGGCTAGCTCCCGAGGTGAGGTACTGGCCTCGATCCCCCTCTCTTTGTTTAGGTTAGCTTAGTTCACTGTTAGTGGTAGGTTAGTGATTGTTATTGGTAGGTTAGTGGTAGTTTAGTTTACTATTAGTGGTAGGTTAGTGGTTGTTAGTGGTAGGTTAGTGGTAGTTTAGTTTACTGTTAGGTTAGTTCACTGTTTAATAGATTAGTTTAGTGCTAGTTGTACATTTAGTTTAGTGTTAGTAGTAGTGTTAGGAATAAAAATAGAAATGTAAATGTCAAAATATAATTGTAAATAGTTAGAAAGTGAAAAAAATACTAACTATAGTTTGATAGGATATGCTTCGTGATTACTATATTGTTTTGTTAAAATAGTTTAGTAATGTGCACTTTTTTCGTTTTGCAGGATATGCTTGAAGATTGAGGGTGGGGTCATCGTCACTGGGCATGTTGTAGTGTCATCAGTGATCTTATTCACCTTCCTCGACCGGTCACGTTTTGAGCGTAAGAAATCATCATCTCTCATGCATAGGGTTTATTTTTGTTTCTAGATAACCAAGTGAGTCGCGAAACCTAGGCGTCTCCTGTTCAGAAGGGTTATGCGGAGAAATATGCATTGAGTTGCATATATTTAACCGTAATCCTTCTGGATTGTCCACATTCTTTGGACAGCCGGAGGATGTGTAGATTGGGTATGTTTTCCATGTTCTACCCGTACCAAGACAGGATTTCGGCAGCGTCTTCCCGTTGTTCTCCGGATGCACACCCTCTTGGCTCTTTTGCCGAGACGTGCATCTGGAGAACAACGGGGAGGTGCTGCCGAAATTCTGACTCGGTACGGGTAGAGCATGGAGAACGTACATAATATGCACATCCTCGGGTCGGATTAGGATACCTATTAGAGAGGTAGGTGGATGCATGACGTAAAACTTGTATATGTCGAAATTATTCAAACTAACATGTGATAAGACAACATGTTAAATTGAGATAATTGCATGCATATTTGTTTTGGTACTTATTAGAAGATGGAGAATCGTGAGTGGTTGTACAAGGGCTGACCAAGTCGGTGGGAGTTGACTGACGATGGAAGGAAAAGACTGGGGAGTTTGTGGAAAGGGCTTTTTGGATAGACTCGAGACCGAATGGTACCTGGTGCCCCTGTAGCAAATGTCGAACTATAAGACGTCATCCGAAGGAGATTGTGACTAAACACCTGATTACTAATGGGTTCACACCTTTCTACCATGTTTGGAAATTTCATGGCGAAAGCACATCAAACCATTCTAGTACGGTGATAGAGCGGACCAGACAGAGTATCCCCTCGACGGAATTTGATAATAGGATTGACGATTGTTTGGATGACCTGTGTAGAGCGGACCAGCACATCGGAAAGTCCCGCCGTGGAGGAGGAGACAAATGGGGAGACAACGGGTGAGGATTCGGAGAAGAACACAAAGCAGTACTATGATACTTTGTTTGCGGGGCAGAAACCCCTTCATCCACACACAGAGGTTACCCAACTAGGTGCCATCACACGTCTAATGGCATTCAAGTGCGACAGACACTTGTGTAGAGATGAGTTTGATGATCTTCTGGCTATCGTTGGAAGCCTACTGCCGCAAGGCCACCTCCTAACGAAGAGCATGTATGAGTCTACCAAAATCCTCCGTTCACTCAAGATGTCATATGAGCAGATACACTGTTGTCCAAAGGGATGCATGCTATTTAGAAAGGAACATAAGGACACAAATTATTGTATCCATTGCAACTCCTCTAGGTTCTTTGAGGTTGACAACGGCAACGGTCAAAAGAGGCAGGCTGGGGTTGCCCAAAAGATTCTCCGGTATCTTCCATTCACCGAGGATCCAGCGCCTTTTCATGAAAAGGAATCTGCACAACAGATGTGATGTCCTGCACTAGGGAAAAGGTACTGTGACAAGATGATACATCCATCAGATGGTCAAGCATGGAAGTCGTTCGTAGCAAAACATCCAGTGAAAGTGGGCAACCCGAGGAGTGTAGCAGTTGTGATATCAACTGATGGGTTCAATTCGTTTGGTATGTCTGCCGCAATATACAGTTGTTGGCTTGTGTTTTTCATTCCCTTGAACCTCCCCCTGGTGTCTGCATGAGACGACATGACATGTTTGTGTTGATGATTATCCCATGTCCAAAATACCCAGGGAAGAACATGAACGTGTATTTGGAATAGCTGTTTGATGACTTGCTTGTTGCATGGAACGGCCGGGGGGTTCGGACATATGACGCCGTAACAAAGGAACACTTTGATATGTATGTCTGGTTACAGACATCCCTGCATGACCTACCAGCACATGCTTTGTTCTATGGCTGGTGCACACATGGGAAGTGGCCTTGCCGGTGTGCAGGCAGACAGTGACTTTCTTTTGGCTCATGAAGGGAGGCAAGTATTCCTCCTTTGACCAACATCGACAGTTCCTTCCCTCAGATCATCCATTCAGGAGTGACATGATGAGGTTTAGAAAAGGCGTTGATGTCCATGCTCCACCTCCACCACTGATGACCGGCGCTGAGACCAAGGCTGAGTTGAACTCTTTGCAGCTAATCCCAATGGGACTGGTTTCGGCGGATATTGGGAGACACACCAGTGGACCCACATTCCATGCTTCTGGAAGCTCCCATACTTTGAGGACTTGGAGCTCCCGCATAACATTGATGTAATGCACACTGAGAAGACGAAGGACAACGTTAAGGCTAGAATCGATCAACAATAGTGGGGCGATAGGCCAAAGTAGGACATGGAGCCTCCAGGGGTCAAAGGACCCAGGTGGTCCAAGCCAAAGGCAAAGTTTGTTCCTTCACGTGGAGAAATGAGAGAAATCATGCAACGGATAGTGGACAGCTTGTACTTCCCCGATGGGTACGCAGCTGGATGAGGGTAGTAAATATGGAAACGTTGCGAGTAGTTGGGCTCAAGAGTCATGACTATCATGTGTGGATTGAGCGGATAATGTCGGTGATGATCTGAGGCTATGTCAACAAGGAGAGTTGGCAAGTGTTGGCGGAGTTGAGCTTTTTCTTCCGACAACTTTGTGCTAAGGAAATAGACATAAAAGTGGCTGAGAAGCTAGATAAACAGGCACCTGAGTTGATTTGCAAGCTAGAGATGCTCCTTCCTCTAGGGTTTTTTTAATCCGATGCAACATTTGATTTTGCATCTTGCTTACGAGGTGTTAAAGGGGGGCCTGTGCAGTTTTGTTGGTAGTTTGGGCTGGAGAGAGTGAATAAGGATCTTCAGCTTAAATAGGCAATAAATGCAAGCCCGAGGCATCTAGTGCCGAGGCAACCCTTACCGAGGAGGTGTCCAATTTCACGACAAAGTACTATGATGACAACATTCCCACTCGGCATAATCTTGTCCTTTGTTACAATGCTGCCAACCCTAAAGAGGCACCCAAGCTTAGCATCTTTGTTGGGCTAGGTGGCAAATCAAGTGGCGCAAAGAGAATGATAATAAAAGGAGCGGAATGGGAATTGATGCACTCATATGTCTTGAACAACATGGAGGAAGTGAAATCATACATCAAGTAAGTGCTCACTAGTTAGTTTTTTGCAAGACTTCATAAGTTTGTGGCTAAATATTCCTCTTATTGTTGGCACAGACGATACACTGAAAAAATATTGGAAGCAAAGGAGGGATCCTACCTTCAAAGAATCTATGGAAATTTTCAAAAATGGTGGTAAATTTGGTTTCATTAGCTGGTTCTCGACTTTGGTACTTCTCTATCTAAGTTGTACATTCGTAGATATCTTCTGCCGATATCTTCTTGTACTAAGCTTCTTGTACTAAACTTGTAGGCAAAACTACGGAAAGAAATCCAACCTGAGCTAAAAAAAATTGCTAATGGCTTCAATTATTCTGTCCAGTCATTAAATTCTTATGACGTGAATGGGTATCGCTTACGTACCCATAATTACATGCAGAGTCGGCCGAACCGGAAGACAATAAATAGCGGCGTCCTGTGTGAAGGCTCAGATGGACTTCATTACTATGGAAGAGTGGAACATATATATGAGCTGGATTACGGTTTTGGCAACGGCCTAAACCCCGTGGTATTCAAATGCCATTGGTTCAACCCAAATCGGCTGAAACAGAAACCTGACATTGGGTGGGTTGAAGTTGAGCGAAGCTCTGTTTATGTGGGAGATGACGTCTATATTTTGGCTAGCCAGGCCTTTCAAGTATTCTATCTTCCGTACCCATGCAAGAACCTGAAAAAGCGCCTACAAGGCTGGGATGTTGTGATCACGGTACTGACGCATGGTAGGCCGCCTTTGCCTAACAAGGATGATTACCGCCTAGATACCTCGAGATATGATGCCGACTTTTTCCAAGAAGAAGGGCTCCCAGGGAAATTCACTATCAACTTGGAGATCGATGAGGATATGGTCGAAGAAGACATAGAAGGCGAAGAAGACAAAGCTGCACACATGGAGGAAGAGACTCCGCAATATGAAGTGGAGGAGGTTCAAAACCATCATGACTTGACATTACTTGAGCGATTCCACCAATGCCTTGACCTTGATGATCCGGCCGGCCCACCTCCAGATTACATGCCCGATTATTGGTGGGGCAATCTTGATAGTGATGACAAAACATTTCATCCAAGAGTGGGCCCGAGTGATATCGACACTGGCTATTTAAGTTGTGAAGCTTGCCTATTTGTAATACATGTATTTAATAGTGATTTGTGTAGCTAGCCTATTTATGTAAGAAGAAACCCCGTGGTACTAATGGATTTGTGTAGCTAGCCTATTTATGTAAGAACTCTATCGTGTGTACAATGGATTTGTGTAGCTAGCCTATTTATGTAAGAACTCTATCATTTGTAATAATGGATTTGTGAAGCTAGCGTATCTTCTTGTGTTCTCTATTTTTTTATTATGTAAGAACTCATTGCTTCTTTGATTTATATGTACTCATGAAAATTCTCTTTGTCAATGCAGGTGCATGAAAAATGCCAGGAGGAGGAGTTGTGAAGAGGTTGGTGGCCAAAAAGCTCAAGTCTGTGAGAAGTTTGTTATCTAAGTCCACGGATGGGGGCCCTAAAGGCTCTAGTTCTCGCGGGATAGATGTAGTCCCACCGGAGTCACAGCCTGAGTGATGCACCACTAGGAGGCGTCATCCTATTTCCCCTCCGCCCACTGATGAGGCGGAGGAGGCGGAGGGTGGAGCACCTTGAGGCGGAGGGGTACCACCAGACGGAGGAGGAGGACCAGGAGGCGGAGGAGGGGGACCAGGAGGCAGCTGATGAGGAGGCTCATTGACGAGGGAATGACCCCTCGGGTCCTCATCATTGACATACCTGCTACAGCCTAAGAACAAGATGGACACTCGAAGCCCAAGACTCCCAAGACTAATTAGGGTTCGCATACACCTGTAACCGACTTGGACCGGATCCCGATACCTCGCCCCCATATAAGGGCAAGGAGGGGCAGCCAAGAAGGATATAGACATCTGATCTCGCATAGATCCGATGTGCATAGGCTAGCACACACCACTTCTTCCACCTCGGCCAAAACTCATCTGCGCCACCATTGTAATAGCCCCAACTATGCCAGCAATACAAGATCAGACAAGCAGGATGTAGGTCTTTACCCTCCGGGGGGCGAACCTGGGTAAACTCTCATGTGCATCCTATTTCTATCTGAAGCCGTCAAATCTGCCAGTGCCCACGCTCTCTCCATGAATCGAAAGCCTTAAACATGGGCATTGTCGAGTTAGAACCTCGTCACTGTCGTGGTTTCGTCAACAAATCTGCCATAGGGGTAGGTGTATGGCAGTTTGTGGATGGGGGTAAACACAGCGGAGCGATCTGGGACAGAGGTAGCACGAGTTTACCCAGCTTCAAATCTCGTGACGGTGGCGAGACCCTATGTGCTGCTATAAATCACTATATGGCAACAAGTGCTCGGTTACAATGATGAGGTTAGCTATTTCGCTATGCGATTGGCCGTATCTAAGTCTTTGTGCCTCGAGGGCTCCTCCACACCGGCTTATAAAGGCGCCTAGCATGGGCATCATGGTGGTACCGGAGCGGATACAATATGGAGTCCTAGACTAAGTCCTATACAATATTGTGTACTACAAGGTAACCTTTCATGGGCCGATCTTTGGATCTGCCATAAGCTCCTGCGTCCTGTACTGCCATGGGCTTTCCAGCAACTGGGCTGCCCAGTAGGCAATCCGCCATACCACCTCCATGGGCCACCCTGGCTTGCTGGTTTAGGACTACGTCGCTGGTATACCTATTTGGAATATCCCCAACAGTAGCCCCTAGGGAACTTCAAGATCGCCACCTTCATCCGCAATGCTTGGTTTCTGGTGAAGTTATCCATCGTAGCTTGTCTTCTTCTTGCGCCTGGATGGCGGATCTTGGCTTTCCTCCTATCTTCATGTCTTAATCCGCTATACATGGCGGATTGTGCGACGTAGTTTTCTGCTAGGCGAGATTTCTAGGATCCGTTGGATCTTACCACAAAATCTACCATAAATTTAGCCACGTAGTTCCTTCTAGGGTAAGATTCATGCTATAAGCACTGTTGGTAAAGATTACCGTTTTACCCATGGACACGTGTCATCAATCTAGGGTTTAGCGAGTCTGAGATGAACGATGCAGATGGCGGGCACGAATCTTGAGGCCCAATGTCTATATATACCCCGGCCGGTGAGCCTGCGCCATTCCACCCCTCATTCATCACCTCGCTCTCCCTCTCTTCAGCGCCGCCCGAGAGCTCCACAATCTCTGTCGAGCTGCCACCCGGAATACCTCACCACCGGTCATTTTCCACCAGAGAAGCTTGCTTCAGCATCAGCGCTATTTCATAGTAGGAAAGACTCCTAGTCCGCCACCAATATGAACTATCGATCTCCGTCCCGCCACTCTTCCAAGGTTGAGGAAGAAGATTCGCCGCTGCATTAGTCTGCCTTCATCTCTAATCAGCCCATGGCAGATTCCTACCTATAGGACATCACCTCTGAGGCTGAGGAGGAAGCCGATGATCATGCCGCGAGAGGGATGGCGGATGAAGAGCAGAACGATGGTGGAGCCAAGGAAGAAGAAGCCGAACAAGGCGACAGCATTGAGGCCAAAGAGGAAAAAATCTCGGCGAAACTCCATGGCTACTGGGTAAAATGCCATGTGAAGGATGCTCACGTACAGGCCCAGGAGAACGAGGGTTTGGTAGCTTTGCGGGCTAAGTCCAAATGGTGGACGGACCACAAAGCACTGGTGCCAGCTCCAAACCGAACGGAGATATTGATGCTCAAGTCTCATGTGGAAAGGGGTCTCAGTATGCCGCCATCTCACTTCTTCAGCAACCTCCTCAAGTTCTAAGGGCTTCAGCTCCATCAAATTGATTCAAATTGCTTGGTATCCGTAGCGGGCTATGCGAAGGATATCTCAGAATTCAGCCTAGGGTGGATCTCTTCCAACTCTTCTTTTTTATGTGACCCAACTATGAAGATGACGGATTCCCTCAGACCTGTGGAACTATTTGTTTTCTCCCACAGAGGTCCAAAGAATATCCTTTCACCACCCCATTGGATTCCGCTGTGGGATGGAGAGGTTCATGGTTCTACATGGCGGATAAGGCTGCTCCCTCTCAAACATTTGTCCTTCGTCCCTTCGAGAACATAGCAGCGGAGCCCCTCGACTCCTAGAAACCAGTCAATGACGATTCCGCCACCCCCTACATCCAGCTCCTCACACGGCAGATTGCCAAGCTTTCCAAAGATGGTCTCAGGGAATTGATACCATCAACTATTGGATATCTCGGCAGATCTAGCCCTTGCAATATCATGATTGCCTGATGCACGAATACACCGGTGCAAAGGATGGCATGCGATGTTCAGAGAAAGAGCTGGATCCCAAGGTGATCGAGAAGCGCATTCGCTCGCTGATGAAGTCCCGACGAAAGAGCCCCTCAAATTTGGCATGGCCATGTTCGGGAACGGCAGCTGCCCTCTGGTTCGTTGTTCTTCCGCCATTACACATGATATTTACTGCTTCATGGATGCTAATATTTTAGCTTTCCAATTTCAGCTGAAGTCACTAGCTCCTACGGACTTCGCTAACCCCATCCGCCAGCCCGCTCCTCAAAACCCTGCTGATGATAAGGAAGAAGTTCACTCTAGCGGGAACAAAGAAGAGATGGCGGCGGATATGGAGGACTCGGCCCGTAAGGGCAAAGGAAAAGTGACCACCAAGAAGCGGGGTGGCGGCGGAAAATCTCGTGGTGCTGGCGGAAGATCTCTTGACTCTCGCCGTTTCAAAGCTCAATGTCGTGCGAAGCTAGAAACGCCATCCGAAGCTACCGCTAACATCAGCCTGCCCAAAATCCAAGTAATCATCTTCTGCTTATAATGCCTGCTTCATTGTCGATACTCCTTTATTGATCTCTTCTTGTACAGGAGGAAGAAACCCGCTGTTAAGGAGCCGCTATCCAAGCGTGCTAAGCCTTCCCCTGCAAGTGTCCCGCCAACCCCTGATGCACCAGCCTCTTCTCCTATTCGCGATGACACTCATATGGAGGATGCTGGTGGTCAGTTTGGGCCAAAACCAGAAGCCAACCCAACAACTGAAGCTACGGCTAATGATGTTGTACAAAGTAACAAAGCTTCTGGGCCATCCCATGGTTCTATGGTGGACGTTCCTGCGGGAAGCAGCTTGCTTTGGAGACAAAGGCAGCTTGAAATTATCAAACTGATCACCAGCCAAGAAGATGCCAACAATCAGTTGTCTGCCGGAATGTCTATTTTTGTGGAAAGGACATCGACAATGAAGAAGGTATGTACTCCCTGTAGCCCCCGAGCGCTATGGAGGATTCTTGTAGACAATCCGTCATGGTGCTCTAAGAGAAACTACTTTGGAATTTTTAGCATGTAGCCCCCGAGCGCCGCTATACATTTTATTGTAGCGGTGCTCTCAGAGAACTAACTTTTTAAATGTGATGAGTAGCCCCCGAGCACTATGGCGGATTCCCATCCGGCATAGGACTCTAGGAGAACTAACAAATGTCATTAGTAGCCCCCGAGCGTTATGGCGGATGCCCATCTGACATAAAGCTCTAAGAGAACTAAGTTAAGAAATGTCTTGAGTAGCCCTCGAGCGTTATAGCGGATTCTATCCGGCATAAAGCTCTAAGAGAACTAACACTTTAGCACTTTTTAACGGAATTACAAGAAAGTCGTAGAGGACTTGGTCCAGGCCGTCAGCTCGCAAGAGAAGGAGCTGTCAGAGAAAAATGTGCTTGTGGCGGAACTGCAGGAGCAGCTTGCTCATAGCGGTAACTTTCTTTTGCCATTCATATCGCAAGTATAGTACCTTGTTTCTATCCGACCAATACTCTACAATATTTCCGCCATGCAGATGTTGCCAAGTTGGAGTCCACTCTTGAGGGGGTGAAGAAGGGTCATGCCATTGCAATGGAGGGGTTGCAAACTCAACTTCAGAAATCTTTGGCCAAAAACACCCGCCTCGAAGAGCAACTCAAGGACCAAGAGCGCCTGAACCGCCATAAGCAGAAGGAGGTGGATGACCTTTGCCAAGCTGCCGTTGATTTCGAGGATCAGCGGAAGGGCTTCAACGAGGTCCTCAACCACTTCCACAAGATGCTACTAGGTAACCTTGGTTCTCCATACTCTGCAGGTTTTGCTGATATCTTGTTCTGATTATGATGCACGTTTTATTTCCGCTATGCAGCTACGCTGGAGTAGGAGGAGGTGGATTCTGCCACAGGACTATGCATCGCAACGGATGCCGGAAAGAAGGAGCTGGATGGCCTTCTTAACGCGGGATGTGGTGCATGCGGTAGCCTACAGATAGCGGGTGCCTCCACTGTTTTCACCATTGGGCTGACCAAGAAGCTTCTGCTGGTGCCTGGACTGGTGGCGGACTAGAAGTAGTCCTCTGCTCGGGGTGGTGCCAGAACTGCTCTCACATTGGCTAAGGCCCACTACCCTGAGCTGGACTTTGACCTGATCACCTCCGGCATCCGAGAGAGCAACAAGGATGGAACGCCGGTGGACGAGGCCACCATCCGGCAGAGCGTGCTGGGGTACGATCAGCTCTGTGCTCTAGGCACACAGTTGAACGTATACTACGAAGCGTATGATCTGCCAGCGTCTTGATGGCGCGGTGATGATGATGCCAGAAAGCTTGATTGTGTGTAGTAAATGACCGGCCAGTTGGAAACCCCAAGAGAAGGTTTGATGAATATAGCAGCAAGTTTTCCCTCAGTTATGAAACCAAGGTTATCAATCCAGTAGGAGGACGACAATACAACTGAAGGTGATGCCCGCTAGCTTCGCGACAGCTCTGGACAATTTATAGGGCGCCTCGTCCAAGCTTTGCTTTGCGAGCGGCAATGTGGAACCTGCACACAACACAACCAAATACTTTGCTCCCAACTTACGATGAGGTTGTCAATCTCACCGGTTTGCTTGAAACAAAGGGTATGAGCGTATCGAGTGGAAAGTGATAGTAATATGCGAGTAAAGTAAACAGTGCAAGTAAAGTAAACAGGTGATAGCAATATAAAGGAAATAGGACCGGGGTCCACAGTTCACTAGCGGTGTCTCTCCATAAGATAAAATAATACATGCTGGGTAAACAAATTACAGTTGGGCAATTGATAGAATGAAGACAACGTGCATATGTCGAGAGGATCACTATGAGATTTACTCTGGGCATTACAACAAGATAATAGACCGCCATCCAACTGCATCTATGACTAATAATCCACTTGTGGCAAATTAATCTGAGAACTCCACAAGTATTAAGTTGCAAACAATAGATAACTGCATTAAGCAAAGTGTGTAATGTAAACAAAGCATATGCCCTCGAGCATATGAATGTTGTTTTCCTCCTAGTGGCAACAACACATCTACAACCTTAGAGGTTTCTGTCACTCCCCCAGATTAAATAGAGGCATGAACCCACTATCGAGCATAAATACCCCCTCTTGGAGTCACTAGCAACTACTCGGCCAAGATAGCTACTAACAACGGAGACCATGCAAGATCATAAACAACATAGAGATAACATAAGATAATATTCAGTACTTCAACTCAATCATAACACCAATATTCATCGGATCCCAACAAACACAACATGTAGAATTACATAATGGTGATCTCGATCATGTAAGGCAGCTCACAAGATCTAAACATGAAGCACATGGTGGAGAAGACAACCAACTAGCTACTGCTATGGACCCATAGTCCAAGGTAGACTACTCACTCATCGCTCCGGAGGCAAGCATGGCGATGAAGAAGACCTCCGGTGGTGATTCCCCTCTCCGGCAGGGTGCCGAGAAGAGCTTCTGGACCCTCCCGATCTTTGGGTCGACGGCGGCGGCTGATCGTGATGTGTTCTGGAAAAGTGATCGGGTCTTTAGGTTTTTCCCGTTGGGGGGTCTTTATAGGCGAAGGGGCATCGTCATAAGTGGACCAGGGGCCCACACCACAGGCCGGCGCAGGCCAGGGGTGGGCCGCGCCCCTGGTGGTGTGGCCACCCTCTGGTCCGGCTCCGTCTCCTCTTCGGTGTTCTGGAAGCTCTATGAAATATCTGGACGACTGGTTTTGGTTTCGTCCAATTCTGAGAACATTTCCTGTGTAACTTTTCTGAAACACAAAAATAGCAGAAAACAGGGAACTGGCACTGTGGCATCTCGTTAATAGGTTAGTTCCGGAAAATGCATAAAAATGCCACGAAGTGTAACGAAACACTAAACAAATGGCGTAAAAACAAGCATGTAGCATCAAAAATTATGGATACATTGGAGACGTATCAGCATCCCCAAGCTTAACTCCTGCTCATCCTCGAGTAGGTAAGTGATAACAAAAGAAATAATTTTTGAGGTGACATGCACCTACACAATCTTGATCAACTATGTAAGCATTGTGCGCTGGGATCAAAAGAACTTAAAACATGGGCATGAAAGATATAATCTTGATAGAAGAAACTTAGCAACCATGTTATAACATGAAAATGAACACAAACAAAAGATCATGAAAATGAAACAATGAAAATCAAACATGTGTTCAAATCATAAGGAAAAACATACAAATGGTTTTCAGCTTGTCCTTCATGAGAGAGCAAAACATAAATGCATAGGACACCTTCAAGTTTAAGAGGCCGACTAGATACAAGTAATTTAAGAACAAGTGAAACCAACAATATGAATCAATCAATGAAAACTTTGGGACAATGCACATTATACTCAGAATGACAACTATGCTCTCTTAATGGTGCATAAAGATAAAAGGTGGTGACTCAACATAAAAGTAAAAGAAAGGCCCTTCGCGGAGGGAAGCAGTGATTGCAAGTTTTATAAACCTTCAAAAATTATGGTACTTACCGGCTTTGAGCTCTCATTGCCCCCATCATAAGCATCTTGAATGGTTAAAGTTAATGCGAGAACACTTATGCTGCATATGCTTGACAAATCATAAGTTGAAAACCTCTTGTCCCATGAAATACAAATACCCAAACCTCATGCTACTTTACTTAGAGTCCCAAGCAAGCTCTTGTCATTGTAAGTATACACGTATCATCGAGAACCGCCAACGAGTTACCTCCGTGCCTGATGACATGGAACAAGCCCACATCAAAATGACAGGACAAATAGACAATGAACACCTCGGCATCTCTTTTATTTACCATTGGTATAGCTTTTTATTGCGAGATGCGTCATTGAATGTTCACTATGGGCATGCTGTAAATTTCCACCATGAATTATACATGGCTTAGACTAGCAGCCCAGGCATTTCTCTAACACGTATACAAACTCCATGATCCCACAAGATTCCCAATTCATTTCACACCACGAGTATCTATAAACAAAAGATCACGATATCAACTCAAATGAAAGATAGTGCAATGTTGAAAGCTTGCCCCATGACGGCATGGTTGGGCTAATTCCCAACTTACAACTTGCAAGCATAACAACTCAACATAAGAGACCACAATGTCAAAATTTTAAAACAAGAAAAGTAAAGTGTGCCATCCGGTTCGTGAGAGCTTTACTGACCAATTTTCGCATAACACCAAAAAGAGTTTAATTTGAAGGATAGATAAAAGCAAGTCAAATGTACTTTGGAATAGCAAATTGCTAATAGGTATGTATGGTGGACACTTTGGAACAACTTAGTTTTTAGGAGTTGGATGCACGAGTAGAGCTCATACTCAGTACAAAACGAAGGCTAGCAAAAAACTGGGAGCAACCAACTAAGAGAGCAATAATGGCCATAATCATGCATAGCGACAAAGCGACATTAAAATAAGCATAAGATGGCATCAAAAGTCAAAAACTAAATGATCATAGAGGCTACGGCGACTTTGTATGAGTCTAACATGTATAAGCATGCGCCAAGTCAACCCAAATAAAGCATCAAAGGAGAAAACCAAAATAATGCTTCCAAATAATTAAAACAACGCATGATTTATCCAAAGGCTCATTAAGCAATCTCAGTTATTTGAGACAAGTCATGCTACAGCAAAACCACTAAGCATACTATCTAAAAGACATCAAGCACGACATGCAAAAGCCTAGGCCGCAGTCTACACAAGCTCCTTCTTGTACCACTTTTTCGCATAAAGCTTTTTCTCTTTTCCAACACCATTCAAACTTTTTATAAACAACTCTTTTGATGAAAACCAATATGGACCAGAGGCAAAAATACACCTTGATGAAAAGATATAACAAGATCTGAACACAAATCAAGGCGAAAATGAAAGCTAAACGCAGTTCTAGAAAAAGAGAACACTCGTTGAAATTATAAGAATGAAAAATGGAGTGTTCTTGGCAAATGAAAAGCAAGGCAACTTCTCCAAAAGGAATTTGTTGGGGTCCAACCATTTATTGCAGCAAACAAAACTAAACTAAACTGAAAACTAAAAACAACTGATGCTCCAAGAAAAACACATAATGCATGAACCAATAAAAATATAGTGTGTTGAAAGGTGACCTGATTTTTGCCGATGAAGAAGGGGTGCCTCGGGGGCATCCCCAAGATTTGACGCTTGTACTTCTTGGATATTTCTTGGGGTGACATAGGCATCCCCAAGCTTGAGCTTTTGTCCATTCTTCAACTCATCTCATCATTCTCCAATCCCTATACTTGAAAACTTCCTTCATACAAAACTAAACACAAATCTATTAGCAACATTAGTGTAAGCATAACATTGAATCAACCGTTTTTTGCTTCAGGTTTCAACTCAAAACCACCACATATAAAGCATATACTACTGTAGAAACTTCCCCAAAAGTTCCGTGATCAAAAGAACTAAAAAAGAAAGCGATAAAGCGGCAAACACAAATATTGGCAGAAATCTGTCAAAACAGAACAGCTGACAAAGGTCGAATTTTGAGAGGGTTTTCTGTTGCTCAAATCAAAAAGTGTTGAACTAATGAAAGTTTGGATGTAACCTGGGTCATATGCACAAGAAATCGCAGGTCTAAAAGATATATAGAGAATTTTCACAATTTTTTACGGTGCAGCACCGAAAACTGTTTCAGGACAGCAACATCCCCAAATCTTACCTCGCTCAAATTAGAGGCTTCTCTTGGCACAAAAACGAAATAAAAAGGATAAGGAGAGGTCATTACAGTAGTAATAACTTCCAAGACTCAAATAAAAGAAAAAGTACTAAAAGTAAAAAACATTGGGTTATCTCCCAAGAGTGCTTTTCTTTAACGCCTTTGAGCTAGGCGCAGAAAGTGCGAATCAAGTAATATCGAAAGAAGCATTAAGATCCACTATAGGAGTCTTTTCAACAATGAATTGAATTGTGTCCAAATGAGTTTTTGAAGACCCTTTATGATCACTCTTTGGTACACTACTTTCATCAAAAAAGTTTTCAGAACAAATCCAACTAAAATTCTTTTCCAAGGCATCATGAATTCCTACAAGTTTACAAGGTATTGGCACTCTAAAATCTTCATTGGGTGTACCAACAACTTCAACAGGCGAGCCAAGCTTATTAAATTTCTTAAAAACTTCCCTAGCCTCAATAGCAACATCTCTAAATTCTATGCGCAGAGCTTAAAGGATAAAAGCTTTCTTTTTGGGATCTTCAATATCATGAAGCTTAAGAAACATGTATTGCATAAAAGGATTAAGGCTAACAAACCTAGCTTCTAACATGTGAATTAAATAAGTAGAAGCAACTTCATAACTAGGAGCAAGCTCAGCCAAAGACTTTTTCTCAACATGTTTATGCATACTAATATGATTAAAGAACTCCTCAATGTTACTTTTTCCAATAATCGAACCACTACCCACTGAGAGGTCCTCCAAAACATACTTAGGGAACAACATAATGAACTAAAGTAAAGAAATAACAACTATACAGGATACTATTTTTTTTGGGTTTTTGATAAAACAATGCAAGTAAAAATAAAGTAAAGCAAAACATAAAACAAAGTAAAGGATGTGCATGCGAAAACTCCCCTTGTAGAAGTCTTCTTCCTCCCCGGCAACGGCGCCAGAAAAACTTGTTGATGGCGCGGTGATGATGATGCCAGAAAGCTTGATTGTGTGTAGTAAATGACCGGCCAGTTGGAAACCCCAAGAGAAGGTTTGATGAATATAGCAGCAAGTTTTCCCTCAGTTATGAAACCAAGGTTATCAATCCAGTAGGAGGACGACAATACGACTGAAGGTGGTGCCCGCTAGCTTCACGACAGGTCCGGACAATTTATAGGGCGCCTTGTCCAAGCTTTGCTTTGCGAGCGGCAATGTGGAACCTGCACATAACACAACCAAATACTTTGCTCCCAACTTACTATGAGGTTGTCAATCTCACCGGTTTGCTTGAAACAAAGGGTATGAGCATATCGAGTGGAAAGTGATAGTAATATGCGAGTAAAGTAAACATGTGATAGCAATATAAAGGAAATAGGACCGGGGTCCACAGTTCACTAGCGGTGTCTCTCCATAAGATAAAATAATACATGCTGGGTAAACAAATTACAGTTGAGCAATTGATAGAATAAAGACAACGTGCATATGTCGAGAGGATCACTATGAGATTTACTCTGGGCATTACAACAAGATACATAGACCGCCATCCAACTGCATCTATGACTAATAATCCACTTGTGGCGAATCAATCCGAGAACTCCACAAGTATTAAGTTGTGAACAACAGATAACTGCATTAAGCAAAGTGTGTAATGTAAACAAAGCATATGCCCTCGAGCATATGAATGTTGTTTTCCCCCTAGTGGCAACATCACATCTACAACTTTAGAGGTTTCTGTCACTCCCCCAGATTAAATAGAGGCATGAACCCACTATCGAGCATAAATACCCCCTCTTGGAGTCACTAGCAACTACTCGGCCAAGATAGCTACTAACAACGGAGAGCATGCAAGATCATAAACAACATAGAGATAACATAAGATAATATTCAGTACTTCAACTCAATTATAACACCAATATTCATCGGATCCCAACAAACACAACATGTAGAATTACATAACGGTGATCTCGATCATGTAAGGCAGCTCACGAGATCTAAACATGAAGCACATGGTGGAGAAGACAACCAACTAGCTACTGCTATGGACCCATAGTCCAAGGTAGACTACTCACTCATCGCTCCAGAGGCAAGCATGGCGATGAAGAAGACCTCTGATGGCGATTCCCCTCTCCGGCAGGGTGCCGGGAAGAGCTTCTGGACCCTCCCGATCTTTGGGTCGACGGTGGCGGCGGATCGCGATGTGTTCTGGAAAAGTGATCGGGTCTTTAGGTTTTTCCCGTCGAGGGGTCTTTATAGGCGAAGGGGCGTCATCAGAAGTGGACCAGGGGGCCCACACCAGAGGCCGTCACGGGCCAGGGGTGGGCTGCGCCCCCTGGTGGTGTGGCCACCCTCTGGTCCGGCTCCATCTCCTCTTCGCTGTTCTAGAAGCTCTGTGAAATATCTAGACGACTGGTTTTGGTTTCATCCAATTCCTAGAATATTTCGTGTGTAACTTTTCTGAAATGCAAAAACAGCAGAAAATAGGGAACTGGCACTGTGGCATCTCGTTAATAGGTTAGTTCCGAAAAATGCATAAAAATGCCACGAAGTGTAACAAAACACTAAACAAATGGTGTAAAAACAAGCATGGAGCATCAAAAATTATGGATACGTTGGAGACGTATCACGTCTCCAAGCCACACTTCGGCGTCTGTCTCTGCGACTGCTGATGGTGTTGATGACGGTGGTGAAGCGACTTCCATTGCCACAGAGTCTTGAGATGTGCCCTGCATTGTAGCAGGAAGAAAACATTGCATCAATTCGGCCCCTGAGTGGGTCTATAAGTTACCTTTATAACTGTGTGCTTGTACTGTGCCTGATCTGCTTCTGGTGGATCAGAAGATGCTTTTGAAATATTGCACAGTTTTATCAAGTCTTTTAAGTGGTTTAATTGCAAAAAAACTGCCAAGCCTATTTTTATGCAACTAGTAGCAGTTTAACATGCCAAAAAACAACACTTAGAAAAAGGTTTTCACGCGTAGGACCATGCAATCCGCCATCTGGCTCTTCGTTTTTGACTTTTCGTGAGATGGCGGAATCTTTGCTCAAACAATCTGCCAGGGCGATGATACTTAATAGCAACCATACAAAACCCTAGCAGATAGCGGCTTAGATCGCCAAAAATTCACTACTCGGGAATCCACACAAAGAACATCAAATGGGGATTAGAACACAGATATGCTACACGGACCGCTCATAGCGGATTTAAAAGACACAAGTGCAGAGCACAATTGTGCTAGGGTTCCATACGATCTAAATGAACAATAAAGGAGGTAAAAGACTCAGAAAAAATCAAGAGTGAACCAGATGCTTTATTTCATTGATCATATAAAGGTGCCTATTACATAGCCTAGGAATAGGCTAAGTGTAGAAAGGACGTAGCTGTGCGATGTTCCATGGATGATCTGTCTCATCGTAGATATCGTCAGGGTCTCTTCGTTTGCGTTTCTTACTGGGTCGCTTATCTAGCTCGCGAATATCGACGAGGTAGTAGGAACCGTTCAGTAGAGCTTTGCTGATGACAAAGGGTCCTTCCCAAGGCAGGGATAGCTTGTGTGACTTCTGATGCTTGAGGCGTAGCACTAGGTCCCCTTCTTTAAATGAGCGTTTGCGAACTTGGCGGATATGATAGCAATGGAGGTTCTGCTGGTAGATGGCGCATCTCTGGGCTACTAGGTCTCTTTCTTCTTCGAGTAGGTCCACAGACAATTGCCTGGACTTCTCTACATCTTCTTCCTCATAGGCCTCTACTCTTGGAGAGCCGTACTGGACATCACATGGGAGGATTGCTTCTGCTCCGTATTCTAGGAAGAAAGGGGTGAGGCATGTTGATCTGTTGGGTGTGTTCCTTAGACTCCACAATATAGATGGCAACTCTTCTGCCCAGGCTCCAGCTGCTCGATGTAGCGGTGCTTCTAGGCGCGGCTTGATCCCTGACAGAATTAACCCATTGGTCCTTTCAACTTGGCCATTGGAATGCGGATGCGCCATAGATGCAAGGTCAAGGTGGATTCCATTGTGATGGCAGTATTCTTCAACTTCTCCCTGAGACAAGTTGGAGCCATTGTCGGTGATGATGCTGTGTGGGATACCAAATCTTACCACAATGTCCTTGACAAATTTTAGGGTAGTTTTGCCATCAAGCTTTCTCATGGGCTTAGCTTCAACCCACTTCATGAATTTATCAACCGCTACCAATAGGTGCGTAAATCCCGAAGGTGTTGTTTTTAGCGGACCCATCATGTCCAGCCCCCAGACTGCAAAAGGCCAAGTTATAGGGACCGTGTGCAGTGTTGTGGCGGGCATGTGGGTTTGCTTGGAATACATCTGGCAGCCTTGGCAGAGCTCCACAATCCGGTCTGAATCTACTTTGGCTGTGGGCCAGTAGAACCCATGACGGAATGCCTTAGCTACTAGGGATCTGGCGGCGGCATGATGCCCACATTCGCCTTCGTGGATTTCCCTTAGTATCTCGATTCCATCCACTTGGGGTATGCATTTCATGAATACTCCTGAAGTACTCCGCTTGTAGAGCTGGCCATTAATGATGGTGTATGCTTTCGCTCTACGATCGATTTGTCTTTTCTGGACTTCATCTTCAGGTAGCTTCTTGCTCATCAGATACTCTAGGTAGGGCTCGGCCCATGGAGGGTTGCATGGCAAAACCGCCATAACGGGGGTACTTGCTAATTCCGCCTCGATTACTGGTCATGAACACCTGCTAGCGGCTGCTTGCTTCTCTTCTAATTCTTGCTAAGCTAATTCCGCCTTGATTGTTCTCATGGCGGCATCATAGTGATCAGAGTCATAGCCTTTGCTCTCCTAGTCATCCAATTCACCACTTTCGTTAAGTGCCTCTAGGATGGATTCACCTGGGCTGTCATCTCCATTGGAGGCAGATCCTGAAGTGGTTCCTGTGAAAGCAACAAGGCAATACCGCGGTGTCTCTAATGCCAGATTACTCATGGCGGATCCATAGCAGCCATCCACCACCTCCTCTACCTCTAGGGCGGGTTGGGTGGGATTTGTTTTCAGATCCAATCTAGGTAACTTGGAAAGTTCTAGATTAGATGATTCCTCCTCCGTATCTAGCTCGAAAGCAGTCCGTATGGAGGTTTCAGCCATACCGATCCTCCGGAAATTGGTTTCCGTGGCAGGGGTAGGGTTTGTCTCTCCGATGAAGATGTGGATGTCTCCGATCGGAACGCCGGTGAATCGAGCAGGGTTTTCTCTAGCCGGCACCTAGAGGTTATCCGCTGGGACGATGGGGAAGCCGGAATCACAGAGGACATGCCCGATGGCGAAGGTGTCGCCGATGCCAGCGAAGGCGGATCCCGCCTAGATCCGCGCTCCTGACGCGCTATGCCCCATGGTGGGCGCCAACTGTCATGGTTTCGTCAACAGATCTGCCATAGGGGTAGGTGTATGGCGGTTTGTGGAAGGGGGTTAACACGGCAGAGCGATCTGGGAGAGAGGTAGCACGAGTTTACCTAGCTTCAGATCTCGCAATGGTGGCGAGACCCTATGTGCTGCTATAAATCACTATATGGCAACAAGTGCTCGGTTACAATGATGAGGTTGGCTATTTTGCTATGCGATTGGTCGTATCTAATTCTTCGTGCCTCAAGGGCTCCTCCACGCCGGCTTATAAAGGCGCCTGGCGTGGGCATCATGGTGATACCAGAGCGGATACAATATGGAGTCCTAGACTAAGTCCTATACAATGTCGTATACTACAAGGTAACCCGCCATGGGCTTGTCTTCGGATCCGCCATAATAAGCTCCTGTGTCCTGTACCGCCATGGGCTTTCCAGCAATTGGGCCACCCGGTAGGCAATCCGCCATACCACCTCCATGGGCCACACTGGCTTGTTGGTTTAGGACTACGTCGCTTGTATACCTATTTAGTATATCCCCAACAGTCACTCATGCTGAGGCGGCTGAGGAGGAGGCTGACTGGGTGGGTTTGTACAAGGACCCCACCAACTACGATGCCCAACGGTGGACACCGGTACCTCTGGAGCTGTTTGTGGAGAGGAACACCGGCGAGAAGTTTGAGAGGCCGCCTAGGGTGTTGCCGATCTATCAGTGTGGTGTCGTGATGCTCCCCGATTGACCTCATTCACCATTTGCAGTCCTCACACCTAAGTCTGTTAGCTACGTGTTTCCTTAGTCATAAAGTATTTTGAAACTTCCTTTATATACTCTCATGTTGTACCTTTCATATATTGATATTGTAATTGTAATTCTGGATTGTTTTGTAGGTCCTTCCACTATGAGGGTTACACACTCCCCGAGCGGCACTACACGAGCATCATGGGATGTATCATGAGGCAGCATTTCCCTAGGTTGGCAAAGATGCCTGATGGAAGAACCTCGGTAGCTTGGACTTGGAAGCACTACCTCTACCCGCTGGATACCGAGGAGGAGCACGATGATGAGTGTGATAATGCCTAAGAGTGGGTGCTCTAGTTAATTTTGGGTAAGATTTTGTTTGCTTTCTCATCATTCAAAAACTCCGGGGATGATGACCTTAGTTGATATACCTAACTTTTATGCTTGATTTTGTAGGAATACTACCATCCAATTCACAAAGATCAGTGGCTGGCTTGCCTTAAGGTGAGTGCTGAGTTAGCCAAGAAGCAACTCACCGACATGCACTATGAAGCACGCGTCCAGTGCATCATGAATTGGTATGCCGAGCACCGAAAGATTCAGTTGACAAAGGCCAAAGCCTGGGAGGTGAAGTACTTCAAGCCGTGGCAGTTCATGCAGGTAATTGCATATCATAGCTATCGACTAGTTAACCGCCATCTCCATCTCTACTCTCATTAATTGTGTATTTTTTGTCTGTAGGTGGTTCCTCGGTATTGCAGTTCGAAGAAGCGATGCTTCGTGTGTCGGTGTTCTGGATACCGGGGTATCCCGGTCCACCTGCTCCTGGGCCCCGTCATCGGCCCATCTTCAGCCCAGGGGAGAATCAACGACCCAAGCTACGGAGAAGACCCTCACGAGGAGGCGCCTCGTGAGGAGAACGACGACAGAAACTGCTAAGGACCAGAAGACCTCCTCACGAGCCCCTGCTGGTGAGGAGAGGAAGTATGCCCACGTCAGCTCAGCACGTTTGCGTGCAGAGCAAGAAGACAACGGGCAGAAGACCGCGTACCTCCCACGCTACCCCCGACAGGGAGGAGACCAACTTTCTCTGTGCCTGCCCAAAGCAGCACAGTGGTAGTTAGCCACCCCCCTAAAAATAGCGTGGACGGTGCAGGGCGCCAGAGGAGGACGTCAGCCTCCTCCACCCACTCCTGTGGACCGGCGCCACTACCCTACGAAGACCAAGTCTACAGAAGAGAGTAGTCAACGTCCTCCCTCCTTGGCCGTGTGTGGCAACCCCTTCCCCAAGAAGATAAGGGGAAGGAGGACCTTGGCGCTATAAAAGGAGGGGGAGGCCACCCCTTAGAAAGGGGGGGGATCGGATCTTCATCTTCTTCAAGCGGCTAACTGGGCACGCAGGTTCTTCAACCTCTGGCCAGTTAGAGCTTTGTAACCAAGGCCTTGTACTCCTCGCGAGGTGTCGCGTCGCAATACAAGAAGGCAGGAAGTTTTACCTCACCACGAGGGCCCTGAACCTGGGTAAAGCTCAGTCTCTCTCTCTGCAGTGCGTTGTGCATTCGACAATCGAGGCTTCCGTCACCGTGTTTCATTGCGATCCAAGGTCTCCCACGTTCAGCCCCCTGCGTTCGAATCTTTTGGGTCCGTCGCGTGGTACCCCGTGTTCTTGCGACACGAAATCCATCGACATTTGGCGCGCCAGGTAGGGGGCTATGGTGTGTTTCTTTCAAGATCTGCTTCAACATGGCCGACGCCAACGCAAGGCTCGAGCGTCTTCGCCGTCGCAACGCTGCTCGGGGGCAAACCGAGCCCATCTTCCGTCGTCATGAAGCTTCGGCCGAGGAGGAAGAGGAGGAAGATCTGGAGTCCTCCTACCTCCCGTCTGGGCGTACAGAGCCTTCGCTCTCCTTCACCGCCACTGCCACTTCTCGCGCTCGTTCGGGGAGTCAGCTGTCTCCTGCGCAGGCTCTCGCCTTGGCGCAGGAGCTGCTGCGCTATCAACCCACTGACGATGGGCGTGAGGGGTGGCGCGCTCGAATCGCCGAGCTTGTCGCCATCGCCAACGAAGACCCGGCCCAGGGAGGAGCCCAGGGCGCGGGGAACCCAGATCCGGCGGCGGGGGGTCGCGCCCCGGGCGCCGGAGATGGAAGGGCCAACAAGGCCAAGAAGGTGGTTTCCCGCGCCGCATCTTCGCCGCGCGGGGAACCCAGCTGCCAAATCGTCCAACGCGCTCTGGAAGACGCACGCGTCTCCCTCGAGCGTCACCGTGAAAATCATGACCGCGCCATCGATGACATCGGTGAAGCTGGCAAGAACGTCAGGACCCCCGGCGTCCCTATCTACAACCCTGGGTGTCTTGCCCTCACTCGCCGGCAGCGCTACATCATCGGGCCTGACAAGTTCAAGCCGGACATCAGCGCGCGTTACGACGGGACCACAAATCCTGTCGAATTCCTCCAACTCTACGTCGTCGCCGTCCAGGCTGCGCGTGGAGATCAGCGCGCCATGGCCAATTGGTTCCCCATGGCCCTCAAGGACGCTCCGCGAACTTGGCTCATGAATCTTCCTCACGAATCCGTGACTTCGTGGAAGGAATTGTGTCGTCAGTTCATTGCCAACTTCATGCCCACGTACGAGCGCCCCGCTACCAAGAACGACCTTAAGGCGGTGCGTCAGTACAAGGGCGAGATGCTTCGTCAGTACATCCAGCGCTTCAGTCAGACGAGGAACAAGATCCCCAGGATCTCCAACGAGGAGGTCATCTCCGCGTTCTCCACGGGCGTCTCCGACGTCAAGATGAGGGAGAAGCTGTCTGTGAATGATGAGCTGACATCCGTCGTCAGGCTCTTCGAGATCGCCGACCGCTGCACCAAGGCTGAGGAGGGGAGGCTCTTCGTGCACAATCTGCCAGAGGCGCCTCCTCCAAAGCCGAAGTCCAAGGACCCCAAGCGAAAGGAGGCTGCTGTCCTCGCGGCGGAGCCAGATCATAAGCAACGCCGCGGGGACCGCTCCGATCGCGATAAAGGTCGACGTCGCCGCTACTGCATTATCCACAAGAAGGACACCCACAATACCGAGGATTGTTGGATTGTTCGGAAGTTTCACGAGGAAAACGGCGTCGCCAAGCGTCGCAGGAGCGGCCGCAGCAACGGCAAGAGCGGATCCCGGGGCGATCGCCGCGACGATGACCGCAAGGAAGGTCGCCGCCGCGGGGGTCTGTCTCGAGCCGATCCCGAGCCGCTGCCGCTGCCCCCACCAGCAAATGATCGTCAGGAGGAGGACCAGGGGGGCTATCAAGAGCCGAGAGACTTCGCCGCTTGCCTCCTGGGTGGAGCTCAGGCTCCTCTGTCAAATCGACACTTCAAGCAGCTGTCGCGAGAAATCGCGGCGGCGCAGCCCAGCATCGGCAATCGCCTAATGAAGTGGTCGACGTGCAAGATTGGCTTCGACGAGGAGGATCATCCAGCTTCCACAAGGGGCGTGGGCACAATCCCCCTCTTGTGCACGCCAACCATCAACAACGTCGCCGTCAACCACACTCTCATCGACGGAGGGGCGGGCCTCAATATCATCTCGGTCGAGATCTTCGAGAAGATGCAGGTGCCGTACCACCGGCTCATGCCAACTCGGCCGTTCTTCGGGGTAACCGAGGGGTCTACAACGCCAATTGGGCAGGTAAGCCTGCCTGTCACCTTCGACACCCGGGACAACTACAGGACAGAAAGCCTCGACTTCGAAGTCGCCTACATCGCCCTGCCATACAATGCCATCCTCGGCTACCCAGCCTTGGCAAGGTTTATGGCAGCAACACACCATGGCTTCAACGTCCTCAAGATTCCGGGCGCCAACGGCACGATCACCGTGCGCTGCAATGAGAAGGATGCTCTCCGATCAGTTGAGCATGTCTACCGTGAGGCTGCCACCATGTTCCCCGCTGACGAAGATCTACTGGAACACTCCGGCGACCTCACGAGGAAGAAGCAGCTCGTATCTCAAGAGCGGGCTGCTGCTAAGAAGGCCTCTCTCGAGCCCCACCCTCTGGGTTCGACAGGGAAGAAGTTCGCCGCCTCTGCATCGCCTACTCCAAGCGAGGACCTGATCCATCCGCTGCTGGACATGAGCATTGGGGAAGCTGTGGTTCCCTCAGGCAGGAGGCCCCAGTTTACCCAAGAGCGCTCGGCAACTAAGAAGATCCCGCTTCAGGCTGGGGGCTGCGACAACTTCGTCACCATCGGGGCAGGGCTTTCCCCCAAATAGGAAAGCGCGCTCGTCACCTTCCTGCGGGCAAATTCTGACATGTTCGCTTGGACTCCGTCAGATATGCCCGGCGTCCCCAGGGAGGTGATTGAGCACCACCTAGCCGTGTGCCCTCAGGCACACCCCGTGAAGCAGAAGACCAGGAAGCAAGCGCAAGAGAAGCAAGACTTCATCGTCAAGGAAATAGAGAACCTGAAGAAGGCCAAGTTAATACGCGAGGTGGCCCACCCCACCTGGATTGCTAATCCGGTGGTCGTCCCAAAGGCTAACGGCAGTGGGCGCCTCTGCGTGGACTTCACAAGTCTCAACAAGGCCTGTCCCAAGGATCCTTACCCTCTCCCGAGGATAGATCAAATCGTTGACTCCACCGCCGGCTGCGACCTCCTTTGCTTCTTGGATGCTTTCTCCGGCTATCATCAGATCAAGATGGCAAAGGAGGACGAGGAGAAAACTGCTTTCATCACGCCCTGTGGGGTGTACTGCTACGTCTGTATGCCCTTCGGCCTGAAGAACGCAGGAGCCACCTTCCAAAGGCTCATGCGTAAGGCCCTGGGGGCTCAGATGGGAAGGAATGCAGAAGCCTACGTCGACGACATTGTCATCAAGACTTGCGAGGGTCACACCTTCATCGAAGATCTGGAGGAAACATTCGTCAACCTGAGAAAGGTAAACATCAAGCTCCACCCCGCCAAGTGCGCCTTCGGTGTACCGTCGGGAAGTCATTCTGAGTATAATGTTCATTGCCCCAAAGTTTTCATTGATTGATTCATGATTTTGGTTTCACTTGTAATTAAGTAACTTTTATCTAGTCGCCCTCTTAAACTTGAAGGTGTCCTATGCATTTATGTTTTGCTCTATCCTGAAGGAGAAGCTGAAAACCATTTGTATGTTTTTCCATATGATTTGAACACACGTCTAACTTTCATTGTTTCATTTTCATGATCTTTCATTTGTGTTCTTTTTCATGTTATAACATGGTTGCTAAGTTTCTTCTATCAAGATTATATCTTTCATGCCCATGTTTTAAGTTCTTTTGATCCCAGCACTCAATGCTTTACATAGATGATCAAGATTGTGTAGGTGCATGTCACCTCAAAAATTATTTCTTTTGTTATCACTTACCTACTCGAGGACGAGCAGGAGTTAAGCATGGGGATGCTGATACGTCTCAAACGTATCTATAATTTTTGATGCTCCTTGCTTGTTTTTACACCATTTGCTTAGTGTTTCGTTACACTTCGTGACATTTTTATGCATTTTCTGGGACTAACCTATTAACAAAATGCCACAATGCTAGTTCCCTGTTTTCTGCTGTTTTGTGTTTTAGAAAATTTACACAGGATATATTCTCAGAATTGGATGAAACAAAAGCCAAACATCCAGAAATTTACCGAAGCTTCCAGAAGTCCAAAGAGGAGACGGAGAGGGGCCATGGGCCGGCCACACAACGCGCCAGGGGACCGCCCTGGTCCACTTCTGACGCTGCCCTTGGCCTATAAAGACCCCCCAATAGGAAAAACCTAAGTACCCGATCAATTTTCCAGAAACACATTGCGATCCGCTGTCATCGTCGACCCGAGATCGGGAGGGTCCAGAAGCTCTTCCCGGCACCCTGCCGGAGAGGGGAATCGCCACCGGAGGTCTTCTTCATCGCCATGCTTGCCTCCGGCACGATGAGTGAGTAGTCTACCTTGGACTATGGGTCCATAGCAGTAGCTAGATGGTTGTCTTCTCCACCATGTGCTTCATGTTTAGATCTCGTGAGCTGCCTTACATGATCGAGATCACCATTATGTAATTCTACATGTTGTGTTTGTTGGGATCCGATGAATATTGGTGTTATGTAGAGTTGATGTGCTGAATCATATATCTTATGTTATCTCTATGTTGTTTATGATCTTGCATGCTCTCCGTTGTTAGTAGCTATCTTGGCCAAGTAGATACTAGTGACTCCAAGAGGGGGTATTTATGCTCGATAGTTGGGTTCATGCCTCTATTTAATCTGGGGGAGTGACAGAAACCTCTAAGGTTGTAGATGTGCTATTGCCACTAGGGAGAAAACAACATTCTTGTGTCCAAGGACATTCATTTTGTTTACATTACACACTTTGCTTAATTGAGTTATCTGTTGTTCGCAACTTAATACTCGTGGGGTGTTCGGACGATATCCCCGTGAGTGGATTATTAGTCATAGATGCAGTTGGATGGCGGTCTATGTATTTTGTTGTAATGCCCAGAGTAAATCTCATAGTGATCCTCGCGACATGTTCACGTTATCTTTATTCTATCAATTGCCCAACTGTAATTTGTTTACCCAGCATGTTGTAATTTATTTTATGGAGAGACACTACTAGTGAACTATGGACCCCAGTCCAATTTCCTTTATATTGCTATCACCTGTTTACTATTACTTGCATTGTTTACTTTCTCGCATACTACTATTGCTTTCCACTCGATACGCTCATACCTTTGTTTACAGCAAACCGGTGAGATTGACAACCTCATCATAAGTTGGGAGCAAAGTATTTTGTTGTGTTGTGTGCAGGTTCCGTGTTGCTACTAGTTGAAGACACGCTAACAAGTATCGTTAATGGCGCCCTTGTTGGAAGTCACTAAGCTAGCAAGCATCACCTTCTTAAGTTTGGCTTTCGCTTACTGGTTTGATAAACCTTGGTTTCTTACTGAGGGAAAACTGCTGCTGTGCTCATCATACCTTCCTCTTGGGGTTCCCAACTGATTGGTGATCTATATTAACACCGGTGCCATCAACCTCATGTCAACAATGAGAGCCTTATCCGAAAGATATTGTAGAAGGTTTGTTGCACTTGTCATATTTGCTTCCTAGTGCACTTGTGAAAATTTAGTCCATAATATAGCAAGAACACATCATAATCTTGCCATATTTGCTTCCTAGTGCACTTGTGAAAATTTAGTCCATAATATAGCAAGAGCACATCATAATGTTGCCAAATTTGCTTTCTAGTGATACTTGTGAAAATTTAGTCCATAATATAGACCTAGTCCATAATAGAGCAAGAGCTCATCATAATATTGCCATATTTGCTTCCTATTGCACTTCTGAAAATATTTAGCCCATAATATAGCAATAACACATCATAATCTTGCAATATTTGCTTCCTAGTGCTACTTGTGAAAATTTAGTCCATAATATAGCAAGAGCACATCATAAACTTGCCATATTTGCTTTCTAGTGATACTTGTGAAAATGTGGTCCATAATATAGACCTAGTCCTTAATAGAGCAAGAGCACATCATAATCTTGCCATATTGCTTCCCAGTGCACTTGTGGTGGAGTCTAATCATTCTTGTTGTGCTTCTACACTTGTAGGTTTGAGTCGCAGATTGGATGTTGGATCATTCATGAACTTTGTTATGTGCCGTGAACTTTGTATTCGTGATGTAGGACTATATGTTGGACTATGTGTTTGATGATGCTATGTGACTATGTGATTGATGATGCTATGATGCTATGGTGCTTTGGTTTGATGGTATGATGCTTTGGTTGATGGTATAGTGCTATTTGTTTGATGATATGGTGTTATTGTTTGATGATATGTAGTGGCATTGTATATATGTGCTATATTTGTTTTGGACTGCAGGGATTTAAAAGAAAACAAACAAAAACGAAATTTACTGGGGCCTCTACCGTGTGCTGACACACGGCAATGAGGACAAAAGTCCTCTACCGTGTGCTGACACACGGCAAAGACTCCCCGTGTCAGCAATATGTAGACCTGGGAGCTGTATTTGAACCAAATGGTCGGAAAACTGAAAATAAACACACAGCAAAGTTAGACGTACACGGCAAAGGTAGACACACGGTAAATGACTGGACCCCCCCACCCTCCTATGCAGACGACTGATACGTTGCAAACGTATCTATAATTTTTGATGCTCCATGCTTGTTTTATATCAATTTCTATATGTTTTATCTACGCTTTGTGGCACTTTTATGATTTATTTGGACTAACCTACTAATATTTGCAAAAGTGCACAATGTTCTTGTTTTACACTTTGATGTGTAGGAATTACCAAGAATACAAGTGGAAACCTTGTTGGAGTCAAATTGGGACTTTTCAGAAATCTGTGCCAAAAATCTTTTCGAAGATGGTCACGCTACAGGTCGAAGACGGCGTCAAACGGAAAATTCTTCAACTACAAAGTTGTAGAAAATTTCACGGCAAACATTCTGGCCATAAAATTCGCCTGATTCCGAGTCCGAACGGACGAGTTAGGCCCTATCTAGTGCGGCCCCAGATGGGGAGACGGAAATCCGAGAAGCTATATAAGGGAAGAAAACCTAACTCGTGGGATACACCTCCACCCACAAATTTGCAGTCACCAGAGCCATGATTTTGCCTCCCCCATGGATCCCATCTCCATGGGGGAGGGCTCCCATGAATCCATGAAGGAAGGGGGCCAAGCGGCGGCGCTCCCCCATGATGCCGGCGGCGGGGGAGTCCCCCGCGCCGCCGTCGCCCGCGCCCCTCGCTGCTCATCTCCGCCATCTTCACCGCTATCTCTATCACCAACTCCTCCTATTATGCAGTGGTTCATCCTCCCACACACCTCTGTACCGTCCTATGTAAACATGGTGTTTGATGCTATAATATTTATCCTATGATCTATGTCATGTTTGCATAGTTTATTTGTTCTTAGATTGATTTGTTGAATGTCTTTGGTTCATTAGAGTTGTATGTTGATATGGTACTGTAATTTGGTGTCCATTATATTTATGCACGCATGGATTAATCATCTTTGGGTTAGTACTATGTGCAAAAGGAAGGGGGTAGTTCTGCCGGAATGACAGAAACCTGAGGACGCGAACCAGAATGTTGCACGTATGGGAGTAAGAGGACCATTAACTTAAGGCTATGGTTGGGGAAACCTTAATGCATTGTTAGTATTTGCGGATGCTTGCTAACAATCCAATCATATAGTACTTGTATTTCCAAGTAGAGAAGTGCTTGTATATTTAGCCTCTCCCACATAGAAAACTGCATCGAAGACAATGAATCCGATTTATTCACTAATTGAACTTAGACAAAGCCACCACTATTACCATCACTTTTCCACACTCATGGTACTGTTAGTTTATGGTTACTTACTATATTTTATTGCTGCAGCACTAACAATTACTTTCTTGTATTTATTATCTTGCAAAGCTATCTCTCATACCCGTATTGTTGCCCTAGTTTTATTTCCTAGATGATGCAAATGTTTAGTGTGCGTAGAGTTGTATCAGCGGTTGATAGAACTTGAGAGAACATTTATTCTACCTTTAGCTCCTCGTTGGGTTTGACACTCTTACTTATCAAAAAGGCTACACACGATCCCCTATACTTGTGGGATATCAAGACCTTTTCTGGCGCCGTTGCCTGGGAGCAATAGCGTGTGGGTGAATATTTTTGTGTGCACTTGTTTGATTTATCTCTAAGTAGTTTTTACTTTCATTTTAAGTTGTTCTCTATCTTAGTATGGATACAGAATGCGAATTACAAAAAAATTAGTTGTACTTGTTACCTAAAAACGTTTTCAAACAGGAAAGTGATTGCAAAGATGAGTAATGGTTAAGTGGGGGTCGACCTTGAACACTTGTGTTCTTGCCTATGAAACCAAAACAAATCTTTCCATGAAAGCTTTTCAACTAAAAACTTGTATATATTGTGTATATTGTATATATTGTACATATTCCTTTGTACCATAAAAGTAAAGTGATAATTGTAGTTCCTAGTTACTTGGAAGTTGATAGTTTTGCTTTGCTGTCCAAAAACAGATTTTCTGTGCTTTACCGTATAAAATGTTTAAAATCACCAGAACATAATATTGACCTGAAATTTCTTGAGTGCAAAGTAATGCTTATTATCTTTCTTCCATTAAACTAAATTTTTATTATTTGAGTTAAGTAGCTGTCTCAAAAAATTCGATCTTCACCGACTATTCAGTTTAGACAGATTTCAGTGCTTCACTGTAAAAAATCGTGAAAATTCTCATAATAGTGTTTTGATCTGAAATTTTGTGTGCATAAACCTGAGATTATGATCTGTCTTTCATTAGTTTTGAGTTTTACAATTTGAACTACCTAACTATCTTGTTGAGTGTCATCTTTACAGAATGTTCAGTTTTGACAGATTTCTTAGTTTATTGAATATTGTACTTGGTGTTATTAGTTTCATTAGTTTTTCGACGGACAACGGAAATCATGAATACCTTAGTATATACAGTGGCTAATGTTGAGTATAGATTATGAAACTTGTCAATGCTTGAACATTAGTAGATTTTATTTAATGAGTACTAACCCTACTAATAAGTTTTATGAAGTTTTATGTGGATGTAGCTTATAAGTTCTAATCAATATGGTGATATGAGATGAACAAGAAGACACAAGAGCTCAAGCTTGGGGATGTTTAGGTGCATCCAATGAACATATTCAAGAAGATACAATCATCTAAGCTTGGGGATGCCCGATTCATCCCCCTATTCATCAAGTAACATGAGGTTGTCTCCTTCATACTCTATATTACCCATCCACATGATATATATTGTGTTAACTTGTATTATAGTTGCTTTTACATGTCTTGGTTTTATCTTTTTTAGTTTTATTAGGCTCTTTATTTTGTTCTTATTGCTTCTTTACTTTCACTTATAATTTGAAAAGTTCCTTTTGTTTTCCTTCTTTGTTTGGTTCTCTATTTTCTGCCTAGCTCAAAGCCGTTCAAGAAAAGCACTCTTGGGAGATAACCCATGTTTTATTTCAGTATTTTTTCTTTTATTTGAGTCTTGGAAGTTATTAATATTGTAATGACCTCTCCTTATTATTTTTATTTCGTTTTTGTCCCAAGAAGAACCTCTAATTTGAGGGAGGTAAGATTTGGGAAAGTTGCTGTCCTGAATCAGATTTCTGCGCTGCACCGTAAAAATTCGTGAAAATTCTCAGAATATCTTTTTGATCTGAAATTTCTTGAGGATATGCCCCAGGTTATATCCAAACTTTCATTAGTTCTTCACTTTTCAATTTGAGCAACAGAAGGTCCTCGAAAAATTCGACCTTTGTAAGCTGTTCTGTTTTAACAGATTTCTGCCACTATTTGTGTTTGCCTCTCGATCGCTTTCTTTTTTAGTTCTTTTGATCACGAAACTTTTGAGGAAGTTGCTACAGTAGTATATACTTATATGTGGTGATTTTGAGATTGAAAATGAACCAAAAAGGGTTGATTTACTATTATGTTTATGCTAATGTTGCTAATAGAATTGTGTGAAGTTTTATATGAAGGAAGTTTTCAAGTGTAGGGATTGGAGAATGATGAGATGAGATGAAGAATGTACAAAAGCTCAAGCTTGGGGATGCTAATGTCACCCCAAGAAATATCCAAGAGGTACAAGCATCAAATCTTGGGGATGCCCCCGAGGCACCCCCTTCTTCATCGGCAAAAATCAAGTCACCTTTCAACACACTATATTTTTATTGCTTCATATTCTATGCGTTTTTCTTGGAGCGTCTTTACTTTTGCTCTCAGTTTTCTTTTGTTTTGTTTTCTGCAATAAATGGTTAGACCCCAACAAATTTCTTTTGGAGGAGATATACCTTGTTTTCATTGCCAAGAACACTCTATTTTTCACTCTTATCGTTCAACGAGTGTTCTCTTTTTCTAGAACTGCGTTTGGCTTTCGTTTTTCGCCTTGATTTTTGTTCAGATCTTGTTTTATCTTTGTACCAAGGTGTATTTAGACCACTGGTCTATGTTGGTTTTCATCAAAAGAGTTGTTTCAAAAAGGTTTGAATGGTATTGGAAAAGAGAAAAAGTTTCATGCAAAAAAGTGGTACAAAAAGGAGCTTGTTTAGACTGCGGCTTAGACTTTTTCATACCATGCTTGATGTTGTTTTGATAGTATGATTAGTAGTTTTTGCTGTAGCATGACTTGTCTCAAATGACTGAGATTGCTTAATGAGCTGTTAAAAAAATCATGCGTTGTTTTTATTACATGGAAGCATTTATTTGGTTTTCTCCTTGATGCTTTATTTGGGTTGACTTGGCGCATGCTTACAACATGTTTGACTCTTACAAAGTCACCATAAGCCTTTATGATCATTTGGTTTTTAGCCTGTGATGCCATTTTATGCTTCTTTTAATGATGTTTTGTTGCTATGCATGATTATGGCCGTTATTGCTCTCTTAGTTGGTCGCTCTAGTCTTTTGCTAGCCCTCATTTTGTACTGAGTATGAGCTCTACTCGTGCATCCAACTCCCAAAAACCAAGTTATTCCAATGTGTTCACTATAAATTCCTATGCATGGTATTTGCAAGCCATTCCAAGTAAATTTTCATGTGCTACCTTTCAAAAAAAAACCTTCAAAATACTTCTCATTTTGTGACACTATTTTTAGCTCATGGGGACGTAGTGGTTGGATTTGCTATTTTCCATATTGCTCTATTCCCAAAAGAAAAAAAAAGAAAAAAAGAAAAGAAAAAAGGCACTCCTCCATGGTATGTGAATGTTGGTGGGCACCCGATGGAATCGGTTAGTCATGGTTTGTGAAAGGGAAAAAAAGATGGGGAGGAGCGCCAAGCTTTATAAAAGAGCACCAAAGTGCCAATCTCTCTTTCTTAAAAACTTGCTTATTTTTGTATGGAAGATAGTAAGAACCCCATTGACAGTCCTTGACAAAGACAACCACCTCTCAAAACCCAATTTTTATCTCTCTGCTTTACAAATGAAAAGCTCTACCAAATGTTTAATCACTACTTCCCTCTACGAAGGGCCTTTCTTTTACTTTTATGTTGATTCTCCACCTTCTACCTTTATGCACCGTCTAAGAGAGCATAGTTGCCATTCTGAGTTCAATGTGCATAGTCCCAAAGTTTATCATTGATTGATTCATGATTATGGTTTTACTTATTCTTAAATATTTGTATCTAGTCGCCCTTTTAAACTTGAAGGTGTCCTATGCATTTATGTTTTGCTATTCCATGAAGGACAAGCTGAAAACCATTTGCTATGTTTTTTTCATATGATTTGAACACACGTTTGACTTTCATTGTTTCATTATTCATGATCTTTCATTTGTGTTTCTTTTCATGTTATAACATGGTTGCTAAGTTTTTATTGTCAAGATTATGTCTTTTATGCCCATGTTTTAAGTTCTTTGATCCCAGCACTCAATGCTTTACATAGATGACCAAGATTGTGATGGTGCATGTCACCTCAAAAATTATTCTTTTGTTTGTCACTTACCTACTCGAGGACGAGCAGGAGTTAAGCTTGGGGATATTGATACGTTGCAAACGTATCTATAATTTTTGATGCTCTATGCTTGTTTTACACCAATTGCTATATGTTTTATCTACACTTTATGGTACTTTTATGATTTATTTGGACTAACCTACTAATATTTGCAAAAATGCACAATTTTCTTGTTTTACACTTTGATGTGTAGGAATCACCAAGAATACAAGTGGAAACCTTGTTGGAGTCAAATTGGGACTTTCTTGAAATCTGTGCCAAAACTCTTTTCGAAGATGGTCACGTTACGGGTTGAAGACGGCGTCAAACAGAAAACTCTTCAACTACAAAGTTGTAGGGAATTTCACGGCAAACGTTCTGGATATAAAATTCGCCTGATTCCGAGTCTGAACGGCCGAGTTAGGCCCGATCTAGTGCGGCCGAAGATGGGGAGACGGAAATCCGATAAGTTATATAAGGGGGCCTCCTTTACCCCGCTTAAAGCGGCGCGGAGTGGATGTGCCGCATAGTACGCGCAGCCCGCGGCGGCCAGTGGGCTGCGGCCCAGGTACTCTTTCTTGCTATTCTTTTATTTGCTATTTTTTCTTTTTTGTTTCTTTTTTCTTTTTTAAAAATTGAACAAATTCAAAATTCGGAAAATTTAATATTCTGAACAAAATTTCAAATCTGAATTTTTTTTTCAAATCTGAACAAAATCTGAAATTTGAACAAATTCAGAAATCTAAACAAATTTTGAAATCTGAACATTTTTTGAAATCCGAACAAATTTTGAAATCTGAACAAAATTTAAAATTTGAACAAATTATGAAATTAGAACAAATTTTTAAAAACAAATTTTCAAATCTAAACAAAATTTGAAATTTGAATAAAATTCTGAACTAAATAAAATTCGTGATTTGTTTATAGATTTAAAAAATGTAAATGAAAAGCGAAAGAAAAAATAAAAGACAAGAAACGAAAAAAGCAGCAGAAGACAATTACTTTAAGAATAGAACTATGGGCCAAGCCCAATGCACGAATATTAAAGCGACTGCATTGTATTCAGGTGTGCGGCGCGAGCGCGACGCCCCGCATTGAGCGGGGCATAGGAATTTCCCTATATAAGGGGAGGAAACCTAACTCGTGGGAGACACCTCTACCCACGAATTTGCAGCCACCAGAGCCACGATTTTGCCTCCCCCATGGATCCCATCTCCATGGGGGAGGGCTCCCATGAAGCCATGAAGGAAGGGGGCCAAGGGGCGGCGCTCCCCCATGATGCCGGCGGCGGGGGAGTCCCCCGCGCCACCGCCGCCCGTGCCCCTCGCTGCTCATCTCCGCCATCTTTACCGCTATCTCCATCACCAACTCCTCCTATTATGCAGTGGTTCATCCTCCCACACACCTCTGTACCGTCCTATGTAAACATGGTGTTTGATGCTATAATATTTATCCTATGATCTATGTCATGTTTGCATAGTTTATTTGTTCTTAGATTGATTTGTTGAATATCTTTGGTTCATTAGAGTTGTATGTTGATATGGTACTGTCCTTTGGTGTCTATTATATTTATATGTGCATGGATTAAACATCTTTGGGTTAGTAGTATGTGCAAAGAAAGGGGTAGTTCTGCTGGAATGACAGAAACCTGAGGACACGAACTGGAACGTTGCACGTATGGGAGTGAGAGGACCATTAACTTAAGGCTATGGTTGTGGAAACCTTAATGCATTGTTAGTATTTGCGGATGCTTGCTAACAATTCAATCATATAGTACTTATATGTCCAAGTAGAGAAGTGCTTGTATATTTAGCCTCTCCCACATAGAAAACTGCATCGAAGACAATGAATCCGATTTATTCACTAATTGAACTTAGACAAAGCCACCACTATTACCACCACTTTTCCACACTCATGGTACTGTTAGTTTATGGTTACTTAGTATATTTTATTGCTGCAGCACTAATAATTACTTTCTTGTATTTATTATCTTGCAAAGCTATCTCTCATACCCATATTGTTGCTCTAGTTTTATTTCCTAGATGATGCAAACATTTAATGTGCGTAGAGTTGTATCAGCGGTTTATAGAACTTGAGAGAATATTTATCCTACCTTTAGCTCCTCGTTGGGTTCGACACTCTTACTTATCGAAAAGGCTACACACGATCCCCTATACTTGTGGGATATCAATGACACAAGGCAGCTGTCGGAACACGGTGAAACCTTTACCATGTGTGCATAGACACACTATAAAGAAATGTTGACCTGGCACTCATCTGGCCCACTCACCAGCTTTTCTCTGCCGTGCACTTGCAGGGGACACACGGAAGAGACTTTACCGTATGTGTCTGGTGGGGACACACAACAAAGGTTCTTTACCATGGTAGTCGCTGCCGTGTGTGGTCCGCCGTGTGTCGACACATGGCAGAAGGTTTGCCGTGTTCTGAACCACTTCCACTCTGTATGTTTACCACATGGTAAAGAACTTGTTTTTCGGTAATGATTTGTACCTGGGGCCTTGTTGTGTTTCATTTGGAAAACAGCTTGCCTAACTTCTTCCTTTGTGTAGTGGGCAGTCAGTAAGTTGTATTCCTTAACGGTAAGACTTACCCATACTGAAGTTACCTTCCTCTAGAGAGCCAAACAGACTTTTATAATAATTCATAATGTACGACTTTAGATTTTCATGTCCCTCAATGGTCCCTCATCTTGAACAAGAGAGTGAATAAGTTTATTTTGGTGTCTGCTATTAGTGACACTATGAAAGTATCTTGTGTTTGCATCTCCTTCCAATATGATTTTTTTTTAGAAATAGGGGTTCATCCGGCCTATGCATCAATTGATGCACACAACCATTTTATTTAAACGAAGTATTCGGTCTATTCACCGCCAGGTCATAATACAAATTTTAGTCATCAACAAAGGATGACATGCAGATCAGCCAATGGAAAATAGAATTGGTTTTTCAACTCAATCTCATTATTGGATCGGATTGGAAATTTGGTGTCTACCTCCAGGTATCTACAATACGCATAAGTACTCTGGGACAAATAGACAAAGGGTGTACATGGTATATTGGTATACATGGATGTTCGAGATACAGACACCATAGTATAGTACCAGGACAGCGGCGCAAGACTGTATTGGCCCGATGTGCCAATCAATTTGCACATGGAATTCGGGGTTTTGCGTGCACCCAGAGCTTGGACTTCCTTCTCACAGTAATACCAAAGGTCTCTGTCATGTCCAGATCCTGAGGCGTGACACCACAGGGCAACTCCCAGTCGAAGTGGAAGATGAGGCTAGCGAGTGCCAGCTCCACGTTGGCTATCCCCAGCGACATGCCGGGGCACATCCTCCGGCCAGCCCCGAACGGGAGATACTCGAAGTCGGCGCCCTTGAAGTCGATGGCGCTGTGCTCAAACCTCTCCGGCCTGAAGGTTCCCCCGTCGCCCCAGTGCCTGTCCTCCCTCCCGATCGCCCACACGTTGACGAACACCTTGGTGCCCTTGGGCACGTCGTAGGCTCGTAGCCCATCACCCGGCACACCTCGCCGCACTACCGGGGCAGCAGGAGCACCGCCGGAGGGTGCAGCCTCAGGGTCTCCTTGATCACCAGATGCAGGTAGCCCAGCCTCGTCTTCACCACGTCGTCCTCCATCAGCTTGTTTTGCCCCTTGAAGGCCTCCCTCACCTCCGCCTGGGCCTTTTGCATTATTCGTGGGGTTTTCATCAGCTCCGACATTGCCCACTCTACGGTCGTCGACGATCACTAGTAGAAAATGGGCCTTTGGCCTGGACCCTTTAGTCCCGGCCTCCATCTGGGCCGGGACTAAAGGCCCGGCCACGTCGCCCCAAAATCGAAATGCCGCCCACGAGGCTTTGGTCCCGGCCCGTAACGAGCCTTTAGTCCCGGTTTGAGACACAAACCGGGACTAAAGGGCTATGCGGTGTGCAGCCCGCATGTGCGCCACCTTTAGTCCCGGTTTGTGTCTCAAACCGGGACTAAAGTCCTCTGCCTATATATATTGGCCCACAGCCCCTCTCTCCCCTCTTCCTTGCATTTTTCTTGGATGGAAGAGTGTGGGTGTGTGCTAGCTCTCCATTTTTCTTAGATGCACTAGAGGTGTTTGTTGAAATGTGTGTTAGAGCGATGCCGCTTCAGTTCACCGAACACAACTACGATATGAGATGCCCGAGCCACGCTTAAACCTCTTCCTCTTTATTTCTACTTATTCTAAAAGGTTAGCAACTATATTTCCTCGTTGAGACCGTGCGGTACTAATTTTTAGGATCGTGATTGTATTTGATATACTGTCGTATAACGCAGATGAGCCATCCATGGATGTATGGTGATCGACGCACAGCCGCTTACAGAGAAGGCGTGCATTCTTTTCGAGATGCAGCCGATGCGAACAAGCATGGTGGTGGCTATATGTTTTGTCCATGTGTTGAATGTCGGAATGAGAAGGATTACACTTCCTCAAGAGTCATTCAGAGCCACCTGCTTCGGTCCGGTTTTATGGCGGGCTATAATGTTTGGACCAAGCACGGAGAAAGAGGGGTTATGATGGAAGACGACGATGAAGAAGAAGAGAACGATGATGACAACTACCGATCTATGTTCCCTGAGTATGCTGATACCGCAATGGAAGACAATGAAGAAGAAGATCAGGGTGAAGAACGGGAACCAGATGAGCCCGCTGATGATCTTGGCCGGGTCATTTTTGATGCACGGCGAGGCTGTGACACAGAAAAGGAGAGGTTGCAGTTCGAGCGGATGTTACAGGACCACAACAAATTGTTGTACCCAACTTGTGAAGATGGCCAGAAGAAGCTGGGTAGCACACTGGAATTGCTGAAGTGGAAGGCAGAGACCGGTGTGACTGACCCGTCATTCGAAAAGTTGCTGGTACTGATGAAGAAGATGCTTCCAAGAAAGAACGAATTGCCCGCCAGCACGTACGAAGCAAAGAAGCTTGTCTGCCCTCTAGGATTAGACGTGCAGAAGATACATGCATGCCGTAATGACTGCATCCTCTACCGCGGTGAGAAGTACGAGAATATGGATAAATGTTCGGTATGCACTGCATTGCGGTATAAGATCAGAAAAGATGACCCTGGTGATATTGAGGGCGAGCCACCCACGAAGAGGGTTCTGGCCAAGGTGATGTGGTATGCTCCTATAATACCACGGTTGAAACGTCTGTTCAGAAATAAAGATCATGCAAAGTTGTTGCGATGGCACATGGAAGATCGTATGAAAGATGATAAGTTGAGGCACCCCGCTGATGGTCGGCAGTGGAGAAAAATCGAGAGAGAGTTCCCGAGATTTGCAGATGATGCAAGGAACTTATGGTTTGGTCTGAGTACAGATGGCATGAATCCTTTTGGGGAGCAGAGTTGCAGTCACAGCACCTGGCCCATTACTCTATGTATCTACAACCTTCCTCCTTGGTTGTGCATGAAGCGGAAGTTCATTATGATGCCAGTGCTTATCCAAGGTCCAAAGCAACCCGGCAACGACATTGATGTGTACCTAAGGCCATTAGTTGATGAACTTTTACAGCTGTGGGCCGAACCAGGTGTACGTGTGTGAGACGAGCACAAACAAGAGGAATTTGACCTTCGAGCATTGCTTTTCGTAACCATCAATGATTGGCCTGCTCTTAGTAACATTTCAGGACAGTCAAACAAGGGATACAATGCATGCACGCACTGTTTGGATCAGACAGAAAGTATATATCTGGACAAATGTAGGAAGAATGTGTACCCGTACAATCATCGTTTTCTTCCGCCCAAGCATCCCTTAAAGAAAAAAGGCAAGCATTTCAATGGAAAGGCAGAACCCCGGGGGAAGCCTGTCATCCGTACTGGTGCTGAAGTATTTGATATGGTCAAAGATTTAAAAGTAATCTTTGGAAAGGGTCTTGGCAGCCAACCTGTTCCTAACGGCCCTGATAAGCGCGTACCCATGTGGAAGAAGAAATCTATATTTTGGGAGCTACCCTATTGGGAAGTCCATGAGGTCCGCTCCGCAATCGACGTGATGCACCTGACGAAGAATCTTTGCGTGAATATTCTAGGCTTCCTGGGCTTGTATGGGAAGTCAAAAGATACACCGGAAGCACGGGAGGACCAGGAACATCATAAAGGAAGAGATGGCATGCATCCAGGGCAGTTTCAAGGGCGTGCCAGCTATGCTCTTACCAAGGAAGAGAAGGAAATCTTCTTTGAAGTCCTTTTCAGTATCAAGGTCCCGACTGGCTTCTCGTCGAATATAAAGGGAATCGTAAATATGAAAGATAAAAAATTCCAAAACTTAAAGTCTCATGACTGCCACATGCTTATGACGCAATTGCTTCTGGTTGCATTGAGGGGAATTCTACCAGAAAATGTTCGCCTGGCAATTGTGAAGGTATGTGCATTCCTCAATGCAATTTCTCAGAAGGTAATCGATCGAGAAAGTCTATCAGGGTTACAGATTGATGTGGTCCAATGTCTGGTCAGCTTCGAGTTGTTGTTCCCGCCATCCTTCTTCAATATAATGACACACCTCCTAGTTCACCTAGTCGAAGAGATTAGAATTCTCGGTCCTGTGTTTCTACATAATATGTTCCCCTTCGAGAGGTTCATGGGAGTCTTAAAGAAATATGTTCGTAACCGTGCTAGGCCAGAAGGAAGCATCTCCAAGGGCTATGGAACAGAGGAGGTCATTGAGTTTTGTGTGGACTTTCTTCCTGACCTTAAGCCGATTGGTGTTCCTAAATCTCGGTATGAGGGTAGGCTGACAGGATAAGGCACACTAGGAAGGAAAGCAAAAGTATGTATGGACGGGCATTCTTTCTCTCAAGCACACTACACAGTTGTACACAATTTCACCGTGGTGGCTCCGTATATCATGAGACACAAGAATATTCTACGCTCCGAAAACCCGGGGAAGGCTGACTCTTGGATTAAAGGGGAACACGAGAAGACTTTCGGTAGTTGGTTGCAGACACATCTCATGAATGACGACACCGTTGGAGATCAGTTGTACTGTTTGGCCAGGCCACCATCTTCGACTATATGTACTTTCCAAGGGTACGAGATAAATGGGAATACATTTTACATGGTTGCCCAAGATAAAAAGAGCACCAACCAAAACAGTGGTGTCCGCTTTGATGCAACAGACGAGAATGGGCACTGTTTGGAAACATATTACGGGTACATAGAGGAGATATGGGAACTTGACTATGGACCTACTTTTAAGATCCCTTTGTTTCGGTGCAAATGGGTGAAGCTGACAGGAGGCGGGGTAGTTGTAGACCAAAAGTACGGCATGACAACAGTGGATCTCAACAATCTTGCGTACATGGACGAACCATTCGTCCTAGCCAACGATGTCGCTCAGGTTTTCTATGTGAAGGACATGTCTATAAAAACAAGAAAAAGAAATCAGCAAAAGAAGACATCGTCCGATGAGCCAAAGCGCCACATAGTTCTTTCAGGGAAAAGAAACATCGTGGGAGTAGATGACAAGACAGACATGTCAGTAGATTATAATAAGTTTCATGAAATTCTGCCCTTCAAAGTGAAAACTGACCCAAGCATCCTACTGAATGATGAAGATTCTCCATGGCTACGACCCAGAAGAAAACAGAAATAATAGATAGGATTGTTTGTGCAATAATGTAATAATGTATTAAATCTTTTATGTAATGCATGATGAAGATTCTCCATGGCTACGACAGACACGGTTACATGGATGGCTGGATGTGAATAATGGTATGGATCGGTCATCACCGCTCTTTAGAAAAAAAGCCGGCTCACTAGTTCTTTTCCGGTCCTGCTCTTTATACACACCGTGCTGCGTCTTCCTAAAGCGCCTCCCCTCAAAGCCAAAACGAAAGCAATGGCCGCCGTCTCCCGCCTCAACCCCGTTGCCTTTCCTTTCGTTCCGATGGCACTCCTCCCGGCGGGCTACTACCTCTCCCCTACCCCTGCCGCCGCTATACCCAGTCCTGATTTCTTCGCCTCGCAGTTCTTGTACCCACAGCCTCCACATAGAAAATTGTTTTGAATTACTTATTCAATTTCAAACACTTTTCATATTCATAGTTTTATCAGATTCTAAAATATACATAAAGAATATTAATCAATATAGTTTTTAATTGAAAATGGCAAAATAGTTAATAGTTTGGATAGTTAAAATAATTAATTTTGAAAATAGAAAAAAGTTTTGAATTATTTATTCAATTTCAAACACTTTTCATTTTCATAGTTTTGTCAAATTCTCAAATATGCAAAAAGAATATTAATAAACATAGTTTTTAATTGAAAATGGCAAAATAGTTAATAGTTTGGATAGTTAAAATAATTAATTTTGAAAATAGAAAATAGTTTTGAATTATTTATTCAATTTCAAACACTTTTCATTTTCATAGTTTTGTCAAATTCTCAAATATGCAAAAAGAATATTAATAAACATAGTTTTTAATTGAAAATGGCAAAATAGTTAATAGTTAGGATAGTTAAAATAATTAATTTTTAAAATAGAAAATAGTTTTGAATTATTTATTCAATTTCAAACACTTTTCATTTTTATAATTTTGTCAAATTCTCAAATATGCAAACAGATAACAATTTATAAAATAAATAAAACAAAAAACAGAAAATAGGCCTTTAGTCCCGGCCCGTGCCACAGACCGGGACTAAAGGCTCTGGTGCTGGAACCCCCCCCCCCCCCGAGACCTTTAGTCCCGGGCGGTGGCTCAAACCGGGACTAAAGGCCCCCCTTTAGTCCCGGCTTGAACCACCGCCCGGGACTAAAGGTCCCGGGGTATAAAACCTTCACCTTCTTCCCAACCGGCCAGGACTTACGAAAAAACGCGCGCGAGGAGCAAATTGGGACGCCGCCAGGCTGCCGGAATCTCGCCGCCGACGTCCGCGCGCGTGCACGCCCGCCTGCGACACCGCCGCCGCCCGACCGCGTCGCCGCGCCGCCCCATCACCGCAGCGCCGCCGCCCGAGCCGCAGCGCCGCGCCGCCGCCGCACCAGCGCCCGCTAGCCGCCGCCCCGCCCGTTCATCTCGCCGGCGGCCTGCAGGTTAGTAGTTAGGGTTAGGGTTTAGTTAGTTAGTTAGGGTTTAGTTAGAATTATTTAGTTACAATTTATTTGCAAAAATAGAAATAGAATTATTTAGTTAGAATTATTTAGTTAGAATTATTTAGTTAGAATTTATTTGCAAATAGAAATAGAATTATTTAGTTAGAATTATTTAGTTAGAATTTATTTGCAAATAGAAATAGAATTATTTAGTTAGAATTTATTTGCAAATAGAAATAAAATTATTTAGTTAGAATTTATTTGCAAATAGAAATAGAATTATTTAGTTAGAATTATTTAGTTAGAATTTATTTGCAAATAGAAATAAAATTATTTAGTTAGAATTTATTTGCAAATAGAAATAGAATTATTTAGTTAGAATTATTTAGTTAGAATTTATTTGCAAATAGTAATAGAATTATTTAGTTAGAATTATTTAGTTAGAATTTATTTGCAAATAGAAATAGAATTATTTAGTTAGAATTTATTTGCAAATAGAAATAGAATTATTTAGTTAGAATTTATTTACTTAGAATTATTTTGCAAATAGAAATAGAATTATTTTGCATCATATATAGTTTGTTAGTTTATTAGTTTATCAAATGTCCGTTTTTTGCAGAACTATGGATCCACATAGCAGGAACCTCGAAGAGGAAGAACTTCTCGAAGATATAATCAAAGACGCCCCCGACGTTGAACCAGCTGAATCTCCGTCGTCATATCTAAACCCCTCCGGAGATGGAATGGAGGTCGACCGACACGAAGATGAAGCCGATGGGGTAGGAGATAGCTCCAATGACGGAGAAGGTGATTGCTCCACTGATGGAGAAGCCGGTGGAGAAATAATAAAGTCCGGCGAGGTATACATATGAAGTTTGACAATCACTTGTAATATGTGAAAAATATTGGAGATAGCTCTATATTGTATACATGTATATTCATTTAATAAATGTTTCTCCCTCTTAGGCCTCCACATCGAGCAAAGCTACGAAACGAGGCCCGACTAAAAAGTTGGATGCACGGACGCATTACACCTTTGAGGTGATATTGCCTACGGGCGAACCAAAGCTTCCTAAGAATGCTGCTGACACATTCAAGAAGCAATGCGGAGTTCTCATTAGGGATCACGTCCCGATCAGCGTTCGGGAGTGGAACAAGCGCAAAGGGGCAGCCGATAGTGACTATGTCGCCAAAAGGTACAAAGATAATCTTTGGAATGATCTCATGTCACATTTCAACCTGCCAGAATGTGAGAATGAAGACGCCGCAAAAAAACTGAGGGCCAAAGTCAAGCAGTGGACTCTAAAGAAGATGGCCGAACTGTTCCGTAGCTGGAAGAAGAAGCTATGGAAAAACTATCGGAAGACAAAGAAAGTGCCAGTATTCGAGGGGTATCTAGCCAAGCAGGCGAATCACTGGAAGGCATTTCAAGAGTACAACGAGTCAGAAGATGCCAAGGCATTATCAGAAAAGAACAAGAAAAATGCCGATAAGAAGAAATATCACCACACGCTGGGGCCAGAGGGCTATGAGACTGCCATCCCAAAGTGGGATAAGAAAGAGCAAGATCTGCTAGCTAAAGGCATCATACCTGAACCCATTCGTGATGAGTGGGAATTGAGAGCAAGAAATTGGTTCCTTGCGCATGGTGGTTCATACGACGAAGAAACAGGGGACCTCATCTGCAGTGACGGTCTTAGGATACCCAAGGAGAATTGGAAAAAGATAGTGAAAGAAATTAAAGAGGGAAAAAGACAGTTCACTGCAGATAGAGAGAAAGATTTGCTCACACTGGTCCTTGGCAATGATGAACATGGAGGACGAATGCGAGGCTTCGGTCCTTCTTACCCGTGGTGGCTTGGGTTTGCCAGAGACCAAGACACTTACAGAAGCCGAGCGAGAGCAAAGAAGCGACAGCAAGATGAGGAGAATGACAAGTTCAACCAGTTGCTTGCCAGGCTTAACGAGCAACAGAAGTAGATTGACGAGCTTAGGGGAGTAGCGCGCCAGGAAGATCCTGCACTCGATATTACCGGCGCCCCATCTAAGCAGAAAAGCAGCGTGGCTGAATCTGAGGCCCCGCCCGACGATGCACGAAGAATGATAGAGGGCGGTCCCGGCTACCCCGTGGATGGAATCAAGGAGTCAACATCATGTGAACTCCATCAGAGATTCAAGAACATATCCATGAAGGTGGCCGTCAAACAAGCTTTACCTTCTGGCCCTGATGTACGCTGGCATGGCCGTGAGATTCCAGTTGGCTTTGCTAAAGTCGGGGTGGATGAAATCGTGGCGGGGTTTCATGATATGGAGCTCGACATAGCTGGACCCGAAGATGAGAGGACACTCGGAGAAGTACTGGGTGGAGTCATCCTATGGGACAAGAACTACATCAAGCTTCTAGGCTCGGCCCCAAGGACAACACCGCCTCCGAGTCGTCGCAGGTCACCTACACCTCCATCACCTCCAAGCCCTCCACATGACGACGGCCACCACAACACGAGTCCATCTCGATCACCGCCGCTGGACTTGGGTCGGCCGTCTCCGTCGCCGCCCGCTAAGGATACTAAGCAGAAGCGTGCCAGCAAGAACGCTCCGTCGATGAGTTCTAAGCGACGGAGCTCCCCAAAGCGCAAACTGTCGCCCCTCCCAAAGGTACCTCATGCTAATCTTCCTATCAGACCTTATGATCGTACCGACGAGGAAAACGCCAGGATAGCAAAGGAACATTATGATGCGCAGATGAAAAAGAAGGAACCCGAGCCCCGCCCAGAATACACCGAGAAGCAAATAGCATATGCAAAATACTTCACGACCCTTCCATCACAGTATGACTTACACCATAAGCCTGACGACTACACACGCACATTGCAGAAGGAAGGGAAAAAGAGCAGATCACGTGCAAGTGCAAGTGGGAGCAAATCAAGTTCAACTACAAGCAAAAAAAGATCAGACGTTCCTCAGCTTGGACAACAGGCCAAACAGTCGATCCCACCCCTCAGGGTGTTACCCGAGAATGTTCCCTCTCTGGTGCAGGGGCAAGATTTGGAATTAGCAAAGAAGTGGGCGGCTGAATGGGGTCTAAGTGTTGAAGACGTTCTGGCTTCCCAAGACGACATGTTACCCAAGGCTGTGGTAGCCCCTAAGCCACAGTTTGTCATGGGAGCGCCTTTGGTCAGCAAAGATAATTTTGATGATCTCCCAACAAATATGCGTTACTTGCATACATGGTACTTAAATAAAGCAAAGAATGGGAGAACGATGATCGTGGCGCGTGTCCCACGGGAGTATTACGGCCGTCCCGAAGACATCCATATCGACTTTGATGAACTCTTCCAGATGTACAATGCCGACGCCCTCGACAAATCGCTTATGAGTTGCTATTGTCTGTAAGTTTTTCAATTCGTTGTCTACATATAACTTGTTTAGTTATTTCAATTCATTGTCTACAAATAACTTGTTCCGTTCTGACTTGTACTCTATTATGCAGAATGAAGATTCTGGAATGTAAAAGTAGGAACATCCTAAATATTGGGTTTATTGACCCAGATAAAATACATATAACGACGCTAACTGATAACCCCAAGGAGACGGAGGAAAACCTTCTAAGGTTTCTAACAGATCAAAATTTCTGTGACCACATACTGTTTCCATACAACTTCAGGTGAAGGTCTTACTCTGTTGTGTCCATTCACTTATAAGTGTAATTGATAAGTTACAGACACACATATATATATACATGTGCAGCTACCACTGGATTCGGTTGGATATTCAAATTGATAAGGGAAGAGTTGATGCCTTCGACCCATTATCGAGACCCTTGGAATAGTTCCAAAGCCTGCAGGATATGCTCCAAGGGTAATTTCAATCATTCTTGCGCTCTATCGGTCACTTTTGATGATTTTCTGATATATCAATTAATGAAAAACTTAGCAAATCATTTTCCTTGTCGGGCAGGGTTTGGAAGCGGTTCAAGTGCGTGACTGACGGTATCCAGCATGAGAAGCTGACCTTTAGAGCGGCTCAGGTAAGTAGTAGTATGATATACTTCTATTTTTAACACATTTGTGATGCTAGATTATTATTTTGATTATATATATTCTATTCTCGTAAAGTGCGACCAGCAGCCACGGGGGACGCATCTATGTGGATACTACGTTTGCGACACCATTCGCACGTTTACCTCTGACCATAAGGATTACAGATACGACGTAAGTAATAAACATTCACACCTCTATTTTTACCCGTCATTCTTTGTTATCATGATTGATATTCATATTCATCTCCTCTTCTTATATAGTACACGGCCATGCGGGAGAAATACCTACCAGAGCAACGCGCGATTGCTGTTGCAGAGGAGCTAGCGACCTTTCTGAGGACAGAAGCTATAGACGACAAAGGACGATTTAGTGTAGCTAGGGGCCATTACTGATGTTGGTCCATGTAATCGAATAGACGGGCTCTAGTCCCGATAATTCTGATCTCCATATAATTGTATATATATGCTCGCTTGTAAGATAAGTTAATCTTATATATATGCATAAACTAATTCCCGAACACCAAACAAGGCACCAAACGAGGCATCACGTTAATCCCCCGAACACCTAAAACCCTAAAACCCCTAAACCCTAAAACCCTAAAACCCTAAAGCAAAAAACAAAATCTGTAGATGCCCTTTAGTCCCGGTCTGTGTTACAAACCGGGACTAAAGGTCCTGGCCCTGGATGCGCTCGGAGCCGCCCACGTGGACACCCTCCAGTCCCGGCTGGTAACCGGGCCGGGACTAAAGGTTTAGCCTTTAGTTCCGCGGCTGGGGTCCCGGTTTGCAAACCGGGACTAAAGGCCCTTACGGATGTCTCGCTTCCAGCACCAAAAATGTCCTGCAGTAACACACACCAGGGATCAAATTAAGAGTACTACACAAATTCGAACCAATAGCATGCAGTAAAAATCGAATCCTACGAAAACGGCGGTGCAGGTGCTGATGATCTCGGTGGTGAGCTCAAACTGGAGCCCGCCGTTCTTTTGAAGCTTCAGGAGGACGCACAGCAGATCCTAGTCTCTCTCCAGCGTGGGCGCGCCGGCGCGCTCTTGTATGATGCTCTGCACGATACGGAAGATGTTCCTCTGGCACGTCCCATGTCCCGCGCGGCCGCGCTGAAGCGGCGCACCAGCCGCGACGAAGGGTACAGCTCGGCGAGGTTGAAGCCGCCTGTCAGCCGCACCGCCTCGTCGAGCTCGTGCAAGAAGTCGTCGCGGTGCTCGCACCTCCCGCCGATGGCCGCGCGCACCCCGACATCGTTCATCATGCGGCAGATCTTCTCGCTGAGGTTGACGACGCAGCCGTCGTGGCACTCGGCGGATACGGAGCGGAGGAGCCGAGCCACCTCGTCCTCCTGGACGGGGCGGAAGGACAGCACGCGGCGCTGGCTGAAGAGGTCCAGCACGCATACCTTGCGGAGCTCTCGCCAGTGGTCGTTGTAGGGGGATAACATGATGCCTTGCTCGCCGCAGCTGATGATCACTAGTAGAAAAACGGTCTATAGTCCCGGTTGGTAAGGGCCTTTAGTCCCGGTTGTAGCAACCGGGACTAACAAATCGGGACTAAAGGTCCCCCTCTTTAGTCTCGGTTGTGCCACAACCCGGGACTAAAGGTTCTCCACGTGGCCGCCCTGAGCGCCGCGGGCTGGAGAACCCTTTAGTCCCGGTTGGTAACACCAACCGGGACTAAAGGTCATTTTGCTATTTTTAAATATTTTCGAAAAAAGTTTCAGATTTTTTTGAATTTTCCTATTTTCGGATTTTTGATTTGTTTGACAGTTTTCCCTCTAATCTGTAATCACCACCCCTATTCTCATATCAAAGTATATACTCGTGGTTCCACTTCCCGGTCGGTCACCCATCCTCACACTGCTCCACTCTCAGCACGCTTAACTTCTTCATTCCTTCCCTACTAGCTTCCGAGACTGCGCTCGCGACTTCTTGATAATACTATGCTATAAATTGTATTAACCCTTAGACTTTGATAACATATAATTTTACTTTTTTTAATTTCAAATAATTTGAAAAATAAGCAATAATGATTAAGTAATAATGAGCATCAATAAATTTCAAAAAATCTTTATGCATAATTTAAATATTAATTTTAAAACTCAAAATATTCAAAAAATAAAAAAAAATCAAAAATCTTAAAAAATTCCAAAATAATCTAAAAACTTCAAAATAACTAAAAAGTAGAAGAAACAACTAAAGAAATTAAAAAATCTTTTTAAAAATCATTTTTTTCTCATTTTTCTAGCAAAATCTAAAATCTTCCTGCTTTCATATTTCCCTTTGGAATTTTGAGAAAGTAGAATTTGTGCAAACGGGCTTCGGCTGTTGAAATCGGATGTAAAATTTTGTGTAGATAATTTTTCATATATTATACGTTTTTTTTCGAGTCCGTATGCAAAAGTTAGAGCCGTTTTAATTCGAAACAACCTTTTTTTGCAAAAAAATTCAAAATTCAAAAATTCAAATTTTCCATAAAAGTTAGTTGCATGAGGTACATGCATGTCAAAGGATTTTGAAATTTGAAGTTTTTATCATTTTCGTTTATTTTTTTAGACGTTTTTTCTGCGCGGGGGGGGGGGGGGGGGGGGGGTAGGCATGAGAGAAAAATTAGGAGAGACCCTTTAGTCCGGGTTAGTAACACCAACCGGGACTAAAGGGTGAGGCTTTAGTCCCGGTTGGAGACACCAACGGGGACTAAAGGTCACTAACCCTTTAGTCCCGGTTCGTATTTTTATCCGGGACAAAAGGTCCCGTTTAAACCGGGACAAAAGATTCTTGGCCCACATAGTCTTTTGAACCAGGACTAATACTCACATTAGTCCCGGATCAAAACACAACCGGGACTAAAACTCAAATTCGCCGTGGACATTAGGCCCGTTTTCTACTAGTGGATGTCCAGCGTGGCGCTCAGGTGGCGGCCGGCGAAGGTGGCGTCGTGGCTCTTCATCACCTCCCTCGCGGCCTCGGCGGAGGACACCACGAGCGTGGGCACGGCGCCGAGTCGGAGTAGCATGAGTGGGCCGTGTGTGCGGGAGAGCTCGCGCATGGCCCGGTGGGGTAGATCGCCGAAGCGCGACAGCAGGAGGTGGTGCAGGCTGCCGACTAGCGGCAGTTGCCATGGGTCGGGAGGCAGTCGGAGCGCGCGTGTCGGCGATGTGTATGAAGCCCATCTTGCTCAACTGATCCGCGGCTGATGATGAAGTAAGAAAGCTTCGAGTGGCAGATATATAATGAGTTTCCTGTCAGCTCTGCATAGAGACGTTCAGTTAAAAACTGATACTGACAGGAAAAAAAATGGATACTGTTCTCCCGCAATAAGACTCGTCGAAGCGGCTCTTTACTGTCTTATGAGACGGAATCACGGGACTACCTCGTAGGTTCATAAAACAGGTTAGCTTAGAGACTGCTTTGGTTCGGCGGTGGCTTTCAAATGAGCAGCCATCGGCTATGGAAACTTGTTGTTCTATCTGATATGAGCACTGTTAGGAAATCTGCCTTATAGTCGTGAGAAATCCGGAAAGCTCTGTTTATGTATGATTTACTGTTAACTAGCATCGCGGCCCTCGTAAACACGGGAATATTATTTTCTTTGTGTCAAAAAGCTCCACAATATAGAGATATCGTCTTATATATTTGTATTATACATTTGAAATACAGAGCCATAACAAACACAAGTGTATGATAAATAAAAATATCATTCGTGATTGGAAACAAATTTAAATTATTGGGAAATTATTATTTGTATAATTTCTAGAAACCTAGTATCAATGGCCATGTGTGTCGTTTGTACCATGATGTTGGCCGGCTTTTCATGTCAGATAGATTATCTGGGATGATAATATTCAGATTATCGATCATAAGCAATTATGTTATGGAAGAGATAATAAATACGCTTCACTTGAGTATTTGCAAACTAATTAGGTGGTCTCTCTCATGAAATTGAAAGGTGAGTTTTATTCATGATTTACACGGAATAAAATTACTTTATTTTATTTAACTTTAAATTGTGTGAGGACTTAATTATTCATCCACGAGTCCAAACTTCTCCCATAAAATTAAGATGCACAACATATGTGACTTCTTAGAAAAGTCTAGTCTTCACAATGCGTCATGACCTTATTATGCACACGAATGTGTTCATAAGAAGTTCGAAAAATAAAATACTCATCGACACAAATTTAACTATAAAACTTACTTTTATCATGTTTCATGTATATATTATACATCAATAAACAAAGTTAGAGAAGTTCAACTACACTTTTTTTGTACAATATCGTCTATTCCGATTGGACGTATTAGCATACTTTCATTTCTCTTAACTCTCCCTTCTATCCCCATCTTTAGTGGTCAATGGCTTTATATATAAAGCCGGGCCAGAAGCCTTCTGTTTAAAAAAAATCTTTAGTGGTCGAGACTTTATACCCCTGGTCACATCTAAACAAAATACACATTTGGATGTTAATAATATTTATTTAATATTAAATTTTGAAAGAACTTAATTATTCATTCATGAGTGACAAACTTCCAATCTATTTTTTCTCATAAAAATAAGATGCACACCATATGTGGCTTCTTAGACATATACAGTCTCCAGAATGTGTCATTTACCATATTTTGCAGATGAATATGCTGCTAAAAAATTAGGGCTACGCTGTCCAATGGTACAACCATGGTTCTGTTTAAAAGGTGCTTTTCTAGATTTGCTTCACTAATTATTCCCAATGTGGTCTAAAATCAGTATTTTTTACCTTCTTTTGTAGGATGAAGATCAAGAGAGGCTTCCATGGATATTGTCTAAGCACAAGAGAAAGGAAAAAGACCATGCTAGCCGTGGACCAATGATCTGAGGCTGTGCACCATGTTGCTCATGTTGAGTGAGCCAGGGTCTTCTACCTCGATATCAGAGAAAAGAAAGAGCTTCTGATCAATTACATTTTAGTGCCCACACTTACCGCTGATGACTTCAGATCTGATACGACGGATATATGTGCAGACTTGAAAATGGCCCACCCAGATGCATGCTTAAATCATATGTGCGGACTTGAAACACAATGCTATTTTTCTAGCCCAAACATTAGAGTGTATCTTCTTATTCTCCACCTTCGCTTCGGTACACCTCCTCTCAAACTTATAAAGGGTAGTATGGTTTTTGCTAATAATTACTAGTACTCCCTCCGATCGAAAATAAGTGACACTGATTTTATACTAATTTAGTACAAATTTTATACTAAGTCATCCACATTTATTTCCGATTAAAGGGAGGAATTATCATAATTTAATTAAGGTGGCCCACCTAGATCCAGATCTAAGCCCACTGTATTCCCAATCATAGTGCTAGGGAGCGAGGAGCTACTACTAAGAGCAAGAGCAATAGTTGAGTTAGTTGATGGATATGGGCATCTCTAGTGACCTGATGTAAACGGACAGTGGCTGTCCGATTCTGTCCGTTTTTGACCGAGCATTGGAAAAATCTAGCCCAGCGGCCCGACGCATTTTCGCTGGCCTGTCCGTGGCGATTTAAACGCGACCCAAATTTGGGCGTGAAATGTGTCCCCGCGAACAGCGAGAGGCGTCCGCGCTCTGTCCTCCTTGATAGAGGCTGGCCCCTCCTGGAAGTGGCGCCAATGTCACTTCCCCTCCCGCCACTCGCTGATAACAATAAGCAATGTGCTACTTCATTGGGACTTCAAGTGCAGAGTGTTATAGCAAGAGTAAATTTTTTCGACGAGGAAACTCGGGGTTTATATTGAACTCTCGGGGAACAGTCGAAAAATCTCTCTCATTCTCGTCAAGCAACCTGCAAAACAATCTCCTTGTCTTGCGTTGTCAACTTCACCGAGTGGTTATCAAGCACAATATGTTGAATGTAAGTAAAAATCAAATAACAATGCAATAAAATAAAATAAATAACGATGCAATAATGTAAACTGAGTTAATATGCAACTAAAACAATATGATAAATGTGTTTTTGGGTTTTTTACTTTTTTATATGATTGCAAAAAGTAAATATGTTTTTGTATTTTCGGATTTAATTAGTGATGAAAATTAAAATGCAAGGAAAATTGTTTGAAAGGTGTTTCTTATGATGAAAATTAGACCGGGATTCATGGGTTTACTGGTCTACTCTCTCATAAAGTTGTGGTGGCACTAAGCACAAGATAGATGACCGAAACATCGACAGGATTATTATGTTAACTTGATAATATTCATATGTGCATCATGTCCTAAAATAAAGTTGATACTACACATCTTACTTATACTCTACTAGAAGGAATACACTTCATGCAATCTAGTATTAAGAATTAACAGAGTATAGCCTTAGGTACTTTGACATGATGTTGAACAACATATATGCTACCGCTTGGATATATTACGATAGAACAATATCTATGAATATCGCTTGGAATTCTCAGTTGTCACTAAGAAATTATAACACATGCATTCTTTTTATCCCTAGTGAGGTAATCGTGGAATTGGTAAACACCATAGCAAATCATGAATTCTGTTCACAATTTACTACTACTACATATTTACTCCATCTAATACACACCATCCCCCTCTCGCGCTCTCACATACATGTTGATTTAGAACAAGTATAAAGAACGGGGCCATAATATACATCTACTCATACATCAAGAACATAACAACATATCAAATCTCATAGATCATCCAATAAAATAAGTATTCACCACATAGGAATTACATAATATGTGCCATAATTATGTTGGGCAGCTCATATGGCATTTAAACTTCAAAGCATAAGAGAGAAATAGAACAAGGTACTGCCATAAACCCATAGTCCAGAGGTGGACTACTCCATCTTCATGATGGTGGTGATGTTGGAGAGGTTGGAGAAACGACTGGGGGCGACTCCATCAGCGTTTCCCCCTCTAATCTTCGCTGAACAGCCTATGTTTCTCTGTTTCGTGTTTCTCCGCCGCCTCCTCGTGGGAACGCCTCGGGGGGTCTTTATATAGTCATTTTTAAGTCAGGCTGAGGAATCTGGGACAAATATGGATGTCATCAGAAGTCCGAGGCTCAAACGAGCCTAGGTGGCGCGACCTGGATAGGGGCCGCGCCACCTGGTCTCTTTTGGGCCTCCTGGCTTGCCTCGTTAACTTCTTGTGCTCCAGAAGGTTCTCTTGATAAAATATTAATGCCCGAAAAATCCCAGGTTAAATTGAGTTCGAGAAGGTCCCTCAAACGTCAAAATACAGAAAACAGGTTTTCCTATCCTGCAGAGTTATAACCAAAATAAGGGGATCGATGGAAAATCCCCATAAATCAATAAAAAACATGATTATAATAACTAATAACATGTTAATATGTTGGAATATGCATCAATAAACTACAACCCCAAGATTAACTCATTCTCGTCCTCAAGTATAAAGGTGATAAAACTAAACATTAACTTTGGAGTTTATTGCTCATATGAAAATAACAAGTAGTAATACACACGATCAATGATTCAATCTTTAATGAACAACAACAAGCAAATGAGATATAAAGTGGTACTTCTAATTCAACTCAATGGTGTCCAACAATCAATGACAAAGTGCAAAAACAAATGAAAGTACTATGGACATTAAACATGCAAGTGCTTGTGCTTGGAACTTTTTCTTTCTTTATTTATTTCTTCTCTTTTCTTTTGAACAAGTATCCACTGAAAGTAAGTAGGGAATATATGTGCCAAGCTTTGATGCTAAAGAGAAATTAAAGTCTAGAATTGTGCAACCCAAGACAACGGTAGTGAAGAGCAATAACTCCTTACAAGTTGCAAGTCTCATACCCCGTTGTTAATAGTATCTTTCACCACATGCTACTCAACTTTAGAATTACCATAGGTTTTCATTGTGTGCATACTATTTTAACCAAGTTCTCGCAAAGGGGTACCTCCATGCCACCTGTACACAGTGCCTTTTGGATTTTCATCTTTTTGCAAAGGCATTACATACCGGGACGACATGACAACAGGAAAATGAACTCCTCTTAAAGTACCAACTGAGTAGTAAATTAAACTTGTTAAAGCTAATGAGGAAGTCCATGCTGAAACTTCTACCATGATTAGGCATGGTTTCGGTTAGTGGCCCAATGCTCTTCTCCAATATGCACACTCAAATCTTTTGCATGATAACCCCCACTCATTTCACATCGGAAAGATATGCATAACCCAAGTTGTATGACAACAACTTAAATATGGTTCAATGTTGAAAGTCTTGTTCCATGAAAGCATGGTTTAACTTAATCCCAACTAATAAACTATCAAACATGCAACTTACATAAATGAACTCCACCGTAGACTGCTACTTTCCCATGAGCTTTGAATTGCACAATAAAAAGAAGTATTATTTTGAATGCAAATACATGGCACATATGCTATACTTGAAATAGCATTTTGCTATATAGGTAGGTATGGTGGAGATTTTGTGGAGAAGTATGGCTCAAGGTATTTGGATATACAAGTCTTTGCTTGTGTTTTTCTTTCCTTTTCTTTTCTTGGCCATTGGAAAGGTATGATGTCACAAGCATGCATAATGTCCATAATGCTACACATTTATTAATGAACTAAGTAACTCAAAGTTAACCATCAATGCGCAAAGAAGAAATAGCACTAAATACGGCACTGGTGAATTACTATTCAATCAAAGCACATGAAGCATAAAACATAAGCATAACTTGCATTGTTATCTCCCTTTCCTTCCCAACTTAACTTATATTTTTCTCCAGTAGATTTCTCATAAATATAACGTATCCCTACATGTGGTGGTCCATTTATTCAAAACAAAATATGTTGATAACTAAAAACTAGACACAGACGCTTCAAGTTTATGCAACGGTTTAATGGTGCTCGGAAAACAAGGCAAAAATAGTATGCAAACCAAGGAGTTGATAGGTCCAGGGGTTTTCCATGGGGCATCCCCAACCTTATGGTGTTTTCCATTACTTAGATACCTCTTTGCTTGATGATTATTCCTTCCATGTGAAAAATCTTCACCACAAAACTATTTCCCACCTCTTTTGTAGAATGGTTGACATTAGAGGGCACAAAGATAAAACATGTTCTGCAAGGAAACCCCAAAAAAAAAAAATTGGTGCATGGTTTACAGGGAGTATATTAAGTTTCCAACATTCACTAAATATCAAAAGACTAAAAAAGAATCATCTTGAGACTCAAACAAATGCTTGAAACAACGAAAGACATAATATGTCAATAAAAATAGCAGCAACTTGGAATTTTTTCACCCCCTTAAATATGTCAGGAATTTTTGCTGATTTTTGTTCATGTAGAGGATGAAAATTTGCAATTCCAGTAAATTTTACAGGTCCATAGGAGTTACATAATTGAAATGAAAAATCAGGCACTAAAAAGTATTATGCATATTTCAGCAACTCGAAATAAGTATTGCAATCTTAAAACACCCAAGATGGGTAAAACTTGGCACTTTATTTTTACTACAGTAGAGAAACTAAAAGAAACTTTCTTGCTACAGCAATGACACAAAAAGATAACACAAAATAAATTACTCTCTTTCAAGAGCAACAAAAACAAATCCGAAAAAAGTAAATACTACCAGGTTGCCTCCCGTAAAACGCTTTATTTATAGCCATATAGCTAGGCTTCATACCTTTTTATTTCAAGATGAGCAAGTGTCATGAGGGAACTTGTACTTCTGAATAATAACATTCTTCCTTGGAAAGTGCTCCATACACTTTTTATGAGGGAACTGGAACTTCACATTCCCTTCTTTAGAGTCAATAATTGCACCTGTAGTTCTCAAAAAAGGTCTTCCAAGGATTATAGGACATGAGGTATTTCTCCTCATGTCCATAATGATAAAGTAAACAGGTACAAAATTCATATGGATTTCAATCATAACATTATCAGTTCTACCTAAGGCATGCTTGGTAGAATCATCATCAAGTAATAAATCAATGTCACATTTTCTATTTTATTTTCAACATCAAGCAAATCATATAAATTTTAAAGAGAACGTTAACACTTGATCCCAATTCTAGCATGATGTGACTCTTTTCCTACAGCAATAAGTATTTTTTGGATACATGCATCCCTAAGCTTAGGTGGTATCATAGCCTCATTATTATATCATTGTATCTTTTCCTTAATGATATGATTGGCTATGTAGGATCTGAAACCAGTTTGATGAACATTGAAAGAGGGATCATTAGCGAAGTTTTGCAATATATTAATAAGTTCATTCAAACTACATTTATCAAGATCAAGTAGAGGTGCATTAATATTATCGCTGAGCATTTTTACTTCCTCTACTCGTTCCTTTTCTTTAACTTGAATAATTGGTTCTTTCTCTTCTTCCTTAATACTAGATTCGAATTGTAACAAAAGTGGCTCAAGAAGATCAACGTAATTTAATAATTCATTATAAGTTTCTTCAAATGTAATAGGAAATCTTTCAGAAACAGCAATGAAATTCATGCCTACCATAGCAGAAGCATGGGGTTTTCCCGCTGACATGCTTAAAAGAGTTGCTAGATAGTTAGCTAATTTGGAAAGAGCTTTACCTAAACCAACTATTTTAAGTTGTAATCCTTTAATACAGAGCTTATTGAAGAGATCGATTTACTCAATTCTTCTATCATTGAATTGTGACTAGCAACTTGTTCAGAAAGATTCTTATTTAATTCCTGTTGCTTTTCAGCATAATCACTAGTTGGTTGAGTAGTTGTAGGTTTCCACTTGTTTTGAGTATCATAAGCATTAGGATATGAAACAAATGGACGATTACCATAATTATTTGCATAGGGCGGCCTAGCATATTGATTATTGTAGTTGTTGTTGTACCCATTATTCCCAAAGTTTCTAATATAGTTGATGTCTATATTTTTAGAATTATCCTCAACAAGATATTGCAATGGAACATTATCAACATTTTGTTTAGATATGTAGGAGTATATGGCATCAACTTTAGCGGTCAAGTAATCTACTTCCTGAACGGAGTTGATCTTACTACTTGAGGATGGCGCCCTCTCAGTGTGCCATTGGCTAAAGTTTTGCATCGAATTTTCAAGAATTGCTTTAGCCTCATTAACAATTTTAGTAATAAAAGCTCCTCCTACAGCCGAATCGAGCATACTCCTAGACATGTAGTTTAGACCATTATAGAAAGAATATAAAACCATCCACTCATTTACTCCATGTGAGGGGCAAGTTCTTAGCATAATTTTAAGTCTCTCACAAGCTGTTGCTACATGTTCATTATCATTTTGCTTAAAAGAAATATGCTATTTCTATTTTACAAAATCTAACAAGAGGACATTATTTCTTAATAAAAGCTTTTCTAAGATTATCCTAAGAATTTATACTACCATTAGGTAATGAAAGTAACCAATCTTTAGCTTTACCTCTTAGAGAGAATGGGAACAATTTTAGCTTAAAAATATTATTTTCCACATTATTAAACTTTGCATGTCACATACCTCACAAAAGTCATGTAAATGCATAGACGCATCCTCACTAGCACTACCACCAAATTGATCTTTAGCAACGAGATTAAGTAGCCCAGGATTAACTTCTAATGAATCAGCTTTTATTTTAGGAGATGTGATAGGATTAGCAATAAATTTTGTCCTAGGCACATTTGTGAAGCCGCATAACTTAGTTGTTTGATCACCCATATTTTCTTAACAGAAGTGCTACACTATCTTTTGGATTTTGTGTGTATAAGCAAAAAGAATACGAACTAAAAAAGGTAAAAACCAGAAAAAGAGGAATGCTTTGCAAATCAAAAAGAACAAGAAGACTCACATTGGTGCAACCTCCCCAAGCTTAGGGAATTGCACGGCACGAGAGAATAGTCTTGCATCTGAGAATAGCCTTTGCTCGTGGAAGATTGTAGTTGTGAATGCTTTCCTTTGTTCCTCGGAAATGGCCAAAAAATAGTCTGGGTGACACTAAGCAATGCGCCACTTTGCTGGGACTCCAATTGTAGAGTGTTGTAGCAAGAGTAAATTTTCCCCACGAGGGAACTCGGGGTTTATATCAAACTCTTGGGGAATAGTCGAAAAAGCTCTTTTCGTTCTCGTCAGGCGACCTGCAAAACAATCTCCTTGTCTTGCGTCCCCAACTCCACCGAGTGGTTGTCAAGCACAAGGTGTTGAATGTAAGTAAAAATAAAATAACAATGCAATAAAATAAATAATGATGCAATAATGTAAGCTAAGCTAATATGCAACTAAAACAATATGATAAATGTGTTTTTGGGTTTTTGATATGATTGAAAGAAAGTAAATATGTTTTTGTATTTTTGGATTTAATTAATGATGAAAATTAAAATGCAAGAAAAGTGTTTGAAAGGTGTTTCTTATGATTAAAATTGGACCGGGGTTCATGGGTTCACTTGTCTACTCTCTCATTGATGAGGGTTAACTCGCCAAATGTCCTAGATGAAGGACTTAGGATTGGGGGAAGAGGGCATCTCCTTTATATAGGTGGTCCGGTCTCCATCTGAAGGTAAAAGATCAGACAAACAGGGCGAGGTTTGGTGTGTGTCGAGAATAAGAGTATTACTTAATTGGCTTAATCTCCATCTGTCCCTAGCCGGCCTCTCCTGGCCTCTTTATATAGGTGGTCCGGTCTCGAAGATCCGGTCGGGTTCAATACAAATTACAATGTATGTATATAATATCATCTCGTATTTCTACTATATCTATACTAGGGCCTATCTAACGGGCCCTAGGGGTACTAAGATAATGGGTCTTAATAGCTATACCCTTGTCAGTAGCCCCCGAGATTCTACCAGAATCGTAGATTCAAGTTGAATCTCAAATCTTCATAACTTCGACTTGATCAATCTTCGACTTCTTTCCTTTCTCTGTTTTCTTTATATATTTCATATCTTTTCTTTCTCAGGGGGATTTTGGTTAACAAGCCTGATGCTTCTGACGGATCAGGAGACCAGCTGACTGCCGGAGCAGAAACTTGCTACCTACTTCGAACTCAAGCCCCTGGACTTGAATCCGGTACCTGGCGTAACCTAGTATTTTGCCACATTTAGGACTTACAAAGACAGGATTCCAGTATTTATCAAGGTACCCAGTGCGTCCACCGGGATTTTTCTTTGCATCATGGATACGGAAATTTACTAGCAGAGCGCATTCATGTGCGTATACAAGGCCATGTAGGACGGATCCTGAGGTCTTACCTTCATGATCATTTACAACCATGGCATTCAAGCTTTTTATCGCGATGACGCGCATTGAGAATCATAATTTTGTTGTGAGCCTTGTTTGGCTATTTCAATACCCAAAATCTCTGGGTTGTTTTCTTCGGCTAGTGGCAAATCCCTCCCGATGGGAGTGAATTAGCGAATATCAATGTCTAATGTTTATCTGTTGACAATGAGGTCGATAATTTGCTCCAATGTGTGCACCATAATTTCCCTCCTTTGTTGTAAAGTTGATAATTTCATCTTCATCGGGTGCGCGACCAGCGCTCCCGATGGGAGTAGCCCCCGAGGCTATAGTCGAATTTTTTTGGGTATAGGCTCAAAAATATTTGCTGCTTTTCCCGTCTCCCTTTGTTGTGACCTATCTTTTCCTTTCTTTTTTCTTTTCATCGGTGCGCCACCAGCGCTCCCAATGGGAGTAGCCCCCGAGGCTATGGTCGGGTTCCTTGGAGACGATCATAGGCTCAATAATTTCTTTGACTTGTACTCCTTCGACTTAGCTGGTACGCATTAAACTTGTGCAAACTCGAAGTATGACGTTATTGATATGATTATTTTCCTGTAATGATTTGACTGGACGCTGACCGTTGCACATGGGCAGCGCGGTAATTTCCTAAATTTTCCGCCCGTTAGTGGGCTTGCCGCTTCCACTTCACATGCCACGTCACAGCCCATGTTCCTTCATGCGGAAGTTTTATTTAAGGAGACCTTTTACTTTTACTGTTTACCGGTTCATCGCTCCTCCACCGCTGCCACTGCTTCTTCTTCCTTGCGCTCGCCCTTTTCTCGCAGCCCCTAGCGCCTCGCCATTATATGCCCATAAAGAGGGTTGTGCATCGATCAAAGATGGCCAAAAAGGGGATGAAGAAGCAGGTTCTTGGCTGGATTCCCTCCTCCGTCGATGATGCGGATCTGAAGAAAGCAAAGAAAGAAAGGTTTCTGCCAGAATCTGCGGAGGTCATCTTCCCGCCGACGGGATTCTGGGTGATGTTCCTTGCTTTCCTCTTCTGCGGTTTATCCCTTCCTGCCCATGAATTCCTTCATGGGCTTCTCTTTGTGTACGGCATGCAGCTGCATCATCTCACACCAAATTCTTTGCTACACATTGCTTGCTTCATCACTTTATGTGAAGCATTCTTGGGCATCGACCCCCACTAGATTCTTTGGAAGTATCTCTTTCGCTTGCACCCTGGTGGTTTCCAAGGCGAAATTCCTGAGCTTGGTGGTGCCATCATCTCTCTGTGATCGAAATCGCAGTATCTTGATTTCAAGATGGCCCAATCAATTCAAGGTTGGAGACAGAAGTGGTTCTACATCAAGGACTAGAAATTCTCTGACTCTAATCAATATGGGCTTGCCCTGTTTGATGCCAGCAAAAGCTTGACGAAACTGACTACATGGGACGCCCTGCCTTCTGACGCTGAAGTCAAAAATATCAAGCCACTGTTGGCTCGTATTCAAGAGCTCAAGAATGCAGCGGGGAACAGACTGACTGGAACACAACTTATGGTGTTCTTCCTCCAGAGATGTATTCAACCGCTATAGGCTCAAGTTTCCAAATTATGGACTTACTCAGGCTCAAATGATCCTTCTCGATTGTCTTCTAAGGACCCAGAGAAAAAAGATCTCAATAAGAGGGTTAGATCATTGAATACCCTCATGGCAAAGATAGAAGTTCCCGCGTGTCTGGCCGCTGCCTTCGACTCCATGCATCTCTTGCCACAGGTACGCGACTTGCAAGCTAAAGAAATTTTTCACTCTCTTTTCTCCTTTAACTATGTAGTGCTAATGCTTTGTACTCGCATTCTTTGTAGGACCACCAATTTCTAGCTTCACACCCTCCTCTTCCTGAGGAAGGACCCATCAATGCTGAAGTCGCTCCTGCTGACTCCGAAGCCCCCGAGGCTTGTGAGAACCAGGATGGGGATGGAGCCGAGGGTTCTCTAGAGGGAAGTGACTCCACTATGTCACCTCCCCTCGCTGAATCTGAAACTCCAGGTCCAGAGAAGAAACGGAAATGCCTGGAAGACTTAACTTCCTCGAGTACATTGATGGCATGTAGATGACCTCCCAGTTGGGAACCCCAAGAGGAAGGTATGATGAGCACAACAGCAAGTCTTCCCTCAGTATGAAACCAAGCTTTATCGAACCAGTAGGAGAAAGAACCAACTTCCGAAGGTTGATGCTTGCTAGCTTCGCAACAGCTCCAAACAATTTATATATGGCACCTTATCTGGGGCGTAGCTTTGCACCAGCAGCAACGTGGAACCTGCACACAACACAACCAAGTACTTTGCCCCAACTTACAGTGAGGTTGTCAATCTCACCGGTTTGCTGTAAACAAAGGATTAAACGTATCGTGTGGTAAAAGATAGTAGTTTGCGAGAATGTAAATAAAGCGAGTAAATAGTAAACGGTAATATGAATATAAAAGAGACCAGGGTCCACAGTTCACTAGTGGTGTCTCTCCATAAGATAAATAACATGCTGGGTAAACAAATTACAGTTAAGCAATTGATAGAATAAAGCAAGCATACAAATGCCATGAGGATCACTATGAGATTCACTTGGGCATTACAACATAATACATAGACCGTAATCCAACTGCATCTATGACTAATAATCCACCCGCCGGATGTCATCCAAGCAACCGTTGGGTGTTAAGTTGCAAGCAACAGATTATCATCTTAAGCAAAGTGTGTAATGTAAACAATACAAATGTCCTCGAACACAAGATTGTTGTTTTCTCCCTAGTAGCAACAGCACATCTACAACCTTAGAGGTTTCTGTCACTCCCCCAGATTACTAGAGGCATGAACCCACTATCGAGCATAAATACTCCCTCTTGGAGTCACTAGCATCTACTCGGCCAAGATATCTACTAGCAACGGAGAGCATGCATGATCATAAACAACATAGAGATGATAAATCAATAAATCAACTTGACAAAGTATCAATATTCATCAGATCCCAACAAACAAAACATGTAGAATTACACAACAATGAACTTGATCATGATAGGCAGCTCACAAGATCTAAACATGAAGCACATGGAGGAGATGACAACCATTTAGCTACTGCTATGGACCCGTAGTCCAAGGTAGACTACTCACGCATCTCTCCGGAGGTAGGCATGGTGATGAAGAAGGCCTCCGGTGGTGATTCCCCTCTCCGGCAGGGTGCCGGGAAGAGCTTCTGGCCCCTCCCGATCTCGCGTTGATGACGGCGGCGGTGGCTTACAGTATGTTTCATGGAAAATTGATCGGGGTTTAGGGTTTTCCCGTTGAGGAGAATATATAGGCAGAAGGGTGGCATCAGGAGGTGGGCTAGGTGGCCCCACCACCTGGTGGCGCGGCCAGGGGCTGGCCCGCGCCACCCTATGGTGTGGCTGGCCCCTGGCTCCCCTCTGTCTCTGCTTTGGACTCCATCTCGTGTCTGAAAAAATAGGAACTTTGGCTTTTGTTTCATCCAATTCTGAGAATATTTCCTGTGTAGCTTTTCTGAAACACAAAAATAGCAGAAAATAGGGAACTGACACTGTGGCATCTCGTTAATAGGTTAGTTCTGGAAAATGCATAAAAACACCACGAAGTGTAACAAAACACAAAGAAAATGGTGCATAAACAAGCATGGAGCATCAAAAATTATAGATACGTTTGAGACGTATCATACATCTAAGCCAAAAGATGCCCCATAGGAGCAAACGACTTCCAAGGATTCTGACCTTGCTATGTTTGAATTACTTGACTTGTAAGTTTATTTGACTCTTGTTTTCAACTTTTCCTTATGTTTATCTTCTCCAGTTCTTGAACTCGACTAATTTTCTTTTAGTGATGACGATAAGCCGAAGAAAGCCACCACCATGGTTCTTCCTTCGACAACTCCAACTGCTCCGAAGAAGAGCTCGCAGGAAGAAACCATGGTGGATAATCCATCACAGGACATCCTGGAGAAAGTTGTTGGTGTGCAACCCGTAAAACGCCGAAAGAAGACGACGTACTGTGCGTATGCTTTGCTTGAGGCGCATCAACCTCCCTCTTCTTCTGATCATGTAAGCGCAACTTTCTTTGTTCTAACTCTTTGCTCATGTGCTTTGCCTGTTCTTATATAGTCTTGCTCTGCAGCCCCTGAAGCAGAGATTTCTGTCTCTTGGCACTGATTGTGTTAAGATCCAAGAAGCTGCTGATGAATCCAAAGCTATCTTCCCACGTTTTATTGCTCTCATGTTGTTTTCCTTTATTCATTTCTTTTTGCTTACACTTCTCTGTATCACCTCCTTGTTTGCAGTTGCTCTGACCAAAGCACTTGCTCGCATGCCTTCTTTAGAAGCCAAACTGAAGACCACTTCTAAGGCTCTCAAGGATGCCAACACTGCCAAGGCTTTTGCTGACAAGGCTGCTAAAGCAGCAAAAACAAGAGCTAAAAAGGCTGAGAAAGCTTTGGCTGAGGTTGCTCAGAAGCAAGCCAACCGTGAGGGAGCTGTCGTTTAGCGACTTGACACGATTGTTTTGTTTATTGGTAGTAAGTTCTTCGTCTTGTCTTTGTGTCCTGCTAAATTTATATCTGTTGTCATGCTTCTCTTGTCTTACTTGTATTTCTGTGATGCAGCAGAGAAGCTTGGAGAGGTCAGGAAACTTTGGCTTGAAAGTGCCAAAGATCCTCTTCTGGATTCGGTTGAAGTGATGGAGCCTGATACGTTGCAAACGTATCTATAATTTTTGATGTTCCATGCTTGTTTTACACCAATTGCTTTATGTTTTGTTTACACTTCGTGGCATTTTTATGCATTTTTTGGAACTAACCTTTTAACAAGATGCCACAGTGCCATTTCCAGTTTTCTGCTATTTTTCTATTCCAGGTTTTTACTAAAGGAAATATTCTTAGAATTGGACGAAACAAAAGCCAAAGTGCTTATTTATCTAACACGAAGACGGAGTCCAAAGGAGAGACGGAGATGAGCCAGGAGCCGACCACACCTGGTGGTGGCGCGGCCTAGCCCTTAGCCGCGCTGCCCCATGGTGTGGGCCCCTCGGGCGCCCACCGACCTTGCCCTTCCATCTATAAATTCACTTCATTGGGAAAACCCTAAGGGCCCGAACATCCATCCATGAAAAGTACTGTAAGCCACCGCCGTTGTTGACCCTAGTTCGGGAGGGTCCAGAAGCTCTTCCCGGCACCCTGCTAGAGAGGGGAATCATCACCGGAGGCGTTCTTCATCGCCATGCCTGCCTTCGGAGTGATGGGTGAGTATTCATCTTTGGACTACGGGTCCATAGCAGTAGCTAGATGGTTGTCTTCTCCTATTTGCGCCTCCATGTTTAGATCTTGTGAGCTGCCTACATGATCAAGATCATCTTTATGTACTTCTATATGTTGTGTTTATTGGGATCTGATGAATATTGAGTACTATGTCAAGTTAATTATTGAACTATCATGTCTATGTTATTTGTGATCTTGCATGCTCTCCGTTGCTAGTAGATGCTTTGGCCAAGTAGATGCTTGTAATCCAAGAGGGAGTATTTATGCTCGATAGTGGGTTCATGCCTCTAGTAATATGGGAGAGTGACAATAACTTCTAAGGTTGTAGATGTGATGTGGCTACTAGGGAGAAAACAACAATATTTTGTTCAAGGATAATTGTATTGTTTACATTACATACTTTGCTTAAGGCAATAATCTGTTGCTTGCAACTTAATACCCAAAGGTTGTTCGGATGATATTGCTGGTGCCAAGTTGACGTGGGAATATGCAGTTGATGTCGGAGCTTATTCTTCTTAAATCCCCAGCAACGGCGCCAGAAAATAGCTGGTCCTTGTGCGTGGTGAACAATCAGCCCGTTGGGAACCCCAAGAGGAAGGTGTGATGAGTATAGCAGCTCGTTTTCCCTCAGTTAAGAAACCAAGGTTATGTCGATCAGGAGAGAAGGGACAAACGACTGAAGGTGATGCAGACTGGCTTAATAGCACTCCAACAACGTCACCATTTTACGATACTTGTTGACTCGTCTTCGGCCAGTAGCAACACGGAACCTGCACACAACACAACCAAGTACTTTGCTCCCAACTTGCGATGAGGTTGTCAATCTCACCGGTTTGCTTGAAACAAAGGTTATGAGTGTATCAAGTGGAAAACAGTAGAATATGCGAGTAAAGTAAATAGTGCGAGTAAAGTAAATAGGTGATAGCAATATGATGGAAATAGGACCAGGGTCCACAGTTCACTAGTGATGTCTCTTCATAAGATAAATAACACATGCTGGGTAAACAAATTACAGTTGGGCAATTGATAGAATAAAGATAAACGTGATATGTCAAGAAGATCACTATGAGATTTACTCTGGGCATTACAACAAAATACATAGACCGCCATCCAACTGCATCTATGACTAATAATCCACTTGTGGCGAATCAATCCGAGAACTCCACAAGTATTAAGTTGCGAACAACAGATAATTGCATTAAGCAAAGTGTGTAATGTAAACAAAGCATATGCCCTTGAGCATATGAATGTTGTTTTCTCCCTAGTAGCAACAACACATCTACAACCTTAGAGGTTTCTGTCACTCCCCCAGGTTAAATAGAGGCATGAACCCACTATCGAGCATAAATACCCCCTCTTGGAGTCACTGGCAACTACTCGGCCAAGATAGCTACTAACAACGGAGAGCATGCAAGATCATAAACAACATAGAGATAACATAAGATATAATTCAGTACAGCAACTCAATCATAACACCAATATTCATCGGATCCCAACAAACCAAACATGTAGAATTACATAACGGTGATCTCAATCATGTAGGGCAGCTCATGAGATCTAAACATGAAGCACATGGTGGAGAAGACAACCATCTAGCTACTGCTATGGACCCATAGTCCAAGGTAGACTACTCACTCATCGCTCTGGAGGCAAGCATGGCGATGAAGAAGACCTTCGGTGGCGATTCCCCTCTCCGGCAGGATGCCGGGAAGAGCTTCTGCACCCTCCCGATCTTCGGGTCGATGGCGGCGGTGGATCGCGATGTGTTCTGGAAAAGTGATCGGGGACTTAGGTTTTTTCCGTCGGGGTGTCTTTATAGGCGAAGGGGCGATGTCAGAGGTGGAGCCAGGTGGCCTCACACCATGGTGGCGCGGCCAGGGCCTGGGCCACGCCAGCCTGGTGTGAGGGCCCCTGGTGGCCCCTCTCCTACTCTCCTTTGGATGACTGGAAGCTCCCGGACAAAATAAGACTTCAGGAACTTGTTTCATCCAATTCCGAGAATATTTCCTGTGTATCACTTCTGAAACACAAAAACAGCATAAAACAGGGAACTGGCACTGTGGCGACTCGTTAATAGGTTAGTTCCAGAAAATGCATAAAAGTGCCATGAAGTGTAACGAAACATTAGGCAAATGGTGTAAAAACAAGCATGGAGCATCAAAAATTATAGATACGTTGGAGACGTATCAAGCATCCGCAAGCTTAACTCCTGCTCGTCCTCGAGTAGGTAAGTGATAACAAAAGAATAATTTTTGAGGTGACATGCACCTACACAATCTTGATCATATATGTATGCATTTGCGAGCTGGGATCATAAGAACTTAAAACATGGGCATGAAGATATAATCTTGATAATAAGAACTTAGCAACCATGTTGTAAACATGCAAATGAACACAAACAAAAGATCATGAAAATGAAACAATGAAAGTCAAACATGTGTTCAAATCATAAGGAAAAACATACAAATGGTTTTCAGCTTGTCCTTCATAGAGAGCAAAACATAAATGCATAGGACACCTTCAAGTTTAAGAGGGCGACTAGATACAAATAATTTGAGAACAAGTGAAACCAACAATATGAATCAATCAATGAAAACTTTGGGACAATGCACATTATACTAAGAATGACAACTATGCTCTCTTAATGGTGCATAAAGATAGAAGGTGGTGACTCAACATAAAAGTAAAAGAAAGGCCCTTCGCAGAGGGAAGCAGTGATTGCAAGTTTTATAACCTTCAAAAATTATGGTACTTACCGGCTTTGAGCTCTCATTGCCCCCATCATAAGCATCTTGAATGGTTAAAGTTAATGGGAGAACAATTATGATGCATATGCTTGACAAATCATAAGTTGAAAACCTCCTATCCCGTGAATATGAGTACCCAAACCTCATGCTACTTTACTTAGAGTCCCAAGCAAGGCTCTTGTCATTGTAAATATATGCATATCATTGAGAACCGCCAATGGGGTACCTCCGTGCCCGATGACATGGAACAAGCCCACATCAAAATGACAGGACAAGCAGACAATGAACACCTCAACATCTCTTTTATTTGCCATTTGTTTAGCTTTTTATTCTGAGATGCGTCGTCGAATTTTCACCATGGGTATGCTGCAAATTTCCACCATGAATTATGCATGGCTTAGATTAGCGGCCCGGCATTTCCCTAACACATATACAAACTCCATGACCCCCACAAGATTCCCAATTCATTTCACACCGCGGGCATCCATAAACAAAAGATCACGATATCAACTCAAATAAGAAGTGCAATGTTGAAAGCTTGACCATGACTGCATGGCTGGGTTAGTCTCCAACTTACAACTTGCAAGCATAACAACTCAACATAAGAGACCACAATGTCAATTTTTTAAGAACAGGAAAAAGTAAAGTGTGCCTTCTGGTTCGTGAGAGCTTTACTGACCGAATTTCGCATAACACTGGTAAGAGTTTAATTTGAAGAGAAAATAAAAGCTAGTCAAATTTACTTGGAAAAGCAAATTGCTAGTAGGTATGTATGGTGGACACTTTGGAGAACTTTGGCTTTTAGGAGTTGGATGCACGAGTAGAGCTCATACTCAGTACAAGGCGAGGGCTAGCAAAAGACTGGGAGCGACCAACTAAGAGAGCAATAATGGCCATAATCATGCAAAGTGACAAAGCGACATTAAAAGAAGCATAAGATGGCATCAAAAGTCAAAAACTAAATGATCATAGAGGCTATTGGCGACTTTGTAAGAGTCTAACATGTGTGAGCATGCGCCAAGTCAACCCAAATAAAGCATCAAGGAGAAAACCAAAATAATGCTTCCATATAATAAAAACAACGCATGATTTTTTCAAAGGCTCATTAAGCAATCTCAGTTATTTGAGACAAGTCATGCTACAGCAAAAACACTAAGCATACTATCAAAAAGACATCAAGCATGACATGAAAAAGCCTAAGCCGCAGTCTACACAAGCTCCTTCTTGTACCACTATTTTACATAAAGCTTTTTCTCTTTTCCAACACCATTTGAAATTTTTATAAACACCTCTTTTGATGAAAACCAATAAAGATCAGAGGCAAAAATACACCTTGATGAAAAGAAATGAAAAGGTCTGAATGCAAATCAAGGCGAAAACGAAAACCAAAAGCAGTAGCAGAAAAAGAAGAACACCCGGTGAAATTGTAAGAATGAAAAACAGAGTGTTCTTGGCAAATGAAAACGAGTACATCTCCTCCAAAGGAAATTTGTTGGGGTCCAACCATTTATTACAGCAAACAAAACTAAGCTAACTAAGAAAACTAAAACAACTGACGCTCCAAGAAAAACACATAGTGCATGAAGCAATAAAAATATAGTGTTTTGAAAGGTGACCTGATTTTTGCCGATGAAGAAGGGGTGCCTCGGGGGCATCCCCAAGCTTTGACGCTTGTAATTCTTGGATATTTCTTGGGGTGATGCATGGGAATTTCCAAGCTTGAGCTTTTGTCCATTCTTCAACTCATCTCATCATTCTCCAATCCCTACACTTGAAAACTTCCTTCATACAAAACTAAACACAAATCTATTAGCAACATTAGTGTAGAATAACATATAATCAACCCTTTTTTTTTTTTGCTTTAGGTTTCAACTCAAAACCACCACATATATAGCAAATACTACTGTAGCAACTTCCCCAAAAGTTCCGTGATCAAAAGAACTCAAAAGAAAGCGATAAAGCGGCAAACATTAATAATGGCAGAAATCTGTCAAAACAGAACAGCTGACAAAGGTCGAATTTTTTAGGGGTTCTCTGTTGCTCAAATCAAAAAGTGTTCAACTAACGAAAGTTTGGATATAACCTGGGGCATATGCACAAGAAATCTCAGGTCCAAAAGATATACAGAGAATTTATACGAATTTTTACGGTGCAGCACCGAAAACAGTTTTAGGACAGCAACATCCCCAAATCTTTATCTCACTCGAATTAGAGGCTTCTCTTGGCACAAAAACGAAATAAAAAGGATAAGGAGTGGTCATTACAGTAGTAATGACTTCCAAGACTCAAATAAAAGAAAAAGTACTGAAAATAAAACATTGGGTTATCTCCCAAGAGTGCTTTTCTTTAATGCCTTTGAGCTAGGCGCAGAAAATTGCGAACCAAGTAACATCAGAAGGAGCATTAAGATCAACTGCAGAAGTCTTGTCAATAAGGCATTGTATTTCATCCACATAAGTTTTAGAAGACCCTTTGTGATCACGCCTTGGTACACTATTTTCATCAAAAAGATTTTCAGGACAAATCCAACCAGTATTAGCTACCAAGGCATTATGAATTCCTACAAGCTTACAAGGTATTGGCAATCTAGAATCTTCGTTGGGTGTACCAACAATTTCAACAGGCGAGCCAAGCTTATTAAACTTCTTAAAAACTTTTCTAGCCTCAATTGCAACATCTCTAAATTCTATACGCAAAGTTTCCAAAATAAAAGCTTTCTTTTCAGGATCTTCAATTTTATGAAGCTTAAGGAACATGTATTGCGTAAAAGGATTAAGACTAGCAAACCTAGTTTCCAACATGTGAATCAAATAAGCAGAAGCAACTTCAATATTAGGAGCTAGCTCAACCAAAGATTTTTCCTCAACTTCCTTATGCATACTAATGTGATTAAAGAACTCCTTAATGTTACTTTTTCCAATAATTGAACCACTACCTACTGAGAGGTCCTCCAGAACGTACTTAGGGATCAACATGATGAACTAAAAGCAAAGAAATAACAACTACCAAGGATTCTAAATTTTTTTTGGGTTTTTGATATAAAACGATGCAGGTAAAATAAATAAAGTAAAGCAAAACAATAACAAAGTAAAGGATGTGCGTGCGAAAAACTCCCCTCACAGAAGTCTTCCAATCCTCCCCGGCAACGGCGCCAGAAAAGAAGCTGCTGGTGCCAAGTTGACGTGGGAATATGCAGTTGATGTGGGAGCTTATTCTTCTTAAATCCCCGGCAACGGCGCCTGAAAACAGCTGGTCCTTGTGCGTGGTGAACAACCAGCCCGTTGGGAACCCCAAGAGGAAGGTGTGACGAGTATAGCAACTAATTTTCCCTCAGTTAAGAAACCAAGGTTATGTCGATCAGGAGAGAAGGGACAAACGACTGAAGGTGATGCAAACTGGCTTAATAGCACTCTAACAAGGGCGCCATTTTATGATACTTGTTGAATCGTCTTCGGCCAGTAGCAACGCGGAACCTGCACACAACACAACCAAGTACTTTGCTCCCAACTTGCGATGAGGTTGTCAATCTCACCGGTTTGCTTGAAACAAAGGTTATGAGTGTATCGAGTGGAAAACAGTAGAATATGCGAGTAAAGTAAACAGTGTGAGTAAAGTAAACAGGTGATAGCAATATGATGGAAATAGGACCGGGGTCCACAGTTCATTAGTGGTGTCTCTCCATATGATAAATAAAACATGCTGGGTAAACAAATTACAGTTGGGCAATTGATAGAATAAAGATAAACGTGATATGTCAAGAAGATCACTATGAGATTTACTCTGGGCATTACAACAAAATACATAGACTGCCATCCAACTGCATCTATGACTAATAATCCACTTGTGGCGAATCAATCCGAGAACTCCACAAGTATTAAGTTGCGAACAACAGATAATTGCATTAAGCAAAGTGTGTAATGTAAACAAAGCATATGCCCTTGAGCATATGAATGTTGTTTTCTCCCTAGTAGCAACAGCACATCTACGACCTTAGAGGTTTATGTCACTCCCCCAGGTTAAATAGAGGCATGAACCCACTATCGAGCATAAATACCCCCTCTTGGAGTCACTAGCAACTACTCGGCCAAGATAGCTACTAACAACGGAGAGCATGCAAGATCATAAACAACATAGAGATAACATAAGATATAATTCAGTATAGCAACTCAATCATAACACCAATATTCATCGGATCCCAACAAACCAAACATGTAGAATTACATAACGGTGATCTCAATCATGTAGGGCAGCTCATGAGATCTAAACATGAAGCACATGGTGGAGAAGACAACCATCTAGCTACTGCTATGGACCCATAGTCCAAGGTAGACTACTCACTCATCGCTCCGGAGGCAAGCATGGCGATGAAGAAGACCTCCGGTGGCGATTCCCCTCTCCGGCAGGGTGCCGGGAAGAGCTTCTGGACCCTCCCGATCTTCGGGTCGACAGTGGCGGCGGATCGCGATGTGTTCTGAAAAAGTGATCGGGGACTTAGGTTTTTTCCGTCGGGGGGTCCTTATAGGCGAAGGGGTGATGTCAGAGGTGGAGCCAGGTGGCCTCACACCATGGCGGCGCGGCCAGAGCCTGGGCTGCGCCAGCCTGGTGTGAGGGCCCCTGGTGGCCCCTCTCCTACTCTCCTTCAGATGACTGGAAGCTCCCGGACAAAATAAGACTTCAGGAACTTGTTTCATCCAATTCCGAGAATATTTCCTGTGTATCACTTCTGAAACACAAAAATAGCAGAAAACATGGAACTGGCACTGTGGCGACTCGTTAATAGGTTAGTTCCGGAAAATGCATAAAAGTGCCATGAAGTGTAACGAAACATTAGGCAAATGGTGAAAAAACAAGCATGGAGCATCAAAAATTATAGATACGTTGGAGACGTATCAGATATACCGAGGGTGGATTATTAGTCATAGATGCAGTTGGATTATGGTCTATGTATTATGTTGTAATGCCCAAATGAATCTCACAGTGATCTTCATGACATGTACATGCATTGCTATGCATTCTCTATTTTTTCAATTGCCCAACTATAATTTGTTCACCCAGCATGTTATATCTTTATGGAGAGACACCTCTAGTGAACTGTGGACCCCGGTCCATTCTTTTATATTTATATTACCATCTACTGCAAACATTGTTTACTTTCCTCAAGTATTATTTCATTTCACTGTAAACAAACATCTCTTTCCACACTATATGTCTAATCCTTTGTTTTCAACAAACCAGTGAGATTGACAACCTCACTGTAAGTTGGGGCAAAGTAGTTTGGTTGTGTTGTGTGCAGGTTCCATGTTGCTGCTAGCGCCGACCACACGCCATCAACTGTCTTTTGGCGCCCCGTCAAAAGCCAGCTAGCAACAACCTTCAGAAGTGATTTCTTTCTCCTACTGGTCGATTAAACTTTGGTTTCATACTGACGAAAAACTTGCTGTTGTGCTCATCATACCTTCCTCTTAGGGTTTCCCAACGGGTCCTATGAGACATCAAGACTGTTTTCTGGCGCCGTTGCCGAGAAGAAAGAGGATTTCTGCAAGGGGAGTCTCTCACTTCCAATCTCTTTACTTCGTTATTGTTTTGCTTAGTTTCTTTACTTTATTTTGTTTACTTCTTTTTATCAAAAATACAAAAGAAATTAGTTCCTTTTATAGTTGTTATTTTTGTTGGTCTATTTTAATCTTGCTAAAATGAATAATCTTGAGAACACTAGGTTGTGTGACTTTACTAGCACAAACAACAATGATTTCATTTGCACACCTATTGCGCCACCTACTCCTGAAGCAACTTTCGATGAAATTAAACCTGCTTTGTTAAATCTTGTTATGAAAGAGCAATTTTCTGGCGTTAAAAGTGATGATGCTATTGTGCACCTTAATAATTTTGTTGAGCTATGTGAGATGCAAAAATATAAGGATGTAGATTGGTTGCTATCTTTGCCTAGAAATAGTATTGATTCTTGGGTTAAATGCAAAGATGCTTTTATTGGAAAATATTATCCTCCTGCTAAGATTATATCCTTGAGAAGTGACATAATGAAGTTTAAACAATTTGATAATGAACATGTTCTCAAGCGTGGGAAAGAATTAAATCTTTGGTAAAGAATTGTCCCACTCATGGACTGACTACTTGGATGATCATCCAAACCTTTTATGCATGACTAAATTTTTCTTCAAGAAACCTTCTGGATTCAGCTACTGGAGGTACCTTTATGTCCATCACCTTGGGTGCCACAACAAAGCTCCTTGATAATATGATGATAAATTATTCTGAATGGCACACTGAGAGAGCTCCACAAGGTAAGAAGGTAAATTCTATTGAAGAAACCTCTTCCTTGAGTGATAACATTAATACCATTATGTCTATGCTTGTTAATGGTAAAACTCATATTGATCCAAATAATACTCTATCGATGGCCCAGCAGTTAATGTGAAGCAAAGTTTGCCTTCAGCTAACTGGCCTACAGTAAATAGTTCTATAAGCGAACACTAGCAAAGCAAATCCTCATAATATAGTTAAACAACAGTTTGTCTTGATTCTTGGTCATAAAGAGTTATTCTTGACTACTTACCATCATAGAGTTCCCCAAGAGAATCATAGAGAGGAAAGCCTTTTCGCTTGAACTTCTTGATCCTGTCTCCCAAAGAGGTCACCAAGTTTACCCAGAGTTGAGGCTCAGCTAGTAGCATGCATTTTGCTTCATTCCAACCAACACCACTCTGTTTTCGAGCCTCCTTTATAATCTGGTAGTCCCTCTTTAGATCTTTTTCTTTGTCTTGAACCTGAGACTTTGTGAATTTCACATGGGGGTGTCTTTGTTGGAAAATTGAAACCATCATGTTCCAAGTTTCAGTAGACCATCCATTCTGGCTTCTATGATAGGTGGTATTGTGCTCATGAAGTAGTTCCACAAGAGATTTCTCTAATACAGGATTCCATGATGCTCTTGATTTGTCAACTGCATAACACAATAAAAGTATTACTGATAGTACAAAGGCACTATCTATTACATACTGAGAGGAGATCAGTGAACAAATTCTTGAGAGAGATAACAAATTATTACCTATCGAAGAAGAACTTTTCCCAAACTTTGGTGAAGCCCTTTTCATAATTTTTTTGAGTTGGCCTGCATCACGTTAAACTTTGGAGATCCTTTTGCATACATTGTAGATCCTTTTGAATGCATATCTATAACATGATGAAAAGATCCCAACAAAATTATTATTACATGATGAAAAGATCCCAATCAATATCATTATTACATGATGTAATATCCCAAACAGAATCATTATTATGTGATTAAATAATTATTACAAGATAAAAGACTACACAATCTATGACATTAGCTACTCAAGTTGGCAATTATTCCATATCTGCATAGCTATTCAGTCTCTTAGATTGTTCCCTAGGATGCAGTTCTCTTGTTCGTTGTACTCTACATGGTTGTCATCACCATTGGGTAGGTTCACATAGTCGGCCAGATCTATATTATCATGTTGGTCATCAAGCCATGCCTCATCTCCACCATGCATTTTAATGACATTATGAAATATTGCAGCAGTTGCTGGTATCTTGATTTGATTTCTTATTGGATGGAATGTTCCAACATGAAGAATAGGGAATCGCTTCTTCAAAATGCCCCAGTCCCTTTCTACATGGTTCCTCATGACAGCATGTCAGTGATTAAATAGCTCTTTGTAGTCATGTGGCCGACAGTGAGCATGCCTGAACTCATTCAAGTGGTACCGCACATGCCTGTAGGGTGCAATAAAATTTTGTGTGTTTGCATAGCCACCATCAACTAAATAAACTCCCCTTCTGGTACTTTGAAGCCCTTGAGTATGCTAGAACTAAGTACTCTAGCGTTTGTTGCGAAACCTTCCCAACCACATGAAATAGCTGTTATGTTCAAGTCAAAATCGCATGCTATTATAACATTTTGGCTAAGCATTCCTTTCCTATTTCTCCATAGATCTTGATGACTAAAAGTCATAGTGATGAGCTGATACGTCTCCAACATATCTATAATTTTTGATGCTCCATGCTTGTTTTTACACCATTTGCCTAATGTTTCGTTACACTTCGTGGCACTTTTATGCATTTTTTGGAACTAACCTATTAACAAGTAGCCATAGTGCGAGTTCCCTGTTTTCTACTGTTTTTGTGTTTCAGAAAAGCTACACAGGAAATATTCTCGGAATTGGACGAAACCAAAGCCAGTCAACCAGAAATCCACCGAAGCTTCCAGAGAATCGAAGAGGAGACGGAGTGGGGCCACGAGGGCCCCACACACCAGGGCGGCACGACCCAGGCCCTGGCCGCGCCCCCTATATGTGAGACCACCTCGGTCCACTTCTGACAATGCCCCTTCGCCTATAAAGACCCCCCGATGGGAAAAACCTAAGTACCCGATCAATTTTCTAGAACACATCGCGATCCACCGCCTCCGTCGACCCAAAGATCGGGAGGGTCCAGAAGCTCTTCCCAGCACCCTGTCGGAGAGGGGAATCGCCACCGGAGGTCTTGTGACAACCCCGAATTTATCACAAATTCGAAGTGCCCGTTATGCATTCCACCACAATCCCAGAATCATTGTTGTGATACACATAACGTAGTTGGTAACCAGTTCCATAGACATTACAATACGATGATTCAAATACAATGGTCATAGAGACCAAGTTCACATTACAATACAATATAGCAGCGGAAATAACGTCTTCGGGTCCATGCCTTCAGCCTACAGGCATTGGCGTCTCAGTAGAAGATCTTAGTCTTGGTATTCTTCTTCATACCCTTCCTCCGGATACTCTTCCCCATAGTCTGGCCAAGTTGATAGCCAGGGACACAGCCATGAGTACATTGGATGCACTCGCAAACCATCTTATAAATGAAGTGTTGAAGTAGATATGCACGGTTGATATGGTGGACTAAGCACTAAGTTTAGTTTGCAAAAGCTAGTTTTATTTCCCAAGAACGTTCATTGGTAGAAAAGAAGTTTAGTTCTCTAAGTTTAATCTAAGGGAACTTCAAGTGTGTCAAGATCAAGGTCAAGTCAAGTCATGTCATTCACCCAGTTCACATAAGTTATTATCATTCTTGACAAAAGTCAAGTACAGTTTGCCAACTATCCATAACCGAGGACGCGGCTATTCGAATAGTTTGAAAACCTCTGCAGAGGGGTACACTTTACCCACAAGATTCGATACATCTGCCGGGAGAAATCCACGGATCGTCATACACAAAGTATGCGGGGTTCAGATAATCAAACAAATTCTTTCACTTGCTCACTCTAGTACAGGATCCTTCCCTAGAGCCCGAGATACGGAAATCCCCGTTCCGGCGCCTCTAGTTTTGCCCGCTCCGGGATGCCGGATGAGTGGAACCTCCACTTGGTTCAGAAGTAACCGCGCACGGTGTACTTCCATAAGGTTTGATGCAAGGCCTCCCATACTAGGGTAAACAAGCTACAGACTAAGCCCCTTCCCATTTAGGGGTAATGTGGTCGTACGGTAAAGGTTGGCTCACATAGTACATCACTTATTATCATTTAGCAAATACATTCCGTAGTTCCTAGTCAATATTATTTTCCTTCATAAGACCATCATGTAGGAGAATCTCCATTTCAAGTTTTCAAGTTCAAGTCACCAAGTTCAAATGGGGTTCCACTTAGAGATGGCCTCAATTTTATTAGCGACTAAGCAACTATATTGAGTGATGATACCACTAAGGTAGGGTTGGATAAACTCAGCTTGATGCTCTTGCTAAGCAAGGTATCACTATACTTCTATCATCCTACTCTAGCAATTCAATCATGCAATTTACTTAAAACAAGTAGAATGCAATAGTAAAATTAGGCATTTGGAGTATGATTCAAAAGATGGCTTGCCTTGGTTGGCAAAGTGTCCGGGGTATTCTTCTTCTCCTTGATAAAATTCCCCTTCAATATCCTCCTTGGCAACACTAGCGTCTAATAATGAATAAACACAAAGCACATCATCACTACACAATGCTAACAACACACCAAGCACACATACCTGTTTTCAAACAATAGCCTTCCTATTGGATTTTATTTGAGTTGTGTTGCAAGTTTTCTTCCAAGTTTGCATTGAGGGTGCAAGTTATTTTTTTTATCATATACCATGTGGGGTTTACTTTGTAGGTATGGGTATTGAACTAAAGGTATTGGTACTAGTTCAAATGAGGATTGACTAATTAAGTGAAGTGGTATTTAGGGCAAAAATTAATTCTAAGTATGTAATAGAGATCTATCATTTTATGTTACCTATTAAGATTGGATTAAGGTCTAATTGATATCACTAATTAGGTTTGAGTTGATTAAGGTTGACTAAACAGTAGGGGAGTTGATTAGTGAGTTCACAAACCAATTTTCATAATTTTAGGAGGTTTAAACAATTCTATAGAATTTTTCTAGGATTAATAAAGCTATGGTCACACTATTCTTATTGATTTAAATTCCTAGCTCAAATTGAATTCTAATCAGTTCTACAGTATAGAGCATTTCACAAGATTTCCAACGCATATTTATTTGCTAGAAATCGATTTGTAAATCTCTGGGAATTAAAGTTTGAAAATCATATCTGAATCATATTTGAATTAATTCGAAAACGAGCGGGAAATAAATAAAACGTTTCGGACCGAATTTGACAGAGCTGGGCCGATTTCAAATGAAACCCGAACGGGCCGGCCCAGAAAACGATTCGCACGGGCGGGAAATAAATAAAACTGAACCTGACAGGGGGGTCCCACCCGTCAGGTCACTTAACTTCCCCGAACCGGTACGCTACCGATTGATCCAGATCTAATGGCTCACAGCCATCGTGCTCGACGGAGAGGGGCGGAGCTCACCTGCGAGCAGTGAAGACGACGACGGCGACGGCGGCGTGCGTAGAGGAAGAAGAACTCGACGGCGAGGGGTGGAAACGACTCCGGCGAGGCTCCTCCTCCGATTCCCAGCGGCGGCTTGCTCCAGGGAGGTCGAACGCGGCGGCGCTCTCTGCGTCCAGTACCTCGCCGGCGGGGACGGCGACGTCGAACGAGAGCGAGCGGGGTGAAGTGAGCATGTCTGGGAGGTAGCTGGGGATGGTGTGCGTCCAGTCGTTTGATCGGCGGGGGCTTTTATAGGCCGGAGCGACGAGGGCGAGGGCGTCCAGTAGCTCACCGGTGCGGGGGCCCTGGGCGCGTGCGTCGAGCGACACTGGGCACGGCTGCCTCGCTCGTGTGCTGGGGGGGTTCGGTCTCGGCCGCGGAGTGCTGTGGGTCGGCTCTGGCGCAGTCACGGTGGTCGGCGATGTGCAGTGAGCTGGGGAAGAAGAGAGGGGGGTCCTGGGTGCTGTCTCCTCTTCTCCTCCCTTTCTCACGGCTTGGGTCGGGGCAGAGGGAGCTGGGGTCGACCGCGGAGGTGTCCAGCAGCATGGCGACAGGGTTTGAGCGAGGAAGAACAGTGCAGCTCACAGTGATCAAGATTTGCTCGATTTTCATCTTCCAGGTGTTCGACGAATTGCCCGCAAGAAATTCAAATTCGAAATTTTGAAAATTTCCACTTTGGGTGATCAACATATTGGCCAAGGTTTCCAGTCATATTTTTGTTACAAAGAAATCTTAAGTTTTGCAGAAATCTTATTTCAAAATTTGGTATAGTCACTGTTTCAGATTCAAAGTTTGGCTGATGTTTGAGTCAAGCTCTGATTTGAATTTTGGGTGCAAACTTCTTGGTTGAGTTAGTCTGCAACTTGGTCAAGCTCAACTAACTGGCCAAACCCTCAGTTGAGTTACAGATTTCTTATTCTAAAAGCTCAAAGTAGGGTAGTCAATAAGATTTCATAGATCATCTTATTCTTCTCTTTTTCTTTCTTTCTTTTGTTTCTTGTTTCCTTGGTTCTTATAATTTGTCTCCATTGCTTCTGTTGGTTAACTTAGAATTAACTAACCATTGCACAACCAAAAATAACACACATGAAATCATAAAATACACATAATGGAAAATACATGCATACATGCAATAATAGTTAAAAAGTTTTATCTTGGTCCAAAATTTGGCACTTTAATTAATAGAAAGTGGATTACAATTTTTTTGAGTTGTTACAATCTTCCCCCCTTAAAAAGAATCTCGTCCCCGAGATTCACTAGTTAAGAACTGAAAAGATTGGGAAACTCTTTCTGAAGGTAATCTTCTCGTTCCCAAGTAGCTTCATCTTCGGTGTGATTACTCCACTGAACTTTCAGGAACTTGATGCTTCGGGTTCGAGTGGTTCTATATGCTTCCTCGAGGATACGAATAGGCACTTCACGATAGGTCAAATCTTTGTTGATGTCCACAGAACGGTGATCAATATTCTTGAAGATTTCTGGCTTCTCCGGCACTTCAAGACATTTCCGAAGTAACGACACGTGGAAGACATCGTGCACTTCAGACAGTTCAGGGGGCATATCCAACTGATATGACACTTCTCCTCTGCGGCTTAGTACCTTGAAGGGTCCAATATACCTTGGTGCAAGCTTTCCTTTCACTTGGAATCTCTGCATTCCCTTGAGAGGTGATACTCTGAGATAAACAAAATCTCCAATCTGAAAGGTCAGTTCTCTACGTCTCTTGTCGGCATAACTCTTCTGTCTAGACTGGGCTGCCTTGAGGTAATCACGAATCATGCGAACTTTCTCCTCGGCTTCTTGCAGAATGTCAGGTCCAAATATCTGACTGTCTCCGGTTTCTGACCAATTCAAAGGGGTACGACACTTCCTTCCATACAAAGCTTCAAATGGGGCCATTTGCAAACTGGCTTGATAGCTGTTGTTGTAGGAAAACTCCGCGAAAGGCAGACAATCCTCCCACTTAGCTCCATAGGCTAGAACACAGGCTCTCAACATATCTTCAAGTATCTGATTTACTCTTTCGGTCTGTCCATCCGTCTGAGGGTGGTAAGCTGTACTAAAGGCTAATTTGGTTCCCAAGGCTTGATGCAAGCTTCTCCAAAATCTTGAGGTGAATTGAGTTCCTCGATCGGAAACTATGGTCCTTGGGACTCCATGCAAACTAACAATTCTGGATAGATAAAGATCTGCTAGCTGTCCTGGGGTATAAGTGGTCTTGACAGGAATAAAGTGGGCAACTTTGGTAAGTCTATCCACAATGACCCAAATAGAGTCATTTCCGCGGCTAGACCTTGGAAATCCAGTGATGAAATCCATTCCAACCGATTCCCACTTCCATTCCGGAACTTGCAAAGGTTGCAGCAATCCCGCAGGACGTTGATGTTCCGCCTTGACTCTTTGACAAATATCACACTTAGATATGAACGAAGCAATCTCACGCTTCATTCCATGCCACCAAAATTGTTCCTTTAAATCTTGGTACATCTTAGTTCCACCGGGGTGGATGGAGTAAGGTGTTTCATGGGCTTCTCTCATAATAACCTCCTTCAATTATGAGTCCGCAGGTACGCAAATACGTCCTTTATACCAAAGAACTCCTTGATCATCTTCTTCAAATCCTGGCACCTTGCCGGAACTGATTCTGCGCTTAATCCCGTCAATACTCTTATTTCCCTTCTGGGCTTCTTTGATTTGGCTCTTCAAGGTGGGTTGAAACTCAAGGTTGGCTAAGAATCCTCGACTGACTAGTTCCAATCCAAACCTTTCAAACTCTTGGTGCAACAGGGGTTGCTCCTCTTTGATCATCATATTCAACGAGCAGGGCTTCCTACTCAATGCATCGGCCACCACATTGGCCTTACCGGGGTGATAATGAATTTCCAGATCATTATCCTTGATCAACTCTATCCATCTCCTTTGCCTCATGTTTAACTCCTTCTGGGTGAAAATATACTTCAAACTCTTGTGATCAGTGTAGATCTCACAATGGTTACCCATAAGATAGTGCCTCCAGGTCTTCAAAGCTAGAACTATGGCTGCTAACTCCAGATCATGGGTTGGATAATTTTCTTCATGAGGTCGAAGCTGCCGAGAGAGGTAAGCTATGACCTTGCCTTCTTGCATTAACACACAACCAGGTCCAAGTTTGGAGGCGTCGCAATAGACATCAAAGTTCTTGGTGATATCGGGCATTGTTAGGACAAGAGCGGTTACCAATCGCTTCTTGAGCTCTTGAAAACTTTCTTCACACTTAGGGGTCCATTCAAACTTCTTGTCCTTCTTCAACAGCTGGGTCATTGGCCGGGCAATGCTTGAAAACCCTTCAACAAATTTGCGGTATTATCCCGCTAATCCGAGAAAACCTCTAACTTCAGTTTGAGTGGTAGGGGCTTCCCATTCTATGACTGATTTGATCTTCTTTGGGTCTACTGATATTCCTCCAGCTGACAACACATGGCCTAAGAATCCAACTTCCTTCAACCAGAACTCACATTTACTGAACTTGGCATATAGCTGATGCTCTCTAAGAGTCTCTAGGATCAACCTCAAATGGGTCGCATGCTCTTCTTCAGACTTGGAGTAGATAAGAATGTCATCAATGAAAACAACAACAAACTTATCCAAAAACGCCATGAAAACCTTATTCATGAGATTCATGAAATAAGCAGGGCATTGGTTAGTCCAAAGGACATTACGGTGTACTCATACAATCCGTAACGGGTAGTGAAGGCTGTCTTGGGTATATCAGTTGCACGGATCTTCAGTTGATGGTATCCAGTTCTGAGATCTATCTTCGAGAAAACTCGAGCTCCGGTCAATTGGTCAAACAGATCATCTATCTTCGGAAGAGGATACTTATTCTTGATGGTCACATCATTTAGCTTGTGGTAATCAGTGCACAGTCGGCTGGAACCGTCACTTTTATCCACAAACAGAACGGGTGATCTCCAAGCAGAAGAGCTTGGCTGAATCAATCCTTTACTCAAAAGGTCATCCAATTGCTTCTTCAACTCTACTAGTTCAGCTGGGTTCATACGATAGGGTCATTGGGCGATGGATCCAGTTCCGGGAATAAGCTCAATGATAAACTCAATATCCCGATCCGGTGGCATTCCGGGTAGCTCATTGGGAAAAACATCCGGGTATTCACAGACGATGGGAACTTCCTCTATGGTTGGCCCTGAGATACTCTTATGACATCTGGGGATTTGGGGAGGTTTAACTGACACATGCTTTACTAAAATTCCATGGCACAGTCTATAATTCCTTGATGTTGGGACATCCAATCCATACCAAGGACTACTTCCAATCCTTTGGATCCTAACACAATCAAACTGGCTAAGAATGAGATCCCATAGATTTGTATGGGCACTTCCAAGCAGGTACAACTAGCCTTGGTTATTGACCCAGGTATTTGCACAGACATGATATTTTTCAGGGGTGTGGGTTGAAGTCCACTTTTATCAACGAATAACTGAGTAACAAACGAATGCGAAGCTCCAGAATCAAACAGAACTCTTGCAGGAACTGAATTAACAGGGAACATACCCAGCACAACGTCGGTTGCCTCCTGAGCTTCTTCAACATTCATGTGGTTCAGACGGCCTCGAGGGTGAGGCGGGTTCCTTGGGGGATAATTCTTGCCATTTCCAACACGGCGCTGTTGCTGAGCAGGAGCAGTGGTCTTGGATGCGTCATTCAGCTTCTTGGGGCACTCATTGGAGTAGTGCCCTTTGAGTCCGCACTCATAACAGGTAACTCCAGACTTGTCACCAGGCTTGGGTAGCACAGGGGCGCCATTTGGCCTAGGGGTATTGGTGTTGAAGTTGTTGCCACTAGGTCTTGGAGGTGCACGGTTGAAGTTGTTGCCGGGTGGTCGGTTGGGAAAGTTGGGACGCGGAGCAGGTGCAGATGGCCTCATAGGTCTAGGGGCGAAACCCATAGGTGGATTTCCTCTTGGCCTCTGCGAGTTGCTTGAGTTGCCTTGATACATCATACGGCGCTTGCGGTTCTCTACAGCTTGCTTGAGTTTGCCTTCCATCTGAATGGCAGAGTCAACCAATGACTCCAGGTCTGCAAAGTGAATGCTAACCAAGACACATTGAATCTCATCATGAAGTCCATCCAGAAACCTTTCTTGCTTCTTCTCAGTGGTGTTGGTGTCATCTGGGGCATACCTAGACAAGGTAAGGAACTTGTCACGGTAGTCAACCACAGATAGGGAACCTTGCTTCAGATTTCTGAATTCATCCCTCATCCTTTTAACCAATCCCAAAGGAACATGGGCCTTGCTAAACTTGCTCTTGAACTCCTCGCAAGGCATCATATACCCTGGGGCTTGCATTGCACGAGTGGTATCCCACCAAGCTCTTGCGGCTCCCGCAAGATAGTGGGTGGTGTACAAGACCTTCTCATTTTCACCAACTTCGGCGACTGCCAAATTGTTCTCCATAGTACGAAGCCAGTCATCGGCATCTAAGGGTTCTTCAGACTTAGTGAATATAGGTGGGTTGGTGTTTTGGAAGCTTCTCAACTTGGATCGGTGATCACCATGGCCATTGTTTTCTCCTTCACCATGGCCATTTCCATTGCCATTGTTGTGGTTCATTGCCATTTGGGTTAGCTGCTGAAGAGTGGCCAAGTTAGCTTGGCGCTCAGCTCAGGCTGCTTCCCGGTCTTCCATGATCAACCTTAGTAGTTCGGCCATTTCCGGGTTTGGGGGTGGGGGTGCTCGCGGCATCTGAAGATAAGGTGTGTAAGACAAGAGGGAAAAACTAATTTGCTAAGATTTAATGTTACATGGATGATGCAATTTTTGTCTTACTAAGGCCTTAAGGGCCAAATTCATATTTCATTCAACAAGCATCAAACATAACATACATACGAGTTCACACATTACAAATGGTTTATATCAAACCATTGCGACTCATCTACTAGAGAGGGGGATACAACTCACACCTATACGAAGTGACTCAAGGTGAACTCATAACTAGATAACACGGAAGTCTCCAATCTAAACATCGGGCTCCTCGGGGTCTTCCTCCTCATCGTCCACAATGAATCCATTCTCCTCAGGATCCTCCTCATCATCAAGGTCCTCCATGAAGTCATCCTCGTCACTAATGAGGGCATTATCCTCCTTGCGGAGATCAATGCCTTCCTTCTCACCAAGGTGGTCCTCTAAACTCTCAATGTACTCAGTCAGCTCAGCCACATTGGCCTTCAACTCCTCAATGGTGTGATCCCTCTCATCGCACTGGCGGCGAAGACTCTTGCGATCCCTAGCAAGAATCCTGATAGTGCTCCTTGCCTCCACCAGTGCGAAGTGCTCAAGGTTGGCCTTGGTACGGGCTCGATCTGCCTCCTGCTGAGTGGAGTACAGCAAGAAGTCCATGTGATCGACGTAGGTACTCGGCTCATTCTGCCCAGGCATGTTTGCGGGACGCCCATCCGCATCACGCCGAGCAAAGTTCCTAAAGCGCTCTCCCTGAACCTCCTCAACATGCAGTCCACACAAACGGGCATGCATCTCCTGCATACCTCGGACCAAACCATTGGCCCAAGTGTTCTCCACAAGCTCAAACTTGATCCTTGGAGAACTCAAATCTCCCTTCTTGCCACGGCAACTGGCCCTGACAAGCCATCGTAGCTCTCCATCCGGGTGCTCATTGAGCACGGCTCCCTTGAACTCCGGATATAGACGGTTCAGGAACAAGGTCAGGGTGGTGAGGTCGCGCTCGAAACAAAGGCTGCCACCATGGCCCAACTGGTACTGCTCAGTGAATACCAGTGCCATCTACAAAATTTTAGATTAGATTAAGTTAGTGATCAACTCAAGTGTGCAAAATTTTAAGTAGGTAAAAACTGAAGCATGTACAAATCTTTGTAAATAGAGAGGAAAAGACTAAGCAATTTTAAACCATTACTTATCTTTTTGCTTTTATAAAGGTTTCATTCAATGCCCATTCTAACTAAGGTCTCCTATGGTCAGCCTAGGCTCTGATACCAACTTGTGACAACCCCGAATTTATCACAAATTCGAAGTGCTCGTTATGCATTCCACCACAATCCCAGAATCATTGTTGTGATACACATAACATAGTTGGTAACCAGTTCCATAGACATTACAATACGATGATTAAAATACAATGGTCATAGAGACCAAGTTCACATTACAATACAATATAGCAGCGGAAATAACGTCTTCGGGTCCATGCCTTCACCCTACAGGCATTGGCGTCTCAGTAGAAGATCTTAGTCCTGGTATTCTTCTTCATACCCTTCCTCCGGATACTCTTCCCCATAGTCTGGCCAAGTTGATAGCCAGGGACACAGCCGTGAGTACATTGGATGCACTCGCAAACCATCTTATAAATGAAGTGTTGAAGTAGATATGCACGGTTGATATGGTGGACTAAGCACTAAGTTTAGTTTGCAAAAGCTAGTTTTATTTCCCAAGAACGTTCATTGGTAGAAAAGAAGTTTAGTTCTCTAAGTTTAATCTAAGGGAACTTCAAGTGTGTCAAGATCAAGGTCAAGTCAAGTCATGTCATTCACCCAGTTCACATAAGTTATTATCATTCTTGACAAAAGTCAAGTACAGTTTGCCAACTGTCCATAACCGAGGACGCGGCTATTCGAATAGTTTGAAAACCTCTGCAGAGGGGTACACTTTACCCACAAGATTCGATACATCTGCCGGGAGAAATCCACGGATGGTCATACACAAAGTATGCGGGGTTCAGATAATCAAACAAATTCTTTCACTTGCTCACTCTAGTACAGGATCCTTCCCTAGAGCCCGAGATACGGAAATCCCCGTTCCGGCGCCTCTAGTTTTGCCCGCTCCGGGATGCCGGATGAGTGGAACCTCCACTTGGTTCAGAAGTAACCGCGCACGGTGTACTTCCATAAGGTTTGATGCAAGGCCTCCCATACTAGGGTAAACAAGCTACGGACTAAGCCCCTTCCCATTTAGGGGTAATGTGGTCGTACGGTAAAGGTTGGCTCATATAGTACATCACTTATTATCGTTTAGCAAATACATTCCATAGTTCTTAGTCAATATTATTTTCCTTCATAAGACCATCATGTAGGAGAATCTCCATTTCAAGTTTTCAAGTTCATGTCACCAAGTTCAAATGGGGTTCCACTTAGAGATGGCCTCAATTTTATTAGCGACTAAGCAACTATATTCAGTGATGATACCACTAAGGTAGGGTTGGATAAACTCAGCCTGATGCTCTTGCTAAGCAAGGTATCACTATACTTCTATCATCCTACTCTAGCAATTCAATCATGCAATTTACTTAAAACAAGTAGAATGCAATAGTAAAATTAGGCATTTGGAGTATGATTCAAAAGATGGCTTGCCTTGGTTGGCAAAGTGTCCGGGGTATTCTTCTTCTCCTTGATAAAATTCCCCTTCAATATCCTCCTCGGCAACACTAGCGTCTAATAACGAATAAACACAAAGCACATCATCACTACACAATGCTAACAACACACCAAGCACACATACCTGTTTTCAAACAATAGCCTTCCTATTGGATTTTATTTGAGTTGTGTTGCAAGTTTTCTTCCAAGTTTGCATTGAGGGTGCAAGTTATTTTTTTTATCATATACCATGTGGGGTTTACTTTGTAGGTATGGGTATTGAACTAAAGGTATTGGTACTAGTTCAAATGAGGATTGACTAATTAAGTGAAGTGGTATTTAGGGCAAAAATTAATTCTAAGTATGTAATAGAGATCTATCATTTTATGTTACCTATTAAGATTGGATTAAGGTCTAATTGATATCACTAATTAGGTTTGAGTTGATTAAGGTTGACTAAACAGTAGGGGAGTTGATTAGTGAGTTCACAAACCAATTTTCATAATTTTAGGAGGTTTAAACAATTCTATAGAATTTTTCTAGGATTAATAAAGCTATGGTCACACTATTCTTATTGATTTAAATTCCTAGCTCAAATTGAATTCTAATCAGTTCTACAGTATAGAGCATTTCACAAGCTTTCGAACGCATATTTATTTGCTAGAAATGGATTTGTAAATCTCTGGGAATTAAAGTTTGAAAATCATATCTGAATCATATTTGAATTAATTCGAAAACGAGCGGGAAATAAATAAAACGTTTCGGACCGAATTCGACAGAGCTGGGCCGATTTCAAATGAAACCCGAACGGGCCGGCCCAGAAAACGATTCGCACGGGCGGGAAAGAAATAAAACTGAACCTGACAGGGGGGTCCCACCCGTCAGGTCACTTAACTTCCCCGAACCGGTACGCTACCGATCGATCCAGATCTAACGGCTCACAGCCATCGTGCTCGATGGAGAGGGGCGGAGCTCACCTGCGAGCAGTGAAGACGACGACGGCGACAGCGGCGTGCGTAGAGGAAGAAGAACTCAACGGCGAGGGGTGGAAATGACTCCGGCGAGGCTCCTCCTCCGATTCCCAGCGGTGGCTTGCTCCAGGGAGGTCGAACGCGGTGGCGCTCTCCGCGTCTAGTACCTCGCCAGCGGGGACGGCGACGTCGAACGAGAGCGAGCGGGGTGAAGTGAGCGTGTCTGGGAGGTAGCTGGGGACGGTGTGCGTCCAGTCGTTTGATCGGCGGGGGCTTTTATAGGCCGGAGCGACGAGGGCGAGGGCGTCTAGTAGCTCGCCGGTGCGGGGGCCCTGGGCGCGTGCGTCGAGCGACACTGGGCACGGCTGCCTCGCTCGCGTGCTGGGGGGTTCGGTCTCGGCCGCGGAGTGCTGTGGGTCGGCTCTGGCGCAGTCACGGTGGTCGGCGACGTGCATTGAGCTGGGGAAGAAGAGAGGGGGGGTCCTGGGTGCTGTCTCCTCTTCTCCTCCCTTTCTCACGGCTTGGGTCGGGGCAGAGGGAGCTGGGGTCGACCGCAGAGGTGTCCAGCAGCATGGCGACAGGGTTTGAGCGAGGAAGAACAGTGCAGCTCACAGTGATCAAGATTTGCTCGATTTTCATCTTCCAGGTGTTCGACGAATTGCCCGCAAGAAATTCAAATTCGAAATTTTGAAAATTTCCACTTTGGGTGATCAACATATTGGCCAAGGTTTCCAGTCATATTTTTGTTACAAAGAAATGTTAAGTTTTGCAGAAATCTTATTTCAAAATTTGGTATAGTCACTGTTTCAGATTCAAAGTTTGGCGGATGTTTGAGTCAAGCTCTGATTTGAATTTTGGGTGCAAACTTCTTGGTTGAGTTAGTCTGCAACTTGGTCAAGCTCAACTAACTGGCCAAACCCTCAGTTGAGTTACAAATTTCTTATTCTAAAAGCTCAAAGTAGGGTAGTCAATAAGATTTCATAGATCATCTTATTCTTCTCTTTTTCTTTCTTTCTTTTGTTTCTTGTTTCCTTGGTTCTTATAATTTGTCTCCATTGCTTTTGTTGGTTAACTTAGAATTAACTAACCATTGCACAACCAAAAATAACACACATGAAATCATAAAATACACATAATGGAAAATACATGCATACATGCAATAATAGTTAAAAAGTTTTATCTTGGTCCAAAATTTGGCACTTTAATTAATAGAAAGTGGATTACAATTTTTTTGAGTTGTTACAGGTCTTCTTCATCGCCATGCTTGCCTCCGGAGCGATGAGTGAGTAGTCTACCTTGGACTATGGGTCCATAGCAGTAGCTAGATGGTTGTCTTCTCCACCATGTGCTTCATGTTTAGATCTCATGAGCTGCCCTACATGATTGAGATCACCGTTATGTAATTCTACATGTTGTGTTTGTTGGGATCCGATGAATATTGGTGTTATGATTGAGTTGCTATACTGAAATATATATTATGTTATCTCTATGTTGTTTATGATCTTGCATGCTCTCCGTTGCTAGTAGCTATCTTGGCCGAGTAGTTGCTAGTTACTCCAAGAGGGGGTATTTATGCTCTATAGTTGGGTTCATGCCTCTATTTAATCTGGGGGAGTGACAGAAACCTCTAAGGTTGTAGATGTGCTGTTGCCACTAGGGAGAAAACAACATTCATATGCTCGAGGGCATATGCTTTGTTTACATTACACACTTTGCTTAATGCAATTATCTGTTGTTCGCAACTTAATACTCATGGGGTGTTCGGATGATATCCCCGTGAGTGGATTATTAGTCATAGATGCAGTTGGATGGCGGTCTATGTATTTTGTTGTAATGCCCAGAGTAAATCGCATAGTGATCTTCTTGACATATCACGTTATCTTTATTCTATCAATTGCCCAAGTGTATTTTTTTTACCCAGCATATGTTATTTATCTTATGGAGAGACACCACTAGTGAACTATGGACCCCGGTCCTATTTCCATCATATTGCTATCACCTGTTTACTTTACTTGTATACTTCTACTGTTTTCCACTCGATACGCTCATACCCTTTGTTTCAAGCAAACCGGTGAGATTGACAACCTCATCGTAAGTTGGGAACAAAGTACTTGGTTGTGTTGTGTGCAGGGTCCACATTGCTGCTCGCAAAGCAAAGCTTGGATGAGGTGCCATATAAATTGTCCGGAGCTGTCACGAACTTGCAAGCATCACCTTCAGTCGTATTGGCTTTTTCTTCTCCTGATCGATAAACCTTGGTTTCTAACTGAGGGAAAAACTTGCTGCTGTGCTCATCACACCTTCCGCTTGGGGTTCCCAACTGACTGGTTATAATCATCATCATCAACTACACACCAGCCATCAAGTCTTTTCTGGCGCCGTTGCCGGGGAGGAAAAAGAAGACTTCTGCAAGAGGAGTTTTTTGCACGCACATCCTTTACTTTGTTTTATAATTTTGCTTTACTTTATTTTTACTTGCATTGTTTTATATCAAAAACACAAAAAAATTAGTTTACTTTATAGTTGCTTTTATCTTCTTGCTTTTAGTTCATCATGTTGTTCCCTAAGTATGTTTTGGAGGACCTCTCAGTAGGTAGTGGTTCAATTATTGGGAAAGGTAACATTGAGGAGTTCTTTAGTCACATTAGTATGCATAAAGAAGTTGAGGAAAAGTCTTTGGTTGAGCTAGCTCCTGGTATTGAAGTTGCTTCTGCTTATTTAATTCACATGTTGGAAGCTAGGTTTGCTAGCCTTAATCCTTTTATGCAACACATGTTCCTTAAGCTTCATGAAATTGAAGATCCTGAGAAGAAAGCTTTTATCTTGGAAACTTTGCGCATAGAATTTAGAAATGTTGCTATTGAAGCTAGGAAAGTTCTTAAGCATTTTAATAAACTCGGTTCACCTGTAAAGGTTATTAGTACAAACAATGAAGGAACCGAAATACCTATACCTAGCAAGCTCTTGGGATTGTATGAAGCTTTCGAAAATAATTTTGACTGGATCTGTCCCAAAAATCTTTTTAGTGATTTGAGTGAACCAAAGCGTGATCACAAAGGGTCTTCTAAAACTTATGTGGATGAAATACAATGCCTTATTGACAAGACCTCTGCAGTTGATCTTAATGCTCCTTCTAAAAATACTTGATTCGCAATTTTCTGCGCCTAGCTCAAAGGCGTTAAAGAAAAGCACTCTTGGGAGATAACCCAGTGTTTTATTTTCAGTACTTTTTCTTTTATTTGAGTCTTGGAAATCATTACTACTGTAATGGCCTCTCCTTATCATTTTTATTTTATTGTTGTGCCAAGAGAAGCCTCTAATTTGAGCGAGGTAAGATTTGGGGACGTTGCTGTCCTGAAACTGTTTTCGGTGCTGCACCGTAAAAATTCGTGAAAATTCTCTGTATATCTTTTGGACCTGCGATTTCTTGTTCATATGCCCCAGGTTATATCCAAACTTTCATTAGATGAACACTTTTTTATTTGAGCAACAGAAATCCCCTTAAAAAATAGGCCTTTATCAGCTGTTCTGTTTTGACAGATTTCTGCCACTATTCGTTTTTGCCGCTTTATCGCTTTCTTTTCGAGTTCTTTTGATCACGGAACTTTTGGGGAAGTTGCTACAGTAGTATATACTTTATATGTGGTGGTTTTGGGTTGAAACCTGAAGCAAAAGCGGTTGATTATATATTATGCTTGCACTAATGTTGCTAATAGATTTGTGTTTAGTTTTGTATGAAGGAAGTTTTCAAGTGTAGGGATTGGAGAATGATGAGATGTGTTGAAGAATGGACAAAAGATCAAGCTTGGGGATGCCCATGCATCACCCCAAGAAATATCCAAGAAGTACAAGCGTCAAAGCTTGGGGATGCCCCCGAGGCACCCCTTCTTCATCGGCAAAAATCAGGTCACCTTTCAAGACACTATATTTTTATTGCTTCATGCACTATGTATTTTTCTTGGAGCGTCAGTTGTTTTAGTTTTCATTATTAGTTTTGTTTTGTTTGCTGCAATAAATGGTTGGACCCCAAAAAAATTTCTTTTGGAAAAGTTGCCTTGCTTTTCATTTGCCAAGAACGCTCTAGTTTTCACTCTTATCAAAAACCGAGTGTTCTTCTTTTTCTGCTACTGCTTTTGGTTTTCGTTTTCGCCTTGATTTGCGTTCAGATCTTCTTATATTTATTTATCAAGGTGTATTTTTGCCTCTGTACCATGTTGGTTTTCCTCAAAAGAGTTGGATTTAAAAAGTTCGAATGGTGTTAGAAAAGAGAAAAAGCTTTATGCAAAAAAGTGGTACAAGAAGGAGCTTGTGTAGACTGCGGCTTAGGCTTTTTCATGTCATGCTTGATGTCTTTTTGATAGTATGCTTAGTGGTTTTGCTGTAGCATGACTTGTCTCAAATAATTGAGATTGCTTAATGAGCCTTTGAAAAAATCATGCGTTGTTTTAATTATTTGGAAGCATTATTTTGGTTTTCTCCTTGATGCTTTATTTGGGTTGACTTGGCGCATGCTCACACATGTTAGACTCATACAAAGTCGCCAATAGCCTCTATGATCATTTAGTTTTTGACTTTTGATGCCATCTTATGCTTCTTTTAATGTTGCTTTGTCGCTTTGCATGATTATGGCCATTATTGCTCTCTTAGTTGGTCGCTCCCAGTCTTTTGCTAGCCCTCGCCTTGTACTGAGTATGAGCTCTACTCGTGCATCCTACTCCTAAAAACCAAGTTTTCCAAAGTGTCCATCATACATACCTATTAGCAATTTGCTATTCCAAGTAAATTTGACTTGCTTTTATTTTCTCTTCAAATTAAACTCTTACCAGTGTTATGCGAAAATTGGTCAGTAAAGCTCTCACGAACCGGAAGGCACACTTTACTTTTTCTTGTTCTTAAAAATTTGACATTGTGGTCTCTTATTCTGAGTTGTTATGCTTGCAAGTTGTAAGTTGGAGACTAGCCCAGCCATGCCGTCATGGGGCAAGCTTTCAACATTGCACTTCTTATTTGAGTTGATATTGTGATCTTTTGTTTATGGATGCCCGCGGTGTGAAATGAATTGGGAATCTTGCGGGTATCATGGAGTTTGTATATGTGTTAGGGAAATGCCTGGGCCGCCAATCTAAGCCATGCATAATTCATGGTGGAAATTTCCAGCATACCCATAGTGGACATTCGACGACGCATCTCAAAATAAAAAGCTAAACAAATGGTAAATAAAAGAGATGTCGAGGTGTTCATTGTCTGCTTGTCCTGTCATTTTGATGTGGGCTTGTTCCATGTCATCGGGCACGGAGGTACCCCGTTGGCGGTTCTCGATGATACATATATACTTACAATGACAAGAGCCTTGCTTGCGACTCTAAGTAAAGTAGCATCAGGTTTGGGTACTCGTATTCACGGGACACGAGGTTTTCGACTTATGATTTGTCAAGCATATGCATCATAATTGTTCTCGCATTAACTTTATCCATTCAAGATGCTTATGATGGGGGCAATGAGAGCTCAAAGCCAGTAAGTACCATAATTTTTGAAGGTCTATAAAACTTGCAATCACTGCTTCCCTCCGCGAAGGGCCTTTCTTTTACTTTTATGTTGAGTCACCACCTTCTATCTTTATGCACCATTAAGAGAGCATAGTTGTCATTCTTAGTATAATGTGCATTGTCCCAAAGTTTTCATTGATTGATTCATATTGTTGGTTTCACTTGTTCTTCAATTATTTGTATCTAGTCGCCCTCTTAAATTTGAAGGTGTCCTATGCATTTATGTTTTGCTCTCCATGAAGGACAAGCTGAAAACCATTTGTATCTTTTTCCTTATGATTTGAACACACGTTTGACTTTCATCGTTTCATTTTCATGATCTTTTGTTTATGTTCATTTTCATGTTTATAACATGGTTGCTATGTTTTTATTGTCAAGATTATATCTTTCATGCCCATGTTTTAAGTTATTTTGATCCCAGCGCACAACGCTTACATATATGATCAAGATTGTGAAGGTGCATGTCACCTCAAAAATTATTTCTTTTGTTATCACTTACCTACTCGAGGATGAGCAGGAGTTAAGCTTGGGGATGCTTGATACGTCTCCAACGTATCTATAATTTTTGATGCTCCATGCTTGTTTTTACACCATTTGCCTAATGTTTCGTTATACTTCGTGGCACTTTTATGCATTTTCTGGAACTAACCTATTAACAACTCACCGCAGTGCCAGTTCCCTGTTTTCTGCTGTTTTTGTGTTTCAGAAAAGCTACATAGGAAATATTCTCGGAATTGGACGAAACCAAAACCAGTCATCTAGAAATCCACCGAAGCTTCTAGAGAACCGAAGAGGAGACGGAGTGGGGCCACGAGGGCCCCACACACCAGGGCGGCGCGGCCTAGGCCCTGGTCGTGCCCCCTATGTGTGAGACCACCTCGGTCCACTTTTGACGATGCCTCTTCGCCTATAAAGACCCCCCGACGGGAAAAACCTAAGTACCCGATCAATTTTCCAGAACACATCGTGATCCGCCGCCGCCGTCGACCCGAAGATCGGGAGGGTCCAGAAGCTCTTCCCGGCACCCTGCCAGAGAGGGGAATCGCCACCAGAGGTCTTCTTCATCGCCATGCTTGCCTCCGGAGCGATGAGTGAGTAGTCTACCTTGGACTATGGGTCCATAGCAGTAGCTAGATGGTTGTCTTCTCCACCATGTGCTTCATGTTTAGATCTCATGAGCTGCCCTACATGATTGAGATCACCGTTATGTAATTCTACATGTTGTGTTTGTTGGGACCTGATGAATATTGGTGTTATGATTGAGTTGCTATACTGAAATATATCTTATGTTATCTCTATGTTGTTTATGATCTTGCATGCTCTCCGTTGTTCGTAGCTATCTTGGCCGAGTAGTTGCTAGTTGTTGATGGATTTTGTGTCGCAAGAACACGGGGTACCACGCGACGGACCCAAAGATTCGAACGCAGGGGGCTGAACGTGTGAGATCTAGGATCGCAACGAAACATGGTGACGGAAGCCTCGAGTCGTCGAACGCACTACGCACTGCAGAGAGAGACGCTGAGCTTTACCCAGGTTCAGGGCCCTCGTGGTGAGGTAACACCCCTACTTCCTGCCTTCTTGTATTACAACGCGACACCTCGCGAGGAGTACAAGGTCTTGGTTACAAAGCTCTAGCTGGCCAGAGGTTAAAGAACCTGCGTGCCCAGCTAGCAGCTTGGAGAAGATGAAGATCCGATCCCCTCTAAGGGGTGGCCTCCCCTCCTTTTATAGCGCCAAGGTCCTCCTTCCCCTTATCTTCTTGGGGAAGGGGTTGCCACACGTGGCCAAGGAGGGAGGATAGCTGTAGACTACATTCTTCCGTGGACGTAGTCTTCGTAGAGTAGTGGCGCCGGTTCACCGGAGTGGGTGGAGGAAGCTGACGTCTTCCTCTGGCGCCCTGCACCATCCACACTATTTTTAGGGGGGTGGCCAACAACCACTGTGCCGCTTTGGGCAGGCACAGAGAAAGTTGGTCTCCTCCCTGTCGGGGGTAGCGTGGGCGGTACGCGGTCTTCTGTACTTTATCTTCTTGCTCTGCACGCCAACGTGCTGAGCTGACGTGGACGTGGTCCCTCTCCTCACCAGCGGGAGCTCGTGAGGAGGTCTCCTAGTCCTTAGCAGTTTCCACCGTCATTCTCCTCATGAGGCGCCTCCTCATGAGGGTCTTCTCGAATAGCTTCGGTCGTCGGTTCTCCCCTGGGCTGAAGGTGGGCCAATGACGGGGCCTAGGAGCAGGTGGACCGGGATACCCCGGTATCCAGAACACCGACAGTAGCCCCCGGGAGCCCGGCCCACGAACGCGCTCTCTTGAGGGAGCGAAGGGCCGGGGGCCCCCGATGCTGCTAGGCCCTCCAACGGCACGCGTCAACCGTGCGGTCAGAGGACCATGTGAAGATGCAGAGGTCGTGGGCACGTGGCGCCCTCGCAGTCGACGAAACAAAGCGGCATGGAGATCGTGTGTAGTGGGTGGGGTAACGGGCGTTTTTCGAACCGTCGCGTCAAGGGCGGCGCTTCGGAAACCGCGCCCTGGCTGTCCCCTTAAAGGCTTGGCAGAGAAGGCTCCTCCCCCTCCCCACAGCACATTGCCGCCACCACCTCCCTGCTGAAGATCTTCCGCATCCAAATCCTCCTAGCCTCCAAACTTCTCACTGCAACTCGCCCCCTCCTAGAGCCATGGCACCGCACAGGGCTGTCGGAGCGGTGAGGTCTTCTAAAGCTGTGCCGCGGCCAGTGACGCCCCTGCTCGACTCCCGCATCAAGAGCAGCCGCGAGCTCCAGACCGTCCGAGAGATGGTCGGGAGCAAAAACAACGAATGGGGCGCCACCCGCATCTGGCACGGCCGCGCGCCGCGGGACACTCTGCCCGCGACGGCGCATCCTTTCTTCCTCTTCTCCGTCTTCGCCGGCCTGTTGCCGCCGTTCTCCCCCTTCTTCCTGGCGATCCTGGAGACTTATGGGATCCAGGCCATCCACCTGCATCCCAAGGCCGTCACCTTGCTGGCGGTCTTCGCCTATGCCTGCGAGGCCTGGATCGGCATCAAGCCATCGGTGGCGTACTTTCGCCACCTCTTCTCTCTCCGGTCCTCTGGGCTAAACCAGAGTTCCGGATGCGTCTCCTTCATCACCACCACCGGAATGAAGGGCGACTTCATCGACTTGAAGTGGATGAAGAAAGTCGAAGACTTTCAGAGCCGCTGATTCTTCGTCGACATCCTCAAAGAATCGGAGCTCTTCCTCGTCACCCGGATCCCTCCCGTCAAGCTCACCACCTGGGCCAGCGAGGCCCTTCCTGAGGAAGCCCTGAAGACGCTCCGCCCGTGGATCCAAGATCTCCGGAAGTCCGGCATCACGGGGACCATGGTCGGGGTGGAGTTCGTCACCCGACGCATCGCCCCCCTGCAGGACCACCGCCGGGAGATCTGGAGGCACAGGGCCGGGGACGACCTCAGGCTCCACGTCAGTGAGCTCAACGCCGATGCTTGGGAGGAGGTAATAAGAGCCTTCTTCTCTTCCGCCGCCATCCCTGCCATCCCGCGCACTGCCTTGCCGATCTACAATCTGGGCGCTCGGGAGACCAGCCGCGTTACGGCGGGGATCTTGAAGTTCAACGCCTGGGGCCCGTTCCATGCCGACGGCGTCGTGCCTGGTCCCCTCCCGAGCGCACCTGTGGCCAGCTCGGAGTAGGACTCGGCAGCAAGGGGAATGGGGCCCATGGCCTCTGGAGATGTTGACGACGACGACGCGGAGTCCGGTGAGCGACTGGTCTGCCGGAGGCGTCCCGAGGGCACTGTGGTGCTCTCAGATTCCTCCGACGACGGTTCCGCCTTGCCAGACCAGCCCACCAAGGGAGACGTCGACGCGTCCTCCTCGCGAGACCTGGAGGAGGAGGGGCGCCGAGCCCGCCTGGAGGCGGAGCGCCGCTCCAAGTTCAACGACGAACACGCCAGCCGGCAACCTGAGTCTGGGCCTCCCATGGCAAGAAGCCGGCGGGCGAATCCTCCGCGCCCCCGCCACCACCCTCTGCCCTTCCAAGCAAAAGAGGATGGGTAGAGCGAGACACCTCATGAGTGTTCCTGCACAAAAATCTTTACTTCTTGCCTTACCTTTTCCCTAACCTCATTCCCCTTTTCCTCTCGAGGGACGTAGAGGAGAAGAAGGAAGAGAAGAAGAGGAGGATGAAGAGGAAGACCGGATAGACCACCCCGGGCCCTGACCCGACAGCCACTGCCACACCGACGACGCCGCCGCGCACCGCCGGAGAAGAAGAGGATCGCGTGTCCACAAACGCGCAGTCCTCCCCGGGAGCTGCTGCGGCTCCCAGCACGACCGAGCCCCCTAGCGCAGGGGGCACACCAGAGATTACGGGGGCAGCTCCGGCTGCCCCGCTGTAGCCAGCACCACCACCACCCCAGAGGCGCCCTTGACGAGTACAGCCGCGCCGTCCGGCACGAGGGCAGCCCCCGAGCCGAGCGGCGAGAAGAGGATGGCCTCCACTGAGCCGGGGCCCTCCAGAGCCCCATCGTCTCCCCTGCCGGAGATACTAGGGAGGCCTGCGAGGATCGCCGCTGAGCCCCACGCCGCCGACCCATGGGCGGGGGTGCTCGCGGCCATGACTAGCGCCCTACGAGACGAGGCCGTCAGGGCGCGCACTGCTGAGGAGGCACGCATCAACGAGGGCTGGGCCCTCCTGCACCAAGCCACGGAGAGATGTTGTCTCCTCGACTAGCGTGCCACTGAGCGCCGCGAGCAGGCGAGGAAGGAGGCGGAGGAGATCCGCGCCAGCGCGGTCGAGGAGGCCGAAGAAGCTCTGGCGAATGCCAGGGAGTCGGCGAGGGGGTCCTGGCCAGGGCGCATCACGAGGCCATGGAGATCATCTCGGAGGCGCGCCAGAGGATCCCCCCCACCGTCGGGCCTCCCAACCCAACCTTGGCTGGGGAGGAGGCCAAGCGGGCAGCTCAGCACCTCCTGGACCAGGCCAGGACCAATGCCGACGGCCTTCTCGCCAACGCCCAGCAGAGGCTGGACGAAGTCGAGGACCGAGAGGCCCTCCTCCACGCCCGCGAGGAGAGCGCTGATTCCCGGGCGGAGAGCCTGAGCTTGCAAGAGGCTGGGCTCGCCGTCCGAGAAGCGGAGGCTCGCGAGCGCGAGCGGGGACTCCGCTTCCGAGAGGAGCAGCTCCATGCCCTCAAAGATCGGCTCAACAGGGAGCGAGAGGCCCTCGAGAGCCGGGAGGCAATGGTCAGCCAGTCCACCGCTGAGCTAACCCGGCACCAAGAGGCGCTGAACCAGCGCGAGGCTTCCCTCCAGGGAAGGATGGACCACATGCTGAACCAGCGACGGGTTAGCATGGAGCAGGAGTTCGAGCGGAGGCGCGTCGAGATCACCGAGGCATGCCGCGCGGACTTCCGCTCCAAGACCGACGCCGCCCTGGTGAGGTACAAGCAGGGGCGCGAGACGCTGGAGCGCCAGGTCCGTGACCTGGAGACCGAACTGAGGGGGGCGCACGAGGTGCGCCGGGGCGCCGAGTGCGCCCTGGCTGAAGCTGATGCCACCATCACCTCGCTCCGGTGCGACGTGCAGAGGCTTGAGGAGGAGAACTCGGCGTCGGTCCTGCAGGTCGTGGAGATCTCCAGAGAGCTCCAGGAGGCTAGGGACTCTGAAGCGGAAGCACGCGTGCTGCGAAGGCAGCGTGTGCAGATGTTCCGCGGGTTCTCAGCCTGCGTCATGGCGGCGGCGCACCGCCTGGGCATCCACGGGCTGAACCTGCCCACCGTCCCTGAGGACGACGGGTCGATCATGCTCTTCTTCAGCCAGCTGGCTGAACAGCTGGATGGCACATCGGCGAAGGTCTTGGAGCTTATCGACGCCGAGTGCCAGGAGCTGCTGGGGCTCGCGGGGACGCGACTCTTTTCCAACCTCCAACGCCTCCGCCCCGACCTCAACCTGGAAGAGGTACTGCAGAGGCCATCGCCTCCACCGCCAGGAACTCCTGACCGCGCGGCGGTGGCCAGGGCAGGGCGATTGGGCATCGCCCTGCGATGGCTGCAGGCCATCTACGCCCGCCCTGGAGCACCCACCGCCGCGGATCAGGAGAGCTCCTCCAGCGGTGACACCTCCGGCTCCGGGGAGTCTGGCAGCGAGGAAGCTGGGGAAGAGGACGACGGAGCGACAGAGTCCAGTGGAGAGGCATCCTCAGGCTCCAGCCAAGGCACCAGCGATGACGAGCGTGACGCGGCGGTCGCCCAGTAAGCTCTTCCTAGACCTCCTCCAGAAGAACCGAGTTAGCTGCACACTTGTTAGTCATCAGACATTGCCCTGCTGGGCCATTTTAAGTTGTAATCGTACTTAAGGCGTTGTTCGCCGAATTATCCTTATTTGCACCCTTGCGCACTTTTCCTTGTCTCGTCTTTGTCTGGGAAATGCTCTACGCCGTTCAGGGGCCAGCCTCCGAGCGGGACAGCAGCCTGACGCTTAGTATACAGCTCGTGGTGCAAGGCTAGTGGGCGCTGCCGCTCCAGAGGTGACTGTAATGGCATACAGGACTATTTCCCTGCAGCCCCCCGGGCGTTCAAACACAACAAAGGCAATTCCAGGAGAAGAAACACAAGGCCGCAGACAAGGACAGCAGAAGACTTGGTGAAACTTGCACGAGTTGTGCGACCCTCGCGCGCTCATGCGCTTCATTCGAGCGTCGCTCAAGAGGAGAGAGCACCATGGATCGTATGAGATGACTATAGTGGGTCCCTTCCCTAGTCAGAGCTCGATCCGTTCTGGGTTTTGCGGGCCTGCTGTTTTCCGGGCGAAGGCCCCAGCGCGAACACCATGCTCCGGCTCTTTCTCAAAAGGCAGTCGAGCGAAAACTCACGTTCGCGTTAAGCCGCAGTTAGCTGAAATTGCGAGGCTAGCGGAGCCAAGACTCACAATTTTAGGCAGTTTCTAAAGATTAGAAAAGATCAATGACGAGTAAAACTGCTGTTACACTTTGCTCCTTGCGCAGACGAAGGGTTCCGTTTCCTCAGCCGAAGGCAAGGGGGTGACGACCCTTAAGCCCCCCTGCCCCATCTTTGTGCACCTGGGGATGAGGCCATCGAGGGCGGCGTAGGCCTACGCGTCCTCTGGCTCAGGTCCCAGGGATGCGTATCTGTCGAGGAAGCGCTCGCAGAGGTCCCTCCAGGAGGAGATGGATCTTGGCGGTAGCCTGCAGAGCCACCGGCGAGGCTCTCCCTTTGTTGCCATCATGAACCAGCTGGCCATGACACGCCCGTCGCCTCCCGCCGAACGTATACCGGCCGCGTATTGCTGCAAGAACTCCACGGGATCGGAGGTTCTATCGTAACGCGCACCGATATCCGGCCGGAAGCGAGACGGCCACATTGCGCGGCGAAGTGGCTCGGCGAGCGCCGCGAAGCCCTCGAAGCCGAGGTCACCGGGCGCTGGCTCACCCTCTCTAATGGCCTCCAGGCCATCGAGGACTTGAAGACGTTCTCGGCGACGGCTCGCATAGACAGCGCGAAGGCGAAGATGATGACAACGATTGTCACTCATGTCAAAGCAGATCTGGAAGAAGACACACCACAGCCCCCTACCTGGCGCGCCAAATGTGTGAGATCACGGGGTACCATGCGACGGACCCAAAGATTCGAACGCAGGGGGCTGAACGTGTGAGATCTAGGATCGCAACGAAGCACAGTGACGGAAGCCTCGAGTCATCGAACGCACTACGCACTGCAGAGAGAGACACCGAGCTTTACCCAGGTTCAGGGCCCTCGTGGTGAGGTAACACCCCTACTTCCTGCCTTCTTGTATTACAATGCGACACCTCGCGAGGACTACAAGGTCTTGGTTACAAAGCTCTAGCTGGCCAGAGGTTGAAGAACCTGCGTGCCCAGCTAGCAGCTTGGAGAAGATGAAGATCTGATCCCCTCTAAGGGGTGGCCTCCCCTCCTTTTATAGCGCCAAGGTCCTCCTTCCCCTTATCTTCTTGGGGAAGGGGTTGCCACACGTGGCCAAGGAGGGAGGACAGTGATACGTCTCAAACGTATCTATAATTTTTGATGCTCCATGCTTGTTTTTACACCATTTGCCTATTGTTTCGTTACACTTAGTGGCATTTTTATGCATTTTCCAGAACTAACCTATTAACAAGTGCCACAGTGCCAGTTTCCTGTTTTCTGCTGTTTTTGTGTTTCAGAAGTGATACACAGGAAATATTCTCAGAATTGGACGAAACAAGTTCCTGAAGTCTTATTTTATCCGGAAGCTTCCAGAGATCCGAAGGAGAGTAGGAGGTGAGGGACCAGGGGCCCACATGCACAGGTGGCGCGGCCAGCCCCTGGCCCGCGCCACCACCGTGTGTGGCCGCCTGGCCCCTCCTCTGACGATGCCCCTTCGCCTATAAAGACCCCCCGACAAGAAAAACCTAAGTACCCAATCAGATTTCCAGAACACATCGCGATCCGCCGCCGCCGTCGACCCAAAGATCGGGAGGGTCCAGAAGCTCTTCCCGGCACCCTGCCAGAGAGGGGAATCGCCACCGGAGGTCTTCTTCATCGCCATGCTTGCCTCCGGAGCGATGAGTGAGTAGTCTACCTTGGACTATGGGTCCATAGCAGTAGCTAGATGGTTGTCTTCTCCACCATGTGCTTCATGTTTAGATCTCATGAGCTGCCGTACATGATTGAGATCACCGTTATGTAATTCTACATGTTTGGTTTGTTGGGATCCGATGAATATTGGTGTTTATGATTAAGTTGTTGTACTGAATTATATCTTTTGTTATCTCTATGTTGTTTATGATCTTGCATGCTCTCCGTTGTTAGTAGCTATCTTGGCCGAGTAGTTGCTAGTGACTCCAAGAGGGGGTATTTATGCTCGATAGTGGGTTCATGCCTCTATTTCACCTGGGGGAGTGACAGGAACCTCTAAGGTGGTAGATGTGTTGTTGCTACTAGGGAGAAAACAACATTCAAATGCTCAAGGGCATATGCTTTGTTTACATTACACACTTTGCTTAATGCAATTATCTGTTGCTCGCAACTTAATACTTCTAGGGTGTTCGGATTGATATCCCCGGGGGTGGATTATTAGTCATAGATGCAGTTGGATGGCGGTCTATGTATTTTGTTGTAATGCCCAGAGTAAATCTCATAGTGATCTTCTTGACATATCACGTTATCTTTATTCTATCAATTGCCCAACTGTAATTTGTTTACCCAGCATGTGCTATTTTATCTATGGAGAGACACCACTAGTAAACTGTGGATCCCGGTCCTATTTCCATCATATTGCTATCACCTGTTTACTTTTCTCGTACTGTTTACTTTACTCGCATACTTTTACTGTTTTTCACTCGATACACTCATAACCTTTGTTTCAAGCAAACCGGTGAGATTGACAACCTCATCGTAAGTTGGGAGCAAAGTATTTGTTTGTGTGTGTGCAGGTTCCACGTTGCAGCTAGCAAGCAAAGCTTGGACGAGGCGCCATATATAAATTGTCCGCTGCTGTCGCAAACTAGCAAGCATCACCTTCAGTCGTCATTGTCTATCCTCTGCCGACCGATATTAAACCTTGGTTTCTAACTGAGGGAAAACTAGCTGCTATACTCATCATACCTTCCTCTTGGGGTTCCCAACGGGCTGGTTATTCACCACGCACAAGGACTGTCTGCTCCCACGTCAACCACATGCCATCAACCGGTAGCAGCTTCTTTTCTGGCGCCGTTGCCGGGGAGGAAGAGAAGACTTCTGCGAGGGGAGTTCTTCGCACACACATTCTTTACTTTGTTATTGTTTTGCTTTACTTTATTTATTTTACCTGCATCGTTTTATATCAAAAACCCAAAAAAATTAGAATCCTTGGTAGTTGTTATTTCTTTACTTTAGTTTATCATGTTGATCCCTAAGTACGTTCTGGAGGACCTCTCAGTAGGTAGTGGTTCAATTATTAGCAAAAGTAACATTGAGGAGTTCTTTAATCACATTAGTATGCATGAGGAAGATGAGGAAAAGTCTTGGGTTGAGCTTGCTCCTAGTATTGAAGTTGCTTCTGTTATATTAATTGACATGTTGGAAACTAGGTTTGCTAGTCTTAATCCTTTTATGCAATATATGTTTCTTAAGCTTCATGAAATTGAGGATCCCGAAAAGAAAGCTTTTATCTTGGAAACTTTGCGCCTAGAATTTAAGGATGTCGTTATTGAAGCTAGGAAAGTTCTTAAACGTTTTAATAAACTCGGTTCACCTATAACGGTTATTAGTACAAATGATGAAGGGGCCGAGATACCTATACCTTACAAGCTTTTGGGATTGAGTGAAGCTTTCGAAAATAATTTTGCCTGGATCTGTCCTGAAAATCTTTTTGATGAAAATAGTGTACCAAAGCATGATCACAAAGGGTCTTCCAAAACTTATGTGGATGAAATACAATGCCTTATTGATAAGACCTCTGCAGTTGATCTTGATGCTTCATCACTTGATATTACTTGATTCGCAATTTTCTGCGCCTAGCTCAAAGGCGTTAAAGAAAAGCACTCTTGGGAGATAACCCAATGTTTTCTTTTCAGTACTTTTTATTTTATTTGAGTCTTGGAAGTCATTACTACAGTAATGACCGCTCCTTATCTTGTTTATTTCGTTTTTGTGCCAAGAGAAGCCTCTAATTTGAGTGAGGTAAAGATTTGGGGATGTTGATGTCCTGAAACTGTTTTCGGTGCTGCACCGTAAAAATTCGTGAAAATTCTCTGTATATCTTTTGGACCTGCGATTTCTTGTGCATATGCCCCAGGTTATATCCAAACTTTTGTTAGTTGAACACTTTTTGATTTGAGCAACAGAAAATCCCTCACAAATTCGACCTTTGTCAGCTGTTCAGTTTTGACAGATTTCTGCCAATATTTGTGTTTGCCACTTTATCGCTTTCTTTTGAGTTCTTTTGATCATGGAACTTTTTGGGGAAGTTGCTACAGTAGTATTTGCTATATATGTGGTGGTTTTGAGTTGAAACCTGAAGCAAATAGAGGATTGATTATATGTTATGCTTGCACTAATGTTGCTAATAGAATTGTGTTTAGTTTTGTATGAAAGAAGTTTTCAAGTGTAGGGATTGGAGAATGATGAGATGAGTTGAAGAATGGACAAAAGCTCAAGCTTGGGGATGCCCATGCATCACCCCAAGAAATATCCAAGAAGTACAAGCGTCAAAGCTTGGGGATGCCCCCGAGGCACCCCTTCTTCATCGGCAAAAATCAGGTCACCTTTCAAAACACTATATTTTTATTGCTTCATGCACTATGTGTTTTTCTTGGAGCGTCAGTTGTTTTAGTTGTCTTAGTTTGTTTAGTTTGTTTGTTTGCTGCAATAAATGGTTGGACCCCAACAAATTTTCTTTTGGAGATGTTACCTTGTTTTTATTTGCAAAGAACGCTCAGTTTTTCACTATTATCGTTCATCGATGCGTTCTTCTTTTTCTGCTACTGCTTTTGGTTTTCGTTTTCGCCTTGATTTGTGTTCAGACCTTGTCATATCTTTTCATCAAGGTGTATTTTTGCCTCTGATCTTTATTGGTTTTCATCAAAAGAGGTGTGTTTAAAATTTTTCAAATGGTGTTGAAAAAGAGAAAAAGCTTTGTGCAAAATAGTGGTACAAGAAGGAGCTTGTGTAGACTGCGGCTTAGGCTTTTTCATGTCATGTTTGATGTCTTTTTGATAGTATGCTTAGTGGTTTTGCTGTAGCATGACTTGTCTCAAATAACCGAGATTGCTTAATGAGCCTTTGAAAAAATCATGCGTTGTTTTTATTGTATGGAAGCATTATTTTGGTTTTCTCCTTGATGCTTTATTTGGGTTGACTTGGCGCATGCTCACACATGTTAGACTCTTACAAAGTCGCCAATAGCCTTCATGATCATTTAGTTTTTGACTTTTGATGCCATCGTATGCTTCTTTTAATGTCGCTTTGTCGCTTTGCATGATTATGGCCATTATTGCTCTCTTAGTTGGTCGCTCCCAGTCTTTTGCTAGCCCTCGCCTTGTACTGAGTATGAGCTCTACTCGTGCATCCAACTCCTAAAAGCCAAAGTTTTCCAAAGTGTCCACCATACATACCTACTAGCAATTTGCTATTCCAAGTAAATTTGACTTGCTTTTATTTTCTCTTCAAATTAAACTCTTACCAGTGTTATGCGAAATTCGGTCAGTAAAGCTCTCACGAACCGGAAGGCACACTTTACTTTTTCCTGTTCTTAAAAATTTGACATTGTGGTCTCTTATGTTGAGTTGTTATGCTTGCAAGTTGTAAGTTGGATTCTAGCCCAGCCATGCTGTTATGGGGCAAGCTTTCAACATTGCACTTCTTATTTGAGTTGATATCGTGATCTTTTGTTTATGGATGCCCGCGGTGTGAAATGAATTGGGAATCTTGTGGGGATCATGCAGTTTGTATATGTGTTAGGGAAACGTCGGGCCGCCAATCTAAGCCATGCATAATTCATGGTGGAAATTTGCAGCATACCCATGGTGAACATTCGACGACGCATCTCACAATAAAAAGCTAAACAAAAGGCAAATAAAAGAGATGTCGAGGTGTTCATTGTCTGCTTGTCCTGTCATTTTGGTGTGGGCTTGTTCCATGTCATCGGGCATGGAGGTACCCCATTGGCGGTTCTCAATGATATGCATATACTTACAATGACAAGAGCCTTGCTTGGACTCTAAGTAAAGTAGCATGAGGTTTGGGTACTCGTATTCACGGGGCACGAGGTTTTCAACTTATGATTTGTCAAGCATATGCATCATAATTGTTCTCGCATTAACTTTAACCATTCAAGATGCTTATGATGGGGGCAATGAGAGCTCAAAGCCGGTAAGTACCATAATTTTTGAAGGTTATAAAACTTGCAATCACTGCTTCCCTCTACGAATGGCCTTTCTTTTACTTTTATGTTGAGTCACCACCTTCTTTCTTTATGCACCATTAAGAGAGCATAGTTGTCATTCTTAGTGTGATATGCATTGACCCAAAGTTCACTGATTGATTCATATTGTTGGTTTCACTTGTTCTTAAATTATTTGTATCTAGTCGCCCTCTTAAACTTGAAGGTGTCCTATGCATTTATGTTTTGCTCTCTTTGAAGGACAAGCTGAAAACCATTTGTATGTTTTTCCTTATGATTTGAACACACGTTTGACTTTCATTGTTTCATTATCATGATCTTTTGTTTGTGTTCATTTGCATGTTTTACAACATGGTTGCTAAGTTCTTATTGTCATGATTATATCTTCATGCCCATGTTTTAAGTTCTTATGATCCCAGCTCACCAATGCTTACATATTTGATCAAGATTGTGTAGGTGCATGTCACCTCAAAAATTATTCTTTGTTATCACTTACCTACTCGAGGACGAGCAGGAGTTAAGCTTGGGGATGCTTGATACGTCTCAAACGTATCTATAATTTTTGATGCTCCATGCTTGTTTTTACACCATTTGCCTATTGTTTCGTTACACTTAGTGGCATTTTTATGCATTTTCCGGAACTAACCTATTAACAAGTGCCACAGTGCCAGTTTCCTGTTTTCTACTGTTTTTGTGTTTCAGAAGTGATACACAGGAAATATTCTCGGAATTGGACGAAACAAGTTCCTGAAGTCTTATTTTATCCGGAAGCTTCCAGAGATCCGAAGGAGAGTAGGAGGTGAGGGACCAGGGGCCCACACGCATAGGTGGCGCGGCCAGCCCCTGGCCTGCGCCACCCCCGTGTGTGGCCGCCTGGCCCCTCCTCTGATGACGCCCCTTCGCCTATAAAGACCCCCCGACGAGAAAAACCTAAGTACCCGATCAGATTTCCAGAACACATCGCGATCCGCCGCCGCCGTCGACCCGAAGATCGGGAGGGTCCAGAAGCTCTTCCCGGCACCCTGCCGGAGAGGGGAATCGCCACCAGAGGTCTTCTTCATCGCCATGCTTGCCTCCGGAGCGATGAGTGAGTAGTCTACCTTGGACTATGGGTCCATAGCAGTAGCTAGATGGTTGTCTTCTCCGCCATGTGCTTCATGTTTAGATCTCATGAGCTGCCATACATGATTGAGATCACCGTTATGTAATTCTACATGTTTGGTTTGTTGGGATCCGATGAATATTGGTGTTTATGATTAAGTTGTTGTACTGAATTATATCTTTTGTTATCTCTATGTTGTTTATGATCTTGCATGCTCTCCGTTGTTAGTAGCTATCTTGGCCGAGTAGTTGCTAGTGACTCCAAGAGGGGGTATGTATGCTCGATAGTTGGGTTCATGCCTCTATTTAATCTGGGGGAGTGACAGAAACCTCTAAGGTTGTAGATGTGTTGTTGCCACTAGGGAGAAAACAACATTCATATGCTCAAGGGCATATGCTTTGTTTACATTACACACTTTGCTTAATACAATTATCTATTGTTTGCAACTTAATACTCATAGGGTGTTCGGATGATATCCCCGTGAGTGGATTATTAGTCATAGATGCAGTTGGATGGCGGTCTATGTATTTTGTTGTAATGCCCAGAGTAAATTGCATAGTGATCTTATTGACATATCACGTTATCTTTATTCTATCAATTGCCCAACTGTAATTTGTTTACCCAGCATGTGTTATTTATCTTATGGAGAGACACCACTAGTGAACGGTGGACCCCGGTCCTATTTCCATCATATTGCTATCACCTATTTACTTTACTCGCACTGTTTACTTTACTCGCATACTTCTACTATTTTCCACTCGATACGCTCATACCCTTTGTTTCAAGCAAACCGGTGAGATTGACAACCTCATCATAAGTTGGGAACAAAGTACTTGGTTGTGTTGTGTGCAGGGTCCATGTTGCTGCTCGCAAAGCAAAGCTTGGACGAGGCACCATATAAATTGTCCAGAGCTGTTGCGAAGCTTGTCTCTAAGATAATTTGCCGGCCATATAAAGATGTGTGGTTCCATTCTAAAAGCTACTAGGCTGTTTTTAATATGCCTACCAAGGATTTCCCTGACTATTCACTTGCCATATAGAAAGGAGGGATGTCGTATAGTTTTTCCACTATACTAAGATGCACATATATTGCTGGAATAATAAAGAACATCAACTCATCTTCATCGTCAGCTTTCCTCTTTCTAATATAGTGTATGATTTGTGGATCCGTTCTACCAATGAAGCAAAACATGTAGTACAGGATCAATAACAACAAAAAAAGCATAAACTAGGTATGCTATCTACACAATAATGAAAGCGCAAAATTAAGAAACAAGGTATGCTATGTAGCATAGATAAATAAGATAAATGGAAATTCCAAGAATTTAAGAAAAGAATTGATTTACCTTTGCCAGGATGAGGTGAACAATTCCAAGGGGTAGGCACAAGATCCCAGCCTAGTGGAGTCTCCTCCTCTTCGTTTCCTGGAAACCAATAAGGCTTGGGTTCCTGAAAAAACAGATGCATAATATGTAAGTTGGTACTTGTTCAATAGACTGCAAGACTAAATAATATATGCATGAGGTATGAAAAGAACAACAGATTGCAATCAGACCAACTGAAGACTCTTGCTACTATTGCTGGAGGTAATTGACTACTACCTTATCTATACCAACTTCTCTAACCGAGCAAATTGTCTACATGATACAATACACACTAAGGTAGGAGTATTTAGCATGTAAGAGAACAGGACAAAGAATGTTTCTTTGCACAAGCTATGTGTCTCAAGAAAGACAAAAAATCATATTGAAGTTGTTCCTTTCTTCCTTTCATAGAGAGAAAATATTCTATATATACTGAAAGCTGAGAAATGAATATAACAAAATACTTCAAGTTGTGAACAATAATATGTAGACATGCAACAGGTCCCAGGCACAAACATGCAATAATAGTGGTACTATCTCATTTCAAAATACAACAGCACCTCTGTCGAAATTGACTACACCATGTAATAATTCAATTCAGCATTTGCTTTACCTACTCATAAATGTGTAAATTATTCAAATAAAAGAGATTTGGGAGCTAAAGACATTACTGAAAACTGAAAAGGATGCTTCCAGCAATAGTATACAGAAATATTTAAATACTAGGCAGGAAAACACGGCTTGCCGCGTGCTTGCCTGCCTACCGACAGGCAAGCAAATATAAAAAATTTACTATGAAAAAAGTTTAAATTAAGGAAGGATGATTTTATAACAATACGATAGGCAATAGATGGTTTGTATGTTTGTACAATACATATATATCAAGAGCTAAATAGGGATACCATCAAAAGAGTGGTATTTTGCTCTTTTAGGTATACTAAAGAACATATTATATTACACCAAATGACAAGCAAACTATAATGAGCAAACATTTTAAAAGATGATCTTGTCGAGACAAATTAAACTTGCAATATGGTTATATGTAGGAATTTACAAAACATATTAATTACATTGTCATGTTGAGCACATAGATAACCCATCTATAATTATATAACATATACAGAGCCAATCAAGGAGCAAATAGGAAGTAGTATAAGCCCAGAGTATTCATGACTGGGATAGTATCCAATTTGTTAGTACCAAAAGAATAGTGCTATGTACATCTATATGCTAAACAACATAAGCATCTTTCATGATCATCTTCACCTAAGAACACCTTCTTATCTTCTCCAATTTTTCTTCGAAGAGAGTGCTTACAGACTTGAGTCTCTGTGGAACCTCTTCAATGTTGAAAAATATTGTGTTTATATTATTGTATATGGCACCTTGCCCACCAGAACAGCTGAGAATTACCATGTTAGGGAACTGAGATGAAAAGGAGAATCTTGCATCAGATGTAGTCAATGGAAATTCCTCTGGGAATGCCATTTGATAGCATTCTATGTCTAGTTTTCTTGCCTTCATGAGTTTACATTGTGAGTTGGAAAAGGAAGGATGGTCTAATCATGTACAAATTGTGTACTGAGAACCTCCTAAATAAGTATCAAGTGTTTATTCGGAAATTCAATTTGGGCTAGTCTACAAATTCCGAATATAGTTGAGTCATTTTCTTTGTGCATGGTATATGTTTACTGCATGAATGAAAAAACCCAGTGGAAACAATACTGCATAATCCCTTTTACTTTTTGGTATTCTTTTTCACTGCCTAAGCTACCTAAAGATTATTAGAGAATCATAAGCATACACTCCTTTTTAGTATGCAAGTGTGAGCCGAAAACAACACTATCAATAATTCAGTGTGTGCATATTTTTATGTATAGAGGTTAGGCAAATGCAGGGCATGATGATAAATGTCAGGACTATGCGAGTTTGGGTTGCACCTAGTTAATCGATGAAGCAGATGCCACATCGTCGCTGTCAAGATTTCCTATGCCTTGATAAAAAACTGAATCCAGTATGAGCTTTTTAATAAATATCCAAAAAGAAATAACAAAATATAATTAGTTGGAAAAGTTACAATTTGATATATTTTTGCAACAAGCTTACAAGATAATGCTATGCTAGGTGGCAAAATCACACCGTGTAATTATAACCTATAAATAAGGATGTAAAAGGAAGCAAAAAATGGTGGTAATATCAGAAATAACATACAAGCAACAAAACTTGTATAAATGATGTGTCTAGCAAGCAACAGCCATACCGAGCAGTCGTAATTTCATCAAATCAATCTAGTTTGTATGTCTGAGTTTACCCATAGAATACTAAATGTCAGTACAAGAGTTTCTGCTGAACACCCACACCTACGAATGAACAGAACTGCCACCAAGTTAATGAGAGAAAAACTGGTCTGGTGCATGTCCAATGCTTACTGGCTACTACCAATTTCCAAATAAGAAAGTGAAGAGTGATAAATGATATCACTAGTGGAAAACAGGCCTTTGGTCAGGCATCTTTAGTCCCGTCCGTTATCTGGGCCGGGACTAAAGGCCTGGCCACGTCGCCCAAATTTGCCCACGCGTACGACATCCATTGGCCCCGGTTTGTTAGAACCCTTTAGTCTCGGTTTGAGACACAAACCGGGACTAAAGGGCTATGCAGTGAGTGGTGCGCATGTGCACCCCCTTTAGTCCCAGTTTGTGTCTCAAACTGGGACTAAAGGGTTCTGCCTATATATATGGCCGCACCCCTCTCCCCTATCCCTTGTTTTTTTCTTGGATGGAGGAGTGTGGGTTTGTGCTAGTTTTGTATTTTATTCCTATGCACTAGAGGTGTTTGTTGAAATGTGTGTTAGAGCGATGCCACTTAAGTTCACCAAACACAACTACGATATGAGGTGTCCGAGCCAAGGTTAAGCCTCTTCCTCTTTATTTCCACTTGTTCTAAAAGGTTAGCAACTATATTTTCTCGTTTAGACCGTGCGGTACTAATTTTAGAATTGTGATTGCGTTTGATATACTGTTGTATGATGCAGATGAGCCATCCATGGATGTACGGTGATCGACGTACAACTGCTTACAGAGAAGGCGTGCATTCTTTTTGAGATGCGGCCGAGGTGAAGAAGCATGGTGGTGGCTTTATGTTTTGTCCATGTGTTGAATGTTGGAATGAGAAGGATCACACTTCCTCAAGAGTCATTCAGAGCCACATGCTTCATTCCAGTTTTATGTCTAGCTATAATGTTTGGACCAAGCACGGAGAAAGAGGGGTTATGATGGAAGACGACGATGAAGAAGAGAACGATGATGACAACTACCGATCTATATTCCCTGAGTATGCTGATACCGCAATGGAAGACAATGAAGAAGAAGGTCAGGGTGAAGAACAGGCACCAGATGAGCCCGCTGATGATCTTGGTCGGGTCATTTCTGATGCACGGCGAGGCTGCGACACAGAAAAGGAGAGGTTGCAGTTCGAGCAGATGTTACAGGACCACAACAAATTGTTGAACCCAACTTGTGAAGATGGCCAGAAGAAGTTGGGTAGCACACTGGAATTGCTGAAGTGGAAGGCAGAGTCCGGTGTGACTGACTCATCATTTGAAAAGTTGCTGGTACTGATGAAGAAGATGCTTCCAAGAAAGAAAAAATTGTCCGCCAGCACGTACGAAGCAAAGAAGCTTGTCTGCCCTCTAGGATTAGACGTGCAGAAAATATTAGTTAATCTATTATTTAATTGAAAATAGCAATTTTGTTAATAGTTTGATAAGTTAGAATAATTATTTAATAAAACAGAAAATGGATTTGAATTACTTATTCAAATTCAAGCACTTTTCATATTGAAAGTTTAATAAGATTCAAAAATATAAAAAACAGATAATTATTTACAAAAGAGTGGATAGTTTGATAAAATAATTCCAAAAAAACCCTGTTTCGGGCCTTTAGTCCCGGCCCGAACCACGGACCGGGACTAAAGGTCTATTTCTGAAAACCCCCCCGTCCAACCCATTTTGTCCCGGCCTGTCGCTCCAGCCGGGACTAAAGACCCCCCTTTAGTCCCAGTTGGAGCCACGGACCGGCACTAAAGGTGCCAGGGTATAAAAGGAGGTCTTCTTCCCCGATCGGTTCCACCGACCGGGACTTTGTCTTTTTGCGCGCACGAGGAGATCACCTGGACGCCAGCAGGCTGCCAAAATCCTCCGCCACCATCATCCGCCACCGCCGTCGCCGCCCGCGTCGCCAGCACCTCCCCCGCCCACGCCAGTAGCGCACCTGCGCCGCCCGCATCGCCACCACCTCCCGCTCACGTCACCACCACCTCGCTGCCACGCCTCGCCGCCGCGCCTCGCCGACCGCCTCCGCCGCCCGACGCGTCACCGACCGCCTCTGCCACCTCGCAGGTAAGCTCCCCCCTTCAATTTACTGTTAGCTAGGTTAGGTTAATTAGGGTTAGATTTTAGGTTAATTAGGCTAGGGTTAGATTTTAGTTTATGTTAGGGTTAGATTTTAGTTAGGTTAGATTTTAGTTAGGTTAGGGTTAGATTTTAGTTAGGTTAGATTTTAGTTTAGGTTAGGGTTAGATTTTTAGTTAGGGTTAAATTTTTAGTTAGGGTTAGATTTTAGTTAGGTTAGATTTTAGTTAGGGTTAGATTTTAGGTTAGATTTTAGTTAGGGTTAGATTTTAGGTTAGTATTAGGTTAGATTTTAGATTAGATTATAGGGTTAGATTTTAGTTTGTTAGTACTCCCTCCGATCGGCAATAAGTGTCGATACCTTAGCACGAACTTTGTACTAAGTTAGTACAAAATCACCGACACTTATTTCCAATCGGAGGGAGTATTAGTTAGTATTAGGTTAGATTTTTGTTAATATTAGTTAGATTTTAGTTAGTATTAGTTAATATTAGTTAGTTTTAGTTAGTATTAGGTTAGATTTTTGTTAGTATTAGTTAGATTTTAGTTTGTTAGTATTAGTTAGATTTTAGTTATAGATTTTAGTCATTCGATATTGAATCTACATCGGTATTATTCCATAATTGAATGAACTAAAAAAATCGGTATTTTGCAGAAACTATGGATCCACATAGCAGGAACCTAGAGGAGGAAGAAATTCTCGAGGATATAATCAACGACGCCCCCGATGTTGAACCAGCTGAATCTCCATCGTCATATCTAAACCCCTCCGGGGATGGAATGGAGGTCGACCGACATGAAGATGAAGCCGACGGAGAAGGCGATAGCTCCGATGATGGAGAAGGCGATAGCTCCACTGATGGAGAAGCCGGTGGACAATTATCAAAGTCCGATGAGGTATATATATGAAGTTTGACTATCACTTGTAATATGTTAAAATATTGGAGATAGCTGTATATTGTATACATATACATTGACGAATGTTTCTCCTCTTAGGCCTCCACATCGAGCAAAGCTACAAAACGAGGCCCGACCAAAAAGTTGGATGCACGAACGCATTACACCTTTGAGGCCATATTGCCTACGGGCGAACCCAAGCTTCCTAAGAAGGCTTCCGACAAATTCAAGAAACAATGCGGAGTTCTGGTTAGGGATCACGTCCCGATCAGTGTTCGGGAGTGGAACAAGCGCAAAGGGGCAGACGATAGTGAGTATGTCGCCGAAAGGTACAAAGAGAGTCTTTGGAATGATCTCATGGCACATTTCAACCTGCCAGATTGTGAGCATGAAGTCGCTACAAAAAAATTGAGGGCCAAAGTCAAGCAGTGGACTCTTAAGAAGATGGCCAAACTGTTCTGGGTGTGGAAGAAAAAATTATGGAAAACTATCTGAAGAAAAAGGAAGTGCCAGTATTCGAAGGGTATCTAGCGAAGCAGGCGAATCACTGGAAGGCATTTCAGGAATACAAGGAGTCAGAAGATGCCAAGACATTATCAAAAAAGAACAAGAAAAATCCCGACAAGAAGAAATATCACCACACGCTGGGGCCAGGGGCTACGAGACTGCCATCCCAAAGTGGGATAAATAAGAGCAAGAGATGATTGTTAAAGGGATCACACCTGAACCCATCCGTGATGAGTGGGAAATGAGAGCAAGAAATTGGTTCCTTGCGCATGGTGGTTCGTACGACGAACTAACAGCAGTGACGGTCTTAGGATACCCAGAGAAAATTGGAAAAAATAGTGAAAGAAATTAAAGAGGGAAAGAAAAAGTTCACTCCAGATAGAGAGAAAGACTTGCTCAAACTGGTCCTCGGGAATGACGAACACGGAGGACGAATGCGAGGCTTTGGTCCTTCTTACCCGTCGTGGCTTGGGTTTGCCAAAGACCAAGAGACCTACAGAAGCCGAGCGAGAGCAAAGAAGCGACAACAGGATGAGGAAAATGACAAGTTCAACCAGTTGCTTGCCAGAGTTAACGAGCAACAGCAGCAGATTGACAAACTTAGAGGAGTAGTGCGCCAGCAAGATCCTGCACTCAATATTACCGCCGACCCATCTAAGCGGAAAAGCAGCATGGCTGAATCAGAGGCCCCGACTGATGATGCACGACGAATGATAGAGGGCGGTCATGGCTACCCCGTGGATGGAATCAAGGAGTCAATATCATGTGAACTCCATCAGAGAATGAAGAACATATCCATGAAGGTGGCGGTCGGACAAGCTTTACCTTGTCCACCTGACGCATGCTAGCATGGCCGTGAGATTCCAGCTGGCTATGCTAAAGTCGGGGTGGATAAAATCGTGACGGGGTTTCATGATATGGAGCTTGACATCGCTAGACCCGAAGATGAGAGGACACTCGGAGAAGTACTGGGTGGAGTCATTCTATGGGACAAGAACTACATCAAGCTTCCAGGCTCGGCCCCAAGGACAACACCGCCTCCGAGTCGTCGTAGGCCACCTACACCTCCATCACCTCCAAGAAGCCCTCCACATGACTACGACCACCACAACACGAGTCCATCTCGATCACCGCCGCCGGACTTGGGTCGGCAGTCTCCGCCGCCGGCCGCTAAGGAAACTAAGCGGAAGCGTGCCAACAAGAACGCTCCGTCGATGAGTTCTAAGCGATGGAGCCCCCCAAAGCGAAAACTATCGCCCCTCCCAAAGGTACCTCATCCGAATCTTCCCATCAGACCTTATGATTGTATCCTCGAGGAAAACGCCAGGATCGCTAAGGAACATTATGATGCGCAGATGAAAAAGAAGGAACCCGAGCCTCGCCCAGAATACACCGAGAAGCAAAAACACTATGCAAAATACTTACTGACCCTTCCATCGCAGTATGACTTGCACCATAAACCTGATGACTATCTACGCACATTGCAGAAGGAAGGGAAAAAGAGCAGACCACGTACAAGTGCAAGTGGGATCAAATCAATTACAAGTACAAGGAAGAAAAGATCAAACGTTCCTCAGCTTGGACAATAGGCCAAACAATCGATCCCACCCCTCAGGGTGTTATCCGAGAATGTTCCCTCTCCAGTGCAGGGGCAAAGTTTGGAAATAGCAAAGAAGTGGGCGGATGAATGGGGTATGAGTGTTGAAGACGTTCTGGCTTCCTAAGACGAGAGGTTTCCCAAGGTTGTTGTAGCCCCTAACCCTAAATTTGTCATGGAGGGGCCTTTGGTCAGCAAAGAGAGGTTGGAAGATCTCCCAACAAATATGCGTTACTTGCATGCATGGTACATGAATGAAGCAAAGAATGGGAGAATAATCATCGTGGCGCGTGTCCCACTGGAGTACTACGGCCGACCCGAAGAGATCCATGTCGACTTTGACGAACTCTTCCAGATGTACAATTGCGACGCACTCGACAAATCTCTCATAAGTTGCTATTGTCTATAAGTTTTTCAATTCGTTGTCTACATATAACTTGTTCAGTTATGTCAATTCATTGCATGTAATTATCCTCACTATATCCTTTTGTACTCTATTATGCAGAATGAAGATCCTGGTCTGTAAAAGTAGGAACATCATAAATATTGGGTTTATTGACCCAGATAAAATACATATAAAGACGCTAACTGATAAACCAAAGGAGATGGAGGAAAACCTTCTAAGGTTTCTAACGGACCAAAATTTCTGTGACCACATACTGTTTCCATACAACTTCAAGTGAGGTTCTTACTCTGTTGTGTCCGTTCACTTATAAGTGTAATTGATAAGTTACTGACGTATATATACATGTGCAGCTACCACTGGATTCTGTTGGACATTCAAATTGATAAGGGAAGAGTTGATGTCTTCGACCCATTATCGAGAAACATGGAACAGTTCCAAAGCCCGCAGGACATGCTCCAAAGGTAATTTCAATCATTCTTGCGCTATATCGGTCTCTTTCGATGATTTTCTGAGATATCATGTAATGAAAAACTTAGCAAATCATTTTCCTTGTCGGGCAGGGTTTGGAAGCGGTTCAAGTGCGTGATTGATGGTATCTCTCATGAGAAGCTGACCTTTAGGGCGGTTCAGGTAAGTAGTACGAGATACTTCTATTTTCAATACAGTTATGATGCTAGATTATTATTTTGATTATATTCTATTCGCGTAAAGTGCAACCAGCAGCCACAGGGGACACATCTATGTGGATACTATGTTTGCGAGTTCATTCACACGTTTACCTCTGAGTACAAGGATTATAGATACGACATAAGCAATACACATTCACACCTCTATTTTTACCCGTCATTCTTTGTTATCATGATTGACATTCATATTGATCTCCTTTTCTTATATAGTTTGAGGACATGCGGGAGAAGTACCTACCAGAGCAATGCACGATTGCTGTTGCAGAGGAGCTAGCGGCCTTTTTTAGGACAAAAGCTGTAGACAACAAAGGACGATTTAGTGTAGCTAGGGGCCATTACTGATGTTGGTCCATGTAATCGAATAGACGGGCTCTAGTCCCGGTAATTGTGATCTCCATATAATTGTATATATATACTCGATCGTAAGATAAGTTATCTTATATATATATATGCACAAACGTGTATGCGTAGAATTATATGAAAAGTGTTTTTAAAATGAAGAAAGAAAGAAAATAAAATAAAATACAACAAAAATAATTCCCCCGAACACCTAAACCCTAAAACCCTAAAACAAAACAAAATCTGTAGAGACTCTTTAGTCCCGGTCCGTGTTACAAACCGGGACTAAAGGGCCTGTCCCTAGCACGCTCCGCGGCGCCAACGTGGAGACCCTGTAGTCCCGGCTGGTAACTGGGTCGGGACTAAAGGTTAAGCCTTTAGTTCCGCCTCTGTAGTCCCGGTTGGCAAACCGGGACTAAAGCCCCTTACAGGCCGGGACTAGAGGGCCTGTCCCCACAAGTGTATAAAGGCGCTTTGGTCTCAAAGGAAACAAAGATAATGTTTGCTCACAGTTCTGAGATTATGTAATATTGTATAATGAATTCAGACAATTACCATGAAAGATGATATTTATTCAGGTCAAACATCCGATTCAGTTGGTGAAGTCGTATTAGGTTAAAAAAAGTCACCAACAAACTATTGTTGATCAGATCTGTTCAGAAAAACATCATTAGGTGGAAAACTAAGCAACAAACTACTGTCGATCAGAGTAGTCTTAAAAAAAAGGTTTATATCTAATAAAAGGAAGCAAATCATTGTTCTTGCTAAAAAGAAATTGATCGTTTGTTGTTTCTTATATATATACAGAAGCAAGAGATTTCCATGTTTTCCATTATTAAACAACATATAATTTGTTAGATTTTCTGAAATAAAATTTAACCAGGACATTTTTTCTTTGGTGTTTCAGTCTATACATACCTGATAATTGTCATCAGCAATGCACTTCTCTCCTTTGATATGCTTCCCCATAGATGCCGTTTTAACTCAAATAAGTTACTGCAATGAGGTGGAACACCGTAAATATAGAAAACAACAGATTATGATGGATATTATTACCCAAACCCTATCACTCGACATAGTCCATTATCTTGGATATGGAATAGGATATGAAATAACTATAAGCGGATGTCGGATTTCTAACTTCATATATGAATCCAAATTAATTATTAAGTAAATCTATGAGTTTCCTATCTCCAAGTCCAATATTCAGACAGCTGTGAGAGTACACACATAACAAGGCACTGATGCAACCTTGAAATTGTAGTGAATATGGGTAGGCACGCAAACATATTCTCCTAATTAGTATAATAGTAGTACCAAGCAGCAGACGACATATTAGATGAAGGTTCACTCAATGGAAGGTCTAGTTACAGAAAATGTCTTGCACACGGAAAAAGAGAAGGTTTAGTTAAGCAAGTAGAGTGATATTCATGAAAATGTTCTGCAAACAGAGCTACAACTATTCCAATGTTTCAAGAAAGTATTTATCTGACCAAAGATAAGTTAAATAAAACATGCATACTAATGAATAATAGTAAAAACTCTAACAAGGGAAATAAACTTACCACTTTGCAAACCATTGCAAGCTGCAGATGACCGATGTCCTCATTCTCACACATTATCCGAGTTGTTCTCTCAGTCCTCATTCCAGTTGAACGGACACGGATGTCGTCTAGAGGGGGTGAATAGGCGATTTAAAACTTTTACGAGTGGCTTGACAAATGCGGAATAAAACTAACGTTTAATTTGCCAAGCATACAAAACCTAGAAAGACTAGGCTCACCTATGTGCACCAACAACTTATGCTAAACAAGATAAGCAACTATGTGATAGCAAGATATATAAGACTTCAAGAACGATGGCTATCACAAAGTAAATTGTATAAGTAAAGGATCTCGGGTATAGAAATAACCGAGGCACGCGGTGACGATGATGTATCCCAAAGTTCACACCCTTGCGGATGCTAATCTTCGTTGGAGCGGTGTGGAGGCACAAGGCTCCCCAAACTCCACGGAGGCTCACCGTAATCTCCTCGAGCCCTCCCACCAAGGTGGAAGACCCGATCACTATGGGACGCTTGAGGGCTGTCACCGAACCCGTACAAAGCTTGAGGAAATCTCCACAACTCAATTGGAGGCTCCCCAGAATTGCCACTGAGGCACCACAAAGCTTGGGAAGATCTCCACAACTTAATTGGAGGTCCCCAACAAATTTCCACCAAGGCACCACAAAGCTTAGGAAGATCTCCACAACTTAATTGGAGGTCCCCAAGAAATCTACTAAGCCACTAAGCCGTCTAGGGTTCCAAGAACCCACGAGTAATAAGCTCAACGAACTTTCACCACCAAATCTCCGAGAAGAACTCAAACCGATGCAACCAATGCAATGGCAAGAACACACAAAGTGCTTAAATCCTTCTCACCCAAATCTCACCAAAGCAACTAATGCTATGGGGAGATATGAGAGGAAGAACAAAGGAAATCCACAAAGGACTCCAGGATCTAGATCCACTATGTTTCCCTCACTTAGAGGAGGAGATGGATTGGTGGAAATGTAGATCTAGATCTCCTCTCTATTTTCCCTCAAAAAGATGTAAGAATCATGGGAGAAATGGAGGAGAGAAGGCAAGCTTTTAAGGTCCAACTATGGAGGAGAGATGGCCCGATCTTCTCAGTAAGCAGGTGGATGTTGTCGAAGGCGATGGCGGAGGCGATGACGATGGGGTGATAGGCGGCAGTATGACGCTGACGAACTCTCTCTCGACCGAACCTGATGCCAGTGCAACAGCTCCAAATCCTATGGATATTCGCAACTCCACACTCTGACGACGTAGTACGAGACCACGCGCTTGAATAACTTGCAATTCTCCAATTCCCAGTGGAACGACGAATCACACTCAGATTAGGGTAGGATCAACATCAATTCGACATGAATCTGATGCACAAGTGTCTCATAGCAAAAACTAAGGTTTCTCTAAATGGGGTCTCCCCTCTACATGGGGGCTGCCTCTCATATATATGAGGGCTAATGCGCCTAGGGCTGGGAGAGCTCCTAGCCGCCACTCCCCTGGTTGGGCTGGGCCCAACATGGCCAAAGCCCAACCGACTTAAATCTATCTTAAAAAATACGGTTCGACTCAAACTGATACAAACCAGCCAAAATTTGGATGGCTCGGCCTTATGGCTCGCAGGCCCGACGTATGGCGCGCCTTAGACTCATGATGTCGTGGCGTTGGCTGTCCTGGTGCGCCATCTCGCTGTCCTGGTTCTCCCTCATTGACGGTGTGCGTCGTCCTCCCGCTCCTCCCTCGCGCAGCCGTCAATGTGCGTAGCAGCCTCCTCATGTCGCAGGCCGCCTCGTCCTCGTGCGAAGCTAGTCTCCTCCGTAAACCTGATCATATAAAGATACATCGACTTAGGTAGTATAAAGTTCTCATTAATAAATATATCAGGTTCAGCTAGGAGTGAATTCACCTGTTGTTCAAGTAGCTTTGCACGAGCTCTAGTCATCGGTCCAATCCTAACATCATTGGACGTATCCTTTGCCGCTGCTGGTGTTGGTGTAGGGATGTCCTCATCATCTCCCCCCCCCCTTCAAAAAGCGTCGACCTCAACGCGGCAAGGTCTTCTCCAGTATACAGTGTCAAATCAGCAACATTGAAGGAATTACTGACACCAAACTCATCCTTTGGAAGATCTATCTCGTAGGCATTATCGTTGATCTTGGACAAAACTTTATATGGTCCGGCGCCGCGTGGCAGAAGTTTGGAGCGGCGTGCATGTGGAAACCTATCCTTGCGGAAGTGAACCCAAACCATGTCGCCTGGCTCAAACAAAACCTCCTTCCGCCGCAGGTTTCTCTTTATAGCAATGTTCTTTCCCTTCTTCTCAATAGTCTCTTTCGTCTTGATGTGTATCTTCCTCACATAATCAGCACGCTTCGACGCCTCCATGTTGGTGCGCTGGTGCAATGGAAGTGGCAGCAAATCAAGCGGCGTAATGGGTTTGAAACCATACACCACCTCAAACGGACACAACTGCGTTGTAGAATGCACAGCCCTGTTGTATGCAAACTCGACATGGGGCAAGCACTCCTCCCACTCGCGCAAATTCTTCTTGATCATCGATCTCAGCAACGTCGACAACGTCCGATTCACAACCTCCGTCTGACCATCAGTTTGGGGATGACATGTAGTGCTGAACAGTAGCTTTGTTCCTAGCTTTCCCCAAAGTGTCTTCTAGAAGTAGCTCATGAATTTCACGTCCCGATCAGAAACAATTGTCCTAGGTACTCCATGTATGCGCATGATCTCCTTGAAAAATAGATTAGCAATATGCGACGCATCGTCGCTCTTGTGGCAGGCAATAAAGTGTGACATCTTAGAAAATCTATCCACTACCACAAATATTGAATCATGGCCTCTCTTAGTTCTAGGCAATCCTAACACGAAATCCATACTTATATCTTCCCAAGGTGTAGTAGGCGCAGGTAATGGAGTATACAAACCGTGGGGCTTCAACTTGGATTTAGATGTGTTACATATGATGCAGCGCTTGACGTAGCGGTCCACGTCGCGGCGCATGCGCGGCCAAAAGAAGTGATCAGCGAGCATCAACAACGTCTTCTCTCTACCAAAGTGTCCCGCCAATCCTCCTTCATGTGATTCCTGCAGTAATAACAAACGCACCAACGACTCTGGAACACATAATTTGTTAGCACGAAACAAATACCCATCATGGATGTGAAACTTATCCCATGCTTTATGCAATGCACACAGCCGATATGGTTCCGCAAAATCAACATCAGTAGCATATAGATCACAAATACTCTCAAAACCAGGAATTCTCACATCAAGTTGTGTCAATAACATATGTTTCCTAGAGAGAGCATCAGCTACAACATTTTCGTTCCCTTTTTTGTACTTAATGATGTAGGGAAACGACTCAATGAATTCAACCCACTTGGCTAGGCGCCTATGCAAATTGGCTTGCGCCTTCAAGTATTTCAAAGCTTCATGATCAGAATGTATGATAAATTCTTTTGGCCACAAATAATGTTGCCAAACCTCAAGAACTCTAACAAGTGCATACAATTCCTTATCATAAATCGAATAGTTCAACCGTGCACCCGAAAGTTTTTCAGAAAAATATGCAATAGGGCACTTCTCTTGCATCAAAACACAACCAATTCCGATGCCACTAGCATCACATTCAATCTCAATTTGTTTGGCAAAATCGGGTAATGCCAGACATGGTGCAGAAGTTAACAATTGTTTCAACATCTCAAACGCGCCTTGCTGTGCGGCGCCCCACTCAAAGGGCACGCCCTTCTTAGCCATGTCATTCATAGGCGTAGCAATGGTGCTAAAATCTTTCACAAAACGGCGATAAAAACCAGCAAGTCCTAGAAAACTACGAACTTGACTAACATTAATCGGTATAGGCCAGTTTTGGACAGATTCAATCTTACTCATGTCAACAGCAACTCCATCTTTGGAGACAACATATCCAAGGAAAATCACTCTATCTTTTGCAAAAGTACATTTAGCAAGATTACCATACAATTGAGCATGTCATAGTACTTGCAAAACTTGTCTAATGTGATCACAATGTTCAGTTTCATTATGGCTGTAAATTAATATGTCATCAAAGTACACAACCACAAATCTACCAATAAACTCACGCAAAACATGGTTCATCAATCTCATGAAAGTGCTAGGCGCATTAGTCAACCCAAAAGGCATAACTAACCACTCATATAAACCAAACTTTGTTTTGAATGCAGTTTTCCATTCATCTCCTTCCTTCATCCTAATTTGATGATAACCACTATGCAAATCAATCTTAGAAAAAACAGCAGCACCACTCAATTCATCAAGCATATCTTCTAAGCGTGGAATAGGATGACGATATCGAAAAGTGATGTTATTTATAGCTCTACAATCTACACACATGCGCCATGTACCATCTTTCTTAGGAACTAAAATAACAGGAACAGCACATGGGCTCAAGCTTACGCGAATATAACCTTTGTCGAGTAGAGCTTGTACTTGTGCCTGAATTTCTTTCGTCTCATCGGGGTTGGTCCTATACGGTGCGCGGTTCAGCAACGTCGCTCCAGGGATGAGGTCGATCTGATGTTCAATGCCCCGCATTGGCGGCAATCCAGCTGGTACCTCCTCCGAAAAAACGTCCTCAAACTCCTGCAAAACAGTGGAAACACCAATAGAGAGAGGGGTCATATCGTTAGAAACCAAAATCTCACCCTTGTAGAGCAGCACAAGGGGGATCTTCATCGGATCATCTCCAAGTTCTCTCAAATCCTCTTTGGTGGCCATCAGTGTATAGGATCCCATATCAGTAGTAGGTGACGTTGCAGTATCACCATCAGTCATCGCGAGAGCGTCAAGGGCTCTATCCGCGGCATCGCCAAAAGTTGGCGGAAGGAGCGCGCCGTGTGTGGGCACATCGGCAAGTGCACAAGTGGTGGGATGAAGCAGCTCGGTTGGCGTTGGACGGCTCGGTGGAGCGGTTTGCTTCGGCTCGGTGGTGCAAGTCGGCACGGCTTGTGCGGCGGGAGACAAGGCTCCAATGGCATGCACGGTTGTTTTGGCAGTAAAACAACCCGATATCTCTGTGGCAGCGGCAAAACAGGCCGAAAAGTGTGCCACTGCAGATGTATTAATCGTATGCACCGCCAAGTTTGTCTCCTTGTCATTTGCTTCAGTTGGCTTGACTTCAATTTTCTGTCGAGACTCATTTATAATGTCTTGCAGTGTCATTGGGGATAATTTGATCTTATTGCCCTTATGCTCTAAGTGATATGTATTGGCATGACCATTGTGTTGCACAGAATGATCATATAGCCATGGTCGACCCAGCAATAAGTGACAAACTGTCATAGGAACCACATCAAAATCAACGGTATCGGTGTACGGCCCTATGGTGAACTGAACTTGTACCATGTGATCAACCTTCATCTCACCGGCATCACTCAACCATTGTATGTAGTATGGCAATGGATGTGGTATATATTTCAATTTCAGCTTCAAACATAACTCCTTACTTGCCAGATTACGACAGCTGCCTCCATCAACAATCACCTTGCAAGCCTTTGTTGCGGTGACCAACGCCCTGGTCTGAAATAAATTGCAATGCTGACTTGGAATAGGTGTAGTAACGCTGAGTGCACGCTGCGAGACTACTATCGTGTGTGCCGTGGATGGCATAGCATCATACTCGGTATCCTCGTCGGACACCTCCTCTTGTTCATCCGGATCCGCCTCATCACCTGTCTCGTATCCCCCGGCTTCAGTTATGAAAACAACTTTCTTGTTTGGGCAATCACGCTTGAAGTGACCTCTTCCTCCACATGAATGGCACTCCATATTGCTTATTCGTGCTGCAGAAGCATTGGAAACATTACTGCTGGCTGCAGGGGTTGGTTTCCATGTATTGCCGACACTAGATGATGAGGTATGAGAACCCGCAGGGCGCGCATCAGCACGGCCGCTAGATGTAGGCGCGGCAGGTGCTGTCGGCGCTGGGCGCGTGGGGTATGTCCTCCCCCCGGTATATCGAGGTCTCGATTTGGCGTCCTCATTGATCTGCGATTCAGCCTCCCGTGCATGATGTAGCAGTTCATTCATTGTAGCATACTGATGGTGACGGACAACACTCTTGATATCATTGCGCAGCCCTGACACAAACCGTGTAAACGTCTGCTCGTCCGCTTCCCGTATCTTGGCTCGGCGCATCAACAGCTCCATCTCCATGTAATATGCATCAACAGTCATTAACCCTTGTCGCAAACTCTGTAGTCTATCAAAAATTGTTCGCAAGTAATTTGTCGGGACAAACCGAGCATTCATCTCCTGGCGCATGGCACGCCAAGTGGTGATTGGCACCTGTTGTGCGGCTTCACGACCCGATACGATCATGTCCCACCAAACCAATGCGTAGCCATCAAATTCAGAGGACGCAAGCTTGATCTTCTTGTCGTCTGAATAGTTATGTAAATGCCACAGTTTCTCTATTTTCAACTCCCATGTGAGGTAATCTTCAACGGTGCCCTCACCCGTGAACTTGGGAATTGAAAACTTGGGTTTACCCAACATATCCTCCTCTATAGGCTCATGTCCGCCATGGTGCAGAGGATATAATCCATGACCAACTCCAGGAGGTCGCTGCTGTAGTACGTTGTCGCCATGTTCACCATCATCCCCGTGTCGCTGCGCGGCAAGCTGTGTGCGCAGTCCCTGAATTTCTGTAGTCAAAGTGTTGATGTTGGCTTGCATAGCGGTCACAGAAGTGTGCAGTGCGGTTATTTCGTTATTGGCGTCTTGCACGGTCAACCGAATATCTTGTATCGCATTGTCAAGGTGTTCTCCTTGTTGTTGGATGGCATTCTCAAAGTAGGCGTGTAGCTCCTTCAAGGATCCCCAAAGAACGCAGTCATCGTCCGGCTTTCCCTGCACACTAAACGAAACAGAACTAGGAGCCATTGATTAGTAGATTAGTCCAATAAATCAAACGGTGGTGCTCACTCACAACTCACTCTACCACAAATAAGGTGGATCTTACCGTTCCAAAGTGAATTGGGAAGCTTACCCAGCGAATGGCGACGACTAGTGTACTGGTGTGAGAGAAACGAATACCGAGGATAAGAGTAGTCACACGACAAACAGGATTATATGGTGGAGCTGTAGGTATGGTATCCTAAGTACACCGCAAATAAGTCCTAGTGCTGATCATATGACAAGACCCAAGGAACACACACGGTGGAGAAAAGTGAGGCAAAGCAACTCTGAAAAAGAGCTCAAGAGATATAAGTGACAACGCACAGTAGCTCGTGTTGCAATGCACAAGAGAGACGCTAGCACTGGCTCGACGAACAGGCACAAGATTGCGCACACGGCAGCAGCCGAATGAGCACAAAGGAGCTAGTCTCGTATGGGTAAGCTCCTAACACGATGCTGTAGATAGGCTGTAGCTAAAGCGATCAAAATCGTGTAGAAAGGACGCTATGTGGACACAGTGGTAACACGCTGTCGCGGCAGAGAAACCGACGAAAAATATGTCAACGGCAGAGATGTACGACGCCGGAAACACACGGCAGCGCGACGGCGACGCGAAACGGACAAAGTAGTTTGTCTTTTTTTTAATATAGGTGCGGCGTGTGTGCAGTACACGTCCCCTTTTTTCTATTTTTTTTACTCACTCAAATTTGGGCCTAAAACTACTTGGGCCGAAACGGGGCGCTGGACCCCAGACCACCTCCGCCCTGTCGCGAGGCGCACGACGCCGAGCGAGCGAGCTGGGGCGCTCGACCCCAGACAGGCTCCGCGCCGAGGCGAGCGGGAGCGGGGCGAGGCGCGCGGTACCCTAGACGGCCTCCATCCCTGGGCGAGGCACTCGTGTCCTTTTTTTTTGAAATTGCCGATCGGATCTGGCTTGTGGCAGCGCTGCTTGTTTTTTCTTTTTTTTTCTTTTACTCTCAACTAGCGATCGAATCTGCCACCAGGAAACGTTGAAGGTTATGGTGCAGGGACTTTGCAGCGATAGCGAGGCGGTCGATGCCGTGACCCATGGCCAAGCTAGACTCAGCAGATGGATCTGATCTGCACGCTGACGCCCGTGCTCTTTATTTTTTTAAAAAAAAAACTTGACTTCCGATCGGATCTATGCTGTGCGTGAAGAACAGCAGTACAAACCAATGAAGATGATGACGATCGACGAGACTCCAAACGAGATCCAAACTCGGAACAAATATGCAGAAAAGATTGCTAGACCTAGACTCCTACGGCTGGAAGAAAGAGAACGCGAAAAACGATCAGCGACTAAAACTCAAGAACGGTGCAATCTAGGCTATGGCAGAAACTAAGAACCCTAATTTTTTTATAGCTTTTTCTGGATAGGACTGAAAATAAAAACGAATTGTAGGGATGATTTTGTGGATGCTCACCGAGTAAACCGTGGAAATCTGATACCAAGATGATATGGGGTGGCCCGATCTTCTCAGTAAGCAGGTGGATGTTGTCAAAGGCGATGGCGGAGGCGATGACGATGGGGTGATAGGCGGCAGTATGACGCTGACGAACTCTCTCTCGACCGAACCTGATGCCAGTGCAACAGCTCCAAATCCTATGGATATTCGCAACTCCACACTCTGACGACGTAGTACGAGACCACGCGCTTGAATAAATTGCAATTCTCCAATTCCCAGTGGAACGACGAATCACACTCAGATTAGGGTAGGATCAACATCAATTCGACATGAATCTGATGCACAAGTGTCTCATAGCAAAAACTAAGGTTTCTCTAAACGGGGTCTCCCCTCTACATGGGGGCTGCCTCTCATATATATGAGGGCTAATGCGCCTAGGGCTGGGAGAGCACCTATGCGCCACTCCCCTGGTTGGGCTGGGCCCAACATGGCCAAAGCCCAACCGACTTAAATCTGTCTTAAAAAATACGGTTCGACTCAAACTGATACAAACCGGCCAAAATTTGGATGGCTCGGCCTTATGGCTCGCAGGCCCGACGTATGGCGCGCCTTAGACTTATGACGTCGTGGCGTTGGCTGTCCTGGTGCGCCATCTCGCTGTCCTGGTTCTCCCTCATTGACGGTGTGCGTCGTCCTCCCGCTCCTCCCTCGCGCAGCCATCAATGTGCGTAGCAGCCTCCTCATGTCACAGGCCGCCTCGTCCTCGTGCGAAGCTAGTCTCCTCCGTAAACCTGATCATACAAAGATACATCGACTTAGGTAGTATAAAGTTCTCATTAATAAATATATCAGGTTCAGCTAGGAGTGAATTCACCTGTTGTTCAAGTAGCTTTGCACGAGCTCTAGTCATCGGTCCAATCCTAACATCATTGGACGTATCCTTTGCCGCTGCTGGTGTTGGTGTAGGGATGTCCTCATCAAAAGGGGAAGAAGGGGGCCTCTATAGGTCTCCCCATGAAAATAGCCATTGCAGGCCACTTTCTCCGGAGTTTTCGACCTTTGGAGGCGGAGACTCCGGGAAGGGGTTAAAAAGCCTCTGCCCCATCTCTACGCTGAGCGACACCTCAAGTTTCGGAGGTCCGGAGACTTTGGCCGGAGTCTCCGGTCCCTGGGGGGCGGAGTTTTTGGCCTGGAAAAGTACCCAGAGGTTCCGGGCCAAAACTCCGGATGAAAAATGGTGAAAACATATTTTGGGCTGGTGTGTCCGGCCCTCCGAGGCCGGAGTCTCCGTCCCTAGAAAAGGCAGAAACAGCTAAAACCAAAACGACCATAACTTGAGCATACCGACTCCGTTTTTGATGATCTTGGGCTCGTTGGAATCACAACAACGAGCTCTACAAGTCTATGCATAGAAACATCATAGTCCAACCAAGGAGAATAAAACCAAATTATGAAAGGTTTGACCTCTCTACAAAGATGAACCGGTAAAACCTCCAAACACCAAAAATAAAGTAAGTGTTTCATGCAAAAAAAACCGTTTTTGATGAGCTAGAGCTTGTCATGGAAATAACCACAAGCTCTAGAACTTCACATGGATAAAACCCAAATAATAACCAAGAAAGATGATGCCAAGTATGCAAAGGTTTGAGATCTCTCCAAACGATATGACTAAGGTGAGAGCCCCTCTTGATAGTACGGCTACCGATCCTAAAACCCAGTCTCCCAAAGACTATGTGTAACAACTCAAAAAGTGGTATCCCAAATATTATTAAATAAAGTGATTAAATTCTAGGGTAAATTAAAACTTTTATTTTTGGAGTGAATGATTGCTTAGTGTTACTTTCTTATGTTGTTTGGTGATGGAAATTAGGGAAAGTCAATCAATCCAAGCAAGAAGAAAGAAAACAAAAGAAATGAGAAAGACACAAAACCCTAACAAGGAAAAGAGGAAGAAAAATTGATGTACAAATTGTTAACCACTACCCCTCTTCTTCCCCATTTCTTAAGAAAATCCTAAACTGGACCTAGTTAGGTCATGCAAGAGCAAACAATACCAATTCTCAACCTAGTCCTAACTTTCCAAAATTCTTTCTCAAACCATATTAAAAATCTGTCCAAAGTTTGAATTCAATTCATAGGACATTCCCAAATCAAAATTACTTTTTAGCAAAACAGCACCCTGGAACCTAACAAAAATATATTTGGAACCCTTATCCAATATAGTGATCACCCAAACTTTAAAATTTTCAAAATTCAAAATTTTCTTTCTTGCAGCCATCTCATCGAGCACCTTGTGTGCAGTTTTTAGTTGAATTTCAAATTACCATGGTAAAAGCATGGATGAGCCTCTCCAGGGGACAAACCCCTTTACCCAGCCCTGCTGGTACCTCTCTCCCTCATAACCCCGCTGTCCCCTTGCACCAAATGCACTGCCATGGTGGCAAGGAGAAATTTCTCTGCCGCCCTTCCTCTCTCAATGCTCCCAGTATAGACCCCAAAGTCCTCTCTCAACTCGCCTGGAACACCCCTCTGTGCTCTGCAGCCGCCGCCCGAGCCCCATTACTTCCCCCTCAACCCCCACCGGCCGGTGCCCTAGCATTACTGCCGCCCCGGTACACCGCGCCCGCTCCCTTCCTCTGGACTTTAAAAAGCCCCCGACCCTGCATCTGAGCTCACACCACCCACAGCTACCTCCCAGACAACACTGCTCCCTCTCTCGTGCCGGATCAAGCTCTCCATCACCGACAAGGAGTTCCCAGAGCACCTCCCGTTCCCAGCGAATCCGGTGCTCCCCCAACCTGCCGCTGGTCCAGGGTGGCCGAGAAGAGCTACCATAGCCGCCCTGCACCCTCGCCGTCGCCGAATACCGCCTCCGGTGAGTCCCCTGGGCTCCGCCCTCTCCCAGGCCCCGCTCTCTCCACGTCCCCGTCGAGCTAGGGAATACGGCCTCGAGCCGTTGGATCGTGTTCTAATCCAACGACCGAGAGCCCTGCTTACCCCTTGGGTTTTTAAGTGGCCTGGTAGGCGGGCCCCGTCTATCAGCTCTCTTTTTTTCCCGCGCATGTCCCGGATACCGGTTGGGCCGGCCCAGTTGGTCTTCCTGCTCGGCCCGTTAGTCACCCCTCGCGTGGCCTGTTACCAGTAAGGCTTGGAAAAAAATATAGAGAGGGGTTTAGAAATTTTGAATGTGACCTGATTTTGAATTTAAGATTCCCAGAGTTATAGGAATTCAAATTTAGCAAATAATATGTCGTTAGAAAGCTTAGAACATGATCTAGCCAATGGAAGTGTTTTCAACCCATTTAGAATTATATTTTAAATTGGGTAAAAATAACAAAATAGCAACTTTGCAATCTTACAAAATTCAAAAAAATATGAAGCCAACTTTCAAAATTCACATTTAGTGTTATCTATCTGTTGGTAACATTAGTTTTGAAATTAGAACTTTTTAAATGAAATGCTAGTTTCCTATGGGTTAAATAGGCAATCTTAACTTAGGAATATTAGGAAAATGTTTTATAAATAGAAATTTTCTACATCCATTAGTACAAACCACATTTTAGAATGCATCTATGTAAGATTTGACCTTGGTCAAGTACACTTGCAGGAGATATTTTGAAACTCAATTATCTATTAGTTAACCCTTGCACACTTCAACTTACACCCCTATTGTCAAACTAAATCCAAACCCTTGGGACCCAAACCAAATTAGTGCTAGATAATAGTTGCTCTATTTTAAAACTTGTGTGTATGCTTGGAGTGATGTTTGAACATGTTTGGTGATTGTGTGTATATTTTGTGTATCGTTAATAGACACTAGTGTTGCCAAAGAAGCACCAGAGGAAGGATTTTATCAAGAAGAAGAAGAACACCATTTTGGACACTTTGCCAACCAAGGCAAGCCATCTTTTGAATCATACCCAATACCAAGCTTTCAAATTGCATACTTTCTTGTCTTCAAATTAAATTGCATGATTGAATTGCTAGAGTAGAGGAATAATTGTAGTGAGGTCTTGCTTAGCAAGATTACCAAACTTAGCTATCTACTACTCCCTTCGATCAAGCATTATTCCATAATTTTGCTTAGCCGCTAATAAAATTGGAGTAATCTAGTTGGGAACCCTATTGAAAGTTATGAACCGAGGTTGAAAATCTTGAATGGAGATTGTCTAGCTAAGTTGAATTTTCGAAAGGAAAGTAATAATGAATAATGGCTATGAAATGAATTTTTAAATGATGAGGTGTGAAGTATATGCCGGACCAACCTTATAGTACGACCACACTACCCCTAAATGGGAAGGGGCTTGGTCCGTAGCTTGTTTGCTTTAGTATGGGATACCTTGCATCATCCTTTATAGAAGTGCACGATGTGCTTGATACTTCCGAACCAAGTGGAATCGTCCACTCATACAGCACCTTGTAGCAGGCAAAACTAGGGGTGCCGGAGTAGAGAAAATGTCATGTCTCGGACTCCTAGGGAAGGATCCTATACTAGAGTAGGCAAGTGAAAGATTTTGTTTGATCATCTGAACACCGCATACTTGTGTATGACGATCCGTGGATGGTTCCCGACAGATGCATTGAATCTTGTGGGTAAAGTGTACCCCTCTGTAGAGGTCAAAACTATTCGAATAGCCACGCCCACAGTCATGGACAGTTGGGTTAGCGGTACTTAACCTTTGTCGGGATTTTGACCTTGATGAAATGAACTATGACACCAGTCAATGATTTGACTTGATGAATGACTATGCGCAACACTTGAGGTTCCATCTTAAGTTCCAATTAGAGAACTAAAACTCCCTTATCTTTAAGGAATATTCTTGGGAAAGAAAACTAGCTTTATGCAAACAGAATTAGAGCTTAGACCACTATACAAGCCTTGCATACTTCCTTTATTTTCCGTTTATAAGATGGTTTTTGAGTGCATTCATTGTACTCATAGCGTTGTCCCTGGCTATTTACTTGGCCAGACTATGAGGAGGAATATCTAGAGGAAGGATATGACGAAGAGTACTAGAAGTAAGATCATCTCCTAGTCAGCATTGCCTGTATGGTGAAGGCATGGGCCTGAAGACATTAATTCCGCTGCTATCTTTTGTTGTAATAAGAACTTGGTCACTCTGACCATTTGTATTTGATCATCTTGTATTGTAATATCTATGGAACTGGTTACCAACTATGTTATGTGTATCACAACAATGATTCTAGGATTGTGGTGGAATACATAACGGGCACCTCGAATTTCTTTAAATTTGTGGCAGTTACAAAGTTGGTATCAGAGCCTAGGCTGACCATAGGAGACCTTAGTTAAAATGGGCATTAGGAAGAAATTAAAAATAGTTTCTCCTAAAAGTAAAAGGAAGGGAAGTGATAATACAATTTTGCTTACTCTCTTCTCTCTTATTACTAAACTACTTACACTATTTATTTATATCCGTACCTAAAAATTTTGCACACTTGAGTCACTCACTAATTAATCTACCTTAAAATTTTGTAGATGGAACCGGAGTTCATCATGCACTATGAGCTAGGTCATGGTGGGAGCCTTCTCTTTGAGTATGACCTCACTGCCTTGACTTTGCACCTTGACCATCCATTTCCGGAATTCACGGGAACCCTGCTCCCTGATCACCCCGAACGGGAACTTTGGTGCCTTGTCAACGTAATTTGCCGCAGCAAGGTTGGAGACCCCACTTCGATCACAATCGAGTTTGAAGTCAGTGAGAACACCTGGGCCGATGGCTTGGCTCGGGGTTTGCAGGAGATGCTTGCCCGCGTGTGCGGACAGCACCCCGAGGAGATCCAGGAGGAGCGTTTCTGGCATCTTGCCCGTCGTGATGACGCCGGACGCCCCATGAACATGCCTGGACACCACGAGTTGAGTCACCACGTGGATCACTTGGACTTTATGCTCTACTGCACATAGAAAGAGGCCGACCGTGCCTGCACCAAGGCCAACCTCGACCACTTCACGCTCTTGGAGGCTAGGAGCACCATCAAGCTCCTTGCCAAAGAGAGTAGGCGCCTTCGTCGCCAGTGCAAAGCAAGAGATGACACCATCGTGGAGTTGGAGGTAAAGGTGGCAAAACTGACTGAGTACCTTAGCAATCTCGAGACCCATCTCGAGGATGCTGAGGAAGAAGGCATTGACCTTCGCAAGGAGAGAGATGCTCTCCTTAGCGATGATGAGGTTTACCTGGAGGACATAGACATGGAGGATCAGGAGGATGACGATGACGATGAGTTCATCGATGATGATGAGGAGGATGCACCCGTAGTGGACCTCGACGACGATGAGTCCAAGGTTTCGGATGTTTATATCACATATCTAAGCATTATATAGTGATTAGTTCACCTTAGAGCACTTCGTGTAGGTGTGAGTTGTATCCCCTCTATCCAGTAGACGAGTCGCAATGGTTCAGTGTCAATCATTTGTAATGGGTGAACTCGATGTTTTGTATGCTTGACGATTGTGGAATGAAAAATGAGTTTGGCCCTTCAGGCCTTAATAAGATCATTTGCATCACTTGGTTTCCCTTAGATTTCAACAACTAGTTTTCCCTCTTGTCTTATACCCCTTATCTTCAGATGACTCGTGCTCCACCACCTCTGAACCCGGAAGTAGCGGAACTGCTAAGGATGATCATGGAAGATTGGGAAGAAGCCCGAGCGGAGCACCAAGCCAACTTGGCCACTCTTCAGGAACTAACCCAGATGGCCATGAACCACAATGGCAATGGAAATGGCCAGGGAGAAGTGGAGAATAATGGAAATGCAATGGAAATGGTGAACCACGCTCCAAGTTAAGGAGTTTCCAAAACACCAATCCACCAACTTTTACTAAGTCTGAAGAACCTTTGGATGCGGATGACTGGCTTCACACTATGGAAAACAACTTGGAAGTCGCCAGAGTTGGTGAGAATGAGAAGGTTATGTACACTACCCACTATCTTGCGGGAGCCGCAAGAGCCTGGTAGGATAGCACTCGCGCCATGCAAGCCAATGGGCATGTGATGCCCTGTGAAGAATTCAAGAGCAAGTTCAGCAAGGCTCATGTTCCTATGGGTCTAATCAAGAGGATGAGAGATGAGTTCAGAAATCTCAAGCAAGGTTCCTTATCTGTGGTGAACTACCGCGACAAGTTCCTTACCTTGTCAAGGTATGGCCCGGATGACGCGGACACATATGAGAAGAAGAAAGAAAGGTTTTTGAATGGACTACATGATGAGATGCAGTGTGTCCTAGTCAGTATTCCCTTTGTTGATTTAGAGGCAATGGTGGACTGATGACCCACAAGTATAGGGGATCGCAACAGTCTTCGAGGGAAGTAAAACCCAAATTTATTGATTCGACACAAGGGGAGCCAAAGAATATTTATAAGCCTTAACAGATGAGTTGTCAATTTAGCTGCACCTAGAAACAGACTTGTTCGCAGCGATTTATCAGTAGCAATAGTTTTATAGTGGTGAAAGTAGTGAAACAGTAACAGCAGTAGTAAAATAAAAGCGGTAATAGTAGCAATAGTAAATAGTAGGATGAAATACTGTAGGCATAGGGATAGATGTACGGGCGTTGCATGGATAAGATAATTCATGAAATCAGTGAGACATGGGCATTATAGATAAATAATGATTAAGCATCCTAGTACTAAACAATCATAGGCATGTGTTCCGTATATAGTCGTATGTGCTCGCAATGAGAAACTTGCACAACATCTTTTGTCCTACCAGCCTGTTGCAGCAGGGCCTCAAGGGAAACTACTGGTAATTAAGGTACTCCTTTTAATAAAGTACCGGAGCAAAGCATTAACACTCGGTGAACACATGTGATCCTCACATCATAGCCATCCCCTCCGGTTATCCCAATTTCTGTCACTTTGGGGCCTCGGGTTCCGGACAACAGTATGTGTATACAACTTGTAGGTAAGACCATAAATAACAAGTATCATCATAAAACAATAACAAGTTCAGATCTGAGATCATGGCACTCGGGCCCAAAGTGACAAGCATTAAGCACAACAAGTTGCAACAATGTCATAAGCACTAATAAAAGATACTAGGCACTATGCCCTAACAATCTCATAGCAAATTACATGAATGATCTCATACAATCCCTACCATCCCCTTTGCCTACAGCGGGAATTACTCACACATGGATGGGGGGTCATGGATGGTTGATGGAGAGATGTCGGTGATGATGGTGATGAAGATCTTGATGTCTACACACGCTTCTGTTCTTGTAGACAGTGTTGGGCCTCCAAGTGCAGAGGTTTGTAGAGCAGCAGCAAGTTTCCCTTAAGTGGATCACCCAAGGTTTATCGAACTCAGACAGTAAGAGGTCAAAGCTATCCCTCTCAAGCAACCCTGCAATTACGATACAGAAAGTCTCTTGTGTCCCCAACACACCCAATACACTTGTCAAATGTATAGGTGCACTAGTTCGGCGAAGAGATAGTGAAATACAAGTGGTATAGATGATTATAAGTAGTAAATGCAATCTGGAATTAAAATGTCAGCAAGCAAACAAGTAACAAAACAGCAAGTAAACGGTGTGCAAAGCTTGGAAACAAGGCCTAGGGATCATACTTTCACTAGTGGACACACTCCCAACAAATATAACATAATCGAACAAATAAATAACTTCTCTTCACTATGGTACTCTGAATTACTCTCCTATTGAATAACACTAATCATTGCGTAGGGCTACGAAGCACTCCTCAAAGTTCATCAAGTACTTGACAAACACCACTCATAGAGATATCCAAATCAAATCACAACTCAAGATAGATATTATTGCAACTTAGACCAAGTACTAACATGGTGCACACACTGTCAACATTACACCATGAAAGGAGGAATAGATCACTTCAATACTATCATAGTGATAATTATTCTCATAATCCATAAGAGATCATAATTGTAGCCTAGACCAAGTACCACCATGATGCACGCACTGTCACCGTTACACCATGGCAGGAGGAATAGATTACTTTAATAACACACTAGAGTACACATAATGAAGAAGAGTAACATCTACTTATTCAACATGATACAAAGCTCACGATCACATAAAGATCACATCATGGGAGAGAGAGGTGAACCACATAGCTACCGGTAGAGCCCTCAGCCCCAGGGATGAACTACTCCCTCCTCATCATAGGAGACGCAAGGTTGATGGAGATGGCGGTGAGGTCGATGGAGATGGCGGAGACGGCGATGGAGACCGATGGAGATGGCTCCGGGGGCACTTCCCCGCCCCGGCAGGGTGCCAGAACAGAGACTTCTGTCCCCCGAAATTTGGCTTCGACGGCGGCGGCGCTGCGCAACTGTTCTAGAAATTTTGCCGACTCTCCTAGGGTTTTCCGCCCCGAGGCTTCTTATAGGCGAAGGGGCGTCGTCATGTAACATCCCAAGATTTTATCAAATTTTGGGGGAAATTTTTGCTTTTGTTTTGAGTGTATTGATTGAAATTTCACAGGGATTTAAAACTTTTTAAGCCTATTTGAAAGCTTTATTAGAAAACTATTTGAAAACCTTCTATTATTTTCTTAAAGAACCTCTTTGAGAATGTAAAATCAAAATATTATTTTTCTTGCCCTTATTCAAAACCTATGCAAGGCTCCATAGCATAGAGAGTGTTTGCCAAAAAGATTCATATTCATAATTATTAAAGATTATATTTTTAAAACTAAGTTTGAAATTTAATTTCAAACATTGTCTTATAAAAGTATTTTCAACTAATTCTAAAAAGGTTTATTTCTTAAACCCTAGTTTATATTTTATGTGAACAAGCAAGTCCTTCTGCTGTGTTCATGAAGCTTATTTGAAAACTTATTTTATTTAGAAAACATGCATTTTATTGGTTTAAAACCTTTCTGTGAATTTTACAAAATTTATGAAATTGGTTTGGCTTGATTTGGATTCAATATGCAAATTCTAGAAAGGAAATAAGAAAATAGAAAAAGAAAAGAAGAAAAGAAATGAAAATAGAAAAGGACCGAAGGGAACGGTTCGGCCCAGTAAGGAGAAGCAGCCTGCAGCCCAGGAAAGAAACCGAACCAGTATCTCTTATTTTCTCTCTTATCTCGCTGACGTGTGGGCCCCACTCGTCAGGGTCCTCTTCAACCTCCGGCAGTTACCTCTTTCACTGGAAACTGTCGCCGGCGAGATTCTCGCCCCGGCTTCAATGCCTGCCCGTTTCGACGCCCCGACCACGCCTATAAATAGCCCCCAGTCTCCTCTCCTATTTCCCCTTCTCACCATCTCAGATTGCGCCGCCAGGCCGGCAAAATTCCTCGCCGGAGCTCCGCAGGGCAACAGCCAGTCCACGCCGATTTCCGTGCAGTGAAGTATCCCCGCGCCTTCTATTCCCTCCCCTCTCTCTTATTCTCCTCTGGCGCATCATTTGATGCCCTCCGCTTTCCCTATTTCGCAGAGAACGAGCCAATCATCCTCGGCCGAAGCACACCTTCGTCCTCGCCTTCTCCAGTTGCCCCTCCCCTCTTCTACTGGATGTAATCGAGCATCCCGAGGATCCTTCCGAGTTCGCCGACCTCTTCTGCACCCCGTCCGATACTCCCTCACCGTCGCCAACCCCTAGAAGCTCGCCGTCGTTCACATCCAGAGCCGGACCTCACCGCCGGCGACCGGCAGGAAACCCTAGCCCGGTGAGCTCTCCCTCCTCTTCTCAGTGACCGTCAGATCCAGATCTATCGGCTTGAAACAAATCATTAATTGAAACGGTATAGCCAGATCTGATCCATCCAATCTCCTTAAGATCCAACGGCTTAAAACGTCGATCCAACCAAACCGGTACGAGCCAATAGAAAGCTGCCACGTGCCGGCCTCTGATTTAAAACAGATTCGATTTAGAATTTCAAACCAGAATTCCATTGAATCTTGTAAAATCCATATCTTTTGATCCCTAGGTCCAAAAATTGCAAATGATATACCGTTGGAATACTTAGGAAGTCTAGAATCCAGCAGTACTGTCGTGGGGATGACTTAGGGGGTGCACCATGGGCCGGGCAATATGCCGGCTGGCGTCCCAGGAGTCCCCACGGCTTCAGCACGAGAAGACCAGCTCTGTCCGAAGGGCCGGCTGCGCCAGCAGCCGGCTGGCGACTCCACCGAGGAGAGCTGGAGCCGGGCGATGGAGACAAAACTCCCCAACGGCTCTCTAGCCAAAAGCGGAACGGTCCCGACAAGGTCGGCAGGGGCGTAGGACAGGAGTGACGAACGCCACGACCACGTCCAACCAATGAGAGACCGAAGACCCTTTCCCACGATGGGATCCGAGGCAGAGGAGGGGGGATATGCCCCCCAGATGCCGGTCCAGGGGAAAGACACTTTATAAAGTGTTTTGCCAGAGCAGGGTCAGAGGATGAGGTCAAGGACGCCGTCGCCGAGGAGCCGGCGGCCGGCCGAATTGCCACCAAAACCTGTAACCAGGCCCCTGTCTATATAAGGGGGCCTGGACCCTTAGCATAGGGGAGATCGGATCTTCTTCTTCCTCCTCTAGCCGAACAGCTCGAGGAGCACTGTAATCATTACTACTCAATCAATACGAAGCAGGCAGGAAGTAGGGGTTTACCTCCAACCGGGAGGGCCCTGAACCTGGGTAAATCGAGGTGTCTCTGTTGGCACAATCTCGAGCTGGACCCATCGTCACCAACGTCGAGCCCCTCCAATAAGCCTCCCCATGGCTACTGTCTCTAAATTCCCACGACAGTTGGCGCCCACCGTGGGGCAAAGCGCGGTGGCGAGCGGAGTCAAGTTCCGGCTGGGACCCTCTGGCGAGAAGGTCGCCTCCGGCCTTGTCTGGAGGTTCGGCACCTTCGACTGCGTCGATGACAACTTGGCCCACTTCGAGAACGACTTCGGCAACAGCGGCTCCTTCCTCGACGTCGGTAGCCACCACTTCTACGTCGCCAAGCCCTTCCCGGAAGAGGTAACCGATGTGCCTGACCCACTTTGTGACGCAGACTCCGATGACGGCGAAAGCAGCGACTTTTGCAACATGGTCGAGGTACGGGCCCTGGAGGAGGATGGTGGCGGCGGCCTACCGCGCTCCGCGCGCCCGCCGCTCGAACGCCCACCTCCACCGGAACAAGATCTTCCACCTCCAGAGTGGGACGTGCTGGACGCGGCCATCACGGACCTGCGTGCTCCGCTCGACATCTCTGCGGATCCGATCAAGGCCTCCGAGGATCTGGAGCGGACGCGCCTCAACCTCCTCAAGGAAGCGGTCGACGTCGACGACACCCGCCGGCGCGTCCTCTCCACGATCAACGAATACAACGTCGCCCATGGCTTCACCCCAGCCGGAGACGGCCCAAGCCGGGCGGGGCAAGTTCGTCAGCGAGGCCGCGAGCTGGGAGCAGAGCTGAACCAGGCGGCGCCCTCGGCGAAGCTACCTCCGATCATCAACAAGCCGACTTACAGCACGCCTACGAAGAATCTCCGCGCCGCGCGCTACATCACCTCCGAGCTGGACGGACTGCAAGGCGAGGACCTACGGGAGAAGCAAGCCCGGATCCAGGAACTCCTGGACGCTGCCGATCTACAGCAGCAGGCGATGGAACCACGCGGAGAGGCGAGCGGCACTCGAGGCGAGAACCGTATCGTCGTGGCCGGCCAGAACAAGTCGCATGGAGAAGCCTCGTCGCCAAACCACGGCCCGGCGGAGCACAGCCGGAGCAATCGAGCTCCAGGCAAAAGCGGTGGAAACCACCGTACCCAGCACTCCGGCCACCACAACCGGCAGCCTCGAGATCCCGCCGCAGTTACCAGCAGGCCGCGCCACCCTCCTCGGGTGGACGTGGTGGAACCGGCACGCGGCAAGTCTGTGGCGCCAGCCCAGCCGGCTCAGGGAGCTGGCCAGGGCGCTCAAGGTCATCATCCGGCTCACTCGCACGTGAGCCAGAGGATCGGGCAACGCGTCGATCCGCCGAAGGACGATGCACGCCATCGGCTCAACCTGCTGGCGGACTCCAAGTTCGATGAGGAGGAATCCTCGACAGGGCCGGTCTGTTTTGGCCCTCGTATCCGCAACGAGCCTTTCCCGGCCAAGTTTGCGCTCCCACGAGACATGCCCAAATATACTGGGGCGGTGAAGCCGGAAGACTAGCTGTCGGACTACGTCACAGCCGTCGACATCGCGGGCGGCAATAAGAGGACAGCGGTGCGCTACGCACCACTCATGCTGATGGGATCTGCCCAGACGTGGCTTCACAGCCTGCCGGCTCTGCAGATCAATTCCTGGCATGATTTCCAAGAGGCATTCATCAAGAACTTCACGGGAACCTACAAGCGACCGCCCCGCCCACGACAGCTGGCCCTCTGCAAGCAAGGCCCTGATGAGCCAGATCGTGACTACCTCACGAGATGGTCCAAGCTGCGCAACTCATGCGTAGGAGTGGGCGAGGAGCAAGCCATCAGCTACTTCACAGACGGATGCAGGGAAGGAACCCTACTGAAGCACAAGCTCCACAGAGCCGAGCCGAAGTCAATGGCGGACTTCATGGCGATAGCGGACAAGTATGCTTCTGCCGACTCCGCTGCGAGGGTGCAGTGCGTCGAGCCAGCGCCAGCCGGAGGCCAATCTCAGCCGGTAGCCGGCCAAGGAGGACATCACCACCGTGATCGACACGGTAAGAGGAAAGATGAGCGCCGCGACAACAAGTACGGCTCTCAGCAAGTGGCTACCGTTCAAGGAAGCCCGGGGGCTACGGGTGGAAGCCAGAAGCGCAAAGGGGACAAATTCAGCAAGGACAAGTACACCATCGAGGTGATGCTAGACCAACCCTGCAAGTTCCATATCGTTTCAGGCAAGCCGGCAGCGCATACCACTCGCCAGTGCAGCTTCACCAGAGATCTAGAGCAAGGAAACCACCAACTGCCTGGACCGCCACCGGGCCAGCCGGCTGAAGCGCATGGAAACAAGAATTGACAACCGGCCAAGGCAGCAGGGGACTACCCCGAGGAAGCGAACGTGGAGCAATACCATGTGTTCACTTCCCAAGAGGAGGAGCCAAAGGATGAACCATGGTTCGGTGTTGAGGTGAATGCAATCGTGCAAGTTGGACCTCAGTACATGCATTGGTCTGACACGTCGATTACCTGGGGACGCGAAGATCACCCGCAGCTCATGCCGAGGCCCGGGGGCTGCGCGCTGGTCTTGAACCCAATCGTGTTCTCTGAGACGCATACTTGCCAGTTCTCACGAGTACTCATTGACGGAGGCAGCAGCATCAACCTTCTCTACCGCACTTCGATGGAGAAGCTCGGGATCCCAGAGATCCGACTGAAGCCAACTAAGCTCACCTTCCATGGGATTGTGCCTGGGCACTCCTGTACGCCGATGGGAAGGATTGAGTTGGAGGTGCTGTTTGGCGAGAAGGACAATCATCGTCGCGAGCCGATCTGGTTCGAGGTGGTAGACCTCAACAGCCCCTGCCATGCGCTGCTTGGCCGACCAGCCTTGGCCAAGTTCATGGCGGTCCCGCACTACGCCTACTTGAAGATGAAGCTCCCAGGCCCTCGCGGGGTGATTACTGTCACGGGATGCTACAAGAAGTCAATAGAGTGCACAAGAGCCAGCTCCAAACTAGCGGAGGCCTTGGTCATTGCTGAAGAGAAGCGTCAACTGCTGCGGAGGGTGGCGGCAGTCCAGCCGGGCCGCCTGGCGTCGGGACTGCCGGCTCCACACCTCAAGCCGGCGAGCCTGTCCAAGGAAGTCCCGCCCGAAGCGGGCAAGGAGTCAAAAGCTCTTGTCTCGGGGGCTGGCTCCTCCTCGAGGTAGGGGGAGGCGTTCCGCAGCTTCGCCTGAGACAAGTCCAAGATCGCTTAAGACCTTCGGCTAAGCCAAGGCAAAAACCTTGTATCTCGAACAAGTGTCGTTGAATAAAAGAAAGTTGGGCGGCATACGGCTGATCCCTGGAAAAGTGCTCTGAAGTACCTTTTACCTTTCTAAGCGTTATTCACGGGGGCTGGAAACCGGCTCCGAACGGAAGCCGGCAGCCCCAACCCGACGAAACGATCCTCTCGTCAGCCGAACGAGTACTGTGTGCGGACCGGACCCCGAGCCCAACCTCTACCCTACACCGCATGGGATGGAGCCGGCAGGTCACCCACCTAGGAAAGTCGCTGAGAGGAAACGCCCGCAACCCGACGAATCGAATCCCTTGTCAGACGAATAAGTACCGTGTGCGAACCGGACCCCGAGCCAAACCTCCAGCCCAAGTCGAGGGCAATGGAGCCGGCAGGTCACTCACACTGGAAAATCGCTAAGGGGACAGAACGCGGAGCCGTTAACGAACGCTCACCCAAAAACCACACGCATTGGTTAATAGTTGAGCGTGGGCCGGACCAAGCCAGATCTCTTATACACCGAAGTACTACTCCTCATCCCGCGGCACGCTCCTGCCCTAGACCGATATTCGGCTGTCGGTCCAAGGGAGACCAGCCGGCACCAGGCTGCCGGCTGGGGGTAGAAGGGCCGAAGGATGGGGAGATAAAGGAAAAAGCCGAAAGGGGTCAGGTCAAATCCGATCCATAAACAGCTAGAAACCAATACGAAGGGAATTCGGGGTGAAGCGTCATTAGTACAAACGAACGAATGTTGTTGGGCACGACATGAAAACGAATAAGAAAACCCTGACACGCTCAGGGGGCGCTTGGCGAGCCAGCCGGCTCCAGTGAAGTAGTGTCGCCAGCTCGAGACGCCAAGACGAAGTCATCACCGCTGGGGGATGGTGGAATGGAGTGACCAGCGAGGTCCTCGGGGGCTTTCTGAGGTCCTTCCGCAGAGTCGGGCTCTTCGAAGTCCACGCCATCCAAAGATTCGCCACTATCCCCAGCGTCAAAGAGTGCATCGGTCTCGGCACACTCAGCAATGGCACAGGCGCACTGGCGAAGCTTGGCTTTGTCGAGGCCTGCTAATCCGCCTTCGCGAAGATTCTCCAGCTGGTCCAGGTTGACGCCTGGATACCAGGAGAGCATGAACTCCAAAGCCTGATGAGCACCGGCCCGAGCCGCGGACACCTTCCAGATGTCGAGCCGGTTGGGCGCGAGAAGGACCCACTGGAGGAGCGCCTGGATCTCGCCAGGCACCGCCCTTCCCGGCCACAAGGTTTCAAAGACGGAAACAAGGGCTTCATGGAGATCCTTGCCCAATTTGGCAACCGGATGGAGTCGCCCTTTGGCCAACGCTACTAACTCCCCTGAGGAAAGCTCGGCCTTGGGATCACTGCTGGGGATGATCTTCTGCTCCGCCCAGTATTCCTTCAGTGCCGCCGCGGCAGTCTGGTCAGAGTCAGGGAAGGATCCTGCAAGGGCAGTCCGAGAGTGAGGGGACGGCATTAAAGGGCAAGAGCCGAGAAATAGGCAAAGAAGTGTACCGCGAAGAGCTTCCTCCAGCCCCAGCAGGCCGGATTGAACCTTGCGGTCGCGGGCGCGCCAAACGCCGATCTCCTTGTCATAACGCTCGCTGTCGAGCCCCCGGAGAGTCTGCAGCTCGTCAATTTGGGCGCCGCGGCTCTCGACCTCGCTCCCCAAGGTCGCGCAAAGCTCGCTCACTTTGTCGTCGTACTCCGCAGAGAGGAGTTTCCTCTCTTCAGCCAGCCAACGATCAAACTCCAGCCGCAGCGATGACTCCGCCTCTCGAGCCTTCGCCAGCTCAGTCTCCAACTCTTGAGTCCGGATGGCCTAGGCTCGCAGGCCCTGAAGCTCCTCTGCGTGCTTTCGCTTGAGCAATTCAACAGCGTCGGCCGACACCGAGTCGGCCAACTGGGACTCAAGCGAAGCTATGAGCGAGGCAGAGTCTGAAAGCGGAGGTGTAAGAGCAGAAAGGACGACAGCAAAGTCTGCGAAGCAAGGGGCCTCAAGCTTACCTGACAGCTTCTCCAGCTTCTTCTTCAACTCCTGGTACTAAATCTTGCCGGCACGGTACTTCGCCAGCAGCTTCTGGAAGACATTGGCTCGAAGCGCGTTCAGTTCCTGCGAAAAACGGAAAGGCAACGATTCTTAGCGAAATTCATTTTCGAGCCAGCTGTCTCTACAGCTACCCCGAAACTCGGGGGCTAGGATGTATGGCAAAATGGGCCGCGAAACCGCAGATCATGTCTCCCAGTTAGCAGAAGAAATCAGAGGCTAAAGGCGCAGTACTCACATTGGTCGTCTGTATAGCGTCAAGGAGCTGGAAGCCGATGTTCTGAAGCGACCCCTTGGCAGCAGTAAACTGCTTGTCCAATTCCGCCAGAGTTGGCTTACTACCCTGCACCTTGAGCTTCTCTCCGACATCAGCACTCGAGGCGGTGTCTGCCCATTCCTGCTGAAGCCGGCTGGCGGAGCTCAAACTTCCAATGTTGGACTCAGTCGCGGCGATAAGAGCCTTCCCACTAGAGGCGCCTTTGGCCACTACCTCAGGGGCAGGCGAGCCATCACCACGTTCGCTCCACGCCACTCGAGTGGTGAGGAGCCCTTGCGAAGCTCCGCCAGAACTGGAGACCAACCCAAGGAGCAGGGAATCAGCAATCACGCCAGCTCTCGACCTGGCCGCGGGCACCATAGCTTGCACGCTCGGCACGAGCTCAAGATTGGAAAGAGCCTCGACAGCCGGCACCAGGACCTTTCCCTTTTCCCCCGCCGCGGTCTCGCGCGTTCCTTCTTGACTGGGCGAGTCGGGGCAGGCGCAGGTGGCAGCGTCGTTCCCCGCCGTGGCGTCGTCGGTAGCAGGAGATGGGGACAGGTCAGCCCCGACTCGCGCAGTTTCCTCAACGGGCGTGGAGCCAGCCTCAGGTAAGGTGACTGGGTGGGGAACAGCGTCCGCGGGCACCTCCGGACGCGCAGGGTCCACTGCCCCAGTGTCACCTGCCGCAAGCTTCAACCGTGGGGAGCGGCGAACGTCCTCAACGCGACCCGAGTCGCCGCCCACGCCTTCCCCGCGCGCCCTCTTGTGGCAGGAGGGCTCGGGAGCCGGGGTCACGAGTTCCTCGGAAGCGACGGCGGGAGGACGCTGGGCAGCCGGATCGGCAGAAAGAGGCAACCTGCAAAGAGGGCGTCCCACAACCGAGTCAATCGGGGCCGCATCGGTAAAATGAGGACGAGAAGCAAGGAAGTGAGAAGCTCACCCAGCTACGGCGATAGCCCGCCGTTTGGCCACCTTCTTCACCTTGGGACGGCGCAGGTCCCGCGCTGCCGGCTCCGGTTTCTTGCGCTTGTTAGCCGGCTCGGAGGAGGCCGGCTGGGCCTTTCTCTTGGTGCCGGCCAGATCGCCTCCAGCCTCTTCTGGGTCTGCCGGCTCTGGGGCGGCAGAACATCGCCCGGGGGACTCTGGCAGATCCACGGTCGGGGGAGCCTGAGTTCCAGCAGTGGCAGCAGCGGCTACGTGGAGAGCTACGCCCCCGAGGGTGGCAGCTGATCCTGCGCCGCCATCGTCATCTTTGGACCGATCTCTTAGGAGAGAAGGACTGGGGAACTTACTGGAGTGGTCAAGGGGTTCGCCTGAGTCTTCGAGCTCATCGTTTCCCTCATCGCCTTGAGTGGTGCTTGAGCTCTCGGCGGTGGCCTGAGAACTGGCGTCCTCCACCTCCTCGGCTTCGTCCCAGACGACTTTATCATCCGATTCGGCTCTATCAGCGGCAAAGCCAGCTTGACGCTGAGTTGAATTCTCCGCCGCCTGCAGAGCGAACAAGTTCTGCCCGCACCAAGTGAACAAAGGTCAGTATACCAGAGTAGCAGGGGAGGAAAAGGCTTGAAGCCAGGACCGTCGAGCTCACCTCAGCAATTGGGTTATCACGGTCGTGAGGTTCCAGTCCCCACGTCCACGAGCCCTGAAGCTTGACATCGGCGATGCGGTTCGCCTTCCGACCCACCTCCAATGCTGACAGCGCCTTGGAGGAATGACGAGTGGGATCCTTGGCAGATCCCAGGAAGCACATCTTGTGCGAGCGGCGCTGGAGCGGAGATACGCGGGCAACCAGGAAGGCGAGGAGAAGGTCGGTCGGCTCCAGGCCACCCTCCATCTGCAGCGTGGTGACCCGCTGAAGAATCTTCTCCATGTCCGGCGACGGACGAGGAGGGGCGGTACTCCAGTTCTCCCGCTCAGGCCCGCCTGCCTCAAAGGGCGGCAGGTTGATATGGTCTTCGTCCGCCCTTAGGTTCTTCATGTAGAAGAAGGAGTGCTGCCACTTCTTGCAAGACTCCTTCCCTTTTATGCCGGGGAAGTCAGCGGACTTGCGGGCGTAGAAAGAGGCGGTGCCGCATATCACCGGAACGGTGTCCACCGTCTGGGTCTTGAAGAAGATCAGCCAGCTGAATAGCTCGACGTTGGGCCAGATGCCCAAATACGCCTCGCAAAGGGTGGCGAACGCGGACAAAACCATCATCGCGTTCGCCCCAATGTGATGCGGTTGCAAGTGAAAATGGTCCAGGAATTGGCGCATGAAGCTGCTGGCGGGCAGCGCGAAGCCCCGGGGGAAATGGTCATAGAAGACCACCATCTCCCCAGGCGCGGGAGCGGGGACCAGTTCACCGCCGGCAGGACGACAGCTCACAAGGTCCGCAGACGGAAGCACTCGACCTCGGCGCAGCAGCTCGATCTGTTTCTCCTTCACCCAGGAGCCCTCCTAGGATCCCTTCGGCAAAGCGGGCGGAGCGGCATCCTTACCCGCCACCGTTCCCTTCCCTTTGGGCCGGGACGCTTTGGGAGCCATCCGGGTGCAGATCTGGATGAGCGGAATGGCGGCGGAGCGAGCGAGGAACCCTAAATCCCTTGAAGGCGAAGCTCGGGAGCAGGGGATTCTAAGTGGAGCGAATGCAGAAGGAAGAAGGGAAGCGGGCAACCGATGCTCTGCTTCTGAAATGGTCCCTGGTTTAAAAGTGAAGGGGTGGGTCAGTTGCTTATTTTAGCCACGACGGGTCGGCAACTGACCCCTTTCGTCACGAACCACGATCGCGTAAAGATCGGGCAACCGCCGTGGTTGCCGCAAAAGATCGTGGGCCGGGGCCGATTGGACGTGACGTGATGACGTACGGACAAGTGGTGCCTCGGTCCGGCCCCCGAGGGAACAAGTTCCTAGGAAGCGGCTCACAGGCTTGCAGTCGCCAGCCGGGCCACCACTGGAGCCGGCTCGCCCCGAGGCGGTCGGAGGAACTCCGCAAGACCTGACCTTGGTAGTTGGAGCGACCAAGACGGACTAGGAATCCTGGGACTTCGACGAGGACGAGCAAGACTTCGGCGAAAAGAAGAACCCGCTGAAGCCCCATGCTAGCCCATGAAACTTCGCTAGTTTCGGGGGCTAGTGTCATGGGGATGACTTAGGGGGCGCACCACGGGCCGGGCAATATGCCGGCTGGTGTCCCAGGAGTCCCCACGGCTTCAGCATGAGAAGACCGGCTCTGTCCGAAGGGCCGGCTGCGCCAGCAGCCGGCTGGCGACTCCACCGAGGAGAGCTGGAGCCGAGCGATGGAGACAAAACTCCCCAACGGCTGTCTAGCCAAAAGCGGAATGGCCCCGACAAGGTCGGCAGGGGCGCAGGACAGGGGTGACGAACACCACGACCACGTCCAACCAATGAGAGACCGAAGACCCTTCCCCACGACGGGATCCGAGGCAGAGGAGGGGGGATATGCCCCCCAGATGCCGGTCCAGGGGAAAGACACTTTATAAAGTGTCTTTGCCAGAGCAGGGTCAGAGGATGAGGTCAAGGATGCCGCCGTCGAGGAGCCGGCGGCCGGCCGAATCGCCACCAAAACCTGTAACCAGGCCCCCGTCTATATAAGGGGGCCTGGACCCTTAGCATAGGGGAGATCGGATCTTCTTCTTCCTCCTCTAGCCGAACAGCTCGAGGAGCACTGTAATCGTTACTACTCAATCAATACGAAGCAGGCAGGAAGTAGGGGTTTACCTCCAACCGGGAGGGCCCTGAACCTGGGTAAATCGAGGTGTCTCTGTTGGCACAATCCCGAGCCGGACCCATCGTCACCAACGTCGAGCCCCTCCGATAAGCCTCCTCATGGCTACTGTCTCTAAATTCCCACGAAAAGTACCATAAAATCTTATATTTTATGAGTTCAATTTGAAACTATTTTCAAATTGGAATCAAACCTTCTATTAGCTTGATTAATTCATATCTTTAGTTCTGTCCATCCAAAAATTACAAATTTGTAGTCTTTGGAATCCCCTCAACTTGTAGAACATCATAGGATCAAAAAATCCAAATTTGATACGTGCACACTCTTTGTGCATTCAAATCTATCCAAATCACTAATTTGACCATATCTTGAGTTCTAAAATTTATTTTAGAACGATTCCAATTGCAGTGACTTTGTCTTACTGCGAGCTATCCATTAGTATCACTCCCATATCTGATTGAAACACTTCACTATTATTCAAATTCTAATATGAGGATTTGAGTAATTTCCATTATAAGATTAAGTCTAATTCTTTTCAGCAATGTTCCTTTCTACTTTAGTGAATCCTATATTCATACCTAGTCATCGATGTTGTCTAAACCACATCTTGATCAAGATCACATCTACTCAGACCTATCATGTCTAGTTCACACATATTCAAATTACAATTGTGTTGTTTGAGTAAAGTGTGATACCCCTCAATCATAGATTATATTCTTGCTATCTTTTGTGATGTTGATTTAATCAACACTATAGCACCTATCCAATACTCCATGTACCCAATAGAAACCTTAAACCATAATCTCAAATGTTATCTACCCCTACTCAAATCTCTGTCCACTTGATCCCGATTTCATGTATAGAACTATTCAATTAGCAAATGAGTTAATTGAGTAACTCTATGCTTCATGAATCCTAGCCCAAGCTTAAGTGTAATATATACTATTTAAGAATAATTGTTGTCACACTTATTCAATAGTATTGCTATTGCACTATTTTGTCTCTTATGTGATTTACTCACATGAGATATTCCAAGATCCAATATGCTTTAATAAAGCATAAAGATCTCACTCATCATATTTTGTCTAATTCATATATATTCAAATTGCAATTGTGCTACTTGAGTAGAATATGAATTCATCCCAAACCTAGATTTTATTAATGTGGAGTTGTTATAACCCGTACCATAGTATGAGTTATACACCATGTTGATCAATGAACCATTTGAGCCATGTCCTCAAATATCAATCATTCATACCCAATCCAATGCCTACTTAATCTTGTCTCTATGCATTGAACTATCCAACTTGCAAATGTGCTAATTGAGTAGTTCAAGCATTCTTAAAACCTAACCTAGTTTCTAAGTGCAGCAGATGCTATTTAAGAGTAATTGTTGTCACATTTACTCAATAGTGTTGTAGTTGAACAAATTGACTCTTGTGTAATTTATTTCACATGAGCTATTCCTAAAACTCTTATATGCTTTAATAAAGCATAAAAACTTCATCAATTATATTATGCCTAGTCCAATTCTCTCTCAAATCATATTGATCTTCCCCAACTAAGCTCTCCGATTCATATCTCACAAATCATGATCCTTTGCCAAATCATTCATATCAATAAATCTAAATTGTTAAACAAATACTTTTCAATAGTTTGAATTGTTTGCATGTGTTTGAATGATATGTTTATGTTATGTTATTTCTGTGCCATAGTTGGTGCGAAGAACTACGTGCTTAGTTGAGAGAAGTGAAACATTGCGATCTTCAAAAAGGCAAGTGACACACATGTCCCTTACCCATTTTACTTATGCATTAGTATATTCACCTCTTGTAGTATGCAGGATAGGTAATTTATTCAACTGTTTTATCAAATGCTTAGATCCTAGTAGCGTGTAGCTATCCCTCAAACCCCACCTGATAGGATGCTAAATACTTTGAAATTTATTGATGCCATGCTAAGACCACTTGAAAAGTGTTTTGTGAACAAATTAAGAACTTCAACTAAAATGAAACACCTGGGTGGATTGGTTTGATAAGAGGAGGCGAGGTAGGTGGGTTCTGGGATGCATGCCTTGTTAAGAGGATGTGGGTTCAGAATACCGCTCGAGATGGCCACCCAGGAACAAAGAGATGGCTATGTCTTCCATGCTTAGTGTACTTCCAGTGCAGCCTTATGACATTATGGGCTCTGTCTTGACTGATTAGATGTGGGAGTGCAACTTGTGTGCAAGAAGACGGTGGTAGATGAATTATAGGTTGGGAGCGGATCTTGCCAGTTAGTTGCCCTCTCCTCTAAAAGGTCTCGTTTCATTTTATGTATGGGCATAAAATGAATCGTAAGGTGAAAGTGCACAACCCTTGCAAGGTGTTTAAAACTAATCGATTAGCCGTGTCCTCGGTTATGGACAATTGAGTCTCTAGACATGGAATGTACGGAAGAATCTCATCACCATTTCTGAATTATTAAAATTTGTCTAGAAACCTCTAGGTAGGAACTAAGGACCATACACTCTGAGGGGTGGTGGTGCCTGAGGTTCCAACTTTGTTGAGTTGCGCCCAGAACTACATACCGGCCAGTATGTAGTGTATGGGGGTTGTCTTGACCCTTGAAAAATAAAATTTGTTGAAAGAAAGTATTAAAATGGATTTTTAGGACAAAATTGGCTTTATGCAAATCAGCCTTTGAGATCCACCAGCCAAATGTCATGTAGTATAGTCTTTCCACAAAATGCCACCAAATATGTGTCATTTGCCAGTACATCATTGTACTGACCCCTCTGGGGCTGCATATTCAAACGTGCAGGTTTTATTACGAGTAAGGAACCATGAGTAGGATCTCGAGACTACATTCCAACATGTCTGCCTGTGGCACATGATGAAGAATGGAGGCTCACTGCAACTATGCTTTATGCTGTGTACTCGTAAGGTTGAAGACCTATGTAACTGGATTTACGTTGTAATATTGATGCTATTGCAATGATTACTTATTTTGTACTATGGTGCTATCTACTAATCCAGGGAATGACGCAGATACATAGGAGTTCTGTCTTTAGCAAAAGGTAGGGCGTTACAGAATGGTATCAGAGCATAGTGTTGCCTGTAGAATCGAGACCCTAGGTTTGGAATAGACTAGGAAGACCCTAGGATAAAATTCTCTATCTCATCTTACTTCTATTTATTAAAGAAAAATGTTTGCATTTTGAACTCCTTGTATTCTCTCCTACTTCCTCTCCAAATGTTTCCTAATACTATAGCTGACCCTACCCTGAAATCATCAACAAAGGATAGAAGATCACAATGTGCCAAAAGTGTGAGACTGATACTCCATATATTTCCTTGACTCAATATAAAGGAACTTGGAGAAAGACTAAAGTGGAGACTTCATAATACTCAGCAAGACCTCAAAGAAGAAAAGGAAGACACTACTACATTGAAGGAAACCATAAACCAACTTCAAGGTGACATGGAAAAGTTGGTATCTGAACTTAGTGATCAAGGTGACCTCATCAAAACCAAGGATGTGCAAATTACCAATCTACTGAAGCAGCTAGACCAGAATAATGGATATGCTTAGAAGAGTACCAAGAAGCCTTAGTTGGACCTCCATTTAGGAAATTTTATTAAGCAACGACGTGTAATAAACGTTATGGTCATACCGACTTCTGGATGATCGTACCTTTCCGTTTGTTTGAAAATTAGTTCGATTGTTATGATGAATGTTTGTTAGACATTGCTTGTAGGATAAATTGTTTTGATCTATTTTGTTTTGGGTAAGATTTTCTTCTTTAGATCCCTTCTATCTAATTCTCATCTATGCTAATACCTAAACTTATCCCAAAACCCAAACCAAAGAATTCTCAATGACAGAACAACTACAATGACCCTCAGTTGGAGATAAGGATACATAGTACAACAACAAGAGGTAGTGTTTCGAGTACAAGAGACTAGAACATTACGCAAGAGGCTGCACATAGGATGATGCCCCAAGACTCCAATAAACTAGGATAACTGAAGGATACCTCGCAAACAATAAGAAGACACCCCAAGGTGTAGCTAATGTGGAAGTAATACTATTCAACCACCTCATGCAAGAAAGGTGGAAAAGAGCAAACAGAGCAATGGAAAGAGCAAACAGAGCAATGGAAAGAGCAAACAGAGCAATGGAAAGAGCAAATAAAGCAATGGAAAGAGCAAACAGAGCAATGGAAAGGATTTTATTTCCTCTTGAATGGCAAACCAAAGGATCTACAACTTAAGGTTTATTGCCATGAGCTTTGTTGAAAACCTCTAGCTAGGAACGATAGATTTTGTTTTCAAAATTTCAAAATAGGATTTGGGAACTTGGTTCCAATTTCAACAAAACTTTTGTTTAAAAGCTAGTGAGGTTGACCAAGAGTTAGAATGCGAGATGCACCAAACCAAATACGAGGTAATGATTGAGTGCGACATGGATTCGCGCCCATGACGACTACTCATATTGTTCGCTCTTGTATGAGGAATGGTAAATCTAGAGAGACATACCTACCTAAGAGACGACGTCGTTAAACCATAACCTTAGGAGGATAACATATTACATCCCTTATAGTGAGCCAGTGGCCAAAACGTAGGAATACGGTGAGGATTTGGTTTATTGAACGGCTACACGAATCAGAAACATTTTGCTCAGTGGGCTTTGAATACGAAGACTGTTCAGTTTCGGCTGCTGACTAATCGATTCATCTTCCCGACTCTTCATTTCGACTCCCCACATGGCCTGTTCGGCTACCTCCCTAAGCCTATAAAAGAGAGATCACTCCTCTCCAGAGAGTCACAACAGAGACAACCACCACTACCTATGCGACTGCCTCCTGATTTCAAAGCTTTATGCCACCGAAGTCTACCCCATCCTGACCTGCGATGATTATGAAGTAACTCTCCAAATCCCTGAAACTACCTACCTGCCCATGAGAGTTTCGTTAGATCCCTTTTCTTTCAAAGGAATTCATCTTCGACATATGATCAAGTTGTTCAGCGCCTTTCAACAACTATGAAGACGGTTGCTAAAGGAATTCTTAAGGACCATCTGGTACCTGTGGCAAGTAACACGACTTGCTCCGGTAACTTGAATGGGTTCAACAATGCTGGTTATAAGGCAACCTTCCGTCCCTTAAAGGTGCAAGTACCTCTTACAGAGTCCACCTTGTTTACCCCTATGAAATGCTTGAGAAGACTGCAGAGAGATGCCATCCTAATTCATTGGGATATGTGGTCTCATCATGTTCGTGGGGCAAGCATGCAGTACTTGGCACTGAGTTATCTTTTGAGATACTTGGAACGAAAATCAGCTAAAAAGCAACAAGGAGTATGGTGATAGCCTGTATGCTGTCTTGGCCTTGGTGAGGACCGACCAAGAAAAGGGCTAGATACACATTCTTGGAAGATGTACAACAACCAGGAAGGTTACTAGAATAGAATGGTATCGTTGAAAATTTAAGAGCAAAATGATATAATGAAGTAATCATAAGATGAAGAACCTTTAAGGATGATGATAAGAAAGTTGAGATGATGAGAGGATACCCTCTCAGCTTGGTCTTCTGAATGACCCAAAGAGGAGACAACTCAGCTTGGTCCTCTGATTGAACCAAAGAGTGACTCCTCAGTGTCCAAAGTAGTTCAACAACTACCCCGTTGGATAGAAAGCTCTACAGTAGAGTAAGGTTACCTCAAGCAGCCCCATAAGGAAGGTTGGTGCCCGGATTTGTGAATAGACACCCACCTATTGTAAATGAAGATGTGGACTACCTTATTGATGACAACGCAATGGATGATATCTGCTTATCACCAGAATTGGATGGAACCCTTGGTATTCCCACTTTTGATCATAGTGGCGAACATCAAAACATCTGAGAAGTACGGTTCAGAGAAAATGGCACAACAGTGAATGCAAGCTGGGAACAAAATGCAAGTGCCTAAGGAAGCATCAAGATACCACCAAGAGGAATTTTCTTTTAAGGGTGGTAGCCACCCAGATACCTAAACCCAGATAACCTAATACCTACTTTCTTTCTAGCCTCTCCAATCTTGGGGACGAGATTTCTTTTAAGGGTGGTAGTCTGTAACATCCCAAGATTTTATCAAATTTTGGGGGAAATTTTTGCTTTTGTTTTGAGTGTATTGATTGAAATTTCACAGGGATTTAAAACTTTTTAAGCCTATTTGAAAGCTTTATTAGAAAACTATTTTAAAACCTTCTATTATTTTCTTAAAGAACCTATTTGAGAATATAAAATCAAAATATTATTTTTCTTGCCCTTATTCAAAACCTATGCAAGGCTCCATAGCATAGAGAGTGTTTGCCAAAAAGATTCATATTCATAATTATTAAAGATTATATTTTTAAACTAAGTTTGAAATTTAATTTCAAACATTGTCTTATAAAAGTATTTTCAACTAATTCTAAAAAGGTTTATTTCTTAAACCCTAGTTTATATTTTATGTGAACAAGCAAGTCCTTCTGCTATGTTCATGAAGCTTATTTGAAAACTTATTTTATTTAGAAAACATGCATTTTATTGGTTTAAAACCTTTCTGTGAATTTTACAAAATTTATGAAATTGGTTTGGCTTGATTTGGATTCAATATGCAAATTCTAGAAAGGAAATAAGAAAACAGAAAAAGAAAAGAAGAAAAGAAATGAAAAATAGAAAAGGACCGAAGGGAACGGTTCGGCCCAGTAAGGAGAAGCAGCCTGCAGCCCAGGAAAGAAACCGAACCGGTATCTCTTATTTTCTCTCTTATCTCGCTGACGTGTGGGCCCCACTCGTCAGGGTCCTCTTCAACCTCCGGCAGTTACCTCTTTCACTGGAAACCATCGCCGGCGAGATTCTCGCCCTGGCTTCAATGCCTGCCCGTTTCGATGCCCCGGCCACGCCTATAAATAGCCCCCGGTCTCCTCTCCTATTTCCCCTTCTCACCATCTCAGATTGCGCCGCCAGGCCGGCAAAATTCCTCGCCGGAGCTCCGCAGGGCAGCAGCCAGTCCACGCCGATTTCCATGCAGTGAAGTATCCCCGCGCCTTCTATTCCCTCCCCTCTCTCTTATTCTCCTCTGGCGCATCATTTGATGCCCTCCACTTTCCCTATTTCGCAGAGAACCGAGCCAATCATCCTCGGCCGAAGAACACCTTCGTCCTCGCCTTCTCCAGTCGCCCCTCCCCTCTTCTACTGGATGCAATCGAGCATCCCGAGGATCCTTTCGAGTTCGCCGACCTCTTCTGCACCCCGTCCGATACTCCCTCACCGTCGCCAACCCCTGGAAGCTCGCCGTCGTTCACATCCAGAGCCGGACCTCACCACCGGCGACCTGCAGGAAACCCTAGCCCGGTGAGCTCTCCCTCCTCATCTCAGTGACCGTCAGATCCAGATCTATCGGTGTGAAACAAATCATTAATTGAAACGGTATAGCCAGATCTGATCCATCCAATCTCCTTAAGATCCAATGGCTTAAAACGTCGATCCAACCGAACCGGTACGAGCCAATAGAAAGCTGCCACGTGCCGGCCTCTGATTTAAAACAGATTCGATTTAGAATTTCAAACCAGAATTCCATTAAATTTGTAAAATCCATATCTTTTGATCCCTAGGTCCAAAAATTGAAAATGATATACCGTTGGAATAGTTAGGAAGTCTAGAATCCAGAAGTACCATAAAATCTTATATTTTATGAGTTCAATTTGAAACTATTTTCAAATTGGAATCAAACCTTCTGTTAGCTTGATTAATTCATATCTTTAGTTCTGTCCATCCAAAAATTACAAATTTGTAGTCTTTGGAATCCCCTCAACTTGTAGAACATCATAGGATCAAAAAAATCCAAATTTGATACGTGCACACACTTTGTGCATTCAAATCTATCCAAATCACTAATTTGACCATATCTTGAGTTCTAAAATTTATTTTAGAACGATTCCAATTGCAGTGACTTTGTCTTACTGCGAGCTATCCAGTAGTATCACTCCCATATCTGATTGAAACACTTCACTATTATTCAAATTCTAATATGAGGATTTGAGTAATTTCCATTATAAGATTAAGTCTAATTCTTTTCAGCAATGTTCCTTTCTACTTTAGTGAATCCTATATTCATACCTAGTCATCGATGTTGTCTAAACCACATCTTGATCAAGATCACATCTACTTAGACCTATCATGTCTAGTTCACACATATTCAAATTACAATTGTGTTGTTTGAGTAAAGTGTGATACCCCTCAATCATAGATTCTATTCTTGCTATCTTTTGTGATGTTGATTTAATCAACACTATAGCACCTATCCAATACTCCATGTACCCAATAGAAACCTTAAACCATAATCTCAAATGTTATCTACCCCTACTCAAATCTCTGACCACTTGATCCGGATTTCATGTATAGAACTATTCAATTAACAAATGAGTTAATTGAGTAACTCTATGCTTCATGAATCCTAGCCCAAGCTTAAGTGTAATATATACTATTTAAGAATAATTGTTGTCACACTTATTCAATAGTATTGCTATTGCACTATTTTGTCTCTTATGTGATTTACTCACATGAGATATTCCAAGATCCAATATGCTTTAATAAAGCATAAAGATCTCACTCATCATATTTTGTCTAATTCATATATATTCAAATTGCAATTGTGCTACTTGAGTAGAATATGAATTCATCCCAAACCTAGATTTTATTAATGTGGAGTTGTTATAACCCGTACCATAGTATGAGTTATACACCATGTTGATCAATGAACCATTTGAGCCATGTCCTCAAATATCAATCATTCATACCCAATCCAATGCCTACTTAATCTTGTCTCTATGCATTGAACTATCCAACTTGCAAATGTGCTAATTGAGTAGTTCAAGCATTCTTAAAACCTAACCTAGTTTCTAAGTGCAACAGATGCTATTTAAGAGTAATTGTTGTCACATTTACTCAATAGTGTTGTAGTTGCACAAATTGACTCTTGTGTAATTTATTTCACATGAGCTATTCCTAAAACTCTTATATGCTTTAATAAAGCATAAAAACTTCATCAATTATATTATGCCTAGTCCAATTCTCTCTCAAATCATATTGATCTTCCCCAACTAAGCTCTCCAATTCATATCTCACAAATCATGATCCTTTGCCAAATCTTTCATATCAATAAATCTAAATTGTTAAACAAATACTTTTCAATAGTTTGAATTGTTTGCATGTGTTTGAATGATATGTTTATGTTATGTTATTTCTGTGCTATAGTTGGTGCGAAGAACTACGTGCTTAGTTTAGAGAAGTGAAACATCGTGATCTTCAAAAAGGCAAGTGACACACATGTCCCTTACCCATTTTACTTATGCATTAGTATATTCACCTCTTGTAGTATGCAGGATAGGTGATTTATTCAACTGTTTTATCAAATGCTTAGATCCTAGTAGCGTGTAGCTATCCCTCAAACTCCACCTGATAGGATGCTAAATACTTTGAAATTTATTGATGCCATGCTAAGACCACTTGAAAAGTGTTTTGTGAACAAATTAAGAACTTCAACTAAAATGAAACACCTGGGTGGATTGGTTTGATAAGAGGAGGCGAGGTAGGTGGGTTCTGGGATGCATGCCTTGTTAAGAGGATGTGGGTTCAGAATACCGCTCGGGATGGCCACCCAGGAACAAAGAGATGGCTATGTCTTCCATGCTTAGTGTACTTCCAGTGCAGCCTTATGACATTATGGGCTCTGTCTTGACTGATTAGATGTGGGAGTGCAACTTGTGTGCAAGAAGACGGTGGTAGATGAATTATAGGTTGGGAGCGGATCTTGCCAGTTAGTTGCCCTCTCCTCTAAAAGGTCTCGTTTCATTTTATGTATGGGCATAAAATGAATCGTAAGGTGAAAGTGCACAACCCTTGCAAGGTGTTTAAAACTAATCGATTAGCCGTGTCCTCGGTTATGGACAATTGAGTCTCTAGACATGGAATGTACGGAAGAATCTCATCACCATTTCTGAATTATTAAAATTTGTCTAGAAACCTCTAGGTAGGAACTAAGGACCATACACTCCGAGGGGTGGTGGTGCCTGAGGTTCCAACTTTGTTGAGTTGCGCCCAGAACTACATACCGGCCAGTATGTAGTGTATGGGGGTTGTCTTGACCCTTGAAAAATAAAATTTGTTGAAAGAAAGTATTAAAATGGATTTTTAGGACAAAATTGGCTTTATGCAAATTAGCCTTTGAGATCCACCAACCAAATGTCATGTAGTATAATCTTTCCACAAAATGCCACCAAATATGTGTCATTTGCCAGTACATCATTGTACTGACCCCTCTGGGGCTGCATATTCAAACGTGCAAGTTTTATTTCAAGTAAGGAACCAGGAGTAGGATCTCGAGACTACATTCCAACATGTCTGCCTGTGGCACGTGATGAAGAATGGAGGCTCACTGCAACTATGCTTTATGCTGTGTACTCGTAAGGTTGAAGACCTATGTAACTGGATTTACGTTGTAATATTGATGCTATTGCAATGATTACTTATTTTGTACTATGGTGCTATCTACTGATCCAGGGAATGGCACAGATACACAGGAGTTCTGTCTTTAGCAAAAGGCAGGGCGTTACACGTTAGGGGGCAGCCAGGGGCTCCTCACACTAGGGTGGCACGGCCAGGGCCTGGGCCGCGCCACCTATGTGTGAGGGCAGCCTCTGCCCCCCTCCGGCTCTCTTTCGGTCTTCGGGAAGCTTACGGGAAAAATAAGACTTCTGGAACTTGTTTCGTCCAATTCTGAGAATATTTCCTGTGTAGCTTTTCTAAAACACAAAAACATCAGAAAATAGGGAACTGGCACTGTGGCGACTTGTTAATAGGTTAGTTCTGGAAAATGCATAAAAGTGCCACGAAGTGTAACGAAACATCGGGTAAATGGTGTAAAAACAAGCATGGAGCATAAAAAATTATAGATACGTTGGAGACGTATCAGCATCCCCAAGCTTAACTCCTGCTCGTCCTCGAGTAGGTAAGTGATAACAAAAGAATAATTTTTGAGGTGACATGCACCTACACAATCTTGATCATATATGTAAGCATTTGTGAGCTGGGATCATAAGAACTTAAAACATGGGCATGAAGATATAATCTTGACAATAAAGAACTTAGCAACCATGTTGTAAACATGTAAATGAACACAAACAAAAGATCATGAATAATAAAACAATGAAAACTCAAGTGTGTGTTCAAATCATATGGAAAACATAGCAAATGGTTTTCAGCTTGTCCTTCATGGAGAGCAAAACATAAATGCATAGGACACCTTCAAGTTTAAGAGGGCGACTAGATACAAATAATTTAAGAACAAGTGAAACCAACAATATGAATCAATCAATGAAAACTTTGGGACAATGCATATTATACTCAGAATGACAACTATGCTCTCTTAATGGTGCATAAAGATAGAAGGTGGTGACTCAACATAAAAGTAAAAGAAAGACCCTTCGCAGAGGGAAGCAGTGATTAAACATGTGCTAGAGCTTTTCATTTGTAAAATAGAGAGATAAAAATTGGTTTTGAGAGGTGGTTGTCTTTATCAACGACTGGCAATGGGGTTCTTACTATCTTCCATACAAAAATGAAGCAAGTTTTTGAGAGAGAGATTGGCACTTTTGTGCTCTTTTATAAAGCTTGGGACTCCTCCCCACCTTTTTTCCTTTCACAAACCATGGCTAACCGATTCCATCGGGTGCCCACCAACATTCACATATCATGGAGGAGTGCCTTTTTTCTTTTTCTTTTTTCTCTTTTTTTTTCTTTTTGGAATAAGCAATATGGAAGATAGCAAATCCGACCACTACGTCCCTATGAGCTGAAAACAGTGGCACAAAACGAGAAGTAGTTGAAAGTTTTGAAAGGTAGCACATGAAAATTTACTTTGGAATGGCTTACAAATACCATGCATAGGAGTTTATAGTGGACACAATGGCAAACTTGGTTTTTGGGAGTTGGATGCACGAGTAGAGCTCATACTCAGTACAAGGCGAGGGCTAGCAAAAGACTGGGTCCAGAGGAAAACCAACATGGTCCAGAGGCAAAAATACACCTTGATAAATAGATATAAGAAGATCTGAATGCAAATCAAGGCGAAAACGATAACCAAAAGCAGTAGCAGAAAAAGAAGAACACTCGGTTTTTGATAAGAGTGAAAACTAGAGCGTTCTTGGCAAATGAAAAGCGAGTTAATCTCCTCCAAAAGAAACATGATGTGATCTAACCATTTATTGCAGCAAACTAAACTAAACTAATAATGAAAACAAAAACAACTGACGCTCCAAGAAAAACACATAGTGCATGAAGCAATAAAAATATAGTGTCTTGAAAGGTGACCTGATTTTTGCCGATGAAGATGGGGTGCCTCGGGGGCATCCCCAAGCTTTGACGCTTGTACTTCTTGGATATTTCTTGGGGTGACATGGGCATCCCCAAGCTTGAGCTTTTGTCCATTCTTCATCTCATCTCATCATTCTCCAATCCCTACACTTGAAAACTTTCTTCATACAAAACTAAACACAATTCTATTAGCAACATTAGTGTAAGCATAACATAGAATCAACCCTTTTTGCTTCAGGTTTCAACCTAAAACCACCACATATATAGCAAATACTACTGTAGCAACTTCCCCAAAAGTTCCGTGATCAAAAGAACTCAAAAGAAAGCGATAAAGCGGCAAACACAAATATTGGCAGAAATCTGTCAAAACAGAACAGCTGACAAAGGCCGAATTTTTTAGGGGTTTTCTGTTGCTCAAATCAAAAAGTGTTCAACTAATGAAAGTTTGAATATAACCTGGGGCATATGCACAAGAAATCGCAGGTCCAAAAGATATACAGAGAATTTTCACGAATTTTTACGGTGCAGCACCGAAAACTGTTTCAGGACAGCAACATCCCCAAATCTTACCTCACTCAAATTGGAGGCTTCTCTTGGCACAACAACGAAAATAAAAAGGATAAGGAGCGGTTATTACAGTAGTAATAACTTCCAAGACTCAAATAAAAGAAAAATTACTGAAAAATAAACAATGGGTTATCTCCCAAGAGTGCTTTTCTTTAACGCCTTTGAGCTAGGCGCAGTAATTTGCAAAGATGCTCATGTGGGCGCCATATGAGAGCTTGAGGCAAAGGCGCCATATAGGAACTTAAAGCAAAAGAGAGTATCAAAAAGCAAGTATAGAACATATTTAAATCTAAACCACTTCCTATGAAAAATAGTCTTGTAAAGAGACAAGTCATAAAAGCGCAAAGCAAAAAGCATAGGAAGGCAAAATAAGTACAACTTCAAGAATTGCAACATACAGAAGGGAAACTCAATATTGTTGAGATCCATCAAACCATGTTTCCCTCTCTCATAATAACTTTCAGTAGCATCATGAATAGAACTAACAATATAACTATCACATAAAGCATCCCTATCATGAGCCACATGCATAAAAGGATTAATACTCACCACAGGAACAATCGTACTAGGAGCAAATTCAACAGAATAATTATTCTCATCACCATAATCATCATAAATAGGAGGCATATTGTAATCATAACTAATTTTATCCTCAATACTAGGTGAACTGAAAATATTATACCCATCATCATAACCATCATAAACTAGAGGTTTAGTATCATCACAAGCTAGAGAACAGCTATTTCGCAAAGCATATTCTTCAAACATATCATCATAAGAAGGAACATCACATAGGGAAGATAAAATATCATCAGAGTAAACTTTCTCCACTAAAGCTGGGGAACTAAAAATATCATGCTTAACAAAACCAGCTTCCCCAAGCTTAGACTTTTCTATAGCATTAGCAATAACGGTGTTCAAAACATTCATACTAACAACACTATTAGCATGCAAATTAAGCTCCAAAGGTTTTTCAATTTTCTCTTCAAACACTTCATATCTAAACTCAGGAAAAATACTATAGAACTCTTTGTTTTCCATTAAGCCTAACTAGTGAAAATAAAAACAAGAAACAAAAAGATGTAATTGCAGAATCTAAAAGAAATAACTTTGAGCACTCACACAGGAGGATGCGAGTACCTTTTACCTTACCTCCCCGGCAACGGCGCCAGAAAAGAGCTTGATGTCTACACATGCTTCTGTTCTTGTAGACAGTGTTGGGCCTCCAAGTGCAGAGGTTTGTAGAGCAGCAGCAAATTTCCCTTAAGTGGATCACCCAAGGTTTATCGAACTCAGGGAGGAAGAGGTCAAAGCTATCCCTCTCAAGCAACCCTGCAATTACGATACAGAAAGTCTCTTGTGTCCCCAACACACCCAATACACTTGTCAGATGTATAGGTGCACTAGTTCGGTGAAGAGATAGTGAAATACAAGTGGTATAGATGATTATAAGTAGTAAATGCAATCTGGAATTAAAATGGCAGCAAGCAAACAAGTAACAAAACAGCAAGTAAACGGTGTGCAAAGCTTGGAAACAAGGCCTAGGGATCATACTTTCACTAGTGGACACACTCCCAACAAATATAACATAATCGAACAAATAAATAACTCCTCTTCACTATGGTACTCTGAATTACTCTCCTATTGAATAACACTAATCATTGCATAGGGCTACGAAGCACTCCTCAAAGTTCATCAAGTACTTGACAAACACCACTCATAGAGATATCCAAATCAAATCACAACTCAAGATAGATATTATTGCAACTTAGACCAAGTACTAACATGGTGCACACACTGTCAACATTACACCATGAAAGAAGGAATAGATCACTTCAATACTATCATAGTGATAATTATTCTCATAATCCATAAGAGATCACAATCGTAGCCTAGACCAAGTACCACCATGATGCACGCACTGTCACCGTTACACCATGGCAGGAGGAATAGATTACTTTAATAACACACTAGAGTACACATAATGAAGAAGAGTAACATCTACTTATTCAACATGATACAAAGCTCACGATCACATAAAGATCACATCATGGGAGAGAGAGGTGAACCACATAGCTACCGGTAGAGCCCTCAGCCCCGGGGATGAACTACTCCCTCCTCATCATAGGAGACAGCAAGGTTGATGGAGATGGCGGTGAGGTCGATGGAGACGGCGGAGACGGTGATGGAGACCGATGGACATGGCTCCGGGGGCACTTCCCCGTCCCGGCAGGGTGCCGCAACAGAGACTTCTGTCCCCCAAAATTTGGCTTCGACGGCGGCGGCGCTGCGGAACTGTTCTGGAAATGTCGCCGACTCTCCTAGGGTTTTCCGTCCCGAGGCTTCTTATAGGCGAAGGGGCGTTGTCAGGGGGCAGCCAGGGGCTCCTCACACCAGGGTGGCGCGGCCAGGGCCTGGGCCGTGCCACCTATGTGTGAGGGTGGCCTCTGGCCCCCCTCCGGCTCTCTTTCGGTCTTTGGGAAGCTTCCAGGAAAAATAAGACTTCTAGAACTTGTTTCGTCCAATTCTGAGAATATTTCCTGTGTAGCTTTTCTGAAACACAAAAACAGCAGAAAATAGGGAACTGGCACTGTGGCGACTTGTTAATAGGTTAGTTCCGAAAAATGCATAAATGTGCCACGAAGTGTAACGAAACATCGGGTAAATGGTGTAAAAATAAGCATGGAGCATCAAAAATTATAGATACGTTGGAGACGTATCAGATCTCCAAATCTCCGTCCCGGCAGGGTGCCAGAACGGAGTTTCTGGTTCCGAATCACGGTTTCTGGTGGTGGCGGCGCAGCGGAAGTCTATCTGGGAAAAACGCCGAACCCCCACTCCTTTCAGGTCAGAGGGTATGTGTAGGCGGAAGGAGGGTCAAGGCGATGGCCGAGGCGGTCACACAACAGGTGGGCACGGCCAGGCCTGGGCCGCGCCCCCTGGTTGTGTGGTGGCCTCATAGCCCCTCTCCGTCTCATCTTCTAGCTCTATGGGTCTTCTAGTGAAATAGGATTTTTGCAATATTTTCCCAAATTTTTACTGAAAGTTGGATTTCTGCACAAAAATGAGACACCAGAGCAATTCTATTGAAAACGGCATTAGTCTGCGTTAGTTGCATTCAAAACACACAAATTAGAGGAGAAACGACAGCAAAAATGTTCGGGAAAGTAGATACGTTTTGGACGTATCAAGTCCCCCCAAGCTTAGCTATTTTCTTGTCCTCAAGCAATTCAGTTAACAACTGAGAGCGATAAAAGAAACTTTCACGAACACATTTGCTTCATATGATGTATATATACTCACTATATGATCAAGTACTCAGGCAATTCATAATAAGAAATATGCAACTAATGGTACCTCATAGTCAAGCAAGCTATGAAAGAGGGCCAATGCACTAATAACAAGTAACATGAACATAAGAAGCTACAAGATTGTAGTGTTCATAAATGATATGAAAGAGTGGTATCCCGCTTGCCTTTATTTGTGGAGCAAAACATAAATGCTGAGGCACCTCTGAATTCCAAGGGAAGACTAGAAGTAAAAATATCAAAGATACAAGCATCAAAGTTATACCACAATTAACCATGTTCTGGGACAAGCACATTACACTAAGAATAACAGCTATACTCTCAAGAAGGTGCTTAAAGTTAGAAGATGAAGACTCAACATCAAAGTAAAAGAAAGGCCATTCGTAGAGGGAAGCAGTGATTTAACATGTGCTAGAGCTTTTCATTTGTAAAACTAAGATAAAAATTTATTTTGAGAGGTGGTTGTTTCATGTCAATGACTGGCAATGGGGACTTGTTATCTTCCATAATAAAAAAGTGAGAGCGGTTTCGAGTTCTTTGAAAATTTGGCACATTGGTGCTCTTTTATAAAGCTTTGGCACTCCTCCCCACCTTTTTTCCTTTCTCAAACCATGGCTAACCAATTCCATCGGGTGCCCACCAACTTTCACATACCATGGAGGAGTGCCTTTTTTTCTTTCTTTTTTTAGAATTAGATTACAATGGTCTGACCAGCTCTCTTGCAAAATTAATGACGAGCAGATGAAGCTGCCTAGTCGAGGGGTACTTAACTTAATATGGAAGATAGCAATTCTGACCACTATGTCCTCATGAGCTAAAAACAGTGGCACAAAATGAGAAGTAGTTGAAAGTTTTGAAAGGTAGCACATGAAAATTTACTTGGAACGGCTTTGAAATACCATGCATAGGAATTTATAGTGGACTCTTTGGTAAACTTGGTTTTTGGTGATTGGATGCATGAGAAGTATTCCCTCTCAGTACAAGTGAAGGCTAGCAAAAGACTGGGAAGCGACAATCGAGAGAGCAATAGCTGTCATAATCATGCTTGCGACAAAACAAAATTAATATAGGCATAAAAATGATACAAGAACTCTAAGGCAAAGTAAATCATCGAGGCTTAATTGACTTTTTGTTCAGTCATGTGCATGCTTGAGCATGTGCCAAGTCGATTCAAATGAAACTTTCAGAGGAGAATACCACAATATCATACCATATTATGAATAAAACAATGCAGGCAAGCATCTACATGACATGCTACAAACTATTAGTAAATTGAAACTAATCATATGAAAGCAAAAACTACAAAGCATCCATTAGATAACATATACCTTACATGAACCGACTAAGCATGTCCACATAGATGAGTATATGTACAAAAAATGAAAACAAATAGAGTACATACCAGCCTCTTACCACATCTCGGATTGTCATATGTCGTCATTATTGCCTTTCACTTGTGTGGCTTGAATAATATGAAGTGGATACCAAGCTCCAATGGAGTCACGGGAGACTGAACTCTGCAACAAACTTTACAAAACCGAAGAAGAACAACAAATATTTTTGGGTTTTTGATTTTTTTAAACAAGAACAGAAGGAAATAGCAAACAAAGCAAAATATTTTTGGATTTTTCAAATACCAAACCGAAAATAGCAAGTAAAGAAAACTAAAGCTAGCAATTGAAAAGTCAAACAAAGAGAAACAACGAAAATATTTTTGGTCTTTTTACGTTTTGGAAAGAAGAAATAATAAGAACGAGAACAATAAAGAAAAGAAAGAGAAACATGGATATACAAAGGACCGACAAAATATGATATGTAGATGAGTGAATCATCGGCGTACCTCCCCCCAAGCTTAGGCTTTTGGCCTAAGTAGAGATCAATCCCAGTTCGGCCATGAAGTGGCGTCCCCAAAATATGACAAAGAAGCACCTTCGTCCGGATATGAGCTCGAGGGCGCCCTGGTGTGGTACGTGGTGTAGTGATAGGCCGGCTCCTCCTCTTCCTCCTGGTCCATGACGCCATGCCGTACATTGAAGCCGAGCAACCTAAGCTGCTCGTCCAACTCCTCCTTCGAGCGCGACCATGGCCTGCTGTGAATACTGAACAAACTAGGCTGTGGCAAGGGCACTTCCCTTTCCTCTCCATATGTAAATAACATTCTATAAACTAATATCCCTGCACATGATTTAGCAGTAACAAAATAATGGAGCTTCATGGCAGCAAGATCGAGCCTCTGTGGAGTCAATAATATATCATGAGGAGCAATAGGAAGTCTAAGAGCAGCAACAATGCGTGCAGCAATAATGCCTCCATAAATAGGTCCCCTAGTAGCTAGGCGACAAGTAATAAGAGCACCGAGGTTATACTTCTTGCTAACATCAAGAGCGGTAGCTAGAAAAGCTAAATGGTAGTTAGAGATATTGCTAGTGTTCCCTCTACCAAGAACACTAGTGGCAAGATAGTAAGTAAAATATCTAATAGCTGGGAGTTGAATGTTTCTTATCCTGCCACGCTGTGTTGTGCGGTCATCATCGTTAGTCACTCCTCGGTAGAGTTCCAGCAAATCAGTGGGCTGCTGTAGCATCTTCTTTGCTGTCCCAAACATGGGAATACCTAAAATATCACAAAAATTTTCCAAAGACATGGTGATAGACTTATCATAAATCTTAATTGCAATGGAAGGCTTGAAATGAGAGTTAGTGAATTTAAAGCTTTCAACGAAAATCTTCATGAGAATAGCATATTGATTACTCCATCCATCATGTATGCAGTCAATCCAACCCTGTTAATAAGGAGTAAGAAATCCTCAAGAATCCCTGCATCACTCAAAAAGTTAGCACAAGGGAAGTGGATGGATGCGCATCTCCATCGTCTCCCTCAAGGTTCGGTGACATAAGATCTTCATTGTAGGATATCCTATATTGAGCAGTGGATCTTGAAGGCCTTGATGACCTTGGTTCTTCTCGTTCAAAGACTTCTCCATAGGTGTAGTTGTCCATTTCCCTTTTCTGAAATTTTTAACAAACCTCATAAAAAATGAATTTGAGACAAACACATGTAGGGAACTATTTTAGGGAGTTACTAGAGGGCTAACATGCATCAAAATATCATTTCTAAGCAATAGAACAAGCATGCAAACTCATTTCACCTGTCACCTATAGAGCTAAAATACTCAAGAAATACTTTACTAAACAAAATTCTACTTGGACAATCGGAGGAGTCACATACCGGAGAACGAATGCTCCAAATCTCAGCAACAATGATGGGCTAAGCAAGGAGATCAAAAAATCGAGATGGAGAGCAGCAAGAACACGAGTTTGAGCTGGTGTGTCATTGTTTTTCGGGAGAGAGAAAGAGCTGGGGAGGAAGAGATAAGTGAGAGGCCAGGGGGGCCCCCTCATAACAGGTGGGCGCGGCCAGGACTGGGCCGCGCCCCCTGGTTGTGTGGTGGCGTGGCAGCTCCCCCTGAGGTCTCCCAGGTGCCTCTCTGCCCCACTTTTGACATAAAAAATTAAAAAGATTTTTCTGGAATTTTTTGAGAAACTTTATTTTCGAGGATTTTTCAGAAAAACGATAAGAGAATAAAACTCGAGAAAACGAAGGTGGAGCGATAGAAAGCAAATCAAAACCAAGTATGCAGCAGCTCTAAGATATTCTAGTATGAAACTAAATAGAGGGAACAAAAATGGTGCAAGTAAATATAAGTGAGGTAAAGTAAATGCGGTGAAAACGAAGTTTCGTTTATATAAAATCACTTTGTTAACAAGGTTGATCAAGTCTTGTTACCAAACTAACTTTTTATGAGGCAAAACTTTTCATTTCACTATATGCTTATGTTACCTCAACCTTGATAGGCATAGTCCCAATCATGACAATTTTATATTCTTCCTTGGGCTTTCGCTCTGAACAAATAATTTGACCAACTCGAATGGTCTCAACATTCTTGATTGAATTTAGAGCATTCTTTCTATCAATCTTCTTGGGAAAATAGATCGTTGATGGTGCCAAGTTGATGAAGTAAATAACCGGACTGTTGGGAACCCCAAGAGGAAGGTGTGATGAATATAGCAGCAAGTTTTCCCTCAGTTAAGAAACCAAGGTTATGTCAATCAGGAGAAGAGCAGACAATGCGACTGAAGGTGATGCTTGCTAGTTTGCGATAGCTTTGGACAATTTATATATGGCGCCTTGTCCAAGCTTTGCTTGCTAGATACAACGCGAAACCTGCACACAACACAACCAAGTACTTTGTTCCCAACTTGCGATGAGGTTGTCAATCTCACCGGTTTGCTTGAAACAAAGGTTATGAGCGTATCGAGTGGAAAACAGTAGAAGTATGCGAGTAAAGTAAACAGTGCGAGTAAAGTAAATAGGTGATAGCAATATGATGGAAATAGGACCGGGATCCACAGTTCACTAGTGGTGTCTCTCCATAAGATAAATAACACATGCTGGGTAAACAAATTACAGTTGGGCAATTGATAGAATAAAGATAAACATGATATGTCAAGAAGATCACTATGAGATTTACTGTGGGCATTACAACAAAATACATAGACCGCCATCCAACTGCATCTATGACTAATAATCCACTTGTGGCGAATCAATCCGAGAACTCCACAAGTATTAAGTTGCGAACAACAGATAATTGCATTAAGCAAAGTGTGTAATGTAAACAAAGCATATGGCCTTGAGCATATGAATGTTGTTTTCTCCCTAGTAGCAACAACACATCTACAACCTTAGAGGTTTCTGTCACTCCCCCAGATTAAATAGAGGCATGAACCCACTATCGAGCATAAATACCCCCTCTTGGAGTCACTAGCAACTACTCGGCCAAGATAGCTACTAACAACGGAGAGCATGCAAGATCATAAACAACATAGAGATAACGTAAGATATATTTCAGTATAGCAACTCAATCATAACACCAATATTCATCGGATCCCAACAAACCAAACATGTAGAATTACATAACGGTGATCTCAATCATGTAGGGCAGCTCATGAGATCTAAACATGAAGCACATGGTGGAGGAGACAACCATCTAGCTACTGCTATGGACCCATAGTCCAAGGTAGACTACTCACTCATTGCTCCAGAGGCAAGCATGGCGATGAAGAAGACCTCCGGTGGCGATTCCCCTCTCCGGCAGGGTGCCGGGAAGAGCTTCTAGACCCTCCCGATCTTCGGGTCGACGGTGGCGGCGGATCGCGATGTGTTCTGGAAAAGTGATCGGGTCCATAGGTTTTTTCCGTCGGGGGGTCTTTATAGGCGAAGGGGCATCGTCAGAAGTGGACCGAGGTAGTCTCACACGTAGGGGGCACGGCCCAGGGCCTGGCCGCGCCGCCCTGGTGTGTGGCCACCTCGTGGCCCCACTCCGTCTCCTCTTCGGATCTCTGGAAGCTTCCGGGGAAAATAAGACTTCAGGAACTTGTTTCGTCCAATTCCGAGAATATTTCCTGTGTATCACTTCTGAAACACAAAAACAGCAGAAAACAGGGAACTAGCACTGTGGCGACTTGTTAATAGGTTAGTTCCGGAAAATGCATAAAAGTGCCACGAAGTGTAACGAAACAATAGGCAAATGGTGTATAAACAAGCATGGAGCATCAAAAATTATAGATACGTTGGAGACGTATCAAGCATCCCCAAGCTTAACTCCTGCTCGTCCTCGAGTAGGTAAGTGATAACAAAAGAATAATTTTTGAGGTGACATGCACCTACACAATCTTGATCATATATGTAAGCATTTGTGAGCTGGGATCAAAAGAACTTAAAACATGGGCATGAAGATATAATCTTGACAATAAGAACTTAGCAACCATGTTGTAAACATAAAAATGAACACAAACAAAAGATCATGAAAATGAAACAATGAAAGTCAAACGTGTGTTCAAATCATAAGGAAAAACATACAAATGGTTTTCAGCTTGTCCTTCATAGAGAGCAAAACATAAATGCATAGGACACCTTCAAGTTTAAGAGGGCGACTAGATACAAATAATTTAAGAACAAGTGAAACCAACAATATGAATCAATCAATGAAAACTTTGGGACAATGCACATTATATTAAGAATGACAACTATGCTCTCTTAATGGTGCATAAAGAAAGAAGGTGCTGACTCAACATAAAAGTAGAAGAAAGACCCTTCGCAGAGGGAAGCAGTGATTGCAAGTTTTATAGACCTTCAAAAATTATGGTACTTACCGGCTTTGAGCTCTCATTGCCCCCATCATAAGCATCTTGAATGGTTAAAGTTAATGCGAGAACAATTATGATGCATATGCTTGACAAATCATAAGTTGAAAACCTTGTGTCCCATGAATACGAGTACCCAAACCTCATGCTACTTTACTTAGAGTCCCAAGCAAGGCTCTTGTCATTGTAAGTATATATGTATCATCGAGAACCGCCAACGGGGTACCTCCGTGCCCGATGACATGGAACAAGCCCACATCAAAATGACAGGACAAGCAGACAATGAACACCTCGACATCTCTTTTATTTACCATTTGTATAGCTTTTTATTTTGAGATGCATCGTCGAATGTCCACTATGGGTATGCTGCAAATTTCCACCATGAATTATGCATGGCTTAGATTGGCGGCCCAGGTGTTTCCCAAACACATATACAAACTCAATGATCCCCGCAAGATTCCCAATTCATTTCACACCGCGGGCATCCATAAACAAAAGATCACGATATCATCTCAAATAAGAAGTGCAATGTTGAAAGCTTGCCCCATGACAGCATGGCTGGGCTAGTATCCAACTTACAACTTGCAAGCATAACAACTCAACATAAGAGACCACAATGTCAAATTTTTTAGAACAAGAAAAAGTAAAGTGTGTCTTCCGGTTCGTGAGAGCTTTACTAACCAATTTTCGCATAACACTGGTAAGAGTTTAATTGAAGAGAAAATAAAAGCAAGTCAAATTTACTTGGAATAGCAAATTGCTAGTAGGTATGTATGGTGGACACTTTGGCAAACTTGGTTTTTAGGAGTTGGATGCACGAGTAGAGCTCATACTCAGTACAAGGCGAGGGCTAGCAAAAGACTGGGAGCGACCAACTAAGAGAGCAATAATGGCCATAATCATGCAAAGCGACAAAGCGACATTAAAAGAAGCATAAGATGGCATCAAAAGTCAAAAACTAAAGGATCATAGAGGCTATTGGCGACTTTGTATGAGTCTAACATGTGTGAGCATGCGCCAAGTCAACCCAAATAAAGCATCAAGGAGAAAACCAAAATAATGCTTACAAACAATAAAAACAACGCATGATTTTTTCAAAGGCTCATTAAGCAATCTCAGTTATTTGAGACAAGTCATGCTACAGCAAAAATCACTAAGCATACTATCAAAAAGACATCAAGCACGACATGAAAAAGCCTAAGCCGCAGTCTACACAAGCTCCTTCTTGTACCACTTTTTTGCATAAAGCTTTTTCTCTTTTCCAACACCATTTGAAAATTTTTAAGACACCTCTTTTGATGAAAACCAATAAAGATCAGAGGCAAAAATACACCTTGATGAAAAGATATGACAAGGTCTGAACGCAAATCAAGGCAAAAACGAAAACCAAAAGCAGTAGCAGAAAAAGAAGAACACTCGGTGAAGTTGTAAGAATAAAAAACGGAGTGTTCTTGGCAAATGAAAACGAGTACATCTCCTCCAAAAGAAATTTGTTGGGGTCCAACCATTTATTGCAGAAAACAAAACTAAACTAACTAAGAAAACTAAAACAACTGACGCTCTAAGAAAAACACATAGTGCATGAAGCAATAAAAATATAGTGTCTTGAAAGGTGACCTGATTTTTGCCGATAAAGAAGGGGTGCCTCGGGGGCATCCCCAAGCTTTGAGGCTTGTACTTCTTGGATATTTCTTGGGGTGATGCATGGGCATCCCCAAGCTTGAGCTTTTTTCCATTCTTCAACTCATCTCATCATTCTCCAATCCCTACACTTGAAAACTTCCTTCATACAAAGCTAAACACAATTCTATTTGCAACATTAGTGCAAGCATAACATATAATCATCCTCTTTTTGCTTCAGGTTTCAACCCAAAACCACCACATATATAGCATATACTACTGTAGCAACTTCCCCAAAAGTTCCATGTTCAAAAGAACTCAAAAGAAAGCGATAAAGCGGCAAACACAAATATTGGCAGAAATCTGTCAAAACAGAACAGCTGACAAAGGTCGAATTTTTGAGGGGTTTTCTGTTGCTCAAATCAAAAAGTGTTCAACTAACGAAAGTTTGAATATAACCTGGGGCATATGCACAAGAAATCGAAGGTCCAAAAGATGTAGAGAGAATTTATACGAATTTTTATGGTGCAGCACCGAAAACAGTTTCAGGACAGCAACATCCCCAAATCTTTACCTCACTCAAATTAGAGGCTTCTCTTGGCACAACAATAAAATAAAAAGGATAAGGAGAGGTCATTACAGTAGTAATGACTTCCAAGACTCAAATAAAAGAAAAAGTACTGAATGAAAACATTGGGTTATCTCCCAAGAGGGCTTTTCTTTAACGCCTTTGAGCTAGGCGCAGAAAATTGTGAATCAAGTAACATCAAGACATGAAGCATCAAGCTCATAATTTGCTCTAAGAATAGAGTCAAAAAGCAATTTCTTTCTCTTTCTAGGGAAGTGTTCCATACCTTTCTTGAGTGGGAATTGATATTTAATGGTGCCTTCCCTCATATCAATAATGGCACCTACAGTTCGAAGAAAAAGTCTTCCCAAAATAATAGGACATGAAGCATGGCATTCAACGTCCATAACAAGAAAATCAATGGGAACAAGGTTATTGTTAACCACAATAAGAACATCATTAATCCTTCCCAAAGGTTTCTTCTTAGCAACATCAGCAATAGGAACATCATAATAACACTTTTCAAGCGGTGGTAAATCAAGCATGTCATAAATTTTTCTAGGCATGATAGAAATACTAGCACCTAGATCACATAAAGCATGGCAATCAAAACCATTAACATGCATATCACTGATGGGTTCCCAACCATCTTCTAACTTCTTGGGAACAGAGGCTTTTTGCTGCAACTTTTCATCCCTAATTTTCATGAGAGCATTGGTAATATGCTTAGTAAAAGCAATATTTAAAGAACTAGCATTGGGAGTCAAAGCAAGCTTTTGCAAGAACAAAATAACTTCAGATATATTGCAGCCATCAACATCAAAATCATTAAAAGAAGTAGAGCTATCATCTCCTACACTCCGAAAAATTTCAGCATTCTTTTGAGAAAAAGTTTTGGCAGTTTTAGGCTTTTTAACACAAGGAGTGGGAGTTTTCTCTATACCAATCAAAGTAAGAGGATTGCTAGCATTAGGAGCAACATCATTAGAGGTATTAATGGTACATACCTTCATCTCTCTAGCCATCTCAACTTCTCTTTCCCACCTAGCATGCAATTCCGCTAACAATCTAATATTTTCATCAATTCCAACTTGAATAGCATTAGCAGTAGCAAAAGGATCAGGCTTAGCGGACATTCTGTTAACCAAAGAAGATTGCACATTAGATAATAATGAAATATCGGTTTTAGCTTTGGAAACCTTAGCTTGCAATTCAGGAATAGCCTTGTTTAAATTTTCAAGTTGATGACTAATAGTCCTCAACATAGCTGATTGCTCCTCCATAGTCTTGGTGAAAGCCCTGTTCTGCTCAGATTGCGCCTGCATAAAATTCTTGGTAGCCTTTTCAAGTTCAAAAATTCTTTCTTCACTAGGCATTTTAGGTCTACCAAGATAGCTATTATCACCATTAGAAGGAAACAGCCTATAATTGTTACTAGCAAAATTGTTCCTATAAGCATTGTTGTTAAAATTATTATTTCTAATGAATTTCACATCAACATGCTCTTCTTGAGCAACCAAAGAGGCTAAAGGAACATTATTAGGATCAACATGAGTCCTATCATTAGCGAGCATAGCCATAATGGTATCAATCTTATCACTCAAGGAAGAGGTTTCCTCAACAGAATTTACCTTCTTACCTTGTGGAGCTCTCTCGGTGTGCCATTCAGAGTAATTTACCATCACGTTGTCAAGTAGCTTTGTTGCGGCGCCCAAGGTAAGGGACATAAAAGTGCCTCCAGCAGCTGAATCAAGTAGATTCCTCGAAGAAAAATTCAGTCCTGCATAAAAAGTTTGGACAATCATCCAAGTAGTCAGTCCATGAGTGGGGCAATTCTTTATCATAGATTTCATTCTTTCCCAAGCTTGAGCAACATGTTCATTATCAAATTGAGTAAACTTCATAATATTGCTATGCAAAGATATAATCTTAGTAGGAGGATAGTATCTACCAATAAAAGCATCCTTACACTTAGCCCATGAATCAATACTATTCTTAGTCAAAGACAGCAACCAATCTTTAGCTTTTCCTCTCAAAGAAAAAGGAAATAGCTTGAGCTTAATAATATCACTTTCTACATCCTTATATTTCTGCATCTCATATAGCTCAACAAAATTGTTGAGATGAGCTGCAGTATCTTCAGTACTAGCACCAGAAAATTGCTCTTTCATAACAAGGTTCAACAAAGCAGGCTTAATCTCATAAAAGTTTGCAGCAGGAGCAGGTGGTGCAATAGGAGTGCAGATAAAATCACTATTGTTCGTGCTAGTAAAGTCACACAACTTGGTGTTTTCAAGAGTAGCCATTTCAGCAAAACTAAAAGTAGATAAGTAAAAACAACTACCAAGGATTCTAATTTTTTTGGGTTTTTGATATAAAACGATGCAAGTAAAATAAATAAAGTAAAGAAAAACAATAACAAAGTAAAGGATGTGGATGCGAAAAACTCCCCTTGCAGAGGTCTTCCACTCTTCCCCGGCAACGGTGCCAGAAAACTGCTTGATGGTGCCAAGTTGATGAAGTAAATAACCGGCCCGTTGGGAACCCCAAGAGGAAGGTGTGATGAATATAGCAGCAAGTTTTCCCTCAGTCAAGAAACCAAGGTTATGTCGATCAGGAGAAGAGCAGACAATGCGACTGAAGGTGGTGCTTGCTAGTTTGCGACAACTTCAGACAATTTATATATGGCGCCTCGTCCAAGCTTTGCTTGCTAGCTGCAACGCAGAACCTGCACACAACACAATCAAGTACTTTGTTCCCAACTTGCGATGAGGTTGTCAATCTCACCGGTTTGCTTGAAACAAAGGTTATGAGCGTATCGAGTGGAAAACAGTAGAAGTATGCGAGTAAAGTAAACAGTGCGAGTAAAGTAAACAGGTGATAGCAATATGATGGAAATAGGACCGGGATCCATAGTTCACTAGTGGTGTCTCTCCATAAGATAAATAACACATGCTGGGTAAACAAATTACAGTTGGGCAATTGATAGAATAAAGATAAACGTGATATGTCAAGAAGATCACTATGAGATTTACTCTGGGCATTACAACAAAATACATAGACCGCCATCCAACTGCATCTATGACTAATAATCCACTTGTAGCGAATCAATCCGAGAACTCCACAAGTATTAAGTTGCGAACAACAGATAATTGCATTAAGCAAAGTGTGTAATGTAAACAAAGCATATGCCCTTGAGCATATGAATGTTGTTTTCTCCCTAGTAGCAACAGCACATCTACAACCTTAGAGGTTTCTATCACTCCCCCAGATTAAATAGAGGCATGAACCCACTATCGAGCATAAATACCCCCTCTTGGAGTCACTAGCAACTACTCGGCCAAGATAGCTACTAACAACGGAGAGCATGCAAGATCATAAACAACATAGAGATAACATAAGATATATTTCAGTATAGCAACTCAATTATAACACCAATATTCATTGGATCCCAACAAACCAAACATGTAGAATTACATAACGGTGATCTCAATCATGTAGGGCGGCTCATGAGATCTAAACATGAAGCACATGGTGGAGGAGACAACCATCTAGCTACTGCTATGGACCCATAGTCCAAGGTAGACTACTCACTCATCACTCCGGAGGCAAGCATGGCGATGAAGAAGACCTTCGATGGCGATTCCCCTCTCCGGCAGGGTGCTGGGAAGAGCTTCTGGACCCTCCCGATCTTCGGGTCGACGGCGGCGGCGGATCACGATGTGTTCCGGAAAAGTGATCGGGTCCTTAGGTTTTTTCCATTGGGGGGTCTTTATAGGCGAAGGGGCATCGTCAGAAGTGGACTGAGGCGGTCTCACACGTAGGGGGCGCGGCCTCGGGGCTGGCCGCGCCGCCCTGGTGTGTGGCCACCTCGTGGCCCCACTCCGTCTCTTCTTCGGATCTCTGGAAGCTTCCGGGAAAAATAAGACTTTAGGAACTTGTTTCGTCCAATTCCGAGAATATTTCCTGTGTATCACTTCTGAAACACAAAAACAACACAAAACAGGGAACTGGCACTGTGGCGACTTGTTAATAGGTTAGTTCCGGAAAATGCATAAAAGTGCCACGAAGTGTAACGAAACAGTAGGCAAATGGTGTATAAACAAGCATGGAGCATCAAAAATTATAGATACGTTGGGGACGTATCAAACATATACTCTTTGTCATTGACATTAAAAGTTACTTTTTCTTGATTGCAATTAATAACAGCACCTGCAGTGTTTAGAAAAGGTCTTCCAAGAATAATAGACATATTATCATCTTCAGGCATTTCTAACACAACGAAGTCAGTTAATATCAAACAACTGTTAGCTACTTGAACAGGAACATTTTCACATATACCAATAGGAATAGTAGTAGACTTATCAGCCATTTGCAAAGATATATCAGTTGATACCAATTTTTCTAGATCAAGTCTCTTATAGAGAGAAAAAGGCATGACACTAACTCTGGCTCCCAAATCACATAAAGCAGTTCTAACATAGTTATTTTTAATGGAGCAAGGAATAGTTGGTATACCTGGATCTCCAAGCTTATCTGGAACTTTACCATCAAAAAAATAGTTAGCAAGTAAAGTGGAAATTTCCTCATTAGGAATATTCCTTTTGTTAGTTACAATATCTTTCATATACTTTGCATAAGGAGGCATTCTAATAGCATCAGTCAAAGGAATTTGCAAAAATAAAGGTCTCATCCATTCACAAAACCTGTTGTAGTGTTCTTCTTCCTTGGACTTGGGTTTCTTACCAGGAAAAGGCATTGGTTTCTGCACCCAAGGTTCTCTCTCATTACCATGCTTGTTGGTGATGAAATCTTCTTTGGTGTACTTTACATTCTTATCAATCTTTTCTGGTTCCTCTTCAACTTCTTCTTTATCGGAAGCATCACCTAGTTCAGTTTCAGCATCAGAAATAGAAACACTATTAGGATCTTTACCTGCTTCAGAGGATTCTGCAACTGTTTTATGCTTCTTCTTCTTCTTGGAAGGAATATCATCTCTTGAAGTGCGTTGAGAATCTTGCTCGATCCTCTTAGGATGTCCTTCAGGATATAAGGGGTCTTGAGTGGTAGCACCTCCTCTTGTGCGTATCTCACACGCTTGTTTTTCTCTTGCAGCATTAACTAGCAAGTCTTTTTGCACCTTGTTAAGCTGATCAATTTGAGTCTGAACCATTTGAAAATGTTTAACAAGTATCTTCACATCATTGGAGGTTCTCTCCACAATATCCTGCAACTTGTTAATAGCTCTAGAATTTTCCAACAAATGATTCTGCACCATTCTATTAAAATTATCTTGCTTAACAACAAAATTATCAAACTCATCTAAGCATTGATCAGGAGGTTTAGAGTAAGGAATATCTCTATCATCAAAGTGTTGGAGAGAGAGTACCTCAATAGTAGATGAGTGACAAGGGTATAGTTAATAGAGCCCGTTAGTTGAGTACCCCTAAGGCCCATTAAGTGAGGCCCAATTGTAATGATAAGTCGAATACAAGTTCTTACCGTATGTCGATATTGTAATCTGTATCGGACCCTACCTGATCCTCGAGACCTGGCCACCTATATATAGGGGCCAGGAGAGGACGGTGGGGAGGAGATTGAAAGCAAGCCAGGTTGAATACCCAAGTTTACTTTCGATATACATCTATTTCGACTAACTTTACCTTCGAGTTCATCCGACGCCCTATCTCCCCGATCCTAAGTCCTTCATCCAGGACATTTGTCGAGTTAACCCCTCGTCAATTGGCGCCGACCGTGGGGAATCTGGGCGTTGGAATCATGAATTCGACGGCTTTTTCGCTTTTAGCCAACAGCAGATCAGAACTCGACGAAAGTCAAGAGATGGAGTTGACAATTGGAAGTTTCAGTATCCTCATCGGGCCAACGGGTTCATCCGGCCTCTCGGACTCGACGAAACAGGATTCATCGGCAAGAAAGCCCAAAACAGAGGAAAGATTGGAGTCATCAGAAGGCTCTTCCAATGAGGTAAACTCGCAGGTCAGCTTAGAAAAAACGTCAATCGCAGAAGGCGACGAAATTGAGGAAAATCTCGACTCAGAAGAAAAAGCGTGTCAGACACACAACAGCACAAAGGACTTCGCCGGAAGAAGCAGCGGCGTCTCCAAAGTACATCAGTTATGCGTCATTATCACTGAAGCAGAAGATGGAAACAACAGCGAAGGAAGCAAAAAGTTCGACAGGCAAGTCGACAAGGTGAAAGATCACAACAAAAAGGAAAAAGAGAAAATCCACGTCTCGACTGGTGAATGGAGAATGATTACGTCAGCCATTAATCATGGTATAGAAGTCCCCGAGGGATCGAGAAGAGAAGTTCTAATGGGGTATCAGTATGCACTATACCAGCACAAGAAGAAACTAAGGGAGGAAAGAGACATGATGTTTCAAGATAATAACAGTACATCAAGAGAAGAATATTGGGAAGACTACAGCGAAGATTCAGAATATAGCAGAGAAAGGCGTAGAGATCCAAAGCACAACAGGGGGGCAGCAGCATGCGACAGAGAAGAAGGGTACTCGAGGAGCCCCACCCCGCAGCTAGAAGAGGAGGAAGATAACCTGACACCAAAAACGCCAGAGGCAGCATTGGCAGCAGCGCAAGCATATTTGCTAGCTACAAGACCAGAACATGGAGACCCGCGAGAAAATATGCACCAAGCCGCGATACGAAGCCTTGGAATAGTAGAAGGTAGAATTAGGGAGCAAGCCCCAGAAGTGAAGTCGACAAGATACAAGGGAGGCGGCAAGGAGAAGTTCAGGTACAAGTACTCAAACGACGACTATAGTGATTCATCAGAAGAGAAAAAGCGACAGAAAAGGAAGGAGGATGCAAGAAGTATAATAGCACAAGCTCGAGTAGATAAATCGCGGCATGCTTGGAGGGAAGAAAATTACGAAGACGATGATAAAGATATGGGTGCGTTATGCTTTACCCGTAGGGTTCGCAAAACGCGAGTACCCAAAGGATTTAAATTACCTCATGATCAGAGCAAGTACGACGGGTCACAGGAACCCACCTTATGGCTTTCAGATTATCTACAAGCAGTGCAACTATTAGGAGGAACAAAGGCAACTGCAATGCAAAGTTTGCAGCTACACCTCACCGGCGCTGCCCGGTCTTGGTTGAACACCCTACCCGACGAATCCATTGGAAGCTGGGGGAACTCGAAAGTCAATTCGCAAGAAATTTTCGTTCCACTTACAAGCGCCCAACATCACTGGAAGAAGTTAAAGCATGTGTGCAGAAGAAAGGCGAAACGCTACGATCTTATGTACAACGCTGGAGTATAATCAAAAACTCAGCAGAGGACGTCTCCGATGAATGAGCAATAGACGCCTTTTCAGAAGGACTTCGTCGCTCAGATCTTGTGGAAGAAATAGGAAGAACAAGACCTACGACAGTATCTGAGCTAATGGAACAAGCCAACAAATTCGCTGATGGAGAGGACGCATATAACAATAAAAGAGGACGTTCGCCAGAAGTCGACAGAGTAAGTCGACAAAGGAGACGATACCGCAGCGGGGGCAACCAAGGAAGGCGAAGTCAGGTAGCCACAGGTTATATACTAGAAGAGGAGGAAGGATACGAAAGTAAAAGGTTTCCAGCAAAAGGAACAGAAAAATCAAGATACTCTGGTCCTTCGGCTGAGGATATGCTATACGGACCTTGTCGAATCCACTATGCGTACCTCGACGGGAAAAGGGTCTCAAATCACCAGATGAAGGATTGCAGAACATTCCTAAGGTTGCAAGGTGCAATGGGCTCGAGCCAAGAAGGAAGGCAAGGAGAGAAACGCAGAAGTCAAGGATATCAAACTTAAAGACTGTCAAAGCACCTAGAGTCAAAAGTATACATATCAGCTATGATTCAACCGGTGCCCAAGTCGAAAAAAGAGCGAAAGAGCATAACCAGGCAAGTGAACCTAGCAATATCGTCACCACCGGCCACTACAGAGTACCTACGATGGTCAGAGCAACCAGTCAAGTTCAGTAGAGCAGACCACCCATGGAAAGTCCCTAGGCCGGGCCACTCGCCTATGGTTCTAAAAGCACAAATAGGAGGATACGACATCGGAAGAGTGTTCATGGATGCAGGGAGCGGCATAAATTTAATATATGCTAGAACACTGAAGGCTATGTGCATCTCACCAACGAGTCTGAAGCCAACAAATTGCTCTTTCCACGGGATAGTACCAGGAGCAGCAAACTACCCTTTGGGAAGAATAGAACTCGATGTCTGCTTCGGTAGCAGCAAAAACTATAGAAGAGAGAAACTGGAGTTCGAAGTTATGGATTGGCCGTCACAATATCATGCAATCTTGGGGCGCCCAGCATTTGCAAAATTCATGGCAGTACCGCACTACGCGTATCTCACGTTAAAAATTCCAGGGCCCAAAGGAACAATCACAGTACAAGGGAGCTTTGAGGTAGCCAATACATGCGACAGAGAATTCAACAAGATGGCGCAAACCTTTGGCATGACAGCAGAATACGAGAGGTTAAAAGGAGAAACAGATCATAATGTGCTACCCGACGTTGGACGATCCCTGCCAGATAAGGCTTTCGACACAACGCATGATTCAAAGAAAATTCAGGTCCACCCTACGGATCCAAACAAGACGACATCAATTGCGGTGAACTTGGATCCCGCATAGGAAGGCGCGCTCGTCGAGTTCCTCCGTGAGCGCTGGGAAATCTTCGCCTGGTGTCCATCGGACATGCCAGGGGTTCCCAGGGAACTCGTCGAGCACGCACTAAATGTAGATCCCAAGGCGAAACCAGTCAAGCAACCACTGCGACGATTTGATGAACCCAAGAGGAAGGCAATAGCGTCAGAATTGCACAGATTAGAAAGTGCTGGATTTATCAGAGAAATAAAAACTTCGAGTTGGGTGTCGAACCCAGTAATAGTACCCAAGAAGAACACAGACGTACAAAGAGTATGTGTCGACTACACATCTCTCAATAAGCATTATCCAAAGGATCCCTTCCCTTTACCCCGTATCGATCAAATAATCGATTCAACAGCGGGCTGTGCAAGGCTTTCCTTTTTGGATGCATATTCTGGCTATAACCAGATCAAGTTGAAAAAAGAGGACGAGGAAAAAACGGCCTTCATTACACCGTATGGGGTGTTTTGCTACAAAGTGATGCCATTCGGCCTAAAAAATGCAGGAGCAACTTATCAAAGGATGATGCAAAGTTGTCTCGGGAGCCAAATAGGGCGCAACATACAAGTCTACATTGATGATGTAGTCATCACCACAAGAGAGGAGAAATCTTTAATCAGCGACTTGGCAGAAACCTTCGACAACCTGAACAAGTTCAAGCTTAAGTTGAACCCGACAAAGTGTTCCTTCGGAGTTTCAGCAGGACAACTTTTGGGGTTCTTGATATCAGCACGGGGAATAGAGGCAAATCCAGAGAAGATTCAAGCAATTCTAACAATGGGGAAACCCATGAAACTCCACGACGTATAGAAATTAGCAGGACGCATCGCGGCTTTAAGTCGTTTTGTTGCTCGATTAGGGGAGAAGGCACTTCCTTTTTATGCGCTCATGAAAAAGTCAGATGACAAATTCGAATGGACAGAAGAAGCAGACGCAGCATTTGCGCAATTGAAAAAAGTGCTTTCCACGCCGCCAGTGCTAGTCGCACCTAGAGAAAAAGAGCCACTCCTGCTGTACATCGCCGCAACCCATCAGGTGGTAAGTACAGTTCTAGTAGTCGAAAGAAGTGAAGAAGGCAAAGCTCATGGCGTCCAGAGACCGGTGTATTTCATCAGTGAAGTGCTATCTCCAACCAAACAGAGGTACCCGCATTATCAGAAGTTGGCGTACAGCGTCTTCACAACTGCACGTAAATTACGACAATACTTTACTGTGCACCCAATTATAGTGGTCAATGAAGCACCACTATCGAACATATTGAACAACCCTTTAGCAACGGGCCGTGTCTCTTTGTGGGGAATCGAGTTATCTCCCATGGACATCACGTACGAAAAAAGGAAGGCGATCAAGTCGCAAATCTTGCCAGATTTTACAGCAGAGTGGCTCGAGTTGCAAAGCACGGGACCACCAGATTTTACAGCAGAGTGGCTCAAGTTGCAATGAGTGAGGGATTGGATTACATAATTCTTCTATAGGAGGTAAATTCTTCACATCTTCGGATTTAATACCTCTCTCCTTAAGAGATTTCTTGGCTTCCCTCATAACTTCATCATGTAATTCAATCATTCCTCTCTTCTTTGGTGTTGGCTCTGGAGTTGGCACTGGCGTTGATGTTGGTGTTGACTCAGCCATAGTCCAATCATCATGATTCCGGCTTATTTTAACCATTAGTTCTTCAGCTTCAGCCAGAGTTCTTTCCCTGAAAACACAATCAGCACAACTATCCAGATATGTCTTAGATTTATCAGTTAGTCCATTATAAAAATATATCAAGGAGTTCATTTTTAGGCAATGGCTCCTTAGGCAATGCTCTAATTAAAAAAAACCTTGCCCAAGATTCAGGCAATATCTCTCCTTTTCCCTGTTCAAAGTCAAAGATTTTCTGCACAACAGCATGTTAAGCACTAGCAGGAAAATATTTCTGAAAGAAAGCATTAACCAAAGCAATAGGACTATTAAGAGATCCCGGAGACAAATTATTAAACCAAGTCTTAGCTGCACCTTTCAATGAAAAAGGGAAAATCTTAGCAACAAAGTAAGTGCGCAGCTTAATATCATCAGAAAATACATTACTCAAAGTAGAGAGCTCATTCATATGGGCCATAGCACTTTCACCTTCAGTACCACAAAAAGGGTCTTTCTCAACAATAGATATGAAAGATAAATCTAAAGAGAAATCAAAATCAAAATCCTTATCTCTAATATTTATGGGAGAAGTAGCAAACTTAGCATCAGGAGATGAGTTATATCTAACAGCACATCTTGCTAGAAGTTTCTTAACATCATTAGCATCACGAGTAGCATGAGCTTCGGCAATAAAATCATCATCAAGCTCAATATAAGTGTCATCAAGATCATCACTAGGGCATTCCCTAGACTCAGGTGAACTAACATGTGTAACAATGGTGTTTCCCATCTTAGCTCTAGCAATTGTAGCATCTAAAAAGGAACCTAGTGAACTACTCTCATCAAGCACTGTAGAAGCATCATCTAAATTATCAGTGGCATTTTCAAACTCAGCAGAAGAAGTAGCAGTAGCGTGTGCATGTGGTGGTGTAAGCAACTTACTCATAACAGATGGCGAATCAAGAGCAACAGAGGTGTTCAGAGTCATACCTCTTCTTGTAGTGGATAGCAATATAGGAACTTTTCCATCATGAGGTTTACCCATGATGAAAGGATTGCAGCAAACAATATGAATCCCAAGTGAACTTACAAATAAAGCTATGCTCCCTGGCAACGGCGCCAGAAAATAGTCTTGATGACCCACAAGTATAGGGGATCGCAACAGTCTTCGAGGGAAGTAAAACCCAAATTTATTGATTCGACACAAGGGGAGCCAAAGAATATTTATAAGCCTTAACAGATGAGTTGTCAATTCAGCTGCACCTGGAAACAGACTTGTTCGCAGCGATTTATCAGTAGCAATAGTTTATAGTGGTGATAGTAGTGAAACAGTAACATCAGTAGTAAAATAAAAGCAGTAATAGTAGCAATAGTAAAAAGTAGGATGAAATACTGTAGGCATAGGGATAGATGTACGGGCGTTGCATGGATAAGATAATTCACGAAATCAGTGAGACATGGGCATTGCAGATAAATAATGATTAAGCATCCTAGTACTAAACAATCATAGGCATGTGTTCCGTATATAGTCGTACGTGCTCGCAATGAGAAACTTGCACAACATCTTTTGTCCTACCAGCTTGTTGCAGCAGGGCCTCAAGGGAAACTACTGGTAATTAAGGTACTCCTTTTAATAAAGTACCAGAGCAAAGCATTAACACTTGGTGAACACATGTGATCCTCACATCATAGGCATCCCCTCCGGTTATCCCAATTTCTGTCACTTTGGGGCCTCGGGTTCCGGACAACAATATGGGTACACAACTTGTTGGTAAGACCATAAATAATAAGTATCATCATAAAACAATAACAAGTTCAGATTTGAGATCATGGCACTCGGGCCCAAAGTGAAAAGCATTAAGCACAACAAGTTGCAACAATGTCATAAGCACTAATAAAAGATACTAGGCACTATGCCCTAACAATCTCATAGAAAATTACATGAATGTTCTCATCCAATCCCTACCATCCCCTTCGCCTACAGAGGGAATCACTCACACATGGATGGGGGAGTCATGGATGGTTGATGGAGAGACGTCGGTGATGATGGTGATGAAGATCTCCTCCAAATCCCCGTCCTGGCAGGGTGCCAGAACGGAGTTTCTGGTTCCGAATCGCGGTTTCTAGTGGTGGTGGCGCAGCGGAAGTCTATCTGGGAAAAATGTCGAACCCCCGCTCCTTTCAGGTCAGAGGGTATATGTAGGCGGAAGGAGGGGTCGAGGCAATGGCCGAGGCGGTCACACAACAGGTGGGCGCGGCCAGGCCTGGGTTGCGCCCCCTGGTTGTGTGGTGGCCTCCCAGCCCTTCTCTGTCTCGTCTTCTGGCTCCGTGGGTCTTCTGGTGAAATAGGATTTTTGCAATATTTTCCCGAATTTTTACTGAAAGTTGGATTTCTACACAAAAACGAGACACCAGAGCAATTCTGCTGAAAACAGCGTTAGTCCACGTTAGTTGCATTCAAAACACACAAATTAGAGGAGAAACAACAGCAAAAGTGTTCAGAAAAGTGGATACATTTTGGACGTATCATGGACTCCGCCATTTAGATGGAAGGCAAGATAAATCAAGCTAGTGAGAATCACAAGCGCCATATGATGTATCAAGGCAACTCCAGCAATGCACAGAAGCCAAGGGGAAATCCATCTTCGGGTTTCGCCCCTCGACCCAACAGGGCACTGATACGTCCATTTTGCATCACTATTTTATATCATAATTTACTGTTATTCATTGATATATTTCATATTTAGAGATGAAACTTATGTTGTTTCCATTGTTTTCACATGTTTGATGATTATTGGAGAGCTTGCTGCCGGAGTCGGGATTCTGCTGGAAAAAGGACCGTCAAGACACCATATTTCTGAAGATCAACACTTCCAGGAAAATACCCAGAAACTCATATTTCATCAGAGGATGGAAGTAGCCAAAAGGAGAAGGCGAGGTGAGTGGCCAGGGGCCCACACCACCAGGTGGCGCGGGCCAGGCCTAGGCCACGCCACCCAGTGGTGTGGCCGCCCTAGCCCACCTCTGCCAGCGTCCCCTCGCATATATTGTTGTCCCCAAAAACCTAAGATAGGGGGATCAGAGATAGACTCCACCGCCTCTGCGGGGCGGAAAACACACAGAGAGAGAAAGCTCTCCGGCAGGCAAAAATCTGCCGGGGAAATTCCTTCCCGGAGAGGGGAGATCATCACCATCGTCATCGCCATCAAGCTGGGCTTCATCGGGATCATCACCATCATCACCAGCACCTTCATCTTCACAATCACCGCGCCATCCCGCTGTAACATCTTGGGTTGAATCTTGTCCAATTCTTAGGAGAAACTTTCTCGGTGTTGATTACTCTTGTAGTTGATGCTATTGAGTGGAACCATTGAATTAAGGTTTATGTTCAGATTGTTATTTACCATTATTTCACCTCTGGTCATGATCCATATGATGTCTTATGAGTAGTTCGTTTAGTTCTTGAGGACATGGGAGAAATCGAGATGTTAGTAGTGAAACTATGTTGAGTAATATTTAGGGATTTATATTTTTGTGCCCTCGGGTCCTTAGTTGTACTCAGTTTTCCCCAGCTCCTTAGTTTTTCCTCAGTTTTGTCCAAGCCCTTGTCTAAAACCCTCACAAGTGTTGGAACGGCCGGTTGCCCGATGGGTCAACAACTTTGACCGTTATCTGCTGACTAGTGGGGCCACGTAGAGCCCGCAAAGACACGTCAGACCATCCATCTTTGTTTGACTGTAAGCATCGCCATATCCCTGACCAAAATGCGGATGAGTGGGGCTTCAGTATATCGAATGACAAGTGGGGCCATGACGATGATACAAGGGGCAATACACGGGTAGGATTAGATTTTTAAACGGAGCTCTATAGCGATGGCACGGAGGAGGTGGCCTGTGGGGTGCCGAGATGAGATCGACGTCCACAAAGAACTGCATGAGGCGAGACCAGACGCATTAGATAGATATGAACTAGACATGTTTAACCATGCATAGAAGAGAAGAAATGGTCGAGGACATCGATGACGACCTCAACACTTTGACTGACAGTGTCGGACACGAACGCAAGCAATGTAGAGAAAACTAGTGTCTCTCCTTTCTGGCATGTATAGATGGGTGCTAGGGGAGTGTGGTGGCAAAGGGAAGACCTAGCGGTGGTCTGTGGCGTCCAGCATAGTGGGGCGGCGTGGTCGTGCCCACAGCGGCGTGCATGTTCGGTATTGGCATCAGCATGTACGTTCGTCATTGGCCTCGGCGGTATCTCTGGTGTGTCAGTGATCGAATGAGGGGACGGGATTGAGGGTGCATCCCGATGGTGACCTAGCAGTGGCGGTGAGCATGCATAGCCATTCTGACCATGCCGATATTGGCATCGGCATCGTTTGGAGGCTATGGTGCTCGAATCATGGTGGAAATTGTGATTCCCTATTATTTTTACATGCATAATATATAGAAAATAGCTAGATCTCTAAATCGATGCATATGAAGCTACATATATATTCTTGGTCATAATCCCCTTATCTAAAGGGGATGGATGCATGGCTTCACGTTGTCGTCGCTTTCATCGTCAGTATCTTCGTCGTCCGTGTAGTAGTACTTCCTGCACATTGTTACGTCGAACACCTTCACTGTGAGCACATCATCGCCTTCATATTTGAAGTGTAGGATGTAGTCGAAATCCACACCGTGCGCGATGGCGAAATTCTCCTATCCCTTGTCGAGGTACATCCGGCCTTTTCCGTCAAATAGGACCTCCACGGTCCAGAGACGAGGACCGCAGTCAGCTGCTCGCAGATACACCTTAGCGGGCTCCTGGCCGTCAAGATAGTCCGCAAACTTTTTTGGGAGTGCCTGCAAAGAGATCGAGCGCCGATCGTTTGAAATTAAAGGTTTTTTAGAACATGCACATAATTAATCACATGCATCATATATGTGGGAAAGCGTACGTACCTTCTTGGCCAAAGGGTCTTCATAGATGACGATTAAGAACTCCTCTATGAACAATGGTAGTGTTGACGGTGGTGGTGGCAATGATGATGATCCACCACCCAGGCTGCCCCTTCCCCTTCCCCTTCCCCTTCCCCTTCCAGTTGGCGTCCGAGACGTGGAAGCCATGACAATGGATCAAGTGTATGTGAACGAAGAAGAGAGAGGCAGAACCTATTGACATGAGGGATGGCTGTTGTGGGGGTTTATAAGGGAGAGATGACCGTTGTGGGGTTTACACCATAAATTAAGTTAGAGATGACCGTTGTGGGGTTTACACAATAAATTAAGGAGGAGATGACCGTTGTGGGGGTTTATATCTCAACAAAAAAGTAATGCCTAAAAGAAATGGAAATTCATGATAGTTTATTATTTTACCGTGAAAAGTAATGCCTAAAGGAAATTCGTGATAGTTTATCATTTTACCGTGAAAAGTAATGCCTAAAAGAAATGGAAATTCGTGATAGTTTATTATTTTACCGTGAAAAGTAATGCCTACAAGAAATTCGTGATTACCAAACTTGTTGAATCCGGTGGCAAACTCGTTATTTAGCATACATAGAGGGGTAGTAGTTTGCCACCGAGAGATAGAGAGAGGGTGGCCATGATGAGAGAGAAAGAGGGGTTATCCTGCTCGTTAGATCATATGATCGACGGTAGGTGGGCACGATCCGTGTGACAACAGCTCGACCAATCAGGCCAAGTTTGGGCTTCTGTGAGAAGGGAGAGGGTAAAACTGAGTAGTATCAAGGATCCAAGGGCAAGTAAATAGTAAATAGGCTAAGGAATTCAAATAAGAGATTTAGAAAAAGAAAAACACATGTTTTGTACAATGAAACCCAGGTTGGCCTAACTCAAAGTATTAGCAATTCAAATATACATGAGTGTGAAAATTATGGCCTCATTCAGACAAACTATGTTTTGGGTATAGATGTTTTGAGAAGGGGTTTGAGTGGAAAGCCATGAACCTTCATAGCTACTAGTGATTTGAGAAGTGGCCATTTGTGTTAAAACTTGATTTATATATAATTGTTATGATTTCCTACATGGCAGGTTGCGTAACAAGACTCCATGAGTAGGAGGCACTATGATTTTATTTTTTTGAATTTTTTTGCGCATGAAATGACTCAATTAGATGGCTTAATCCCATTTGTTGACTCTCTGTTGACCAGCCACTTGAGGGTAAAACTGAGTATATTGCACTAGCCAGTATTAGTACTCGAGGGGAAAACTGAGTACATATATTTTTCTAGTGTAAGACTCGAGGGTAGAACTAAGTACACGTAACGGTGCAGACGTGCAGTACCACGGACGCGTGTTGAGACCAAACTACTAAGACGAACCATCACTTTGCCAGTACAGAGCCCCTCTCTCCCTCCCTCTGCACACAGTCTCATTATAACCCACGCACGCAACCACGCCTCTCATGTCCCATCACCTTCTCCAAATCGAAAAAACCCCAACCGCCCCACGCGTGCTCCCCTGCCGGCGATGGAGAAGAAGAATGCGCCAGCGGCCATCGTCCCCGAGCCTGTCACCTCCGAGCCCGTCGCCTCTGAGCCCATCGCCTCCGAGCCCATCGCATCCGAGCCTGTCGCCGCCGAGCCCATCGCATCCGAGGCTGTCGCCGCAGAGCCCGTCGCCTCCGAGGGCGGCGCATCCAAGCGCGGCGCCTCCGTGAACTGGGCCTCTCTTAAGGGTGATGGACCACTTCACAAGATCGGCGACTGCTTACTGGCGAACGAGGAGTACGTGGACACCTACTCTGCTTTGAGGCAAGTTTGTACAAATTGGCGCTCAGATTTACCTGAGCCCGACGTGCACCTGCACGAATGGATCATGGTAGAACACGCCCTTCCACGCGCCGCTGAGTTCTCCTTCCTCAACCTCCGCACATCCCGCTACGTCACCATCGATCTAACGGAAGTTCATGCAAGGTTCAAATTCCTCCATATCTATAGAGTTAATCTATTTTTATTTTCAATCATAAACATCTTAGTGCTGAATATTATCTTCATCAATATATTTTAGATACTACTTCGTCGGCTTTTACCGTGGCATCATCGTGCTTGCCCAGAAGAACCAGCCGCACAAGATACGGCTTCTGAACCCACTCACAAAGACATTGAACACTACGTTTGAGGCGCAGATGCTATCTGTTATTGTGGAGTCAGTCGCTGTAATGAAGTCCCCAACTATGGTCTTCGTTTGCACAGGTTACCCCATGGAAATTGCTTGGGCCGATGAGAGCACTCCAACTAAGGATATAGATGAAGAAGATTGGGGAGAAGGAAGATTTTCGATCGAGGACCATTCTCTGCGTTGCATTACCCCGTTCAATGGTGAATTGTATGCAATAGCTGTGAATGAGTTTGGAACATTAGTGTGCACCAACAATGTCCAGTTGGAGCAGCGCGCGAGCACTATCAACATGGAGACACTATTTTCATTTCTAGAACTTGGAAATGATTCCAAGTTCTACCTTGTGAAGTCGGATGGTGATCTGCTGCTTGTGTTGTTGGGCGGCAGCATTGACAACAACAGGCATTTAGAGGAAGGTCAACCATTGGTGTACCGTGTGGACACTAAGATCTGCTCTCTCCATGCTATCAGTAACATTGGCAGTCGTGCCTTCTTTGTCAATTATATCCAGTGTATCTCTGTCGACACCAGAGTGCACCCGATAGTTTGACCTGGCTGCATCTAGTACGTGGATTTGGGTTATATCAGAGAGTATTTTGATGATAGAAAGGCCTGGGATGAGTGGCCACGATGTGTGGATAGATTAGGATACTACGGTCCGAGAAATGAACAAAGGCCATACCGTTTGGAGGAAGTATTGGCTGCACACTGCAGACGGAAGGAGTTCAGTGAATATTTCCTTCATCTCATGGAATGTAGCGACGACGAAATATATGAGGAATGAAGAACAGATTCATTCATCCTGGGGTATCCTAATCTTCATGTTGGCCATACATTGCGTCTTGTATTATTTTTAGCTTAGTTTGTCATGAATATTAACATCGTTATTGGCTGCTTTTGGCTGCTGTATGCAGTTTATGTATTATACTTAGTTTTTTGGATTTATTATGCTGCTGTGAATTTATCCTATACTAGCTTCTAGATTTTCTACTAGATTTGTTACCATATTGGGCAAAAAACGAGGGCCAAAAGGCAACAATCATTGAAGAAAGACAGAAATAGAAGCTTCTCTAGATTTGATACTAATTTGGTGAAAAGAGAGAGAACTGTTACAGAGAGAGAGGGGAAAAAGGCGCTCTGAAAAATGCCAATTTGGGCCGAGAGAGACAGAACCGAGCTCTCACGTATAACCAAACGCGGTCTCGTCCTGTCCCACGCGATCCCTTTCTACCAGCCCCACGCGACACGGCCCCACACGACGCGGCCCCACACGTCAGCATGGAATGGTCAACTAAACGGGAATCCTCCCGTCCGAGCTCCTTTTGAGGGTTTCAGACAAGGGCTTGGGGAAAACTGAGGAAAAACTAACGAGCTGGGGAAAACTGAGTACAACTAAGGACCTGAGGGCACAAAAATAGAAATCCCTAATATTTAATGGTTTGATATATTTATGTTGTGGTGCTATTCTACTAGTGGTGTCATGTGAACATCGACTACATGATACTTCACCTTTATGGGCCTAGTGGAATGCATTGTGTATTTGGCTACTAATTGTGGGGTTGCCAAAGTGACAGAAACCTAAACCCCGTAAGGAAACCATTGCACCAGGGAGTGTAGGATCTTAGAGTTTAAGACTGTGGTTAGATTTATCTTAATTACTTTCTTATAGTTGCGGATGCTTGCAAGTTATAATCACAAGTGTGTATTAGTCCAAGTTGGGGTAGTGCACTAGCATAGGTTCACCCCCATAACACTTATCAAACCAATGAAGATTACTTAGCTGCATCAAGCAAAAGCACTCGACAGAAACTCTCGTGTGTCCTCGGGAATGTTTGGTAATCATAAGTAACACAATCGGCTTGTCCTTTCCTCTAGAAAGGATTGGGCCACTTGCAGCAATTATTATTATTGTCTTTTATTTACTCATACTTTATTTACTTGCATTACCAAATACCCCTGAAAACCCATTTGCTAGTATTTACAGTGAATCCTTGATCAAAACTGCTTGTCTACTTTCTGCTCCTCGTTGGGTTCGACACTCTTATTTATCGAAAGTACTACGATACACCCCCTATACTTGTGGGTCATCAAGACTATTTTCTAGCGCCGTTGCCGGGGAGTGAAGTGCTATTGAAGAGTGGAATTGGTAAATGTAACTTTCGCTGTGAGTATTGTTTTTATTTCTATCTTTTATTTTCTTTTGCTATGGAGAAGTCTCCATTTGGTTCCCTATTTGGGAATAGTACTGCCACTGTTACGGTAGTGGATGAACCAACACCTGCTCAATTAGATCCTTTTAAAATACCTATGAAAATTGTTGAATGTGTAATGAATAACTGCTATTCGGGAGATGGAACTGTCCATCCGGGTGATCATTTACTTTTTATACATGAATTATGTGAGTTGTTCAAGTGTGCAAGTATTTCATCAAGCCAGGTTAAGAGAAAGCTATTCTATTTATCACTGAAGGGCAGAGCTGGGAATGGTATAGGCTGCTGAAGGATGGCCGATCTATTGGCTGGGAGGAAATTGTACCTTTCTTTTATTCTAAATTCTATCTTCCAAGTGAGATGCATAAAGATTAGAACCGAATATATAATTTTTGGCCTCATGATGGAGAGAGTATTGCCCAAGTGTGGAGGAGATTGAAGTCACTTATGCTCAAATGTCCCATTAATGAGCTCCCAGTAATATTGTTATTAATAACTTCTATGCAAGCCTTTCTCTTCACGATAAGGATTTATTGGATGCTTCTTGCTCTGAATCATTTACACGTATGAAAGAAGAAGCTAAATGGGATCTTCTTGACTCTATTGAAGAAAATACTGAAGGATGGGAGAATGACAAAGGTAGAAAGTCAGGTATTAATTATGATTATGAATGCATTAAATATTCTATGGGAACCGATGACTTTCATAATGTTAGTGTTGTTTATGGTCTTGATTCTCAAATTCTTGCCAACTATTTTAAGGCCTTTTCCTCTTATCTTGATGTTCCAAAGAAGGATTGGAACAAGTACCATGTGCCTTATAAAGATACTACTGGTTGTGTTCCTGCTAGAATTACTGAAGTTTGTACTATTGTTTGCATTTTGCCTGAGCCTTATTTTGAGAAAACACCTTTCCCTACTAAGGTAAAGGAGCATTCTATGTTAACTAGTGTGCTTAATAAAATTGCAAAGAAAGCTTTAGAACCTGATGAGCAAATAACTGTTAAGTCTCCTGTAGCTATAGTGAAGGACCTTGTTACTAAAAATGTAGAAGATGGACATATTATCTTTTATGAAGATGCTTCTAACATTGTTTCACATCCTAGTAGATCTAGGAAAACAAGTGTTCTTGTGCTTTCTGTAAGGATTGGTGATCATTGCTATTATGGTTTATGCGACATTGGTGCAAGTTCAAGTGCTATTCCTTATGAGCTTTACAAAGAAATCATGCATGAAATTGGTTCTTGTGAACTAGAAGATATTGATGTGGTTATTCAGCTCGCTAACAGAGAAACTATCTCTCCAATTCGCATTGTTAGAGATGTGGAAGTTTTATGTGGTAAGACTAAATATCCTGCTGATTTTCTAGTACTTGGTTCAGCTGCTAGTAAAACTTGTCCTATTATTTTTGGTAGACCCTTTTTGAATACTTGTGGTGCCGTTATAGATTGCAAAAAGGAGAAAATTTTTACTAAGTTTGATGGAGAATCTTATGAGTTTAATATTTCTAAGTTTACTAAAGCTCCTTATGAAACTGAATTGCCTACTGAAGATTTTAGAGTTGAACAACTTGCCTCTATTGCTCTTGCTCCTAACGATGCTTTGCAGCAATATATGGAGGACCACGAAAGTGAGATCTTCAGGGAAGAAAGAAATGAGATTGACGAGATTCTTCTTTGTCAACCAGAGATGCTTAAACACAATTTACCCACGGAGGATTTGGGTACCACTTTGCCACCTAAGGAAGATCCTGTTTTTGATTTAAAGCCTTTACCTGATGATCTTAAATATGCTTATATTGATGATAAGAAAATATATCCTGTTATTATTAGTTCTAAACTTTCAGGAAAGGAAGAAGAAAGGTTATTGGAAATATTGAGGAAACACCGAGGAGCTATGGGATATACTCTCGATGATTTAAAAGGGATTTCTCCTACTATATGTCAGCATGCTATTAATATGGAGCTTGATGCAAAGCCAGTTGTTGAACATCAACGTCATTTAATTCCTAAGATGAAGGAAGTGGTAAGAAATGAGGTATTGAAACTCCTGGATGCTGGTATTATTTATCCTATTGTTGATAGTAGATGGGTTAGTCATGTTCATTGTGTTCCTAAGAAAGGAGGAATTACTATTGTGCCTAATGAGAATAATGAGCTTATTCCTCAAAGGGTAGTAGTTGGTTATAGGATGTACATCGATTTTAGAAAGGTCAATAAAGTTACTAAGAAAGATCATTATCCTTTACCGTTCATAGATCAAATGCTAGAAAGGTTATCTAAGAAAACTCTTTTTTGTTTTCTTAATGGTTATTCTGGTTTCTCTTAGATTGCTCTTAAAAAGCAAGATCAAGAAAAAATCACTTTTACTTGTCCTTATGGAACTTATGCTTATAGACGTATGTCTTTTGGTTTGTGCAATGCTCCTGCTACTTTTCAAAGATGCATGTCTACTATTTTTCATGGATTTTGTGAAGAAATTGTGGAGGTGTTCATGGACGCTTTCTCCATCTATGGAACTTCTTTTGATAATTGTTTGCACAATCTTGATAAAGTTTTGCAGAGATGTGAAGAAACTAATCTTGTTCTTAATTGGGCGAAATTCCACTTTATGGTGAATGAAGGAATTGTTCTAGGACATAAAATTTCTGAAAGAGGTATTGAAGTTGACAGAGCAAAAGTTGAAGCAATTGATAAAATGCCCTGTCCTAGGAATGTTAAAGGTATTCGTATTATTCTTGGTCATGCTGGTTTTTATAGGAGGTTTATTAAAGATTTCTCTAAGATTTCAAAGCCTCATACTAATCTTCTTCAAAAATATGTACCTTTTGTTTTTGATGATGATTGTAAGGAAGCTTTCATAACTCTTAAGAAGGCTTTAACTACTGCTCCTATTGTCCAACCACCTGATTGGAATTTACCCTTTGAAATTATGTGTGATGCTAGTGATTTTGCTGTGGGTTCTGTTCTTGGACAACATGTAGAAAAGAAGTTGAATATTATTCATTATGCTAGTAAGACTCTTGATGCTGCTCAAAAGAATTATGCTACTACTGAGAAAGAGTTTCTTGCTGTTGTCTTTGCCTGTGATAAGTTTAGACCTTATTTTGTTGATTCGAAAGTTACTATTCATACTGATCACGTTGCTATTAGGTATCTTATGGCAAAGAAAGATGCTAAGCCTAGGCTTATTAGATGGGTGTTGCTTTTACAAGAGTTTGATTTGCATATTGTAGATAGGAAAGGTGCTGAAAATCCTGTTGCTGATAATTTGTCTAGATTGGAAAACATTTCTTTTGACCCTATTCCTGTTAATGATAGTTTTCCAAATGAACAGTTGGCTGCAATAAAGGTAACCTCGCAAGAGAGCCCTTGGTATGCTGATTATGCTAACTTTATTGTTTCCAAGTATTTGCCTCCAACCTTTACAGCTCAGCAAAGAAGGAAATTCTTCTATGACTTGAGGCATTATTTTTGGGATGACCCACACTTATATGAAGAAGGAGTGGATGGTATTATGTGAAGATGTGTTCCAAAATATGAACAACAAGAGATATTGAGTAAATGCCATGGTAGTGCTTATGGAGGACATCATGCTAGAGATAGAACTGCACAAAAGGTTCTAGAATCAGGTTTTTATTGGCCTACCCTTTTTAAAGATGCTAGAAAGTTTATTTTATCTTGTGATGAATGTCAAAGAGTTGGCAATATTTCTAGACGCAATAAAATGCCTATGAATTATTCTCTTGTTATAGAACCATTTGATTGTTGGGGATTTGACTTTATGGGTCATTTTCCTCCTTCAGAAGATTATACTCATATACTTGTTGTTGTTGATTATGTTACTAAGTGGGTAGAAGCTATACCTATGAAGAGTGCCGATGGTGAGACCTCGTTAAAGATACTTAAGGATATTATTTTTCCTAGGTTTGGTGTGCCTAGATATCTTATGACTAATGGAGGTTCTCATTTTATTCATGGCATTTTTAGGAAGACTCTTGCTAGATATGACGTTAATCATAGAATTGCTTCTGCTTATCATCCCCAAACTAGTGGGAAACTAGAGCTATCGAATAGAGAGATCAAGTCTATCTTGCAGAAGACTGTTAATAGATCTAGGAAAAACTAGGCTAGCAAGTTGAACGATGCTTTATGGGCTTATAGAACTGCTTATAAGAACCCCATGGGCATGTCTCCTTACAAAATGGTTTACAGAAAGCGTGTCACTTGCCTTTAGAATTAGAACACAAAGCTTTTTGGGCAGTGAAAGAGCTTAATAGGGATTTTAAACTTGCCGGTAAGAAAAGGTTGCTTGATTTGAGTTCCTTAGATCAGTGGAGAAGTGAAGCTTATGAGAATGCCAGAATTTTTAAAGAGAAAGTCAAGCAGTGGCATGATAGGAGAATTCTTAAGAGAGAATTTCATGTTGGTGAGAAAGTTCTATTATATAGGTCTTGTCTCAGATTTTTTGCAGGAAAATTACTCTCAAAATAGGAAGGACCCTTTATTATTGAAGAGGTGTGTCGCTCAGGTGCGATAAAGATTGCTTCTCTTAAAGATAATACTACGCAAGTGGTGAATGGGAAAAAACTCAAGCATTGTATTTCTAGAGATTCTTATAATGAAGATATCGATGTTATTCAAGTGGTGACTGCGGAAGAATTCATCAAAGAACATATGCAGGAAACTGCAGAGTCCGTTTTCGAATAGGTAACAGTTCTAGTCAGAAAAAGTTCGTGTTAAACTTTTCTGCTTATACTTTTGTTGTTTTTATTAAATATGAAAAATCACGAGATGAAAATGAGTTGGAAATGGAGCTCGGAGGCTCCACGCCACCTGGTGGTGCGGGCCCCCTGCTGGCCACGCCACCCTATGGTGTGTCGGCCTCGGAGCTAGTTTCCATCCTGGTTTTCTCCTGTGCCTTGGTTATGATGTTTAATTTTTGCCTATATCACCCCCGGATTGCCCGAGGTCTATATATCGTGTTCTCGCTGTGTTTTTGTTTCGATCTGTTTCTGTCAGGAGTTGTTCTCAGTTTTAGAGGCACCATGGCCTCCGCAAGCAACGACAAGGAGAAGACGCCTCCAGAAGATGATCACCAAGACCCCCAGTTGAAGGAAGGACATACTGCTGTAGGATCAAGGGCAAGGGAACTGATACGACTCAAACGTATCTATAATTTTTGATGCTCCATGCTTGTTTATGCACCATTTGCTTTGTGTTTTGTTACACTTCGTGTCGTTTTTATGCATTTTCTGGAACTAACCTATTAACGAGATGCCACAGTGCTAGTTCCCTATTTTCTGCTGTTTTTTTGTTTCAGAAAAGCTACACAGGAAATATTCTCGAAATTGGATGAAACAAAAGCCAAAGTTCCTCTTTTTCCCGATGCAAGACAGAGTCTAAAGCTGAGACGGAGGGGGACCAGGGGCCACCCACACCATGGGGTGGCACGGTCCAGCCCCTGGCCACGCCACCAGGTGGTCACTAGTAGAGAATTGCTTATAGCCGGCGCACCAAAAAGTAACTCGCCAGTGGTAATATTACCCCTGGCGCATAGCCCATTGTTCGCCGGTGATAAAATGTTATCGCCGGCGCATAGAACAAGTATTCGCCAGCGATATGGATGGGGGGCCCACAAAGGTAGGGAAGACACATAGGAATATTTAACCCAGCGCATATAGCCCATATGCGCCGGGGATAGACGACTTACCGCCGGCGAATAGAAGTTATGTGCGCCGGGGATAAGGTGGGCTGGGGCCACCCCTTCCAGGGTGATTTTTACCCCTGGCGAATGCGCGTGTTATGCGCCGGCGAAAAATTTATCCCCGGCGAATTTGTGACTATGCGCCGGCGATAAAGGGAGTTATCCCTGGCGCATATAAGCTTATGCGCCAGGGATAACCTGGGATATTTCCAGCCAAACTCTCCACCTACCACCACCACCACCCATCTCCCTCCCCCCCCCCTCACTTATTGCAACTCAAGCCAAACCACCTCCAAACTCATTTCCCCACTTCCCTCCTCCTACCCACATGCATTCACCCTCTACCAAATTAGATCTCTCCCAAATACATGCATGCTTGTAGATCTAGATCTAGATCTAGAACTTCATAGTAACAGTTGACGCGTCAATATACGTACTGGTCTAATAGGTATGTTCATAACAAGAGAGAAAGACATGATGGCATGAGAATGAGCTGCCGATCTTTTGCCGGAATGTTGATTGACTTCCATTCCGGCGAATTTCTGGCTCTCCACGTGACCTTTTTAGGGAAGGTCATGCCGAAATTTTCCGTGATAACCGAGATGATCGTTCTAATCAATTCTCTTGTTGTAACAGGCAACAATGGTGTTCACGATGAGAGAAAGCGATGTGGATAGATATGTGCAACGCACGACGGCCGAGATGCATCAAAATAACGACATGTATATAAGGTGTCCATGCCGAAGATGCAAACTAGGGTCCATGTTCACCCCCTCTTCAGGCGCGGTGAAGGAGCACCTGCTTAGGTCTAGTTTCATGGAGGACCACACCCAGTGGATGGGTGAGGATAACCAAGATGATAATCATGACCAAGATGGGGCGGCGAGATCAGAAAATGAGGAAGACAGAAATGAAGACGATGAAGAGGATGCCGCCCACGATGATGAAGAAGAAGAAGTGGAAAATATAGAAGTCGAGGACAGGAGTACCCCGCTAACCGTAGCCATGCGGGACCCTCACTTTCAAGAACTTCTTATGAACAACATATCGACTGGCGCCAGAGCTGGTGATAGACAGAAATCTAAGCTGGCGTAACTGGAGATAGACTCGAGAACTTCATTGTACGACGCACCTGGTCGCGAGCCGGAGGAGAACCGCTTGAGAGTAGCTTTTGATCTTCTAGAGATGAAGGCAAGACACGGATGGTCTGACTCGAGCGTGAACGACCTCTTCCGATGGCTGAAGAAGTGCTTTCCTAAAGATAACACGTGTGCCGGTAGTCTCAATGAGGCCAAGAAAATCATGTGCCCTCTCGATTTGCCACACACAAAATACCACGCCTGTGTCAACGACTGCATAATTTATCAGAATGAGCACGCGGACGAGACCACATGCCCGGTGAGCGAAGCTGATCGGTACAAGAGAGGGACCAAGAAGTCTCCTCGAAAAGTTGTGTGGTACTTCCCGCTAAGGCACCATCTGCAGCGGTACTTCACGGACCCCAAGGAAGCAAAGCTCATGCTCTGGCACGCGGATAGAAAGGCGGCGGTGTTGCTTGATCCAAAATGGGTTGAAGAGCCAGTGCTGACGCACCCTTCGGATGTAAGCCAGTGGAGAGCATTAGACGAGGAGTACTACGAAGAATTCGGGAGAGATCCAAGGAACATCAGGCTTGGTGCGAGCACCGATGGACTCAATCCGTTTGGGAACCAGAGCAGCAAGCACATCACCTGGCCGGTGTTTGTATGGATGTACAACATCCCCCCTGGCTGTGCCTAAAGAAGAAGTACATACACATGAGTATGCTAATTCAAGGGCCGACACAGCCAGGGAGCGATATCAACCTGTATCTCGAGTTGTTGAAGGAAGAGCTAGACACCTTGTGGGAGGAAGGGGTAGAAACATGGGACGCCCACAAGGAAGAAACTTTCTGTCTCAAAGTCACGCTGCTCACGACGGTGCAGGACTATCTTGGATACGGATATATTGCATGCCAGGTGTGCCACGGACACAAGGCTTGTGTGAGGTGCATGGAATTGACGCCATTTCTACAGCAGGGTAAGGATCCCGGATCTTCGAAAACCGTCTACATGAGGCATCGAATGTGGTTACCCAAGAACGATCCCTGGAGAAGGCGTGGAGATCTTTTCAACGGTAAAGATGAGCTCGAAGGACCTCCACCTAAGAGGAGCAGCGTAGAGATTGATATTTTGTTGAAAGATTGGAAAAATTGCCCTCCACCGAGAAAGATAATAAAGAAGCGAAAGTGAGGAGAGAAGAAGAACAAGGCTAAAGTGGAACCGCTCATGGGTGTATGGAAAAGGAGGTCCGTGTTTTGGGACTTGCCGTACTGGAAGATCCTCGGTACGCCTCATTGCCTTGATGTCATGCACATCATGAAGAATGTGTGCGAGAGCTTGCTCGGCACTCTGTTCAACATGCCAGATAGGACCAAAGATGGGCCGAAAGCGAGAAATGACCTCATGGCCCTAAATATAAGGAAAGAGCTTCACTTACCGCCGGTGGAGGAGATCAGCAAGGGCAAATCATGCAGCCTCGTCCCCTCCTGCTTCACTCTAAGTCCCAACGAGCTAGACCAGATGTTCAAGTGCCTCCTGGGAGTCAGATTTCCTTTAGGCTACGCAGGGCTCATAAGCAGATACCTGGACCCAAACAAAAAAATCTTCAGCGGTATGAAGTCTCATGACTGTCACATCATGATGATGCAGATACTTCCAATAGCAATCCGAGGGATAATGGAACCGCACGTCTGTCAAACACTTAATGGGCTCTATCACTTTTTTGACGTCATCACTCGAAAGTCGATAAGCGTGAAGAAACTAGGGAGGCTACAGGAAGAGATCGTCACCATCATAAACGAGCTTGAGATGTACTTCCCGCCCACATTCTTTGACATCATGGTCCATCTGCTTGTCCATATAGTGGATGATATCGAGGATCTCGGGCCTGCATTCTTGCACAACATGATGGCGTTAGAAAGAATGAACGGGATCATCAAAGCATATGTTCATAATAGGGCACATCCAAATGGAAGCATCATCCAGGGCTTTCTCACCGAAGAGTGCATCTCTTTCTGCAAGAACTATCTAAATGAGGAGAACACACCGGTTGGTTTGCTCACAAACAAGCACCTTGGCAGGTTTGAGTGAGTAGGCCACAACACTGGCAAGAGGGCAATGGATGTGGACTGCTATGGTCGGAGAGCCGACTTCAACATGGCTCACTTAGTAGCGCTACAACACATTGAAGATCTCGAATCTTGGGTGGAAGAGCACAAAACCATGATCAAGAACAGTGCATGCAAGCCGATGACGGAAGAAGAGATATTTAGAGCACACAACTCCTCTTTCGCACGCTGGTTCAAAGACCAGATCGATGCCAATCCCCCGCCAATGACCTCTGAGAGCGACAGAATGTTACTCGCCTTGTCATATGGACCCGCGCCCAACCTCATGACTTATCAAGCATATGACATCAACGGGTACACATTCTACATGAAGGAAAGAGACAAAGGAGGCGATTATCAGAACTCGTCTGTAACGATGGTGTCTTACACGGGTGGAGAGAAGAAAAGATACTACGGAAATATCGAGGAAATCTGGGAGCTCGACTACATCGGTGAGAAGCTTCCGATGTTCCGTGTCAGATGGGCTACAAACATCACAAAAGAAGGCGAATATTTCACCACTATGTGTATGCCCGAAGCCAACAAATCCAAGACCAAGAACCCTACCGCGCAAAATGAGCCATGGGTACTGGCTAGGCATGTGGAGCAATGCTTCTTCATAACCGACCCGTCTAGGCCTAGTCGTGTTGTTGTAAGGAGTGGAAAAAGGGCCCTCGTCGGAATGGATGGAGTCGCCAATGAGCAAGACTTCAACGGCCTCGTAGGAGACCCAATGATGGAAGAATCCGATGAAGATGACGCAACATACACTAAAAGAGGAAGCAGGACCACGCTACCTAGGACATGTGTTCCGCACACAAGAAGAAGTCACAATATGGGGGTCAAGTATTCAACAATGACGACCAAGAAAGGCAATTCGCAGAGACGAAGATGAGTGTCATGCATGGAAACATATACTTATCGATCTCCAATTAATGATGTATAAGTTTAGGACACATATACTTATATTTATCAATTATATTTTCCTCGTCTTATGCCCATATATTTATCACATATTTCTTAGTCACAAAGCAAAAGAAAAAAAAACAAAGTAAAAAGAAAAAACAAAGAAACACAAAAACAAAGCAAAAAGAAAAAACAAAGAAACACAAAAACAAAGCAAAAAGAAAAATCACTGTCATATTACCCCTGGCGAACTGCACACTAAATTCGCCAGGGATACAAAGCCACTGGGACCCACCTATCAATTTACCCCTGGCGAACTTCACACTGTATTCGCCAGGGGTAAATTGACAGGTGGGTCCCAGTGGCTTTGTATCCTTGGCGAACCCGACCTTAAATTCGCCAGGGGTAAGCTCCACGGGCCCACATGTCATAGGGACAAGCATTACCCCTGGTGAATTCCTCGTCTAATGCCTAAATTCGCCAGGGGTAAGCCTCCCCTGCCTATACCAATTGGCCTCGCTTGCTCTCCCTCCATGAACCCTAATCCCCCGTCGATCTCACCTCCACCACACGAACCCTCCCCGCCTCCGAAGCCAAAGCCGATTCACCAGCCACGGCTGTTGCTGCTCATCCCTGACGCCGGCCCCTCGTCTCTTCTGCTCCCCCGCTGCAGAATCCTAGCAGGGGCGACGTAGCAGAAGGAGGGGATTGCGCCGCCACGCCTAATCCTGTGGCACCGCCCTCTGACCGGCCGCCAGCCGCTTGAGTCCGCCTCCCCCCTCTCCCGCGTCGCGGCGTCCACTGCTCGGACCACCCCAAAGCTCATCCTTGTCTCCCAAAGTAAGCATCGGCTCTGCTTGGCTCGGATTTTGATTTAGTGTTGGTTTGATCTCGTTTGCATGACCCTATATAAGTAGGTCTACAGGTAGAGGTTCTGATAGTAGTATAGCACATGATAAGATAAAAATGAAGAACTAAAACAGCCAGACCGCAAGTAACTTAATTGTTGTCTACCTTTGCCTCCTAATAACTGGTACATGGAGCCTCTGCCCGTTCCAGCCTTGGGACATGGAGCAAGCACTGGCACTGCATTTCTTGCGTGGTTTTCACATCTCTCTGACTGACTGCTCCCCCCTTTACTCCCACTGTGATCATGCACGAATTGGTCATTGGATCGCGGATCGGGAGTCCATGGCTCGTGTCAATTTAGCACCGCTAGAATGTGTCAGAAATGAGAGATGGAGCGACTAGAAATAGGGGCATGTTGGCATAAACCCTGCGCATTCAGGTTTAGGTGTTCTGTTTTCTTCAGCTTCGATGGTGTTAGCTGTTGTCAAGTAGTTTCAGTGTTTTCGGTTAGACTTTACTGTTTTTAGTCGTCGATTTTGTAGCAACCTAGACCTAGTCTGCTGGCTAAACGATCTGCTCGTGGGATGACAGGAGAACCACGGATTGTGGAGATCAACCACGTTCTTTGTAACTTCTTAAGATTATTATTAGATCAATCTGAGCATAGAATTTATATGGGCTTTAATCAGCACACTCTCTGGACCTAATAACTGCACATAATCCTCAAGCTGCATTGGTTCTGGTTGGGCATTTTGTCCAAGCTTAGGAGGCAGGAAGTGGAGGGGCACCTTTGATTTTTAAAGTGGTTACTTCACCACACCAAGATCAACTAGTGTTGGTCTGATTATTTCTAGGATCACATTGTTCTTCAATTGAGCTATCTGTGCACAATGAAGCTAGATCACCAATTAATTAATCTCTTGATTGGTTATTGCTAAAAAAGAGCTCAATACAATCATGGCAATGGTACTTGAAATTTAAGAACCAGTGGTACTTTTCTTCCCCTTTCGCGGTTAGCCATGGTTAGTGCTCCTCTGGCCATCCTTCTACCGGCCCCTGCTCCCATCCTCCTTATTTACATATAATCATTTTCTGAAGCTGCAGAATATATACTTCTAAAAAATCAGTGGAAAATATTCATAGCCAGTAAAATTCAACCGAAGAACACAGAGTAGAGCATGGTTGAATTACTATTATCGAATGATCTAAAAATTAGTAACTTTGGAGGCAAGCAAGAGCAAGGCTGTAGTTTGAGGCAGAAAACTAGATTACTAAACTTCGGAATGAATAAATGGAGGAGAGGAGCAGAAATTAGAATATTATGTACTTGTCATAAGCTTTTCCCTGGAAATATTTTCTTCTGAAATGATTCAAGTTATGTGCATTGCGAATCATGCTAGCACAACTGTTTATGTGCAAACTTTAAGCCTTAATTGTCATTAACACTTCTGGTCAAAATAGACCTAGCACATCTAGCCATCAACTATATTAGATTGCCTGCACTGGGCCTAGGCACCTTTTTATTCAGCCCTTAATGTGAATTGATGTCATGTATAGGAATGTTATCAGTGAAAGCCACTACCAAATGCACGCGCAGCACTCTTGCCACTAACTCAACTAACCATGCATGCACTCACGCACTAGCTGACCTGATCAATCTCCTAGAATCACTCTAGCTACACACGACCTGGCCACACATGCGTATATGCAGCTAGCCCAGGATATACACAACAGCTTCTCATTGCAGATGGCATCTCGCCAGCTCTCCGCTTCACACGGCCAGCATCTCACCTTGCATATCTCTGAACTACACAGCTAACTACATGATCACCTAGCTAAAAGTAAACATGAATCAAGATTAGGGCTAACATACTAACAAGTCAGTTCAAACTGCATTTTGTTTCTACATGTCAAGGTTTGTGTGAGGAAATATGCATCTATTGGAGTACAGTAATGAGATATATATCATGTTATATTACTTGCATGATAAGTCATGTTATATGCTATCTTGAATATATATGCTGCTATGATGGTTGCTGCTGGTAGCTTTTGCTGCCGCTATGCTTGTGCTGGTAGCTTTTGCTGCTGTTATGCTTGTTGTTGCTACTATTATACGGTACTGCTGCTATGCTTCTGTTGCTGCTGTTGCTATTTGTACTGGGAACATGGTACTGTGAATCTATGTGTATGTTGTGCAGGTACATTGAGTGCCAATGTTTCGCCGGAATGTTGATTAACTTCCGTTCCGGTGAATTTCTGGCACTCCGGCATGACCATTTTTAGCAAAGGTCATGCCAAATTTTTTCCGTGATAATTTGTGCCTCTATCTAAAAATTCTTATCTCTTGTGTAGCCATGTCGTCTTCTGGAAACCAGAACGTCGACGGCGACGTCGCCAGGTCATCTTCTCGGCAATTAGATATGGAAGAGCACTACAGGCTCATGGCCCTGGAGTCGCAGTAGGAAGATGCTGAATATTGGCCTAGTGACGATGACGATGCCGATGACGATGCCGATGCCGATGCCGATGCCGATGCTGGTGATGACTATGAGAGGAGGGTCATCGACCAGGAAACCACCGATAGTGGCGCTGGCGCGGGTGGCTTCGAGACATCTAGCCAGGCGAACAGAACAGTTCAGAAGAAGCGGCGCCCAAACCTTGTCGCCGCCCAGTGGGACACATTCACATTGGTTGACCCTGCTAGTGGTATTCTGAAGGAGCCAGTAAAATTTGCGAAGGGGTACGGCCTCCAGCTAGCAGCAATCCTTCGTGACATCGTCAACGTCAATGAGACAAACCTCCAAAGTAAGGACCATATGCGCATCCAGCTAATCTCAAGGCTGCACGCACGGTATGAGTTCCCTCCGGAGTACAGAAACCAGAATCTAAAGATGAATATTGTGAACAGATATTCCCTCACTAGGTTCACCAAACACCTTAGCAGTTATAAAACTATGCTAAGGGACATGATTGCTGATCATGAGCCTTTCGAAGAGGTCCATCGCCACTTTCCGCGGATGACGGAAGAGGACTTCAAGGTCTTCCTTGCGAATGAAGCCGATGATTTCACCAAGGCGCAAAGCAAATGGGGGAAGGACCTCGCGGAGAAGAACATTGGGCACCACCATCTCGGTTGCCGTGGTTACGACGGCAAGAAGCCAAAATGGGACAAGGAGGACAGGCATACATAGAGTAGGGCATCGAGAACCCCTATGACAGGTATGCGGACCCGCTATTCAGGGCATTTGTCAGGTCCCGGTACCGTAAAGAAATGGAAACCGGGAAACTCGTCACGGACCCCAAGGTGGTGCAGGGTGTAGTTTTGCGCACGGACCCGAAGGTGGCGGAAGTCGAGAAAGTAGTGGTAAGAAATTTACAAGATTGTTAAGTCCATTGCAAGCTAGTAGCACATAATTCTAAAATTTTTCATGTTGTCTCTTCTACAGCAAGCACAAATACAAGTAGCTGAATCAGCCGGCTCCTTGTCCTAGACATTGATAGGAAAAGTCCCGTGGGACAATCCTTACGTAAGGGGCATAAACATCCCAAAGGAGCAGCCGCCGTTGAAGAGCCTGCACTTAGGCCGTGTCACCGGTGCCAGAGCAGGTCGCAAGCACTCCGCCTATGGCTTGGCTGAGCCTAGCACCAAGGAGTCGCGACAGGCGAAGAACAGCCAGGACACTTCAGAGATGGAGGCCCTCAAGAGAAAGATCACGGACTTGGAAACAAACATGGAAAGGAGGGTGGAGGAGAAAACTATTGCGAAGGTCAACGAAATCATGCCCGACCTCGCCCAGAGGATCACCGCTAATATCGCGGGAGGCCAAACGGGGCCATTACCGTTGCTGAGCTTAGGCGCCAGCAACTCGGACAAAGAGGCGCCGCGGGCTCAAAGTGAACCACAACATGATTCACCCAATGCAACGGTGACTCCGGAGGGCAGCAACACAGGTGTTGGCCGTACGGAGGACTCGCCGGCCGTGGCGGCTAGCAGCCCCTCCATCACTTGCGCGCCCGCTGGTCCGTTGATGCTTGTCGAGCTCGACGCCCTCATGGTAATAAATTAAGCCTCCTTTGCAAGCAGTCAATTACTTCATCGTCGCCACTCTCTTTTGAAATACGTGTTGTGTTTCTGCAGGAGAGCTCGACACAATGCACCTTGCTACTGAAACTGGACAACCAGTTCAAGGACGTGGCGAAGGGAAACATCTTGATGCCACTCAGCCGGCAGTACCATGGCAACCCTATGCCCGATAGCGTGCACCGGGTTCAGGTGGCACATGTGTTGCCGTTCTGACATGACTTGTATCCTCCTAACCAACCAGCGGACGCCGAAAGCGAGCTAAAGATCGAACAACTGAAGAACCACATCTTGCTATGGCCGAAAGCCCTGATTCGGCTGAACACCGCCTTAAGGTCGGAGGCAAGCCAAGAAAGGGTCACTCCACCGGTTGCGTCGGCGGCGCCGAGCCAAGGCAAGGTCGCTCCGCCCTCTGTGCCGGAGGCAAGGGAACAAAGGCCTGACACTCCACCAGCTTATGATCCTCCCGAGCACGATGGCGGAATGGATATTGACCAGGCTCCCATCGATACTTTTATCACTGATTTGGAGGCCGACGATGCTCCTCGACATGTATCCGATCAAGGCCGTGGTCCTCTGGTGAAGAAGCTGATGTTCAGTTCTCAGGAAACGCCAGAGGAACAAGCTGCCACCTTCACCGCGCCGCCGCAATCTATGATTTCGCCGAAGACACTCTTCATTCTAACCAAGGAGGAGATGCAACAAAAAGGCACTCCCTTCTACAACAAGAAGAAGGAGAGGAAGTAGAAGAAGAAAGGTGAAGCGGCCTCTACCTCTGTGCGCCCAGCGGCTCGGGTTCTCGATAGGTTGTCGACCCCTTGGAGGAAGATGCATTATCTCGGTTCACCAATGCTGCCGAGTGAGATTCTCAAAGATATGGGGGGCAGCATCAAGGACGTGCATGACAGCATCATGTATCCGGAGGACCAACTTCTCAGAGAGAAAAATCCCTGGTACCCGGTACATGTGGTCAAGGTGCCCACCAATGTGGGCTTTGTGGATGGGTACCCAGGGGATCTTTTCTTTATTAGATTCAAAGACATTTTTAGGCTCTTGCACATGTTTCGGATGGACAAAAGCTTGGTCCGCCTGATATCGCTCAGCATGGCCCACGATATCATCGTAGAGAGAAGGGGGAGGCACATGATAATGGACCCCTTCTACATGGATGAGCTATTTCTCTGCGCCCCTGGGAATCGGGCGATTGTCTCGAAGTACATCGAGGATTTCATGGTAGCCAACAAGGATAAGGACTGCTTTCTCATGCCCTACTTCCCCGAGTAAGTAGTCCTTCGCTGCCTGTCAGTACATTAATTCTTCCAGAAATTTTCTTTATCTAAGGATCACTTGTTGTTTTGCGTAGAGGAATTCACTGTACCCTCCTCCTCGTTCACCAGTATGAATCGGGAGTGGTTTACCTAGACTCGGGGAGTGTGAATCGCAAGGACCACACCGAGATTAAGGGTGTTCTTGATAAAGCCTTCAATGGCTTCGTCGCTAAGGCTGACCGCCCCCTCAAAAAGCAGAAAAAAAGTACGAGGATGCTTCACCCTCTTCCACCAAACCGAGTTCTGCTGCCACAAGCAGGCTGAGCCAGATAGTGGGCTGGAGGCCTGGTACGCCATCCTACATATGAGGGACATCATCAAAATAGAACAAGACCTCTTGGTGCCAGAAAGCCTCCAAAAAGCTAGCATAGACATGGCGAACGCCACCGATGCACAAGTGCGAGCTGAGTTCCGTGCCATTCAATGGACCATTTGCTCGATCATTTCGAGGGATGTGACCAAGAAAGGTGGCTTGTTCCACGCCGGCTTCACACCACCATCAAATGCAGAAATCCAGACCCGCTTAGAGTTGTGCTATGACACGAGGACATTCAATGCGCTCGACGGATTCCATCCCTTCCCACCAAAACCTAAAACTTATAGTTAGTTTATAAACCATATTTATTGCACAACTTTCATGCTTGATTACTTAACCACTAACTTTTTCCTTATGTGTAGATGACGTGGTATGTCGTGTACAAGGGCAAGGTTCCCGGAGTCTATGATGACTGGGAAGAATGTAGGAGGTAGGTACACCATTTCAGCGGCAACAGCTACAAGGGATACAATACTTTGGCGGAGGCGCAAACTAGATATGCCAACTATCTAGCGCGAGAGAGGACGAGGGAGATGGAGAGGAGCCGGATGACCACCTTCCTCGTGATGATGCTCACCGCCGCCACTGTCTTTATTTTCTATGTGTTCCTTGTTTAGGTACTTTGTGTACTCTCCCGAACAAAACTTGTAAGTCCGGATCGAGAATTGGTGCAACTTGTGAATATTGGAGTCTTGAACACTTGTGTGTAATATTGGAGACTTGTTTGTAATATTGGAGACTTGTTTGTAATATTGGAGTCTTGATCACTTGTAAACATAATTTATTGTTTTGCTGCTGTTATTCTGTGTATTATCTGATGTATATCTGCTGTATAAAATTTAATTTTTTTGCTCATGTAATTATTTTTGCTGGCGCATAGAATAGTTATTCCTGGCGCATTGCACAATTCGCCGGCGATAATTTCTACTGCTGGCGCATAGCAACATTCGCCAGGGGTAACAACAAGTTACCCCTGGCGAATGTTGCTATGTGCCAGCAGTAGGTGCAATTATCACCGGCGAATAGGGCAATGCGCAAGGGATAATGCATTACCGTCGGCATTAGTGTCGCTGGCGAGTTGTAATTCCCCGGGGATAAGCAATTTTGGTGCGCCGGCAGTAGGCTTTCCCCTACTAGTGGGTGGGGCCACCTGGCCCACCTCCTGACGCCGCCCTTCCGCCTATATATTCTCCTCAACGGTAAAACCCTAAGGGCCCAATCAATTTCCCACGAAACATACTGCAAGCCGCCGCCGTCGTCGATGCGAGATCGGGATGGTACAGAAGCTCTTCCCGGCACCCTGCCGGAGAGGGGAATCACCACCGGAGGCCTTCTTCATCACCATGCCTGCCTCCGGAGTGATGTGTGAGTAGTCTACCTTGGACTACAGGTCCATAGCAGTAGCTAGATGGTTGTCATGTTCTCCATGTGCTTCATGTTTAGATCTTGTGAGCTGCCTATCATGATCAAGATCATCGTTGAGTAATTCTACATGTTGTGTTTGTTGGGATCCGATGAATATTGGTACTTTGTCAAGTTGATATATATATATTTATCATCTTTATGTTATCTCTATGTTGTTTATGATCTTGCATGCTCTCTGTTGCTAGTAGATATCTTGGCCGAGTAGATGCTAGTGACTCCAAGAGAGAGTATTTATGCTCGATAGTGGGTTCATGCCTCTAGTAACTTGGGGGATTGACAGAAACCTCTAAAGTTATTGATGTGCTGTTGCTACTAGGGAGAAAACAACAATCTTGTTTTTTTGAAACCTTTCTACTGTGAGGGAAATCCCCACAGCCATTTTTCCCCTTTATTCAAAAGAATATACAAAGTTTATGTACAACTATATATAGGAAATAAAAGAAAAAACGACTAAGGAAGACTATCAAGCCAAGAAACTATGTCAGTAGCTGTACAATCTTTCACCCTATGCTTAAGCATGGTGACCTCATAAACAAAACTGGATTTCCAACCTCTAAACGTTGGCCTGATATTTTTGAAAATCCAAGCATTCCTTTGCTTCCAAATACACCAACAAGTTAGTATAACAATTTCAATGAAGCAAGGGCCTAAGAAAGATTTCTTGGCAGCCATGATAGAGGGCATATGACTCCCAGGTATCCATGAAATCTGCAAATAATTCCATATCCTAGTACTGAAAGTGCAATTGAAAAACAAATGCCTCCAGTCTTCAAGAGTGACCTCATGGCAAAGAATGCAATTATGATTATCAGTGACATGCCAGTGTCTCCTGAGAAGCATATCTTTTGTGTTGATTCTATCCTGTAGCACCAGCCAAGCAAAAAACTTATGCTTTGAGTTGCATTTGCTTTTCCATATCCAACAAGCAGGCTAATTTGTCTCCAAATTATTGAAAGCATACTTATACACCTTGGAGGGTCTAAAACCAGCCACCCCCAGCTTGAACACCCATGAGTCGTTGACAAACTCAGTGAGCTGAGAATCACCAATCAGATTCATTAAGATGGATAATTCAGCATGAGCTTCCACAGATAAAGGCAAGTGGAAATTATTCATAATGGAATCCTTTTGGGCAAACTCCTTGACAGACTGCAACTTATCTTTGGCAAAAGAGAAAAGTCTTGAGAATTTTGCATCAAGAACTTCTTCTTTCCATAAATCAGACCAAAAAAGAGTAGAATTTCCATTGCCAATAGAGACCGAAGTAATGGAACTGTACTTCTCAGAGAGACTTATCACATTTCTCCACCAGAAAGAACCAGAGAGAACCACTGCATGAGGAACATACTGATAGTAGTATGCATCTCTGACTAGATGAACCCAAGGAATGTCCTCATGATTATAAAATTTGTGCAAATGCTTAAGAAGCAAAGCATAATTTTGAATTTGCAGGTTAATTATACCAAGCCCACCTTTATTCTTTGGTTTACACACCATATCCCAAGCAGCCAAAGAATTGATTTTATGCTTATCTTTTCTTCTCCATAAGCAATGCCTTCTTGCCCTATCTAGAACAGCAATTATACCAGGAGGAAGTCTCAAGGTGAGCATGTAATGAGTGGGCAGAGATGATAACACAGAATTAACAAGGACCAGCCTGTCTCCATATGACAGAAAAGAAGAAACAGCTGACAATCTTCTTTCAACTCTATCAATAAGGGGAGACATGTCCCTGATGGAAGGCTTTGTTGTTCCCATTGGTAATCCAAGGTAGGTAAAGGGCATTGAACCCAATTGACAATTAAACCCATGAGCCAGAATTTTAGATTCTTCCTGGGAAAGGTTGATTGGAATTAAAGAAGATTTGTGATAATTAACCTTCAGCCTGGTGAATGCAGCATACTGTTCCAGGATCCCTTTGAACACCTGCAGCTGAACAGGATCAGCAGGAAGCACTATTATTGTATCATCTGCATACTGGATGATTGGAAAATCAGATCCCAGTGGAATGGGTAATGAGAGAAGACCATTATGATATGCAGTGTTCACAAGAGTTTGGAGCAGATCAGACCCTTGTACAAAGAGCAGAGGAGAGAGGGGATCTCCTTGTCTAACACCTCTCTTACAGAGGAAAGATTTACCAGGCACCCCATTCAGCAAGATAGAAGAGGATCCAGAAGAGAGCACCTCTTTAATCCATGTTAAGAAGAGTTCAGGGAAACCTTTTGCTCTCATAACCTGGATAATGGCCTCATGATCAAGAGTATCAAAAGCCTTCTCAAAATCAATCTTGAGCACCACAATTTTCCTCTTGGACTGCTGACACTAGAACAAATACTCAAAAGCCCAAGCAAGACAGTCCTGGATAGTTCTCCCCCTTATGAATCCATACTGATTGGCATGAATAGTACAAGTAATGATATCTTGCATTCTATTAGCAGCCAACTTAGTAAGGAATTTCAGACAAGTATTTGTTAAAGAAATAGGCCTGAGGTCATTGGCAGATTCAGGGGAGTTCTTCTTAGGGACAAGAGTAATATAGGAACCATTTATACTCTGCAACTGCCCCTTGCCAGCATGGAAGTCATTACAAAGCTGAATAAATTCTTTCTTGACAATATGCCAACATTTCTTGAGGAAAAGACCATTAAAGCCATCTGGACCAGGAGCTCTATCAGGCTTCATGAATTTGACAATATTTGAAATTTCCTCCTCAGAAAAAGGTTCCACCAGAGAAGACAAATCAGAGCAAGGTGAAATAATCTCCTCAAGATTAAATGGGGTGGCAGTAGGAATACACACCCCCATTCTTCCTTTGTAGCTGAGCCAAAAGGCATTGGCCTTCTCATTATGATCTACCAAAACATTCCCATCATCATTCTTGATTTCAGCAATCTTGTTTTGTCTATATCTCTCTGTGGCCTTTGAATGAAAGAACTTTGTATTTTCTCCACCCAACTTAAACCACCTAACAGTGCATCTACTCTTCCAGTAGTCAGATTGAACCTGAAGCAGATGTTTTAGGTGACTTTTAACAATATTCCTGAAGTTAAACTCAGGTGTACTCAAGTCTCTAGCATCTTCAAGCTAATCAAGAAGAAAAATCACATGATTGCATTTGGCCACAAGATTCTTAAAATGAGAAAGAGATTTTCCCCATCTTTTGAGCTCATATCTTAGATTTTTAAGCTTGGCAGTAATAATGCCAGAAGAAGATTTGGCTCTTATAGGCACATTCCAGATTCTCTCCACTAATTCCAAAAAACCAGGTTGCTGCACCCAGTGACTTTCAAACCTAAATATCTTAGCCTTGGGAATAGTGGTTTTAATTTTAACTACACAAGGAACATGGTCCGAAGTGTTTTTGGCAAGAGGGTGTACCACAGTATCAGGAAAGGACAAGGTCCACTAACAGCTTGTAAAAAACCAGTCAATCTGCTGAAAAAGTGGAGAATCCTGCATATTTGACCAAGTAAAATATCTACCTTTTAAAGGTAATTCAATGAGACCAAGATGACTAATGATTTCATTGAACAGATAATATCATTCATGTCTGCCCCAGGTTTGTTCCTATTTTCAACAGACCTCATGAAGTTGAAATCTCCCAACAAAAGCCAGTTATCATGCAAGGGTATATCCAAATCATGCAACCATTGAACAAAAATGTTCCTCTTAGGACCAGAGCAAGGACCATAAACACAAACCAGCTGCCAAGGCTAATTATTATGAGCAGAAGAAAATTTGATTCTAACTGCAGATCTATGAATTTCTAGGACCTCTCTAGTAAAAATAGAACAGTTCCAAAGCACAATAATTCCACCAGAGGCACCAATAGAAGGAGAGAAAGCAAATCTATCAAATCTCTTTGGACAAAAACTCCTAATGAAAGAGTGATCAAAGGAATGGCATTTAGTTTCCTGAAGACAAACCACAGAACAATTGCTCTCCTTAATTTTATTATAGATAGCTAGCCTTTTGTCCTTATCATTAAGTCCCCTCACGTTCCAGTCAAGGACCATCCAGTCCATGAGCCAATTGGGTGTATTATCCATGGAAACAATGACAGAATAACAAATAAGGCAATGTATAAACATGCCTTCCCATAACTGGCTAGCAAAAACCATCATGCACCATCACATCATACATAAGATGACTCATAATAATATAATAAAAGGTCTTGCACATAGAGCACCCATAATAAAAGGTTCCACACAAGTTCACATGATAATATATAATTAAAGAAGCTACCATAAATAGAGGAGGCATGCCCAATTTAGGGCCAAAATAAGCTCCATGATCTTGCTTATTCATTTGGAACCTTCTTGCTCTTGCCCTGAACAGGATTAGCCATAAGCTTCTCCACAGTCAACTCCTCAATAGGAATCTCCAGATTCACTCCAACCTTCCTAATTATTGCCACGGGTGTAGGAGGAGGGACACTAGCATCAGTCTTGGGTACCCTTGGCTTTGAACTTTTTGGCTTTTTCTTTGGAGTAACCTTGTCTCTCATGGGTTCCAGCTTATACCCATCTTTCTTCACAGAGTTCCTTGTACTCCTTCTAACAGATATCTCTGAAGCAGGAGCTTCCTTTGCCCTTTTTGCCACCTTTTTGTTGGGAGTTGAAGCCAGGAGAGGTGGAACAAAGTGAACCTCCTGAAGGTCACTGTTAGACCCAAAATCAAGTCTTCTCTTAGTTGAAAGGTCCTTGTCAGTCTCCAAGGTGACAGCAACATCAGCTAGCTTAGGATCAGAGCATTGGTTATCAAGGCCCCCAAGTTTGTTAATAAGAGTGATGAACAATGGGGGGACATAAGGGACAATGGCCAAAGGATTTGGAACCAAAGTCTGATCAGCAACAAACTGCTCTGGTTCTGGAGCAAAATCATCATTGTCAGAATCAATATCCTCAATCTGAATGAGTTCAGTCACACGAGCTGGAGCAGCTGGCTGCACCACAATCTGCTGAACTAGACCATTAGCAGGAATAAAACAAACTGAGGAAGTGGAAGCATCTGACAGTTGAAAGGTGATAGAAGACTGAACTTGATGCTGAACAGGGTCTTCCATGACATGATCTGGGACATTTTCTTCCCCTGCCTCAACATCCCATTCTCCCCACTGATTGTCAATAGGTGGGACCCAGTTGCCAACTGGTGGGATAGGCCCCACAAAGAACTGAGGGTGCGGATTGCCATTGTCTGGCTCAGGGGACTCATCACCAGGCAGAGCATCAGCAGGCTCGCTGGACAGAATGTATATAGGCACAGTCCAAGAGACGATAGTGCCTCCATAACGCTGCGGCTCCTGAATCACAAGGGACCTGGGAATATCACCAGTGCCAGTGTAAGCGCACCTAACCAAGGTACGAGCAGTCTCAGGCTCATCTCTGATCCAGCCACGCATCTTCCCAAATTTAGCAAATGCTTCATGGAGAAATTCCTCGTTGCGATAGTCCATTGGGAGATCCAGAAGCATAATCCAGCTAAGACGAGTGTAGAGAGTGGAGCGAAAGTTTGCTCCTTCATCATGACGAACAAAGGTCAGAGTGCGACCATGGCCAGTATTGAGGGGCGGCTGGGCGACGAGAAGATCTCTAGTGATACTATCATGCATCCTAAATAGACCAAGGCCGACCGCACTCTCCGCGAAACTGAGAACATCCCAGTGCAGATTCTACTGGATATGATCGTGTACCTGATTAAGAACTTGATCTATGTCTTCTCCTTCAGGTCTTGGATCTACTTGAGCTCTAGCCCATGATTCATGCCGCTTCGGCGGCACAACAGTTGCAGTGAGATACATCCTCGCCGGATGATCTTGTGCTCCCCAAGGCTCCAGGATGTCGAAGCCATGCGGGATGAACCTGTGCGGATCGATAGGAAAATTCGCCATTGGAAGACCTGGCGGCTGGGACATGGAGGAAGAGGAGATTTTGCTTCTTTGGGAAGTATCGATATATCCGGACAGAGGCTCTTTATGTCCCGCGCGAGAATCGAAATTGTTAGGCTGAGAGGATGTTTTGACAACCTAGTGAAAAGTCTTTTTTACCCTCCAACAGTCTGATTTTGTGTGACCATATCTGTAACAACCTTTACAGCGGATCTTATCGGTGCACGTAATAGTATCGTGAGAAAGGCTAAGGCAGCGGTCACAGCGCCAAAACTGATCGGCCATATCATCAATCATACGAGAAAATTCCGCATCATTATGCTGAGAAATTACCTCATCACGCGTTGAAATCGGATCTTGGCCCGTTAACTCCGGATTGGGCCCATCAGATGAAATTTGATTTCCCGCCCAAGTTGGAGAGGAAACCGTGCCAAACTGCATGTTAGCATCCGTGATTTGCAAAGACACAGGAAGGATTAGGTTACCAGAACACCGTTTAACATGTGGGCAAGAATAACCCGCCTGGATGATATCGGAGTCTTCTTCAGGAGAAGCGGGGTATTCATAACCAGAGCAAGCCGGATAGCTCATGAACGAGGCAAAGCATAATTTCTTCTTGGGAACATAGGATAGGTGATTCTTCTTCAGGGCTGAACGATGTGGCTTTAGTTTCAAAGCCCTGATGGCACGATCAGATCTTCTCTTATTAGGACTGACCATGATCCACTCCTCTTGGCATTCCTTCTGCCAAAGATAAAATTCTCTCTTCCATGCAGGACCACCATTACCCCAAAGGTGGAAATAGCACTTAAAAGCTTGACAATCAAAAGATCTGAGAGCATAAACCATGAAGCCAACCATTTTTGAATTGACTGAGAAACGAAAGACACGATCGCCCAGTTGACAAACGTCCAGATCATCACAAAGCCCACCAATGCATGATTCAAGGGAAATACTGACTGAATCACAGTCCAGTTTGAATTTGGCACATCCAAAAGAAACCGCCAGAAGAAAATGCCCAGATTTTCCAAGAGGATGAACAGTGGATCCACAATGAGATTTTACTTTCCTCTGGAAAGAAGAGACCCAGGAGAAATCCAAGCCCAAGGCGATGGAAGCATGCACTGACATAGATGCATCAAGAGAAATTGGATCTGGATCACATACCTCAGGAGGGGCGACAATACATGTCAACACTTTTGCACGATGGCAGGGAAACGCCACTTCAGATCCAATCAAGATGACCTCCCCATTTTCGAGGTATCTACCAGCGATTGGATTGCCTTTGGCATTGAGGAGAACAAGCCAATGATTTGAAATCCAGAGATTTAGAGATCCATCATACGCCTTGACACGACCCCGATCAAGGTCCTTGGCCATGGTGTAGGAAACCTTCCAATGCCCATCCGGATTCAACATCGGTGGTAGTGATCTAGGAAAAAACTATATGGATGTGGAGGGGAAGGAGAGTTGGATCTAATGGGTGGAGTGAAATGGAGGAATTACCAGGGATCAAAGAGATCGTCGGCAAAGAAGGTTTAGGGTTTCGGTGGGGTGGAGTTGCCATGAGTCGCCATCCCTTTAAAACAACAATCTTGTGTTCAAGGACATTTATATTGTTTACATTACACACTTTGCTTAAGGCGATAATCTATTGCTTGCAACTTAATACCCAACGGTTGCTCGGATGACATCCGGCAGGTGGATTATTTGTCATAGATGCAGTTGGATTATGGTCTATGTATTATGTTGTAATGCCCAAGTGAATCTCATAGTGATCCTCATGACATTTGTACGCTTGCTTTATTCTATCAATTGCCCAACTGTAATTTGTTTACCTAGCATGTTATTTATATTATGGAGAGACACCTCTAGTGAACTGTGGACCCCGGTCCATTCTTTTACATTGTTATTACCGTTTACCATTTACTCGCTTTATTTACTAGCTCGCAAACTACTATCTTTTACCACTCGATACGCTTAATCCTTTGTTTATAGCAAACCGGTGAGATTGACAACCTCATTGTAAGTTGGGGCAAAGTACTTGGTTGTGTTGTGCGCAGGTTCCACGTTGCTGCTGGTGCAAAGCTACGCCCTGGACGAGGCGCCATATATAAATTGTCCGGAGCTATCGCGAAGCTAGCGAGCATTAACCTTCGGAAGTTGGTTCTTTCTCCTACTAGTTCGATAAACATTGGTTTCATACTGAGGGAAGACTTGCTACTGTGCTCATCATACCTTCCTCTTGGGGTTCCCAACTGGGCGGTAATCTACACGTCATCAAGCAATTTTTCTGGCGCCGTTGCCGGGGAGAAAGAGGATTTCTGCATAGGGAGTCTCTCGCTTCCAATCTTTTACTTTGTTATTCTTTTGATTTATTTTATTTTTGCTTGCATCTTTTTATCAAAAATACAAAAAATTAGTTCCTTTATAGTTGTTATTTTTACTTGTCTACTTCTTAGTCTTGCTAGAATGAGTAATCCTGAAGCTGAGGTTCGTACTTTTAAGCAACAAGGGGGAGAGAGTCTGAAAGATGATTGGTACTGAATTAGTAATGCTCATCATAGGTGTACAAAGAAGCATTCCACCATGATCCTCCTTAGGAATTTTTATGTTGGTATATCTAGTTGGAATAGGTATGTTCTTGATACTCTCGCAGGAGGTAATTTTCTAGGTACTCCTACTTTGGAAGCATGTACTTTCATTAAAAGTTTAGTGGGAGTACAACCTATTAATGTTGTTAAAGCTGAGATCACTTTGGAGAAAGTTTTAGAAAAACTAAGCTCTTTAGAATTTTTTTTGCCAAATATCCTTGATAACGCTAGCCAGGTTAATGAATTGATAGAAAGTATCGGTAAAAGAATCACTATTTTAGAGGCCAGAACTATCCATGATAGTGAAAACCTTAGGATTGGTAAACTAGAGGAGTATGGAAACTTTAAGTTCAATTTTCTCTTCTCTTAAATTTAAGAAGGAGAAAGCTTTTGTTGAAAAGAGCAAAAATTTATGTATGTTCCTAAGGTATCTATGCCAAAACCGCAACATGTTTTTAAGATTGGTAAGACTTTTAGTTCAACTAAGAGTGACTTGCAGGTTGAATCATCTTCAGAGGCTTCCAAAGTGCCTAGTGTGGTAAGTGGTTCTCTTGAGGAAACAATTGATCTTAATGCTTCATCGCTTGATATTACTTGATTTCCACTTTCTGCGCCTAGCTCAAAGGCGTTAAAGAAAAGCACTCTTGGGAGATAACCCAATGTTTTCTTTTTAGTACTTTTTCTTTTTGTTGAGTCTTGGAAGTTATTACTACTGTAATGACCTCTCCTTATCATTTTTATTTCGTTTTTGTGCCAAGAAGAACCTCTAATTTGAGGAAGGTAAGATTTGGGGAAGTTGCTGTCCTGAAATAGATTTCTGCACTGCACCGTAAAAATTCGTGAAAATTCTCAGAATATCTTTTTGATCTGTGATTTCTTGTGCACATGCCCTAGGTTATTTCCAAACTTTAATTAGTTTTTCACTTTTTGATTTGAGCAACAGAAGGTCCTCCGAAAAATCAATCTTTGTCAGCTGTTCTGTTTTGATAGATTTCTGCAACTATTTGTGTTTGCCTCTCGATCATTTTCTTTATGAGTTCTTTTGATCACGGAACTTTTGAGGAAGTTGCTACAGTAGCTTATGCTTTAATGGATGGTATATTTGAGTTTGAAACTGAATCAAAAGAGTAGATTTACTATTATACTTACACTAATGTTGCTAATAGAATAGTGTGAAGTTTTGTATGAAGGAAGTTTTCAAGTGTAGGGAAAGGAGTGATGAGATGAGATGAAGTATGGAAAAAAGCTCAAGCTTGGGGATGCCCATGTCACCCCAAGAAATATCCAAGAGGTAAAAGCGTCAAAGCTTGGGGATGCCCCGAGGCACCCCTTCTTCATCGGCAAAAATCAGGTCACCTTTCAAGACACTATATTTTTATTGCTTCGTATACTATGCATTTTTCTTGGAGCATCTTTACTTTAGCTTTCAGTTTTCTTTTGTTTTGTTTGCTACAATAAATGGTTGGACCCCAACAAATTTATTTTGAAGAAAACACACTCTGTTTTTCATTGCAGAGAACACTCTAGTTTTCACTCTTATCGTTCAACGAGTGTTCTCTTTTTCTAGTACTGCATTTAGCTTTCGTTTTTTGCCTTGATTTTTGTTCAGATCTTGTTATATCTTTGTATCAAGGTTTATTTAGACCACTTGTCTATGTTGGTTTTCATTTCAAAAGAGTGGTTATAAAAATGTTGAATGGTGTTGGAAAAGAGAAAAAGTTTCATGCCTATAGTGGTACAAATGGGAGCTTGTTTAGACTGCGGCTTAGACTTTTGCATGTCATGCTTGATGTCATTTTGATAGTATGCTTAGTAGTTTTTCTGTAGCATGACTTGTCTCAAATGACTGAGATTGATTAATGTGCCTTTGAAAGAATCATGCGTTGTTTTTATTATATGGGAGCATATTATTGTGGTTTTCTCCTTTGATGCTTTATTTGGGTTGACTTGCGCATGCTTACAACATGTTTGACTCTAACAAGTCGCCATAAGCCTCTATGATCATTTGGTTTTTGACATGTAATACCACTTTATGCTTCGGTTAATGATGTTTTGTCGCTATGCATGATTATGACCGTTATTGCTCTCTTAGTTGGTCGCTCCCACTCTTTTGCTAGCCTTCATTTTGTACTGAGAGGGAATACTTCTTGTGCATCCAACTCCAAAAAACCAAAGTTTTCCAATGTGTCCACCATATCTACCTATTAGCAATTTGCTATTCCAAGCACATTCGTCTTGCTTTTGTCTATCCTTCAAATTAAACTTTTTGTGTTATGTGAAAATTAGTCAGTAAAGCTCTCACAAACCTGACGTGACACTTTACTTTCTTGCTTTTAATAAATTTGACCATTGTGGCTCTCTTATGTTGTACGTTATGCTTGCAAGTTGTAAGTTGGAGGTTAGCCCAGTCATGTCGTCATGGGGCAAGCTTTCAACATTGCACTTTCTCTCATTTAGTTGATATCGTGATCTTTTGTTTATGGATACCTGCGATGTGAAATAAGTTGAAAACTTGTGAGCTCATGGAGTTACTATATGTGTTAGAGAAACACCTGGGCTGCTAATCTAAGTCATGCATCATTCATGGTGGAAATTTACAGCATGCCCATAGTGGACATTCGACGACGCATCTCAAAATAAAAAGCTATACCCATGGTAAATAAAAGAGATGCCGAGGTGTCCATTGTCTGTTTGTCTTGTCATTTTGATGTGGGCTTGTTCCATGTCATCGGGCAAGAGGTACCCCATTGGCATTCTCGATGATACATGCATGCTTACAATGACAAGAACTTGCTTGGGACCAAAGTCGAGTAGCATGAGGTTTGGGTATTCGTACTTCACGGGACACGAGATTTTCAACTTATGATTTGTTAAGCATATGCTTCATAATTGTACTCACATTAACCTTAACCATTCAAGATGCCTATGATGGGGGCAGTGAGAGCTCAAAGCTAGTAAGTATCATAATTTTTGGAGGTTTATAAAATTTGCAATGACTGCTTCCCTCTGCGAAGGGCCTTTCTTTTACTTTTATGTTGAGTCTCCACCTTCTACCTTTATGCACCGTCTAAGAGAGCATAGTTGTCATTCTAAGTTTAATGTGCATAGTCCCAAAATTTATTATTCATTGATTCATGATTATGGTTTTGCTTGTTCTTAAATTATTGGTATCTAGTCGCCCTCTTAAACTTGAAGGTGTCCTATGCATTTATGTTTTGCTATTCCATGAAGGACAAGCTGAAAACCACTTTGCTATGTTTTTCTATATGCTCGAAACACACACTTGACTTTCAATGCATCATTACTCATGATCTTTTGTTTGTGTTACTTTTCATGTTATAACATGGTTGCTAAGTTTTATTGTCAAGATTATGTCTTTTATGCCCATGTTTAGAGTACTTTGATCTCAGCACTCAATGCTTTACATTGGTTGATCAAGATTGTGTTGGTGCATGTCACCTCAATAATTATTGTTTTGTTATCACTTACCAACTTGAGGACGAGCGGGTGTTAAGCTTGGGGATGCTTGATACGTCTCAAACGTATCTATAATTTTTGATGCTCCATGCTTGTTTATGCACCATTTGCTTTGTGTTTTGTTACACTTCATGGTGTTTTTATGCATTTTCCAAAACTAACCTGTTAACGAGATGCCATAGTGCCAGTTCCCTATTTTCTACTGTTTTTGTGTTTCAGAAAAGATACACAGGAAATATTCTTGAAATTGGATGAAACAAAAGCCGAAGTTCCTATTTTTCCCGACGCGAGACGGAGTCCAAAGCCAAGATGGAGGGGGACTAGGGACCGCCCACACCATGGGGTGGCGCAGGCCAGCTGTTGGCCACGCCACCAGGTGGTGGGGCCACCTGGCCCACCTCCTGATGCCGCCCTTCCGCCTATATATTCTCCTCGATGGGAAAACCCTAAGGGCTCGATCAATTTTCCACGAAACATACTGCAAGCCGCTGCCATCATCGACTGTGGTGACCCAGCATACCACTACATGTTGTAGTATGCAAGTCATTGACATAACCCTCGTGAAGTACCAATTCACAAATATTACATCCCTCAGAGTGGTACAACAGAAACATAGCGGTCTTTATTCAAGCACTAAATATTACAAGCCATAATGTTACGAAGGACTCCAGTTCCTCCTCGGTCCAAAGAGGAACACTAGAAGGTTCTAACTTAACACTACAAACCTTAGTTGCAAACGAAAGTAGTAAACTAAACATGATGCCCTACTCTAGTCACTTTATTCTAAGTGTTCGGTGCGACTAAAGCTGCTATGCTACAACTCTAGTTGTCGGCCTCCTCCCCGCGTCCTTCGCCGGTACCATAGGAGATGGTGTAGTCGATGCCTTCAACTCCTCCGGATAGGTCCGGTTCTTCATAGTACACGTCCTTGTAGTCCTCCGGGGTTCCTTCCGTCTCTTCAAACTAGCCCTCCGAGTCTAAGCAATGGTTAAGAGGGAGTGGGGTGAGTAACGAGCGTTACCCAGCAAGTTCATTTAATAGCATAGAGGTGTTTGATGCACTAGCTACAACCGTAGACCTTAAGTCTTAGGTCAATGCAAGTTTTTTTGTAATAATTTCTTCAAAGATTAGTTTTATTGGAAAACTATGCTCGTCAGTCTTCACAAGTTGATTAGAGCTTCGATGGGCTCCTTTCCTGCCGTGTTCGTAGCTCCTTCCCAGAACAGGGAGTATCTTGATACTTTTTGTACTCTCTGCAGAGGTGGTCACTTGTACCCATAGGAGATCAACGCCTTGCTGCACGACTGGGCGTACTTTCCCGTCCATACTTCCTTGGTATGTGGCCCAGTCGATGATCTGAGCCAATCACTGTTCCTTCCCGCGACCTTGCATACCCACCCTTTTGCAGCTCCAACTTTGGTTCGCTACCCACGCCGGTCTATTCTTATGGTAGTTGCCGACCTCGGTATACTTGTCCTTGAAAATAATTTACCCCCACCGGTCATCTTACACTTATGGTAATACCCGACCTCGGTAATCTACCCCCGTTGTTGCCGCAATCCATCATAGACTGCCAGAACTGTGGAATCATTAGGGGGATTCCACCCATCCCGAAGCTCATCGCAGGAAGAGAACTGCCCCGGAATGGTGCATCCGTTGATATGCAAGAGGGAAAAGATACAGCTGACCCTTCCGTCCCATTCCAGATCCTATGGTTGAACGTATTTTCCGGCCCAAGAATCACTGGCGACATTGGTTATTAGTCCTAGGTGAACATTCCAGTTGCAGTGGGACCTCCACCATAATGCATACCATGGTCCCACTGCCCACCTTCCTAGGTCGACAACCATCGTGGTTGCTAACCACTAGTCATATTAATTGATAAAACAGAACCTTTGCTTTTGAATGCAATAATAATAATACCACTGGTATATTTGCAAGTAATTTGCTAAAGATACACAAGAGATATGAGCAAGAGTGAACTTGCCTGCACACTGCAAGGTAGTGCAGTTGGATCTGTTGGAGTGACCCGGGACCTCGGGTTCTGGAAAACAACATCATTGTCCGATAAGGGAAATGGTTAGAGATTCAAATAATGCATGCCTTAAGGTGTATGTCTTCCCTTTAACCCCCCAGAAGTGTTTTATTTATTTGCTAGAATTTATATACTCCTTTTATGATTTTAAGGAATATATATATGTTATCAATATGTTCATTCAAGAATAATATTCAAATATTCTTGAATGGAGTTTAATTTTGATAACGAGTTCTATTTCTAACTAGATTTTTCTTAGATATCTCACAATTATATTAAGAAAAGTCTTTTAAAATTACCCTTTCTCTTTGCACTATTAATCCTGATATGATGATTTATTAAAAGGTGCATATAACCTAGTTATGAATTTACCAGAGTATATATTAGGTTAAATTCATTCAAGAATTCTAAAGGTAAATTCTTGAATGGATTTACTTAATTTTAATTCTAGGATGTTAATGTTTTATTATTATCAACTTCATTTTTACCCTTTTAAAATATTTGTAGAATTTTTCTTCTAAAAGAAATTTCCATTATGAACCATTTCTCTCTTATTCATAAAATCACTATTCATGTGATGGAAAAGCTCAAAAATTATTTAGAATTATTTTTGCAAAATTATGGTTATTTTTCTGCTCTTTATTGGGTGTTAAAAGGTTTTTCAAAAACCCTTTATATTTTATTGCAATTTTCTGTTTTGTTTTCTGATTAAAAATCTCTCTGGTCCCACCTGTCGGACCGAGCCCACCTGTCGGCGCCGGCCTACCTGGTCGAACCCGACCAGGTGGCTCGGTCAAACCAACCCGGCCATTCGATGCATCTCCCTCCTCCTTCTCTTCTCTCTCGAGCTCTGGCAACTGCGTCGCCTTCGCCGCCGCCGTGCTCGATTCCGGCCACTCCCGCCGGAGCCAGCCATCGAGATGGGTTGCGATCGATAGATCCCGCGACGGCGCACCTGCCTATCCGTGAGATCTTGTCGATTGCTCCCTTGTGCCCTCGGCTCTGTCGCCTCCTGCGCCTAGGGTCTCAGCCATGGTGACCTCGAGCTTCGTATTGAGCTGCTTGGCCTTTCCCCCTTGACAAGATCTGGTGTTGGTGGGTGTTGTGTCTTGCCGACGTGCCGTCGGCGCCTTCCCCAGGCTTGGTGCCGTCGTGGCCGTGCGGGCACTGCCTCGCCATGCCACGGTGGTATCTCCTGGGCGCTGAGTAAGTCCTCCTCTTCCTCTACTCCTCTCTGCATCCTCCTGGAGCTTGCCTTGGCCATGGTTCTACTCCCAAATGAACTAGGGTTTCTACCCTATACTTGCCATCATGCTGTTGAACTAGAGGTTGCTGTGATATGCATGATTCATGCTCAGTGACCCCTCTCTATCTATTAATCTTGCTGTTAAAGTTTGAGTAGGATTAACATGGTTCTTGCGGCTGCTATTAATTTCAGACACAACTTTAGTTAACTCTTTAACTGAAGCTTGCTGGTTTCAGATAACTAATCCTATTTGTTGGAGTTTAAACTGAATACTTTGATGAGCCTATGTTGTTTTAATTACTTAGTTTTGCTGCTGCTAAGTTGGCTGAGAACTTGCTAGTGGCTAGTCTTGATTATATACACAAAGTGCATGTATAACTATGTGTTAGTTATCTCTGAATGTTGTTGTTTATTTAGCTGTGATGTAATAGCTTCACTGCACTTTCTTGCAGTGCTACTATTGTGTTGGTTCAGTGATGCAAACTTTGCCTCTGTTGAGCTTGATTAATCCTAGCAGTGATGCTAGGTTCAGTGGCTGTTGTTGTGATTCTTGCAGTAGCCTCTGGCTATCTGTTCCACTGTGATGCCTCTTTGAGGTGTGCATAGTTACTGTGGGGTGTTGACTGCTTAGCTTGATGTTCTTCAGAGTAAATCACCCTTTGTGGTGATCTGCTGGTGGCTTGCTTGTTTAAAAGTGTCTCTGTCCACTTTCCCAGATGCTTACTCAAACTTGACCAACTTTGTTGGCAAAGCTGATGGATTACTAGGTTTAGGTCTCAGCCTTGTTAGCCTAGGCAACCCATGTGCCACTCCTTGACTTATTCTTATTTCTGTGAGTATTTCCTTTGAGAAATTCCCAGATAAGACCATGCTTTGTTGAGTAGGTGTTGTGGATGGCCTTGTTATCAAGGTCATGGCCTCCTGGACATCCAAATGATGACCAAAGCCTTTTATTATCAACCTTTGCTTCATTAACTATGTGGATGTGCTCTGTGCTGCCTGCCTGGGAGATAAACCTGTGGGTTTTCTCCCAGTACTTATGTGTGCTGTGGTTTAATAATAACCTGCTGCTGAAGAGTAGCTTGTTCTTCTGGATATTTTTGATTTCCTGCTTCTTGTGGCAAGCCTGCTCCTCCTAGCTACTTGACCTAGTTCCTAGTTGAACTAAGTAACCATGTTGGCCTTTGGTTTTGCTGGTTTGGTTGATTGATGGTGTGCTGGTGGTGTGAATCTTTCCCTGTTGCTCAACTCATGAGCAGGGTAGATTGTGTGGTGGTGTTTCCGTGATGGTGATGTGCTGTTGTGATGATGTTGCTGCTGTGGTGATGTTGTTCTTGGTCGGCTAGTGTTCTTGTCCGAGCAAATCCACACTCAGTGATCTATTTATACCAGCCTTGGTTCCCTGGTGGCTTGACACCTCTATTCATGCATATGGTTAGTGAGCTACTGCTAGCTTGCTTGCCTGTCTTGGCTGGCCTGGGATATTTTCCTGTGAGCTATGGTGACAAGCTGAAATGAGTTGATGATTATCAACAGTGGCCATTGTTTTTGACTGCCACTTGGTTATTACCCCCTGGCTGCGTTTTTGTTAAGATTTTGGTTGCAAGTGCCAAAAGGAAAAGAAGAAGAAGAAAGGAAAGAAAGAAGATGTGTAGTTTTAGGAATCAATATACTTGTCTTCTTTTATTCTTTGTTGTAATATTCTTTTATTCATTTCAAGATTGTAATTATTCTTTTATTCATTCCAAGATTGTAATTATTCTTTTATCCCCAGAATTTTGTAAAGACAATGTATATTGTGTTGATGATTAATAAAGTCCAAGTTTTTCTTATTATAAATGTTTATCCTTTCTAAATGTGCCTTTTAACTTCAATTCAAATTTTCATAATTCAAATTCAAGTTTGAATTAATAACTTATGCTTAGAGTTTTAGTTGTTTAATTTCACCCATTCCCAACAAACAATTGATCAAAAGAGATCATGTCGAATTCTTTCACACTCTGAGAGTATACCATTCCCCCTCGAAGAGAGATTCGATCCCCAAAATCCCGTAATTTAATAAGCTATGCACAAAAGCCCTCTAAACTACCCTGGAGTTGTCCTACATGCTGGGATGTTATAGACTTCCCCCCCTTAACAAAAACTTCGTCCCCAAGTTTGGGGTAAGGTGTACCTGAAGAATTCTGGATATGCTGTTCTTAGATCCTCTTCTTTTTCCCAAGTAGCTTCTTGATACGTCTCAAACGTATCTATAATTTTTGATGCTCCATGCTTGTTTATACACCATTTGCTTAGTGTTTTTTTACACTTCGTGGCGTTTTTATGCATTTTTCGGAACTAACCAATTAACAAGATGCCACAGTGCCAGTTCCCTATTTTCTACTATTTTTGTGTTTCAGAAAAGTTACACAGGAAATATTCTCGGAATTGGACGACAAAAGCCGAACCTCCTATTTTTACCGAAGCTTTGCGAAGACCGAAGATGAGACGGAGGAGGGCCAGGGGCCAGGCTCACCATAGGGTGGCGTGGCCCAGCCCCTGGCCGCGCCACCATATGGTGAGGCCAGGTGGCCCACCCTCTGACGCTGCCCTTTCGCCTATGAAAACCCCTCGACGGGAAAAACCTAAAGGATGGATCTCTTTTCCTCGAAACATACTGCAAGCCGCCGCCATCGTTGAAGCGAGATCGGGAGGATCCAGGAGCTCTTCCCGGCAACCTGTCGGAGAGGGGAATCCCTGCCGGAGGCCTTCTCCACCATGCCTCCGGAGTGATGTGTGAGTAGTCTACCTTGGACTACGGGTCCATAGCAGTAGCTAGATGGTTGTATTCTTAACCATGTGCTTCATGTTTAGATCTTGTGAGCTGCCTTACATGATCAAGATCATCTTTATGTAATCATATATGTTGTGTTTGTTGGGATCCGATGAGTATTGGTACTATATTAAGTTGATGTGCTGAATCATATATCTTATGTTATCTCTATGTTGTTTATGATCTTGCATGCTTTCCATTGCTAGTAGATATCTTGGCCGAGTAGATGCTAGTGACTCCAAGAGGGAGTATTTATGCTCAATAGTTGGGTTCATGCCTCTATTTAATCTGAGGGAGTGACAGAAACATCTAAGGTTGTAGATGTGCTATTGCCACTAGGGAGAAAACAACATTCTTGTGTCCAAGAACATTTGCTTTGTTTACTTTACGCACTTTGCTTAATGCAGTTATCCGTTGTTCGCAACTTAATACTCAAGGGGTACTCGGACGACTCCCCACGAGTGGATTATTAGTCATAGATGCAGTTGGATTACGGTCTATGTATTTTGTCATAATGCCCAGAGTGAATCTCATAGTGATCCTCATGACATATGTATGTTATCTTTATTCTATCAATTGCCCAACTGTAATTTGTATACCTAGCATGTTATTATTTATCTTATAGAGAGACACTGCTAGTGAACTATGGAGCCTGGTCCAATTTCCTTTACATTGCTTTACCATTTTACTATTACTCGCTCTATTTACTTTACTTGCATTACTATTATCCTTTTACCACTCGATACGCTCAATCCTTTGTTCACAGCAAACCGGTGAGATTGACAACCTCATCAAAGTTGGGAGCAAAGTTCTTGGTTGTGTTGTGTACAGGTTTCACGTTGCTGCTGGTGAAAAGCTGCACATCGACAAGCAGTTATCTGGCGCCCTTGTCCGGAGTGTCACGAAGCTAGCAAGCAACACCTTCTGGTTCGATCAACCTTGGTTTCACAACTGAGGGAAACTTGCTTCTGTGCTCATCAAACCTTGCTCTTGGGGTTTCCAACTGGGTGCCTTAACATCGCACCATCAAAGCATTTTTCTGGCGCCGTTGCTGGGGAGAAAGATTATTTCTTCAAGGGGAGTCTCGCATGCACAATCTTTTACTTTGTCTTTGTTTTTCTTTATTTTATTTTTGCTTGCATCTTTTTATCAAAAATACAAAAAAATTAGCTTCCTTTATAGTTGTTACTTTATTACTCTTAGTTCGTTATGTTGTTCCCTAAGTATGTTTCGGAGGACCTCTCAGTAGGTAGTGGTTCTATTATTGGGAAAGGTAACATTGAGGAGTTCTTTAATCATATTAGTATGCATAAAGATGTTGAGGATAGATCTTTGGCTGAGCTTGCTCCTAGTTATGATGTTGCTGCTGCTTATTTAGTTCACATGTTGGAGGCTAGGTTTGTTAAACTTAATCCTTTTATGCAACAAATTTTTCTTAAGCTTCATGATATCGAAGACTTCGAAAAGAAAGATTTTATTTTGGAGACTTTGCGTAGAGAATTTAGAGATGTTGCTATTGAAGCTAGGAAAGTTTTTGAGCGTTTTAATATGCTTGGCTCGCCTGTTAATGTTGTTGGTACAACCAAAGAAGACATCAAAGTACCAATTCCTTGCAAACTTGTAGGATTGCATGAAGTTTTGGAAAAGAATTTTGATTGGATTTGTCCTGAAAATCTTTTTGATGAAAGTAGTGAAACAAAGAGTGTGCACAAAGGATTTTCGAAAAATTATTTGGATACAATTCAATGCATTGTTGAAAAGACTTCTGAAATGGATCTTAATGCCTCATTTAAAAATACTTGATTTGCACCTTTCTGTGCCTAGCTCAAAGGCGTTAAAGAGAAGCACTCTTGGGAGATAACCCAATGTTTTCTTTTCAGTACTTTTTCTTTTATTTGAGTCTTGGAGTTATTACTACTGTAATAACCGCTCCTTATCATTTTTTTTTCGTTGTTGTGCCAAGAAGAACCTCTAATTTGAGGGAGGTAAGATTTGGGGAAGTGTTGTCTTGAAACAGATTTTGGTGCTGCACCATAAAAATTCGTGAAAATTCTCATAATATCTTTTTGACCTGCGATTTCTTGTGCATATGCCCCAGGTTATATCCAAATTTTCATTAGTTTTGCACTTTTCGATTTGAGCAACAGAAAGTCCTTGAAAAATTCGACCTTTGTCAGCTGTTCTGTTTGATAGATTTCTGCCACTATTTGTGTTTGTCTCTTGATCGCTTTCTTTTTTAGTTCTTTTGATCACGGAACTTTTGGGGAAGTTGCTACAGTAATATATGCTTTATATGTGGTGTTTTTGAGTTCAACCTGAACTAAAAAGGGTTGATTTACTATTATGTTTATGCTAACGTTGCTAATAGAATTGTGTGAAGTTTTGTATGAAGGAAGTTTTCAAGTGTAGGGATTGGAGAATGATGAGATGAGATGAAGAATGGACAAAAGCTCAAGCTTGGGGATGCCCATGTCACCCCAAGAAACATCCAAGAGGTACAAGCGTCAAAGCATGGGGATGCCCCCGAGGCACCCCTTCTTCATCGGCAAAAATCAGGTCACCTTTCAACACACTATATTTTTATTGCTTCATATTCTATGCGTTTTTCTTGGAGCGTCTTTACTTTTGCTTTTAGTTTTCTTTTGTTTTGTTTGCTGCAATAAATGTTTGGACCCCAACAAATTTCTTTTCGAGGAGATTTACTTGCTTTTCATTAGCCAAGAACACTCTATTTTTCACTCTTATCGTTCAATGAGTGTTCTCTTTTTCTAGAACAACGTTTAGCTTTTGTTTTTTGCCTTGATTTTTGTTCAGATCTTGTTTTATCTTTGTATCAAGGTGTATTTAGACCACTGGTCTATGTTGTTATTCATCAAAAGAGTTGTCTCAAAAAGGTTTTAATGGTGTTGGAAAAGAGAAAAAGTTTCATGCAAAAAAGTGGCACAAAAAGGAGCTTGTTTAGACAGCGGCTTAGACTTTTGCATGCCATGCTTGATGTCGTTTTGATAGTATGCTTAGTAGTTTTTGCTGTAGCATGACTTGTCTCAAATTACTGAGATTGCGTGATGAGCCTTTGAAAAAATCATGCATTGTTTTTATTATATGGAAGCATTTATTTGGTTTTCTCCTTAATGCTTTATTTGGGTTGACTTGGCGCATGCTTACAACATGTTTGACTCTTACAAAGTCGCCATAAGCCTCTATGATCATTTGGTTTTTGACTTATGATGCCATTTTATGCTTCTTTTAATGATGTTTTATCGCTATGCATGATTATGGCCGTTATTGCTCTCTTAGTTGGTCGCTCCTAGTCTTTTGCTAACCCTCATTTTGTATTGAGTATGAGATCTACTCATGCATCCAACTCCCAAAAACTAAGTTATTCCAATGTGTCCACCATACATACCTATTAGCAATTTTCTATTCCAAGTACATTTGACTTGCTTTTATCTATCCTTCGAATTAAACTCTTTTGGTGTTATGCAAAAATTAGTCAGTAAAGCTCACACAAACCTGATGGCACACTTTACTTTTCTCGCTTTTAAAATTTTGACATTGTGGCCCTTTTATGTTGATGTTATGCTTGCAAGTTGTAAGTTGGAAATTAGCCAAACCATGTTGTCATGGGGTAAGCTTTCAACATTGCACTTCTCTTAATTGAGTTGATATCGTGATCTTTTGTTTATGGATACTTGCAATGTGAAACAAGTTGGGAATCTTGCGGGATCATGGAGTTTGTATACGTGTTAGAGAAACGTCTGGGATGCAAATCTAAGCCATGCATCATTCATGCTGGAAATTTACAGCATGCCCATAGTGGACATTCGACGACGCACCTCAAAATAAAAAGCTATACCAATGGTAAATAAAAGAGATGCCGAGGTGTTCATTATATGTTTGTCCTGTCATTTTGATGTGGGCTTGTTCCATGTCATCGGGCAAGGAGGTACCCCGTTGGTGGTTCTCGATGATACGGGTATACTTACAATGACAAGAGCTTGCTTGGGACCCTAAGTCGAGTAGCATGAGGTTTGGGTATTCGTACTTCACGGGACACGAGGTTTTCAACTTATGATTTGTCAAGCATATGCTCATAATTGTTCTCGCATTAACTTTAACCATTCAAGATGCCTATGATGGGGGCAATGAGAGCTCAAAGCTAGTAAGCACCATAATTTTTGAAGGTTTATAAAACTTGCAATTACTGCTTCCCTCTGTGAAGGGCCTTTCTTTTACTTTTATGTTGAGTCTCCACCTTCTACCTTTATGCACCGTCTAAGAGAGCATAGTTGCCATTCTGAGATTAATGTGCATTGTCCCAAAGTTTATCATTGATTGATTCATGATTATGGTTTCACTTGTTCTTAAATTATTTGTATCTAGTCGCCCTTTTAAACTTGAAGGTGTCCTATGCATTTATGTTTTGCTATTCTATGAAGGACAAGCTGAAAACCATTTGCTATGTTTTTCCATATGATTTGAACACACGTTTGACTTTCATTGTTTCATTATTCATGATCTTTTGTTTGTGTTTCTTTTCATGTTACAACATGGTTGCTAAGTTTTGATTGTCAAGATTATTCTTGTATGCCCATGTTTTAAGTTCTTTGATCCCAGCACTCAATGCTTACATAGATGATCAAGATTGTGATGGTGCATGTCACCTCAAAAATTATTCTTTTATTATCACTTACCTACTCGAGGACGAGCAGGAGTTAAGCTTGGGGATGCTTGATATGTCTCAAACGTATCTATAATTTTTGATGCTCCATACTTGTTTATACACCATTTGCTTAGTGTTTTGTTACACTTCGTGGCGTTTTTATGCATTTTTGGAACTAACCTATTAAAAAGATGCCACCATAGGGTCACGAAGGCCTAAGATGAGACGGAGGGGGGCCAGGGTCACCATAGGGTGGCGCGGCCCAACCCCTGGCCGCGCCACCATATGGTGAGGCCAGGCGGCCCACCCTATGATGCTGCCCTTTCGCCTATAAAATCCCCTCGACGGGAAAAACCTAAAGGACGGATCACTTTTCCTCGAAACATACTGCAAGCCGCCGTCATCATTGAAGCGAGATCAGGAGGATCCAGGAGCTCTTCCCGGCACCATGCCGGAGAGGGGAATCCCTGCCGAAGGCCTTCTCCACCACCATGGTCACCTCTGGAGTGATGTGTGAGTAGTCTACCTTGGACTACGGGTCCATAGCAGTAGCTAGATGGTTGTCTTCTCCACCATGTGCTTCATGTTTAGATCTTGTGAGCTGCCTTACATGATCAAGATCATCTTTATGTTATCATACATGTTGTGTTTGTTGGGACCCAATGAGTATTGGTACTATGTTAAGTTGATGTGCTGAATCATATATCTTATGTTATCTCTATGTTGTTTATGATCTTGCATGCTTTCCGTTGCTAGTAGATATCTTGGCCGAGTAGATGCTAGTGACTCTAAGAGGGAGTATTTATGCTCGATAGTTGGGTTCATGCCTCTATTTAATCTGGGGGAGTGACAGAAACCTCTAAGGTTGTAGATGTGCTGTTGCCACTAGGGAGAAAACAAAATTCTTGTGTCCAAGGACATTTGCTTTGTTTACTTTACGCACTTTGCTTAATGCAGTTATCCGTTGTTCGCAACTTAATACTCAAGGGGTACTCGAACGACTCCCCGCGAGTGGATTATTAGTCATAGATGCAGTTGGATTACGGTCTATGTATTTTGTCGTAATGCCAGAGTGAATCTCATAGTGATCCTCATGATATATGTATGTTATCTTTATTCTATCAATTGCCCAACCGTAATTTGTTTACCTAGCATGTTATTATTTATCTTATGGAGAGACACCGCTAGTGAACTGTGGACCCCAGTCCAATTTCCTTTACATTGCTTTACTATTTTACTATTACTCGCTCTGTTTACTTTCCTTGCATTACTATTATCCTTTTAACACTCGATACGCTCAATCCTTTGTTCACAGCAAACCGGTGAGATTGACAAACTCATCGAAGTTGGGAGCAAAGTTCTTGGTTGTGTTGTGTGCAGGTTTCACGTTGCTGCTAGTGAAAAGCTACACGCCGACAAGCAGTTATCTGGCGCCCTTGTCCGGAGTGTCACAAAGCTAGCAAGCATCACCTTCTGAAGTTTGGCTTTATCCTACTGGTTCGATCAACCTTGGTTTCACAACTGAGGGAAACTTGCTTCTGTGCTCATCAAACCTTCCTCTTGGGGTTCCCAACTGGGTGCCTTAACATCGCACCATCACTTCTCTTTCCGGGTGATGTTTCCATTATACTTTACAATACTTGATGGCTCGATTACGGAGTTGCTTCCAATTCTCTGCCAGAATCTTTGATGGTTCTTCAACATAAGTCAAATCAGCTTGTAATTCAACCTCATTGTAGGATATGGTTTCTTCCGGTGTCTTCATACACTTGCAAAGTAGAGAAGTATGAAACACATTATGGACCTTAGATAATTCCTTCAGCAGTTATAACTCAAAGGCTACTCCCCGGCTTTGACTCGGAATATTGAACGGTCCAGTGTATCTTGGGCTAAGTTTTCCCTTAAACCATGTCCCCAACTTGCGGTTCCCATGTCCTTCTCTTGGAATCTGCATAGCTTTCCTGTCGACTTTGGGCAATTTTCAATCGGTCTTGAATGATATCAATAACATGTTGTTTCTCTTTGACATAGTCTGGATGAAACTCCTTACTGGCTCCTGGTTCATACCAGCAAATAGGTGATCGGCACTTCCTTCCATAGAGTGCTTCAGATGGTGCCATTTGTATACTACTTTGGTAACTGTTGTTATATGAGAACTCTGCCAGTGGTAAGTGTTCTTCCCACGATCCTCTAAAATCTAGTGCACATGCCCGGAGCATATCCTCCAAAATCTGATTGGTCCTTGATGTCTACACACGCTTCTGTTCTTGTAGACAGTGTTGGGCCTCCAAGTGCAGAGGTTTGTAGAGTAGCAGCAAGTTTCCCTTAAGTGGATCACCCAAGGTTTATCGAACTCAGGGAGGAAGAGGTCAAAGCTATCCCTCTCAAGCAACCCTGCAATTACGATACAGAAAGTCTCTTGTGTCCCCAACACACCCAATACACTTGTCAGATGTATAGGTGCACTAGTTCGGCGAAGAGATAGTGAAATACAAGTGGTATAGATGATTATAAGTAGTAAATGCAATCTGGAATAAAAATGGCAGCAAGCAAACATGTAACAAAACAGTACGTAAACGGTGTGCAATGCTTGGAAACAAGGCCCAGGGATCATACTTTCACTAGTGGACACACTCCCAACAAATATAACATAATTGAACCAATAGATAACTTCTCTTCACTATGGTACTCTTAATTACTCTCCTATTGAATAACACTAATCATTGCGTAGGGCTACGAAGCACTCCTCAAAGTTCATCAAGTACTTGACAAACACCACTCATAGAGATATCCAAATCAAATCACAACTCAAGATAAATATTATTGCAACTTAGACCAAGTACTAACACGGTGCACACACTGTCAACATTACACCATGAAAGGAGGAATAGATCACTTCAATACTATCATAGTGATAATTATTCTCATAATCCATAAGAGATCACAATCGTAGCCTAGACCAAGTACCACCATGATGCACGCACTGTCACCGTTATACCATGGCAGGAGGAATAGATTACTTTAATAACACACTAGAGTACACATAATGAAGAAGAGTAACATCTACTTATTCAACATGATACAAAGCTCACGATCACATAAAGATCACATCATGGGAGAGAGAGGTGAACCACATAGCTACCGGTAGAGCCCTCAGCCCCGGGGATGAACTACTCCCTCCTCATCATAGGAGACAGTAAGGTTGATGGAGATGGCGGTGAGGTCGATGGAGACGGCGGAGACGGCGATGGAGACCGATGGAGATGGCTCCGGGGGCACTTCCCCGTCCCGGTAGGGTGCCGGAACAGAGACTTCTATCCCTCGAAATTTGGCTTCGACGGCGGCAGCGCTGCGGAACTGTTCTGGAAATTTCGCCAACTCTCCTAGGGTTTTCCTTCCTGAGGCTTTATATAGGCGAAGGGGCATTGTCAGGGGGCTGCCAGGGGCTCCTCACACATAGGGGGCGCGGCCAGGGGCTGGGTCGCGCCGCCCTGGTGTGAGGCTGGCCCCTGGCCCCCCTTCGGCTCTCTTTTGGTCCTCGTCCTTCGTCCGGGAAAAATAGGAGTTCTGGAACTTGTTTCATCCAATTCCGAGAATATTTCCTGTGTAGCATTTCTGAAACACAAAAACAGCAGAAAACAGGGAACTAGCACTGTGGCATCTTGTCAATAGGTTAGTTCCGGAAATCGCATAAAAAGGCCACAAAGTGTAACAAAACACAAGGCAAATGGTGTAAAAACAAGCATGGAGCATCAAAAATTATAGATACGTTTGAGACGTATCAGCATCCCCAAGCTTAACTCCTGCTCGTCCTCGAGTAGGTAAGTGATAACAAAAGAAATAATTTTTGAGGTGACATGCACCATCACAATCTTGATCATATAGGTAAAGCATTGAGTGTTGAGATCAAAGAACTTAAAACATGGGCATGAAACACATAATCTTAATAATAGAAACTTAGCAACCCTGTTATAACATGAAAATGAACACAAACAAAAGATCATGAAAATGAAACAATGAAAGTCAAACGTGTGTTCAAATCATAAGGAAAAACATACAAATGGTTTTTAGCTTGTCCTTCATGGAGAGCAAAACATAAATGCATAGGACACCTTCAAACTTTAAGAGGGCGACTATATACAAATAATTTGAGAACAAGTGAAACCAACAATATGAATCAATCAATGAAAACTTTGGGACAATGCACATTATACTAAGAATGACAACTATGCTCTCTTAATGGTGCATAAAGATAGAAGGTGGTGACTCAACATAAAAGTAAAAGAAAGGCCCTTCGCGGAGGGAAGCAGTGATTAAACATATGCTAGAGCTTTTCATTTGTAAAACAGTGAGATAATAACTGGATTTTGAGAGGTGGTTGTCTTTGTCAATGACTGGCAATCGGGTTCTTACTATCTTCCATACAAAAATGAAGCAAGTTTTCGAGATAAAGATTGGCACTTTTGTGCTCTTTTTATAAATCTTGGCACTCCTCCCCACCTTTTTTCCTTTCTCAAACCATGGCTAGCCGATTCCATCGGGTGCCCACCAACATTCACATACCATGGAGGAGTGCCTTTTTTTCTTTCTTTTTTCCTTTTTTTTCTTTTTGGAATAAGACAATATGGAAGATAGCAAATCTGACCACTACGTCCCCATGAGCTGAAAACAGTGTCACAAAACGAGAAGTGTTTTAAAGGATTTTTGAAAGGTAGCACATGAAAATTTACTTGGAATGGCTTACAAATACCATGCATAGGAATTTATAGTGGACACAATGGCAAACTTGGTTTATGGGAGTTGGTTGCACGAGTAGAGCTCATACTCAGTACAAAATGAGGGCTAGCAAAAGACTGGGAGCGACCAACGAAGAGAGCAATAATGGCCATAATCATGCAAAGCGACAAAGAGACATTAAAAGAAGCATAAGATGGCATCAAAAGTCAAAAACTAAATGATCATAGAGGCTATTGGTGACTTTGTAAGAGTCTAACATGTGTGAGCATGCGCCAAGTCAACCCAAATAAAGCATCAAGGAGAAAACCAAAATAATGCTTCCAAATAATTAAAAACAACGCATGATTTTTTTCAAAGGCTCATTAAGCAATCTCAGTTATTTGAGACAAGTCATGCTATAGCAAAACCACTAAGCATACTATCAAAAAGACATCAAGCATGACATGAAAAAGCCTAAGCCGCAGTCTACACAAGCTCCTTCTTGTACCACTTTTTTGCATAAAGCTTTTTCTCTTTTCCAACACCATTCGAACTTTTTATAAACACCTCTTTTGATGAAAACTAACATGGACCAGAGGTCAAAATACACCTTGATGAAAAGATAAAATAAAATCTGAACAAAAATCAAGGTGAAAAACAAAGGCTAAACGCAGTAGCAGAAAAAGAGAACACTCGTTGAACGATAAGAGTGAAAACTAGAGTGTTCTTGGCAATGAAAAATGAGTTCATCTCCTCCAAAAGAAACATGATGTGATCGAACTATTTATTGCAGCAAACTAAACTAAACTAATACTGAAAACAAAAACAACTGACGCTCCAAGAAAAACGCATAGTGCATGAAGCAATAAAAATATAGTGTTTTGAAAGGTGACTTGATTTTTGCCGATGAAGAAGGGGTGCCTCGGGGGCATCCCCAAGCTTTGATGCTTGTACTTCTTAGATATTTCTTGGGGTGATGCATGGGCATCCCCAAGCTTGAGCTTTTCTCCATTCTTCAACTCATCTCATCATTCTCCAATCCCTACACTTGAAAACTTCCTTCATACAAAACTAAACACAAATCTATTAGCAACATTAGTGTAAGCATAACAATGAATCAATCTTTTTGCTTCAGGTTTCAACCCAAAACCACCACATATAAAGTATATACTACTATAGCAACTTCTCCAAAAGTTCCGTGATCAAAAGAACTCGAAAAGAAAGCGATAAAGCGGCAAAAACGAATAGTGGCAGAAATCTGTCAAAACAGAACAGCTGATAAAGGCCGATTTTTTAAGGGGTATTCTGTTGCTCAAATCAAAAAGTGTTCAACTAATGAAAGTTTGGATATAACCTGGGGCATATGCACAAGAAATCGCAGGTCCAAAAGATATACAGAGAATTTTCACGAATTTTTACGGTGCAGCACCGAAAACTGTTTTAGGACAGCAACATCCCCCAATCTTACCTCACTTAAATTAGAGGCTTCTCTTGGCACAACAACGAAATGAAAAGGATAAGGAGCGGTTATTACAGTAGTAATAACTTCCAAGACTCAAATAAAAGAAAAAGTACTGAAAATAAATAATGGGTTATCTCCCAAGAGTGCTTTTCTTTAATGCCTTTGAGCTAGGCGCAATAATTTGCAAAGATGCTCATGTGGGCGCCATATAAGAGCTTGAGGCAAAGGCGCCATATAGGAACTTAAAGCAATAGAGAGCATCAAAAAGCAAGTATGGAACACATTTAAATCTAAACCACTTCCTATGAAAAATAGTCTTGTAAAGAGACAAGTCAAAAAAGCGCAAAGCAAAAAGCATAGGAAGGCAAAACAAGTACAACTTCAAGAATTGCAACATAAAGAGGGGAAACTCAATATTGTTGAGATGCATCAAACCATGTTTCCCTCTCTCATAATAACTTTCAGTAGCATCATGAATAGAACTAACAATATAACTATCACATAAAGCATCCCTATAATGAGCCACATGCATAAAAGAATTAATACTCCCCACATGAACCATAGTAGTAGGAGCAGATTCAACAGAATAATTATTCTCATCACCATAATCATCAAAAATAGGAGGCATATTGTAATCATAACTAATTTTATCCTCAATAGTAGGTGAACTGAAAACATTATACTCATCATTGTAACCATCATAGACTAGAGGTTCAGTATCATCACAAGCTAGAGAACTACTATGTCGCAAAGCATATTCATCAAACATATCATCATAAGAAGGAACATGGATAGCACTAATGGTACAACAATTATTAACCTTAGAATTGGTACCAAAAAGATTTTCAATATCAAAAGTAGAGTGCTTTTCCCAATCATGATCACTAACATAGGTAACAGGCATAGGAACATCATCCCAATCAGAATTATCATAATCTATAGCAGGATCATAACGCTTAGGGGAAGATACCGTGTCCTCTCGCCTCTTACTCCTCTTCTTCTTCTTCATACTCTTCTTACTCTCTCCTTTAGGAGGGAGAGACTTGAAAGGCATCTTCTCCACATAATCTGGTTTGCTGACAGAAACAACAGAAGAAACTTTGGAGGATTCTTCCTCTCTATTAATAAGATAAAAACATCTATCAGTCCTGTCATAGCTTGGAAAAATATGAAGTTTTATAATATTTTGTATGTAAGTATTTGCAAAGCAATCTTTAGCACAATAGAGATGACAACCACGAAGGGTGCTATTAATATCAACATCATTCATATCTATCAAAGCAATCTTTCTAGATATCTCTTCACACGCCAAGAACAAAGTGAGCTCATCAAGCTGATTGAGAGTAATCTTGTCATCACAATACAAACTTAAGGTACTAGAAGAGTAACTATTAGGGCTTGAGCATTGGAAATTAAAATGACCTATGTCATCGCAATGTTTGCAAAGAAAAGAATAAAGCTTACAAACTTTTTTACCGATCTCACCTATATCCTTGTACCACATTTGGGTTTCTTCATTTGCATGGTGGACACAATAATCTTCCTTGTTGTAACTCTATTCACAAGGTCTATGTACTCCACAAAAATTAACATGCTTATAAGAAATAGGACTTTTAGAAGTTTGAGCATGTTTATTGGAATCATCAACAACAATATCATTTTCTATGCAAGTGTCCTTAAAAGGTTCATGATACACGTCCCCATTTCCTTTAGGAACATTCATATGGGAAGCAAAGGCTTTAAAGCAATCAACCATAATTTGAGGATTAAGACCATATTTAGCACTAAGCTCTTGAAAATTAGCAGTTTCAGCGAAAGACTTAATGCAATCAAACTCGTAATTCATACCTGATCCTTTACCTTTGTCGCTATCCCAACCTTCAATATTGTTTTGAATTGTTTCAAGCAGATCCCACTTGGTGTCAACATCCTTGCTTGTGAAAGACCCATCAAAGCATGCATCTAGATAGTCCTTGTAATATCCTGAAAGCCTTGCATAAAAATTATTAATAACAATATTATGGGGAAGATCATGAATAGGACATTTGTGCATTAGTAACTTCAATCTTCCCCATGCTTGGGCAATGCTTTCTCCCTCATGCGGATGAAAATTATAAATGTAGTTCCTATCTTTATAAACCTGACTAGAAGGATAGAATTTAGAATAAAAGAGAGGTACAATTTCCTCCCAGTCAATAGATCGGCCATCCTTCAATGTTTTATACCATTCCTCAGCTCTGCCTTTTAGTGAAAAAGAGAATAGCTTCTTCTTAACTTGGTTCATTGAAATACCTGCACACTGGAACAACTCGCATAATTCATGTATAAAAAGAAAATGATCACCAGGATGGACAGTTCCATCTCCTAAATAGCAGTTATCCCTAACACGTTCAACAATCTTCGTAGGTATTTTAAAAGGATGAGGAGCACAAGCATCATTAGAAAAATCACATATGGGAGATAAAATATTATCAGAACAAACTTTCTCCACTAAAGCTGGGGAACTAAAAATATCATGCTTAACAAAACCAGCTTCCCCAAGCTTAGACTTTTCCATAGCATTAGCAATAACGGGATTCAAAGCATTCGTACTAATAACATTGCTATGCGAAATAAACTCCAAAGGTTTTTCAATTTTCTCTTCAAATCTAAACTCAGAAAAAAGACTAAAGAATTCTTTATTTTCCATTAAGCCTAACTAGTGAAAATAAAAACAAGAAATAAAAAGATATAATTGTAGAATCTAAAGGAAATAACTCCGAGCACTCACCAGCAACTAAAAGACTGTCGTCGTGGTGAAACAACATATGCCATGGGATGGCTTAAATGAGGGCCGAACTAGATGCTGGAGGATTCGGGAGAGGGGAACGAGCTGAAAAGCACGACAGAAAGGAACACAGATCTACCCAGGTTCGGGGCTCTCGTAAGGAGATAACACCCCTACTCCTGCTCTACTGGATATATATTTGGATCGATGGAGTATACAACAATGGTGCTTCCAAGCTCTCTGCTAGAGGAGGAAGATGAACTGCTAAGTGTAGGAACACTGAATGACCAACCCTCCACTAGGGCTCCCTATGCCACCTTATATAGTGGTGGCCAGGGTTACAACGGTCACCTGAGACCAGAGACACCAACTACACTCCAAATAGGGCAAACCGACGATGGCAGACACCCTTGACATTCTCCCTGATTGCTCTCGATGGGACTCACCCTCGCTGTACCTTGTACTTCCTGGACTGTGACCTTACCACTGTGAGGTAAGGGATGTACTTGTGCACAGTGAGGGTAGGTAAACCACCACTGTGCACCCTGTCAACACGATCTCCCTCCATACGGGGCAGAATCTCTCCTTGATTGTAGGGATATGACACCTTGGTTGACTTATATATCCCGGATATGACCGTTGGCCATATCCTGGACCTATATGCCGGACCAACGACCTAGGACGGTCGGGTAATCCGGCCTCCCCGCTCCTGCGCAACATATGAAATAAGTTAGGCCGGCATATCTATGCATATGCCGGCACTCCTCAATAAGTATCCCGGTTATTTCGGCACATCTATACTGCCACCGGGATACACTTATATGCCGGTCTGGCCGACGCTCCTGTATTCTGGCCAGACCCCATCTAGGTCAACCAACATAAAGTCAACCTTACTCCTTGTAACTTTCTAGCCTCTTGACCCTACCAAGGGTCATCCCCCCGACATTAGTCCCCGAAGCTGTCGAGGTCCCCCAGTCTTGACTGAGGGGCCTTGGCAGGTTTAACATGATACCTCTTTTGCTATATCTCGGCTCATGATTTTACACCGGTGATCACACTGTATGCCGGCTCTTCTTTCCTTTCCACAAGTTAATCCGGCCGGTCCCGGGGTATTCCGGACGGAACTTATTCCCCGGGCAGATACACTGGCATGATGAGACTTCCTTGAGAAGCCAAGCCTGACAGTTTGCATCAAAACTTGCAACTGCCCTGCCATCACGAACGGTCATACGATGTAACGGTTCACAGCACATTTACTGCAAGCCATCATTACCTAGTGGCTCGGTTACAGGAACTGCCGCCCCACTCTGTGCCACCACGTGGCGGCCTCCCACAGAAACGGTCGGGGTAGTGGAACACTCGCCACGATCCCCACGACTCTGGTCCTGCGGTATAAATATGGGGGTGGGGGTAAACTTGCTCTTTTTACCCCCACAGTGTCTTCTTCTTCCTCTGCTCCTCTGCCCTCTGCGCTTCACCGCCGGACCGCGGAACAGAGAAGGAACGCCGCCGACGACCTGCTCCACGCCGGTGCCGACGCTCGACGATGTCCGATACCTTCGTCGACAACGCCGCCGCCGCTCCTCTCCGCGACATTACTGGGAGATTGGATCTTCCTCTGTACGCTCGCCGCCATTCCTTCGCCACCGGCCAAGCTTCGGTAAGGTCTACTTCCGTCTCTGTTCTTCTTCTTTCGTGTATTTCTGCAGCCTTGCACTGGTAATCCCGCTTGCTTTAGATCTACGGCATTTCCTCTGCTAGATATTTCTCTGACTCGATTAGCATTGCTAGCCAAATCCTTCGGCAGCACATAGATGTTCTTCTGTAGGGATTATACTCATACTTGTTTCTGGTTTTAACTGCGATGGTAGATCCTCATTTCCTGCTAACATCTGCGAGAGTGGTATGCCGGAGAGACTAACCTCCCTCTTTTCTCTGATCTCGATAGGATTAACATCACGGGACTCCGGCTCTCGCGCCTTGTTCCGGCCATCAAGATGGCTTCCTCAAGCATGACGGGTACCTCGGCTTCAGAGGAAGATAACTCGGCCCAGCTCCAAATACGCTCCGGCTGGGAGGGGTCGGAGGTTACTCCGGCCAACATATCTTGGGTCACCACTACCAGGAGAATTCCGGACGGCGTTGGATGCCGGCTACCGGCGGGAGAGACAGTGCCGGCACCTGAACCCGGCGAACGCGTCGTGTTCATCGCCCATTTCGAATGGGGCTTTGGCCTGCCGGCGTCAGACTTCTTCCGGGACCTCCTCGACACCTACGATCTACAGCCTCACCATATCCCGGCAAACGCGGTGATGATACTCTCTGCCTTCGCCGCTTTCTGTGAAGGCTTCGCCGGCATAGAGGCCTTCACCTAGGCTTGGGCAAAGTACTTCCAGCTGCGGAAGTAAGTTGTCCAAGAACCGCCCCGGTCCAAGGACGATCCGCCGGAGACAGCCCAGGAGAAGAAGGACCGCCCCATGACCCAATGCGGCACGGCCACCATCATGTCCCGGAAGGGCTCGGACTTTCCCAAGGTGGAACTGCTCGAGTCTTGTAAGAAGTGGCAAAAGAGCTTCTTCTACGTCAAGAACACCACCGACGTCGACCTACTCAACCTGCCGCCATTCCTGGACGAGCCCCCACTGGCGATGAAGAACTGGACCTATAACCCGAAAAACACGGTCGGGCCGGTTAACGCCCTCCAACGGGTTAAGGGTGATCTGCAGGATGAGGGCCTCACTCCTCAGGACCTGGTGCGTCTCTCCTCTCCAGCGTCGGCCTCACAAGATATGCCAAATGAGCGGGCCCATGGATCCCACACGGCACTCCACACACGAGCTGACCCCGGCCGACATCCTGCGGCGGATCAAGGACATCTGCAAGTCCTCTCAGGTCACCTTTGCCTGGGGACTGGAACCTTACAGCCGGGATCGCCCCGCTCCCACGGTAAATCCCTTTCTCCGGCACATAAGCTCTTGCCCGGCATATAGATACCTTGGCTGACATATTTCTATTTTCCGACACTTATCATGCTTATCCGACATATTTCTTGTTTCCGACCCATTGTCTTTGCCCTATGCAGAAGTTCAGCTTCCAGAGTCTGGAGAACTCCCGGATCCAGATCGCGGCAGACCGCACCGCTGCAAACGTTGAAGATCCGGATCATTGGGACAAGCTGCCCTGGAACACCCGTGCCGCCTCTGCCGCGGGTAAGGCCTCTTCATCCCGGCATTTCACTCAAGACTGGAGTGACGATGACTCCGATGAAGACTGCCAGATGTTTATCTGCCCGACACCTCTTGCTTATGCTCTTCCAGAAACATCTCTTGCTGATGCCTTTCCAATGCCATCCTCAGCCATCCCGGACGACATGGTTGTCGACGCCGCCCCTTTGAACCAGGGACTCCTTCCACCGGCGGACGTGCCGGCCGGAAGCGAGGCGTGAAGCCCCAGCCCGACACACCCCAGCAACCGAAACGGCAGAAGGTTGGCGTGCCTCAACCCAAGAGGCAAAGACCCGTCGCCCCGGGGTGAGTTTCTTTCCTTTGTTCCACTTCCGGCATATTTCTCTCTTTGATTACTAACTTGGTGTTTTCTCTCTTTCAGAGCTCCCCTTGCGCCGGAACATGCTTCCAGCTCAAGTGTCAGCCCCAACCTTGAAAAACCGGCGGCCACTGCCACCCCCAACATACCCTCTGCAAGCCACACTACCTCCTCGGCGCCGGCATCTTCGCCTGCGCCCGGTAAAACCACTTCCCCGGCGAAGGACGATCCTCCGCCTGAGCAAGACAACTCTGCCCCCGATGTCCACATGGACTCGGGGGCTCAGCAGGATCCTTCGGCTCCTGATGTTGTGACGACCTCAAATTTGATAACAAATTCGAAGTGCCCGTTATGTAATCCGTCACAATCCCAGAATCATTGTTGTGACTTACATAACGTAGTTGATATCACAGTCATAGACATTAATAGTAAATAAAGGGGATTACAAAGGTGGTCGCACAGACCAAACCTTACATTACATCAACATGCAGCGGAATAACACTTTGGGTCCATATTGTCAAGCTTCAACCGCACAGGCAAAGCAGACAGTAGGAAACGAGCCTAATTCGCAAAGCCGTCAATGAGTCCTTCCTTCTTGATCTTGCTCCTTCAAGTCTGGCCAAGTTAATAGCCAGGGACACAGCCATGAGTACATTGGATGCACTCGCAAACCATCTTATAAACAAAGTGGTGAGATCGATATGCATGGTTGATATGGTGGACTAAGCACTAAGTTTATTTGCAAAAGCTAGTTTTATCTCCCAAGAATGTCCATTGGTAGAAAAGAAGTTTAGTTCTCTAAGTTCAAACTAAAGAGGAACTTCAATGTGTTGGTCACCTTCAAAGTTCAAGTCAAGTCAATTCAATTCATGTCATTCACCAAGTTCACCATAAGTTGTTTTCATTATTGACAAAAGCCAGGTAGAGTTTGCCAACCGTCCATGACCGAGGACTCGGCTATTCGAATAGTTTGAAAACCTCTGCAGAGGGGTACACTTTACCCACAAGATTCGATACATCTGCCGGGAGAAATCCACGGTTCGCCATACACAAAGGTATGCGGGGTTCAGATAATCAAACAAAACCTTTCACTTGCTCATCCTAGTATAGGATCCTTCCCTAGAGCCCGGGATACGGAATTCCCGCTCCGGCGCCTCTAGTTCTGCCCATCCCGGGTACCGGGTTAGTGGAAACCACTTGGTCAAGAAGTATCCGCCCGTGGAGTCCTTCCATGAAGATTTGATGCAAGACCTCCCATACTAAGATAAACAAGCTACGGATTTAGCCCCTTCCCATATAGGGGTAACGTGGTTGTACGTTATAATTGGCACCCATGTACATCACTCGTTGTCAATTGAGAAATACATTTCATAGTTCTTAGTCAAGATTATTTTCTTTCATAAAGCCATCATGTAGGAGCAATCTCCCATTTCAAGTTTCAATGTCAAGTCACCACCTTTCAAATGGGGTTCCTCCAGAGATAGCCTCAACTTTTATTAGCGACTAAGCAACTACATTGAGTGATAGTACTACTAACTAGGGTTGGATAAACTCAGCTTGATGCCCTTGATAACCAAGACATCAATATGCTTCTATCATTCTACTCTAGCAATTCAATCATGCAATTTACTTAAAACAAGTAGAATGCAATATTAAAACTAGGTAGTGGGAGTATGAATCAAAAGATGGCTTGCCTGGCTTGGCAAAGTCAAAATAGTCTTCATCTTCATCTTTGATTGATTGATCTCCATCTCCATATCTTGGTGGACTTCGGGATCCATTCTCCTTACTCTCGTTGTCGTCTAATCGTTGGAAAGCAAATAAGCATACAATCACCACACAATTCACAAACAACACCTATTTACTCAAATACACATACTTGGGTAAGGGAAGTGATCTAGCAAGTCTATGGAGAGTGGTTTCGACGATAATTGAGTTCCGATGGATGAGATGATTGAGTTGTTGTATCTAAGTAGGGTTTATTCATTTTGGATTATGAAAATATCTCCTGCAAGTCCTTTTTGACCAAGGTCATGGACAATGTAGATACTCAAGATCATGGTTCAACCAAAGAGGCTTCATAGGATGTGGAGTATTTTTCTTTTATTGAAGCCATTTCTAGTTTGCAACTATTTAGTAATCAAATTTGAATCTACAAGTAGAGTCTATAGATCCTAGTTGAATGGGATCAAAGGTTATAGATCAATATTTAGAAATGTGGTTGATTCGAATTGGTTTCATATCATTTCCATTTATTTTGAAATAGGTGTGCAAGTTTGAGTTTCTAATTACTATCATGTAGGATTAAATTTCCAAATACTTCCTACAAGTACACATGGACTAAGATCAATACCTACAGATGGTATTTGGAAATATGATTTAACAATAAGAGTTCCATAAAAATTTTGATCATAGATTTGAGTTAAATAAGATCCTATAAGGCAAATGATTATTTAACCATATAGGTAAATAGAATTTATTTTAAAAGGTTCAAAAATGAGATCTAATGCCATAGACAGATGGGTATCACTAATTGTGAATTTCCAAAGTTGGATTTATATTTTTAGGAATTTTATTCGAATTGATATGAATTTTCTAAGGTGAAAAAGCTCCTGTTTTGTTATTTTTACTGCAACCACTCTGTAAATCTAATTGTGTTGAAACCACTTTTATTGGATATCTTATGTTCTAAGGTTTCCAGAACATTTTCATTTGCTAAATTTGGATCGGTAGATCTCCGGGAAAATTAAATATACTAAAGCATCTGAATGTGTTTTTCAAGAATCGGAAAAATCGAAGATCCCTTTTTTTTCATCCGGGCCGGACACACAGACTGCTCTGGGCCGGCCCACTAGGCTGCAGCTGGGCGGGTGGCAAGGGGAAAAAAAAATAAAAGCTGACAAAGGGGGCCCGCTACTTAAAAACGAAGGGGTATCGGGTTCTTCTTCCCCGGGCGCTACAGGAACGTAAACGAGAAGGAGTACTGGGAGGAGGGCTGCGCACGGGGAGCTCACCGGCGGCGATGGGGAGCGGCGGCGAGGATGTCTAGGCGGCGGAGGAGCTTCTCCTCCTCCACCTCGTCCAGGCGGCAGCTCGCGGGAGGCTCTAGAACGCCGGGAACGGGAGGTGCTCTGCGGAGCGGCGTCGACGGGGGAGCTCGAACGAGAGAGAGAGGAAGCTGGAGATGTTGTCTAGGAGGTTCCTGGGGATGGTGGGGTTCTTTTCAGGGAAGAATGGCGGCCTTTTATAGACGGGAGAGGGAGCACGGGGCGAGTGGATCTGCGGAGAGAGCGCGGCCGGTGTCGGCTAACGGAGGGACGCGGCGGTCGGTGCTTTCGGCGGAGGGCTGCAGTGTGCTGTGGGGTGCTGCTGGCGCACTCACGGGCTGCGGGGTGGTCTGGTGCAGAGGGAGCACGTGAGGGGTCCGGGCGGTGGTTCTCCTCTGTTCTTCCTTGTCTCACGGCCGTGGTCGGGGCAGGGGATGCTAGGGCTCGACCAAGAGATGTCCCCAAGCATGGCTACAGGGTTTGGGCAGGGGTGAACAGCGTTGGCCACAGTAGAACCGATTTTCCCTGGATTTCGCCCACCACGTGTTCGATACAATGTCCGCATGAAATCAAAATTTGAATTTTTGAAAATTTCCAATTGGGTTGGTCATTATATTGGATAGGGATTCCAGAAATATTTTTGTTATGAAGAGATATGAGGTTTTGCAAAAATCTTATTTCCAATTTGAGGTACGGTTTCTGTTTCAGATTCAAACTTTGGACAGATTTTGAAAGAGGTTAGGGTTTGAGTTTTTGCTGGAAACTTCTTGGTTGAGTTAGTATGTAACTTGGTGAAGCTCAACTAACTGACCAAACATGAAGGTGAGTTACAGATTTCTTAATCCAAGTGTCCAAAGTAGGGTAGTGGTTAACTTTTTCTAGATCATCTTTTCTTCTCTTTTTCTTTATTTCTCTTGCTTCTGGTTCTTTTGATCTTTGTGGTTCTTCTCTAATGCTTCTATTGGTTAAGTTTGAATTAACTAAACATTGTACAACCAAATAAAACCCACATGAAATCATAGAACAACTTGTATTTAAACTACTATGTATGCATGCAATATGAGTGAAAAAGATTTGATTGGTCCAAAAGTGTTGGTTTTCTTGGAGATAACATGGAGTTGGGAAATGACCTCTTATTTAAATTCAAACTTTGGTAGAATATTAAATAGAGTTCCAAGTTGATTTTTGTTTCAAACTTTATTGTATTTGATTCTTTGTAACTTGTTCTTAGTTGTGGTGGAGAGATGCACGAGGGTCTAGTTCAGATTTTTCTTAATATATAAGGGCAAAGTAGTGTAATCATTAATTTCTTTAAGATCACTACTTCCTCTTTTCTTACTTAGGTTTTTGTGTTGCGGTTTATTTTCTTGATTCCTTTCTATTTGTTTGTGATTGCTGGACTTAATTTTGGGTTTGGCAATTGACCCAAATGGGTTTAGCATGTAACCATGCACAAAAATTTAATAGTTAGAAAACTATTTCATTTTAACAAAAATCTTTATTTAAAAATTTGAGCTCAAAGGATTTGTTTTAAAACCCTTCTCATACTCTTTTTATTGGAAGCATGGGAGCAAATGCTCCAACTCAGAAGTTTCGAAAAGGCAAGAAATTAATCTTATATAAAAATTTTTGTTGGCTCCAAAATTTGGGATTTTAAATAAATCCATTTATTTCTATTTCCCAAAAATTTGGGTTGTTACAATCTTCCCCCCTTAAAAAGAATCTCGTCCCGAGATTCACAAGTTAAGATTGAGATAGATTGGGAAATGAGATTACCAGATAAGAGATAGAGTGTATATTGATTCCTATCGAGAGAGAAAGATTGGATACACCCAAAATGTGATAAGGCCATACGGGCCAAAAACACATATTCACCAATCACATAGCAATTTCAACAAACAATCACATTTTCAAAAACGAAGATCTTCTCGGTTTAAACCATAGGATTTTATTAAAAAGGGTCTTGCGCATTACAAGTCTCGCTCTTGATTTACAAAGAAATAAACAAGCCTACTAGTCCCAAACGAAGGTGACTAATGCTTCCTGATTGGTGCTCCAAAAAAAATTGATCCAACTTGTTCCTACCAGCTTTGTAGCTAAATGCAACTTCCGGGTAGCTAGTGGTTGATTCCTGGTTTTCCTTTCTTTGTGTCTTCCGATTGATATGGTTAGAGTGTAGTTTGGCGAGAAAGACGAAAACATTTTTGAGCAAACAAGTTTTTGGAGTGGTTGCTACATGTTGCCGGATGGCGTATGAGCAACACATCTCACAACAAATCAATCATTCAAACACACAAGGCACTAAGCACACTTAATAATCGTGAGGTAAGGGTAGCTTAATCACAACAACTAAGCATTTCCTATAAGTCCTATGGGTCAAAAGGTTGCTGGGTCTTCATCTTTTCTGATCACTCTCTATTTGCTCTTGTAGTCTTTGTCTCACAGGGTTGACTCTTGTTGGAAGATTTCTGGATCAGGTGAAGAGACTCTCTTTCGATGGTAGCGGCTGTAGTTTGACATCCAAGGTTGAAGTCTTGAAAAATGTTGAGTCCCTCATCTTTTGATTCAAAAGTCCTTCGGTCTTAGGTTGGTATATCGTCCATAGTATTAATTTGAAGTAGATGAGGAATAGAGTAAAACAAATATTTGAAAAGACTTTGTAATTAAAGAGGTAAATAAATTCTTTGTCAAAATCTCCTGAGAGTATAAGTTGAGAGTGTAAGATATTTGAAGTGAATAGGATGAGGGTATAAGATTGGCTTTGGATACCAAAGCAAATAAAATTTCTTTTGTAGAAATAAGTTTTTGTCAACATATCACTTTCTTAGCTAACGACCATGCTAACTAAGGTCTCCTAAGGTCATGATAGTCCTGATACCAAACTTGTGATATCAGAGATATCATTTTCTAACGACCATGCTAACTAGGGTTTCCTAGAGTCAGCCTAGGCTCTGATACCAACTTGTGACGACCTCAAATTTGATAACAAATTCGAAGTGCCCGTTATGTAATCCGTCACAATCCCAGAATCATTGTTGTGACTTACATAACGTAGTTGATATCACAGTCATAGACATTAATAGTAAATAAAGGGGATTACAAAGGTGGTCGCACAGACCAAACCTTACATTACATCAACATGCAGCGGAATAACACTTTGGGTCCATATTGTCAAGCTTCAACCGCACAGGCAAAGCAGACAGTAGGAAACGAGCCTAATTCGCAAAGCCGTCAATGAGTCCTTCCTTCTTGATCTTGCTCCTTCAAGTCTGGCCAAGTTAATAGCCAGGGACACAGCCATGAGTACATTGGATGCACTCGCAAACCATCTTATAAACAAAGTGGTGAGATCGATATGCATGGTTGATATGGTGGACTAAGCACTAAGTTTATTTGCAAAAGCTAGTTTTATCTCCCAAGAATGTCCATTGGTAGAAAAGAAGTTTAGTTCTCTAAGTTCAAACTAAAGAGGAACTTCAATGTGTTGGTCACCTTCAAAGTTCAAGTCAAGTCAATTCAATTCATGTCATTCACCAAGTTCACCATAAGTTGTTTTCATTATTGACAAAAGCCAGGTAGAGTTTGCCAACCGTCCATGACCGAGGACTCGGCTATTCGAATAGTTTGAAAACCTCTGCAGAGGGGTACACTTTACCCACAAGATTCGATACATCTGCCGGGAGAAATCCACGGTTCGCCATACACAAAGGTATGCGGGGTTCAGATAATCAAACAAAACCTTTCACTTGCTCATCCTAGTATAGGATCCTTCCCTAGAGCCCGGGATACGGAATTCCCGCTCCGGCGCCTCTAGTTCTGCCCATCCCGGGTACCGGGTTAGTGGAAATCACTTGGTCAAGAAGTATCCGCCCGTGGAGTCCTTCCATGAAGATTTGATGCAAGACCTCCCATACTAAGATAAACAAGCTACGGATTTAGCCCCTTCCCATATAGGGGTAACGTGGTTGTACGTTATAATTGGCACCCATGTACATCACTCGTTGTCAATTGAGAAATACATTTCATAGTTCTTAGTCAAGATTATTTTCTTTCATAAAGCCATCATGTAGGAGCAATCTCCCATTTCAAGTTTCAATGTCAAGTCACCACCTTTCAAATGGGGTTCCTCCAGAGATAGCCTCAACTTTTATTAGCGACTAAGCAACTACATTGAGTGATAGTACTACTAACTAGGGTTGGATAAACTCAGCTTGATGCCCTTGATAACCAAGACATCAATATGCTTCTATCATTCTACTCTAGCAATTCAATCATGCAATTTACTTAAAACAAGTAGAATGCAATATTAAAACTAGGTAGTGGGAGTATGAATCAAAAGATGGCTTGCCTGGCTTGGCAAAGTCAAAATAGTCTTCATCTTCATCTTTGATTGATTGATCTCCATCTCCATATCTTGGTGGACTTCGGGATCCATTCTCCTTACTCTCGTTGTCGTCTAATCGTTGGAAAGCAAATAAGCATACAATCACCACACAATTCACAAACAACACCTATTTACTCAAATACACATACTTGGGTAAGGGAAGTGATCTAGCAAGTCTATGGAGAGTGGTTTCGACGATAATTGAGTTCCGATGGATGAGATGATTGAGTTGTTGTATCTAAGTAGGGTTTATTCATTTTGGATTATGAAAATATCTCCTGCAAGTCCTTTTTGACCAAGGTCATGGACAATGTAGATACTCAAGATCATGGTTCAACCAAAGAGGCTTCATAGGATGTGGAGTATTTTTCTTTTATTGAAGCCATTTCTAGTTTGCAACTATTTAGTAATCAAATTTGAATCTACAAGTAGAGTCTATAGATCCTAGTTGAATGGGATCAAAGGTTATAGATCAATATTTAGAAATGTGGTTGATTCGAATTGGTTTCATATCATTTCCATTTATTTTGAAATAGGTGTGCAAGTTTGAGTTTCTAATTACTATCATGTAGGATTAAATTTCCAAATACTTCCTACAAGTACACATGGACTAAGATCAATACCTACAGATGGTATTTGGAAATATGATTTAACAATAAGAGTTCCATAAAAATTTTGATCATAGATTTGAGTTAAATAAGATCCTATAAGGCAAATGATTATTTAACCATATAGGTAAATAGAATTTATTTTAAAAGGTTCAAAAATGAGATCTAATGCCATAGACAGATGGGTATCACTAATTGTGAATTTCCAAAGTTGGATTTATATTTTTAGGAATTTTATTCGAATTGATATGAATTTTCTAAGGTGAAAAAGCTCCTGTTTTGTTATTTTTACTGCAACCACTCTGTAAATCTAATTGTGTTGAAACCACTTTTATTGGATATCTTATGTTCTAAGGTTTCCAGAACATTTTCATTTGCTAAATTTGGATCGGTAGATCTCCGGGAAAATTAAATATACTAAAGCATCTGAATGTGTTTTTCAAGAATCGGAAAAATCGAAGATCCCTTTTTTTTCATCCGGGCCGGACACACAGACTGCTCTGGGCCGGCCCACTAGGCTGCAGCTGGGCGGGTGGCAAGGGGAAAAAAAATAAAAGCTGACAAAGGGGGCCCGCTACTTAAAAACGAAGGGGTATCGGGTTCTTCTTCCCCGGGCGCTACAGGAACGTAAACGAGAAGGAGTACTGGGAGGAGGGCTGCGCACGGGGAGCTCACCGGCGGCGATGGGGAGCGGCGGCGAGGATGTCTAGGCGGCGGAGGAGCTTCTCCTCCTCCACCTCGTCCAGGCGGCAGCTCGCGGGAGGCTCTAGAACGCCGGGAACGGGAGGTGCTCTGCGGAGCGGCGTCGACGGGGGAGCTCGAACGAGAGAGAGAGGAAGCTGGAGATGTTGTCTAGGAGGTTCCTGGGGATGGTGGGGTTCTTTTCAGGGAAGAATGGCGGCCTTTTATAGACGGGAGAGGGAGCACGGGGCGAGTGGATCTGCGGAGAGAGCGCGGCCGGTGTCGGCTAACGGAGGGACGCGGCGGTCGGTGCTTTCGGCGGAGGGCTGCAGTGTGCTGTGGGGTGCTGCTGGCGCACTCACGGGCTGCGGGGTGGTCTGGTGCAGAGGGAGCAAGTGAGGGGTCCGGGCGGTGGTTCTCCTCTGTTCTTCCTTGTCTCACGGCCGTGGTCGGGGCAGGGGATGCTAGGGCTCGACCAAGAGATGTCCCCAAGCATGGCTACAGGGTTTGGGCAGGGGTGAACAGCGTTGGCCACAGTAGAACCGATTTTCCCTGGATTTCGCCCACCACGTGTTCGATACAATGTCCGCATGAAATCAAAATTTGAATTTTTGAAAATTTCCAATTGGGTTGGTCATTATATTGGATAGGGATTCCAGAAATATTTTTGTTATGAAGAGATATGAGGTTTTGCAAAAATCTTATTTCCAATTTGAGGTACGGTTTCTGTTTCAGATTCAAACTTTGGACAGATTTTGAAAGAGGTTAGGGTTTGAGTTTTTGCTGGAAACTTCTTGGTTGAGTTAGTATGTAACTTGGTGAAGCTCAACTAACTGACCAAACATGAAGGTGAGTTACAGATTTCTTAATCCAAGTGTCCAAAGTAGGGTAGTGGTTAACTTTTTCTAGATCATCTTTTCTTCTCTTTTTCTTTATTTCTCTTGCTTCTGGTTCTTTTGATCTTTGTGGTTCTTCTCTAATGCTTCTATTGGTTAAGTTTGAATTAACTAAACATTGTACAACCAAATAAAACCCACATGAAATCATAGAACAACTTGTATTTAAACTACTATGTATGCATGCAATATGAGTGAAAAAGATTTGATTGGTCCAAAAGTGTTGGTTTTCTTGGAGATAACATGGAGTTGGGAAATGACCTCTTATTTAAATTCAAACTTTGGTAGAATATTAAATAGAGTTCCAAGTTGATTTTTGTTTCAAACTTTATTGTATTTGATTCTTTGTAACTTGTTCTTAGTTGTGGTGGAGAGATGCACGAGGGTCTAGTTCAGATTTTTCTTAATATATAAGGGCAAAGTAGTGTAATCATTAATTTCTTTAAGATCACTACTTCCTCTTTTCTTACTTAGGTTTTTGTGTTGCGGTTTATTTTCTTGATTCCTTTCTATTTGTTTGTGATTGCTGGACTTAATTTTGGGTTTGGCAATTGACCCAAATGGGTTTAGCATGTAACCATGCACAAAAATTTAATAGTTAGAAAACTATTTCATTTTAACAAAAATCTTTATTTAAAAATTTGAGCTCAAAGGATTTGTTTTAAAACCCTTCTCATACTCTTTTTATTGGAAGCATGGGAGCAAATGCTCCAACTCAGAAGTTTCGAAAAGGCAAGAAATTAATCTTATATAAAAATTTTTGTTGGCTCCAAAATTTGGGATTTTAAATAAATCCATTTATTTCTATTTCCCAAAAATTTGGGTTGTTACAGATGTCCACATGGACACAGGAGCCCAACAAGATGCCCCGGACTCCGGCGCGCCCACCAGCGGCGCCGGGACTACTGAAGACGCCGGCACAAGCAACAAGAGCGCCGGCGTAGATAACAAAGGAAAGGGCCCTGCAGTGCCGGAAGTCTGGACTATTCCCGAACCTGCCTCTGCTGGACAAGCTGCCCCTGCCGCGCCGGAACAACCAGCGCCCAAGACTCCAACCACCGAGAAGACTCCTGCCCCGGCCAAGCCTGCTGCCCCGGCCAAGACCTCTACCTCGGTCAAGTTCGGCGCCCTCACGATCAAGCCGACCAAGTCCGGCACACAATCCGCCGCCACTGGTGCTGCCAAAGTAGCACCCCGGCCCAGCTCTGCCCTGGCCCTGCATTTTGGCAAGGCAGCCGCCCGGCCCAGCTTCTTTGATATGCCGGAACTTGAGGGCCGCGTCTCCCTGCTGACGAAAAGTGACAAGAGCCTTGGGTCACTTAAGGAGCACTGCATCAGATGGAATGACGCCGACAGTATGGACACTGCCGACTCCAAGAGCAAGAAGTTGGACGAAGCTTCGGCTACTGGCAATCCCGCTGATATCCTGGCCGCGAAGCCCATTCCTATCGCCTGCGAGCTCCTCAGCATCCAGCAAAGACTTCACCTTTTGGCCGACGCCACCAACGTAAGTCTTTTCTACACATGTATATCCCCAGTCCCCAAAAATGTCGGCTGTCCGGGATACGGGCAGCCGGGATTTTCCTATACCTTTTGCACTTAGCTATTTTCAAAATTACTATCTGGAATATTAGCTCGATCTGAGCTTCAAATCCTAGTTACCGAGGGCCGGGATAGGTGCGCAGCACCTGTGCCGGATCTTTAATGAACTAATATCTTAAGCACTTTTCAAATCCTTTTGACCGAGATATAAGCTCGATTCGAGCTTCAAATCCTAGTCACCGAGGGCCGGGATAGGTGCGCAGCACCTGTGCCGGATCTTTAACAAACTATCATCTTAAGCACTTTTCCAATATTCTGGACCGAGATATAAGCTCGATTCGAGCTTCAAATCCTAGTCACCGAGGGCCGGGATAGGTGCGCAGCACCTGTGCCGGATCTTCAACATCATAAACACTTCCCATAATCTTCAATTGCACTGATATGCTAGCCTTCTCTTATAACCTTTCAAATCCTAACACTTTTGCAGCGCATGAATAATGCCCGCGCCGACATGTACCATGATTTGGTGTGCGAGCACCGGAAGCTATCTGACGCGCATAGCAAGCTCCGGCTAGAACTACGCCAGAAAGGTAAACTCAGCCGTCATATCCATATATGCCGGATGTCTTGCCTTCTTTTACTCCGGAATATTTCTCTTGCCGACACATAACCCTTTTACCGACATATTTCAGCTACTACAGAAGAGCAAGTCACCGTGCTCCTCCAGAGGGTGAAGGAGTTGACCGGTATGTCGGATTCTGCTGATCTTTTACTACTCGACTTGTACTTCAAATTCTTTAACTCTTGTCACTGTTTCTTATCTTCACATTCCCTTAACTTCAAATCCACGTAGATGAGAAAGCTGCACTGGAGGCCCGCCACCAAGACTGTACACCCTCAGTGGATGTGGCCAAGCAATTGGATGACCGGGATGCCACCCACAAAGTTGAGGTTGAGCAATTGAAGGGCCGGATCGCTGAGCTTTTGGAGGAGAAGGAACAGAGGGAGGGCCAACTCAAGAAAGCCCAGGAGCTGCTTGTCACCTCTGAAACTGATGCCTCCAATGCCCACGCCGAACTGACTAGCTTGAAGGAGCAGGCAACGAAATGGGAAGTTACAGTTGCTCAGCTCAATGCCGACCTCGCCAGTAAGCTTCAAATCCTTTTCCCCTATCCTGCCCGACATACCATGTTCTTTTCCGGCCCAACCTTTACACCGACATATACTTCTTTTGCTAACATACTTTCTATTTTTCAGACATGTTTCCTGCTTCCGTCGAAGACGTTGAGAGGGCTCTGCAGTTGGATCGAGTGGATCGGGGTGTTCTGGTTGACTCGGCCAACTGGGACATGTCGGAATAGCTGTTGGCCCTGCAATCCCGGAAGAACGCCATGACCTTCTACACGGAAGAACTCTTTCTTGGCGCCCAGGAGGCATATTCTGCCCTCTGGCCAGGGCAAAGGACGCCCACTGATCCTGTTGATCTTGGGAATGATCTGCAGCTCTCCAAGGTTCGCCTCCGGGAATGGCGGGATTCCGGCGCAAGGGTGGGAGCTGATGAAGCTCTCACCTACTTCCTCTCCTGGTACGAAAAGGCCGACTTAGAGACTTTGCGCACTGTGCGCGAAGGATCTATCTGGACCTCGGATCCGGAACACATCCGGCGTCGGTAGGAACTGGCCCACAGCTATGTGGATTACGCCGACACCGAAGCCTTTGTCCGGGACATCTGCGAGCCGAAGAAGAAGGAGGTCGACGCCAAGGATGCTGCTGACGCTGAGGGCTCCGACTCCAGCCAAGATGAAGAAGAAACTGAAGAAGCCGACACCAACGTTTCGGAACAGGGATCTGTCCCGGCCGGAGGTGATGGCTCCATTCCATCTGCTGGGTCCGGCACTCCTGAAGCCGACATCTCCACTGCTACAGCCCCTCCAGCCGGCGGCTCTGCTTCTGCCCCTGCTCTTTGAACTTTGCACCACCAAACTTTAAGCTTTATTAGATCTCCGGTATGCCGGGTGCAACTGTAAGATATACGTTTAATTTCCCTTTGGTTTGCTACCTGAACAAGGTTTAACTTGGTTTGCTTGTTTATCAATGCCGGATCATCTTTTGGCTAAGTCACCGAGTTTGCTTTCCTGTTTCCCTAACTCCACAACCTTGGCTACTTGTCTACCTCTTTTGGCTTTTGACTTATGAGTCTCAAGGTTGCTTCATTAAACATACAGTACTTCAACTTTGAAACTTAGACTTCAAATCAACCGACATTTCAGGTTTTAACTTTAGCAATTACATAAATGTCGGTTCGCTTGCTCTATATTTCCTTAGCCATTTTCCATGTGTAGACAATCTCCGGCATCTACTCTTGCTAGCCATGAAGCCGGGTTTCGGACCGCAGCTGAGTCGAAGAGCGGCCTTTGGTGCCGACACACTACTAGGCCGACACAGGAAACATTCAAATCAAGCCAGCCGGCATATAAACAAAAACTGAAAATAAATGCTGATATATCTCGGAGGCAGTGCCCGATTTCTTCGGGATGCCAACATTTCATTCATTAGCCTTATACCGGCATACAAAGCTAAATGGAAATACATACATTATGCTGCTCAGGAGTAAAAGGGGCGGAGTAGAGCTATGTTCCATGGTCGCTTGGTTTCTTCTCCGGACCTGTCCACCTTGTCCTTCTTGGGGGCCTGCGCATCTATAAGATAATAGGCATCATTGTGCAGAGCTCTGCTCACAATGAATGGCCCCTCCCATGGAGGAGTTAACTTATGCTGGCCCTCTGTGCCTTGCCTTAGCCGGAGTACTAGATCCCCCTCTTGGAATCTCCTTGGATTCATCTTCTGCGCATGATAGCGTCTGAGGTTCTGCTGATATACTGTTGTTCTTGATAGTGTTATTTCTCTTGCTTCTTCCAGCAGATCAACATCATTTTCCCTGGCTTCTTTAGCCTCTTCCTCAGTATATAGCACCACTCTTGGTGCATCATGTATTACATCTGTTGGAAGGACAGCTTCTACTCCATACACCAGGAAAAATGGTGTATAGCCTGTTGACCTATTCGGAGTTGTCCTTAAACTCCAAAGTACTGCTGGCAATTCATCTAGCCAACATCCCGGAGTTTTCTCCAGTGGCTCTATCAGCCGGGGTTTTATGCCGGATAACACTAGTCCATTTGACCTCTCTACTTGGCCATTGGTACAAGGGTGAGCGACTGACGCAACGTCCAGCCGGATTCCCACCTCCTCACAAAATCTGGCAAATGGCCCTTGGGCAAAGTTCGACCCATTGTCAGTGATGATGCCATGGGGGACACCATATCTCAAGATTATATCTTTTAAGAATTTCACTGCTGTGTGACCATCACACTTGCTTATGGGCTTTACTTCAATCCATTTGGTGAACTTGTCCACCATGACCAGGATATGGGTCATCTTTCCCCTGGCCGGCTTAAAAGCCCCGACCATATCAAGGCCCCAAATAGCAAAGGGCCAGGTTATCGGGATAGTCTTCAATGCTGACGCCGGCTGATGAATCTGGTGAGCATATCTTTGACATCCATTGCACTTCCGGACCAAGTCTTCTGCATCTTGCAGTGCCGTCGGCTAGTAAAACCCATGCCGGAATACCTTGGCCACCAATGCTCTGGATGAAGCGTGATGACCACACTCCCCCTGATGAATTTCCCGGAGCATTTCCAGGCCTTCCGCAGATTCGACACATCTCTGCAATACTCCGGTGGCACTTCTTTTGTATACTTCCTTGTTTATGATGGTATATCCTTTGGATCTCCTTGCAACCCGGCGCGCCTCGGTTTCATCCGCCGGCACTTGACCATCCACCAAGAAATCCATGATAGGACGCGCCCATGAGGGCACTTCCCTGACAGTGAACACTGCCTGATCTATCTCCATTATTTCGGCCGTCACATAATCGATCTCCATAGGCTACGAAGTCCCCGGGACTAAGGGATCAGTCCCCGGGTATGCCGGAGCAGTCCCCGGGTATACCGGCACAACCTCTTGGTACATCTTACCCTTCCCTTTATTTCTGCTCCGGAATATTGCATATGTCGGCACAGTCCCCGGGACTAAGAGAGCAGTCCCCGGGTTATCTGACCAGGCTCCGGCATCTATTTCCATCGGAACTGCATCCTCCGGGCTTGGCGGGACATAAATAGACGATGACTCTGGTGAGGGCTTGATTGACGGCTTCCTCAGATGCTCCAGCGAAATGCCGGGCGGGATTGAATCTCTGGAAGATCCCAGCTTGGACAATGTATCGGTTGCTTCGTTCTGAGCCCGGGGAACATGCCGGAACTCACAACCTTCGAAGTAACCACTCAACTGCTGCACCAGGAAACGGTAGGATCCCATGTTTGCATCGTGCGCATCCCATATGCCGGAACACTGCTGAATCACTAAGTCAGAATCACCGAAACACATAATTCGGCAAATTCCTATGTCCTTAGACACCTTCAGGCCATGCACAAGTGCCTCATATTCCGCCACATTATTTGATGCTGCAAAATGAATCTGCAGAACATATCTCAATTGGTCATTCTTGGGTGAACTTAGAACTATGCCGGCACCCAAACCGTGGATTGTCTTGGACCCATCGAAATGCATTCTCCAATAATTTGCATCTGGCAACGGCGGCTCATATTGTATCTCGGCCCAGTCAATGAAGAAATCAGCCAACACCTGGGACTTGATTGTATCTCTTTTGTCATATTGAGGAGTATATGGTGACAACTCTATTGCCCACTTGGCTATCCTGCCACTGGCATTTTTGTTGCCTATGATCTCCGAGATAGGGGCCTCGGCCACTACCCGGATCGGATGCTCTTGGAAGTAATGCTTGAGTTTCTTGGCCGCCATATAGACACCATACGTCATCTTTTGATAATGAGGGTAGTTTTGCTTCGAGGTGGAAAGGACTTCATTCAAATAATATACCGGCCGCTGCACGGTTTGCCCCCTTCCTCTCACTCTACTACCACCACTACACTGACAACTCTGTTGGTCGCCGCTATATAGAGCAACATCGGCTCCCTGGGCATCGGAGATGCCAACACCGGCATTGTTGACAACATCTGTTTCAGTTCCTTGAAAGCTGCATCTGCTTGCGTTGTCCAGACAAATGTGTCGGACTTCTTCATCAATTGATATAACGGCAAAGCTTTCTCGCCCAGCCGGCTTATGAAACGGCTCAGGGATGCGAGGCACCCCGTGAACTTCTGTACTTCCTTCAAATCTGTCGACGGCTTCATTCTCTCTATGGCACGAATCTTGCCGGGATTCACCTCAATACCCCGGCTGGAAACCAGGAAACCGAGCAATTTGCCGGCCGGCACACCGAAGGTACACTTAGCCGGATTCAACTTCATCCGGAATATCCTCAAGTTTGCAAAGGTTTCCCGGAGGTCATCTATGAGAGTCTTGCTCTCCTTGGTTTTTATGACAACATCATCGACATATACCTGCACATTTTTATCTATTTGGTCATGCAAACACTTTTGCATGCACCTCTGGTAAGTTGCGCCGGCATTTCTTAAACCAAATGGCATAGTGAGATAGCAATAAGCCCCATACGGGGTAATAAAGGATGTCTTTATTTGATCCGGCTCATACAAAGGGATCTGGTGAAAACCAGAATATGCATCTACAAATGATAACAGTTCACATCCGGCTGTGGAATCAATCACCTGATCGATCCGAGGGAGCGGGAACGGATCTTTGGGACATGCCTTGTTCAAGTTGGTGTAATCAACACACATCCGCCATACTTTTACTACGGCGGGCTCATCCTTCTTCTTTTCCACCAAAACCGGATTAGACACCCAATCCGGATGTAGTACTTCCTTGATAAAGCCAGAGGCTAGGAGCCTGGCTACTTCCTCCCATATTGCCTTCCTCCTATCATCCGCATTCCACCGGAGCGGTTGCTTCACCGGCTTAGCATCCGGTCTTACATGCAGTGCGTGCTCAGCCAGCTCCCTCGGCACACCTTGCAGGTCTGAAGTAGACCATGCAAAGATATCCCGATTCTCACGGAGGAAGCTGATGAGCTCGCTTTCCTATTTGGGATCCAAACCTGCCCCAATGAGGGCATGGCGCTCTGGGAAAACTTCATCCAGAGACACCTTTTTGACTTCCTTGCTCACTTGAAAAAAAGCACTGCCACATGGGTTCGTCATGCCCGGCATAGATTTGCCGGCCGCAACTGTCTCCGCTATCTCCACGGCTCGCTTGAGCCTCTCCTTTTCCTCGGCAATGATCAGAGTTTCGGCCAGATTTGATCCGGCCGTGGCACATTCCATCGAGCGCTTGTAATCACGAATGATGGTGATCACTCCCTTGGGCCCTGGTATCTTCATCTTCAGATACGCAACATGCGTAGAGGCCATGAACTTCGCCAGCGCTGCCTTCCCAGCAAAGCATGGTAGGGGCTTTCCAGATCCACCACCTCAAACATGAGGTTCTCCACCCTGCAGTTATCCCGGTTGCCAAACATGACATCCATCCGGATCTTGCCCATCGGCGCACATGAAAGTCCCGGCACAATGCCGTGGAATGTGGTCTTGCTCGGCTCAAGCATATTCTCCTTGATGCCCAACTTCTGCATCGTATCACGATACATGATGTTGATGCTGCTTCCATTGTCAATGAGTACCTTGCTGAACCCCACATTGTTAGCCGGCCCGACAAATGTCGGATCCATCACTAGCGCATATCCGCCGGGGTTTGGCATGATCCTGGGATGATCTGCCCTGTCCCAGCCAATGGCCTGGTCAGACCAGTACATCAGCTTTGGGACTGCCGACATAACGGCATTCACCTCCAAACACCGCCGGTACAAGCTCTGCTTGTCTGTTCTTTCGGTCTCAAAGACCATGTAGCTCTGATCGTGCTCCTTATATTCATTCCGGCCCGCTGCTGGGCCTCCGGCATAATATTCCGGGTTATAGTTCTGATCTACCTGATTTACGCCAGCATTTCTGGCATTACTCTGGTTCCCGGGATTAACCGGCCTGGGCGGGACTGCAACTGTATTTGCACCTGTCAACGGCGATGGAGCTGCCGGGACAGGTGGTCTAGCCGGCCCAAAAGGACCTGCACGACCGGCCAATATGTCATCCAGCCATGAACAGTTTCTGGTCAAATGATTCGCCGGCTTACCCGGCTGGAATGTGTGAAACACACAAGGCTTGTCCATGGCCAAACCCACCGTATATTTCGGCCACTGCTTCTTTTGACCGGCGACACCTGTCGGGGGGATGACCCCCGGTAGGGTCAAGAGACTAGAAAGATACCAGGTCTGAGGTTGACTTTATGCCGGATTATCAAGGGTGGGCCTGGCCGGAATATAAGAGCATCGGCCAGGCCGGCATATATGGTTATCCCGGCTGGTGCTCGGATATGCCGGAATAGCCAGAGTACTTATATAGGAGTGCCGGCATATACTTAAATATGCCGGCTTAACCTTTTGGTGTGTTATGCAGGAGCAGGGGAGGCCGGATTACCCGACCTTCATAGGTCGTTGGTCCGGCATATAGGTCTAGGGTATGGCCAACGGTCATATCCGGGATATAAAAGTCAGCTAAGGTGTCACTTCCCTGCAATCAAGGAAGAAAACATCCAAGCATGGTAGCAGAGTGTGATGGCAGGGTGCACAGTGGAGGTTACCTACCCTCACTGTGCACACGTACAGAGCTTACCTCACAGGGGTAAGGTCACAGTGCTGGGAGTACAAGGTGCAGGGATATGAGTCCCATCGAGAGCAATCAGGGAGAAAGTCAAGGGTCTCTGCCTTCGTCAGCAAGTCCTGTTTGGAGCGTAGTTGGTGTCTCCTGGTCTCATATGACCGTTGTAACCCTGGCTACCACTATATAAGGTGGCATAGGGAGCCCTGGTAAAAGGTTGGTCTCTCTGTGTTCCCATACTGAGCAGTTCATCTTCCTCCTCTAGCAGAGAGCTTGGAAGCACCATTGTTGTGTACTCCATCGATCCAAATATATAACCAAGTAGAGCAGGAGTAGGGGTGTTATCTCCTTACGAGAGCCCCGAACCTGGGTAGATCTGTGTTCCTTTCTGTCGTGCTTTTTAGCTCGTTCCCCTCTCCCGAATCCTCCAGCATCTAGTTCGGCCCCCATTTAAGCCATCCTATGGCATATGTTGTTTCACCACGACGACATTTGGCGCCCACCGTGGGGCAGATCGATATGCTGGGCGGAGTGTTTATTCGGACGGGGTCTGTGATAGCAGCTTCGGGAGTGCGCGTGGTCTCTGGCCTCGTCCAGAGGCTAGGCTCGCTCAGCTTCGTCAGTGACAACGCCGGATGTCTCGGCGGCCGGCCGTTCCCCAGGGATGGCCGGATCATGTCTTTCGGTTCCCACGAGGTGTACGTGGGGACTGAGAGAGTTTGCAGGGAAAAGGTGCTAGTGGTGGCGGATCCTCCGTCGCATCGGTTGGCTCACGCGGGGCGTAGCGCTCGCTCAGTAGAGTCGGCCGAGGTGATGATGGCCGGCACATCAGTGCCGCCGGCAGATGGTGCCGGCAAGGCCGCAGCAGCAGCAGCAGGAGATACTCCCCCGGAGCCGCCGAAGGCCAAGAGGTCGGCACGTCCTCCGTTGGAGCGTGTCGAGAACCTGGCCGGCACTTCCGCTGTGCCGGCAAAGGGTCAGGTGCTTCTTCCCATCATCGATCGGCTTCTCGAGCCGGTGCGATCCGGCGATGATCCTAAGCAAGCCAGGGAGGTCCTGGAGGGATCTCACCAGGCCCTCGTCGACGAGGCCCTGGCCATGCACCAGAAGCGTGAGCGGTTTAACCGGCAACTCCGTGAGTATGAAGCAGCTCATGGTTTTACTCCTGTGGTAACCCGGCCTAGCCAGATAGAAGAGGTTAGAACTAGAGGCAGAGATCTTAACACTGAGCTAGAGAAAGGTGCTAGTGGTAAGGGTCATACTGCAACTAGTACTGTGCCTAAGGTAATTTATAGCTCACCAGTGAAGAACCTTAGAGCGGCAGCAGAGGTAGCTAAGGACTTATCTAATTTGTCCGGCGAAGCACTGCATGAGCAGCAAGCCCGGCTTAACCATCTTTTGTTTGAAGCAACTAAGCAGCAGGAGGCCTTTAAGAAGGCAAACCCAGGTGCCGGGGCATCCCAGTACATTGCGTCGGTAGGAGGTGCCGGTGCAAGGTCGAGGGGCCAAGCTTCGTCCCCGCATCCAAGTGCCCGGCGTGCCGGAAGTGTGACCTCTGGCCGTCGGGACAAGCAGATCCAAGTGTATGATCCGGCAATCGCCGGAAAGCAGGCAGTAGTTCAGAAGAATGCCAGCCAAGCAGACAAATATGTCGGCCGCAAGAGTGCTGGCCAGAATGTGCCGGCCGGGCAAGGAGCAGTCTCGGCCGGTGGTGGCCGGAGTAACAGTGCAGCCCGGCGTCAGCAGCAGGGCGCCGGAGGTGCAACGCAGCAGCAAGGTGCAGGCCATCCGGGACATCGAGAGGATGATGGCAATTCCGCCCTTGCCAGGGCGGGGTATCAGCAGCAGCATCAGCAAGGCCGGCATAGTGAGCAGTATCAGCCGGAGCAGCAGCAGGAAAAAGGGATCGCGGGTCCAATTGTGTCTCGGCTGGGACCTCGGTCCTTGGCAGCAAGTGATGCGCGCTTCAAGCTGGACAGGATTCACCAATCAGAGTTGGTGGAGAGGCAAGGAGCTCCGGGTCCTATGTGCTTTGGACCCCGGATTATGGGTGAGCCGGTACCTTACTATTTCCAGCTCGCGCGTGGCGCGAGAACATATAACGGCAGTACAAAGCCTGAAGATTGGTTGGAGGATTACTCCACCGCAGTGAACATTGCCGGAGGAAACCTCAGATGGGCGGTACGATATGTGCCGCAAATGCTTGAAGGACCAGCCAGGATATGGCTGAATAATCTGCCGGCCGGAAGTATCAACGGCTGGGTTGATTTTGAAGAACAGTTTGTATAGAACTTCACCAGCACATATAAGAGGCCGAATCGCCCTCAGCAGCTGGCTAACTGCCGGCAGGGAGTGAATGAGACCGACCGGGACTATCTGACCAGGTGGTGCACCTTGCGCAATTCCTGCGAATGAGTTGTGGAGCAGCAGGCCATCATGTGGTTCGCTCATGGGTGCCGGCATGGCACCATGTTGTGGCAAAAGCTTCAGAGGGAAATGCCGGCCACGCTGGCTGAGACAATCAAGATCGCCGATAGTTATGCTCTGGGAGATCCTATGCAGCCCACCCTAGATTCACAAGGTCAGGGACAGACCCAGGGGAACACCAACAGCGCCGGGAGACCAGGGCAATACTATCGCTCTGATAATCGGAACAAGAGAAGAGATGAAAGGCCGGATTATCGGTATGGAGCGGCACAAGTAGCAGCTGTGGAGGAAGAGCAAGGGGGCGCCGGCAGTAGCCAGCGTCCGAGGTATGAAGACAATCAGCAGCCTCAGCAGCAACAACCGCAGCAGCAAGCGCAGCCCTTCCAGAAGAAGAATGTCTGGATCAACAAGAATGCCAGCGGAGCCGCCGGGCAAAAGAAGCAGTGGCCGAAGTATACGGTGGGTATTGCCATGGACAAGCCTTGTGTGTTTCACACATTCCAGCAGGGTAAGCCAGCAAATCATTTGACAAGGAACTGTTCATGGCTGGACGACATATTAGCAGGTCGCGCAGGTCCCTGGGGACCGGCTAGACCATCTGTCCCGGCAGCTCCATCGCCGTTGACAGGTGCCAATACAATTGCAATCCCGCCCAGGGCGGTTAATCCCGGTAATCAGAGCAATGCCGGAAATACCGGCGTAAATCAAATAGATCAGAGCTATAATCCGGAATATAATGCCGGAGGCCCAGGAGCGGGCCGGAATGAGTACAAGGAGCACGATCAGAGCTACATGGTCTTTGAGACCGAGAGAACAGACAAGCAGAGCTTGTACCGGCGGAGTCTGGAGGTAAACACCGTTATGTCGGCAGTTCCGAAGATGATGCACTGGTCTGACCAGGCCATAGGCTGGGACAGGGCAGATCATCCCAGGATCATGCCAAACCCCGGTGGGTATGCTCTAGTGATGGATCCGACATTTGTCGGGCCGGCTAATAACGTGAGGTTCAGCAAGGTCCTCATTGATAATGGAAGCAGCATCAACATCATGTACCGGGATACGATGCAGAAGCTGGGAATCAAGGAGAACATGCTGGAGCCAAGCAAGACCACGTTCCACGGCATTGTGCCGGGACTGTCATGTGCACCGATGGGCAAGATCCGGATGGATGTCATGTTTGGCAGCCGGGATAACTGCAGGGTGGAAAACCTCATGTTCGAGGTGGTTGATCTGGAAAGCCCCTACCATGCTTTGCTGGGGAGGCCGGCATTGGCAAAGTTCATGGCCTCTACGCATGTTGCGTACCTGAAGATGAAGATGCCGGGACCCAGAGGGTTGATTACCATCATAGGAGATTACAAGCGTTCGATGGCATGCGCAACCGCCGGGTCTAACCTGGCTGAGACTCTGATCATTGCAGAGGAAAGGAAGAGGCTCAAGCGAGCAGTGGAGATTGTTGAGACGGTCGTGGCCGGCAAATCTATGCCGGGCATGACGAATCCCGGCGGCAGCGCTTCTTTTCAAGTGGGCAAGGAGGTCAAAAAGGTGCCTCTGGATGAAGCTTTCCTGGAGCGCCATGCCCTCGTTGGGGCGAGTTTGGATCCCAAATAGGAAAGCGAGCTCATCAGCTTCCTCCATGAGAATCGGGATATCTTTGCATGGTCTACTTCGGACTTGCAAGGTGTGCCGAGGGAGCTGGCTGAGCACGCATTGCATGTGAGACCGGATGCTAAGCCGGTGAAGCAGCCGCTCCGACGGAATGCAGGCGATAGAAGGAAAGCCATTTGGGACGAAGTGGCCAGGCTCTTAGCCTCCGGCTTTATCAAAGAAGTGCTTCATCCGGATTGGGTGTCTAATCCGGTTTTGGTGGAAAAGAAGAAAGATGAGCCCGCCATAGTGAAAGTATGGCGGATGTGTGTTGATTACACCAACTTGAATAAGGCATGCCCTAAAGATCCATTCCTGCTCCCTCGGATCGATCAAGTGATTGATTCCACAGCTGGGTGTGAACAGTTATCATTTGTAGACGCCTATTCTGGTTTCCACCAGATCCCCTTGTATGAGCTGGATCAAATAAAGACATCCTTTATTACCCCATACGGGGCTTATTGCTATCTCACTATGCCGTTCGGTTTAAGAAATGCCGGCGCAACTTACCAAAGGTGCATGCAAAAATGTTTGCACGATCAGATAGATAAAAATGTGCAGGTATATGTTGACGATATCGTCATAAAGACCAAGGAGAGCAAGACTCTCATAGATGACCTCCGGGAAACCTTTGGGAACCTGAGGAGATTCCGGATGAAGTTGAATCCGGCTAAATGTACCTTCGGTGTGCCGGTGGGCAAGTTGCTCGGCTTCCTTGTCTCTAGCCGGGGTATTGAGGTAAATCCCGGCAAGATTCGTGCCATAGAAAGGATGAAGCCGCCGACAGATTTGAGGGAAGTACAGAAGTTCACTGGGTGCCTTGCATCCCTGAGCCGTTTCATAAGCCGGCTGGGAGAGAAAGCTCTGCCGTTATATCAGCTGATGAAGAAGTCTGACACATTTGTCTGGACAACGCAAGCAGACGCAGCTTTCAAGGAATTAAAGCAGATGTTGTCAATAGCGCCGGTATTAGCGTCTCCAATGCCCCGGGAGCCAATGTTGCTCTATATAGCGGCAACCAACAGGGTTGTTAGTGCAGTGGTAGTAGTGGAGCGAGAGGAGGGAGGCAAAACCGTGCAGCGGCCGGTATATTATCTGAGTGAAGTCCTCTCCACCTCAAAGCAAAACTACCCACACTATCAGAAGATGACTTATGGTGTCTATATGGCGGCCAAGAAGCTCAAGCATTACTTCCAAGAGCATCCAATCCGGGTAGTGGCCGAGGCCCCTATCTCGGAAATCATAAGTAACAAAGATGTCAGCGGCAGGATAGCAAAGTGGGCAATAGAGCTTTCACCATATACACCACAATATGATAAGAGGGATACAATCAAGTCCCAGGTGTTGGCTGATTTCTTTATTGACTGGGCCGAGATACAGTATGAGCCGCCATTGCCAGATGCAAATTATTGGAGGATGCATTTCGATGGGTCCAAGACAATCCATGGCTTGGGTGCCGGCATAGTTCTCAGTTCGCCAAAGAATGACCAATTGAGATATGTCCTGCAGATTCATTTTGCAGCATCAAATAATGTAGCGGAATATGAGGCACTTGTGCATGGCCTGAAGGTGTCTAAGGACATAGGAATTCGCCGGATTATGTGTTTCGGTGATTCTGACTTGGTGATCCAACAATGTTCTGGCATATGGGATGCTCATGATGCAAACATGGGATCCTACCGTTTCCTGGTGCAGCAGTTGAGCGGTTACTTCGAAGGTTGTGAGTTCCGGCATGTTCTCCGGGCTCAGAACGATGCAGCCGATGCATTGTCCAAGCTGGGATCTTCCAGAGACTCTATCCCGCCCGGCATTTCGTTGGAGCATCTGAGGAAGCCATCAATCAAACCCTCGTCGGAGTCATCTTCCATTTATGTCCCGCCAGGACCGGAGGAAGCAGTTCCGATGGAGATAGATGCGGGAGCCAGGTCAGATAACCCGGGGAATGATTCCTCAGTCCCGGGGACTGGGCCGACATATGCTGTAAGTGCAGTATTCCGGAGCAAAACTAAGGGCAAGGGTAAAATGTGTCAGGAGGTTCTGCCGGTATACCCGGGGACTGCTTCGGCATACCCGGGGACTGATTCCTCAGTCCCGGGGACTTCGCAGCCCATGGAGATTGATTGTGTGTCGGTCGAAATGATGGAGATAGATCAGGCAGTGTTCGCTGTCAGGGAAGTGCCCTCATGGGCACGTCCTATCATGGATTTCTTGGTTGATAGTCAAGTGCCGGCAGATGAAACCGAGGCGCGCCAGATTGCGAGGAGATCCAAAGGATATACCATCATCAACAAGGAAATATACAAGAGAAGCGTCACCGGAGTATTGCAGAGATGTGTCGAATCTGCGGAAGGTCTGGAGATGCTCCGGGAAATTCATCAGGGGGAGTGTGGTCACCACACTTCGTCCAGAGCATTGGTGGCAAAGGTATTCCGGCATGGGTTTTATTGGCCGACGGCACTGCAAGAAGCAGAAAACTTGGTCCGGAAATGCAATGGATGTCAGAGATATGCCCACCAGATTCATCAGCCGGCATCTGCCTTGAAAACTATCCCGATAACCTGGCCCTTTGCTGTTTGGGGCCTGGATATGGTCGGGGCCTTTAAGCCGGCCAGAGGAAAGATGACCCATATCCTGGTCATGGTGGACAAGTTCACCAAATGGATTGAAGTAAAGCCCATAAGCAAGTGTGATGGTCACACAGCAGTGAAATTCTTAAAAGATATAATCTTGAGGTATGGTGTTCCTCATGGCATCATCACTGATAATGGGTCGAACTTTGCCCAAGGGCCATTTGCCAGATTTTGTGAGGAAGTGGGAATCCGGCTGGACACTGCGTCGGTTGCTCGCCCTTGTGCCAATGGCCAAGTAGAGAGATCAAATGGGCTAGTGTTATCCGGCATAAAACCCCGGCTGATAGAGCCACTAGAGAAAACGCCGGGATGTTGGCTATATGAATTGCCGGCAGTGCTTTGGAGTTTAAGAACAACTCCGAATAGGTCAACAGGATACACACCATTTTTCCTGGTGTATGGAGCAGAAGCTGTGCTTCCAACAGATGTAATACATGATGCACCAAGAGTAGTGCTATATACTGAGGAAGAGGCTAAAGAAGCCAGGGAAAATGATGTTGATCTGCTAGAGGAAGCAAGAGAAATAACTCTGTCAAGGACAGCAGTATATCAGCAGAACCTCAGACGCTATCATGCGCAGAAGGTAAATCCAAGGAGATTTCAAGAGGGAGATCTAGTACTCCGGCTAAAGCAAGGAACAGAAGGCCGGCATAAGTTAACTCCCCCATGGGAGGGGCCATTCATTGTGAGCAGAGCTCTGCACAATGATGCCTACTATCTTATAGATGTGCAGGACACCAAGAAGGATAAGGCGGACAGGTCCGGAGAAGAAACCAAGAGGCCATGGAACATAGCTCTACTCCGCCCCTTTTACTCATGAGCAACACAATGTATGTATTTCCATATTTTGCTTTGTGTGCCGGCGCGTTATGCCGACACAAGACTAATGAATGAAGTGCCGGCATCCCCGAAGAGACCGGGCATTGCCTCCGAGATATACTGTTGTTCTTTACAGCTTTTTGTTGTATGCCGGCTGGCTTGAGTTGCATGTTTCCTATGCCGGCCTAGTAATGTGTCGGCACCAAAGGCCACTCTTCGACTCAGCTGCTGTCCAAATCCCGGCTTCATGGCTAGCAAGAGTAGATGCCGGAAATTGTCTACACATGGAAAACGGCTAAGGAAATGTAAAGCAAGTGAACCGACATTTTTGTTAAAGCTAAAGTTAAAATTTGAAGTGTCGGATGATTTGAAGTCTAAGTTTCAAAGTTAAAGTACTGTATGTTCGATGAAGCAACCTTGAGACTCATACGTCGAAAGCCAAATAAGGTAGACAAGCAGCCAAGGTTGTGAAGTTGAGGAAACAGGAAAACAACTCGGTGACTTAGTCAAAAGGTGATCCGGCATTGATAACAAGCAAACCAAAATAAAACTTGTTCAGGTAGCAAACCAAAGGAAATTAAACGTGTATATTACATCTGCACCCGGCATACCGGGGATCTGATAAAGCTTAAAGTTTTTGGTGCAGTGAAGTTAAGAAGCAGGGGCAGAAGCAGAGCCGCCGGCTGGAGGAGCTGTAGCGGTGGAGATGTCGGCTTCAGGAGTGCCGGACCCAGCAGATGGAATGGAGCCATCACCTCCGCCCGGGACAGATGCTTGTTCCGGAGCGTCAGTATCGGCCTCTTCAGTTTCCTCTTCATCTTGGCTGGAGTCGAAGCCCTCAGCATCAGTAGATACCCCGGCATCGTCCTTCTTCTCCGGCTCGCGGATGTCCCGGATGAAGGTGTCGGTGTCGGCATAGTCCACATAGCTGTGGGCCAACTCCCGCCGCCGGCGGATATGTTCCGGATCCATGGTCCAGATGGATCCTTCGCGCACAGTGCGCAAAGTCTCCAAGTCAGCCTTTTCATACCAGGACAAGAACTAGCTGAGAGCTTCGTCAGCTCCAACCCTCGCGCCGGAATCTCGCCATTCCCGGAGGCGAACCTTGGCAAGTTGCAGGTCGTTGCCGAGATCAACAGGATCGGTGGGCGTCCTTTGTCCCGGCCAGAGGGCGGAGAATGCCTCCTGGGCGCCATAAAAGAGTTCTTCAGTGTAGAGGGTCATGGCATTCTTCCGGGATTGCAGAGCCAGCAGCTGCTCCGACATGTCCCAGTTGGCCGAGTCAACCGGAACACCCCGGTTCTCTCGATCCAACTGCAGAGCCCTCTCAACGTCTTCGACGGAAGCGGGGAACATATCTGAGAAAAATAAATGATGTTAGCAAAAGGAGAATATGTCGGCATAGAGGGTATGTCGGAAGAGATTTGAAGCTTACTGGCAAGGTCGGCATTGAGCTGTGCGACTGTGACTTCCCATTTAGTGGCCTGCTCCATCAAGCTAGACAGTTCGGCATGGGCAGTGGAGGCATCATTCTCGGAAGCAACGAGCGAGTCCTGGGTCTTCTTCAGTTGGCCCTCCCTCTGTTCCTTCTCGTCCAGAAGCTCGGCAACCTGGCCCTTCAGCTGCTCTATCTCGGCCTTGTGAGCGGCATCCCGGTCGTCCAGTTGCTTGGCCACATCCACTGAGGACATACAGTCCTGGTGGCATGCTTCCAGTCCAGCCTTCTCATCTGCAAAAATTTGAAGTTCAAAGGATTTGAAGAAAGAAAACAGAGACAAAGATTAAAGGATTTGAAGTACAGAATGTTTAGACGAAGATTAACAGGATCCGGCATACCTGTAAGCTCTTTCACCTTCTTAAGAAGCTCGGCGACTTGTTCTTCAGTGCCAGCTGAAGAATGTCGGCACAAGGTTATGTGTCGGCAAGAATAGTATTTTAAAGTAAAAAAGAGGAAAGGTATCCGGCATATAGAGATATGTCGGTGAGGATTACCTTTCTTGGACAGCTCCAGCCGAAGCTTGCTATGTGCATCTGATAACTTCCGGTGCTTGCACACCAGGTCATGGAACATGTCGGCACGTGTGTTGTTCATGCGCTGCAAAAGTGTTAGGATTTAAAAGGTTATGTAAAGTACTCATTCTGTTGAAGACCGGGCACAGGTGCTGCGCACCTATCCCGGCCCTCGGTGACTAGGATTTGAAGCTCGAGACGAGCTTGTATCTCGGTCAAGAGGATTTGAAAAATAATTGAGATGTGAAATTGTTAGAGACCCGGCACAGGTGCTGCGCACCTATCCCGGCTCTCGGTGACAAGGATTTGAAGCTCGGATCGAGCTCATGTGTCGGCAGATAATTCAAAAGGAGCTAACTAAAAGACTATGGGAAAATCCCGGATGTCCGTATCCCGGACAGCCGACATTTTCGGGGACTGGGGATATGTGTATACGTAGAAAGGACTTACGTTGGTGGCATCGGCCAATCGGTGAAGTCTCTGCTGGAGGCTAAGGAGCTCGCAGGCGATTGGTAGGGGCTTCGCGGCCAGAATATCTGCTGGACTGCCAGTAGCCGCGGCTTCGGCCATCTTCTTGCTCCTGGAATCCACTGTGTCCATGTCGCCAGCGTCGTTCCACCTGACGCAGTGCTCCTTGAGACACCCGAGGCTTTGGTCACTCTTCGTCTCCAGGGGGACGCGGCCCTCAAGTTCTGGCGTGTCGAAGAAGTTGCGCCGGTAGCCAGGCCGGGTCGCTGCCCTGCCAAGATGCAGGGCCAGGGCAGAGCTGGTCCGGGACGCCGCTTTAGGAGGAGCAGTGGCGCCAGATGGTGTGCCGGACTTGGTCTTCTGGACCTTGAGAGTGCCGGACCAGACCGGGGCAGAGGTCTTGTCCGGGACCGAGGTCTTGGCCGGTGCAGGAGTCTTTTCAGTAGAAGGAGTCTTGGGCGCGGGCTGTTCCGGCGCGGCCGATGCAGCTTGGCCAGCAGGGGAAGGTTCCGGAATAGCCAAGACTTCCGGCACAGCTGGGCCTTTTCCTTTGTCATCTATGCCGGCGCTCTTGTTGCTTGCGCCGACATCTTTAGTTGTGCCGGCGTCGCTGGTGGGCGCGCCGGAGTCTGGAGCATCTTGGTGGGCCCCTATGTCCATGTGGACATCAGAGGCCGAAGGTTCCTGTTGAGCCCCCGAGTCCATGTGGACGTCGGGGGCAGAGATATCTTGTTCCGGCGGAGGAATGTCCTTCGCCGGGGAGGTGGTCTTGTCAGGCGCAGGCGAAGATGCCGGCGCCGGTGAGGTAGTATGACTTGCTGAAGGTATGTCGGAGGTAGCAAGGGCCGCTGGCTTGGTAACCTTTGGGCCGCCACTCGAGCCAGAAGCTTGTTCCGGCGCAAGAGGAGCCCTGAAAGAGAGAAAATACCAAGTTAATAACCAGAGCAAGAGATATGTCGGAGGAAGTGCAAATAAAAGGAACTTACCCCGCGGTGACAGGTCTCTGTTTCTTCGGGATAGGTACGCCAACCTTCTGCCTCTTCTGCTGTTGAGGTGTGTTGGGCTAGGGCTTCACACCTCGCTTCCGGCCGGTACGTCCGCCGGTGGAAGGAGGTCCCTGGTTCAGAGGGGCGGCATCGACAACCATGTCGTCTGGGATAGCTGAGGACGGCATTGGAAAGGCATAAGCAAAGGATGCGGTAGGAAAGGCATATGCAAGTGGCATCGGGTCATAATACGTCAGGTTCTCCTCGTCAGAATTACCCAAGGCAGCTGCAGCACGGGTGCTCCTGGGTAGCTTATCCCAGTGATCCGGATCTTCAACATCCGCAACAGTGCGGTCTGCCGCAATCTTGATCCGGGAGTTCTCCATACTCTGGAAGCTGAACTTCTGCATAATGCAAAGTAAAAAGGTCAGAAGCAAGAAATATGCCGGTGGAATAAGTATGTCGGAATCTTGTATATAAGTATGTCGGCAAATAACAAATCTCGGGGCATGCGTGATAAGTAGCTATATGCCGGACAAGAGAGCATATGTCGGCCAGAGTATTTACCGTCGGGGCAGGCCGGTCCCGGCTGTATGGTTCAAGTCCCCAGGCAAAGGTGGCCTGGGAGGACTTGCAGACGTCCTTGATCCGCCGCAGAATGTCGGCCGGAGTCAGCTCATGTGTGGAATGCCGGTTGGGGTCCATGGGCCCGCTCATCTGGCAAATCTTGTGCGACCGGCGCTGCAGAGGGGAGACGCGCCGGCTGATATAGCATGCCACCAAGTCTTGAGGTGTAAGGCCGGCATCCCGGAGCTCGCCCTTAACCCGGTGGAGAGCATTCACCGGCATCACCGAGTTCTTCGGATTGTAGGTCCAATTCTTTATAGCCAAAGGTGGCTCGTCCACAAATGGCGGCAGGTTGAGCAGATCCACGTCGGTGGTGTTCTTGACGTAGAAGAAGCTCTTCTACCACTTCTTGCAAGATTCGAGGAGTTCCACCTTGGGGAAATCCGAGCCCTTCCGGGACATGATGGTGGCCGCGCCACAAAGGGTCATGGGGTGGTCCTTCTTTTCCTGGGCCATCTCCGGCGGGTCATCCTTGCTCCGGGGCGGCTCTTGGACGACTTGCTTCCGCAGTTGGAAGTATTTTGCCCAGCCTTGGGTAAGGGGCTCTATGCCGGCATAGCCTTCGCAAAAGGCAGCGAAGGCGGAGAGGATCATCACGGCATTGGCCGGGATATGATGAGGTTGTAGATCATAGGTGTTGAGGAAGTCCCGGAAGAAGTCCGACACCGGCAGGCCGAAGCCCCGCTCGAAGTGGGCGATGAAGACGACGCGTTCGCCGGGTTCAGGTGCCGGTGTAGTCTATCCCGCCGGAAGCCGGCATGCTACGCCCTCCGGGACTCTCCTGGTGGAGGTGACCCAGGATATGTCGGCTGGGGTGACCTCCGACCCCTCCCAGCCGGAGCGTCCTTGGACCCGGGCCGAGGTATCTTCCTCTGAGGCCGAGGTACCTGTCATGCTCGATGAAGCCATCGGGATGGCCGGTACAAGGCGTGAAAGCCAGAGTCCCGTGATGTTATTCCTATCAAGGCCGGAGAAAAGAGGGAGGTTAGTCTCTCCGGCATACCGCTCTCACCAATGTTAGCAGAAATAGAAGATCTACCGAGGCAGTTAAAACAAGAAACAAACAAGGATAAAACTTCTAAGGAAGAACACCTGCAAGCGTTGCTAGTAATGCTAGCCGAATCAAAGGGAAAACAAGCAGAGAAACTGCAGCAGATCTATGCAAGTGTGGCTACCGATGCGAAGCTATAGAAAAGCATGAAAGAGGAAGAACAGAGGATGATCTCACCGGAGCTTGGCCGGCGGCGATGGAGCGTGCAGGAGAAGGTTCAATCTCCCAGCAATGTCGCGAAGGAGAGATGCGGCGGCGGCGTCGTCGACAGAGATGTCGGGCATCGTCGAAGCATCGGTGTCGGCGGGGAGCAGGTCGACGGCGGCGGCAATGCTGTTCCTTTGTTCTTCGGTCCGGCGGTGAAGCGCAAGAGGCAGAGGAGCAGAGGAGGAAGACGATGGTGTGGGGTAAAAAGATAAGTTTACCCCCGCCGCCCTATTTATATGCCTGCCAAATAAGGGTCGTGGGGAGGGTAGTGCTCCACTCCCCCGACCGTTTCTGCGGCGAGGCGCCACGTGGCGGCACGGAGTGGGGCGGCGGTTCCTGTAACCGTGCCACTAGGCCATGATGGCGAGGAGTAACTGCACTGTGAACCGTCACATCGTGTGACCGTTCGAGGTGGCAGGGAAGTTGCAAGTTTCGATGTAAACTGTCAGGCCTGGCTTCTCAAGGAAGTCGCGTCTATATGTCGGCACAGCTGTCCGGGAATATGTTCCGTCCGGAATACCTCGGGACCGGCCGGAATAACTTTTGGAGAAGGAACAGTGGCCGGGATATGCGTGGCTGTCCCGGCATATAATCTGATCATCGGGATATAACGGAGAACCGGGGTATAATGAAGAGAGGATATGTTGAACCTGTCAAGGCTCCACAGTTATGATTGGGGAACCTCGACAGCTTCGGGGACTAGTGTCGGGGGGATGACCCCCGGTAGGGTCAAGAGACTAGAAAGATACCAGGTCTGAGATTGACTTTATGCCGGATTATCAAGGGTGGGCCTGGCCAGAATATAAGAGCATCGGCCAGGCCGGCATATATGGTTATCCCGGCTGGTGCTCGGATATGCCGGAATAGCCGGAGTACTTATATAGGAGTGCCGGCATATACTTAGATATGCCGGCTTAACCTTTTGGTGTGTTATGCAGGAGCAGGGGAGGCCAGATTACCCGACCTTCATAGGTCGTTGGTCCGGCATATAGGTCCAGGGTATGGCCAACGGTCATATCCGGGATATAAAAGTCAGCTAAGGTGTCACTTCCCTGCAATCAAGGAAGAAAACTGTGACGACCTCAAATTTGATACAAATTCGAAGTGCCCGTTAGGTATTCCACCGCAATCCCAGAACCATTGTTGCGATATACATAACGTAGTTGGTAACCAGTTCCATAGACATTACAACACGGTGGTTCAAATACAATGGTCATATAGACCAAGTCATATTACAACACAATATAGCAGCGGAAATAACGTCTTCGGCCCATGCCTTCTCCCTACAGGCAACTAGCGACTCACGGAGACGATCTTAGTTCTGGTACTCTTCTTCATACCCTTCCTCCGAATACTCTTCCCCATAGTCTGGCCAAGTTGATAGCCAGGGACACAGCCGTGAGTACATTGGATGCACTCGCAAACCATCTTATAATTGAAATGATGAAGTAGATATGCAAAGTTTGGTATAGTGGACTAAGCACTAAGTTTATTTGCAAAAGCTAGTTTTATTTCCCAAGAATGTTCATTGCTAGAAAAGAAGTTTAGTTCTCTAAGTTCAATCTAAAGAGGACTTCGAATGTGTCAACAACATTGTCAAGTCAAGTCCTTCATCACGTTCACCATTGTCATTTTAGTCCTGACAAAAGTCAAGTACAGCTTGCCAACCGTCCATGACCGCGGACGCGGCTATTCGAATAGTTTCAAAACCTCTGCAGAGGGGTACACTTTACCCACAAGATTCGATACATCTGCCGGGAGAAATCCACGATTCAACATACACAAAATATGCGAGGTTCAGATAATCAAACAAACTCTTTCACTTGCTCATCCTAGTATAGGATCCTTCCCTAGAGCCCGGGATACGGAACCCCGCTCCGGCGCCTCTAGTTCTGCCCATCCCGGGTACCGGGTTAGTGGAATCCACCTGGTCCAGAAGTAACCGTTTCACGGTGTCCTTCCATGAAGCTTTGATACAAGGCCTCCCATACTAAGATAAACAAACTACGGATTATGCCCCTTCCCATATAGGGGTAATGTGGTTGTACGGTAAAATTGGCTCCCATGGTACATCACTCGTTGTCATTTGAGAAATATATTTCATAGTTCTTAGTCAAGATTAATTTCTTTTACAAAGCCCTCATGTAGGAGCAATCTCCCATTTCAAGTTTCAAGTTCAAGTCACCACCTTTCAAATGGGGTTCCTCCAGAGATAGCATCAACTTTTATTAGCGACTAAGCAACTACATTGAGTGATAGTACTACTAAATAGGGTTGGATAAACTCAGCTTGATGCTCTTGATAATCAAGACATCAATATACTTCTGTCATTCTACTCTAGCAATTCAATCAAGCAATTTACTTAAAACAAGTAGAATGCAATCTTAAAACTAGGAATGGGGAGTATGAATCAAAAGATGGCTTTCCTTGGTTGACAAAGTGCCCGGGGTTTTCTTCTTCTTCTTGATAATAATAATCCCCTCCAATATCCTCCTCGGCAACACTAGCGTCTAATAACGAATAAACACAAAGCACACCATCACTTCACCAAGCTAACAACACACCAAGCACACATCTTTGTTTGCTAACCAAAGCATTCATGTTGCATTTTTATGGTGTTGGATTGTAAGTCTTTCTTCTAAGTTTTTCTTCAAGGGTGCAAGCTAGATTCTTTACTAAGTGGCATAAGTGGTTCACTTGTGCAGCATTGGTGTTGATTTAGGGTTACTAAGACAAGTTCAAGTGGGATGGATCCACTAGGTGAATTGGCATTGAGGGCAATTAATCCTAAGTGTGCACTAGTGATCTATCATTTTATGCTACAAAATAGGATTGGGTTAGGGTCTAAATGATCACACTAATATGGTTTGGGGTAGATTAGTGTTGACTAACAGTAGGAGAGGTCATTAGTAAGTTCACATTTTAATTTTTATGATTTTTGATGGCTTAAATAATTTTCTAGAAATCTTTCATTATTCAAAAAGCTATGGTCACACTATTCATATCTAAATTTATTCTTAACTTATTTTTAATTCTAACCAGTTCTATTGGGTAGATTATTTTATAAGCTTTCCAATGCATATTTATTTGCTAGATTTGGATTTGTAAAACTCTAGGAATTAAAGTTTGAAAATAGCATCTGAAACATATTTGAAATAAATGAAACGGGCGGGAATTTAATTGAAAACGAATCGGACCGAATTCGCAACGAGCCGGGCCCTATTCAGAACAAACCTGAACGGGCCGGCCCATACCGTTTCGCGCGGGGAAAAAGAATTAAAAAGGGGAGCTGACAGGTGGGGTCGCGATGTCAGCTCACTTAACGATTCCCGAATCGGTAAGTTGGCGTTGGATTCAGATCGGACGGCTCACGTGCATCATCTTCCTCAGCACGGTGGGGGCTCACCTACGAGCAGTGACGAATGTTCGACGGCGAGGGCGAGGCGTAGAGGATGCAGAACTTGACGGCGATGCGCGGGATCGGCTGCGGTGCTCCTCCTCCTCTGATTCCCTGCAGCAGCTGGCCTCCAGGTGGTCGATCGCGGCGGCGCTCCGCTCGTCCAGTGCCTCGCCGGAGTTGCAGGCGTCGACGAACTAGGGCGAGCTGGGCTAAGCGAGAGTGTCTGGGAGGTAGAGGGGAGTGAGGTGCGTCTCTGCGTTTGATCAGCGGGGCATTTTATTGGCCGGAGCGACGAGGGCAAGCGCGGCCAGAAGCTCATCTGCACGGGGGCCCTGGCGGCGTTTGAAGCGTTCTCCGGTCACGGCGGCCACGCTCGCGTTCTGGGGGGTTGCTGGTTCGGCCGCGGGGTGCTGTGGGTCTCCTCTGGCGCCTCCAAGCTGGTCGGCATCGTGCAGGGAAGAGGGTTGCTGGGAGGGGGCCCTGGGTGCGTTTCTCCTCCTCCCTCCTCTTCTCACGGCTTGGGTCGGGGCTGGGGAAGCTGGAGTCGATCGAGGCACCGTCCAACAGCGTGGCTACAGCGTTTGGACGAGCTCGAACAGTGCAGCACCAGTGATCTTTGATCTCATTTGATTTGCTTCTGCCAGTGCTTGACGAAATGCCCGCAAGAACTCAAAGTTTGAATTTTCGAAATTTTCCACTTTGGGTGCTCATCATATTGGATAAGGTACCCAGGCATATTTTTGTTATAGTGAAAGGTTGAGTTTTGCAGAAATTTATATTTCAAATTTGAGTATGGTCACTGTTTTGGATTCAAACTTTGGCTCAAGTTTGAGTGGGGCTCCAGTTTGAAATTTGGACAAATTCTTGTTGGTTGAGTTAGTCCATAACTTGTTTAAGCTCAACTAATAGGTCAAACATGAAGGTGAGCTGTAGATTGCTTAATCTAAGGTCTCAAAGTGATGTAGTCAATAACAGTTTCTAGATCATATTAACTTTATCTCTTTCTTACTTATTTTTACTTCTGATTTCTTTGCTTCCTAAAAATCTTCTCAATTGATTCTGTTGGTTCACTTAGAATTATCTAACCAATGCTCAATCAAAATTAACACACAGAAAATCATAGAATACAATTAAAAGGAAGTGCATGTATGCATACAATAATAGATAAAAAGTTTTATTTGGGTCCAAAATTTGGCACTTTAATTATTAAGAAGTGGATTACAATTTCTGAGTTGTTACAATCTTCCCCCCTTAAAAAGAATCTCGTCCCCGAGATTCACTAATTAAGAACGGAAAAGATTGGGAAACTCTTTCTGAAGGTAATCTTCTCGTTCCCAAGTGGCTTCCTCTTCGGTGTGATTACTCCACTGAACTTTCAGAAATTTGATGCTTCGGGTTCGGGTGGTTCTATAAGCTTCCTCGAGGATACGGATAGGCATTTCACGATAGGTCAAATCCTTGTTGATGTCCACAGAACGGTGATCAATATTCTTGAAAATTTCTGGCTTCTCCGGCACTTCAAGACATTTCCGAAGTAGGGACACGTGAAAGACATCGTGTACTTCGGACAATTCAGGGGGCATTTCCAACTGATAAGACACTTCTCCTCTTCTGTCTAGTATCTTGAAGGGTCCAATATATCTTGGTGCAAGCTTTCCTTTTACTTGGAATCTCTGCATCCCCTTGAGAGGTGATACTCTAAGATAAACAAAGTCTCCACTCTTGAAAGTCAGTTCTCTACGTCTCTTGTCGGCATAACTCTTTTGTCTTGACTGGGCTTCCTTGAGATAGTCACGAATCATGCGAACTTTCTCCTCGGCTTCTTGCAAAATATCGGGTCCAAAAATCTGACTGTCTCCGGTTTCTGACCAATTCAGAGGGGTACGACACTTTCTTCCATACAAAGCTTCAAATGGGGCCATTTGCAAACTGGCTTGATAACTGTTGTTGTAGGAAAACTCCGCGAAGGGCAGACAATCTTCCCACTTAGCTCCATAGGCTAGAACACAGGCTCTCAACATATCTTCAAGTATTTGGTTTACTCTTTCAGTCTGTCCATCAGTCTGAGGGTGGTAAGCGGTGCTGAAAGCTAATTTGGTTCCCAAGGCTTGATGCAAACTCTTCCAAAATCTCGAGGTGAATTGAGTTCCTCGATCGGAAACTATGGTTTTGGGAACTCCATGCAAACTGACAATTCTGGATAGATACAGATCTGCTAGCTGTCCCGAGTTGTAAGTGGTCTTGACAGGAATAAAGTGGGCCACTTTGGTTAGTCTATCCACAATGACCCAGATAGAGTCATTTCCACGGCTAGACCTTGGAAATCTAGTGATGAAATCCATTCCAACAGAATCCCACTTCCATTCCGGAACTTGCAAAGGTTGCAGCAGTCCAGCAGGACATTGATGTTCAGCCTTGACTCTTTGACAAATATCACACTTAGAGATGAACGATGCAATCTCACGCTTCATTCCATGCCACCAGAATTGTTCCTTCAGATCTTGATACATCTTAGTTCCACCGGGGTGGATGGAGTAAGGTGTCGCATGGGCTTCCTTCATAATCACTTCCTTCAATTCTGAATCAGCAGGCACACAAATACGTCCTTTATACCAAAGAACTCCTTGATCATCTTCCTCAAATCCTGGCACCTTACCGGAACTAATTCGGCGCTTAATTCCGTCAATACTCTCATTCCCCTTCTGGGCTTCTTTGATTTGGCTCATCAAGGTGGGTTGAAACTCAAGGTTGGCTAGGAATCCTTGACTGACTAGTTCCAATCCAAATCTTTCAAACTCTTGGTGTAACATAGGTTGCTCTTCTTTGATCATCATATTTAACGAACACGGCTTCCTACTCAATGCATCTGCCACTATATTGGCCTTACCGGGGTGGTAGTGAATTTCCAGATCATAATCCTTGGTCAACTCTATCCATCTTCTTTGCCTCATGTTCAACTCCTTCTGGGTAAAAATATACTTCAAACTCTTGTGATCAGAGTAGATCTCACAACGGTTGCCCATCAGATAGTGCCTCCAAGTCTTCAAAGCTAGAACCACGGCTGCTAACTCTAGATCATGGGTTGGATAATTTTCTTCATGAGGTCGAAGCTGCCGGGAGAGGTAAGCTATTACCTTGCCTTCTTGCATCAATACACAACCAAGTCCAAGTTTGGAAGCGTCGCAATAGACATCAAAGTCTTTGGTGATATCGGGCATGGTTAGGACGGGGGCGGTCACCAATCGCTTCTTGAGCTCTTGAAAACTCTCTTCACACTTAGGGGTCCATTCAAACTTCTTGTCCTTCTTCAACAATTGGGTCATTGGCCGGGCAATACTGGAAAATCCTTCAACAAACTTGCGGTAATATCCCGCTAATCCGAGAAAACCTCTAATTTCAGTTTGAGTGGTAGGGGCTTCCCATTCCATGACTGATTTAATCTTCTTAGGGTCTACGGATATTCCTCCTGCTGATAGCACATGGCCTAAGAATCCAACCTCCTTCAACCAGAACTCACATTTACTGAACTTGGCATACAGCTGATGCTCCCTTAAGGTTTCTAGAATTAATCTCAAATGGGTTGCATGCTCTTCTTCGGATTTGGAGTAGATAAGGATGTCGTCAATGAAGACAACAACAAACTTATCCAAGAACTCCATAAAGACCTTATTCATGAGGTTCATGAAATAAGCAGGGGCATTGGTCAATCCAAATGACATTACGGTGTACTCATACAATCCGTATCGGGTAGTGAAGGCTGTTTTGGGGATATCCGTTGCACGGATCTTCAGTTGATGGTATCCGGTTCTAAGATCTATCTTTGAGAACACTCTGGCTCCAGTCAGTTGGTCAAACAAATCTTCAATCTTTGGGAGAGGATACTTGTTCTTGATGGTCACATTGTTAAGCTTGCGATAATCAGTGCACAGTCGGCTAGAACCGTCACTTTTATCCACAAACAGAACAGGTGATCTCCAAGCAGAAGAACTTGGTTGAATCAATCCTTTGCTCAAAAGGTCATCCAATTGCTTCTTCAACTCAACTAATTCAGCTGGGTTCATGCGATAGGGTCGTTGGGCTATTGATCCAGTTCCGGGGATAAGCTCAATGATAAACTCAATATCCCGATCCGGTGGCATTCCGGGTAGCTCATCGGGAAAGACATCCGGGTATTCACAGACGATGGGGACTTGCTCCAAAGTCGGTCCTGAGATACTCTTATGACATCTGGGGATTGGAATGGGTTTGACGGACACATGCTTCACGAAAACTCCATGGCTACTCCTCATGGTGATGGTCTTTTTGGCACAATCTATAATTCCTTGGTGTTGGGACATCCAATCCATACCTAAGACTACTTCCAATCCTTTGGTTCCTAACACAATCAAACTGGCTAGGAATGAGATCCCATGGATTTCTATGGGCACTGCCAAACAGGTACAACTGGCTTTGGTTACTGACCCGGGAATTTGCACAGACATGACATCTTTCAAGGGTGTGGGTTGAAGTCCACTTTTATCAACGAATAATTGGGTAACAAATGAGTGTGAAGCTCCAGAATCAAACAGAACTCTTGCAAGAACTGAGTTAACAGGGAACATACCAAGCACGACGTCTATTGCTTCCTGAGCTTCTTCAACATTCATGTGGTTCCGATGGCCTTGAGAGCGAGGCTGGTTCCTTGGGGGATAGTTCTTGCCATTTCCCACACGGCGCTGTTGCTGAACAGGGGCAGCTGTCTTGGACACATCGTTTAGCTTCTTGGGGCACTCATTGGAGTAGTGCCCTTTAAGTCCACACTCATAACAGGTAACACCAGACTTGTCACCAGGCTTGGGTAACACAGGGGCACCATTTGGCCTTGGGGTATTGGTGTTGAAGTTGTTGCCACTAGGTCTTGAAGGTGCACGGTTGAAGTTGTTGCCGGGTGGACGGCTGGGATAGTTGGGACGTGGAGCAGGTGCAGACGGCCTCATTGGCCTAGGGGCGAAACCCATTGGTGCATTTCCCCTTGGCTTCTGCGAGTTGCTCGAGTTGCCTTGATACATCATACGACGCTTGCGGTTCTCAGTAGCTTGCTTGAGTTTGCCTTCCATCTGAATGGCAGAGTCAACCAATGACTCCAGGTCGGCAAAGTGAATGCTGACCAAGACACATTGCATCTCATCATGAAGTCCATCCAGGAACCTTTCTTGCTTCTTCTCCGTGGTGTTGGTGTCATCTGGGGCATACCTAGACAAGGTAAGGAACTTGTCACGGTAATCCACCACAGATAGGGAACCTTGTCTCAGATTTCTGAACTCATCTCTCATCCTTTTCACCAATCCCATAGGGACATGGGCTTTACTAAACTTGCTCTGGAACTCTTCCCAAGGCATCACATACCCTGGGGCTTGCATTGCACGGGTGCTATCCCACCAAGCTCTCGCTGCTCCAGCAAGATAGTGGGTGGTGTACAAGACCTTCTCATTTTCACCAACTTCGGCGACTGCCAAATTGTTCTCCATGGTACGAAGCCAGTCATCGGCATCTAAGGGCTCTTCAGACTTAGTGAATATAGGAGGGTTGGTGTTTTGGAAACTCCTTAACTTGGATCGGTGCTCTCCATTGCCATGGTTTTCTCCTTCACCATTGCCATTGCCATTGTTGTGGTTCATTGCCATCTGGGTTAACTGCTGAAGAGTGGCCAAGTTGGCTTGGCGTTCAGCTCGGGCTGCTTCCCGGTCTTCCATGATCAACCTTAGCAATTCGGCCATTTCCGGGTTCGGGGGTGGGGGTGCTCGCGGCATCTGAAGATAAGGTGTGTAAGACAAGAGGGAAAAGCTAATTTGCTAAGATTTAAAGGTAACATGGATGATGCAATTTTTGTTGTACTAGGGCCTTAATAGCCAAATTCATATTTCATTCAACACTCATCAAACATATCATACATACGAGTTCACACATTACAAAGGGTTTACACTAAACCATAGAGACTCGTCTACTAGAGAGGGGGATACAACTCACACCTACACGAAGTGAAAAATAAAGTGGAACTCATACTAGATAACACGTGGATCTCGAATCTAAACAGCGGGCTCCTCGGGGTCTTCCTCCTCATCACTCACAATGAATCCATTGTGCCCACCATCTTCCGGATCATCGAGGTCCTCCATGAAGTCATCCTCATCACTAATGAGGGCATTATCCTCCTTGCGGAGATCAATGCCTTCCTCCTCACCAAGGTGATCCTCTAGGCTCTCAATGTACTCAGTCAACTCCGCCACATTGGCCTTCAACTCCTCAAGGTCTTGCTCCTTCTCATCGCGCTGGCGACTAAGGCTCTTGCGCTCCTTCGCAAGAATCCTGATAGTGCTCCTCGCCTCCACCAGGGCGAAGTGCTCAAGGTTGGCCTTGGTACGTGCACGATCGGCCTCCTGCTGAGTGGAGTACAGCAAGAAGTCCATGTGATCGATGTAGGTACTCGGCTCATTCTGCCCGGGCATGTTTGCGGGACGTCCATCCGCATCACGCCGAGCAAAGTCCCTGAAGCGTCCTCCCTGAACCTCCTCAACATGCAGTCCGCACAAGCGGGCGTGCATCTCCTGCATCGCTCGGACCAAACCATCGGCCCAAGTGTTCTCCACCAGCTCAAACTTGATCCTTGGAGAACCCAACATCCCCTTCTTGCCACGGCAACTAGCTCGGATGACCAACCGTAGCTCTCCATCCGGGTGCTCATTGAGCACGGCTCCCTTGAACTCCGGGTACAAACGGTTCAGGAACAAGGTCAAGGTGGTGAGGTCGCGCTCGAAACAAAGGCTGCCACCATGGCCCAATTGGTACTACTCAGTGAATACCGGGGCCATCTACAAAATTTTAGATTAGATTAGGTTAGTGATCAACTCAAGTGTGCAAAATTTTAAGTAGGCAAAAAAAAGACTGAAGTATGTATAAAACTTTGCAACTAGAGAGGAAATAATAAGCCATTTTTGCAACCGTTCTTGTATCTTTGCTTTTATCAAGGTTTTGTTTAACGCCCATTCTAACTAAGGTCTCCTATGGTCAGCCTAGGCTCTGATACCAACTTGTGACGACCTCAAATTTGATACAAATTCGAAGTGCCCGTTATGTATTCCACCGCAATCCCAGAACCATTGTTGCGATATACATAACGTAGTTGGTAACCAGTTCCATAGACATTACAACACGGTGGTTCAAATACAATGGTCATATAGACCAAGTCATATTACAACACAATATAGCAGCGGAAATAATGTCTTCGGCCCATGCCTTCTCCCTACAGGCAACTGGCGACTCACGGAGACGATCTTAGTTCTGGTACTCTTCTTCATACCCTTCCACCGAATACTCTTCCCCATAGTCTGGCCAAGTTGATAGCCAGGGACACAGCCGTGAGTACATTGGATGCACTCGCAAACCATCTTATAATTGAAATGATGAAGTAGATATGCAAAGTTTGGTATAGTGGACTAAGCACTAAGTTTATTTGCAAAAGCTAGTTTTATTTCCCAAGAATGTTCATTGGTAGAAAAGAAGTTTAGTTCTCTAAGTTCAATCTAAAGAGGACTTCGAATGTGTCAACAACATTGTCAAGTCAAGTCCTTCATCACGTTCACCATTGTCATTTTAGTCCTAACAAAAGTCAAGTACAGCTTGCCAACCGTCCATGACCGCGGACGCGGCTATTCGAATAGTTTCAAAACCTCTGCAGAGGGGTACACTTTACCCACAAGATTCGATACATCTGCCGGGAGAAATCCACGGTTCGACATACACAAAGTATGCGAGGTTCAGATAATCAAACAAACTCTTTCACTTGCTCATCCTAGTATAGGATCCTTCCCTAGAGCCCGGGATACAGAACCCCGCTCCGGCGCCTCTAGTTCTGCCCATCCCGGGTACCGGGTTAGTGGAATCCACCTGGTCCAGAAGTAACCGTTTCACGGTGTCCTTCCATGAAGCTTTGATACAAGGCCTCCCATACTAAGATAAACAAACTACGGATTAGGCCCCTTCCCATATAGGGGTAATGTGGTTGTACGGTAAAATTGGCTCCCATGGTACATCACTCGTTGTCATTTGAGAAATATATTTCATAGTTCTTAGTCAAGATTAATTTCTTTTACAAAGCCCTCATGTAGGAGCAATCTCCCATTTCAAGTTTCAAGTTCAAGTCACCACCTTTCAAATGGGGTTCCTCCAGAGATAGCATCAACTTTTATTAGCGACTAAGCAACTACATTGAGTGATAGTACTACTAAATAGGGTTGGATAAACTCAGCTTGATGCTCTTGATAATCAAGACATCAATATACTTCTATCATTCTACTCTAGCAATTCAATCATGCAATTTACTTAAAACAAGTAGAATGCAATCTTAAAACTAGGAATGGGGAGTATGAATCAAAAGATGGCTTGCCTTGGTTGACAAAGTGCCCGGGGTTTTCTTCTTCTTCTTGATAATAATAATCCCCTCCAATATCCTCCTCGGCAACACTAGCGTCTAATAACGAATAAACACAAAGCACACCATCACTTCACCAATCTAACAACACACCAAGCACACATCTTTGTTTGCTAACCAAAGCATTCATGTTGCATTTTTATGGTGTTGGATTGTAAGTCTTTCTTCTAAGTTTTTCTTCAAGGGTGCAAGCTAGATTCTTTACTAAGTGGCATAAGTGGTTCACTTGTGCAGCATTGGTGTTGATTTAGGGTTACTAAGACAAGTTCAAGTGGGATGGATCCACTAGGTGAATTGGCATTGAGGGCAATTAATCCTAAGTGTGCACTAGTGATCTATCATTTTATGCTACAAAATAGGATTGGGTTAGGGTCTAAATGATCACACTAATATGGTTTGGGGTAGATTAGTGTTGACTAACAGTAGGAGAGGTCATTAGTAAGTTCACATTTTAATTTTTATGATTTTTGATGGCTTAAATAATTTTCTAGAAATCTTTCATTATTCAACAAGCTATGGTCACACTATTCATATCTAAATTTATTCTTAACTTATTTTTAATTCTAACCAGTTCTATTGGGTAGATTATTTTATAAGCTTTCCAATGCATATTTATTTGCTAGATTTGGATTTGTAAAACTCTAGGAATTAAAGTTTGAAAATAGCATCTGAAACATATTTGAAATAAATGAAACGGGCGGGAATTTAATTGAAAACGAATCGGACCGAATTCGCAACGAGCCGGGCCCTATTCAGAACAAACCCGAACGGGCCGGCCCATACCGTTTCGCGCGGGGAAAAAGAATTAAAAAGGGGAGCTGACAGGTGGGGTCGCGATGTCAGCTCACTTAACGATTCCCGAATCGGTAAGTTGGCGTTGGATTCAGATCGGACGGCTCACGTGCATCGTCTTCCTCAGCACGGCGGGGGCTCACCTGCGAGCAGTGACGAATGTTCGACGGCGAGGGCGAGGCGTAGAGGATGCAGAACTTGACGGCGATGCGCGGGATCGGCTGCGGTGCTCCTCCTCCTCCGATTCCCTGCAGCAGCTGGCCTCCAGGTGGTCGATCGCGGCGGCGCTCCGCTCGTCCAGTGCCTCACCGGAGTTGCAGGCGTCGACGAACTAGGGCGAGCTGGGCTAAGCGAGAGTGTCTGGGAGGTAGAGGGGAGTGAGGTGCGTCTCTGCGTTTGATCAGCGGGGCATTTTATAGGCCGGAGCGACGAGGGCAAGCGCGGCCAGAAGCTCATCTGCACGGGGGCCCTGGCGGCGTTTGAAGCGTTCTCCGGTCACGGCGGCCACGCTCGCGTGCTGGGGGGTTGCTGGTTCGGCCGCGGGGTGCTGTGGGTCTCCTCTGGCGCCTCCAAGCTGGTCGGCATCGTGCAGGGAAGAGGGTTGCTGGGAGGGGGCCCTGGGTGCGTTTCTCCTCCTCCCTCCTCTTCTCACGGCTTGGGTCGGGGCTGGGGAAGCTGGAGTCGATCGAGGCACCGTCCAGCAGCGTGGCTACAGCGTTTGGACGAGCTCGAACAGTGCAGCACCAGTGATCTTTGATCTCATTTGATTTGCTTCTGCCAGTGCTCGACGAAATGCCCGCAAGAACTCAAAGTTTGAATTTTCGAAATTTTCCACTTTGGGTGCTCATCATATTGGATAAGGTACCCAGGCATATTTTTGTTATAGTGAAAGGTTGAGTTTTGCAGAAATTTATATTTCAAATTTGAGTATGGTCACTGTTTTGGATTCAAATTTGGCTCAAGTTTGAGTGGGGCTCCAGTTTGAAATTTGGACAAATGCTTGTTGGTTGAGTTAGTCCATAACTTGTTTAAGCTCAACTAATAGGTCAAACATGAAGGTGAGCTGTAGATTGCTTAATCTAAGGTCTCAAAGTGATGTAGTCAATAACAGTTTCTAGATCATATTAACTTTATCTCTTTCTTACTTATTTTTACTTCTGATTTCTTTGCTTCCTAAAAATCTTCTCAATTGATTCTGTTGGTTCACTTAGAATTATCTAACCAATGCTCAATCAAAATTAACACACATAAAATCATAGAATACAATTAAAAGGAAGTGCATGTATGCATACAATAATAGATAAAAAGTTTTATTTGGTTCCAAAATTTGGCACTTTAATTATTAAGAAGTGGATTACAATTTCTGAGTTGTTACAAAAACATCCAAGCATGGTAGCAGAGTGTGATGGCAGGGTGCACAGTGGAGGTTACCTACCCTCACTGTGCACACGTACAGAGCTTACCTCACAGGGGTAAGGTCACAGTGCTGGGAGTACAAGGTGCAGGGATATGAGTCCCATCGAGAGCAATCAGGGAGAAAGTCAAGGGTCTCTGCCTTCGTCAGCAAGTCCTGTTTGGAGCGTAGTTGGTGTCTCCTGGTCTCGTATGACCGTTGTAACCCTGGCTACCACTATATAAGGTGGCATAGGGAGCCCTGGTAAAAGGTTGGTCTCTCTGTGTTCCCATACTGAGCAGTTCATCTTCCTCCTCTAGCAGAGAGCTTGGAAGCACCATTGTTGTGTACTCCATCGATCCAAATATATAACCAAGTAGAGCAGGAGTAGGGGTGTTATCTCCTTACGAGAGCCCCGAACCTGGGTAGATCTGTGTTCCTTTCTGTCGTGCTTTTTAGCTCGTTCCCCTCTCCCGAATCCTCCAGCATCTAGTTCGGCCCCCATTTAAGCCATCCTATGGCATATGTTGTTTCACCACGACGACAACACCGCCGGCATTCTTGTTGACCCAGACATTCTTTTTCTGGAAGGGCTGCGCTTGCTGCTGCAGTTGTTGTTGATGTTGCTGCTGAGGCTGCTGATAGCCCTCATATCTCGGACGCTGGCTACTGCCGGCGCCCCCTTGCTCCTCCTCCATGGCTGCTACTTGTGTCGTGCCATACCGATAATCCGGCCGCTCATCTCTCCTCTTATTCCGGTTATCCGGGCGATAAAACTGCCCCGGTCTCCCGGTGTTGCTATTGTTCCGCTGGGCCTGCCCCTGTCCTTGTGAATCAAGGGTGGGCTGCATGGGATCTCCCAGAGCATAACTATCAGCAATCTTGATTGTCTCGGTCAATGTGGCCGGCATTTCCCTCTGCAGCTTTTGCCACAACATGGTGCCATGCCGGCACCCATGAGCAAACCACATGATGGCCTGCTGCTCCACAACTCCCTCGCAGGAATTGCGCAACGTGCACCACCTGGTTAGGTAGTCACGATCAGTCTCATATTCTCCTTGCCGGCAGCTAGCTAGTTGCTGTGGGCGGATGGGTCTCTTATAGGTACTAGTGAAGTTTGACACAAACTGCTCTTCGAAATCAACCCAGCCATTGATACTACCGGCCGGCAGATTATTTAGCCATATCTTGGCTGGCCCTTTGAGCATCTGTGGCACATATCGTACCGCCCACCTGAGGTTTCCTCCGGCGATGTTCACCGCAGTGGAGTAGTCCTCCAACCAATCTTCCATCTTTGTACTGCCGTTATATGTCCTCGCGCCCTGTGCGAGCTGGAAACAGTAAGGCACCGGCTCACCCATAATCCGGGGTCCAAAGCACATAGGACCCGGAGCTCCTTGTCTCTCCACCAACTCTAACTGGTGAATCCTGTCCAGCTTGAAGCGCGCATCATTTGCCGCTAACGACCGAGGTCCGAGCCGGGACGCAATTGGGCCCGCGATCATCTTTTGCTGCTGCTGTTCCGGCTGACACTGCTCATTCTGCTGGCCTTGCTGATACTGCTGGCCTTGCTGATACTGCTGCTGATATCCCGTCCTTGCCAGGGCGGAATTTCCATCATCTTCACGGTGTCTCGGCTGACCCATGCCTTGCTGCTGCACCGCATGTCCGGCGCCCTGCTGCTGACGCCGGGCTGCACTGTTACTCCGGCCCCCACCGGCCGAAACTGCTCCTTGCCCGGCCGGCACATTCTGGCCAGCCTTCTTGCTGCCGACATTCTTGTCAGCTTGGTCGGCACTCTTCTGCACCACCGCCTGCTTTCCAGCGATTGCCGGGTCATACACCTGGATCTGCTTGTCCCAGCGGCCAGAGATCACACTTCCGGCACGCCGGGTGCTTGGATGCGGGGACGAAGCTTGGCCCTTCGACCTTGCACCGGCACCTCCTGCCGACACAACAAACTGGGATGCCCCGGCACCTGGGTTTGCCTTCTTGAAGGCCTCCTGCTGCTTGGTAGCTTCAGACAAAAGATGGTTAAGCCGGGCCTGCTGCTCACGCAGTGCTTCGCCGGATAAACTAGATAAGTCTTTAGCTACCTCTGCTGCTGCTCTAAGGTTCTTCACTGGGGAGCTATAAATTACCTTAGGCACACTACTAGTTGCAGTATGACCCTTATCACTAGCACCTTTTTCTAGCTCAGTGTTAAGATCTCTACCTCTAGTTCTAATCTCATCTATCCGGCTAGGCCGGGTTACCACAGGAGTAAAACCATGGGCTGCCTCATACTCACGGAGTTGCCGGTTAAACCGTTCACGCTCTTGGTGCATGGCCAGGGCCTCATCGACGAGGGCCTGGCGAGATCCCTCCAGGACCTCCCTTGTCTGCTCCGGATCATCACCGGATCGCACCGGCTCAAGAAGCCGATCGATGATGGGAAGAGGCACCTGGCCCCTAGCCGGCACGCCCGAAGTGCCGGCCAGGTTCTCAACACGCTCCAACGGAGGACGTGCCGACCTCTTGGCCTTCAGCGGCTCCGGGGGAGTATCCGCTGCTGCTGCTGCCTTGCCGGCACCATCTGCCGGCGGCACTGATGTGCTGGCCATCATCACCTCGGCCGACTCTACTGAGCGAGCACTATGCCCAGCGTGAGCCAGCCGATGTGATGGAGGATCCGCCGCCACCAGCACCTCTTCCCTGCAAACTCTCTCAGTCCCCACGTACACCTCGTGGGAACCGGAAGACATGATCCGGCCATCCCTGGGGAACGGTCGGCCGCCGAGACATCTGGCGTTGTCACTGATGAAGCTGAGCGAGCCTAGCCTCTGGACGAGGCCAGAGACCATGCGCACTCCCGAAGCTGCTATCACGGACCCCGTCCGAATAAACACTCCGCCCAGCATATCGATCTGCCCCATGGTGGGCGCCAAATGTCGTCGTGGTGAAACAACATATGCCATGGGATGGCTTAAATGGGGGCCGAACTAGATGCTGGAGGATTCGGGAGAGGGGAACGAGCTAAAAAGCACGACAGAAAGGAACACAGATCTACCCAGGTTCGGGGCTCTCGTAAGGAGATAACACCCCTACTCCTGCTCTACTGGATATATATTTGGATCGATGGAGTATACAACAATGGTGCTTCCAAGCTCTCTGCTAGAGGAGGAAGATGAACTGCTAAGTGTAGGAACACTGAATGACCAACCCTCCACTAGGGCTCCCTATGCCACCTTATATAGTGGTGGCCAGGGTTACAACGGTCACCTGAGACCAGAGACACCAACTACACTCCAAATAGGGCAAACTGACGACGGCAGACACCCTTGACTTTCTCCCTGATTGCTCTCGATGGGACTCACCCTCGCTGTACCTTGTACTTCCTGGACTGTGACCTTACCACTGTGAGGTAAGGGCTGTACTTGTGCACAGTGAGGGTAGGTAAACCACCACTGTGCACCCTGTCAACACGATCTCCCTCCATACGGGGCAGAATCTCTCCTTGATTGTAGGGATATGACACCTTGGTTGACTTATATATCCCGGATATGACCGTTGGCCATATCCTGGACCTATATGCCGGACCAACGACCTAGGACGGTCGGGTAATCCGGCCTCCCCGCACCTGTGCAACATATGAAATAAGTTAGGCCGGCATATCTATGCATATGCCGGCACTCCTCAATAAGTATCCCGGTTATTCCGGCACATCTATACTACCACCGGGATACACTTATATGCCGGTCTGGCCGACGCTCCTGTATTCCGGCCAGACCCCATCTAGGTCAACCGACATAAAGTCAACCTTACTCCTTGTAACTTTCTAGCCTCTTGACCCTACCGGGGGTCATCCCCCCGACAAAGACTTAGTAACCAAAGAACATGAGTACCTTTTACCTTACCTCCCCGGCAACGGCGCCAAAAAAGAGCTTGATGTCTACACATGCTTCTGTTCTTGTAGACAGTGTTGGGCCTCCAAGTGCAGAGGTTTGTAGAGCAGCAGCAAGTTTCCCTTAAGTGGATCACCGAAGGTTTATCGAACTCAGGCAGGAAGAGGTCAAAGCTATCCCTCTCAAGCAACCCTGCAATTATGATACAGAAAGTCTCTTGTGTCCCCAACACACTCAATACACTTGTCAGATGTATAGGTGCACTAGTTCAGCGAAGAGATAGTGAAATACAAGTGGTATAGATGATTATAAGTAGTAAATGCAATCTGGAATAAAAATGGCAGCAAGCAAACATGTAACAAAATAGTAAGTAAACGGTGTGCAATGCTTGGAAACAAGGCCTAGGGATCATACTTTCACTAGTGGACACACTCCCAACAAATATAACATAATTAAACCAATAGATAACTTCTCTTCACTATGGTACTCTGAATTACTCTCCTATTGAATAACACTAATCATTTCGTAGGGCTACGAAGCACTCCTCAAAGTTCATCAAGTACTTGACAAACACCACTCATAGAGATATCCAAATCAAATCACAACTCAAGATAAATATTATTGCAACTTAGACCAAGTACTAACACGGTGCACACACTGTCAACATTACACCATGAAAGGAGGAATAGATCACTTCAATACTATCATAGTGATAATTATTCTCATAATCCATAAGAGATCACAATCGTAGCCTAGACCAAGTACCACCATGATGCACGCACTATCAGCGTTACACCATGGCAGGAGGAATAGATTACTTTAATAACACACTAGAGTACACATAATGAAGAAGAGTAACATCTACTTATTCAACATGATACAAAGCTCATGATCACATAAAGATCACATCATGGGAGAGAGAGAGGTGAACCACATAGCTACCGGTAGAGCCCTCAGCCCCGGGGATGAACTACTCCCTCCTCATCATAGGAGACAGCAAGGTTGATGGAGATGGCGGTGAGGTCGATGGAGACGGCGGAGAAGGCGATGGAGACCGATGGAGATGGCTCCGGGGGCACTTCCCCGTCCCGGCAGGGTGCCGGAATAGTGTAACAACTCAGAAATTTGTAATCCATTTCCTATGAATTAAAGTACCAAATTTTTTTTTGGACCAACAAAAACTTTTTCATTCATATTGCATGTATGCATGTATTTTCTATTATATGTCTTTTATGATTTCATGTGTGTTAGTATTTGTTGTGCAATAGTTAGTTAATTCTAACTTAACCAACAGAAGCATTAGAGAAGAATTATAAGAGCCAAAGAAACCAGAAACAAAAGAAAGAAAGAAAAAGAGAAGAAAAAGTTGATCTAGAAATTATTATTGACTACCCTACTTTGAGCACTTCGAATAAGAAATCTGTATCTCAAGTAAAGGTGTGGTCAGTTAGTTGAGCTTGACCAAGTTGCATACTAACTCAACCAAGAAGTTTCAAACCAAAATTCAGAGTGTAACCTAACCCAAACATCTGCCAAAGTTTGAATCTGATTCAGCAAACAAACCCTATTTTCAAATACAAATTTTTGCAAAACATGTTATTTCTTCAGAACAAAAATAGTTCTGGAACCCTTGTCCAATATCTTGACAAACCATAGTGGCCGTTTTCAAAATTTCGAAATTCAAATTCTTGCGGGCATTGTGTCGAACACCTGGGGGGCAAAAATCCAGAAAATCGGAGCTACTGTGAGCCTCACTGTTCCCGTTCGTCTCGACCCTGTAGCCATGCTCGTGGAGACCCCCGCGGTCGAGCCCAGCCCCCTCTGCCCCGACCCAAGCCGTGCGACATGGAAGGAGAGGGAAGACGCCGCCCGGACCCCCCTTCTCTGTCCCTCTTCCTCTCTGCAAGCTGCCGACCGTCGTGGCCTCGCCAGCGCCGACCCACAGAGCCCCGCCGCCGAGACCAAACCCCTCCAGCACGCGAGCAAGGCCGTCGCACCCGGTGTTGCCTATGCACGTCGCCAGGATCCCCTGCGCAGGCCACCCACTAGCCGCCCTTGCCCCCGACTCCCTGGCCTATAAAAGCCCCCTCCGAGCACGCAGATGAACTCACCCCGCTCCCAGCAAGCTCCCTGACAACTTCTCTTCTCCCCGCTCGCTCTCGTTCGACGTAGCCAGCTCCGCCGGCGAGCTACTGGACGCAGGCAGCGCCGCCGCGTTCGGCCTCCGTTGGGCAAGCCGTCGCCGGGAACTGGAGGAGGAGTGACGCCGGACTCTTTTCCGCCCCTCGCGGTCAAGTCCTGCTTCCTCTACGCGCGTCGCCGTCGTCTTCTTCTCTAGACGCCGGTGAGCCCCCTCCCTCGCCGTCGAGCACGACGCAGACGCGCCGTTGGATTAGAATCCAACGGCAGCGTACCGGTTCGGGTGACTTAAGTCACCTGACGTGTAGGCCCCACCTGTCAGTTCAGTTTAAAACATTTCCCGCCCGGGCGAAGCGGTATTTGGGCTGGCCCGTTCGGGATTTTTTTTCAGAATTGGGCCCGGTTCAGTTAGTTTGGGTCCGAATCGTTTTTATTTATTTCCCGCCCGTTTTGAATTATTTAAAATATGTTTCAGATATGATTTTCAAACTTTAATTCCAGGAGATTTAGAAATCCATTTTTAGCAAATAAATATGTGTTGGAAAGCTTAGGAAATTCTCTAGCCTCTGAAACTGGTTAGAATCCAAATTGAGTTAGGGATTTAAATCAATAAGAATACTTTGACCATAGCTTTACTAATCATAGGAAAATTCTAGAAAATTGTTTAAGCCTCCTAAAATTATGAAACTTGGTTCATGAACTCACCAATTAACTCCCCTACTGTTTAGTCCAACCTTAATCAACTCAAACCTTGTTAGTGGTATCAATTAGACCCTAATCCAATCCTAGCTGGTAGCATAAAATAATAGATCTCTACTATGCACTTAGATTAGTTTTTTCCCTCAATACCAATGTACTTAATTAGTCAATCTCCACTTGAACTAGCCCTAATACCCTAGTTTCATACCCATACTTAACAAGTAAACAACACATGGCACATGGTAGAAAAATCTAACTTGCACACTTAATGAAAACTTGGAAGAAAACTTGCAACCCAATTCAAATAAAATCCAACATGAATGCTATTGTTTGAAAACAAGTATGTGTGCTTGGTGTGTGGTTAGCATTGTGTAGTGATTGTGTGCCTTGTGTTTATTCGTTATTAGATGCTAGTGTTGCTGAGGAGGATATTGAAGGGGAATTTTATCAAGAAGAAGAAGAATACCCCGGACACTTTGCCAACCAAGGCAAGCCATCTATTGAATCATACTCCAATGCCTAGTTTTACTATTGCATTCTACTTGTTTTAAATAAATTGCATGATTGAATTGCTAGAGTAGAATGATAGTTGTGTAGTGATATCTTGCTTAACAAGAGCATCAAGCTGAGTTTATCCCAGATTTCCCTTAGTCTTAAACATCACTCAATGTAGTTGCCTAGTCGCTAATAAAATTGAGGCCATCTATAAGGGGAATCCTATTTGAAATTGGTGACATGAACTTGAAAGCTTGAATTGAAGATTTCTCCTACATGTTGGTTTTATGAAGGAAAATAATCTTGACTAAGGACTATGGAATGTATTTGCTAAATGATAATAAGTGATGTACCATGTGAGCCAACCATTACCGTACGACCACATTACCCCTAAATGGGAAGGGGCTTAGTCCGTAGCTTGTTTATTCTAGTATGGGAGACCTTGTATCATCCTTTATAGAAGTGCACTGTGCGCAGGTACTTTCGAACCGAGTGGAAATTTGCATTCATGCGATTTGTCCAAGTAGGGCATAAAAATATTTTCATGAGATTCATGAAGATTGCCGGTGCATTTGTCAATCCAAAAGGTACGACTAGATACGTATGATGTCTGTACCTAGACACAAAAGCTGTCTTTGGAACGTCCTCCTTCTTGATCTTAATCTGGTGGTTTCCTGATCGAAGATCTATCTTGGAAAATACTCCTGCTCCTCGGACTTGATCAAATAAGTCCTAGATTCTTAGCAAAGGATACTTGTTCTTGATAGTAACATTGTTGAGGTTTCTGTAGTCTCCGCACATTCTACGTCCTCCATCCCTTTTATCTACAAATATCACTGGTGTTCCCCAAGGTGAAATACTTTCTTGAATGAAGCCTTTCTGTTCTAGCTCATCCAGTTGTTCTTTCAACTCCACTAACTCCTTGGGTCCCATCTTGTATGGTGCCTGAGCTATTGGTGCTGTGCCTGGGATTAAATCAATTGTGAACTCAATTTCCCTATCTGGTGGCATTCCTGGTAGTTCCTGAGGAAACACGTCTTGAAATTCATTAACAACTGGAATATCTTCAAGTTTCGATTCCTTAAGAGCGTTGAGTTGTAGTTGAACTTCAATATGTGCATGCCGGTCACCTTGATACACTATCCTTCCTCCTCCTGGATTTCTAAGTGACATAGTTTTCTCTTTGCAATCAATCTGAGCTCCATTCTCCTCTAACTAATCCATTCCAAGGATTACAGCCATATCCTTCATAGGGATGAGAAAGAGATCGGCAAGATAAACGCAATCGCGGATCATAATGACCTACTCTTGCCTGAGGTGAGTGACTAGAATCGTTCCCCCTACAGATAAAATAGTAATGGGATACTCTAACTTATTGCAAGGAATCCCATAAAGATCAACAAACTCTTGAGAAATGAATGAAGTAGTTGCACCAGTATCAAAAAGTACTTTGTCGGGATGAGATAGGATCTGAAGCGTACCTATCACAGTTTTGTCAGACTGGTTCACCTCCTCGATGTTGGTGCAGTTCAATTTTCCATATGTTGGTCTTTTATTTTTACCGCCTCCAAAACCTCCACCCCGGTGTGGTCCACCTCCTGTACCTCGGCCTCCAGTCTGGGCCCTTTCAGGACAGTTCTTTATCATATGTCCCCCCTTCTTGCACCCAAAATAGATTATTTTGGGTTGTCGACAATCCTTCTCAATGTGCCCTCGCGCACCGCAACCATGGCAAACAATATCATTGATTCAACTTGTAGTACCACGAGGTGTAACATTCCCTCCAGACCTGAATTTGGGTTTGAATTTGAGATTAGGAGTTGACTTGGCATCCGAATACCTTCTTGGTTCAATCCTGGCCTTTTTCCTCCTATCTTCTAGGACTTGCTTGTAATCATCTTCCATGGTGATGGCTGCATCTACAAGCTCTTGGAAGTTCACTGCCTTTAACATCCTCAATTGCATATTTGCCCTTTGGTGCAGTCCTCTCATGAATCGCTTCTTCCGCTTGTCATCAGTATTCACATCATCAGAAGCATAGCGAGATAAAAGAGTAAACTCCTTGACATACTTCATGATAGACTTGTCGTTCTGCGTGAGATTCTCGAATTCCCTTCTCTTAACTCCATTATACTCTCCGGTACATTAGATTCCCTGAACTTTTTCTTGAACTCCTCCTAGGTGAATACCCTTCCTGGAGGATGTATCACCACGATATTGTCCCACCATGCTGCTGCGGGTCCACATAACAGATGTGTGGCATACCTGAGCTTCTCACTATCATTGCAATTCACGGTGTTGAGCTTTCTCTCTGTGTCCAACAACCAGTCTTCAGCGTCCATTGGCTCCGGTGCTGATGCGAATGGGAGTGGTCTTGTATTCAGAAAGTCTGCCAGCAAGACTCCATGTACTCCTTCATTCCAAACTTCACGATTGCGGTCCATCACATCCTGCACCATCTTTATCTGACATTCAATAAGCATACGCTGCCTTTCATCCGCCGTCCTCATGTATTGGGCAAAATCCTGCTGCGTCAGAAATAGTGGTGGTGGTAATGGTTCCCTTGCCGCTGCATCGGCTGCCTCCTGAGCCTTGGCTTCAGTCTCCATCCTCTGTTGTTCAGATTCTTCACCAACTACCATCGCCATTCTATCCCCCTAACCCTGTTACATTAAGCGAAACTCATAGTTACACCATGCTCATGCTTTCTGAGCTCAACTTGATGCACAGTGTTAGTCACATAATAAAAATCCAAATAAAACATAGCCAAATCACACCAAACATATACCATGTATATACATGGGTAAAAAGCAACATAGTGTTACATAGCTTATCGTCTTGTGAGTAACTACACTCACTTATTTAAGCTGCGAAAGCAAATACTACATATTACACATATGGTACATATGTTACACAACATGTCGCCTCCATATCGGTGGTGGTCCTCTACGGGTAGTCGCACTCCCGATACATCCCCGATGTCCAACCGGTAGCTCGTGATGTCCTCCTAAGTGAAGCAGGGGCATAGGATGACTCCGCCGGGAAAAAGTCAAAATCGGGTGTAGTACCTAAGTTGAAGTCAGTCATCCCCAGATAACTACTCAACGACAGGTATGCACTATCTGTGGCACCCCTCTCCATCTTAGGCCTCGAGCATTCTCCATGCTCCATATGGATAGGTAACTATCCCTCTGCATCCGACTCTATCTCTATGGGCTTTCTCGCCACGTCTTCAGCGTGGTGAACAACCCTAAACTGACTCGTGACCTCCTGCTCTGAATCACATGGAATCGGATCTCTGGCTGTCCCCATGTACTCACCGAAACGCCAACCCATGGAGTTTCCCCCAAAACTATCATTATGAGGCATTCCCCACGACTCCAAGCCTGCCTCGTATCTGGCTCTAGTCGAGCCGTGTGCAAAATGTGCTGGTGGCATCTCCGGTTCAGCCTCGGGCTCAAACTCCCGCTCCTTGGGATCGACTTCCTCATCTAATTTGATAAAATCTCCAGTCGAAAAGGCTGGAGTAGGTGCCCTCGACACTGAGCAGATGCTTACACCTGTCCATGTGCTCTGCTGCGGCATGTGCGTGTCTCTTTGACAATTTGTAACTATCCCGACAAGGATCTTCTCCTTCCTCATCGTGTGGGATGTGCGTGAACTTAGTACCCAATAACTTCTCCGTTTTGTGTTCAAGGATATCAGTTATCGCCTTCATGACTGCTATCTTATAAGCTACACTAACTGTGCGTGCGTCTCCAGCTGGCATGATCACGCACATGCCCAATTTGGCAGGAAGCATGATCCCTACCTTATACTTCTGAAAGACTCTACCCTCATAATAAGCATACTTCTTGACAGGGATACAGGTTTCACACCCGCACTCCTGTAAGATGCCGTGTACAATATCTGATAGGTTTCCATTATAGTCGTCCAGAGTCACATCTCAAACTTGCACGGTCCTTGATGGATTTGTGTGTGCCATCCTGTCAGTATAAAAGATAAAAATTAGTACATGATGCATCATAATAGTAACAATAAAGAATTGTAACACTAAAAAGTATGACCTTGTTATTCTCAAGTGAATAACGTCATGACAATTTTAGAGAACTCTTTACTATTCCTATTTGACTCCTACACATCGTTCCCATTAACTAGGCGTCCAACCTAAGGTCAAAGCTTTTGCTCTGATACCAACTGTGGTGACCCAACATACCACTGCATGTTGTAGTATGCAAGTCGTTGACATAACACTCGTGAAGTACCAATTCACAAATATTACATCCCTCAGAGTGGTACAACAGAAACATAGCGGTCTTTATTCAAGCACTGAATATTACAAGCCATAATGTTACAAAGGACTCCAGTTCCTCCTCGGTCCAAAGAGGAACACTAGAAGGTTCTAACTTAACACTACAAACCTTAGTTGCAAACTAAAGTAGTAAACTAAACATGATGCCCTACTCTAGTCGCTTTATTCTAAGTGTTCGGTGCGACTAAAGCTGCTATGCTATGACTCTAGTTGCCGGCCTCCTCCTCGAGTCCTTCATCGGTACCATAGGAGATGGTGTAGTTGATGCCTTCAACTCCACCGGATAGGTCCAGTTCTTCGTAGTACACTTCCTCGTAGTCCTCTGGGGTTCCTTCTGTCTCTTCAAACTGGCCCTCCGAGTCTAAGCAAGGGTTAAGAGGGAGTGGGGTGAGTAACGAGCGTTACCCAGTAAGTTCATTCAATAGCATAGAGGTGTTTGATGCACTAGGTACGACCATAGACCTGAAGTCTTAGGTCAATGCAAGTTTTTTTGTAATCATTTCTTCAAAGATTGGTTTTATTGGAAAACTATGCTCGTCAGTCTTCATAGGTTGATTAGAGCTTTGATAGGCTCCTTTCCTACCGTGTTCGTAGCTCCTTCCCAGAACAGGGAGTATCTTGATACTTTTTGTACACTCTGCAGAGGTGGTCACTTCTACCCATAGGAGATCAACGCCTTGCTGCACGATCGGGCGTACTTTCCTGTCCATACTTCCTTGGTATGTGGCCCAATCGATGTTCCGAGCCAATCAATGTTCCTTCCCGTGACCTTGCATACCCACCCTTTTGCAGCTCCAACTTCGGTTCACTACCCACGCCGGTCTACTCTTATGGTAGTTGCCGACCTCAGTATACTTGTCCTTGAAAATAAGTTACCCCCGTCGGTCATCTTACACTTATGGTAATACTCGACCTCGGTAATCTACCCTCGTTGTTGCCGCAATCCATCAGAGACCGCCAAAACCGTCGGATTCCACCCATCCCGAAGCTCCTCACAGGGAGACAACTGCTCCAGAATGGCGCGTCCATTGATATGCAAGAGGGAAAAGATACAGCTGACCCTTCCGTCCCATTCTAGATCCTATGGTTGACCATATTTTATGGCACAAGAATCACTGGCGACATTGGTTATTAGTCCTAGGTGAACATTCCAGTTGCAGTGGGACCTCCACCATCATGCATACCATGGTCCCACTGCCCACCTTACTAGGTCGACAACCACCGTGGTTGCTAACCACTAGTATATTTGCTTTTGAATGCAATAATAATAATAATACCACCGGTATATTTGCAAGTAATTTGCTAAAGATAAACACGGTATGAGCAAGAGTGAACTTGCCTGCACACTGTAAGGTAGTGCAGTTGGATTTGTTGGAGTGACCCGGGACCTCGGGTTCTGGAAAATAGCATCATTTTCCGATAAGGGCAATGGTTAAAGATTCAAATAATGCATGCCTTAAGGTGTGTGTTCCCTTTATACCCCCCAGAAGTGTTTTATTTATTTGCTAGAATTAATATACTCCTTTTATGATTTTAAGGAATATATATATATGTTATCAATATCTTCATTCAAGAATAATATTCAAATATTCTTGAATGGAGTTTAATTTTGATAATGAGTTCTATTTCTAACTAGATTTTTCTTAGATATCTCGCAATTTTATTAAGAAAAGTCTTTTAAAATTACCCTTTCTCTTTGCACTATTAATCCCCATATGGTGATTTATTAAAAGGTGCATATACCCTAGTTATGAATTTACCAGAGTATATATTAGGTTAAATTCATTCAAGAATTCTAAAGATAAATTCTTGAATGGATTTACTTAATTTTAATTCTAGGATGTTAATGTTTTATTATTTTCAAATTCATTTTTTACTCTTTTAAAATATTTCTAGAAGTTTTTCTTCTAAAAGGAAATTCCATTATGAACCACTTCTCTCTTATTCATAAAATCACTATTCATGTGATGGAAAAGCTCAAAAATTATCTAGAATTATTTTTGCAAAGTTATGGTTATTTTTCTGCTCTTTATTGGGTGTCAAAAGGTTTTTCAAAAACCCTTTATATTTTATTGCAATTTTTTGTTTTATTTTCTGATTAAAAATCTCTCTGGTCCCACCTGTCGGACCGGGCCCACCTGTCGGCGCCGGCCTACCTGGTCGAACCCGACCAGGTGGCTCGGTCAAATCGACCTGGCCATTTGACGCATCGCCCCCTCCTTCTCTTCTCCCTCGAGCTTTGCTTGATTAACTGTGTGGCTGTGCTCTGTGCTGCCTGCTTGGGAGATAAACCTGTGGGTTTTCTCCCAGCACTTATGTGTGCTGTGGTTTAATAATAACCTGCTACTGAAGAGTAGCTTGTTCTTCTGGACATTTCTGATTTCCTGCTTCTTCTGGCAAGCCTGCTCCTCCAAGCTGCTTGACCTAGTTCCTAGTTGAACTAAGTAACCATGTTGGCCTTTGGTTTTGCTGGTTTGGTTGATTGATGATGTGCTGGTGGTGTGAATCTTTCCCTGTTGCTCAACTCATGAGCAGGGTAGATTGTGTGGTGGTGTTTCTATGATGGTGATGTGCTGTTGTGATGATGTTGCTACTGTGGTGATGTTGTTCTTGGTCGGCTGGTGTTCTTGGCTGAGCAAATCCACACTCAGTGATCTATTTATACCAGCCCTGGTTCCCTAGTGGCTTGACACCTCTATTCATGCATATGGTGAGTGAGCTGCTGCTAGCTTGCTTGCCTGTCTCGGCTGGCCTGGGATATTTTCCTGTGAGCTATGGTGATAAGCTCAAATGAGTTGATGATTATCAACAGTGACCATTGTTTTTGACTGCCACTTGGTTATTACCCACGGCTGTGTTTTTGTTAAGCTTTTGGTTGCAGGTGCCAAAAGGAAAAGAAGAAGAAGAAAAGAAAGAAAGATGTGTAGTTTTAGGAATCAATAAACTTGTTTTCTTTTATTCTTTGTTGTAATATTCTTTTATTCATTTAAAGATTGTAATTATTCTTTTATTCATTCCAAGATTGTAATTATTCTTTTATCCCCAGAATTTTGTAAAGACAATGTATATTGTGTTGATGATTAATAAAGTCCAAGTTTTTCTTATTATAAATGTTTATCCTTTCTAAATGTGCCTTTTAACTTCAATTCAAATTTTCATTATTAAAATTCAAGTTTGAATTCATAACTTATGCTTAGAGTTTTAGTTGTTTAATTTCACCCATTACCAACAAACAATTGATCAAAAGAGATCATGTCGAATTCTTTCACACTCCAAGAGTATACCATACCCTGTCGAAGAGAGACTCGATCCCCCTTAGGTTTTAGTGAGAAAAGCGCAAAAAATCCCGTAATTTAAGATGCTATGCACAAAAGCCCTCTAAACTACCCCAGAGTTGTCCTACGTGCTGGGATGTTACATCGATGCGAGATCGGGAGGGTCCAGAAGCTCTTCTCGGCAACCTACCAGAGAGGGGAATCACCGCCGAAGGCCTTTTTCATCACCATGCCTGCCTCCGGACTGATGTGTGAGTAGTCTACCTTGGACTACGGGTCCATAGCAGTAGCTAGATGGTTGTCATCTCCTCCATGTGCTTCATGTTTAGATCTTGTGAGCTGCCTATCATGATCAAGATCATCGTTGTGTAATTCTACATGTTGTGTTTGTCGGGATCTGATAAATATTGGTACTTTGTCAAGTTGATCTATTGATTTATCATCTTTATGTTATCTCTATGTTGTTTATGATCTTGCATGCTTTCCGTTGCTAGTAGATATCTTGGCCGAGTAGATGCTAGTGACTCCAAGAGGGAGTATTTATGCTCGATAGTGGGTTCATGCCTCTTGTAACTTGGGGGAGTGACAGAAACCTCTAAAGTTGTAGATGTGATGTTGCTACTACGGAGAAAACAACAATCTTGTGTTCAAGGACATTTGTATTGTTTACATTACACACTTTGCTTAAGGCGATAATCTGTTGCTTGCAACTTAATACCCAACGGTTGCTCGGATGACATCCGGCGGGTGGATTATTAGTCATAGATGCAGTTGGATTACGGTCTATGTATTATGTTGTAATGCCCAAGTGAATCTCATAGTGATCCTCATGACATTTGTACGCTTGGTTTATTCTATCAATTGCCCCACTGTAATTTATTTACCCAGCATGTTATTTATCTTATGGAGAGATACCTCTAGTGAACTGTGGACCACGGTCTATTCTTTTACATTGTTATTATCGTTTACTATTTACTCGCTTTATTTACATTCTCGCAAACTACTATCTTTTACCAGTCGATACGCTTAATCCTTTGTTTACAGCAAACCGGTGAGATTGATAACCTCACTGTAAGTTGGGGCAAAGTACTTGGTTGTGTTGTGTGCAGGTTCCACGTTGCTGCTGGTGCAAAGCTATGCCCTGGACGAGGCGCCATATATAAATTGTCCGGAGCTGTCACAAAGCTAGCGAGCATCAACCTTTGGAAGTTGGATCTTTCTTCTACTGGTTTGATAAACCTTGGTTTCATACTGAGGGAAGACTTGCTGTTGTGCTCATCATACCTTCCTCTTGGGGTTCCCAACTGGGCGGTCATCTACACACCATCAGGAACCTACCTTTGTAGGATCAATTAACACTAGACATGCTTTTTCTCACAATATGCAGGGACCAATACCACCAATTCTATTTCCTAAGCTCCTTCCCTACAGCTGAGGAAGCTCTTCGGGTCACCGATGAGTTATGTGATAAATATCGAGTTCTGAAGAGGGAGATGGAGATACTTCAAGAGGAGAACAGCAGGCTTCACAGGATGCTGGAGATTTTTCTCGCCCCAGTTATGATCGCACCACCACCACCGAAGGAGTAATTCGTCATTAGTATTGGCATCCCCTTGGCTTGTTCCAAGCTTGGGGGAGTGCCGCGGTATCACATCATTACCTTTTACTCATTTACTTTTCAAGTAGAGTCATATCATGAATAGAGAAATTATCTTATAGAATAGTTTGCAATGTGGAAGTATCCTCCTTTAGTTGGTTATCTATGTATCCCTTGGTGTGAGTTGCGGTTATGAAATATATATTAATGAGAAGTCTTATCATTCACTTCTCGCACACTTTATTTTAGTTTGCAATCTTTCTTATATGATTAGTCTTGTTGATTAGTATTGGTATCACTTTGGGAGCATAAGTAAATCTAGTTGGTTTTGGCAAACTTAGCAATGGTCTGTAGCAACAATACCTTGAGGCTTAAGTAGAAAAAGAGGAAAATACTTGTAGATACATCATTTCAGCTTTCCTTCATGATTGGCTCATAAGCATTAGTATTCTCAAGTTAAGATCATTTGTACTTTCAAGAAAGTTTGCATGATTCTTTTCTATCACATGTATATTTGTTTGTTTCATGCAACTCTTATGCCTGCTACCCAGCCTTGCTAGCCAAAAACCTATACTGAGAGGGAATACTTCTCGTGCATGCAATTCTCAAAAACCAAGTTACTTCCAAAGAGTCCACTATAAATTCCTATGCATGGTATTTCAAGCCATTCCAAGTAAATTTTCATGTGCTACCTTTCAAAAACCTTCAAATACTTCTCATTTTGTTCCACTGTTTTTAGCTCATGAGGACGTGGTGGTTGAGTTTGTTATCTTCCATACTAAATTGAGTACCCCTCGACTTGCATGCTTCATCTGCTCGTCACTAATTTTGCAAGGGAGCTGGTCAGACCATTATAACAAAAAAAAAGAGAAAAAGAAAAGAAAAAGGCACTCCTCCATGGTATGTGAAAGTTGGTGGGCACCCGATGGAATTGGTTAGCCATGGTTTGTTAAAGGAAAAGTGGGGAGGAGTGCCAAACTATAAAAGAGCACAGTTATGCCAATTAATCAAACATCTCGGAACCACTCTCACTTGTTTAGTATGGAAGATGGCAAGAACTCCGCTGCTAGTCGTTGATAGAAACAACCACCTCTCAAAACAAACTTTTATCTCTATTTTACAAATTAAAAGCTCTAGCACATGTTTAATCCCTGCTTCCCTCCATGAAGGGCCTATATTTTACTTTCATGTTGAGTCAACCTATTCCCCTCTGTCTCAAGCAAGCATTTGAGTTGTTGTGTTTCAATCATCCATATGTTCATTTATTCAATCTTGTTTCCTGTCTTCCTTTGTTTAGTATGATGCTTTTATCTAAAAGAATATACCTTTGAAAGCTATCTATGAGCATAAAGAGATTATTATGATTGAGCATGTGATTTTTGCTTTGTAAGCTCTGATATAAAAGGCTCCGATCGAAATATAAGTACAATCTGTTCATTGTTCTGGAAAAAGGACCGTCAAGACACCATATTTCTGAAGATCAAAAATTCCAGGAAAATACCCAAAAACTCATATTTTATCGGAGGACGGAAGTACCTAGAAGGAGAAGGCGAGGTGAGTGGCCAGGGGCCCACATCACCAGGTGGCACGGGCCAGGCCTAGGACGCACCACCCAGTGATGTGGCCGCCCTGGCCCACCTCTGCCAGTGTCCCCTTGTGTATATTGTCGTTCCCGAAAACCTAAGATAGGGGGATTAGAGATAGACTCCACCACCTCTGCGGGGCAGAAAATACACACAGAGAGAAAGCTCTCCGGCAGGCAGAAATCTGTCGAGGAAATTCCTTCCCAAAGAGGGGAGATCATCGCCATCGTCATTGCCATCAAGCTGGGCTTCATCGGGATCATCATCTTCATCACCATCATCACCAGCACATTCATCTTAACCATCACCACGCCATCCCACTGTAACATCTTGGGTTGAATCTTGTCCAATTCTTAGGGGAAACTTTCCCGGTGTTGATTACTCTTGTAGTCAATGCTATTGAGTGGAACCATTGAATTAAGGTTTATGTTCAGATTGTTATTTACCATTATTTCACCTCTGGCATGATCCATATGATGTCTTGTGAGTAGTTCATTTAGTTCTTGAGGACATGGGAGAAGTCGAGATGTTAGTAGTGAAACTATGTTGAGTAATATTTAATGGTTTGATATTTATATGTTGTGGTGCTATTTTACTAGTGGTATCATGTGAACATCGACTACATGATACTTCACCTTTATGGGCCTAGTGGAATGCATTGTGTATTTGGATACTAATTGTGGGGTTGCCGGAGCGACAGAAACCTAAGCCCCCGTTAGGAAACCATTACACCAGGGAGCGTAGGATCTCAGAGTTTAAGGCTGTGGTTAGATTTATCTTAATTACTATCTTGTATTTGCGGATGCTTGCAAGGGGTATAATCACAAGTGTGTATTAGTCCTAGTAAGGGTAGTACGCTAGCACAGGTTCACCCCCATAACACTTATCAAACTAATGAAGATTACTTAGCAGCATGAAGCGAAAGCACTCGATAGAAACTCCCGTGTGTCCTCAGGAACGTTTGGTAATCATAAGTACCACAACCGGCTTGTCCTTTGCTCTAGAAAGGATTGGGCCACTTGCAGCAATTATTATAATTGTCTTTTATTTACTCGTACTTTATTTACTTGCATTACCAAATACCCCTAAAAACCCGTTTGCTAGTATTTACAGTGAATCCTTGATCAAAACTGCTTGTCAACACCTTCTGCTCCTCGTTGGGTTCGACACTCTTATTTATCGAAAGTACTACGATACACCCCCTATACTTGTGGGTCATCAGGCGCCTGCACCTGCACTGCGCCCCAACTACCCCAACCATTCGAGAGGCAACAACTTCAACCAAGCACCCCCGAGGCCTAGTGGTAACAACTTCAACTCTACCACTCCAAGGTCAGGTGGCGCACCTGCTCTGCCCCAGTCGGGTGACAAGTCTGGTGTTACCTGCTATGGATGCAAACTCAAGGGGCACTACTCCAACGAGTGCCGAAAGAAGATGAATGTTGCACCAAAGCCTGCTGCCCCTGCTCAACAGCAGCGCCGTGATGGAAATAGGAAGAACTATGCACCAAGGAACCCGCCTAACCCAGAGGCCGTCTGAACCACATGAATGTTGAACAAGTTCAGGATGAAACCGACGTTGTTCTGGGTATGTTCCATGTTAACTCAGTTCCTGCAAGAGTTCTGTTTGATTCTGGAGCTTCACATTCTTTTGTTATGGAAACATTTGCCTGCAAAAGTGGACTTCAACCGACACCCCTAAAAAATTTAATGTTAGGACAAATACCTGGGTCAATAACAAAGGCTAGATGGACCTGTTTGGCAGTTCCCATAGAAATCCATGGGATAAAATTCCTAGCCAACCTGATTGTTTTAGGAACTAAAGGATTGGAAGTAGTTCTAGGTATGGATTGGATGTCTCAACATAAAGGAGTGATAGATTGTGCTAAAAAGACCATCACGATGACTAGTAGCACTGGAATTACAGTGAAGCATTTATCTGAAAAGCCCCCTAAGACCACCCAATGTTGCAAGAGTATATCGGGGCCCACTCTGGATCAAGTCCCAATAGTTTGTGAGTATCCGGATGTTTTTCCTGATAAACTGCCCGGTATGCCACCGGATCGGGATATTGAGTTCATCATTGAGCTTATTCCTAGAACTGGACCAATAGCCCAGAGGCCATACAGAATGAACCCAGTTGAACTAGTTGAGTTGAAGAAACAATTAGATGATATGCTGCGAAAAGGTCTAATCCAACCAAGTTCATCATCCTGGAGATCACTAGTTTTATTCATGGACAAAAGTGACGGTTCCAGCAGACTGTGCACTGATTACCGCAAGCTAAATGATGTTACTATCAAGAACAAGTATCCTCTTCCCAAGATCGAAGATCTGTTTGACCAATTGAACGGATCTCAAGTCTTCTCTAAGATAGACCTTAGAACTAGATATCACCAACTGAAGATCCGTGCAACAGATATACCTAAAACAGCTTTCACCACCCGCTACGGATTGTATGAGTACACCGTAATGTCTTTTAGATTAACCAATGCCCCTGCCTATTTCATGAACCTCATGAATACGGTATTCATGGAGTTTCTGGATAAGTTTGTCGTTGTCTTCATCGATGACATTCTTATTTATTCCAAGTCTGAGAAGGAGCATGCAACCCATTTGAAGTTAGTATTGGAAACTTTGAGAGAGCACCAACTTTATGCCAAGTTTAGTAAGTGTGAGTTTTGGCTAAAGGAAGTTGGATTTTTAGGAAATGTCTTGTCTGTCGGAGGAGTCTCTGTTGACCCAAAGAAGATCCAATCGGTTATGGATTGGGAAGCCCCTACAACCCAAACGGAAGTTAGAAGTTTCCTTGGATTAGCGGGATATTATCGCAAGTTTGTTGAAGGATTCTTGAGTATTGCCTGACCCATGACCCAATTGTTGAAGAAAGACAAGAAGTTTGAATGGACCACCAAGTGTGAAGAAAGTTTTCAAGAGCTGAAGAAGCGGTTGGTTATCGCCCCCATCTTAACCATGCCGAATATAACCAAGAATTTTGATGTCTATTGTGACGCATCCAAACTTGGGCTAGGATGTGTATTAATGCAAGAAGGCAAGGTCATAGCCTACCTATCTAGACAGCTTCGACCCCATGAAGAAAATTATCCAACCCATGATCTGGAGTTAGCAGCTGTAGTTCACGCTTTGAAGACATGGAGACATTACCTCATGGGAAATCGTTGCGAGATCTACACTGACCATAAGAGCTTGAAGTATATTTTCTCTCAGAAGGAGTTGAACATGAGGCAAAGGAGATGGATTGAACTGATCAAGGATTATGATCTTAAAATTCACTATCACCCTGGAAAGGCCAATGTAGTGGCTGATGCTCTTAGTAGAAAACCATGCACCTTGAACATGTTAATAAAGGAGGAGCAACCCAAGTTTCATCAAGAATTTGAAAGATTTGGATTGGAGCTAGTCAGCCAAGGATTTTTAGCTAATATTGAACTTCAACCCACTTTGATGAGCCAAATCACAGAAGCCCAAAAAGGAAATGAAAGTATCGAAGGAATCAAGCACCAAATTAGTACCGGCAAAGTGCCAGGATTTGAAGAAGATGAACAAGGAGTTCTTTGGTATAAGGAACGTATTTGTGTGCCTGCTGATTCTGAACTAAAAGAAGTCATTATGAAGGAAGCCCATGAAACACCTTATTCCATTCATCCCGGTGGAACCAAAATGTACCAAGATTTGAAGGAACAATTTTGGTGGCATGGTATGAAGCAAGAAATTGCTTCATATATATCCAAGTGTGATATTTGCCAAAGAGTCAAGGCTAAGCATCAGCGTCCAGCTGGACTGTTGTAGCCATTGCAAGTTCCAGAATGGAAATGGGAATCAGTTGGAATGGATTTCATCACTGGATTTCCAAAGTCTAGCCGTGGGAATGACTCTATTTGGGTTATTGTGGATAGATTGACAAAAGTTTCTCACTTTATTCCTGTCAAGACCACATACAAAGGAAGTCAGCTGGCAGATCTGTATCTATCTAGAATTGTTAGTCTTCATGGATACCCAAGACCATTGTGTCCGATCGAGGTACCCAATTTACCTCAAGATTCAGGAAACAGTTACACCAAGCTTTGGGAACCAAGTTAGCTTTTAGCACAGCATATCACCCACAGACTAATGGCCAAACTGAGAGACTAAATCAAATACTGGAAGACATGCTACGAGCCTGTGTATTAGCTTATGGAACCAAGTGGGAAGATTGTCTGTGTAACATCCCAAGATTTTATCAAATTTTGGGGGAAATTTTTTGCTTTTATTTAGCATGTGTTGATTGGAAAATTCACAGGGATTTAAAACTGTTGAGTTTATTTAAAAGCTTTATTATGAAAACTATTTCAAACTCTCTATTATTATTTGAAGAATTAATTTGAGAAAACTAAGTATCAAAATATTATTCTTTCTTTCATTCAAACTTATGCAAGCTTGCTTCCAAAGGAATGAATCACAAAAGTGTTTCATAAGATTGCTCTTCAAAACCTTGCTTGATTGTGAATTTCAAAATGATAGTTTATAGAATACTTTCACTAATTCTAAAACAATTATTTTCTTAAAAACCCTAATTCTAGTTTTGTTATGCAAGAAAAACCACTATGCTATGCATATAAAAAGTTTTATTGGAAAACATATATTATTTTGAGAACTTGGTTTATTACTGTTTTAAAACACTACAGTGAACAATAGAACATTTTAGGAAGGTTTTTGATTTGGTTTCAATCAAATTTGAAAAATATATCAAATCATTCAGAAATCAGAAAATAGAAAAGAGAAAGAAAATAGAGAAATAAGAAAAGGCCGCCGGGGACCAAATCGGCCCACGGCCCACCCGGACTTCTTCCCGAAAGGGTACGCAGCGACGCCCTCTCCCCCTGACGCGATGGCCCACCTATCATCCCCTTCCTCCGGCCAACCTCTCCTTCTCCTGCACGGCGTCTCCCCCGTCCATCTGATCTTCTCCGCCCGGCCGAAGCCCTAGCCCCTCCTCCATGCCAAGGGCGGCTATAAATAGCCTAGCACCTCCTCTCTGATCCCCCTTTTCTCTCCTTCAAGGACATCAACTGGTCGCGGTGGAATTTCTCGTCGACGCCCGCAGGTACTGATGGTGCGCCCCACCGATTCCGACGACATCCGGTACCCCCGCCACCTCCTCTTGCTCTCCCTCCCTTCCCAGTAGCCTAACGCACCCACTGATCCCCTTTGTCCTCTCTATTTCGCAGAAGAACGCCGCCAACATCGTCTTCCGAAGCTCACCGCCGCCCAGAGCCACTCCGGCCACGCCTCCTTCTCTATACTGGACGCGATCGAGCTCCTCGACCATGCCCCCATCTTCGCCTCACCGAGCCACATGCCATCCACCCCTCTGTAGCCTCCGGAGCCCCCCAGAAGCCCGCCGTCGACCACCTCAGAGCCGCAGCCTCGCCGGAGAAGCTCACCAAAACCCTAGCCACGGTGAGATCCTCTCTCCTTCTCATCTGTCCGTTGGATCTAAGATCTACGGCCAGGTTTTGTTTTTAAATTGAACCGGTATCTGCAAATCTGAGCCACCCGATCTCACATAGATCTAATGGTCCTCGACCCTGATCCGCCCAAAATGGTACCGGCGAATAGGATAGCGACACGTGGCGACTCAGGATTTAAACTCGATTCAAATAGAAGTTTGAAACCAGATTTAATCCAAATCTTTGGAAATTCATATCTTTTGATCTGTAACTCGAAAAATAACAAATAATATACCATTGGAAACCTTAGAATGTGTAGAATCCATTAGTGCCATAATGTTTCATAGTTTCTGTATTTAATTTGAAACCTTTTTCAAATTGAATCAAACTCTTCTGTTAACTTGTTTAATTCATATCTTTTGTTTCAAGTATTCAAAAATTACAAATTTGTAGTCTATGGAATCCTCTCATCATGTAGAACATCATAGGATCAAGAGATTTCAAATTTCATATGTGCACACACTTTTTGCATGCAAATCTATTCAAATCACTAATTTGAACATAATTTGAATTATATAACTTATTTTAGAGTGAAACCAATTGCAGTAGCATTGTCTTACTGTAAGCTATCCAGTAGCATCACTACCTAATTTTATTGAACCACTTCACAATTATTCAAGTTCTAATATGAGAATTTGAGTATTTCCAATATCAATTAATTCTATTCCTTTTCAACTAATGTTTCTTTCTGCATTAGTAAAATCCTACGATCCTAGCTAGCTATCAAATATCATCCTGACATTATGTTGACACATATCATATCTATCTAAGTCCATCATGTCCATTTCACACCTATTCAAATTTCAAATGAGATATTTGAGTAAAGTGTGATATCCTTCAATCATAGATTCTATTCTTGCTATTGTGGTGTTGATTCAATTCCACTACCATAGCTCATAATCATACATCATAATGTTCAATGAACCTTTGAGTCATATTCTCAAGTGTCATCCATTCATACCCAATCCCATGCCACTTACTCTTGTTTACACTTGTTCCCTTGTGTTGAAATATTCAATTAGCAAAAGAGTTAATTGAGTACTACAATGCTTCATGAATCTTTACCCATTGCCTAAGTGTAATATATATTATTTAAGAATAATTGTTGTCACACTTATTCAATAGTATTGTTGATGCACTATTTGACACTTATGTGATCAAATTCACATGAGTCATTCCAAGCTTCATTCATACTTTAATAAGGCATAAAGACTTCATCACTTATATCTTGCTTAGTCCAATTCTCTCCAATCATTTTGATCTATCCTCACTAAGCTCTCAAATCCATGTCTTACAATCCACAAATTCTTTTGCCATATCTCTCTTATCATAATATCTTAAGAAATCTAAATTGTTAAACAAACACTTTTCATTTGTTGCCTTGTTTGGTTATCTTTGAATTGTATGGTGCGTTTATGTTGTGCTATTTTTGTGCTATAGCTTTGTACGGAGAGCTACGTGCTTAGTTGAGAGAAGTAAAAGATCGTATTCTTCAAAAAGGCAAGTGACACACATATCTTCTACCTATTTTTATTTTGCATTAGTGATTTCAGTAGTATGCATGATAGGTGGAATACTCAACAGTTTTATAAAATTGCTAGATCCTAGTAGTGAGTAGCTATCCCTGAACCCTCCTCGGTAGGATGCTAAATACTTTGGAAAATATGATGCTATGCTATGATCACCTGTTAAAGTTGTTTTGTGAATCAAATTAACAACTTCAACTAAAATGAACTACCTGGGTGGATGGATTTGTGATGGAAAGTGAAGTAGGTGGGTCTTGGGGCACATGCTAGGACAGATGTGTAGCTCAGGATACCGCTCGGGATGGCCACTCAGGATTAAAGGGATTAATATGGATTCCATGATTAAAGTACTTCCAGTGCAGCCTTATGACAATATGGGTTCTGTCTTGATTGAGTAGGATTAAGGGTTCAGCCATAGGGTACTGACAGCAGGTGGTAGCATAATATAGGGGGTATGGTCAGATCCAGATGGTTGAATGCTTTTTTTGAAAGGTCTTGTCTCATTTTATGTATGGGCATAAAATGAGTCTTAAGGTGAAAGTACACAACCCTTGCAAGGTGTTAAAATCTAATCGATTAGCCGAGTCCTCGGAATGGACAATTGAGTCTCTAGCCATGGAATGTTCGGAAGAATCACATCACCGTCTCTGAATGCTTTAAAACTTGACTAGCAACAATCAGGAGAAGGCTCAGGGCCATGCACTCCGAGGGGTGGTGGTTTCTGTACTTCAAACTTTGTTGAGTTTCGCCCAAAAACTACATACCGGCCAGTATGTAATATATGGGGGTTGTCTTGACCCTTATAAACTAAAATTTTGAAAGAAAGTTTTGCAAAGATTATAGGATAAAATTGGCTTTATGCAAATTAGCCTTTGAGATCCACTAAGCCAGATGTCATGTAGTTTAGTCTTTTTCACAAATGCCACCAAATATGTGTCATTTGCCAGTACGTTGTTGTACTGACCCCTCTGGGGCTGCATATTCAAACGTGCAGGTTTTATTTGGATAAGGAACGACCAGTAGGATCTTGAGCTTATATTCCAACATGTCTGCCTGTGGCACGTGATGAAGATGGAGGCTCACTGCAACTATGCTTTATGTTATGTACTCGTAAGGTTGAAGACCTTTGTAACTGGATTTGCGTTGTAATATTGATGCTATTGCAATGATTACTATATTTTGTACTGTGGTGCTATCTACGGATCTAGGGAATGGCACAGTAACACAGGAGTTCTGCCTTTAGGTAAAGGTAGGGCACTACAGAATGGTATCAGAGCATAGTGTTGCATGTAGGATCGAGACCCTAGGTTTGGAATAGACTAGGAAGCCCTAGGAATTCTTTCCTCCACAAAGAAAATTTTCTTTTCAGTTTTTCAAACAAAATTTATCTACTTTTCAGTTTAAATCTCCCTCGTAAGTCTTATCACATTCATTTGTTTTACACTACTCTTCTTTTCTATTTTAGATGACCAACCTCATCGAATCCCTCAAGAAAGGACCAGTGATGATCATGACCCTGAAGTGTCAGACTGAGTTTCCCAAAGCACTGAAGAACCTCATGTTAAGCATGGGAATGCAAGGAGAAGCAATTTACAAAGGATTTCGCATGATTGATGAAGGTGAAGAATATTGGTGGGTACAACTCCACCTATATAAGGACAAAGAAGATGACCACAAGAAGATGGGACTTTGGATGTTTACCAACTCCGAGATGCATACATCATTCCTTGACTCAACAAGATGTGCTGCTTGGTCAGCAATAAAGGAACTTGGAGAAAGACTCAAGTGGAGACTTCACAACACTCAGAAGGACCTCAAAGAAGAAAAGGAGGATACTACTGCATTGAAGGAAACCATAAGCCAACTTCAAGGTGACATGGAACAGTTGGTATCTGAACTTAGTGTCCAAGGAGACCTCATCAGAAACAAGGATGAACAGATTGCCAATCTACAGAAGCAGCTGGACCAGAACAATGGATCTGCATAAAAGAGAACCAAGAAGCTTTAGTTGGACTTCCATTTAGGAATTTTAATAATAGACGACGTGTAATAAATGTTTATGGTCATACCAACTTGTGGATGATCGTACTTTTCGTGTGTTATAGAACTAGTTTGATTGATGTGATGAATGCTTGTTAGATATTGTTTGCATAGCAGATCAAGAGAATTCATCTTGCAAACAATCTGTTGTGTTTGGGTAGGAATCTTCTTTAGACCTCTTCTATCTATTACTCATCTATGCTAAGACCTAAACTTGTCCTAAAACCCAAACCGAAGTTTTCTCAACGATGGAACAACCACAATAACCCTCAGATGGAGCTAAGGATACAAAGGAAAATAGCAAGGTTCTGTGTTTCTAATGCAAGGAAATAGGACATTGCTCATCAAAATGTCCGGAAGGAAATGATAGAGCAAACACACAAGGTAGCGTGAAGAAGGACCTCAGTGTGATCACTTGTGACAAGTACAAGTAGAAGGAACACTGAGATAGAATGATATCAACATGGAAGAATTATAAGAGAAGAATGGTATCTCAAAGGAAGAAATCCTACTAACATGGAAGGTTACTAGAATATGATGGAATAGAATGGTATCATAAGGAAGCAACCATAAGATGAAGAACCTCCAAGGATGTTGATAAGGAAGTTGAGATAATGAGAGGATACCCTCTCAGCATGGTCTTCTGATTGACCCAAAAGGGAGACATCTTAGCTTGGTCTTCTGATTGACCCAAAAGGGAGACATCTCAGCTTGGTCTTCTGATTGACCCAAAGAGTGACTCTTCAGTGTCCAAAGTAGTTTAATAGAACCGAAGAGTGACTCCTCAGTGTCCAAAGTAGTTCAACAACTACCCCGTCGGATAGAAGCTCTACAATGGAGCAAGATTATCCTCAAGCAACCCCTAAGGAAGGTTGGTGCCCGGAATACTGAATAGACACCCACCTATCGGAAATAAAGATGAAGACTATCTATGGGTTCAAAATACGACCCAGTGCCAAGTTAACACCAAGGTGTTTCTGGATTGAACCCCAAGTTCCTAGACTACCTACAAAAGTTTCTTTTAAGGGTGGTAGCCACCTGGGTAACCTAAATCTACTTTCTTTCTAGCCTCTCCAATCTCGGGGACGAGATTTCTTTTAAGGGTGGTAGTCTGTAACATCCCAAGATTTTATCAAATTTTGGGGGAATTTTTTTGCTTTTATTTAGCATGTGTTGATTGGAAAATTCATAGGGATTTAAAACTTTTGAGTTTATTTAAAAGCTTTATTATGAAAACTATTTCAAACTCTCTATTATTACTTGAAGAATTAATTTGAGAAAACTAAGTATCAAAATATTATTCTTTCTTTCATTCAAACTTATGCAAGCTTGCTTGCAAAGGAATGAATCACAAAAGTGTTTCATAAGATTAATCTTCAAAACCTTGCTTGATTGTGAATTTCAAAATGACAGTTTATAGAATACTTTCACTAATTCTAAAAGAATTATATTCTTAAAAACCCTAATTCTAGTTTTGTTATGCAAGCAAAACCACTATGCTATGCATATAAAGTTTTATTGGAAAACATATATTATTTTGAAAACTTGGTTTATTACTGTTTTAAAACACTGCAGTGAAGAATAGAACATTTTAGGAAGTTGTTTGATTTGGTTTGAATCAAATTTGCAAAATATATCAAATAATTCAGAAATCAGAAAATAGAAAAGAGAAAGAAAATAGAGAAAATAAGAAAAGGTCGTCGGGGACCAAATCGGCCCAGCCTCCAAATCGGCCCACGGCCCACCCGGACTTCTTCCCAAAAGGGTATGCAGCGACGCCCTCTACCCCTAACACGATGGCCCACCTATCATCCCCTTCCTCTAGCCAACCTCTCCTTCTCCTGCACGGCGTCTCCCCCGTCTGTCCGATCTTCTCCACCCGGCCAAAGCCCTAGCCCCTCCTCCACACCAAGGGTGGCTATAAATAGCCTAGCCCCTCCTCTCTGATCCCCCTTTCCTCTCCTTTGAGGACATCAACTGGCCGCGGTGGAATTTCTCGTCGATGCCCGCAGGTACTGACGTTGCGCCCCGCCGATTCCGACGACATCCGGTACCCCCGCCACCTCCTCTTACTCTCCCTCCCTTCCCAATAGCCTGACGCACCCGCTGATCCCCTTCGTCCTCTCTATTTCGCAGAAGAATGCCGCCAACATCGTCTTCCGAAGCTCCCCGCCGCCCGGAGGCACTCTGGCCGCGCCTCCTTCTCTATACTGGACGCGATCGAGCTCCTCGACCATGCCCCCGTCTTCGCCTCGCTGAGCCACGCACCATCCACCCCTCTGTAGCCTCCAGAGCCCCCCAGAAGCCCGCCATCGACCACCTCAGAGCCGCAGCCACACCGAAGAAGCTCACTAAAACCCTAGCCACAGTGAGATCCTCTCTCCTTCTCCTCTGTCCGTTGGATCTAAGATCTATGGCCGAGTTTTTTAAAAAAATTGAACCGGTATCTACAAATCTGAGCCACCTGATCTCACCTAGATCTAACGGTCCTCGACCCTGATATACCCGAAACGGTACTAGTGAATAGGATAGTGACACATGGCGACTCACGATTTAAACTTGATTCAAATAGAAGTTTGATGCCAGATTTAATCCAAATATTTGGAAATTCATATCTTTTGATCTGTAACTCGAAAAATAACAAATAATATACCATTGGAAACCTTAGAATGTGTAGAATCCATTAGTGCTATAATATTTCATATTTTCAGTATTTATTTTGAAACCATTTTCAAATTGAATCAAACTCTTCTGTTAACTTGTTTAATTCATATCTTTTGTTTCAAGTATCCAGAAATTACAAATTTGTAGTCTATGGAATCCTCTCATCATGTAGAACATCATAGGATCAAGAGGTTTCAAATTTTATATGTGCACACACTTTGTGCATGCAAATCTATTCAAATCACTAATTTGAACATAATTTGAATTATATAACTTATTTTAGAGTGAATCCAGTTGCAGTAGCTTTGTCTTACTATAAGCTATCCAGTAGCATCACTACCTAATTTTATTGAACCACTTCACAATTATTCAAGTTCTAATATGAGAATTCGAGTATTTCCTATATCAATTAATTCTATTCCTTTTCAACTAATGTTTCTTTCTGCATTAGTAAAATCCTATGATCCTAGCTAGCTATCAAATATCATCCTGACATTATGTTGACACATATCATATCTATCTAAGTCCATCATGTCCATTTCACACCTATTCAAATTTCAAATGAGATATTTGAGTAATGTGTGCTATCCTTCAATCATAGATTCTATTCTTGCTATTGTGGTGTTGATTCAATTCCACTACCATAGCTCATAATCATACTTCATAATGTTCAATGAACCTTTGAGTCATATTCTCAAGTGTCATCCATTCATACCAAATCCCATGCCACTTACTCTTGTTTACTTAAACTTGTTCCCTTGTGTTGAAATATTCAATTAGCAAAAGAGTTAATTGAGTACTGCAATGCTTCATGAATCTTTACCCATTGCCTAACTGTAATATATATTATTTAAGAATAATTGTTGTCACACTTATTCATTAGTATTGTTGATGCACTATTTGACACTTATGTGATCAAATTCACATGAGTCATTCCAAGCTTCATTCATACTTTAATAAGGCATAAAGACTTCATCACTTATATCTTGCTTAGTCCAATTCTCTCCAATCATTTTGATCTATCCTCACTAAGCTCTCAAATCCATGTCTTACAATCCACAAATTCTTTTGCTATCTACTACTCCATTCGATCAAGCATTATTCCATAAGTTTGCTTAGCCGCTAATAAAATTGGAGTAATTTAGATGGGAACCCTACTAAAAGTTATGAACTGAGGTTGAAAATCTTTAATGGAGATTGTCCAGCCAATTTGAATTTTCGAAAGGAAAGTAATAATGAATAATGGCTATGAAATGAATTTTTAAATGATGAGGTGTGAAGTATATGCCGGACCAACCTTACAGTACGACCACACTACCCCTAAATGGGAAGGGGCTTGGTCCATAGCTTGTTTGCTTTAGTATGGGATACCTTGCATCATCCTTTATAGAAGTGCACGATGTGCTTGATACTTCCGAACCGAGTGGAATCGTCCATTCATACAACACCCTGTAGCGGGCAAAACTAGGAGTGCCGAAGCGGAGATGCCGTGTTTCGAACTCCTAGGGAAGGATCCTATACTAGAGTAGGCAAGTGAAAGATTTTGTTTGATCATCTGAACATCGCATACTTGTGTATGACGATCCGTGGATGGTTCCCGGCAGATGCATTGAATCTTGTGGGTAAAGTGTAGCCCTCTGCAGAGGTCAAAACTATTCGAATAGCCGCGTTCGTGGTCATGGACAGTTGGGTTAGTGGTACTTAACCTTTGTCAGGATTTTGACCTTGATGAAATGAACTATGACACCAGTCAATGATTTGACTTGATGAATGACTATGCGCAACACTTGAGGTTCCAATTAGAGAACTAAAACTGCCTTATCTTTAAGGAATATTCTTGGGAAAGAAAACTAGCTTTATGCAAACAGAATTAGAGCTTAGACCACTATACAAGCCTTGCATACTTCCTTTATTTTCCGTTTATAAGATGGTTTGTGAGTGCATTCAATGTACTCATGGCGTTGTCCCTGGCTATTTACTTGGCCAGACTATGAGGAGGAATATCTGGAGGAGGATATGATGAAGAGTACCAGAACTAAGATCATCTCCTAGTCGGCATTGCCTGTAGGGTGAAGGCATGGGCCTGAAGACGTTAATTCTGCTGCTATCTTGTGTTGTAATAAGAACTTGGTCACTGTGACCATTTGTATTAGATCGACTCATATTGTAATATCTATGGAACTGGTTACCAACTACGTTATGTGTATCACAACAATGATTATGGGATTTTGGTGGAATACATAACGGGCACCTCAAATTTCTTTAAATTTGTGGGTGTTACACTATGAGACTGGAAAGAAAGAAACCCTATCAATACCATACCTTTGCCTTGCGCATTCCACTTGAGCTAGAAGATGACGTCTTGACTCCCTCAAGATGGAACACCTTTCTTGATCATGCTTGCTCGCACGTGCTTCATGAAGACATCTCCAAATACTCCTCCATATCCCAACATGGGAGAGTTTTGCTTAACTCCGTCTTCATGAGTCCATTGCACTATCTTGACTTCGTCTTTGCATACTGACTTGATCGACATTGCATTTCATCTTCTTCCTTCATAATGATGGTGTCTTGAAGAAACATATGATAGCTCACTCAATCTTATTCTTCAAGACACACTCGATATAGGCTCAACTCCCTTAAGACCAATCTTCCGATTACTCCTTGAATATCACCTTGGTCATCACATAATCTTCTTCATTAACTAATTCTTACAACCTTGAACTCAACATATGGTTCAAGCATTGTTTATGGACAAGTCCTAAAAATATAACTCAATCAAACATTAGTCCATAGGGATTGTCATTAATTACCAAAACCACACATGGGGGCACATGCTCTTTCACCAGTAAATATTCCTAGTCTATCAATTAATTTGCATTATTAGTAAGATGGAATGAACTCAAAGCATAGTAAATGACATGTGCTAATATTTCCATATGAACTAATCGAAGGGTATATATGTTTCCTAACTAAGTTCATCCACCTCTATGTCGTGGTTGATCATCTTACTGTTGAGTCAAAAAGCCATTCACATGGCGGCAATCATCACCATGCAGGTTAAGTAGGATAGATTGTTTAGCTACGATCTAAACAAATAGGAACACGCAATGAATAGAGTACAAATGAACTCCAAGAACAAAATTACAATAACTGAATAAATTGTTGTGCACTTGACAAAATTATAGAGCCAATGTCACAGAGCCACTCTCACAATGCAGCTTTGTAATTAATGCCAAGAAAATAAATATATCAAATACCTTTCAAGGATATTTAACATGCTAATGAAAAGCAAAGTCGTGGATCATGAATGAAACAGGTACCATAGACAACAATTTACAACTGGGTCATAAGCTGACCTATTTATGATTAGAAGGTTTGAAATAAAACCTTAAAGGAAAATTTTAAAGTGATTACCTACCAAAGAAATTATTTGCGATGGTCGTCATATTGATAAGGCCATCGCCTGAACTATCCATAAAAGAGCTCTGATAGGAAAAAGGCATCAAAGACAAAGCGTTCATAAGAACACCCTCAATTCAAAAAAAGCAAGAGTTCCCAGGAAATGAGAAATTAATAGTCACTTATCAATGTGGGTAGTTTCTATAAATTACAAAATCTGCACTGATTCAATTGCAGTTTCATTCAAAGTAAAAAATGAGCCCCTTTTCGTCAGCTTCTTAATTTTCGTGACATCCAAAGTCAACAAAGCTCCATCCTGAGTACAACCAGATACTAAATATGTAACTACTAACTACATGATTTATTTCCTACAAAGTTTTGAAGGAAACATACAATAAACTGGTATGCACTTGTGGCCACCGCTTCTGCACTTAGGGCCTCCCCTGATGACGGCAGCCACCAATCGTTCCATCTCACCCATGACCTCTAGTTAAAAGAGGCTGCAGAAAATTCGATCAAAGGCCTACTCAAGTTTCATGAACCCGTAATTCAGCTTCTCTATGATAGGTCTAGGTTCGTATTAAGTTACGGTGTCAGACGGAGGAGTAAATATGTTGAATAGTATAAACCCTGACAATCTGCTAGTTTTTGTGTAGCAGACGACTAATTTTCACTTCTTCCTAGAATATTGCTATACTAATAGGCTTAAGTTCCAAGAGGCCACGCACGTAATAGATACTTCCAAAATGGGTATAATATTAAATTAGATTCAGATCATACCACAGTTGCTTTCTCTACATCTTCTAAGCTTTGTAAACCATTTTTTGTTGGGTCAAATAGCAGATCAAACCAAGCTATCTAATCAGGTACCTGAACCACTTCTACAAAATCCAAATACTACTAAAACTTACTTCGATTAGATAATGCCACGGTCAAATATATCACTAACTACATAATGGCAGTACCAAGAGTACAAAGAACTGCTAGAATAAACAGCCTTAATTACAAAGCAAGAACTGAATATTCTAAATACTGGGGTTTGCCGAATCTGTTGCACCTGGGTTTTATATCTGTATAGTCCAATATCAACACAACGAGTGCAGGGCCATTCCTTCTCCAAAGTTGATCCCAAAAGTAGAAGTGCCTAAATCCTTGCTGGATTGCTTGCTTATCTGCCCAAAAGAGCAAACAACATCAACACCAAATCAAATCATATTTTCATTTACTTTTTTTTACCGTAGCAAATTGATCGACATGAGTTGGTAGAGCAGTACTTATGGGGAGGCACATGATAGGATGAACATTCTGAATTCCGATGGTGTCACAATATCAGCACGCACCAACCATAGGCTGCACTGCACATGACCAATACATTATATTGTCGTGAAGTCATACGATCTACAACAAAAACACATAAAAGCAACTGTACTGCCCAGGACCAAAGCATTATTCTGTCTGAAGCTAAAAGTAAATTCTAGAAAACAAAAATAGTAAATATTAGTATATACTCCACATTTATGGAAATAAATGTACATGACCAAGGGGTCATAATCTACTAATATGTCATCTAGAACAAACTTTCTAGAACAAGCATATCTATTTCTAACAAAAGAAAACAACTTACTCACACCTCCACTTACCAAGATATGTTATTTAGTCCGAATATTATGGTTAAATCGTCCATGGAAAGCCTGCCCACCTTGAAAACCAAAATCTTCCACAACCCGGTCCTAGCAAATTGAAGAAAGCATACACGATACACTGCCATGAGGATACGTTAATCACAACAATGCAAGACTTTAATCTTGATTTATGAGAAACTGACACAATGAAAATAAAATAAGCACCATACTTACAGAAAACAAAACTTTCAATGCACTGGTATTCATTCCCTACACCAAAACCAACAAATTCCATCATGAGGAGCAGGTAACAAACATATAGTTGGCATCCCTGACATTCACACAGACCTTATCGAGCCCGCCAATTGAGTACTCATCTATAAATAGATTCAGTGCAAAAGACAGCTCGAGGTCTGCATCACAATATCACAAGCTTTCTACTAAGCGACATTGGCAATGGGATAACAGATTAATAGAATAAATCATCATGAAATTAGGCAAGTAGCTCAAAATAACAACTGGATTGATGAAACTTGGAATAGTACAGATCTTTGCAGTACCTTAATCTTACCACTATTGTTCGTTCCAACCACCAAATCACAACTAATCCTACCACACCAAACTACATCTAATATCCTACTATTCCATATCCACACAAGAAACAAATTAGAGCTAGGATAGATAGCCTGCTATTTTAGATCCATAGAAAAAACAAAAGAGAGCTGGGAGAGCACCAGAAATCACCTTTGCTTGAGATGTGGAGGACGGGAAAGAGAAGTTGGAGGCTCGCTGCAGAAGGACGCCGTCCGGGCGAACATCAACAAGACGCAGTCGCCAGCGACCAGATGCTGGCACTACCGGTCGCCATGGAGCAGAGGATGTAACAGCACGAGCCGCCATGCCACCTGGTCGTGGTCCATCGCCTGCTGGCCTTCCCTCGTGCCCAGCCGCCTGCTGGTTTCCCGCGGGTCCGCCGGGAACAAGTCCTCCTTCCATGGCAATGCCTAGCAGCGATAACTAGTGGCGGTGGCTAGGGTTTCGAGGTGAAGACTGAGAGAAGGAGTGGGCAAGGAGAGGAGGAGTAGAAGAGAAGAAACCCTAGAAGATTTATGGGATTGAAGGCAAGGAACGGGGCTGGACGAGGGGTAGGCGGCGTGCTCATCGTGCTCGCCGTACGGCGGCGCTCGCCGGCCGCCACGCACGTACGGGCTGGGCAGGGAAGGACGAAATAAGATGTGAATAGATAGTTTTGCCCCTGGCCACTCAAGGAAAACACAGGCACAACCACCGCGTCTCTCTCCTCTCCTTTAAACGCACACAAAAAGGCACGATGCCTGCCTCACCGACAAGCAGGCCACGCACGACGCTGGCCCCGCATCTCAGTGACCGTGGCTACGTGAACTCACAGGGAAGGTACAAATTTGCATCCTAAAAGATGCCCACACGGATGGCCAGGATCGACCGGAAGACTTGATCGAACGATTAGGACCTTAGAGCAGGGGGTGCCATGCGGCTATATTTTAAACGATACTTTCAATATGAATTTTCCATCCATACCAATAAGTTTCAGAATCTTCCAATCCAATTCTCAGCATCTAAAAGAATTTATTTATCATCTCAGAAAAGCTAGTAGTATACTACAGCCCAATCCATGTTCTACTTCACATTTTTCAGCAAGCATCTGGGCGATCATTCGTGAGCATGTTCTACTACAAATTAATCATTTTGTCCCAAGTGACTACTCCATACATTAACTTTTCTGTTTGGTTCTCTCCTGACAGTAATAAGTTAAGATGAGTTGGCACAAAGAGAAATTGGTATTTGCCTCCATCTGAACGGCTAAAGGCATGCCTCTGTTTACCACTTTTTACTGCTACCGATGCCAAGTATTTGGAGTGTAACAAGTGCTTCCACGATTAGCATCATCTGCATTTCTCTACTTTTTAGTTCATCTGCGGCAGGAGTGAAATAAAACAGATAACCTGTGAAGCAGTACTGATCTCTAGATCGTGATCAACCGGCAAGATTCTACCAAGCATAGGTAGGCAACAACTGATTGTCCTGCTAAACGGTGTCGATTCAAATCCAGTTTCTGAAGTCATCCTCTTGTTCATCGACTGCATTCTACTGAATTTCTCTAACAGAAACGCCTGGCTAGGGTTAACCGTTCGTTGCTAGGTCTGTCCGTGGAAAGTGCAACTAATACAAATTTATGCAAGAACTAGCATCAAACTCACAACGCGTGTAGTGCAATACAGTTAGCCTCCGCCGACTGAAACATTGCCGTCCGGTGAGCACATGCTGTACAACCCTAGAACTTTAGCGGGGTGGAGAAAGAATGTACCGGAGTGAAGTCCGGCCTCTCGGAACTGGTGACGGCCGAGTGGACGGTGAAGAGGATGCGGCGGAGGGAGGAGGCGTGGAGGTGACGACGAGGAGGATACGTCGGGGAGGACGATACGCCGACGGGATGTGGCGATGGCGAGGAGGATTCAACGGAGGAAGCAGGCGTTGGAGGCGATGCCGAGGAGGATCCGCCGCGGGGTGTTTGCTGTGCCGCCACAGCGGGAGCATTCACTGTGCTGCCACCACAAGTGTAAGAAACACGAGTCCCCCCCTCGCGTCTCGAAAACTCCTCGACATGACGTGTCTCTAGGGTTTTCCTCGAGCTTACACGGATACAAACCGGGCTGCCAAACGGGTTGTTGGGGGTGTTTCTGTGTAACGGGCTGGACCGGTAAAATACACGTGTTTACACTTCCATACCCGGCTGCCGTTGACCTTTCATTCTCACTCGCCTCTTTGGCTTCATCCCAATAAATTCACCCTAGTTAAATACATCAAAGGTCACTAGACTCGAGTATTTTTTCACCTCGGTCATCGTACATAGCGATACGTGATTTACAGTCACTATACGCATTGGAGGCTCACATACGGTCACCTGTCGTGGTAAAAGCTTGTATTTGCCGATGTGGCAAGTGGTGGACCCGTCTGTAAGATCTGAGCCTGCTTTTATTTTGCAAATAGCCCCAAAATCTTCTTTTTCTTCCCCCGTGAGGTCCTCCTCAATTCCCCTAAAAAGAACAAAAAACTCTGGGATGCTACTCCCCTGCCGTCGTCTCCCTCCTCGTCGTGCTTCGCCCTCGGACAGCGACGCCGCGGAGTTGCCGCAGCATGCCTAGCACGCTCGCGATGCGCCAAGGAGTAGGCATCTTGCCAGTGGCGGCGCTACCGTGATGCAGGGCTGGTAGAGAGGAATGGGGAACGGCGGCGGCCGTCGTCATCCTGGTAGACATAGAGCTCGTCACCGGCGACGCCCAACTCTCCCCTCCCCTAAATCTCTCTCGGCCATCAGGTCGGCCCGCTTCCCATCGTGGCAGTCGCGTGCCCAGATCCTCGAGCTCCAACGGAAGTGGCAGGCCGACGACGTCCACCCGACGCGCCACCCACGGCCGTACGGCTGAGGTCGAAGCGGCACGGAGCAGGGGAGCACCAGCCACGGCGAGAGCGCAAGGGCTTCGTGCAGGCGGCCGCGGCGTCGGAGTCCTGCAGGCGGAGTCATCCTCGCCGGGTTCCCTCAGGCGGCGGCGTCCTTGTATGGGTCCGTCAGGCAGCGGCGTACTGTCGGAGTCCTACATGCGGCGGCTTCCTCTTGGGGGTCCCGCAGGCGGCGGCGTCCTCGTCGCTGGCAGGGGAGGCGGCGGATTTGTGCAGAGAGAGAGAGGGGAAAAGAGAGGACGGAGATGGTGGGTGAGTGCCTCTGACGGGTGGGCCCCACCGGTCAGTAGAACCAATCCATCATTTTGTATGCTTCTAGGCTTCAAATCGAAACACTTGATTGAGAGTGGTTTTTTTGCAAATAAATTCTCTCTGAAGACTAGTCAACTGAGTGACACGTCAGCAAATACGGAGATATACCGAGAGGAGTGACCACATACGACACACTCAGGGTGTAGTCAGTGACTAATTTACGTATAGCTATGTACAGTGATGAAGGCGAGCAGCAAGGTCAAGTTCAGTGATCAACGATGTATTTTACTCAATTCACCCCGTTATAAGCTGTCTCCTCTACTCATCTTCCCCATTCACCAAGGCACCGCAGGCTACTCCATTAAGCTGCGCCAGCACGTCTCACCAACAGACAGTTCTGGTCGCCACGCGTTTTGGATCGTTGGGTGAGAGCATGTCACTCTTTTGCTTGACCTCCTTTCCATCTAGCCTTTGCCATGCTCAATACACAACAGCTCATATGGAGTCTCTGCCACCATCGGCATCCATGATGTTGACAAGTAGCAACGACGCCGTAGTGGTTCTGGATTGTCAACTACCACACTCCTACTTCACTATTTGTACCGCATGGTCCTTTAACGTAGGACTTCTGGATTTTTTTTTCTTCAAACTATGCAGTATGGGACGGAGACAAGGGGGACGAGCGGGGGCTACGCCCCCCCTATGATTGTGAATTTCATGGGTAGACTTGCCATGCTAGCTCCTTGTTTAAGCTAATTTAGCTACCTTAGCCTCCTCATCAAGATCACATACACTAATTAGTCTAGCCTTGCCCCCCTTGAGATCAGTTTCTGGCATGGATAGGCGGACACATTCTATTTATTTGGAAATTTTTAAGGTACCTTTTTTACTAATTGTACTAGTGATGCGAGATGGACTAGTATGAAAGGCCCAATACCAGTAGGCCCACCATCCCTCCGGTTCTTCTTCCTCTACCCCCCCCCCCTCCTGTTCTTTTCCAGGAACGGCACAGAGCCGCCACCGCCTTGTTTGTCGCCGCGTCGCTGTTTCTGGCCACCATCAGTCCCACCGAGTATGTCCAAGAAACCGCCTCGTTCTCCTCTTCATCTTCACAGAAGTAATCGATCTGAGAACTAGCCAATCGATGGCAAGGTCCGCGTATTCCTCTCTTCCTCGACGCCGATTGAGCACGATTCCCTCACCTCCCATCCTCCTCCAACTTCCCTGACACTTTCTTAACGTTCCCAGTGCGCTCCTAATCCGCCTGGACCACTCCTCGGCATCTCTCTCTCCCTCCGTGTCCACCTACCGGCATTAACCGCCGCCAACCTTCGTAGGCCCTCATCGTCGGGGTTCTCCGGTGGCGCCCAGATCCCCACGCCGCCTGTTTTTTGGTCTCCATCAACAAGGTGCATCTCCCGCGCTAACTTTAGCTTCTCGGGTGGCCCTACTCCGCCGATTCAGTGCTTGCCGACTGGCCACCAGCCACCATGCACTAGCTCGAAACCAGTCGAGGCTTGGGGGGGTATGAGGCTTCTAGGGCGAGGGGCATTTGGGTCGTGTCCGTCTACGAAGAATGTCAAATTTGCATACCAGTATGAATGGTACTAGTCATGTTTTTAGCACTAGTATGAATTACTCCCTTCGTCCTAAATTACACTGCATTCTAAATTTAGTCAAAGTCAAACTTTGTTAACTTTGACTATATGTACAAGAAAAAATATAAATATTTACAATATAAAATAGATATCGTTAGAATCATCATGAAAAATACTTTTATATTATATGTATTTGATTTTATAAGACTTAATATTTTTAACAATATGTTTGGTCAAACTTTATCTAGTTTGACTCTAACTAAATCTAAAATGTAGGATAAAAATGGACAGAGGGAGTATTATGGGCCATTGGATGCAATGAAATAAATGACTATTATTCATTTGAGAGTACCATAAAACAACTCACCTATTTTCATGTTAGAACAGTGTCTTTTTTTTTTGTTTAGTATAACAAAACATTATTTCTAAGTGATGGATTCTTTGTACTGTAGGAGTAAATGATGTTTCCAGGCCGGGGACTACTGCTATTTGTTTATCTCATCACGAGTCACGTTGTTTTCGATATTCTTTATCCAATACTCTACAAGTGTTTCTAGAGGGGTGAATGTTGTTCTACATTAGGCCGATGCTTCTACTAAGTCTGCCTGGATTTGTACTCTCAACGGATATACAGTACTAGGAAGAATGGCGCGGTGGCACACCGCGCTCGGGCTATAACACATCTCGTATGTCAGTGAGTGACTGTGAGGAGATCGAGAAAAATAGTAGTAGTATTTTCTTGAATAAAAAAGAGGCGGCGAATAATGGAGTATGTGTTCTTTGAAGTCGCGAGGAGATGAAGAAGAGACTATAGTAATATTCTTGTGAATAAAAAGTGTGACAAATAATGAAGTATTTTTTTAAAGTCATTGTAGAAGAAGGTTATAGTATGCTCTCAAAATTTTTGTTTGTCTAATAATATAGGCGACGAATACAATAGTATTTTGTTAGCCGAAGTTGGTGTAAGAGAATCCCGAAACTACTTCCGAAGAATGTAGTTAATGTTGTGGTGAAAGTTACTATTAAAACATATCTGAGAAACTACCTTTGGAAATTTACTTCAAAAACTTACACACCATTGAGGAATGACCATTGAAACAATACTGGGTAAATAAGCACGTCAATAAATTAGCCAAAAAATAAAATTTTCTAGACAAAAGAGGCGACAAACGATCCAACACTTTATTCTCCGAAGTACTACAAAAGGCAACTTTCGTGAACGGTCCAACAATTTTTATTAGACTACTATAAAAATATTGGTACCAGTTAAAAGTGGCGACAATAGCGCACCACACCCGTAGGGTGAACCTCGAGACGCGATCAAGAAATAAGCTACACAAATAAAAGAGGCAAAGAACGGTAAAGTTATTGTTGGAGAACCCGAAACTTCAGCAAAAAAAGGGAGTTATCATCGGCAAATTACAGTTGAAGATAACTATTACTCATCTTTTGATTTTTTTTCTCCAAAGTACTGTAAAAGACAATGTTAACGAATGGTCTAATATTTTGTTTTGACTACTTTAAAAGATTAGTCCCAGATAAATGTGGCGTTGAAGCTGTACGGCGACACGCCACACCTGTAGGGATTGTGAGGAGATAAAAAAGACGACTAACAATGGAATATTATGTTTGCCTAAGTTACCGTATGAATCCAAAACAACTGCAGAAGAAGGCAGTTACCATCGCCAAATTACCATTGAAGATTACTATTCCTCCTCTGTTGAAATTTTCTACAAATTACTGCAAAAGGCAATGTTGTTGAACGGTGTTCCGAACTACTACAGAAAATTAGTCCCCGATAAAAGGGTCGTAGAAGCTATAACAGGGTGACATGCTATGATATCCCAGCATGTAGGACAACTCCGGGGTAGAATAGAGGGCTTTTGTGCATAGCATCTGAAATTACGGGATTTTTTCACGCTTTTATCACTAAAACCTAAGGGGGATCGAGTCTCTCTTCGATGGGGAATGGTGAACTCTCGAGGTGCGAAAGAATTCGACATGACCTCTTTTGATCAATTGTTGTGGGGAAGAAATGAAATTGAATAATTAAAACTAAGAATATAATATGAATTCAAAACTTGAATTTGAATTATGAAATGGAATTTGAATCCAAAAGACACATTTAGAAAGGATAAACATTTATAATAAAGAAAACCTTGGACTTTATTGATTAGCAACACAATATACATTGTCTTTACAAAATCCAGAGAATGAAAGAATATTACAAGTGTAATGGCATAGATAGAATGTTACAACCATGAGCCAAAAATAAAAAGAAATAAAAATAAAGTACAGGAATGAATCTAGACTAGGAAATATGCCCGTGCGTTGCACCGGGAGAGAAAACTCATATCACGACTCGGCGCAACCGGGAGAGAAAACTCATATCACAACTCGGCGCAATGCATATTCTATCACTTTTTGCCTCATTCAGTTATCCCTTTTGGTACTTGTATTTCAAAGCACTTTTGTTCGTAATTTATTTTAACAAATCAAGAACCAAAATTCAGGAACAAATCAAAATAATGTCAGAGATCTATCTAGCTTATAGTATCATATTCACTCGTCGAGATTTAAGAAGTAATAGACACGTTCTTCAATTGCACATGGATTTGGAAAAAATGAAACAAATAACAATATAACCATGTATAAGAACAATGTATATGGCTTGGGTCATGTTATTTCTATACTACTTCTGTTCTATTGCCTGGCATATCATCTATATCACGTGAGACACACAGAGAAAGAGGTGAAAATTGATTAAAGAAGAGACCAAAAGAGGAGAGACCACGACAGGGGAAAATAGATTGGAGAAGAGACAAAGAGAACATAGAGGGATGCAAAAATTGATCTGAGGTGCTGCAGCTGCACAAGCACGAGGAGCACGTCTTTGTGAGCCGGGGCCCCTCATCAACCTGCCCCGCTGTGCTCGCTCGAGGTGCCAAGCCGGCTCCTCTGCAGATGCACACACATAGCCTTTGGCCGGACATGCACGACGCGTACTTCCTCAAGCTTTCTATGCTCTGACAGAGTCATGGAACGGCTCTGGGCGTGGATCCAGGCATCCAGCCCCGCCGAGGGACCAACCAAGAGCAAACAGCCATGCGTCCTGCTCATCGGCCGAGCGGAGGCAGGAGACGGCGGGAGCTCGGTCGGCCGCCATGGCTGAGCTCCGCCTGATGTACGTCCCCGTGTCGCGCTCGAGGCGGCGCCCCCAGGAGATGGCGGGGGGAGCTCGGCCAGCCGCCATGGCCGAGCACTCGCCGAGCTCGCGCTCGAGGCGAGGCGACACCTCCCATGCTTTCCCGTGTCTGGCCGAGCGGAGGCACGAGAAGACGGCGGGAGCTCGGCCGGCCGCCATGTCCGAGTGCTCACGGAGCTCGCGCTCGAGGCGGCGCCTACCGTGCATCCCCGCGTCCGGCCGAGCGGAGGCAGTAGACGGCGGCAGGAGCTCGGCCGGCCACCATGCCGAGAGCTCCTGGACACTCCTGTGAGCCTCCCGCGAGTGGCAGAGCGACGGCTTCGCCGACGACTGGAGCCGTGCGCGAGGCGGCGAGGTGGGTGGATCTCCCCTGGGTCAAGCGGATCCCAGTGGCACACACCACCGTTCCCTGGCCGCGTGAATCCCCGGCAGCGCCCCATCGAAGAAGGAGGGGATAAGGTGAAGGTTACTACAAGGGGCTAAACTGCAAAAGTGGCAACCACCGATCTTAGAGTGATTGCGGGTTGATTTCCCCAAAAGTCATTTTTCAGTTTTATTTGTAGAGATACTACGGGTTGATTCACAGAATTAGGTAGGATTTTTTTTGCAAAACGTCCGATGGAAGAACCAAACCATGGAACCCTTGCGTACTTTATTATTAGGTATAGATATCCTAAACTACAAGATTTCTTTCTTTCCTTCCTTTCTTCTCTATTGTTCTTGATTACCTGCAACAAAAGCAAATACAAAGAGAAATGCCACCAAGGCAGTAATTCAAGTGGCAGTAAAATTTAAAGGAAGTACTGTTCATAATCATCAAAGAGTCAAGCTTATCAACATGAGTCACCATCAAAATATTAGCCAGGGACCAATCTGGCCGGCCAAGTGATGGCTGGCGTGTAGTTGATGATGATGATTATAACCAGTCAGTTGGGAACCCCAAGCGGAAGGTGTGATGAGCACATCAGCAAGTTTTTCCCTCAGTTAGAAACCAAGGTTTATCGATCAGGAGAAGAAAAAGCCAATACGACTGAAGGTGATGCTTGCAAGCTTCGCGACAGCTCTAGACAATTTATATGGCGCCTCGTCCAAGCTTTGCTTTGCGAGCAGCAACATGGAACATGCACACAACACAACCAAGTATTTGTTCCCAACTTACGATGAGGTTGTCAATCTCACCAGTTTGCTTGAAACAAAGGGTATGAGCATATCGAGTGGAAAACAGTAGAAGTATGCGAGTAAAGTAAACAGGTGATAGCAATATGATGGAAATAGGACCGGGGTCCATAGTTCACTAGTGGTGTCTCTCCATAAGATAAATAACACATGCTGGGTAAACAAATTATAGTTGGGCAATTGATAGAATAAAGATAACGTGATATGTCAAGAAGATCACTATGCGATTTACTCTGGGCATTACAACAAAATACATAGACCGCCATCCAACTGCATCTATGACTAATAATCCACTCATGGGGATATCATCCGAACACCCCATGAGTATTAAGTTGCGAACAACAGATAATTGCATTAAGCAAAGTGTGTAATGTAAACAAAGCATATGCCCTCGAGCATATGAATGTTGTTTTCTCCCTAGTGGCAACAGCACATCTACAACCTTAGAGGTTTCTGTCACTCCCCCAGATTAAATAGAGGCATGAACCCAACTATCGAACATAAATACCCCCTCTTGGAGTTACTAGCAACTACTCAGCCAAGATAGCTACTAAAAACGAAGAGCATGCAAGATCATAAACAACATAGAGATAACATAAGATATATTTCAGTATAGCAACTCAATCATAACACCAATATTCATCGGATCCCAACAAACACAACATGTAGAATTACATAACGGTGATCTCAATCATGTAGGGCAGCTCATGAGATCTAAACATGAAGCACATGGTGGAGAAGACAACCATCTAGCTACTGCTATGGACCCATAGTCCAAGGTAGACTACTCACTCATCGCTCTGGAGGCAAGCATGGCGATGAAGAAGACCTCCGATGGCGATTCCCCTCTCCGGCAGGGTGCCGGGAAGAGCTTCTGGACCCTCCCGATCTTCGGGTCGACGGCGGCGGCGGATCGCGATGTGTTCTGGAAAATTGATCGGGTCCTCAGGTTTTTTCCGTCGGGGGGTCTTTATAGGCGAAGGGGCATCATTAGAAGTGGACCAAGGTGGTCTCACACATAGGGGGCGCGGCCAGGGCCTGGGCCATGCCGCCCTGGTGTGTGGGGCCCTCGTGGCCCCACTCCGTCTCCTCTTTGGTTCTCTGGAAGCTTCGGTGGATTTCTGGATGACTGGCTTTGGTTTCGTCCAATTCCGAGAATATTTCCTGTGTAGCTTTTCTGAAACACAAAAACAGCAGAAAACAGGGAACTGGCACTGTGGCGACTTGTTAATAGGTTAGTTCCGGAAAATGCATAAAAGTGCCACGAAGTGTAACGAAACATTAGGCAAATGATGTAAAAACAAGCATGGAGCATCAAAAATTATAGATACGTTGGAGACGTATCAAGCATCCCCGAGCTTAACTCATGCTCGTCCTCGAGTAGGTAAGTGATAACAAAAGAAATAATTTTTGAGGTGACATGCACCTACACAATCTTGATCATATATGTAAGCGTTGTGCGCTGGGATCAACAGAACTTAAAACATGGGCATGAAAGATATGATCTTGATAGAAGAAACTTAGCAACCATGTTATAAACATGAAAATGAACACAAACAAAAGATCATGAAAATGAAACGATGAAAGTCAAACGTGTGTTCAAATCATAAGGAAAAACATACAAATGGTTTTCAAGTTGTCCTTCATGGAGAGCAAAACATAAATACATAGGACACCTTCAAGTTTAAGAGGGCGACTAGATACAAATAATTTAAGAACAAGTGAAACCAACAATATGAATCAATCAATGAAAACTTTGGGACAATGCACATTATACTAAGAATAACAACTATGCTCTCTTAATGGTGCATAAAGATAGAAGGTGGTGACTCAACATAAAAGTAAAAGAAGGGCCATTCGCGGAGGGAAGCAGTGATAGCAAGTTTTATAGACCTTCAAAAATTATGGTACTTACCGGCTTTGAGCTCTCATTGCCCCCATCATAAGTATCTTGAATGGTTAAAGTTAATGCGAGAACAATTATGATGCATATGCTTGACAAATCATAAGTCAAAAACCTCGTGTCCCGTGAATACGAGTACCCAAACCTCATGCTACTTTACTTAGAGTCCCAAGCAAGGCTCTTGTCATTGTAAGTATATATGTATCATCGAGAACCGCCAACGGGGTACCTCCGTGCCCGATGACATGGAACAAGCCCACATCAAAATGACAGGACAAGCAGACAATGAACACCTCGACATCTCTTTTATTTACCATTTGTTTAGCTTTTATTTTTAGATGCGTCGTCGAATGTCCACTATGGGTATGCTGCAAATTTCCACCATGAATTATGCATGGCTTAGATTGGCGGCCCAGGCGTTTCCCTAACACATATACAAACTCCATGATCCCCGCAAGATTCCCAATTCATTTCACACCGTGGGCATCCATAAACAAAAGATCACAATATCAACTCAAATAAGAAGTGCAATGTTGAAAGCTTGCCCCATGACGGCATGGCTGGGCTAGTCTCCAACTTACAACTTGCAAGCATAACAACTCAACATAAGAGACCACAATGTCAAATTTTTAAGAACAAGAAAAAGTAAAGTGTGCCTTCCGGTTCGTGAGAGCTTTACTGACCAATTTTCGCATAACACTGGTAAGAGTTTAATTTGAAGAGAAAATAAAAGCAAGTCAAATTTACTTGGAATAACAAATTGCTAATATGTATGTATGGTGGACACTTTGGAAAACTTGGTTTTTAGGAGTTGGATGCACGAGTAGAGCTCATACTCAGTACAAGGCGAGGGCTAGCAAAAGACTGGGAGCGACCAACTAAGAGAGCAATAATGGCCATAATCATGCAAAGCGACAAAGCAACATTAAAAAAAGCATAAGATGGCATCAAAAGTCAAAAACTAAATGATCATAGAGGCTATTGGCGACTTTGTAAGAGTCTAACATGTGTGAGCATGCGCCAAGTCAACCCAAATAAAGCATCAAGGAGAAAACCAAAATAATGCTTCCAAATAATTAAAACAACACATGATTTTTTCAAAGGCTCATTAAGCAATCTCAGTTATTTGAGACAAGTCATGCTACAGCAAAACCACTAAGCATACTATCAAAAAGACATCAAGCATGACATGAAAAAGCCTAAGCCGTAGTTTACACAAGCTCCTTCTTGTACCACTTTTTTGCATAAAGCTTTTTCTCTTTTCCAACACCATTCAAACTTTTTAAATCCAACTCTTTTGAGGAAACCAACATGGTCCAGAGGCAAAAATACACCTTTATGAATAGATATAACAAGATATGAACACATATCAAGGCGAAAACAAAAAACAAAAGCAGTAGCAGAAAAAGAAGAACACTCGGTTTTTGATAAGAGTGAAAACTAGAGAGTTCTTGGCAAATGAAAAGCAAGGCAACTTCTCCAAAAGAAATTTGTTGGGATCCAACTATTTATTGCAGCAAACAAAACAAAACTAATAATGAAAACTAAAGCAACTGACGCTCCAAGAAAAACACATAGTGCATGAAGCAATAAAAATATAGTGTCTTGAAAGGTGACCTGATTTTTGCCGATGAAGAAGGGGTGCCTTGGGGGCATCCCCAAGCTTTGACACTTGTACTTCTTGGATATTTCTTGGGGTGATGCATGGGCATCCCCAAGCTTGAGCTTTTGTCCATTCTTCAACTCATCTCATCATTCTCCAATCCCTACACTTGAAAACTTCCTTCATATAAAACTAAACACAAATCTATTAGCAACATTAGTGTAAGCATAACATATAATCAACCTCTTTTGCTTCAGGTTTCAACCCAAAACCACCACATATAAAGTATATACTACTGTATCAACTTCCCCAAAAGTTCCGTGATCAAAAGAACTCGAAAAGAAAGCGATAAAGCGGCAAAAATGAATAGTGGCAGAAATCTGTCAAAACAGAGCAGCTGATAAAGGCCGATTTTTTAAGGGGTTTTATGTTGCTCAAATCAAAAAGTGTTCAACTAATGAAAGTTTGGATATAACCTGGGGCATATGCACAAGAAATAGCAGGTCCAAAAGATATACAGAGAATTTTCACAAATTTTTATGGTGCAGCACCGAAAACAGTTTCAGGACAGCAACATCCCCAAATCTTACCTCGCTCAAATTAGAGGCTTCTCTTGGCACAACAATAAAATAAAAATGATAAGGAGAGGTCATTATAGTAGTATTGACTTCCAAGACTCAAATAAAAGAAAAAGTACTGAAAAGAAAACATTGGGTTATCTCCCAAGAGTGCTTTTCTTTAACGCCTTTGAGCTAGGCGCAAAAAATTGCGAATCAAGTAACATCAAGAGATGAAGTGCTAGGATCAGCGCGTGCCTTACGTCTTCCTTTCTTACCTTTGCTCTTTACTCTAGGAAAGACGTGGCTATTGCAAGGTGGAGATATAAATCTTATATTGCCTTTTCCCACATCAATAACGGCGCCCAGGAGCTTCAGTAGAGACCTTCCAAGCGTGATTTGTCCTTTCCCTACACATTCAATAACAAGATAATCAGTGGATACCATTCTTCCTAGGACTTTTGTATAAACTCCTTCAGCTATTCCAATGGGAAATATAGTGGCATTGTTAGTAAGAGAAATTTCTTCTCCCCCCTCAGAAAGTTTCCAAAGACTCAAGGATTCATAAACATCCTATGGCATAAGACAAAATTCAGACATAGTATCACACCGAGCATGAAAAGTTTCACTACCAATGGTGATTTTTACAGTAGGATACCAACTTGATGGTTCAGAATTTGTTGGCACATAATCAAAATGCTGGCGCAAAGTATTATAGCAATCATTCAAACAAGTAGTGTGAGTCTCAAGAGTGTTCAATCTATTAAAAATGCTCACAAGATCATTATCAAAACTAGTTGGCATGCTATAAACTGTAATTAACTTTTTTATAATATTGAAGGCTTGATCTCTATCACAATGAAGGAAATCTCCTTCTGCAGTAGCATACAAAGCATATCTATAGCGAAGAGCAAGCCCAAAGTAAAAGCAACTAAGAAGCAAACTCAAAGTCATTCTCGGTTCAGTTTTTCCATGCCAATCATAAATTCTAGACCAAGTTTCTTTAAAACTTTCCTCATTCTTTTATTTGAAAGCAAAGATAATTTCCTCAGGTGACATAGTAATAGCATCTAAACTAGACATGATAAACAACTATAAAGGAAACTAATTTTTTTGGGTTTTTAATATAAAACAATGCAAGTAAAAATAAAGTAAAGCAAAACTACAAAACAAAGTAAAGGATGTGCGTGCGAAAAACTCCCCTTGCAGAAGTCTTCTTTTTCCTCCCCGACAACGGCGCTAGAAAAAGACTTGATGGCTGGCATGTAGTTGATGATGATGATTATAACCAGTCAGTTGGGAACCCCAAGCGGAAGGTGTGATGAGCATAGCAGCAAGTTTTTCCCTCATTTAGAAACCAAGGTTTATCGATCAGGACAAGAAAAAGCCTATACGACTGAAGGTGATGCTTGCAAGCTTCGTGACAGCTCCGGACAATTTATATGGCGCCTCGTCCAAGCTTTGCTTCGCGAGCAGCAACGTGGAACTTGCACACAACACAACCAAGTACTTTGTTCCCAACTTACGATGAGGTTGTCAATCTCACCGGTTTGCTTGAAACAAAGGGTATGAGCATATCGAGTGGAAAATAGTAGAAGTATGCGAGTAAAGTAAACAGGTGATAGCAATATGATGGAAATAGGACCGGGGTCCACAGTTCACTAGTGGTGTCTCTCCATAAGATAAATAACACATGCTGGGTAAACAAATTATAGTTGGGCAATTGATAGAATAAAGATAATGTGATATGTGAAGAAGATCACTATGCGATTTACTCTGGGCATTACAACAAAATACATAGACCGCCATCCAACTGCATCTATGACTAATAATCCACTCACGGGGATATCATCCGAACACCCCATGAGTATTAAGTTGCGAACAACAGATAATTGCATTAAGCAAAGTGTGTAATATAAACAAAGCATATGCCCTCGAGCATATGAATGTTGTTTTCTCCCTAGTGGCAACAGCACATCTACAACCTTAGAGGTTTCTGTCACTCCCCCAGATTAAATAGAGGCATGAACCCAACTATCGAGCATAAATACCCCCTCTTGGAGTTACTAGCAACTACTCGGCCAAGATAGCTACTAACAACTGAGAGCATGCAAGATCATAAACAACATAGAGATAACATAAGATATATTTTAGTATAGCAACTCAATCATAACACCAATATTCATCGGATCCCAACAAACACAACATGTAGAATTACATAACGGTGATCTCAATCATGTAGGGCAGCTCATGAGATCTAAACATGAAGCACATGGTGGAGAAGACAACCATCTAGCTACTGCTATGGACCCATAGTCCAAGGTAGACTACTCACTCATCGCTCCAAAGGCAAGCATGGCGATGAAGAAGACCTCCGGTGGCGATTCCCCTCTCCGGCAGGGTGCCGGGAAGAGCTTCTGGACCCTCCCGATCTTCGGGTCGACGGCGACGGTGGATCGCGATGTGTTCTGGAAAATTGATCGGGTCCTCAGGTTTTTCCCGTCGGGGGGTCTTTATAGGCGAAGGGGCATCGTCAGAAGTGGACCAAGGTGGTCTCACACATAGGGGGCGCGGCCAGGGCCTGGGCCGTGCCGCCCTGGTGTGTGGGGCCCTCGTGGCCCCACTCCGTCTCCTCTTCGATTCTCTAGAAGCTTCGGTGGATTTCTGGATGACTGGCTTTGGTTTCTTCCAATTCCGAGAATATTTCCTGTGTAGCTTTTCTGAAACACAAAAACAGCAGAAAATAGGGAACTGGCACTGTGGCGACTTGTTAATAGGTTAGTTCCGGAAAATGCATAAAAGTGCCACGAAGTGTAACGAAACATTAGGCAAATGGTGTAAAAATAAGCATGGAGCATCAAAAATTATAGATACGTTGGAGACGTATCACCAAGCCAGCCAGCTAACAAGCTGCTCAATCACCAAGTGCATGTAGGGAGGTGTCAAGACACCAGCAAACAGAACATGGTTTAAAAGGGTCACTGTGAGTGATTTTGGTCGACAAGGAAACCCTAGTCGACCAGCACCACCACCAGCATAGCACCACCACCAGCACAGCACCACCACTAGTACAGCAACATCACCAGCATAGATCACACACATCACTGTGAGCAATCACAGCCAGCAGCCCACACAATTCACCCTGCTCATGAGCTGAGCATCAGGGGGGAATTATCACCACCAAGCCAAAACCAGCAGCCAAAGCTAGTAATCATGGTCACTTAAACAAGATCAAGAGCACCAAGAAGCAGGCCAAGCACCAAGGAGGTGCAGGGCAGGCAAGGAGGGGAGCCAAGCACCAAGAAGATGTAGGGCAAGCCACCTTGGGAGGAGCAGAGCAAGTACCAGGAGCACTTGATCAAGCTCCAGCAAGAGCATCACCAACATCACAACTAGCTACACATAGAAGCCAGCAAAGGATCAAGGTATACTTATAAATTGCACACCATGAACCAAATCATGGCAAGAATCAAGATTCTTGCATAAACAAGAACAACAGCAAGAAAGAAACCACACACCACCAAACCCTTCTACCAAGTGCAACACTTAGGAGGTTTTGGGGTTTGTCTCCTCAGGCTTACAGAGAGATGCTCTGTATAGTCATCATAGGAAGATTCAGTTAATTGAAACACAAATATTTATACACCATCAAGATTAGAGCCTCAGACCATGCATCATTGGCTAAGACTAAAATCATCATATAGATCTGTTCTTATCAGTAATTTAGTTTAGCCAACATGATGATTTATTCACTGATGAGAAGCCACCAAAGCATGCACCAGCATCACAAAAATAGCAGCCATCAAGCTACTTATCAAGAAACAATTGTGCACCTCACAGGGAGGTACCACAATCCAACTCAATAAATGGTAGTTACTTGCTGTTATTTATATAACATGCTATAGGAAGCAAAGCAAAGCCACTAGCAGCAAAGTACTCAAGCATGGATTGCTTGATGCAAACAAATCATCATTGAAACATAGTTCAGTTCATATAAATCAATAGAAGATTATTATTGGACAAGTCCTAGCAAGCTTAAGCTCAGCATGCCATGCCATCATAAAGATCAATCATCAGCATAAGCATGAACTGGCAGCAGTGAACAAGCACTGACTGCAAACCATCACAAACACCCCAGCAAAACAACCACAACATGATTTAACTGACAGCAGTTAACACTGCAATTCAGTAAACATCATATGATCACTGAATAGCAAGCATACCAACAGATTATCAAGCTAACATCACATATATACTAGATAGCAAGCTAACTGAACCTTGGATATTCAGTTAAGATATTCTTAACTAAATATTTCACTGAAACTAATAGTAGCAGTAGGCATACAATAGATGAACAAGATAGCCCTCAGAGAGGAACAAGCTAACTGAATTCCAGTTAAGAAATTCTTAACTGAAACATGCTCTGAAGATTAACAGTAGCAGCATACAGAGGGCAACATAGGAAGTTTAGGATCTAGACACAAGATCAAGCATGGCACATCAGCAGTACACAAGCATGCCTGGCTCACTGGCCAGGCCACCAAGTCATGAACGCATAGACAGAGGGGGTAGGAGGAGGACTCATAGGTGAGCTCGTAGAGGAGCTAGGAGATGATCATGGTGGCGACACCGTCGGCGCAGCCACGGTTGTGGCAGTGAAGTCACCATCCAGTGGGCTACGGCGACGGCGGAGCAGCATAGTGCCCACGGCCAAACGGCCAAGCACCGCACCGCACCTAGAGAAGACGCCGGGGTTGCAGACGCCATCCAACCGGCGAGGCGGCGGGGACACCACCGCAGGCACCGAGCAGGGGGGCAGAAGCCCTAGCAAGATCGAGCAGAAGCAGATCGAGCCACAGAGGGCTAGATTGACTAGGCGACGCTCGGAGGCGATGGCGATGAACGGCGGCAAAACCGACGAATCTCCATGGTCAAATGGAAGAGCTTGACGAGGCGGAGCAAATACCCCACATTGCAACGGCGGAGCTCGCCGGCGCTCACCGGAATCGAGTGACGAAGTCGCCGGCGATTCGCAGTCGCCAGAGAGGAGAGGATTAGGGTTAGGGCGAGCGAGTGAGAGAGAGTGAGGGGGCGGCCGACTGGGCCGGGCTGGTCCAGTCTAGCCCATTGGGGTTGACTTGACCAGTGGGCCCAGGCTGTCATGATCTATGATGGATTGCAAGGGTCATCCGGATCAGTCTACCCATATTGTATAGGAGCGGGCATCATGGTCCGGAAGGACCAGTGCGCCAATCAGTTTACATATAAGGTATAGGGGAGGATGGACTTACAAATGGGTGGGTCTGCGGGGTCATGGAGAAGAACGGTGATTGGCTTGGATCATCAACTGGGCCCCATACAAAAGAAGTATGGACGGGAAAGTACGCCCGGTTGTGCAACAAAGTGTTGATCTCTCATGGGTACAAGTGACCACCTCTGCAGAGTGTACAAAAAGTATCAAGATACTCCCTGTTCTGGGAAGGAGCTACGAATGTGGCAGGAAAGGAGCCCATCGAAGCTCTAATCAACCTGTGAAGACTGACGAACATAGCTCTTTTGAATAAAAGCAATCTTTGAAGAAATGATTATAAAAAACTGCATTTGACCTAAGACTTTCGAGTCTATGGTCATAGCTAGTGCATCAAAAACCTCTATACTATTAAATGAACTTGTTGGGTAACGCTCGTTACTCACCCCATTCCCTCTTAACCCTTGCTTAGACTCGGAGGGCTAGAACGAGGAAACTGAAGGAGCATCGGAGGACTACGAGGAAGTCTACTACGAAGAGATGGACCTTTCTGGTGGAGTCAAAGGCGTGGATTATACCATCGCCTATGGGAACAGCGAAGGAACCGAGGAGGAGGCCCACAACTAGTAGTTTAGAATAGTAGCTTGAGTCGCACCAAACCTTATAGAATAAAGTGACTTAAGTCAGTTATCATGTTTCGTCTACTTCTATCAGTCCTAGTTAAGATTTGTAGTATCAAAGTAGAACCTACTAGTGTTCCTCTTTGGACCGAGGAGGAACTGGAGTCCTTTGTAAGATTGTGGCTTGTAATATTAAGTGCTTGAATAAAGACCGCTATGTTTCTGTTGTACTACTCTGAGGGATGTAATATTTGTGAAATGGTACTTCACGAGTGTTATATCAACAACTTGCATACTACAACATGCAGTGGTATGCTGGGTCACCACACATGCCACACATGTGGCGATGTGAGAAGATCAATAAAAAATGTCCTAGACGAAGGACTTAGGATCGGGGGAAGTAGGGCGTCGGATGCACTCGAAGGTAAAGTCAGTCAAACAAGGTGCATATCAAAAGTAAACATGATGGTGAACTTTGGCTTACTCTCAATCTATCCCTCGCCGTCTTCTCCTGGCCCCTATATATAGGTGGCCAGGTCTCAGGGTACGGGAGAGATCCGACACAGATTACAATATCGATATACGACATGAACTCATATCTCGACTAGTATTACACTTGGGCCTAGCTTAATGGGCCTCAGGGGTACTCAACTAACGGGCTCTATTATCTATACCCTTGTCAGTAGCCCCCGAGATTCTACCAGAATTGTAGATTCAAGTTGAATCTCAAATCTTCAAATCTTCAAACTAATTAATCTTTCAACTTCTTATTCTTCATGTACTCAAAAATAAACAACTTTCATTATATTATTTCGCAAGGGGTTTTGATGAACAAGCCTGACATCTCCAACGGATCATGAGGTCAGTTAACTGCCGGAACAGATACTTGTTATCTACTTCAAATTCAATCCCCTTGGACTTGAATCCGGGAAACTGGTCAAACCCATTCTTTTGCCGCGTTTAGGACTTACAAAGAACGAGTCCTAGTGGTTCTCAGGGTACCCAGTGCGTCCACCAGGATTTTCTTCGCGTCGTAGACACGGATAATTACTAGCAGAGCATATCCATGTGCATATACCAGGCCACACAGGATGGATCCTGGGGTCTTACCTTCACGATATGTTTCAATCATGGCATTCAAATTTTGTTGCGATGACGTAACTCGAGAATCATACGTCGCAGCCTTGTTTGACTGTTTTAGTTCTGAAAATCTTTGGGTTTTCCAACCTTGATTTAATATATATTCCCTCCCGATGGTAGTAATTGCACTTTCCAAGTCTTCTTTCGCCTTCTTTACTCTTTCATGCGTGTAGAAATTTTGTCGGGTGTGCGATTAGCGCTCTCGATGGGAGTAGCCCTCGAGGCTATAGTCGAAAAACGTATTTTTGAGTATAGGCTCGAATAATTTGTCGCTCCTTTAATCATCAGATAATAGCTTTTTTTAATAATATCATCGGGTGTGCGCCCAACACTCCCGATGGTAGTAGCCCCCGAGGCTATAGTCGAATATTTTCGGGTATAGACTCAAAAAATGAGTTTTCTTCACTGACTCCTATGCATCTCCCATAGCAGATTTCATCGGGTTCCTTGATCAGCACCAATATGCATATCATAATGCTAGATGTTTTGTTGAATCTTCGTCGAGTATCTGTAACTGTCATATTGTACTATAATGTTTTTATTTCCCATTTACTCGATCGCTCATGACATCATTAGTAGAATCACTCTGTATGTGATTTGACTTAACGCTTACCGTAACTCATGGGCAGCGCGGTAATTTCACCATTTTTCCTGCCCGTTAGTGGGCTACCGCTTCCGCTTCTTGCGCCACGTCGCAGCCCACGTTCCTTCACCAGGACGCTTTATAAGGGGGATAGTGGGGCTGCTACTATTTACCAGTTCATTGCCCTTCCGCCGCCACCATTGCCGCATCTTCTTTGCGCTTTCGAGCTCCTTCACAGCCCCCTGACCGCCGCTGCTGTAGATGCGTGTAAAAAGCCTTGCCACAAGAACCAGATGGGGAAGAGCAAAATTGCCAATGCGTCAACCAGCTGGGTGCCCTCTGAATTTGGGCAAACCGATCTCACCAAGGCCCGGAAGGAGGGTCTCATCGCCGAAGGGGATCAGGTCGTCTTCCCCAGCACCGAGCGCATCCCCAAGCCCCCGAGCGGCTATCAGGTGATGTTTCTCGCCTTCCTATGGCGTGGCTTGTCCTATCCTGCACACGAGTTTCTCCGCGGACTTCTCTTTGTTTACGGCATGCAGCTTCACCAGCTCACGCCAAACTTGATTTTACACATCGCTTGCTTTATCACTCTTTGCGAGTCTTTTCTGGGGATCGAACCCCATTGGATTCTCTGGAAATTTCTCTTCCGCCTCTGCCCTAGTGTTGCTTTGTCGAAGAAGCCTGAGCTGGGCGGGGCTGTTGTTTCTGTTCGCGCTGAGGTTCATTACTTGGAATTTACCATGGCTGCCTCCGTACAAGGTTGGAAGAAAATGTGGTTTTACATCAAAGACCAGAAAAACTCTTCCTCTGACCAATTCGGCATTGCCCCTTTTGATGCCAATAAAGAACTAAAGAAGTTGTCATTGTGGGATTCGCCTCCCATGGAAGCTGAGATGGAAGATAGCAAGCTGCTGCTAGCCCGCATCCAGGCTCTGAAAAGTGCTAGTGGAGGTGCACTGTTAGGGACTCAGCTTATGTCGTTCTTTCTGCAACGGTGAATTCAGCCTCTTCAGCATCGTATTTCCAAACTTTGGTCATACTCTGGCTTGGAAGATTCTTCTCGAGTGTCTGAAGAAGACATAGATAAGAAGGATCTCGACAAGCGAGTGAGAGCTCTGACTACTCTCACAAAGGATCATGAGATTCCCGCTTTAGCCGCTAATTTCTTCGACTTCGAGCATCCCTTGCCTGCGGTATGTGCTTTGTCATGCACCACCTTCTCATTTATTCGCCTTCTTGTATTTTGTCGCTATTTTTCTTACAACTTTTCAACTACTCTTCCGCAGGATCACCAATCCCTTGTTTCTCGTCCTCCTCTTCCAGAGGGAGGACCTACTCAGGCTATTCCTGTTTCTGGTGCGTTCGAAGCCCCCGAGGCTGAGGACAGCCAGGACAGAGATGATGCCGAAGATTCGATGGAAGGAACCAGCTCGACTACGTCGCCTCCTCCTACGCATTCAGAAGATCTTGGTCTTGATAGGAAGAGGAAGCGTGTCGAGGATCTCCTTTCTTTGAGTACCTCTGCTTCCAAAGCTGTGATCGGGGAGGCCTCTGCTGTTGAAGATGAAGTGGAACTTTTCGACCTCTTGGACTCGTGAGTCTTTGCTGACTTGAGTACTTATCTTCTTTTCTTTATTTCGACTCATGCAAAGTGTCTACTTTTTTGTTCCCTTTTTAGCGATAACAAGAACCCAAAAGAAGATGCTGCCACTGCTCCCCTTGTTGATACTCCTGCTATCGATGAGCTGCCCTCTCAAGAGGCAGCTGTGGTAGATAAGTCGCCAGAGGCCGCTGTCAAAAAGGCCGCTTCTCGTGCTTCCAAATGCCTGAAGAGAGCGCCGGTGGCGAGTATTTCCCTTGACGCCCATCGACCAATGAGCTCTGCTGACGATGTAAGTACTACTTTTTTGTGGCTTACTCTTTTTACTGCTTTGAAATGTTCTTCTCATGTCTTACTATTGACAGACTTTGATGAAAAAGTTCGTCTCTTTGGGCACTGAGTGTGTCAAGTTTTTGAAAGCTAATCGGGCTTCTCAGGGTAAGCTTTGTTGCTATGTCGTGTCCTCTGTCTGTCTCATTTGTGTTTCCATGGTTCTTTTATTCGACTTTCTTTCCCCTTTTTTGTGCTACAGATGCTTTGTCGGCGGCCAATGCTCGCATATCGTCCCTGGAAGCTGAACTTGAAGCTTCCAGAAAGGCCTGGGATGTTGCCGCCGCTGCCAAGACCGCTGCTGAGAAGTCTAATAAATCAGCAGTGGCTAAGGCGAAGAATGTGGAAAAGGCACTTGCCGATGCTAATCGGGAGCATGTTCAAAGGGAGCAAGCCATAACTAAACGCCTTAATCAAATTTCGGCTCTTGCTGGAGGTAAGTACCATGTGTTTCCCTTCTTGGCTAAATTGCTCATTCTTCTACGAACTGATGTGTGCTCACTTATCTTTTGTCTCTGTCTTTTTGTTTTTGTAGAAAATACTGGGGTGTCTTTGGCGCCTTTGCAGCCGGACGACGAGGATCCTCTGATGGCCGCGGTGAATTTGCTAGAGTCGAATTGGATATCTATCCAGGAAATCCTCGAGCTGGCTGGTCGCGTGTTATCGCGGATTTTCATCGGGTTGTGGCCGAAGAAAAAGGTGGATGTGCCAACTGCTGACCTGAAGAAACTTGCCGTGTCTTTCGACAGCGCCGAAGATCCTATCCTGCTGATGAAGAGCCGCTCAGTGAAGCGAGGCTCTGAAGGAGCCATTGCGCTTGCTTACGCACATGGTGAGGAGGTTGACTGGGAGAAGGTTAGCTCTTCCCGTGGTCGACCTCTTTCAGAGCTGCGAGGTTTCTTTGAGAAGGTGAAGAATTATGCGCCAGGCATCGTGTGAATTATCACTCCTTCGGTGGCTTCTTCGACTTCCACTCCGGCTTCTTCGACTCCTACGACAAGTGCGTCGATGCCCCCGCCAAGTGCTGGTGCTTCTTCTCCCGCACCTTCTTTCGCCGCGGAGCCTGCTGCTGAGGTGGCGTAGACTTAGACTTCCTCTGTAGCCTTTTTTTCCTTTTGTAATGAACTCGTTCCTATTTCGCCCGAAGATCCATCAGGGAACTTGTACTCTCTGTAAATACTTTGCCTTTTATGAAATGTCATGCTCGATTGGGTTTCTAAGTTGTTTCCTTTTGTATTTTCTTTCCTTCCAGCGTGAGAGTACTGGTGGATTGATGGATTGTGGTCGTGGATCGCCTCCTATTGATGTGCCTCGTACTGCGGCTCCTTCTGCTCCTCATTCTTGTTGCCAATGCGCTGAGTACTTGTCGAGGATTGTGGACCTTGAAGGTCGTCTATCTTTGATGAACCGCCAGGCAAAGACTGCTATGGCCCAGGCCAGTAAATCTTATGGCCTGATGAAGCAGGTGTATGTTCTTGAAGATAAATTGTCGGGTTCGGTTGCCGAAGTTACGCATCTGAAGGAGTGTGACTCTTTCCTTGTTGAGTTCATCGAATCAGCTTGCGAACAATTGAAGTGTAAGTTTCCAGCAGATCTTCCCAGAATTCCTGCTGCTTTTCTTGTTATTGTATGTTGATGAATTGGCGCCTTCCAAGTACTTGCTTACATCCTGCTGATGAAAATCATCAGGTTGCCAAGCGAATCGCAGCTTTGGAGAAGGTCTCAAAAGATGTGTCTTCTTTGTGGGCTGACCCGAGGCGCCGCAATGTTGTTGTGCTCTTGCAGGATTGTGCTCAACACATTGGTGAGGCTGTGGATGGTTGTCGAAAATCCTTGACGACCATGTACTCTGTCATGCTTCCCCGCAACCCTCTGCCAGGAAGCTTTACACAGCTGCTCGATGTTTTTAGATCGAGTCAGTGAATTCATCGGCTGATAGAGCTCAATCTGGTGGCTGGTGCCAATTTTGCTCTTGGATGGATACGTAAGTGACATCCAAGGCTTAATTATAGCACCATGTCACTGGGTTTTCCTCAAGGGGGAGTTAGGCTACGAGTCCATATGGATGCTACACTTCAACCAGCAAGGAGGATCATAGCTAGATTGCTTCAAGAGGATGCCACATTTTTCCACAAGCACCATTACTTAAATCTCCTAGGAGTAGATGATTCTGATCAGCCAATGTTACGATGCTTGTATTGTATATATGCTTTGTATGTAGAATGCGAGAGTTTCTGTTTCTGAATTCTTTTGTCAGAATTTTATTTTATTCTCAAGGCGCTTACGTTCTGTGTTTGGTGCGTTTACCGCAATTTTGTTTGAAGACATGTAAACTCGAATAGGAGGAACTTTGTCTTTATTTATACTTATAATGTAAGATACATGGGTTGTCCCAAGAGATCCGGCCACTGACCCGTGTTCTGGATCTAGAGGGCATTGCCCTAGGATAACTTGTGGCTTTTAATACCCTTATTTTTCTACTCTACTTTTGTGCACTTGCCGCCTATGTCGCCGAAGTTTTTCCCTTGTCTTTTGCTGCTTCTCCTGGATCCAACGGCTGCACCCGCGGTTTCTTCACCTCTGGCTCTGCTAGGTGCCCTTCGAGTTGTTGTGAGATTCCTATAGTCGCGCTTTTTGCCTTGTCTTTGGATTCTCCGTAGCTTGCCATCATGCCGAAATTTTGAGCCATCTTGTGAAATTCCTTATCGCATAGATCCGAGAGTTTGAAGCTTCCCTTTACTGTGATAATTCCATTGGGTCCTGGCATTTTGAGTACCAGGTAAGTATAGTGAGGTACTGCCATGAATCACGAAAACGCGGGTCGCCTAAGGATCGCGTGATATTGTGATGGCTAGTCCATGACTTCGAAGTCGAGCTTCTCTCATCTGTAGTTTTGTCGATTCCTGAAGCAAACGTTGAGTGCTATTCGACCTAGTGGATAGTTAGCACTTCCTGGGACGATTCCGTGGAAGGAACAGTCTGTTGGTTTCAGGAACTCTAGTGATATGTGCATTGCTCGGAGAGTTTTTGCATCTATGAGATTTATTCCACTTCCTGCATCCATAAATACTCTGTCGACGTCATATGTCCCAATTTGAGCTTTGAGTACCAATGGCGCGTTTCTCGGCTGAGGTACTGTTATGGGGTGATCATCCCTGTTGAATTCTATGGGTTGTTCTGACCAGTGCAGATATTCCGTTGTTGTTGGAGGTGATGTTACTACTAGGTTGACTTGTCGAGTTATGCTCTTTTCTTCTTTATTCGACTTTGGCACTGGCAGTATCATTGTTGTGATGTGCCCTTTGGATGGAATATATCCTCCTTCGTTATCGCGTCCCTGGTTTGGCTGCTCTTGATCCTGAGGAACTCCACTATTTCCTTGTTGACTTGTAGGCGCGTTGTTTGTGTTCTCTTCGTATCCATGTCTCTTCGCTTCGGCTTGTTTACTCATTGCTGCCTCCTGGAGTTTCAAGAACGTCGTGCAATCTTTCATCGCGTGTCTGGACACTCGTTTTCCATCAACGAACGCGGAATGAATGTGGCACGGTCCATTTAGCATATCCTCTGGTGATGGGTTGTACTCTCTGGGTTCTTTTGTCTGGAATTTTTTGCTGCTCTCATAGTCTTCTTTTCCATAACTACAGTATCCCGAGCTTCTGCGGTCGTTTCCTTGATAACCATTATCTTTGTACCCCGCGGCTACTTGGCTGTGGGAGCCGTAGTTGTCGTAATTGCGGGATCTCCTCCTTTGGCCACCGTATCTATTTCCTCTATCGTCTTCTAGTGATCGTGTTCGTTTGTTGTTGCACGCATCTTCGCCATCTGCAAATCTATTTGCTATGTCCATTAGATCGGATACTGTCTTTGGCTTGATTCTGCCCATTTCTTCGACTAGGTCTCCTCGCCGCAACCCGAGCATGAAAGCGTCTATTGCCCTTTCGTCCGAGACTTTGACTGCGGAATTTTTGATAATGCTCCACCTTTGGATATACGATCTTAGTGTCTCGTTACGCTATTGTACGTAGGCTTTGACTTCCTCTATTGATGCTGGCCGCTTGTATGTCGACTTGAAGTTACTCGTGAACTGTTTTGTGAGTTCCTCCCAGCTTCCAATTGTTCCTTGCTCTAACTTGCTCAACCATGACCTTGCTGCGCCGGTGAGGTGTAGTTGCAAGCTTTGCATTGCTATTTCCTTTGTTCCTCCTAATATTTTCACTGCTTGCAAGTAATCTGAGAGCCATGACTAGGGTTCCTGAGATCCATCGTACTTTTGTTGATCATGGGGTAATTTAAAACCCTTGGGTACTGGCATGGTGCGAACCCTGTGGGTAAAGCATGATGCCCCATCTCTTTTTTGTTGTCTTCGTAGTCATATGCTTTGGTGGGGGTCCTGGATCTTTGGGTTCCTCTGTGCTTCGGGCTTTTGTGTCGCCTAGGTGATGGTGTCCTAGATCGTCGGTTGCCGCTTCTATGCCGAGGACTATTGTGACGGTGTGGTGATCTTGATTTATGCGCTCCTTTGTTGCGATGTGATTCCTCTTCGTTTGCTGTCAGTTTATTGCCTACCATCCTTAGGCCTTGTAGTGCGGCTCGATGCATATGCTCTCTTGGGTCTCCTGGACTTGGCCGCGTTGTGTATAGATATGTTTGTGCTGCTACGAGCGCTGCTTCTGGTGTCTTTGGTATGATGTTACCTTGCTCGTCGACCGATAGGAAGGACGAGCTGAGATTTTTAGAGAGGCTTTGCCTTTCGGAGTGTTCGAGGTTTTCAAACCTTGATCCATGTCGACGATGCTTTTTGCTATTTGTATATGATGCATCACTGCGCGCTTTATGGTAAGCTATGCCTGCTGCGATGGCTAACTCTTTCCTCTTCTGTATTTCAATTTTCTCCTTTGCTAATTGCTTTGACTGCTGTCTTAAGGCATAATGATACCCTAACAGCATGTTTTTGCTTGCATCTCCTGGTATTGGCGTGCCGTGTTCCACGGTTATTTTGATTATCCCCCACTCTTGGACTGATAGTCGAATTTTCTCTCTGCTTGCCAGGGAGTCTGCAGTTTCTCCTTCTGCTAAGTGATTTGCTCCTCTATTTATATTTGCTGGGTTGAGCATTGGATTGTTGTTTTCGTCGAGTTCTTCTGAGTTATCTCCTACAATGGCGAGTATTTGATACCGATTGTCGAATTTGCTGTTGAAGCTTGAGAAGATTGAATCGTCATCCTCATGAAGCTCTAGCCCCGTTTCCCAGGTGTCTGTTGACTTGCCTAAAGTATCATCATGGCAGATCATGAGGTCTTCGAGTTGATTTCCTAAGTCGAAATTTTCCATGTTTTCGTCAACTTCTGTGATTTTTCCTTCTGCAACTTCTGTTGCTATGAAGCTGACCGGCGAATTTGCTTCGCTGGAAGAGCCCACTGATGTTTCTGACATTGCAACTGTCTTGACTTCGCTTGCTGACGGATCCGACGAGACTAGATCTGAAAGGCAAATCGAACCTAAAGATCCGACGCAAAAGTTTAGGCTTCCGATTGTAAGGTCCATGTCTTGATCCATGCTCTAGAATATTGGAGTGAAATTCGGTGGGTGAGGCTAAAAATCGACGGTTCCAAACGATATCTGGTTTTCATCGACTTCTGAATTGTTGTTGGCTAAAAGCAAAAAAGCCGTCGAATTCATGATTCCAACGCCAAGAGTCCCCACGGTCGGTGCCAATTGACGAGGGTTAACTCGACAAATGTCCTAGATGAAGGACTTAGGATCGGGGGAAGTAGGGCATCGGATGAACTCGAAGGTAAAATCAGTCAAACAAGGTGCGTATCGAAAGTAAACGTGATGGTGAACTTTAGCTTACTCTCAATCTGTCCCTCACCGTCCTCTCCTGGCCCCTATATATAGGTGGCCAGGTCTCAAGGTACGGGAGGGATCCGACATAGATTACAATATCGATATACGACATGAACTCGTATCTCGACTAGTATTACACTTGGGCCTAGCTTAATGGGCCTCAGGGGTACTCAACTAACGGGCTCTATTATCTATACCCTTGTCAGGTTGAATCTCTTCACCTTTAGTTGCGATGGCTAACTCTTTCCTCTTCTGTATTTCAATTTTCTCCTTGTCACTACCCGATTCTATGACTTGACTAGACACTCGGGGGCTACTGACGAGGATATGACCCATCGGGTCCTCACCTTTAGCATACCCGTTATCGGCCAAGGAAAAAGCCCACTCAAAGGATATACATGAAGCCCGCAAGGCCCAACACACCGACTTGGAGTAGAAGGCAAAAACTCTTTGTAAACCCTAACTGGCTGCATATATAAAGCCACCAGGGGCACCCCCTAGAGAGATAGCATACAACAGATCTCATACAGATTAGACAAACAACCCTCCGCCTACAGCGGCTCCCTGTAAACACCATATGATCATATACTAGATTGCTAGCAGGATGTAGCGATCCTCCACCGAGGGGACGTGAACCTGGGTAAACCTTCAAGTGCCCCTCATTGTTTATCGACCGCCGTCGAGTTCGCCGGATCCCACATGCGCTCTATGAATCGAAAGCCCTCAAGCATGGGCATTACCGGGGAAGAACCTCGTCAGCCATCGTCACTTGGATCAGAGATGAAGCCCGTGCATGGGCATTCGCATGTGCTAAAGCTATGCGGAAGCTGATGTTTGAACCACCATAGTTTGTGATAGTTGCTCTTTTAAAACCTTCCTTTCATTTTCTTTCAATATTTTCCGTCTCGTCTTGGAGCGTGTTTACGCCTTCAGGCGATTCTTGTATGTTTTCCTCTACTGATCAATGAAAAGCCAACTATATTGGATCTTTCAAAAAAAATCCAGTGGCCTACTTCCACGTCAATTTCATAACAATCATGTGGTAACAACGTTTTTGTGAGCCAGCCATCCACTTTGTGAAACTAGAAAAATACCCCGCGCGTTGCAGCAGGAATCTCTTTAAAAACTTGACTACGTATAATGTCTGTTAAAATTTAAAGCATGTTGGTTAGTAGAAAATATAATTACCATGATATTGTTATGTATTCGCCCACAAAAAATGGTGAAATGGTCAATTATATTATTTACAATAATTGATGAGGTGGATATGTTGCATGCAAAAATATACTATAATTAATTAATATTAGTGGGATGATATGGACAATTAATTGGCTAGTATAGTGGGTGATGTGGATAGCTTGTATGTTGAGATAGATAACTTAAATGACCCCTTAGTGGAGTTTTACTTTATAAGAAATATAGATTTGAGCTAATTCGTGTTGGATAATTAGGCACAATTTCCATTATTAATTCCAGAATATTAAACATGACAATAGCAGCTACTACCACATGTAACTCGAACATACTAGATGTACTAAACAACAAGATGAACGGAAACAGGCAGTAGCTAAACATGTACTCGCAGAACATGATGAACAGACGAACAGCAGTAGACCGCACGTACCGTTCGCTTGCAGATGTAGTCGTAGCAGTAACGTTGTTGATGACAATGTTGGAGAAGACCGGTCGAAGCAGACGGCGATGAAGACGGCGGTAGGCAGCACCGCCCGACTTGGATGGAAGACGACCCGTGATGAAGAGCTTGAGCAGTCGCGCAGAGCGCTTCCCAAAAACCTAATTCGCCCTCTCCCGTACAGGATCGCAAAGGCGAGTGGTTCCGGAGACCTGCTCTCCCGTTCGCCGGTGCACGCCGGCGCTCGGGATGGAGTAGACTACGGAGGCGGCGCAAGCAGCGAGAGGTGGTAAAACCCTAGATCGGTTTCAGGTGTGTACGGCGTGTAGCCAGGCAAGAGTTTATATAGGCGCGGACGCACAGCGGAAAAACCCTAGGCTACGTGGGCCACGCCCACGTCGCACGTCCGAGTCGGTTACAGTAGCCCACGATCCGGGAGCGACCCGAACTGGCTAGCTGTGACGCGTCCGTCAAGGACTCGGTCAAACGTTCGGTTTTCCTGTGCAGCAAAAAGATAAGCTCGGCTCCGAGGCTCAATTCCGCAAACCGCGGCGCGCGCGCGCGACGTGACGTGACGTGTCGTGTCGAGTCGAGACGAGACGAGCGAGCGAGGAGGAGGAGGAGGAGCGCGCGTTTGGCACTTCTCTTCTCACTCACTTACCAAGTGGTGCAACACCCCACCTTATATGTTGGTCTACATCTCTCCCAACTTCCCATGTGGGACTAAACTTAGCTCCCACCCCTTGCCTTTGTGCAGCCAAAAACTTGGGCTGCATTCCAAATGGGCTTACACACATGGGCTTTGAGATTTCTAGGAATTTCTGAAATCTACTATGGGCTCATATGAAATGGCCCAATATTTCAACAATCCCCCACCAGATCTCAAATGCCCATTTAGAGATTTGCCAAACCTCACTACTTGTTTATATACCAGTGTTTCAGCAGAGACTGTTAAGTTGAACTTCCGCCTAGAACCTTAAGCTACGTCTATCAGCAACTTGAACAATGGACTACGCCTTGAATTGCAAGTTTTGTGCGTCAAGATTTCACTCAAAGTCATAACCAGTACATGGCTGCCAGTAGCCTACCCCGCGGGTTGGAGCATATGCGTCGTACTCCATGGTCTCTTCATGAGTTTACTAGAGATCACCCAAATCTCATAGACTGCGACGTTTAACAGTCGGACTCATATAGGTGTGTTCTTTCAAGAATGCTCTGTAGGACAGCATCTTTGCTAATCATAGCCAACAGAAACACATTAAGGCATGTTGCCAACCTGCCTTACAGATTTTGAGAGTTTTGCATCTTCACTTAGAGAGGGTTACAGAATACTCTCCTCAGTTAAACCACTAGCTTGTTTTCCCAGGTCCTAATTCACGGGATCTCCGATCACAAAGGTTGGGTTACCGCTATGGCATAACATCTATGGGTCTCAAACCCATCTCCCTCGATGCACTATCTATCACATTGCGTGATAGCCCCTTAGTAAAGGGATCTGCCAGGTTTTTGTCTGTTTGAATATACGTAACAGTTATTACTCCGGAGTTTCGCAATTTCCTGACAGACTTCAAACGTCTTTTAACGTGTCTTGATGACTTCGCGTTATCCTTAGAATTGTTCACTTTGACAATAACTGTTTGGTTGTCACAATTCAAGAGGATGGCCGGCACAGGTTTTTCAACCACCGGCAAGTCCATCAAGAGCTCACGCAGCCATTCTGACTCTACAGTGGCTGTGTCTAAAGCAGTAAGTTCTGCTTCCATAGTTGACCTCGTCAATATGGTTTGCCTACATGATCTCCATGATACGGCGCCACCTCCAAAGGTAAACACATACCCACTAGTGGCTTTGATATCATCTACATCAGAGATCCAATTTGCGTCACTATATCCTTCAAGCACAGCAGGGTGCCCTGAATAGTGAATCCCATAACTCATTGTACCACATAGATAGCGCATGACCCTTTCAAGTGCATGCCAATGATCAATACCCGGGTTTGACATGAACCTACTCAACTTGCTCACAGCAAAAGAGATGTCAGGTCTTGTCGCGCTCGCTAAGTACATGAGTGAACCAATGATCTGAGAATACCTCAGTTGATCTGTTGGTTCGTTCTTGTTCTTACGCAATATCACACTGGGATCATAAGGTGTTGGAGAAGACTTGCCATCAATAAAGCCAAACCGGCTCAAGATCTTCTCAACATAGTGGGATTGCGATAAAGTAATCCCACTCTCGTTCTTATTTAGCTTGATGTTCAGGATCACATCAGCTTCTCCCAGATCTTTCATATCAAAGCACTTTGACAAGAAAGACTTGACCTCATGTATTACTTTCATGTTTGTACCAAAGATGAGAATATCATCAACGTACAAACACAATATAACACCTTCGCCCCCACCATGGCGATAGTAAACGCACTTGTCAGCCTCATTAACGACAAAGCCAACAGAAGTTAAAGTTCTGTCAAACTTCTCATGCCATTGCTTAGGTGCTTGTTTCAGGCCATATAAAGATTTTAGCAACTTGCACACCTTTGTCTCTTCACCTTTTACCACAAATCCATCAGGCTGATCCATATAGATTTCCTCTTCCAACTCTCCATTGAGGAAAGCTGTCTTTACGTCCATTTGATGAACGATAAGACCATAGGAGGCAGCCATGGAAAGTAGTACTCGAATGGTGGTTAGTCTTGCGACAGGTGAATAGGTATCAAAGTAATCTTCGCCTTCTCTCTGTGTGTAGCCTTTCGCTACAAGTCTCGCCTTGTACTTCTCAATAGTACCATCAGGCCTTTGCTTCTTCTTGAACACCCACTTGCAGCCCACAGGCTTACAGCCATGGGGGCGCTCTGATAATTCCCATGTTCCATTAGAAAGAATCGAGTCCATCTCATTCTGGACAGCTTCTTTCCAATCATCTGCATCTGATGATGCATATGCCTCAGCAATGGATTTGGGAGTATCATCCACAAGGTACACAATGAAATCATCACCAAAGGACTTTGCAGTCCTCTGTCTCTTGCTCCTTGTAGGAGCTTCATTGTCATCCTTCTCATGAACGTTCTCAAAAACGTTCTCATGTGGTTGCTCAAAATAATCGTCAGATGCACTAGATTCAGGAATTATCTCAGAAGAAAATCTAGCAGTGCTATGCATATCTTTCATAGGAAACATATTCTCAAAAAATGTTGCATCACGAGATTCCATTATAGTGTCAACATGCATATCAGGTACCTCGGATTTAACTACTAAAAATCTATAGCCAATGCTCCGCTGAGCATAACCTAGAAAGATGCAGTCCACAGTCTTTGGTCCGAGTTTGCGTTTCTTTGGGATGGGAATGTTGACCTTCGCCAAGCATCCCCAAGTGCGCAAATACGAAAGTGATGGCTTTCTCCCAACCCACTCCTCATAAGGGGTTTTATCTTTATTCTTGTTAGGAACTCTATTCAGGACATGACATGCAGTCAACAAAGCCTCCCCCCACCATGCCTTTGATAAACCAGCAGTGTCGAGCATGGAATTCACCAAGTCAGACAGAGTGCGGTTTTTCCTCTCGGCCACCCCATTGGATTGGGGTGAGTAGGGAGGCGTCCTCTCATGAATAATACCGTGTTCCTCACAGAATTCGTCAAAGATTTTAGGAAAATACTCTCCACCACGATCCGACCTAAGACGCTTGATCTTTCTCTCTAGTTGATTTTCAACTTCAGCCTTATAAATTTTAAAGTAGTCTAAAGCTTCATCTTTAGTTCGCAACAAGTAAACATAGCAAAATCTAGTCGCATCATCAATCAATGTCATGAAATATCTCTTTTCACCTTTTGTCAACACACCATTCATCTCGCATAGATCAGAATGTATGAGTTCTAGAGGTGCCAAGTTTCTCTCCTCGGCCGCCGTATGAGGCTTACGAGGTTGCTTCGATTGCACACAACTATGGCACTTAGAACCTTTGGCAATAGTGAATTTCGGAATTAAACTCATGCTGGATAACCGAGACATCAAACCAAAATTAATGTGACATAAACGAGAATGCCAAACACTGGTATCATCATTAACACCGCCACAAATATGGTTCACGGATTTATTACAGAAATCTGAAAGTGAAAAGCGGAACAAGCCTCCGCACTCATAGCCTTTTCCAATAAATTGTCCATGCTTGGAAACGACTACCTTATTCGACTCTAACACAACCTTAAACCCATCTCTGCAGAGAAGGGAACCGCTAACAAGATTCTTGTTCATAGAAGGGACATGCTGCACGTTCCTCAGCTGCACGATCTTCCCCGAAGTGAACTTCAGATCTACCGTGCCAACACCACGAACAGAGGCATGTGACCCATTGCCCATTAGGACGGAGGAATCCCGTGCGGCCTGGTAAGAAGTGAACATAGAGATGTCAGCACACACATGAACGTTAGCACCCGTATCAATCCACCAAGAGGGAGATTGAAATACCGAAAGAACAGTAAATAGATTACCATACCCATCAGTATTGCTAGCAGTCATGACGTTGACACTCTTGGCCCTTTTCCCTCTGCGGTCTGCGCGTTCTGGGCAGTCCTTGGAAAAGTGGCCGGGCTCTCCACAAGTGAAACAAGTTAGATCACTCCTGTCCCTGTTCGGCTTCTTCTTCTTGAAGGTTGTAGTCTTTACAGGCTTGTTGAAAGAGGGCTTGAAGTTCCCTTTATTCTTGCCTGAGGATTTGCCTTTCTGCTGGACAAAGTTAGCAGTAGCATGACCCTCTCCTTTCTCAGTAGTGTCCTTAGCACGAGCCTTCTCCTCAACATCAAGGGACGCTATCAGATTTTCAACTGATATCTCCTGTCTCTTGTGTTTGAGAGCTGTGGCGAAGTTCCTCCATGAAGGGGGCAACTTAGCAATAATGCAACCCGCCACAAACTTGTCGGGTAAGGCACACTTAAGGAGTTCGAGCTCTTTGGCAATGCACTGTATCTCATGAGCTTGTTGAACCACAGGAAGGTCCTTAGTCATCTTAAAATCATGAAAGCTCTCCATGATGTACAGTTCACTGCCAGCATCTGCAGCACCAAACTTGGCGTCCAGTGCGTCCCAGAGCTCTTTCCCGTCTTTTATGTGCATAAACACATCACACAGACGGTCAGCAAGAATGCTCAGAATGCATCCCACAAAGATAGTATTGGCTTCCTCGAACTTTTTCTGATCATCGTCAGACATAGTTCCTTCAGGTTTGCCTTTACTAATCTGGAACACTTTCATCGTGGTCAGCCAAAGCTCAGCTTTGTACTGCCACCTCTTAAAGTGCACACCGGTAAATTTATCCGGCCTCAGTGCATCGGTAAAACCAGCCATTGATAATTCAGGAAATTGCCTACAATTAGGTTTTTGGATTGTTGGATAATTAGGCACAATTTCCATTATTAATTCCAGAATATTAAACATGACAATAGCAGCTACTACCACATGTAACTCGAACATACTAGATGTACTAAACAACAAGATGAACGGAAACAGGCAGTAGCTAAACATGTACTCGCAGAACATGATGAACAGACGAACAGCAGTAGACCGCACGTACCGTTCGCTTGCAGATGTAGTCGTAGCAGTAACGTTGTTGATGACAATGTTGGAGAAGACCGGTCGAAGCAGACGGCGATGAAGACGGCGGTAGGCAGCACCGCCCGACTTGGATGGAAGACGACCCGTGATGAAGAGCTTGAGCAGTCGCGCAGAGCGCTTCCCAAAAACCTAATTCGCCCTCTCCCGTACAGGATCGCAAAGGCGAGTGGTTCCGGAGACCTGCTCTCCCGTTCGCCGGTGCACACCGGCGCTCGGGATGGAGTAGACTACGGAGGCGGCGCAAGCAGCGAGAGGTGGTAAAACCCTAGATCGGTTTCAGGTGTGTACGGCGTGTAGCCAGGCAAGAGTTTATATAGGCACGAACGCACAGCGGAAAAACCCTAGGCAACGTGGGCCACGCCCACGTCGCACGTCCGAGTCGGTTACAGTAGCCCACGATCCGGGAGCGACCCGAACTGGCTAGCTGTGACGCGTCCGTCAAGGACTCGGTCAAACGTTCGGTTTTTCTGTGCAGCAAAAAGATAAGCTCGGCTCCGAGGCTCAATTCCGCAAACCGCGCGCGCGCGCGACGTGACGAGACGAGCGAGGAGGAGGAGGAGGAGGAGCGCGCGTGTGGCACTTCTCTTCTCACTCACTTACCAAGTGGTGCAACACCCCACCTTATATGTTGGTCTACATCTCTCCCAACTTCCCATGTGGGACTAAACTTAGCTCCCACCCCTTGCCTTTGTGCAGCCAAAAACTTGGGCTGCATTCCAAATGGGCTTACACATATGGGCTTTGAGATTTCTAGGAATTTCTGAAATCTACTATGGGCTCATATGAAATGGCCCAATATTTCAACAATTCGTTCAAGTGCACTTATCTCTAAAAAAATCTTCAGATCAGAGTCGCCGTTTATGCATAATTCAATTTTCTATCTACAAATGTTTAGCACCAGCGACTCATGGTTTATGTAAGCTTCAATTTTCTATCTACCAATATTTAGCAACCTATATTTGATAAACATCATTTTAATCGTTTCTGAGCAACATCTAACATCTTGCGACTTAATTCGGTATTGACATCTTCTTTGATTTACATGGATTAAAAATATACAGCCACAACGCGTGGGGCATCGTCTAGTTGCTTAAATATCAATGTCTTGGTTACAACAAGCATTACAATCTCTTTGAATTACCTCCAGCATGCATGGCTTGAGTTGAATTCAGTAATACACCCCCACTCCACACATTTCTACAAAATCTGGTAATTTCACGGAAAACACAATTACTAGCTCTAATCACTTTCTGAATTACATAATCTGGTAGTAGCCCATGTTGGAGTGAAAGGGCAAAAATGGACTGAATTAACACATGTTGGTCGTTGGAGGTAAAATGGGCAGAAATAACACAACGCGTTCGTCGGACTAGCCCTTCTACTTAACGAGCATCGATACTTGTGACACTTTCTTGTTTTTCATTAAAACAATAGGCGTAGTATTCTCTCCGATCCATAATAAATGCCGGTGATACAATCACCGACAGATCGGCAGGACTAGCTGAATGTCTTCTTAGGCAGCCCAATCGGCATAGACTTCTTCTAGGCCTCTTACTAGGTTGGCCTGCCTCGCACGGTGGGCCTATTGGGCTTTTCCATAGGATGGAATCGATCGTGAAAGGGGGAGACGGGCGACAAGGAGCAGTGGAATCGGAATCCAAATCCAAAGCGAGAGGGATCCTTCGAGGAGGGCTTCCTCCTTCCATGGCGGCCTCTGCGCCCTCGCCGGCGGAAGCATCCCCGCCGCTGGATTCTGCTGCTTCCGACGACGAGTGGGGTAATTAACTACCCATCTGCTTCTGCTCCGCGCCCTCGTTTCTTACTGCGCTTCTAGCTAGCTCAAGTCCGCAGGGAATTGTATTCTTCTTTTGTGTTGATTGTGTACAAGAGAAATTCGATTTGGATGTGTGGTGCTTTCGGTGACTCATCTGTTCTTGCTAGTACCTATCCATGAAAGCACTTATCTTGTAGCAGTGACAACAGTTGTAATTCAGGAAAATTATGGGTAACCTGGGAAATAATCATACTAGGTTTTCTAGTCGAGAACAGACATGGTATGCTGAAGTGTTATACGCCTGTATTTAGCGGAAAATGTCCACAAACTTGTCGAAACTAGTTGTATGCTGGAACTGTTTTGAGAAATTCGAAGCAGAAAAGCGTATTGCTTTCGTCCATACTTTGCTTACTGCTTAGTGTAAAAATTGCAAGAATATCTGCCAGTTTTAAGAAAACCTGTAAACTTCATCGTTCTTTTGATACTAAACAGATTGAACGTAATATATGCCTCCATTTGTTGCACATAAATTTCCAAACTCAAAACCAAGTTTACTAGAATTGAGCCATTGGTCTTTATCTCTTGGTAATTGACTGATGCAAACTGAAGGGTACAAATCATTTCTCATAGCGATTGCATCCTTAATTGCTAGCCCTTTCCCCTATGACAGGAGACAGTTCAGACAATCCACTTTGAATGAATATATTGATAATCACAGATTGTTCTTGCAAATCATAGCTGTCTAATCCAGAGTTAGTCAGATAGATCCGTAAACCAGGTTCTGATTCTCTGTGTGTATTTATACTTGAGAATGTTTTTCTTTCTTAAGCTGTTGATATGAATGTTTGACATGCTTTAAGATGTTGATATATGATAATGATGAAAGAATCATGTGCTACTAACTCCCTTCTACCAGCTGTTACACTAGTGACTTGCTTGCACTAATTATCTCATGAAACTTGAGAACATGTACTATTTACTGAGTAGTAGTTGTGGCTCAATACTTGAATGTTGAATACCACAGAGCTTTTTTCTGCAAGGTGCATTGATGCTGTGGGCACTACTTTTTACATATATGTTCTGCATATTATAATCCAACATACATGTGCCAACTGTTCTACATTTAAAACGTGAGGTTTATTTGAGTTCTTACAATGTGGATGGTACAATTACAGATGCTGATGGATTTGTTATTCCTAATTTGACTAATCAAGATGATGATGTTACTGCGCATAGTGTCCCCAAAACCACGGATCCTAAACCTCAGCAGGCAAGTTCCAAGATCTTTTCTCCCAGGTGTCCCTCATGAGATTTAACCTCAGTTAATTTTACCCGTTAACAACTATTACTGGGATGGGGCACTGGTGTTGAAATGTTAATTGGTACTTGAACAGGCAAAAGAGGAGAAGATATACTTGGGACCTCATGGGGCACCACCATCTCAAGCAAAGCAGCAGGAATCGAATACAGTTGGTCGTAAGCAGCGTTTCAGAAACAAGCTAAAGGAAGCAGACAGGAAATCAACCGGCAATGTTCAGGAGAACAAGATGGAAAGCCTGAGAGAGCTCATGGGTGCTAGAACAGGTAATACGGGCGAGGCCAAGAGTTCTCGTCGCGACTGGCTTGACCCACACTGTCACGAGTCGGAGTTTGATAGAAAACCGCGCTAGGTGGCTGCCACATGTTATCTCATTTGCTGAGATGCTTGACAAACTGTATACCTTTGTGTGTTATATCCCCAACAATGTACTTCATTATTGGCAATTGTATGAAAAGAAATGACTCATGGTATGTACTTCCGCATCGTTCTTCCGAAATGGCTGTTTAGTTAATTTTGCCGTGTCTGATTCCAATGTTGTGGGGCGTGTACTGCATGTGGATATGTGGAAATTCCTGACATGTACGTGTAGAAATTCCTTGAACGGCCGTGAACTGTAGAGAGTGCACAAGTAGCTTAACAAGCACATGGCTGTCATTCTTGCAGCCATCCATGGAGAAGAGATAATTCTGGGACAACTGTTCACTGCACTATAAGAAGATCTCCTCTGAAGCAGTGAAATACAGCTTTACAGTATTTAACTGAATTTACATAGTACAAAACAGAAGAAAGTGTATCTCTATGGAATGGAAGCAAGTCAAGTTGTAATTCGGTAGCTGGAAGGATGGCGCAGGCAGAGTGAAGCAGCAGCAGGCCGTGGATCCAAGGAGGAGAGGAGAGCTTGATCAGATCAGCGGATGAGGGGTGCCTTGATCCATCCGTTGGCGAACGCGATGGCGAGGATGATGAAAGGGGTGGAAAAGCCGAAGATGACGATGTAGGGCAGCGGCGTCATCATGGGGTTCTCCCCTTTCCTCTCCCCAGCAGTTTGCCAGTACCTGCGCGCATTATCTACACGAATGAACCACACATAAAACTCACATCATCAAGATGAGCTTATGGATGCATGCTTACTGCTCTGGTTCCTCTTCTCTGGTGATGAACTTCTTCTTGCCGTCAGAATTGGCCTCTCCGTCTCCTCCACCACCTAAATGTGTATGAACTCAATTCTTACATCCCAGCCAAGAAAACCCCATAATAACGGGAGAGAGATTGAGGAGGAATCGTAGCTAGGTACCAAGCTGAGCTGAGATTCTGAAACGCTTGCTGACGAGAAGACCGGCGCCTTTCTTCGATGGAAACGAGGTGGCGAAGGCAGCGGCGCCGCTGCCCACAGCGAGGATGGAGGGAGCAACAACCCTGGCGGCCATGGCTGTGTTGCTCTGTGTGGAGGAGAAAGAAACAAAGAGCTCTCCTGCCTCATGCACGGCGCACGATATAGTGTTGCCTCTCCGTGTGACCAAGAGTTGGGCAACAAACTGAGCACGGGAGCTGGATAAGGTGAGTGCTTCCCTGGCTCATTCTCTCCCATAGCACACTAGTTGTACCTGCCAACGTGGGTCCATCCTGACGCTGACACGTTAGTTGTAGCGCCAATTTTTCTCGAGCTTTTTTGGAAATTAAGAGCACCGACAATGTTTATAGCACCCTTCGTCCAAAGTGACATAATATATGATGCCTAAACCTTTTTGTAGTGCCAAGTTTGCCAAACGATAATGTTGGGTCTGTTAAGCAATGTGCTCATATTGTTCAGTTCAACTGGTGGCAACAATGCCTCAGAAATACTCTGGTAGTAAGTACTACGACAGCAAGCAGTACGATTTAGCAGCCTGTTTTGGCCATAAGCCAGGGATCTCACTCATCAGTAGTAGAGTTTCTTCTTCTTGCTCGCCTTCCACTGCTTCAGCATGTAATCGACAGCCTCGTCGAGCCGGGCTCTCCGGTTCTCCTTGAAGTTCCAAAGCACGGGTACGGCATACCTGCCGCTTGGGTTGTATTCGTTCATCTCAAGAAGGGCCTTCACCACAACATCGTGGGCCTCCTGCCCAGCTTCTTCCTTCAGGGCTTGCAGCTTCTCATCGTCTTCCCGCACTATTTCCTGCACCGCCAAACGTGCATCAGAGGTTGTTCGTGCTCAACACATTGATAAGAATTAGCTAGTACTGCTACGTTGTGCATATTTGTATTTTGGTCTGATGCATGCCAGTTTATGTTTACACGATGCTGCTGCTGTTACTAGGTGACCAAGACTAGGAAGAAATTGATGCAGAAATATAGCAGACACTATGCAGGGTATGTAACCACAGATGTTTACCAAACCAACTTCATGCAGCCATACTAATATTCATAGATATAGCAATAACTTCTGTACAGTTTCTAAGATACTTCACGATGGTTGAAGTTAGCAAACTTAAAGCTGAATAGCGAATAATAACAGTCTCCCTGTAACAAACTATGTAAATCCCTCCCTGTAACAAACTTTCACCGGCCTTTGTCCCGGTTCCCCCTTAATTGATTGAAGCAGCGCTGCTGCCTTCCTTCAAAAAAATAATAACAGTCTCAAGCAGATGTAATAACAGCTCAAGCTATCTAATTAAAGAGTCACTTGAAAAAATCTGCAAATTCTACCCATAAAATTATAAATTATATTCATCATTTATTAATGTAAGTTCGACAGAGAGCACCACCCACATATATTAGTATCTTGCATATGTTTACCAAAAGAAAGGAGTTTACAGTAGATACCTCTCTCTTAGTCTAACAGTATTTTCACTACCGGAACATGGTCTCAAGTCAGCAATTCAATTTATCGGGTTGAACTTTCAAAGATAGTATATGTTATTTTTTGACAATTTAACCATGGCTGACAAATTCATATAAAAATAGTATTGCACGCACATGCATGGGAATGGGACTACATAAACCTTGACCCGAACACCATCTCAAGCAGTATATTTTGTTCTCCTAAATGAAACAGTATAAGTAAAAAATAAGGTTTACCTTTGCCTGTCCATCAACATCGATAACTTTGAAAGGATGCCAATCTGGTTGTGTGGTCTCATGTTCCCATTTTGTTAACAGAAGTGCCGACTCCCCTTCTAAATCATATTCTGCTGATTTTTTAGAAACATCATTTGCTGCTTTCTTTTTGCATGCAGCAAGAAAAGCTTTTTCATCAAGGACACCCATTCTTTTGACACCAATAGTGGCTCGAGCTACTGACATCTCTTGTAGGCCCTGAACAGCAAGTAATTTGTTCCCGGAAAAGGATGACTCGATTTATTAGGTAGCAAAACCAATAGCAATTAAGAACTGAAACAGAAGTTAAATATATACACCTTAATAAGTTCTTTTTTGGCTTGGTCAAGCTCATCATTGGTCCTTCGTTCCACAATAATAAGAGCCTGGTTAGTAGAATCCATGGCATCAAGTTGTTCATCTTTTTCTTTCAGCTCTTCAGAAATCGTATGAAGTTCGTTCGATGTTGTATCTGCCTCAGCTCCCATGTGCTTCATTACCTCTAACTTTCTTCTCAACTGTGCTAATTCCATCTCAAGATTCTGCTTAGAAATTAAGTCCTTTTCCAATTTGTATCGCCTTCTGAATGCATCTTCTTTCTCCCGCTATAATTTCAGGTAGTGAATCAATGCATTTTCACTAGATACCAGACATCAAAAAAGTAATTGAAGGTGATACCTCATGTTTCTTGACAAGCTGCATGAGATCCTCATTCGTCTTCTGATGCTTTAGGGTTGCCAAGTCAAGAAGAATGTTCTCGTTTGCATTCTGTACGAGTTTTGAACAGCATACAAAAGTTCAAATTCAGTTCTTTACGATACGACAGAAGGGAAGCTTTTATAGTTCCTACTTCTTAATAGCCTTTGGAATATAAAATAGCACTGGAGAATACAAGGAAAATTCACCTTTTCTTTCTCTGCTTCGATTTTTGCTCTGTCTATATTACTTTTTCTAGCCAACTCTTCAAATTTCTCATGACTCCGTCTGATTTCATCTCTCCTGGACTCCAGTTCCTGTTGCAATCTTCGATTCTCTGCAAGTATTTTCCCAGAATTTATAGCAGCGTCTTGCTGCATCCTTCTTATCTCTGGTCATCAAAGGGGGAAAATAAACTCAGTAAGTACAGTGAGGACAAGGTAAATATTGTTGATGCTAACAATACTATAGCAGCCAAGTAAGATCATTTAGTATGCAATATTCTGCAAAACACACACAGCATCAAAATATGTATCCATACTTTCATTATGTTCCTCAACCAATCGATCTTTGTCTTTCATCACTCTATCAAGTTTCATGGCATTTTGATTGTTCTTCAGCTCCAGTTCCCGTAAATGTTCGTTCTTCTCTTCCATTTGGCGTGTATAATGAGCTACACGCCTGTCAGTTCCCTCCCGTTCCTGCTCACTAATTCTTTTTAAGACTCCAATGTTCCTTAAATGTTCTCCTATTGTTCCAGGAGAGTTATAATCATCAGATTTTGCAAGCCATCCATACAGATCGTCCTTCCTACAGCTCATTTTGTTCCAGTCGGTCTTGCTGTACTTCTCCACTATGAAATGCTTTTCAAAAGCTAATGCATCCTGCAATCCAGTCCAATCTTCAGCAAACTTGATGACTGAGTGATCAATTTGGCCGTTCGAATCAAATTTAACTATGACTCGGCATGGTCTGAACCGTGATAACTGTGCTCTTAGCCTATCCTCGCATTCTTGGACAGAAGTTGCGCACTTCAGATCAGTTGGTACATTAACCAGAATACCCGTCCATGGCCATACATACTTCTCTTCTTCTTTCGTGGGAGGCTTGCACTCAACGATGGCAAGTTGCAATGATGGCTCCAATGAGCTGCCCAAATCATTCTTCACAAACTCTGCAAGTGCTAGGTGTGCTGCCCTCACCCTGGCCTTGCGTTTTGGAGCAGCCCCTATTCCTGAGGCATGCTGCAGAAGATCCTTGCCATTGTAATCCTGCTTCTTTTTCCCCAGGCAGAACGGGCATCGGAAGGTTTTCTCACCATATTGCACTTTCAGTTTTCGGGCCCGCAGTTGAGCGTAAATCTTCTCCTTGTACTCGTCGATCTCTGAATCACTAATCTCAGATTCTTCTTCGGAACTATGTTCCATTTGGATTTGAAAGTTGGGAGATAAATACCCTGAGCATGAACAGTCACTGTTATGAACTGATTTGAAATATTGGTAAGAACGTAAGATAATGAAGATGCCAAAAGCAAAGCATCGAGGCTCAGTGTTAAGTACTGGCGCTGGAATGTCAGCTATTGATATAGAAGTGGTGGCTTCGTTGGAGGATTAGTAGCTTCTTAAGTAGGAAAATAAAAGTTTGGGTTAATCTCTAAGCGGTGGCAAACTGGCAATTAAAATGGCCAAACCAACTTGAGCAGTTGTTAACTTTATTAACTATATTGATAAGAAATACTTGGCAAACTACCTATTAGGAACAGCTATGATTAAGCAACCCACTTCAATAAATTCGTATACTACTTAGCAAAGTGAGAAACAGTTAACAGATTCTAAATTGAACAGAGAAATGAAACAAAGACCTTTTTTTAAAAAAACGGGCGGGGGCAAAAGCTTTGCCCCCATTTCAATTAATTAAGGAGAAGAGAACAAGAGTTCAAGAGTACCAAATAAAAATTACAATTACTCTCCCGGTATCAAATCACCCAAACGCTTGGCCCCAGTAAGGACCCAAAGCCTTGCCTCGACCTTAATTAATTCAAAAATTACAACGAAAGGGGAAAGCTTATTTCGGAAGACTCTTGCGTTCCTTTCCTTCCAAATCTCCCAAACGACTAGCAAGGCTAGCGAAGACAACCCTTTCCGATGAGGGCTCGGTCCTTCCACCAAAGAGGATATGCAGTAGTAATCGTACTGTTTCCCTCAAAAAAACCATGGGATAGATAGCAAAAATGGATCTGGTAGATCCATCTGTGTGGACTTCCTCTGCCGTTCAGAACCCTATTTTTATTTACACGCAGTGCAGGCTTAACATGCGGTGTGGGGATTGAGATGAATGAAACTCTGATTTGTTTCAGAAAAAAAAAAGCAAAAGATGAATGGGTTACATCATTAGGTTTACAACGCAGCGAAAGAATCGGCAACCAACTCAACGGAGGGAGGGGGCGAAGGAATTGAATTCGGATAGATCGGCAAGATCAAAGAAAGGGAAAACCCCAAATAGCAAAAGGAAGTCTACAACGATCCCGCCTGATCAATGCTCGGTTGAACCCCATCCAATAAAATCCCATCAACAATCAATGCTCGGTTGATCAATGCTCGGTTCAACCCCATCAACGATCGGCAAGATCAAAGAAAGGGAATGTAACTCTGGAATAATCCGTCCAATGAAATCGATCACCAACAATGGAAGGAGAAATCAATCAAACCCCAAAAAAAGAGAGAGAGAAAGTAGGGTTTCTTACCAACAGAGGTAGGATGCAATCGACGCCGTCCAGGTCCAGGCCCGCCTCTCCCTCCCCGTCGCCGTTGGCACAAGAATGCGGAGGAATTTTGGGGATGAATCAGAACATGAGGCGGAAGAGAGGAAGAGACGAGAAGAAGAGGAACGCCATTGGGGTTTTCGGAACTCCAAAACGGGGGTTTTTGCCTGAGACCACAACCACAGCACACCAATACGGAAAAGGTAGGGGTACTTTCGTCACGTAGCGCTGCACAAGGCAGAGCACACCAACCAAAAGATTTCTCACTTACTCGTATTCATAACTCAGGCTATATGCTACTGTACTCGTTTGCTTTTGTGCCTGCCGTCCTGAGGCAAGAGATATTTTTTTGTTATTTGAATTTCTAGGAGAGAGAGAGAGAGAGTTTGGTGTGTGTATTGATTTTAGGATTTGTTGTTGTTGAGTTTGAGTAGCAGACTGCATTTACAACATGTCTGCCGTTTACCCAAGTTTCTGCTTGAACTGTTGAATCAAGTGTTTTAAATTATTTCCTTCGTTTTAGATTAATTGCTTTGGTTAAATTTGGTCTGTATACGAATGTATCTAACGTGTTACGGTGTGCAGGTTCAGTTATTTTGAAAAGGCTACGACAATTAATTTGAAATGGGGAAGTATCTGATAATTCCGTCTAAAAGAAAATTGTGTTTAAAAAAGCTTATTATCATACATAATCCTATTTCAACTGAGGCGGTGCTACCGTCCTAATACCGGCACTCCCATCTTCACAGATCAAAGGGTAACAAGCTAGATTATAAAACTGGGGCGGAGCCACGCCCGCAAACCATGGTGCTGCAAGCCGGACCCTGCCGACCATGGTGCGACTTATAAAATGGGACCCTAATTTTTGTTCAAACTCAATACCCAGTAAGGAAAAATTAGAATTTTCCTTAATTATGTAACTTTAGAATGTGTTGTTTCGTAATCAAGTATTCATTTTAAAAGAGTAAATCTAGCACTAAATAATAAACGAACCTCATATTCTTTCAAAAATCATCATCCATGTTATATTTCTTGAAATAAAATCTTCGATCGTACCTTCATAATTAATCTTCTCCAAAATATCATTTACAAGTGTAATGTCGCCAATCCAACGAGTATTTCTTGTGTCATAGTAGAATGCATGTATGATCTCAGCAACTTTAGTTTAGGAAACTCCCTTCTACTGGTGCCACGGTAACAAGAATGGTTAACAAAATTCTATAAGCAATATTAAAAAGGATAAATGGACAGTTCCATAAGAAATACTTTGACGCGTGATGGGATGATCACCGATCAAAGATTTATTGGCAGAAGCAGGGCAGAGGCGGCGCCAGGGGTATGCACCTGTATTCATATGAATACCCAAGATTTTGGTGCAATTTTTTATACATATATTTAATATAGGGGCCCACAGCAGGTCATCAGTCCACGAGGCGAGGCCAGGCCACGGGCGTAGTGCTTGCGACTTTGCGTCTTTAGGTTTCTCACTCCTCAGTCCTTACGGATGCAGTACTCGTTGCGACGCCTCGATCAAACCGCAAGCTCTGTAGGCTGTAGCGACCGCGAGGCGATCCGATCGGCGGGAAAAGGAGGGTGGGAGGAGCGATGTAGCGACGCGCCGACGGTCCGACGCGTAGAGACGACGCCCGACTCGACCAAAACTGTGCCTAACCGCAGCGGCATGCAACTTCATTGGTCCTCATCTAGGGAACAGGGAGATCTAATTTCCTAGTAGACTAAGATTTCTAGCAGATTAGGAGCTTACATCTAATTCACGTTTTTATTGATAGCAGATATGAATCAAAACTTTGTAGATTAGCATATTTAATTGTCTAGATGCAAGCTTGTAAGTTCCTGAATTGTCTCCTTATTTTTTGTTTGAAACGTAGATGAAGAAAAAGAGTGTTGCAGGCAATGGAGCATATTTTTATCGTGGGGGAAAAAGCTTTAAAGTTAAAAAGACAGATGAAACATTCACATCGAATCAGAGCAATGATGCATCAACTACATCTTATACTTCTTCTCTTAGAAGGTACTCGCTCAATGCAATATTGTTATAGTAGTATTGATAATTATTATGAAATTATTATCATATTTCTTATGTATTATTACTTGATTCATATATTACTATTGTGCTGAAATGATGGTCTTATCTCTTATATCATTTGCTTTAGTTCATATTGCATTGAGAATTATTTCCTTACAATAAATAAATATCTAGCATCTTTTTCCTGGAGCCGCCACTGAAGTAGGGGAATGCGGGCAAGAAATAGGAACAACGATGGGCGGCCAGCGCAATCTATTCATGTTTAAAAATGAGCCTCTTGCACTAGTATAAAATACGAGGGCGCTGACTAGATCTAAGAAATCCGTCTGCAACGACATTCTTGGAAGACCAGGGTAAGCCCGGACCTGTATGCCTAACATGCGACATCAGTGGTAGCATCCATAGGACAAGAGGCTCGTCAATATATAAGCATAACTTTGACGGGGCAGTATATCTATCATCAGAAATTTTTACTGTTTGTCTTTACTAACGGGTGGGTAGCGCTAATGGGAAATACAAGGCTTATCAATGGTGTTAGAGATATGTCACATTATGTGACATGAATGCCAGAGATATGTCACATTATGTGACATGAATGCCAGATCCACTAAATCGTGGAGAGTCCTTAATGTTGTGATCTACCATTTATGATTAGAATTGTAATTCTTGTATAAATAGACATTCAATAGAAAGGCCCAATATGTGGTCAATTCTCTCACATGGTATCAGCCAAAAAATCCTAACCGCTTCCGTTCTTCCTCCTCAACCCTAGTCGGCCGCCGCCCTCCTACCCTAGCCGCCCGCCGCCTCCCTCCTCCATCCCCATGGCGCCTGAACCCGTCGCCCCCACCTCGATGCCCACCTATGGGCGCAGGCCTCCGTCACCCAACACGTCCGGTCTCTCGTTCCGGTCGTCCTCGACTTCAAGTTCAACGTCTTCCCCAAGTGGCACACCTTCTTCTCCATGGCCATCACCACCTACGCCCTCGAGGATCACCTCACCTCCGACAAGCCCTCCACGGACGCCACATGGCTTTGCCTCGACGCCCTGGTTCTCCGCTAGCTCTACGGATCCATGGCTATGGACATCATCGACCTCGTCATGCCCAGCTCGACTGCCGTCGACGCCCCCGTCGCTACCGCGAACACGGTGTGGCTGGCCATCCACGGCCTCTTCAACGACAATAAGAAGACCCGCGAGGTTTACCTCACCGAGGAATTTCGCAACGTCAAGCAAGGGGACCTCTCCGTCGGCGACTACCTCAACCGCCAGAAGGTCGCGGCCGACGCCCTCGCCGAGGTCGGCGCCCCGGTCTCCGACTCCGACCTCGTCACCAACGTCATCAAGGGCCTCGACGAGCGCTTTGACTCCGTCGCCGACATCGCCCCTCACCTCACGCCTTTCCCCACCTTCCTCAACTTCCACAATATGCTGCTTCTGCAGGAGATGAAGGTGGCGCGCCACACCGCCAACACCTCCGCCTCGGCCTTTGTCGCCAAGGGTCCCATGCCCCCTCCCAGCACCGGCGGGGGGCAGCAGTGGCGTGCTAACCCTCATTACGGGGGCTACGGCAAGAACAAGGGGAAGAACAAGGGCTACAAGCCCGTCGCTGCCCCTCCCATGCCCACTCCGTACAACCCGTGGACTGGCGCCATTCAGATGTGGCCCATGCCGTAGCCTGCCGGCCACAACATCCTCGGACCTTGCCCGGGTCCCCGCGCCAACGCCTTCATGGCGTCCCCCCACGCCGGCCATGCCTCCGCTTACGGCACGGCTACGTACGGCGCCCCGCCGGGTGTCGGGCATGGCGCTCCCTACAGCACCCCCTATGGCACCCCTTACGGCGCCCCCTTCACCGGCATCGTCTCCCACACCGCGTCCTCGGCCTCGGTGCAGTCTTGGGACACCTCTGTGCTCGCTCAGCACTTCAACAACCTGACGCTGCAGCCTCCTCCGCCGGAGTATGTCTTCGACAGCGGTGCCACCGCTCACCTCGTCAACGACGCCGGTATCCTTTCCTCTCTCTCTCCACACCCGATTTACCGTCATGTCACCATTGGAGATGGCTCCTCTGTCCCTGTCTCTTCTTCCGGACATGCCTCTTTTCCGTCTTTTTTCTCTAATCGTCCTCTTTATCTTCGCGATGTTCTCGTTACACCTCGCATTTTTAAAAATCTTATCTCTGTTCGTCAGTTTACTACTGATAATAATTGTTCTGTTGATTTTGACCATTTTGGTTTCTCTGTGAAGGACCTTCTTACTCGGCATGATCTTCTTCGGTGTAACAGTACGGGGGAGCTTTACACTTTCCAGCGTTTGGCGCCCCATGCTTTCACTGCCACCGCCACCACTCATGATACATGGCACCGTCGCCTCGGTCATCCCGATCATGACGCTTATCATTGTCTTTCATAGCATATTTCTCTGCCTTGTAATAAAGACACAAATTCTAGCTCTCTTTGTCATGCTTGTCAACTTGGACGCCATGTACGTTTGCCTTTTTCATCTTCTACGACTAGAACTACTCGCCCCTTTGAGTTAATTCACTGTGATCTTTGGACATCCCCTGTTTTGAGCACTTCTGGTTTTAAATACTTCTTAGTCATTTTGGATGATTTCACTCATTTCTTATGGACTGTTCCTTTACGCCAAAAATCTGATGCTTACGCCTCGCTCGCCTCTTTTCGCGCGTACACCTATACACAGTTTAACTTGCCTCTTGCGTCCATTCAGTATGATAATGGTCGTGAGTTCGACAACGCCAAACTCCACTCCCTAGCCGCTGAGCATGGCATACACATCCGCTTCTCATGCCCATACATATCCTAACAAAACGGTAAAGCTGAGCATGTCATACGTACTGTCAATGACATCGTGCGTCCTCTCTTATTTCAGGCTAATTTACCGCCTCGTTTTTGGGTTGAAGCTCTTCATCACGCCACTCACGTTCTTAATCACCTCCCCACCAAAACCATTAGTGCCCCTCCCCATACTTTGCTCTTCATCACACGCACCCCGACTATTCAGCTCTTCGTGTTTTTGGTTGTCTTTGCTACCCCAACACCGCTTCCACTATGCGGTCTAGTGCATGTGTTTTTCTTGGTTATTCACCTCATCATAAGGGTTATCGCTGCATGGACCTTGCCACTCAGCGCATCCTTATTTCTCGCCATGTTGTTTTTTTACGAGTCTACTTTTACCTTTGCCTCACTGCAGCTTTCTTCTGCTACCACTTACGAGTTTCTTGACGATGTTCCTCCTATCGTCGTTTCTCCGGTTGTCCCACACAACCCTACGGGGCCGCCTTCGCCGGCGCCCTCCCCGCCGCCTTCACCGGCGCCCTCCCCACCACCTTCACCGGCGCATGCGCCGTCCCCGGCGCCCGTGCATCGCATGCGCAGCACCTCTGGCATCCATGTCCCTCCCCGTGAGCGGCTTAACCTGCATGTTTCTGTCAACAGGTACTCGCTGGTTCCCTCCTCCGCACGTGCGGCGCTCAAGGATCCCAACTGGTATCCTATATCGCTAATGATTAGGATTGTAATTCTTATATAAATAGACATGTAAATAGACATGCAATGGAAAGGCCCAATGTGTGGTCAATTCTCTTACAAATGGTATCCTTTATCGCTAACGATGTTTGTCTCTCGCTATCTGTTCTTCTGTTAGTAGACACTAAAATCAAGATTCGGGTTATTATCTGCCACCAAAGACACTGGCCCACATTCCAAACAAGAGTAGTGTGTTCGTTGGTTAAAAGTTGTGTTACCAAAATTTACCATGACTACAACTACTTGAAAATTACTGCACATTTCATTACAAAAGTTCCATTAAATTTTCTAACAGGTTCACAATAATTTTCACATTTATTGGATACCGATGCATCTAGATAATAACTTTCAAATTATAAATTGTTAATAGTTCTTTTCCAGAAGCATGGGCTATGTTTATAAAACAAGTAGCGGTCAAACTTCCACAAAATTATGAAACAAAAGCCACAAAAATTAGGCAACTCAATGTCATCGCCACCAACGTTGCCACTGCTAGCCAAAGCACTATCTCCTATCACCTCATGCCAAGAATTTTTTATCACAAGATCTCCTCCCTTCTACACACCCACCGCTTCCTCTCCTTCTCAGTTCATTCCACTCAGATCCATCATCTGAACCAGTTCTCCTCCGCAATGATATAATCCTTCATCTTGTTCTCCTCGAGAAGGAGTCTTCGCTCCTCAATTTCATCTTGCACTTCTCATCTCTAATTTGTTGTCACCTTTCTCCAAAAAAAAAAAAATTTCTTCACCTTGCCATAGTATCTTTTTGCTTCTTCTCAGACAAATCCATATTTGGCTGCAAAACTTGAGACAACGATGCTTGCTTTGACTTCATCAACTTGTTGGTCTTCTCTCTCCAGATTTCGGCCTCGACTTTCTACTTCAATTTGTCCTTCCACTTCCTCCTTTTATCCGGTCTATATTTGTTTCTTGTCGCTGGTGTCAGTTCATCATCGCCATCCATGTCAACTTGTGTTCCTTTCTTCAATGGAGGAGCTATTGATCACTCAACTTCCACTTCTCACTATGTTGTAGAAATTTCCAAAAATGTTGGAGCTTGCCATTGGATGTGGCCATTTGCTTGTATCTTTCTTGTGCAATGACATTCACAAAAGTGAAAAAAGAATGTGTGCACATTCATAGTGAACAAATTCCAGAATGAATCTCACAATTCTCTTGGTACTGGAACGTAGTATATCTTCAAGAGTTGAATGGCTAGCCATCGAATCAGGAATAAATAAGCTCAACAGTTGAAAGATTGGCGCAAACACAACTTTGGATCTTTTTATTTTTTTTAAATAAGTAATTATAGTTTTGTAGATATTTCCTATTTTGAATAAAAAATTACGGTGGGAAGCTCTCCCACTATTTGCCCTCAAACAATTAGTGAACAAGTTCACAAAAATTGGAGACAAAATGGCATACACAACAAACTCACATAGTCATCAATAGTGCAACCACTTTGAGGTGCATCTCACACTTGTTCCGAACCCCCATTCCACCGGCTACAACATGTTCCATAACATGATAGCCTTAAAGATAATTGTTCAAGCATGAAGCGATGAAACTTATGCTCAATACATTGCCAGTATTTCCGGATATCCATTTCGGCTCACGGGAGCAAATGAACCCATTATCAGAGAATATATTTCAAAATGTCAAAAAAATTGGAACAAAATTCTTGCATGTGCATCCAGACATACTATGTTCACACACAAATTTTTGGAAAGAAAGAACATTTTTTTGTCCAGTATAAAAAAGACAAATTTGTGTATGAACACATGACTATTTACGGGACATATGTTTGTCTTTTTTACCGATGCCACATAAAATATTCTTTTTTGTCAAAAACTTGTGTGAGGACATTGAATGTCCTGATATACAAGAGTAATTTAGTTTTGATTTTTTTGAAATTTTCAATTTGTTTTTATGTATTTTCTATAATAGGTTCATATGGACCTGGGAGCCAAAACACCTCCTCCGTATATTTCTTTCTAGTTTGATCATTGTCGGTCACCACATCGAGTGACACACTCTCCCATGACTTCACCAAAGCAATTACCTCAACTTTTGTTTAATTTATTTTTCCTATATTATTCATTTGCTCGAGAAGTATCAAAAACCTCATCATCGACCTCTTCCACATCATAACCATAATCATTATCGAAAACCATCAAGTGGCACGCTATGAGTGTTGACCTGAAATTCCTCCAACATGCCGACATAAAAAGTAGGGACTGCACGCATATTGAAACTATACCACGTCAAAATGCTAAGCAATCTAATCCAATTTAACACACATTCGGACATTAGGGGAGAAATTACACACCTCTCGATGATTCTTCGAACACATGGTGGATGCCGGCGTCAGTGAAGGTCGAGGCTGGGGTTCCGATGCCGGAGGGGTTGCTGTACGTGGTGGAGAAGTCCCGGAAGGCGCGGTTTTTGGCCGCCCCCAAGATTTTCTTTTATCGAAGCCAGTGGTGTTAACTCTATACATGAATCTCACCGCGAAGATAGTGGACATCTCAGGTTGTGAACTTAGACATATTTATGTAAATTATCAAGTAATGTAGGTTTAGCAAAAGGCAATATCCCACACCACAGCCAAATTGACCGATGTCATCACTGGACAGTAGAGGCACGTATAGTAATCCTTTGGACAAAACATCTTAGTCACAACAGCTGAATACACTGGGACAAGACACGGATCATTGGCTGTCGGGCTGCCCTCCATCGCACACACACATCCTCCTGCATACCCACGAATCACGATGATTAGACAGGAGAATCAGCATAAACCCTTCTCAGATACTGCGTGTCTCGCTCTCTCGCGATCTAAGACCACCACGTGTCACAGAGAGCTCGCTCTCTGCAACGATCAAACACGGCCTGAACCCTGGAAACGCCGCAGAGATCAAACACAACCTGAACCCTCGAAAAGTGTAATGCCTTTTAGTGAGTTGTCGGGTGAACCAAAGGTATTATATATGCTAATACTCCGTGCGTCAGGATTCTCTGGATCGTGATGCAGCAGCACATGCGCTGGTTCCAACAGACTGCCGTTTGTCTCGTGTAATCTACCACTAAACTACTCTGCTGCTGCTCCTGCTCGTTGGTCTGAATGTTCCCTGCACTTTCGTGCCCTGTCAGCACTAGGAGAACTGGAGAAGAGAAGGCTCAGACTCAGAGACAGGAACATCACTGTCGATGGAATTCTGAAGGCGCCGCATTTCTGCAATTCCACTACAGACTTGCAAGTCTTCGCATTGAAATTCAGAAGGAGCAGCTGTGTCAGCAAAATGAGTATATATATAGGTGAGTTTCAGAGGTCGCTGTCAACTGTGAACTTCAGTTTAGTGCATCTGCTGTTTTCCCGGCCGTTTTGTCAAGCCATATAGTTTTCATTAGTTACATCTAATCTAAGGAGCATGAGCATCAGACACCTAAGCGCGAGCAAGTTCCGTGACACTTCCAGATCTAACAGAGATGACAAGGTCTTAGGTGGCAGGGCTGCTTAAACTATTGCAAGGAAAGTACACCTACATGCATCTGAAACTGCTCCCTGTTTGGGTCCAAGGAAACCAGCCAACAGACATGTATCATTGCTTCACGACTTGTACCAATCGTCTAGTACGGTAATCTTGTATAAATGCCTGATTCCTCTCAGGAACAGAGCAAACAATCACACACATAGCCTTCTGCTCCTGCCCTCGAAGCAAGAAAAGAAAAGAAACGATCGAGCATGGATCACATGATGCATGTAAACCAGCACCACGATAACCTGAAGGAACAACGCAGCAACCAGCAGCAAGACGCTGGCACCACTAGTGTCAGTGTCTCGCGAGTCGCCTTCGTGCTCGCCGCCATTGCTTTCATCTCCTTGGTCTCCTCGTCCTTTGCCGCCTTCGGGGCTTGGGCTTCTTCCGGCGCCGCCCTATCTGCTACTACTCGGCAGCTCCTTGCGGCGTTGTGTGGCTTTGTCACGACCAAGAAGGCGCTCTTCATTCTCTCCAACGTCATCTTCCTCTTCCTCGCCGCCGACTGCCGCTGCTTCTTCGGCGTCTGCACCATGGCCCCATCCAAGAGCGATGGTCACCACACGGCCTCTCAGCTGCCACCGTGTGCCGTTCAAGCTGTTCAACCGTGTGGGTCCTATTCAAGAAGCCCTTACCACGGCAGCGACGCCACAAGTACATCAGGGAATTGTTCAGAAGCGCAAGAGAGACGACAAGTGTCGCCGACACAGGAACCATTCATGGTCGAGGGAGACCAAGCCAACAGCGTCACCTTGGAGACGGTCGTCGTTGAGGAGCCAGCCTGCAGTGGAGTGGCTGAGGAACTAGAGAAACTGGAGATCGACGAGCTCAATAGGAAGTTTGAAGAGTTCATCCAAAGCAGACGGATTAAATGGATCAAGGAGGAAGAACAAGTCTTGCAGTGCCAACAGGTCTAATTTGTGAGAGCAGCTGATGTGATTTCTCCCCTCCGACTTGGAGGCTGGTATCGCCTAAACTGACTCATGATCTGTGTTGTGGTGAGCGGTTAGGTTCTGTCGTATTGTCCTGTTATCATAGGCGTGCTCTAGTTCTAGTCTGCAGATATGCCCAGCAACTCTACGGTGTGAGGTTGTTTGTGGTGTGATGCTGTGAGCCATTTGGAAGAATACACATTTTGCACCTGCGTCATGCGATTTTTTATGCTTGCTCCATTTTTTCATATATTCAATATAAGACGTTATAATAATCTATTTTCCGAAGTATCCCCCTTTAATTATCATCAAAACTAGCCTCCCTTCTTCTGGAAGTAAAGACATAATCTTTTTATGGAATTGGAGTATTGTATATCATTGAATCAGCATCCAACCATCATTTTTTCACCTGACTCCATGGCTCGTGCCTGAAGGACGCCACCTCCTGCTGACCTTTAAAAACTCCTCTATCAAAAAATTCTTTCTTAACCCGCATCAACCCTTTTCAAAAAGGACAATTGGTAGGTTTTTTCTCAACTGTGACAAAGTCTTATCCCTCAAATACTTGTTATGTATCAATTCTTGCCACATACCATCCTCGGAAAGTAACATAAATAGCCATTTGTTAAGTAAGCATTTATTTTTAATTCAAGGACCTCAACACCCAAACCGTCTTGGTCCTTTGGTCGACAAATAATGCTCTATTTTGTCAGTATGTACTTCTTTTTAGTATCATTAGATTGCCAAAAGAATCGAGATCAATAATAGTCCAACCATTTTCTGACACCCTTAGGTATTTCTAAGAAGGAAAGCATAAACATCGGCAAACTGGTTAAAACCAAGTTTATAAGAAATTATTAAGAAGCAAGCGATCCCCATAAGAGAGTAATTTGCCCTGCCAACAACCCAACTTTGAGACAAATCTACACACAACTGAATTCCATTCAGCATTTGTATTTTTTCTAGAGGCTTTTTACGGTAGGGTTTGGCAAATATGAACCATCCAATTAGCAGATCTAATGGTTCAAATTCATCAATACTTGTTGACCAAAGGACTGGTATTTTTTCTACCAAAGGCTAAATTTGGCAAGGTCTTTCACTTTCCTAAAAACAAATGAAATCAGATCCTTACCCTAATTTCTTGCCCAATTTACATGCAACGGCTCAAACATGCTACAAAATGGATCGGCATAACAAAATATAATTGGTACACGCTTTTTGGCAATAATCTTTCCTTAATTGTGTTAGCCGTGCTGTATTGAAAATTATCCAGTTTCTTAGTCAGCTTGGCTTGCATATCGTGTGTACTAATACGTGGCACTAGTGGGGACAGGGCCTTTAGTCCGGGCCTGTAAGGGCCTTTAGTCCCGGTTTTCCAACCGGGACTCCAGAGGCGGGACTAAAGGCTAAACCTTTAGTCCTGGCCCTGTTACAAGCCGGGACTAGAGGGCCTCCACGTGGGCGCCTCGGAGCGCCCTCAGGGACAGGCCCTTTAGTCCCGGTTTGTAACACGGACCGGGACTAAAAAGCCTCTACAGATTTTGTTTTGTTTTAGGGTTTTAGGGTTTAGATGTTCGGGGGAATTATTTTTGTTGTATTTTATTTTATTTCTTTCTTCATTTTAAAAACACTTTTCATATAATTCTACGCATACATGCTAGTGCATATATATGTAAGATAACTTATCTTACGATCGAGTATATATATACAGTTATATGGAGATCACAATCATCGGGACTAGAGCCCGTCTATTCGATTACATGGACCAACATTAGTAATGGCCCCTAGCTACACTAAATCTTCCTTTATCATCTACAGCTTCTGTCCTCAAAAAGGCCGCTAGCTCCTCTGCAACAGCGATCGCGCGTTGCTCTGGTAGGTACTTCTCCCGCATGGCCGTGAACTATATAAGAAAAGGAGATCAATATGAATGTCAATCATGATAACAAAGAATGACGGGTAAAAATAGAGGTGTGAATGTGTATTGCTTACGTCATATCTGTAATCCTTGTGCTCAGAGGTAAATGTGCGAATGAACTCGCAAACGTAGTATCCACATAGATGCGTCCCCTATGGCTGCTGGTCGCATTTTACGAGAATAGAATATAATCAAAATAATAATCTAGCATCATAAATGTATTGAAAATAAAAGTATCTCGTACTACTTACCTGAACCGCTCTAAAGGTCAGCTTCTCATGAGAGATACCGTCAGTCACGCACTTGAACCGCTTCCAAACCCTGCCCGACAAGGAAAATGATTTGCTAAGTTTTTCATTACTTGATACCTCAGAAAATCATCGAAAGAGACCAATATAGCGCAAGAATGATTGAAATTACCCTTGGAGCATGTCCTGGAGGCTTTGGAATTGTTCCATGTTTCTCGATAATGGGTCGAAGACATCAACTCTTCCCTTATCAATTTGAATGTCCAACAGAATCCAGTGGTAGCTGCACATGTATATATATATGTCAGTAACTTATCAATTACACTTATAAGTGAATGGACACAACAGAGTAAGACCCTCACTTGAAGTTGTATGGAAACAGTATGTGGTCACAGAAATTTTGATCCGTTAGAAACCTTAGAAGGTTTTCCTCCGTCTCCTTGGGATTATCAGTTAGCGTCTTTATATGTATTTTATCTGGGTCAATAAACCCAATATTTATGATGTTCCTACTTTTACAGACCAGGATCTTCATTCTGCATAATAGAGTACAAGTTATAACTGAACAAGTTATATGTAGACAATGAATTGAAATAACTGAACAAGTTATATGTAGACAACGAATTGAAAAACTTACAGACAATAGCAACTCATGAGAGATTTGTCGAGGGCGTCGCAATTATACATCTGGAAGAGTTCGTCAAAGTCGACATGGATCTCTTCGGGACGGCCGTAGTACTCCTGTGGGACACGCGCCACGATCATTATTCTCCCATTCTTTGCTTCATTCATGTACCATGTCAAGTAACGCATATTTGTTGGGAGATCTTCCAAACCTTTCTTTGCTGACCAAAGGCCCTCCCATGACAAATTTAGGCTTAGGGGCTACAACAGCCTTGGGAAACCTCTCGTCTTGGGAAGCCAGAACGTCTTCAACACTCATACCCCATTCATCCGCCCACTTCTGTGCTATTTCCAACTTTTGCCCCTGCACCAGAGAGGGAACATTCTCGGATAACACCCTGAGGGGTGGGATCGATTGTTTGGCATGTTGTCCAAGCTGAGGAACGTCTGATCTTTTTTTGCTTGTACTTGTACTTGATTTGCTCCCACTTGCACTTGCACGTGATCTGCTCTTTTTCTCTTCCTTCTGCAATGTGCGTAGATAGTCATCAGGCTTATGGTGCAAGTCATACTACGATGGAAGGGTCAGTAAGTATTTTGCATATTCTTTTTGCTTCTCGGTGTATTCCGGGCGGGGCTCGGGTTCCTTCTTTTTCATCTGCGCATCATAATGTTCCTTTGCGATCCTGGCATTTTCCTCGGGGGTACGATCATAAGGTCTGATGGGAAGATTAGGATGAGGTACCTTTGGGAGGGGTGACAGTTTTCGCTTTGGGGGGCTCCGTCGCTTAGAACTCATCGACGGAGCGTTCTTGCTGGCACGCTTCCGCTTAGTTTCCTTAGCGGCCGGCGGCGGAGACGGCCGACCCAAGTCCGGTGACGGTGATCGAGATGGACTCGTGTTGTGGTGGCCGTAGTCATGTGGATGGCTTGGAGGTGATGGAGGTGTAGGTGACCTGCGATGACTCGGAGGCAGTGTTGTCCTTGGGGCCAAGCCTGGAAGCTTGATGTAGTTCTTGTCCCATAGAATGACTCCACCCAGTACTTCTCCGAGTGTCCTCTCATCTTCGGGTCCAGCGATGTCAAGCTCCATATCATGAAACCCCATCACGATTTCATCTACCCCAACTTTAGCACAGCCAGCTGGAATCTCACGGCCATGCCAGCGTACATCAGGGCCAGAAGGTAAAGCTTGTCCGACGGCCACCTTCATGGATATGTTCTTCATTCTCTGATGGAGTTCACATGATGTTGACTCCTTGATTCCATCCACGGGGTAGCCGGGACCGCCCTCTATCATTCGTCGTGCATCGTCAGTCGGGGCCTCAGATTCAGCCACACTGCTTTTCCGCTTAGATGGGCTGGCGGTAATATCGAGTGCAGGATCTTGTTGGCGCACTACTCCTCTAAGTTCGTCAATCTGCTGTTGTTGCTCGTTAAGTCTGGCAAGCAACTGGTTGAACTTGTCATTTTCCTCATCCTGTTGTCGCTTCTTTGCTCTCGCTCGGCTTCTGTAAGTCTTTTGGTCTTTGGCAAACCCAAGTCACCACGGGTAAGAAGGACCAAAGCCTCACGTTCGTCCTCCGTGTTCGTCATTCCCGAGGACCAGTGTGAGCAAGTCTTTCTCTCTATCTGGAGTGAACTGTCTTTTTCCCTCTTTAATTTCTTTCACTATTATTTTCCAATTTTCCCTGGGTATCCTAAGACGGTCACTGCAGATAAGGTCCCCTATTAGTTCGTTGTACGAACCACCATGCGCAAGGAACCAATTTCTTGTTCTCATTTCCCACTCATCACGGATGGGTTCAGGTGTGATCCCTTTAGCAATCATCTCTTGCTCTTTCTTATCCCACTTTAGGATGGCAGTCTCATAGCCCCCTGACCCCAGCGTGTGGTGATATTTCTTCTTGTCGGCATTTTTTTTGTTCTTTTCTGATAATGCCTTGGCATCTTTTGACTCCTTGTACTCCTGAAATGCCTTCCACTGATTCGCCTGCTTCGCTAGATACCCTTCGAATACTGGCACTTTCTTTGTCTTCAGATAGTTTTTCCATAATTTCTTCTTCCACAGCCGGAACAGTTCGGCCATCTTCTTTAGAGTCAACTACTTAACTTTGGCCCTCAGTTGTCTTGCGGCGTCTTCATTCTCACATCCTGGCAGGTTGAAATGTGCCATGAGATCATTCCAAAGACTCTCTTTGTACCTTTCGGCGACATACTCACTATCGTCTGCCCCTTTGCGCTTGTTCCACTCCCGAACGCTGATCGGGACGTGATCCCTAACCAGAACTCTGCATTGCTTCTTGAATGTGTCGGCAACCTTCTTAGGAATCTTGGGTTCGCCCATAGGCAATATGACCTCAAAGGTGTAATTCGTTCGTGCATCCAACTTTTTGGTCGGGTCTCGTTTCGTAGTTTTGCTCGATGTGGAGGCCTAAGAGGAGAAACATTTGTCAATGTATATGTATACAATATACAGCTATCTCCAATATTTTCACATATTACAAGTGATTGCCGAACTTCATATATATACCTCGCCAGATTTCGTTAATTGTCCACCGGCTTCTCCATCAGCGGAGCTATCGCCATCTTCATCATCGGAGCTATCGCCTTCTCCGTCGGCTTCATCTTCATGTCGGTCGACCTCCATTCCATCCCCGGAGGGGTTCAGATACGACGACGGAGATTTGGCTGGTTCAACATCGGGGGCGTCTTTGATTATATCTTCGAGAATTTCTTCCTCTTCTAGATTCCTCCTATGTGGATCCATAGTTTCTGCAAAATACCGACATTTATTTATATGGAACAATACCGACATTTGATTAACCTAACTAACAAACAATTAACCTAACAAAATAACCTAACTAACAAACAATTAACCTAACAAAATAACCTAACTTATTTTCTAACTACTAACCCTAACTAATAACAAAACAAATTAACACCTAACCCTAACAATTTTCTAACTACTAACCCTAACTATTTTCTAACACTTTTTTCTAAATACAAACCCTAACTAAATTCTAACACATTCTAACTAAATTCTAACTAAATTCTAACACATTCTAACAAAATTCTAACTAAATTCTTTTTTACCCTAATTTTCTAACTACTAAAATTCTAACTACTAAATTCTAACTATTTCTATTTCTATTTCTAACACTATGAAAAAATACACTAACAATTTCTAACAATTTCTAACAAATACACTATTTAATTCTAACAATTTCTAACACTAACTACATTTGCTAACTAATTTGCTAACACATTTCTAACATTTGCTAACTAACTAAATTTGCTAACTATATTTCTAACACATACACTATATTTCTAACAAATACACTATATTTATAACACTACTAACAAATACACACTAACAATTTCTAACACTATGAAAAAATCCTAAGTAAAAAAACTTTTCATACACACTAACTATTTTTTCTAACATATTTTTCTAACATATATTTTCTAACATATTTTTTCTAACATATATTTTCTAATTATTTTTCTAACATATATTTTCTAAATATTTTTCTAAGATATTTTTCTAACTATTTTTGTAAGATATTTTCTAACTATTTTTCTAAGATATTTTCTAACATATTTTTTCTAGCATGGCCGATCGATGCGGGTGCTCACCGGCGGTGGCGAAGCGGTGGCCGGGGTGGAGCGGAGCGGTGGCCGGTGGCCGGAGCGGTGGCGTCGTCGGTGGCGGAGCGCGGTGGCGGCGCCGTCGATTGGCCGGGCGACCGCAACGATGGCGGCGGAGAGCTCCTTGCGCGTCGTCTCGATTGCTCCGAATTGCAAAGTGTGAGCGGTTGGGGAAGAAGGAGGAGGGGCGGCGGCTTTTATTCCCTCCCCCCCCCCCCTTAGTCCCGGTTGGTGGCTCCAACCGGGACTAAAGGGGGTTCTTTAGTCCCGGTTGGTGGCTTCAACCGGGACTAAAGACTTTTGGGCGGCGGTTTCCAGTTCGCGCCCGAGCCCCAGACCTTTAGTCTCGGTTGGTAAAATGAACCGGGACTAAAGGGTAATAAATGCGCGCCAAGCCTAATATTTTTTTCAGATTTCATTTGAATATGAATTTGAATTTCAAATTGAATAACTTCTATATATTTTAGAATCTGACAAAAAATTTAATATGAAAAGTGTTTGAAATTGAATAAGTAATTCAAAACTTTTTTCCTATTTTCAAAATCAATTATTCTAACTATTCAAATTAACCTAACTTATTTGTGTTTACCGATTTTTGAATCTTAACTTATTTTCTAACAAAATAACCTAACTTATTTGTGTTTACCGATTTTTGAATCTTATTAAACTTTCAACATGAAAAGTGCTTGAATTTGAAAAAGTAATTCAAATCCATTTTCTGTTTTATTAAATAATTATTCTAACTTATCAAACTATTAACAAAATTGCCATTTTAAATTAAATAATAGATTAACTAATATTTTTTGCATATTTTTGAATCTTATTAAACTTTCATCATGAAAAGTGCTTGAATTTGAATAAGTAATTCAAATCCATTTTCTGTTTTATTAATTGAAAATATTAGTTCATTATTAACACACATGCTCCTTAAATAAAGGTTTAGTACATTCCATACATGCATTACATAAAAGGTTTAATACATTATTACATTATTGCACCAACATTCGTATCTATTATTTCTGTTTTCTTCTAGGTCGTAGCCATGGAGAATCTTCATCATTCAGTAGGATGCTTGGGTCAGCTTTCACTTTGAAGGGCGGAATTTCATGAAACTTATTATAATCTACTGACATGTCTGTCTTGTCATCTACTCCCACGATGTTTCTTTTCCATGAAAGAACTATGTGGCGCTTTGGCTCATCGGACGATGTCTTGTTTTGCTGATTTCTTTTTCTCATTTTTGTAGACATGTCCTTCACATAGAAAACCTGAGCGACATCGTTGGCTAGGACGAATGGTTCGTCCATGTACGCAAGATTGTTGAGATCCACTGTTGTCATGTTGTACTTTTGGTCTACAACTACCCCACCTCCTGTCAGCTTCACCCATTTGCACTGAAACAAAGGGATCTTAAAAGTAGGTCCATAGTCAAGTTCCCATATCTCCTCTATGTACCCGTAATATATGTCCTTCTGCCAATTATCGTCTGTTGTATCAAAGCGGACACCACTATTTTGGTTGGTGCTCTTTTTATCTTGGGCGACCGTGTAAAATGTATTCTCATTTATCTTGTACCCTTGGAAAGTACATATAGTCGAAGATGGTGGCCTGGCCAAACAGTATAACTGATCTCCAACAGTGTTGTTATTCATGATATGTGTATGCAACCAACTGCCGAAAGTCTTCTCATGTTCCCTTTTAATCCAAGAGTCAGCCTTCCCCGGGTTTTCGGAGCATAGAATATTCTTGTGTCTCTCGATATACGGAGCCACCACGGTGAAATTATGTAGAACTGTGTAGTGTGCTTGAGTGAATGAATGCCCGTCCATACATACTTTTGCTTTCCTTCCTAGTGTGCCTTTTCCTGTCAGCCTACCCTCATGCCGAGATTCAGGAACACCAATCAGCTTAAGGTTAGGAAGAAAGTCCACACAAAACTCAATGACCTCCTCTGTTCCATAGCCCTTGGAGATGCTTCCTTCTGGCCTAGCACGGTTATGAATATATTTTTTTAAGACTCCCATGAACCTCTCGAAGGGGAACATATTGTGTAGAAACACAGGACCGAGAATTCTAATCTCTTCGACTGGGTGAACTAGGAGGTGTGTCATTATATTGAAGAAGGATGGCGGGAACAACAACTCGAAGCTGACCAGACATTGGACCAGATCAATCTGTAACCCTGATAGACTTTATCGATCGATTACCTTCTGAGAAATTGCATTGAGGAATGCACATACGTTCACAATTGCCAGGCGAACATTTTCCGGTAGAATTCCCCTCAATGCAACTCGAAGCAATTGCGTCATAAGCACGTGGCAGTCATGAGACTTTAGGTTTTGGAATTTTTTGTTTTTCATATTTACGATTCCCTTTATATTCGACGAGAAGCCAGTCGGGACCTTGATACTGAAAAGGACTTCAAAGAAGATTTCCTTCTCTTCCTTGGTAAGAGCGTAGCTGGCACGCCCTTGAAACTGCCCGGGATGCATGACGTCTCGTCATTTATGACGTTCCTGGTCCTCCCGTGCTTCCGGTGTATCTTTTGACTTCCCATACAAGCCCAGGAAGCCTAGAATATCCACGCAGAGATTCTTCGTCAGGTGCATCACGTCGATTGCGGAGCGGACCTCATGGACTTCCCAATAGGGTAGCTCCCAAAATATAGATTTCTTCTTCCACATGGGTGCGCGCTTATTAGGGCCGTTAGGAACAGGTTGGCTGCCAGGACCCTTTCCAAAGATTACTTTTAAATCTTTGACGAAATCAAATACTTCAGCACCAGTACGGGTGACAGGCTTCCCCCGGGTTTCTGCCTTGCCATTGAAATGCTTGCCTTTTTTCTTTAAGGGATGCTTGGGCGGAAGAAAACAACGATTGTATGGGTACACATTCTTCCTACATTTGTCTAGATATATACTTTCTGTCTGATCCAAACAGTGTGTGCATGCATTGTATCCCTTGTTTTACTGTCCTGAAATGTTACTAAGAGCAGGCCAATCATTGATGGTTACGAAAAGCAACGCTCGAAGGTCAAATTCCTCTTGTTTGTGTTCGTCCCACACACGTACACCTGGTTCGGCCCACAGCTGTAAAAGTTCATCAACTAATGGCCTTAGGTACATATCAATGTCGTTGTCGGGTTGCCTTGGACCTTGGATAAGCACTGGCATCATAATGAACTTCCGCTTTACGCACAACCAAGGAGGAAGGTTGTAGATATATAGAGTAACGGGCCAGGTGCTGTGACTGCAACTCTGCTCCCCAAAAGGATTCATGACATCTGTACTTAGACCAAACCATAAGTTCCTTGCGTCACCCGCAAATCTCGGGAACTCTCTCTCAATTTTTCTCCACTGCCGACCATCAGCGGGGTGCCTCGACTTATCGTCTTTCATACGATCTTCCATGTGCCATCGCAACAACTTCGCATGCTCTTTATTTTTGAACAGACGTTTCAACCGTGGTATTATAGGAGCATACCACATCACCTTGGCAGGAACCCTCTTCCTGGGTGGCTCGCCCTCAATATCATCAGGGTCATCTTTTTTGATCTTATACCGCAATACAGTGCATACCGGGCATTTATCCATATTCTCATACTTCTCACGCGGTAGAGGATGCAGTCATTAGGGCATGCATGTATATTCTGCACGTCTAATCCTAGAGGGCAGACAAGCTTCTTTGCTTCGTACGTGCTGGCGGGCAATTCGTTCTTTCTTGGAAGCATCTTCTTCATCAGTATCAGCAACTTTTCAAATGACGAGTCAGTCACACCGGTCTCTGCCTTCCACTTTAGCAATTCCAGTGTGCTACCCAGCTTTTTCTGGCCATCTTCACAAGTTGGGTACAATAATTTGTTGTGGTCCTATAATATCTGCTCGAACTGCAACCTCTCCTTTTCTGTGTCGCAGCCTCGCCGTGCATCAGAAATGACCCGACCAAAATTATCAGCGGGCTCATCTGGTGCCCGTTCTTCACCCTGATCTTCTTCTTCATTGTCTTCCATTGCGGTATCAGCATACTCAGGGAACATAGATCAGTAGTTGTCATCATCGTTCTCTTCTTCATCGTCGTCTTCCATCATAACCCCTCTTTCTTCGTGCTTGGTCCAAACATTATAGCTAGATATAAAACCGGACCAAAGCAGGTGGCTCTGAATGACTCTTGAGGAAGTGTGATCCTTCTCATTCCGACATTCAACACATGGACAAAATATAAAGCCACCACCATGCTTGTTCGCCTCGGCCGCATCTCGAAAAAAATGCATGCCTTCTCTGTAAGCGGTTGTGCGTCGATCACCGTACATCCATGGATGGCTCATCTGCATCATACAATAGTATATCAAACGCAATCACGATCCTAAAATTAGTACCGTACGGTCTAAACGAGAAAATATAGTTGCTAACCTTTTAGAACAAGTGAAAATAAAGAGGAAGAGGCTTAAGCGTGGCTCGGGCACCTCATATCGTAGTTGTGTTCGGTGAACTTAAGTGGCATCGCTCTAACACATATTTCAACAAACACCTCTAGTGCATAGGAATAAAATAGAAAACTAGCACAAACCCACACTCCTCCATCTAAGAAAAAAACAAGAGAGAGGGGAGAGATGTTGCGGCCATATATATAGGCAGAAGCCTTTAGTCCCGGTTTAAACCGGGACTAAAGGGGGCGCACATGCGGGTCGCCCACCGCATAGCCCTTTAGTCCTGGTTTGTGTCTCAGACCGGGACTAAAGGGTTATAACGGACCGGGACTAAAGGCTGCCGTGCGGGGCAGCGTATATCGGGCGACATGGCGAGGCCTTTAGTCCCGGCCCAGATAACGGCCGGGACTAAAGGGTCATAATCAAAGGCCTGTTTTCCAGCATCTGCCTGTTGAGATCAGAACGAGGAGGCACAAGCCGAAGCGGGAGGAGCAGCCGCGCCCAACTGCTCGGTGGAGACAGATGGAGAGAAGATGAGTTTCGTGTGGACCATGGCGAGACGACGGAGGCCAGAATACCTACACTTGTCCAGCTAGTCCAGTTCGTAGTCCTTGTGTACGAGTAGGATTAATTAGGTGTCTTACTTAAATTGGTTTGTACGTGCATATCTTACATGACCTTTATTTTTAGAAGAGATTACTTGTAATTGCAAATCAAATATCCTTCCAAAAATAAAAGTAAAGTAAATGAATACTTTAAAATTAATTGCCTAAAATACCTCCGTAAATACAGATAATATGACTCAATGCTACTAGTCATATGGACTGGTAAACTGTACCGTAAAATGCCTCTTTTTCTATAATGGATAGGTATCCCAAGATACGAGACAGGTAAGGAGCCAGACTTATCGTTGTATTTGTATCAAATATTTATACGAGTTGGGTTACGTTTAGATTCAGAGATGTATTATGTATGGATAGAACGAGTAACAGTCGGACACAGTAGCCTTGGCCTCCCATATAATGAGGGGCACCGCACCGTTATAACCTCTGACGACTTGATAGCGACGGCAGCGCAATGGGAACCGGCGGCTTGTGCCGGCGACCAAGGTGGCCGGTGTTGCAGTATCATGGGGAGGAGCGTCCGTAGTCATGCCCGGCAGATGTAGGCGTTGATCGCTGAATTATGTTACCAAATCTCGGTTGCCAACGTGCTATGATTGCTTGTTTCTCGGTAGATCGACTATGCGCCTACGACAATAACAAATGGTATCAGAACAAGATTGAATGTGCGGATCCGTTGATCTGGAGGAGGCTAAGCCGAAAGAAATCAAGAAAGTTACGAAACAACTGAATCGTCGACAAGATCGGAATAATTTTTCTTGGTCGATGCGGAAGATCAAAAGTTGTATATGGTAACTTTGAGGATAGTTCGGTTTCGTCGGGAGCAATCGGAAAGCAACAGAAGACCAGATCGGATCGGGAGTCTGTTCCGTACCAGCGGCAGTAGATTAATGGATTCGATGGATCAGCAGCTCAAGGCACCGTTAGCAACAGCATCAACACAGCGGCCCGGCAGGAAAGAGGAAAGCAGAGGGCTGCAGGGTTTCGCTGCAGTGCTGGCGAGCGGGCAGAGGCGCGCATGTGCATGGACCATGGAGGCTATGGACCTCGAGGTACAGCCTGCAGGGAGTACTCGTCCAAGGCGTACGTGGGCGTTGTGTGTAGAGAGCTGATCTGGGTATGGTCTTGACTCTTGAGAGTTGTATCGTGAGATTTGTTAGTACTAGAAAAAATAGTCCTTTTAGAAATCTTTGTACGGGTGGTGAAAGGAGTGCGCAGATCGAGGAGAATCTGTTGGTATTGTAGTTTTCGTGTGACCTAAATTTAGATCAACCTTTGGTCAGGTTTTTTGTGGCGCACACGGAAATGACCAGCTATGTCCAGATAATTTCGGTTGAAGGCGCAACATATTCACATAATGCATATACGAGGAATTCTGCGGTGGGCGACGACATGCGAGTGCGTTGTGAAAGGATCATGTGCCAAAAAGTGTCAGGTCTAGTGCACGACAGTATTCGAGCTGATAGACGCGATGTGGAACATGAATACAGTCGACACATTCGATTGGGTTGGACTGGTCAAGTCTGACGGAGACAGAAGACGGTGAAGATCGGCGACAACGACGTAGAAGCGTGAGGGCTGATGTTGTCTGAATTTTGTGGCGTGAAAACACGTGTCGCATGCCTAAGGAGTGCGTGCTTCGATATGTAATGGTGCGGCGTTGATTCAAGACAGTGATCACACATGAGAACTTGAAGTCGGCAGGGCATGGGGTGGATTGATCATCTACCAAGGAGTCATGTTGAAGGTGGAGCTGGAGTCTGACGGAGGGGCTACGCGTAAGCTGGCAGAGAGTCGAAGCTTAGTCAGCGGGAAGGCGAGAAGCACGTTGGCTCGGACTGGTATATAGGATCCGATGGATGCGTGGAACTCGGCATCGGTCAGGTATGACTAATAGTTGTCTGCAATGGGGCCTGAGATGGTGTGGGTTCGCGACCTAAGAGATCTTGGCCAAGATTGTGGATCCTCGATGCGGTAATAGTGGCAAGGCGTGCGGTAAGCACGGAAACAAAGCGACAGACCAGGGCATAAGCGGTCGGACAGTTGGTTTGACATGTGTGCAGGGGTGCTGAAGCAGTGTTGGTGAGTACCAGATTAAAGTTGGTGATTGGGTCTATCGGGATTGACGTCAAGGGATGGACAAGATTCGGCCATGGGGAATCTGAGAAAGTGGTTCTGGAAAGTCTGAAACGCCAAAGTCTTAGAAAGTATATGACCGTATATTCTGTGATGTTCAGTGCACATGGCAAAGTGCAAGTGATGGGGAGCAAAAGGAGGCGGAGTGTTGTAACTGAAGGGCATGTAGAATACTATCCGAAATAGATGAGATAACTGTGAATTTGACTCAAGGTGACTCAAGGGCGACAGTGAATTTCTTCAAGTTATATAACTTTTATGCAGATCAGTGGTCGGTGTGAGATAGTACTGAACAGGAAGAGAGGACTACAGTTGCAGGTGGAGTCGCATGGAGGCTGGGAGTAGTAGTGGAGCTCATGCAAGATAGCTCGAGTTCGGAGTACATGGAGGTTTGATGCTTTGACGAACTCAAGGTGGCGGAGAATATTCGCCAAGGTGGAGTTTATTGTATTTGTGTCAAATATTTGTATGAGTTGGGTTACATTTGGACTCAGAGTTGTATTAGGTGTGGATAAGTACAAGTAGTGTTCGAGTCGGACACCAGTAGCCTGGGCCTCCCATATAATGAGGGGGCACCGCACTGTTGTAACCTATGACGACTTAATAGCGATAGAAGCTCAAGGGGAGCCGGTGGCTTGTGCCGGCGACCATGGTGACCGGTGTTGCGGTATCATGGGGAGGAGCACCCGAAGTCATGCCCCACAGATGTAGGCGTTGATCGTTGAACTGCGTTACTAAATCTTGGTGTCATCGTCATGCTATGATTGCTTGTTCCTCAGTAGATCGACTATGCGCCTACGACAATAACACTCAAAACCCAAAATATGTTTGTATTGGTGTTTCTCATCTTTCGCTTTCCAAAATAGAAAGTCTCACTCTTATGGAAATTTATTGTTAAACCAGAAAATTGTTCAAAAATGCAGAGAATTAGCTTCATATTCACCGCCTTTTGTAGGTCATGCTCCATAAAAAGAATAGTGCCATCCTCATATTGCAAGATGGAAACCCCTTCCTCAACCAAGTGAGGTATTAGGACACCAACTTGTCCATCCTCCTTAGCTCGAGCAATCAAAACTGCTAACATATCAACAACAATGTTGAAAAGCATAGGAGACAACAGATCCCCTGCCGAAGACCTTTTCCTGTTTGGAAGTAATGCCCAATGTCATCATTAACTCTTATCCCTTTGGAGCCACCATGAACAGAGCTTTTAGTCCGGTCGCTCCATTTTGGATCAAAACCTTTTATAAGGAGGACTTGTTGGAGGAATGACGATTTAACCTTATCGTAAGCTTTTTCAAAGTCAATTTTGAAAAGAACTTCATCAAGTTTCTTACGATGTAATTCATGCACAGTTTCATGCAAGACTACCACCCCTTCAAGTATGTGGTCGCGTGGTATGAAAGTCGTTTGAGTCGGTCTAATCACTTTAAGGGACAAATCTGTAATGCAATTATTCGCTACCTTAGTAAAAAATTGAAGCTGACATTCAGTAGACAAATAGGTCTATATTGCTAAATCTGGACCGCATTTTCTTCTTTGGGAAGGAGAGTGATCACTCCAAAATTCATTTATAAAGTGGTAACTCTCCTTTAGATAGCTGGGCAAACATTTCCATAAGATCATCATTAATATGTTCCAAAAAAAAAATCCACGGGAAAACCATTAGGCCCGGGAGCCTTATTATGCTTCATTTGAGAGATAGCATGCAACACTTCCTTCTCAGTGAAGTCAGCTGTGAGAATATCATTTTCCTCAGGTGAAATTTATGGTATATCGTCAATTCTTTCCTCCATCAACGAAAAAGAATCAAGGCTCGGGTCACCAAAAAGTTTTTAATAGCATTCAGTTATATAAACTTTCGGGTTTTCCTCTCCCACAATAGTTCCCTCATCTTGTTCTAATTGAAAAATCTTTTTCTTCCTATGCTTGCCATTTGCAATTAGGTGAAAGTACTTAGTGTTGTTTCCCCCTTCTTGCATATGTTTTACCTTAGCATGTTGAGCCCATTTGGTCTCTTCAACACACCTTAGAGAATTGACATGCTCATTCGCGTCCCTCAAAGCTTCCTTTTCCGATATACTAAGGGGACTTCACTCGGCTTTGATGTCAAAATTTCAATTATGGACAAAAGTTTTTATTTTTATTTTTTATATTTGCCGCTTTGGTTCTTTGCCCAACCTTTTAAAAAGCGACGCAAATGTCGTATTTTGTTTTGCCATCGAACAATGGGGATATCTCCACTCGAGATAGCTTCCATTCCGACACAACTATTTCATAGTCCTGGCATGCGGCAATGGTCAAATGGAGGTACCTGAGTGGTTAATCTCTGTATCAAGATTCAAGGCATGATAAAAAAATTGAAATGTAAGATATTTTTGAACTAGCACAACATAAGTTAGATCAAACTAATTACATACTAACAGGAGACTATGAAAGTGCCATAAACAAGTAGGAAGCTCCAAGACATCGTAGTTGCTGTGATTGCATCTATGATTTCGTCATTTAGTTATAAGATTTGTGCAGCCTTTGATGAACTTCATTTTATGTTTCTATGTTGGAAAAAATCCAAAAAGAATAAAAGTATAGTAGTACAAATCAATGGCAAGCAAGTGAGAATGGCGTACTATGTATGATAGGAAATGCATGATCTCCGTAGTATGAGGAATCAATGAATTGGAGCTTTTGTAGCGATGTTGCAAGTTGCAACCATTGTAGAAGTCGTTTAGTGGAAAAATAAGGAAAAAATGCATTATGTTTTCTTTCCTGAACTGAATATGAAGCTTCTGCTTTGCAGGGAACTGCTGGAGAAGCAGAATACCGTCGAGCAATCATTAGTACCCGCTCCAATGGATTCCTTCGACTTCTCATCACAACATTCTTCTTCAAATTGTAACGAAGTAGCACTCTTACCACTGAAGTTGGACCATGATCTTGATCATGCTTACGTTACGCATGGAGCATGAAGTTCACCAGAAAAAGGTAATAGGGCCCAGGAAACTTGGTCGCCAGTACCTAAGGAAACACTTGATGACGACCTCTAGGTGAGGTTTTCAGAAGCAAGAGTTGCCAATCAGCTTATGGTACATCTTTTAGAAGATGGTTAACAATGGATTTACAGGAGCAATTGAGAGATCTGAAGAACATTCTTTGTACTGTTGCTCTCTCTGCTGAAAAGGATAAACCTATTTGGAAATGGTCAAAAAAATGGACAGTTCTCTGTCAAATCAATGTACAGGAATATTTACAGCAATGGGTGGACAGATCATTTAAACACCTATGGAAGGCGAAAATCCCTCTTAAAATCAAGATTTGGCTCTGGTTAATTTAGCATAATGCCATTGCTACTAAGGATAACATGCTCAGAAGAGGCTGGAGTGGTAACACAAAATGCCAGTTTTGTGATGAAGATGAAAGCATTTTGCATCTCTTCTTCACTTGTCCTGCAGCAAAATTCGTTTGGAGTTGTGTGGCCAGATCGATAGGAGCTCCGACTCGTCCTGGCTCTTTTGCTCAATTTTTCTGGTGGATCCCCCGATTTTTTATGTTAGCCGCAACGTTCAAATTGCAGGTGTAGCGGCCATCTGTTGGGCCATTTGGAAAATGCGAAACAGGGCATGCTTTGAAGGCAAACTCATCCAAAATCATGTTGAACTAATTTGTTTTGTTGTTGTTTTTATGAAATATTGGGCATGTTTAAATGTGCAGGCTGATAGCGATGCTCTCCGTCATGGCGCTGATGCATTGCAGCAAGCGGCGTTGAGCTCTGTTCGTTCCTAATTTCCAGCAAGAGTGGCGATTGGAGACAATCAGCAAGTTGGTGATAGTGGAGAGGTGGATGACAACTCTGAAGCTGACGATCTATAACACCCCTCCTTGTAAGAAGGAATGTTACCACTAAACACCACAACAAGCAATTAACCTACCAGCGGAAGAATCCGGCAGCCTGTACCATCAGACATCCACGATAGGCAATAGAAATATCAGAGTACACATATATGAATTATGAACCTCACTCTTAACATAAAGAGCTAGATACTAAAGCCACAAACGGATATGCTACACCAAAAGAGGAAACCACCTTCCAAGCACATGAACATGCTTGGTGGGAACTAGAAACTCCAAACCACCTTGGAGAGCAAACTTAAGGTTATAGCAACCAAGAAAAACATGCTTCATACACAACAACACAAGTAGACCCTAGCTATTGGGAATCAAGAACCAAAGCATGTGAATTGTCATGATATAGCTAGGTAAATGGGAGGGTGGTGAAAGTTCGTGAGTGAACAACCATGGGAGCTACGCCCTTCCAACTACTCGCAAATTACCACAGTGAGGTACCTAAAACAAACCACGAGAGGTGAGTCCAAAGACCCAGCAAGTACACAACATAAGCATGGTAAATAATAGAAAGTACCATCATGAATATAGATCATCATTTAACATATGAATATTATGCTTGAACCCCTTATGCTTGGAGTGGCATGAGTATGCATGATGAAAGAATGAAATCAAATAAGACCGAGAACTAGGCTCTAAGCTTTTGCCATCAAGCTGAGGAGAGGCGACGTCTCACCCGACTCCTTTCCATCTCACCAAGTGAGAGGACCCTAGCATGAGGATGGACCCGAAGGACCCTACACTCGCTTAACACGAGGAACATTCCTTCGAAAAAAGGGAGGTTCACTCATGATGGATTTTTTATCAATAAGAACCAAGAAGAACCAATCCCTATATCATACTAGTGATATGGTGTATTGAAAGATACACTAGGGAATGAACATGTTCAACAATGCATGAATGTAAAAGATTAAAGTGAACATGAACACGGTATTAAGAGAGCAGTCTAGCCGTTGTTGCCTGGTGTACTCGCCTCAACCGCTTCGGGGATGACGGTGTGAGGCTACCTCCGACGGATTTGTGCTGCAACCTGCCTCGATGACTGGGCACAAGGAATCGGATAAGGGGGTTGTGGAGATGTCTTCCGCTCTTCTTCCTTCTCTTTCTTTTGCTCTTCTCCTTGTCTCCCCTTCTTCTTACCCAAGATCAGGAGCAAGAGCTGCACTTGGAGGAGGGTTGGGTCGTGGTTTAAGTGGGAGACTCAAGGGAGAAGAAGGGAGGAAGAGGGAGGAGGCGCCATGGGGACAAGGGGGCTCACGGGTGAGTGGGAGGAAGAGGAAATAGAGTTGGCTGTTTGGAGAAGAGGATAGACCTCACGTGGTCAAAGTGATAGGGGTAAGACCAGATTTTTATTTTATATTAAATATTTTCAAAAATCTCACTTAATCATGTCCATTTAATTAAGATTAATCATAGAAAAGACATCCAGGCTCCGAATCGAGGAAGTGAGTAGTCGGTTTCGACCATCTCAATGAGCCCGGCACAACTACAACTACAGATATTTGGTTCAATGAACCAATAACAATAGGTATATAGGTACTCATCACCTTAACTGGAACTCGCCCCCGAGTTTGTTTCTCCTTGTACTACAAAAGATGCTTAGGGGAATTTTAAAAACACAATGTGAAAGAAATTTTAGAGGTTAAAACATACCATCAGAGAACAATTCTGGGTACTTTTCACGCATTTGGGACTCAAGTTCCCAAGTTGCTTACCGCTCCGTTTGATTTGTTTAAAGGATATTCACATATTTGAGTTTTCGATGCCTCATGACACGCTCAGACTCATCAAGAATCTTCAAAGGACGAGACTCAAAAGTAAGATCTTGCTCAATAAAGATTGGTTCATACAAAACAAGATGTTCTGAGTCTTCAAGATACTTCTAAAGCATGGAAACATGAAAAATATCGTGCACTCCATGCATAGATTGTGGCAAATCTAGGCAGTAAGAAAGTTTCCCAACTCGAGTAACCACATGAAATGACCTGACATGCCGAGGACTAAGCTTTCCCTTGGTTCCAAACCTCACAGTTCCATTAGTAGGTGATACTTTAAGAAGCACTTGGTCACCCACTTGGAATTCTAGAGCTCGTCGTCTGACATCGGCATAGCTCTTCGGCCTACTCTGTGTAGTAAGAACATTCTGGTGGATCTCTGCAATACGGTCCACTGTTTATTGAACCCAGTCCGGTCCAAGAACTGCCCACTTGCCTACCGAGTCCCAACAAAGAGGTGACCTACACTTTTGGCCATAGAGGATCTCGAAGGGTGTAGCCTTGATACTTGCATGATAGCTATTGTTGTAGGCAAACTCCACAAGGGGCAAGTGACCTTCACTATTACCTTGCCATGACAGGGCACATATGTGGAGCAAGTCTTCGAGAGTTTGAATGGTACGCTCGAACTGGCCATCCATCCGAGGATGGAAAGCTATGCTGAAACGGATCTCAGTACCCAAGGATTATGCAAACTCTCCCAAAATTTGGAGGTGAACTTCACATCACGATCAGAGATGATTGTTTTAGGCACGCCATGAAGACGGATAATCTCAGAGATGTAGATTAGAGCTAGCTAACTAGCTATGTTTGTGGTACGAATTGGAATGAAGTGTGCTAACTTGCTGAGATGATCCACAACAACCCAAATAGCACCCTTTTCTCGGGGTGCAAGGTAGGACAATGACGAAGTCGATGGTGATATCTACCCATGGCCCTTTTGGGACCCCAAGAGATTTTAACTTCCCAGCGGCTGTTGTGTTCCGCTTTAACATGTTGGCAAACACCACCTGAAGCAACATACTTAGTCACATCTACTTTCATTCGCTTCCACTAGAAGTTTTGTTTTAGATCATATGAGACATCTTGGTCTCACCAATGTAAGGACTACGATGGGCTTCTTTGAGGATATCATCTTTCACCTAAGCCTTTTGTGGACTGCAAAGGCGTCCCTGAAAACTCACAACTCCTATACCATCTATGGTGAATGGACCTACCCTTCCTTCATGGACAAGCCTGGCAGCTTGCATCAACAAACAATCTTGTTCTTGTGCTTGTGCTTGCCTTATGCGCTCCATGATAGCAGACTCTAGTGTCAACTGGATTTGCTTGTGTGGTACCCACATAGCAAAAGGAAATATCCATTTTCTCAAGCTCAAATGGAAGAGTAGTCAGTGTGGGAGAAACTACCTTCGGCTGAAAGCATTCGCCACCACATTGGCTCTGCCGAGTTTATAGTGGATGGTGAGATGGCAGTACTTGATTACTTCCAACCACTTTCTCTGCCTGAGATTCAACTCCTTTTGTGTAAAGATGTACTTGCAACTCTTGTGGTTAGTATACATGTCACAAGCCTCGCCATAGAGATGATGTCTCCATATTTTGAGGGCATGAACAATTGCGGCCAATTCTAGATCATGGGTTGAATAATTCTGCTCATGTGGCTTCAGCTGCCGAGATGCATAGGCAATGACCTTGTCGTCTTAAATGAATACACATCCAAGACCAAGTTTGGATGCATCTGAACATACTGTAAAGAGCTTACCCAGTTCAGGTAGCGACAAGATTGGAGCAGTCACCAATCGCTCCTTGAGGTAACATAAACTTTTCTCACAAGCCTCATCCCAATGAAACTTGGAATTAACCTGTGTCAGCTTTGTTTCTGGCTTGGAAATGGTGGAGAAGTTCTTCACGAACTGACGGTAATAGCCAGCAAAGCCTAGGAAGCTTCTTACTTCCTTAACATTGGTTTGCCTTACCCAATCAATGATGGTGGAGATTTTACTTGGCTCAACAGATACATCGTGTTGGTTGATTACATGGCCAAGAAAACCAACTTCAGAAATCCCAAAACTCACACTTCTGTAGCTTGGCATAGAATTTGTGTTCGTGCAAGGTTCCAAGCACTATTCTTAGATAAAGGACATGATCTTCCTCCGTCTTGGAAAAGATAAGAATGTCATCAATGAACACAACCACAAAGTTGTCAAGGTAGGGTGGAACATGTTGTTCATTGTCTCCATGAAACAGGTTGGGGCATTGTTTGACCCAAAAGACATGACCTTGAGCTCATAATGCCCGTACCTAGTGGAGAAGGCGGTCTTCTTGATATCTTGCTCTCGAACTTGAATTTGGTTATACCAAGACTGCAAGTCAATCTTAGAGAAAATCTTGGCTCCCTTCAACTGATCGAACATGTCCTCAATACGCGGAAGTCGGTACTTGTTCTTGATAGTCACAAGGTTGAGACACTAGTAATCAATACACATACACCAAGTGTGATCGTTCTTGGCGGTAAAGAGCACTAAAGGTTATCAAGTTGCTTCTTGAACTCTTCCTAGAAGGGTTGAGCCATACGATATGGTGCTACTGAGATAGGTTGGGTACCAGGTTTCAGATAAATGCAGAACTCAATGTCTCGCTCTGAAGGCATGCCTGAAAGCTCATCTGAAAAGATGTCAGGATAATCGCACACCATTGATATTATCTGGAGGCATAATATGTCCATAGTATCCCACTCTTTGGAGATGGTTGGCACACCGATAGTGATCGTGTAGGTGCACTAACTTGGTAGACACACTCTGTTCCCGAGGGAGAGTCAAGGGTGATGATTCTCTTTAAACACGAGATCACCGCTTAATAAGTTTGTAGCCAATCCATGCCAAAGATCACATCAAAAGGTTCGAACTGAAGGATGAATAGATTTGCAGTGAAAACTTCATCCTCAATAGAAATATCGCCTCCAGGACACTCCGTGAACTCTAGCGAGACGAATGAGAAACTCAAACCAGAATCAAAAAAAACACTAGAGCTTCGACTGAGTTGATTGGTAGTATATGTGTCAACACAACTGGACATCCAGCCAAGGATGATGAAGGTACTGTATAAAAACCTTGGTCAGATGGCGCACGTGGAGCGCAAATATGTGGCTGTGAAAGTTTGTGAAAGTTGGTGGCCAGTAATATTGCTTGCTGCTGTTTGATGAGGAAGCAAACTGTCCTTGTGCGTGGTGATGACCAGCCCGTTGGGAACCCCAAGAGGAAGGTATGATGAGTGTAGCGGCTAGTTTTCCCTCAGTTAAGAAACCAAGGTTTATCGATCAGGAGAAGAGAGACGATGACGACTGAAGGTGTTTGTGGAACCTGCACACACACAAACAAATACTTTGTTCCCAACTTGCGATGAGGTTGTCAATCTCACCGGTTTGCTTGAAACAAAGGTTATGAGTGTATCGAGTGGAAAACAGTAGAGTATATGCGAGTAAAGTAAACAGTGCGGGAAAAGTAAACAGGTGATTGCAATATGATTAAAATAGGACCGGGGTCCACAGTTCACTAGTGGTGTCTCTCCATAGATAAAATAACATGCTGGGTAAACAAATTACAGTTGGGCAATTGATAGAATAAAGATAACGTGATATGTCAAGAAGATCACTATGAGATTTACTCTGGGCATTACAACAAAATACATAGACCGCCATCCAACTGCATCTATGACTAATAATCCACCCCCAGGGATATCAATCCGAACACCCCGAAAGTATTAAGTTGCGAACAACAGATAATTGCATTAAGCAAAGTGTGTAATGTAAACAAAGCATATGCCCTTGAGCATATGAATGTTGTTTTCTCCCTAGTAGCAACAGCACATCTACCACCTTAGAGGTTTCTGTCACTCCCCCAGGTGAAATAGAGACATGAACCCACTAGCGAGCATAAATACCCCCTCTTGGAGTCACTAGCAACTACTCGGCCAAGATAGCTACTAACAACGGAGAGCATGCAAGATCATAAACAACATAGAGATAACAAAAGATATAATTCAGTACAGCAACTTAATCATAAACACCAATATTCATCGGATCCCAACAAACCAACATCATAGAATTACATAACGGTGATCTCAATCATGTAAGGCAGCTCATGAGATCTAAACATGAAGCACATGGTGGAGAAGACAACCATCTAGCTACTGCTATGGACCCATAGTCCAAGGTAGACTACTCACTCATCGCTCCGGAGGCAAGCATGGCGATGAAGAAGACCTCCGGTGGCGATTCCCCTCTCCGGCAGGGTGCCGGGAAGAGCTTCTGGACCCTCCCGATCTTTGGGTCGACGGCGGCGGCGAATCGCGATGTATTCTAGAAAACTGATCGGGCACTTAGGTTTTTCTCGTCGGGGGGTATATATAGGCGAAGGGGCGATGTCAGAAGGGGTCCCACGCCCCCTCACACATGGCTGGCGCGGCCAGGGGCCTGGCCGCGCCGCCTGTGTGTGTGGGGCCCACGTGGCCCTACTCCTTCTCTCCTTCGGATGTCTGGAAGCTTCCGGGTAAAATATGACTTCAGGAACTTGTTTCGTCCAATTCCGAGAATATTTCCTGTGTATCACTTCTGAAACACAAAAACAGCAGAAAACAGGAAACTGGCACTGTGGCACTTCGTTAATAGGTTAGTTCCGGAAAATGCATAAAAATGCCACTAAGTGTAACGAAACAATAGGCAAATGGTGTAAAACAAGCATGGAGCATCAAAAATTATAGATACGTTTGAGACGTATCAAGCATCCCCAAGCTTAACTCCTGCTCGTCCTCGAGTAGGTAAGTGATAACAAAAGAATAATTTTTGAGGTGACATGCACCTACACAATCTTGATCGTATATGCAAGCATTGGTGAGCTGGGATCAATAGAACTTAAAACATGGGCATGAAAGATATAATCATGACAATAAGAACTTAGCAACCATGTTGTAAACATGTAAATGAACACAAACAAAAGATCATGATAATAAAACAATGAAAGTCAAACGTGTGTTCAAATCATAAGAAAAAACATACAAAAGGTTTTCAGCTTGTCCTTCAAAGAGAGCAAAACATAAATGCATAGGACACCTCAAAGTTTAAGAGGGCGACTAGATACAAATAATTTAAGAACAAGTGAAACCAACAATATGAGTCAATCAATGAACCTTGGGACAATGCATATCACACTAAGAATGACAACTATGCTCTCTTAATCGTGCATAAAGAAAGAAGGTGGTGACTCAACATAAAAGTAAAAGAAAGGCCCTTCGCAGAGGGAAGCAGTGATTTAAACATGTGCTAGAGCTTTTCATTTGTAAAACAGAGATAAAACTTGATTTTGAGAGGTGGTTGTCTTTGTCAACGACTGGCAATGGGGTTCTTACTATCTTCCATACAAAAATAAAGCAAATTTTTGAGAGAGAGATTGGCACTCTTGTGAACTTGGCACTCCTTCCCACCTTTTCCTTTCACATACCATGGCTAACCGGTTCCATCGGGTGCCCACCAACATTCACATTCTTTGGAGGAGTGCCTTTTTTTCTTTTTTTCTCTTTTTTTTCTTTTTGGAATAAGCAATATGGAAGATAGCAAATCCGACCACTACGTCCCCATGAGCTGAAAACAATGTCACAAAACGAGAAGTATTTTGAAGGTTTTTGAAAGGTAGCACACGAAAATTTTACTTTGGAATGGCTTACAAATACCATGCATAGGAATCTATAGTGGACACAATGGCAAACTTGGCTTTTAGGAGTTGGATGCACGAGTAGAGCTCATACTCAGTACAAGGCGAGGGCTAGCAAAAGACTGGGAGCGACCAACTAAGAGAGCAATAATGGCCATAATCATGCAAAGCGACAAAGCGACATTAAAAGAAGCATACGATGGCATCAAAAGTCAAAAACTAAATGATCATGAAGGCTAATGGCGATTTTGTAAGAGTCTAACATGTGTGAGCATGCGCCAAGTCAACCCAAATAAAGCATCAAGGAGAAAACCAAAATAATGCTTCCATACAATAAAAACAACGCATGATTTTTTCAAAGGCTCATTAAGCAATCTCAGTTATTTGAGACAAGTCATGCTACAGCAAAACCACTAAGCATACTATCAAAAAGACATCAAGCATGACATGAAAAAGCCTAAGCCGCAGTCTACGCAAGCTCCTTCTTGTACCACTATTTTGCACAAAGCTTTTTCTCTTTTCCAACACCATTTGAAATTTTTATAAACACCTCTTTTGATGAAAACCAATAAGGATCAGAGGCAAAAATACACCTTGATGAAAAGATATGACAAGATCTGAACGCAAATCAAGGCGAAAACGAAAACCAAAAGCAGTAGCAGAAAAAGTAGAACACTCGATTTTTAATAAGAGTGAAAACTAGAGCGTTCTTTGCAAATGAAAACGAGTACATCTCCTCCAAAGGAAATTTGTTGGGGTCCAACCATTTATTGCAGCAAACAAACAAACTAAACAAACTAAGAAAACTAAAACAACTGACGCTCCAAGAAAAACACATAGTGCATGAAGCAATAAAAATATAGTGTTTTGAAAGGTGACCTGATTTTTGCCGATGAAGAAGGGGTGCCTCGGGGGCATCCCCAAGCTTTGACGCTTGTACTTCTTGGATATTTCTTGGGGTGATGCATGGGCATCCCCAAGCTTGAGCTTTTGTCCATTCTTCAACTCATCTCATCATTCTCCAATCCCTACACTTGAAAACTTCCTTCATACAAAACGAAACACAATTCTATTAGCAACATTAGTGTAAGCATAAAATATATTCAACCTCTTTTAGCTACAGGTTTCAACCCAAAACCACCACATATAAAGTATATACTACTGTAGAAACTTCCACAAGAGTTCCATGATCAAAAAGAACTCAAAAGAAAGCGATAAAGTGGCAAAAACAAATATTGGCAGAAATCTGTCAAAACTGAACAGCTGATAATGGACGAATTTTTGAGGGATTTTCTGTTGCTCAAATCAAAAAGTGTTCAACTAAGAAAAGTTTGGATATAACCTGGGGCATATGCACAAGAAATCGCAGGTCCAAAAGATATACAGAGAATTTTCACGAATTTTTACGGTGCAGCACCGAAAACAGTTTCAGGACAGCAAGATCCCCAAATCTTTACCTCACTCAAATTAGAGGCTTCTCTTGGCACAAAAACAAAATAAACAAGATAAGGAGCGGTCATTACAGTAGTAATGACTTCCAAGACTCAAATAAAAGAAAAAGTACTGAAAAGTAAACAATGGGTTATCTCCCAAGAGTGCTTTTCTTTAACGCCTTTGAGCTAGGCGCAGAAAATTGCGAATCAAGTAATATCCAGAGATGAAGCATCAAGATCATAATTTGCTCTAAGAATAGAGTCAAAAAGTAATTTCTTTCTTTTCCTAGGGAAGTGTTCCATACCTTTCTTAAGTGGAAATTGATACTTGATAGTGCCTTCCCTCATATCAATGATAGCACCTACAGTTCGAAGAAAAGGTCTTCCCAAAATAATAGGACATGAAACATGGCATTCAACGTCCATAACAAGAAAATCAACGGGAACAAGGTTATTGTTAACCACAATAAGAACATCATTAATCCTTCCCAAAGGTTTCTTCTTAGCAACATCAGCAATAGGAACATCAAAATAACACTTTTCAAGCGGTGGTAAATCAAGCATGTCATAAATCTTTCTAGGCATAATAGAAATACTAGCACCTAGATCACATAAAGCATGGCAATCATAACCATTAACATGCATATCAATGATGGGTTCCCAACCATCTTCTAACTTCTTGGGAACAGAAGCTTTTTGCTTCAACTTATCATCCCTAATCTTTATGAGAGCATTGGTAATATGCTTAGTAAAAGCAATATTTAAAGAACTAGCATTGGGAGTCAAAGCAAGCTTTTGCAAGAACAAAATAACTTCAGATATATTGCAGCCATCAACATCAAAATCATTAAAAGAAATAGAGCTATCATCTCCCACACTCCGAAAAATTTCAGCACTCTTTTGAGAAAAAGTTTTGGCAGTTTTAGGCTTTTTAACACAAGGAGTGGGAGTTTTCTCTACACCAATCAAAGTAAGAGGATTGCTATCAGTAGGAGCAATATCATTAGAGGTAGTAATAGTACATACCTTCATCTCTCTAGCCATCTCATCTTCTCTTTCCCACCTGGCATGCAATTCCGCTAACAATCTAATATTTTTATCAATTCCAACTTGGGTAGCATTAGCGGTAGCAACGACATTGCTCACATTCACATCATTAGGAAACACTTTTAATTTCAGAAGTTCAACATCATGAGCAAGGCTATCAACTTTAGAAGCAAGAATATCAATTTTGCCTAACTTTTCCTCAACAAACTTGTTAAAAGCAGTTTGTTTACCGATGAAGTCCTTGAGCATTACCTCAAGCTCGGAGGGCGCGGCCCTAGTGTTGTTGTAGGAATTACCATAAGAGTTACCATAACCATTACCATTGGTAGAAGGATACGGCCTATAATTGTTACTAGCAAAATTGTTCCTATAAGCATTGTTGTTAAAATTATTGTTTCTTATGAAATTCACATCAACTTGCTCTTCTTGAGCAACCAGAGAGGCCAAAGGAACATTATTAGGATCAACATGAGTCCTATCATTAGCAAGCATAGCCATAATTGTATCAATCTTATCATTCAAGGAAGAGGTTTCCTCAACAGAATTTACCTTCTTACCTTGTGGAGCTCTCTCGGTGTGCCATTCGGAATAATTTACCATCATGTTGTCGAGTAGCTTTGATGCGGCGCCCAAAGTGAGGGACATAAAAGTGCCTCCAGCAGCTGAATCAAGTAGGTTCCTTGAAGAAAAATTCAGTCCTGCATAAAAAGTTTGGATAATCATCCAAGTAGTCAGTCCATGAGTGGGGCAATTCTTTACCATAGATTTCATTCTTTCCCAAGCTTGAGCAACATGTTCATTATCAAACTAAGTAAACTTCATAATATTGTTGCGCAAAGCTATAATCTTAGCAGGAGGATAGTATCTACCAATAAAAGCATCCTTACACTTAGCCCATGAATCAATACTATTCTTAGTCAAAGACAGCAACCAATCTTTAGCCTTTCCTCTCAGAGAAAAAGGAAACAACTTGAGCTTAATAATATCACTATCAACATCCTTATATTTCTGCGTCTCACATAGCTCAACAAAATTGTTGAGATGAGCTGCAGCATCTTCAGTACTAGCACCAGAAAATTGCTCTTTCATAACAAGGTTCAATAAAGCAGGCTTAATCTCATAAAAGGTGGTAGCAGGAACAGGTGGTGCAATAGGAGTGCAGATAAAATCGCTATTGTTCGTACTAGCAAAGTCACACAACTTGGTGTTTTCAGGAGTACCCATTTCAGCAAAACGAAAGTAAACAAGTAAAAACAGCTACCAAGGATTCTAATTTTTTTGGGTTTTTGATATAAAAAGCAATGCAGGTAGAATAAATAAAGTAAAGCAAAAAAAATAACAAAGTAAAGAATGTGTGTGCGAAGAACTCCCCTCGCAGAAGTCTTCTCTCTTCCCCGGCAACGGCGCCAGAAAAATAGCTGCTTGCTGCTGTTTGATGAGGAAGCAAACTATCCTTGTGCGTGGTGATGACCAGCCCGTTGGGAACCCCAAGAGGAAGGTATGATGAGTGTAGCGGCTAGTTTTCCCTCAGTTAAGAAACCAAGGTTTATCGATCAGGAGAAGAGAGACGATGACGACTAAAGGTGTTTGTGGAACCTGCACACACACAAACAAATACTTTGTTCCCAACTTGCGATGAGGTTGTCAATCTCACCGGTTTGCTTGAAACAAAGGTTATGAGTGTATCGAGTGGAAAACAGTAGAGTATATGCGAGTAAAGTAAACAGTGCAGGAAAAGTAAACAGGTGATTGCAATATGATTAAAATAGGACCGGGGTCCACAGTTCACTAGTGGTGTCTCTCCATAGATAAAATAACATGCTGGGTAAACAAATTACAGTTGGGCAATTGATAGAATAAAGATAACGTGATATGTCAAGAAGATCACTATGAGATTTACTCTGGGCATTACAACAAAATACATAGACCGCCATCCAACTGCATCTATGACTAATAATCCACCCCCAGGGATATCAATCCGAACACCCCGAAAGTATTAAGTTGCGAACAACAGATAATTGCATTAAGCAAAGTGTGTAATGTAAACAAAGCATATGCCCTTGAGCATATGAATGTTGTTTTCTCCCTAGTAGCAACAGCACATCTACCACCTCAGAGGTTTCTGTCACTCCCCCAGGTGAAATAGAGACATGAACCCACTATCGAGCATAAATACCCCCTCTTGGAGTCACTAGCAACTACTCGGCCAAGATAGCTACTAACAACGGAGAGCATGCAAGATCATAAACAACATAGAGATAACAAAAGATATAATTCAGTATAGCAACTTAATCATAAACACCAATATTCATCGGATCCCAACAAACCAACATCATAGAATTACATAACGGTGATCTCAATCATGTAAGGCAGCTCATGAGATCTAAACATGAAGCACATGGTGGAGAAGACAACCATCTAGCTACTGCTATGGACCCATAGTCCAAGGTAGACTACTCACTCATCGCTCCGGAGGCAAGCATGGCGATGAAGAAGACCTCCGGTGGCGATTCCCCTCTCCGGCAGGGTGCCGGGAAGAGCTTCTGGACCCTCCCGATCTTCGGGTCGACGGCGGCGGCAGATCGCGATGTATTCTGGAAAACTGATCGGGCACTTAGGTTTTTCTCGTCGGGGGGTATATATAGGCGAAGGGGCGATGTCAGAAGGGGTCCCACACCCCCTCACACGTGGCTGGCGCGGCCAGGGGCCTGGCCGCGCCGCCTGTGTGTGTGGGGCCCACGTGGCCCTACTCCTTCTCTCCTTCAGATGTCTGGAAGCTTCCGGGTAAAATATGACTTTAGGAACTTGTTTCGTCCAATTCCGAGAATATTTCCTGTGTATCACTTCTGAAACACAAAAACAGCAGAAAACAGGAAACTGGCACTGTGGCACTTCGTTAATAGGTTAGTTCCGGAAAATGCATAAAAATGCCACTAAGTGTAACGAAACAATAGGCAAATGGTGTAAAACAAGCATGGAGCATCAAAAATTATAGATACGTTTGAGACGTATCAAATATCCTTGAGTAGGAGGTCCCCAATCTTCAAATGGGCAAGGAGGAGCTTAAACATTCTTCATTGAAAATCATCGGGGGGATACGGGTGCAGAAGAAGAACCATCTTGAGAAGACACAATCTGTCACAACGGGGTTCGCCCACTCTTGTGACAGCTATTGCAACTGCGATACCAATTTCACTGATTTGCTTTACAGCACTCGCCACACCTAAAGCACGTCATCCCTTTCCATGGCATTAGATGGCAAAGCACATGTGGGCCAGTGGAGGATGTAGCCTTCTACGAATTCTGCTTGTAGGATTGGGAGGTAGATTGCACATTCTTAGGGTTCTTTCTGAAACGGCGATTAGACTTGCTACCCTCACCATAATCTCGCTTTTGGTTGACACCCCAAGTAGAGAAGTTACTGGGGCCACCGTATTGGGAAGGTTCCACAAGAGGTGAGTCATTTTGTAGCTCAACTCTATCTTTTTGGCTTACTCAACCATGGAAGCAAAGCTAGAGGATTCAGCTGCACTGAGCATGGCACGGTACTGTTACTCTAGTCCATTTTTGAACCTCCATGCCTTCCCTCTATCATCACTAACCACCATTGGGACAAAGCAGACAATGTCATTGAATTCTATTTCATAGTCCTGGATGGATTTATTGCCTTGCTTTAACTGCTGAGTGCATTCTCCATCCTCTCCACATAGGAGGCTGGATAGTACTTCTCAATGAACTGAGTTCGAAAGAATTCCCTAGTAGGTGTACCCTCCCCTAGTAGTAGAGAGGAACATACATTCTCCCATCATATGTCTGCATTGCCTTTCAGCTGGATGGCAGCAAAGGTTGCTTTCTGGATTGTTGAACTTATATGACCTCAAGGCGTTGTTCCCTGATACGCAACCAACAGTTGCAGAAGAAACAGCCTCATAAAGAGAGTCAAGAGTGTACCAAAGAAGAGGTGAGAAGAGGATTGACTTATTTAGGGCTAAATGGCTTATTCATTATGCCCAGTCAAGCCAAGGAATAAAAGCAAGAATAGAAAATAGGAGCTCATATTACATATTGAATTAAGTTTTAAAGATAAACCCAAGATACCTGAAAGCGAGTAGTACTCGAACACAAGACTATTTAATATGACATAGAAAAGCACCACAAGTAAACAATACACACATGAAGAGGTTTGCAAGTAGAAAACTGGAAGGAAATCGTTCCTATTGTGCACCTGTGTGTCAAGTTTTATGTTGTTTAACCATCTAATCAAGTTTTATTTAGAAACCTGATAGCATACTGGTAGGAGAATTGGGATATTTCACCCAACCTCGAAAGAATTGACGTCCTCGTCAATTTGATTTTTGTACACAATCAAGCAAACAATTAATATCAAGCAATCAAACATTTTTTGAAAGGTCCTCGGATCTTTTCTTTGGTATATATGCTTACACATGTATAGCAAAGTTATAGCTTAACTGATACCAACTATAACACCCCTCCTTGTAAGAAGGAATGTTACCACTAAACACCACAACAAGCAATTAACCTACCAGCGGAAGAATCCGGCAGCCTGTACCGTCAAACATCCATGACAGGCAATAGAAATATCAGAGTACACATATATGAATTATGAACCTCACTCTTAACATAAAGAGCTAGATACTGAAGCCACAAATGGATATCCTACACCAAAAGAGGAAACCACCTTCTAAGCACATGAACATGCTTGGTGAGAACTAGAAACTCCAAACCACCTTGGAGAGCAAACTTAAGGTTATAGCAACCAAGAAAAACATGCTTCATACACAACAACACAAGTAGACCCTAGCTATTGGGAATCAAGAACCAAAGCATGTGAATTGTCATGATATAGCTAGGTAAATGGGAGGGTGGTGAAAGTTCGTGAGTGAACAACCATGGGAGCTACGCCCTTCCAACTACTCGCAAAATACCACAGTGAGGTACCTGAAACAAACCACGAGAGGTGAGTCCAAAGACCCAGCAAGTACACAACATAGGCATGGTAAATAATAGAAAGTACCATCATGAATATAGATCATCATTTAACATATGAATATTATGCTTGAATCCCTTATGCTTGGAGTGGCATGAGTATGCATGATGAAAGAATGAAAATCAAATAAGACCGAGAACTAGGCTCTGAGATTTTGTCGGCAAGCTGAGGAGAGGCGACGTCTCACCCGACTCCTTTCCATCTCACCAAGTGAGAGGACCCTAGCATGAGGATGGACCCGAAGGACCCTACACTCGCTTAACGCGAGGAACATTCCTTCGAAAAAAGGGAGGTTCACTCATGATGGATTTTTTACCAATAAGAACCAAGAAGAACCAATCCCTATATCATACTAGTGATATGGTGTACTGAAAGATACACTAGGGAATGACCATGTTCAACAATGCATGAATGTAAAAGATTAAAGTGAACATGAACACAGTATTAAGAGAGCAATCTAGCCGTTGTTTCCCGGTGTACTCGCCTCAACCGCTCTGGGATGACGGTGTGAGGCTACCTCCGATGGATTTGTGCTACAACCTGCCTCGAATCCTGGGCACAAGGAATCAGGTAAGGGGGTTGTGGAGATGTCTTCCCCTCTTCTTCCTTATCTTTCTTTTGCTCTTCTCCTTGTCTCCCCTTCTTCTTACCCAAGATCAGGAGCAAGAGCTGCACTTGGAGGAGGGTTGGGTCATGGTTTAATTGGGGGACTCAAGGGAGAAGAAGGGAGGAAGAGGGAGGAGGCGCCATGGGGACAAGGGGGCTCACGGGTGAGTGGGAGGAAGAGGAAATAGAGTTGGCTGTTTGGAGAAGAGGATAGACCTCACGTGGTCAAAGTGATAGGGGTAAGACCAGATTTTATTTTATATTAAATATTTTCAAAAATCTCACTTAATCATGTCCATTTAATTAAGATTAATCATAGAAAAGACATCCGGGCTCCGAATCGAGGAAGTGAGTAGTCTTTTCGACCATCTCAACGAGCCCGACACAACTACAGCTACAGATATTTGGTTCAATGAACCAATAACAATAGGTATATAGGGAGTCTAAAAACAAGTTTATCGAGGAGTGGTTGTTGGAAAACGGGGGTGTTACACCATCCCCAGGAGTGAAGACGTCTTGTCAGCTGGCTACTACCCCCTGAAGTGATGTGTTTTATCCGTGGCTTCAAGTTTCTGGATGTTTTGCTTTTGGTAGCTGGATAGCTAGTTCTTGGTCTGTTCTGGTGCTTGTTTCCAGCTGGTAGTTTCAAACCTTGTAAAGCTTTAAGTTTGCATGTTCTTTCTCACAGACGCTAGCAGTAGGCGGCGTTCCCCTCCCCTTTCTGTATTTTTCTTAGCTGTGGGCTCTAAAAAACTACCGAACTCTGGCATGTGCCATCTGTTTTCCGTTATTTTGGTAATGAAAATCGATCCAGTGAGTTGCGTGTAAAAAACTAATAAAACGGCAATACCACCGGTACATCGCCAAAGCCAATTATTCTGAATCGCATTTTCCCTTTTCTAGGACAACAGGATCGGCTATTCATCTGACTACCAAGGCCCATCCTTCCAACTCGCCACCGTCCCGGGGTGAGCGAGTGAGCAGTAGGGACCGAGCTAGCCGGCTCCAAGCTCCAACGACTGGCCGAATCCAGGGTCCTGCTGTAGGGTGCGAGGAATCCCTGCCAGATAGGTGCTCACGGCCCGGTATTTAAACCGCCTCCACATCAGGTGTCCCTTTCTGGCCTCCGCTAGATTCTTCGATGGGATGTAGAAGATGAAGCGGCGGTTATAAATCACGGACCATCTGGACACGGGTGGGCGGAGCGATGGCGACGGCGGCGGGAGCAAAGTGGAGAGAGGGAGGAGGCAAAGTAGACAAGGAATCGGCGGAAGAGGACATAGTGGTTGTCAGTCGCCGATCACATGATGTGTGCCTCAACCTCGCTGTGGGCCTGTGGCTATCCTCTCCCTTCTCCAGATCGCCCGCGTCGACCAGCCCCGTCCAGAACAGCTCACCAGTCACCAAGCTCGTTTCCTTGATGCCATCACGAGTTCTCTAGGTACAACTGCAGCTGATGTGTGCACAAATTAATCTAGGTATGTGTCATGCTGTTAATTTAATCTATACTATTCTTAAAACTAAAGGCTGGTCAAAGTTGTAGCAGAATGCAGTGTGATATTGCTCAGCATCTTGGGAGTGTCGAGCCAGCGAAATTTGAGAATAGTGCATGATTTAATTGGCATGTTCTTAGGGTGTGTTTAGTAGACTGGGCGGACTCAGATTTTCTTATCTCACCCCAGATTTTTCCACTTCTTGTTGTGTGGTAGGTTGGGTTGGATCAAATGGGCACTGCCCACTTCATAAGAAAAAGGCCTCCTAGCCCTGCCCGGTTGAGAAGCTCAAATCGAGCTTCTCAACTCGGCCGAGCTGAGTCCGCCTAGAAAAATCCCCGTGTGAGTGAGGCAGCCCGTTAGGGGTCACGGCCCCGCACATCCAGCGCCTCATCCCCCCTCCCCCCCCCCCCCCGAACCCCTCTCTCACGCGAGCGTCCAAGCGCCGCCGCCAGGTTACGCCGCCAGCTCGAGCTCCTTGGCGCTGCCCTAGCTCCCCTAGCGCTGCTACGCAGAGCCGCCATAGAAGGAGACGCCGTCGTCTGTCGCCGCAGACACCGCGCCCACCGCCTCGACGGGATCTGGCGGCAGCCGGCAGGATCTCCCACCGACGCGATCTAGCGGCTCATGGCGGCCACCAACGCGATCTGTCGGCTCGGCCACCATGCGATCTGTCGGCTCATGGCGCGACGGACGCGATCAGGCGGCTCATGGCACGAGCTCTGCACGGGTACCCTCTAGCGTTCGAAGCGCCCGGAGCATCTCCTACGCGTGGGGGTGGTGCGTTGTGGATGTGTCTTGGTGCGGGGCGACGGCGCTCGGCACGCGGCGATGGAGTTTGGCGGCGGCTCATCTCGCCGACGGCGTGCCGGAGCCAGAGCCGGAACTCTGCAGGGACCCGAATGCTTCTGAGATTTTTTTTAAGGACCTGATGGCTTTTTAGATTTGTATTCATTGACCCGATTGATATTTAGGGTGTGTGTGGCATGGCTCAAGTCAGACGGTGTTGCCTGTCAAAACCCACCGGCGAGCAGCGACGAGCAACACGAAGAGCCGGGAGGCTCCCAGAACTGCTGGTGGGCCCTGGTCCCTGGGCAACGGCCCGCAAAACTCCGGCACACGTCCTGGCTGATGCAAGGGCGTGCCACCTGACCTATACCTGATCAGGAAGGTGAGGATTGCTTCGATTAGTTTCCTGCATGGCAGACAAGTAAACATTAAATACGAGCCTCGATCGGCTCTCAGGTTTCCCTGTGAATCGGCTCATGTAGCCGATTGTCCCATGGATCTGCATTGGATCTACGATAACATGGGGTTTTGCTTTATCAATACAAGTCACATCGATCTACGATAGAAACCACAAAGGGNCGGTAGGGGTCGGGGAGGAGTGTGGCGGTGCTGGATTTGGTGTGATGTAGAGAGGATTGAAGGTGGGTCGGTGAGGTGAGAAAGTCGTGGTAGAAGTGTCGGTCTCGGATGACGTGTGACGTTGTGAAAAAGGAAAAACATTTTCAACAAAAGTGACGTGTCGAGAGATGTGAATACGGCCAGAGAGGAGATCAAGGCAACGAAAACCTTTATGTTCATCGGAGTAACCAAGAAACACGCAGGAGATGGATCGGGGGGCTAGTTTATTTGGTGATTGGGCATACATGTTAGGGAAGCAAAGGCAACCAAAAACACGAAGCTCGGAGTAATCAGGATGACATCTAAAAAGAGAAAAATAGGGAGTGTTATGGAGATTGGATTTAGTTGGTCGAATATTGAGAAGATATGTTGCAGTGCGTAGGGCCTCAGCCCAATATCTAGGAGGCATAGATGAGTGAATTAAAAGTGTACGAATAATATCATTAATTGTTCGGAGAGCTCGTTCGGCCTTGCCGTTTTGGGGAGAGGTATAGGGACAGGAAAAACGAAGGAGGATGCCATGACTGAGGAAGAAATTTCTATTTCGATTATTGTCAAATTCTTTACCATTATCGCATTGAATAAATTTTATAGGCAAGAAGAAGTGAGTTGCTACATATCGTTGAAAATTGAGAAATATTGTATGGACATCAGATTTGTTGTGCATAGGAAAAGTCCAAATAAAGTGTGTGAAATCATCAAGAATAACAAGATAGTATTTGAAACCAGAAAAACTTTCATGTGGAGAGGTCCATAAATCACAATGTAGTAATTCAAAGGAAAAAGTGCTAGAAGATTGGGAGGTACTAAAGGGAAGACGGACATGTTTGCCTAATTGACATGACTCGCAAACTGAAGTATCATGATAATCTTTATTACATAAAATTGAAAATTCACTAAGAAGATTGGATAGTGTGGCAGCTTGAGGATGTCCGAGTCGTTGATGCCATAAATCCACCGAAGCAGCCATGGAGGAGGGCTGAGCGGTGGTGGGTGCGCCGTTGATAGAGTATAGGTCTCCAGAACTATTGAAGCGTACGATCTCCGCCTTGGTCATGTAATCCTTCATAGATAAACCAAAACGATCAAATTCGACAGAGACAGGATTATCACTGTAAATTGGCGAACGGAAATTAAGTTTTTAATTAGGGCAGGGGCAACAAGAACATCGCGAAGAAGAAGTGGTTTGGTGGTGGATGGAAGATGGGTTTGACCAACACAATGGATAGGGATTAAAGAACCATCTCCAAGAGTAATAGAGGGAAAAGGTGAAGAAGTGCACGATGACAGCATATTACGCGAATTAGACATATGACTAGATGCACCAGAATCGAAAATCCAATCCATACCTGAGTTTCCTTGAGCAGCAAAGTTGTTCATGGCCTAGAGGAACGCGGCTTGGTCCTAGCTAGGAGTTGTCACAGGAAACGAGGTTGGTGCAGTTGGCGGCGCTGAAGCGAGCGGTGGCGGCGGAAGCTGGTACATCGGATAGTTGCCGCCTGTTGAGGTGTTGTAGTTCATTGGTGACGGTGCGCTGTAGGGATAGTAGGATGGAGCAGCGACGTAGGTCTGCGATGGAGGGCGCAGACCAAGTAGTCCGGGGGAGCTGGTGTGCGGGCGCATGCCCGGCATCCAGGAGCCGGTGTAAGCGGGTGGAGCACCGACTGGAGACGGAGCCGCCCAAGGCATGGGCCAGGCCTGCACAAGGCCGGCCACGGGTCATGGGGTGGGCGGTAGTTCGGCGATGCTAGAGGTGCTGGAGCCGGTGGAGGAGCCGGACCTGGTGGCGCGCCTGAAGGAGCCGATGGTGTCGAGGGCCGTGGAGGTCGGTAGATCGGCCATGTGCCACGGTAGTTGGGGCTGGGGCGCCATCCTGGAGGTGGTTGCACCGGTGCAGGAGGAGGCGGCGGTGGTGGTGCTGGAGCCGGAGGGCGTTGGATGGCCGCGAAGACTTGGGGACGAGCCTCTTTGGTGGTGATGGTGCGATCTGCCCATTGAAGCATGGAGCGGACCTCGGAGAAGGAGGGTCGCGGACGCATCATGGGGATGAAGGAGGCTTGCTTCTCAAAACGTTCACCGAGTCCGACGAGAAGAACATTGATGAGTTGGCGGTCATCGATGGGGTCGCCGAGTTCGCGGAGCTCGTCGGCGAGGGACTTGAGCCGCTGACAATAAACCCCCACGGGGGAGTCACCTTGGACGGTGTTGCAGAGCTCGGTGTGCAGGGTGTTGACGCGGGCGTCGACGTTGTCTTGAAATAGTTGACGGAGGGCTGCCCAAAGCGTGGCGGCGTTGGAGGCGTCGCGGAAGATGAGATTGAAGATCTCGGTGGACACCCGTTGGTAGATCCATTGGATGATGGCGAGGTCGTCCTTTACCCAGCGAGGATCCGAAGGCTGGGGAACGGAGTTGGCGTCGACGTGGCCGAGAAGATTGCAACGGCCTAGATGAACTTCGAAGAGGTGGCGCCAATGGTAGTAGTTGTGCTTGGGAAGATCTAAAGTAACAGGGATAAAAGGACTAACATCTTGAATTGTATCGGCATATTGGATGGTGGGTGGGGTAGGATTTGCTAGGTTTTGGGTGGGGATAGAGATGGAGGTAGAGCAGGAGGATTGCGCCATAGCGGCGGCGAGTTTGGAGGCGGCGAGCTTTGCGCGCCGCTCGAAGTAGCCGGGCGGCGGCGGTGGTGGCGGGGTGGGCGGCGACATGCCCTAGATCGGTTTAGTCTGATACCATGTAGAATAATATTTGTCTCTTGATTGATTGCATAGTTTGGAGATTACAAGGGGTATATATGAGGGGCCGGCGGCTAACCCTAACTTGAATTACGAGCAAACTCTAAAACAAGTCGTAACGGACTCTTATTCTAACATAAGATAGTCCACTAGGGCTACCAAACACACCCTTAGATGTCCTCTTTTGTTTCACTTTCCTTTTTAATGAAATTTGTACGTCTACGTCGTGGGCCCTTCTCACCTCTTGTCTTGTGCCAACTTGAAAGAAAAACTTGAGATGAGTTGATTGAGGGAAGATGAGCAGCTTATTTGCTTGACCCTGTCTACTACGAGGGAGCAGAGATGATCGGGACAGGTGACACCTAGAAGGGCTTCATGGTATTCCCTATGTAACCACACAATTTAGATATGTTAATGGAGAACCTAACGTCCCTCAAGAAAGCATAGATGATACTGATACATAGATGACTGGAATATCAGAATATGTCATGTATGTGGAAGGAGAGGATTAGCAAAATTTGTGAGGCAAAATGTCTAATTTGGACCAAGAACAGTTTTCATTATAATGTACGGAAAACAATCAAACATATTGTTGATACATTATTTATATTTTTCATTTAATTTTATCCCCACAGCAACGCGTGGGCATAGTGCTAGTAACTGGAAAAATTGGTTTGGAGCGCAAGTTAGATTCTCCAACTGGGATCCTCCGGTTGATCACTCAGGTTAGTTCTGTGTCCAGTAGCACCACTATGAACATTGGCCTGCACAATTCTCGCAGTCAAGCTGGTATATATTGGAGAATTACAAGTAACTGAGACTATGTTCATTGCACGAGTTTGTTGGTATAATGTTTCGAGTTGTACTTTTCTTTATTATGTGTTCTAGTCCCTTGGTTTTTTTCTCGGCAGTGTATTGTTGATTCTCTGTTTTGTTACGTGATGAAGAATATTGACCTGAAAATAATTTCATTTTACATTCCAGAATGAAATTTTTATGTGTAATATTGAGATATAGTGAAATTCTGACCATGATTACTCCATTTATGTAGTAGAACATTATTAAAATTGTTAAAGTAAGCTGCTCTGCTGCAGGATTGTAAGGATTAGTTCTTTTTCTTGAAATAAAGTTTAAGCTCACTCTGTTTCCTGAGGGTCCAAATACCTAAGTACACAACTGATATCGTAGCCTTTGCAGCTTGCAGAAATGAAGATTCAGGCTGTGTAGAAATTAGCTTGAGAACAGAATGATAATGCTACTGAAAAACATATAGGGGACATGGTGTTTTGGCTCATAGGAGCAAATGCTCCATTTATGAAATTACATTTTAAATACATTTAAAAAAATTAAAAAATTCGGACAAAATATTCCGAGTATGTATCTGAACATACTATGTCCATCCACGAAAGTTTTGGTGTAAAAAAATATTTTTTATTTTATACCATAATTTTTTTTCTTTTTTACATAGGTTCCAAAAAATATCTTTTTCTTACAAAACTTGGTGAATGAACATAAAATGTGTAGATGCATGCCAACAATTTTTTTCAGAATTTTTGGATATTTTGAAAAATAATTTTTGGCCAGTGGGTGCATCTACACCTAGGAGCCAAAGTGGATTTCCGTTCATATAGTACCTTTCTTATTCAAGAACTGAGTATGCAGTTCAGATCCCCTTAAATTTGCACCTACACATACTTGCGTTACAACAAGCACTGTAACATCATCATATGTTGGCTAAAAAAAGGGCAGAAGGCATTGCTTTGCATCAAAATACATCATACGAATATACATATCGTGATACTTAAATCCTTCAAGTAGCTCCAGCTGAAGTTTTGCGCATAATTATTGGAGGTGCGTCTTAGGACTCGTGAGCCCATCGTTTCAATTCTTTGGCTTGCTGTAGCGTGAGCAAAAGGACTTGAGCCTGTCAAGGCCGTCTTCGAGAGAAGACGGATCGATTGCGAACGTGATCCGGACCCAATTCTTGTATCCCGCAGCTCGTCCTAGAGAAATCGACTTGTTAATGTTGGAACAAATGCTAATAAAAGGCAATTGAAAATATGTTCAAGCGATCTACTATGGGAGAACTGTAAAGTTGTAATGTACCTGGCAAAACAACCACCAATTCCTCTTTTGCCAGCCGGCAGCAAAAGTCCATGTCATCTTTGATGTCTTGCAGGCATGATAGATCCAGTTTCACCTGCAGAAAAGCAGTAAACTTTCACACACCTTTATCAAATCATTCTCATATTGTCTGGCAGCTTGGAACAGCTTAATTACTTGGTCACTCACTGACCATTACAAACATGGAGCCCTCCGGTTTGCTTGGGCATGTGATACCACTGATGCCCTTAAGCTTCTCCCAGCATATTTCTGCGGTTTGTCTCAATACATGGATGGTCTTGTCGAAGAATTCTTGCTTTGTGTTGTCCAGGAGTTCTGGAACGGCTCCCTGAGGAAAACAAATTCATCAATAATATCAAGCTTAAAAGGAAGTTATAAGGACCATTTACCTGAACAAATGTTGGAGGATCACAGGAGATATCAAGGTAACTCTTAATACTTTCCACAAGCTGCAGAAAGAAGAAACATATTTTAGATTATGTGGAGTGTATTGACTATCGAAATCATTAATTGACCAAAGATTTATGTGGTCCACGAAATCAATATGGAGTGAGCTGTGAGCATATGTGGTGCAAAGATTTGACCAAAGAAACATATTGACCACGAAATCATTATTTGACCAAAGGAGTCAACCTTGGTTTGGTGAAATACACCAATGGGATCATTGGTGACAATCCATCCAAGCCGCCATCCGGGCACCACCCATCTCTTGGAGATGGAACCCAATGTGAGCACTGGAGCCACAGAGCCAAACACGCCCATGGGAACGAATCTGTTCTTCCCAAACGTTAAGTGCGCATACACTTCGTCAGCGATGACGAAGATGCCAAGCTTCCTCGCCGTCTCGGCAACCTACATATATATAGAACAAAAAACGTCAAAATCATCACAACATTTCTATATTATTTTTCTGCAATTCGAAGATGATCCGTCGAGGCAGATCGGATCGTGGCTTGCCTTGGCCAGATGCTCGTAGGTGTAGACGTTGCCGCAGGGGTTCCCGGGGTTGACGATTACCATGCCGACGGTGTTCCTGTCGGCGATGGCCTCCACGGCGTCGAGGTCGACCTCCCAGCCGCTCTCCGGGAGGAGGTCGAAGTACCGGACCTCCATGCCGTTGAACGCGGCGCGGGCCTCGTAGAACAGGTACCCGGGGCGAGGGAGCAGGATGTTGGCGCCGCCGGGGCGGCCGGCGAGCACGGAGCAGACGATCTCGATCGCCTGGGAGCAGCCGCTCGTGAGGTAGACGTCGTCAGGGCTGAGCTCGTATGGGAGGTCCACGGACAGGTGCCGCGCGATGGAGCGCCGCGACGGCTCGAGGCCCACGGCGATGGGGTAGGAGTTGTGCTGCCCCGAGCGGAGCGCGGCGGCCACGGCGTCCACGGCCTCCGGCGCCGTACCGAAGCAGGGGAACGCCGAAGGGTCGCCGTGCCCTAGCGGGATCACTGGGCGGCTATCGTTGGCGTCAATCCCAGACATGACCCTGCCCAGCACGCCGCGTACCGACAGCGCCGACAGGCCGAGGAGGGCGTCGCTAGGCGCGAAGTTCCACGCATTCGGCGTTTGCCGGTTCATGGCGCCGTTCGACATTGGGCCGCCGTAAGGGAAGCTTGCCAACGGTGATGAGACTTTGAGAGTGAGTGTACTCGAGTCGGCTCGGCTGTCGACTCTCTACTCTAGTCCGTAGCTTTTTTTTATAAAGATTATATATTAATATTAAGAAGATACCAATTACAATCAATCTCTGCAATAACGTAGTATCCTAGTGGCAATACGAATGTACACAACCAAAAATAGAAAAAGAATTACAAAAAAGAAAAGTCCCACTTTAGCGATTAATTTTCTGGAGCAGTAGCACTAACACTATCAAGATAGCACTAGAATTCCAGCTTCTCCAAAAGCGAGCATAAGCGTCATCGTCGTCCAATCCTAGATCTTAGGTTTTCATCCTGAAGAAGGTCCTTCGACAAGATCATTACTAGATACAATCAATTAAGATTAGATCTTACATTTTTACCCTGCAAGGTGGTAGAACTTTGAACTTATGAATCGGTATTGTCAAAATGAATAAACATGATGCCAAAGGTTGATCAAACTCGCCAAAGGTTCAGCCGAATGTTACGGAGTGTAAGCTGACGAAGTCCATAAACATGGGCCCAAACAAACAGTACATGTATGCAGTACCAGCTCCAGTTGGCTTCACAGCCTATTCAGGCATCACATCACAGTTTTGAACGCAACTTTATTTTTCACCTATACCATAACATATGTACGACTTAGAAAGTCGGAAGCTATGCATTACCTTAAATAAGGTCAAGCAGAAAATCCTTATTTTCCAAGCAAAACTCAAGGAATGGCATACGGGGGTGTATGCAAGGGGCATATACCGATTCAAAAGCAGAGCCAAATAAGGATTTGCACCTATCTACAAACACAAATGGTACAAATTAGCCCAACCGTAAATCGGTTAGGAGCCTTTCCCTTCTCTCCCTTCTCTCTCTCCACAGGAAAAGGGCGAAGCAAAAGTCGCTTTGTTTTCCGGCGACGGCGTCGGTAACTCCTCTACCCCGGGGGCCTCGTGCTCACCAGTGGAGGGTGTGCTACCGGCGCCATCGCGCGGATTTGTGTAGCCGTAGACTAGGTGTAGTCTTCATAGCTAGGAGTTTGCCGGCCATCTTCTTGTCTCTGACGGAGATGGTGGCGGCGGCGTTCAATAAGTGTGGTCCAGATTCGGGCTCGGCACGACGGTCTCCGGTGCTGCGGATGTCCGATCTACGAGCCAGGCGTCCAAGCGAGGTCGGCGCTGCGGCGGCGGCGACCTCAATGCGGCTTTTGTCCTCTGACTCCGCCGACGTGGTCGCGTTCGCTCCGGCGCCGCTACGGAGTTTGGGAGGAAGTGTACAGGAGTTTGGCCGGCGGGCGACACCGGCGTGCTCCAGGTGCTGGTGGTTCCGATGCTGGGATCAAGGGTGCTGGCGGGCGGCGCTACTCCTCTATGTCGACATGGTCGACTGGATCGAGCGGTGCGGCGGCCCAGAAAAGTTCTGGGGTATTCCCCGGCCGATGTTCCCCAAAGGATATGTTCTCGTTGCCAGCGGCGAGATCCATTAGAGGTCCACAAAGCAGTTCATCTGCGAGGAAGCTTTCTGGGTCAAGGATTTGTGGTCTCTTCTTCTCCAACAGCGTCTTCGGCCGCTGCGCTTCAAGGAGACGAGCGATGGTGTTTCTCTGCAGGGGACTCCAAAGACTTCATTGTAATTTTTCGTTTTTGGGGGTTCTTTTTGCATAGTGTCGTGACAGCTAGTGCTTCTGGAGCTTTCCGGCTGGGTCTGCGTGTGTTGTATCCTGGATGTTGATTAATTAACATGTGGTACCTTCTCAAAAAAAAAATGGTACAAATTACTATCCTCGCAAATAACAACAAACAAAAAATCACAGAGATACAAATAACGATAATCTAATCTCGTCCATATGCTATTCAAACCTATGACCAACTATCCATTACATGCTCTGCCACAGCCATTGCAGAGTTTTGGACATCATATGCAAATCTACAGACAGAAGTTACCTACAATTGCCACCCATCAGTCAGCTACAGGTGTGGAGCTGCCTACAGGTTATTGAGCATACACAAACAAGGATAGGGTTTTAGTCTTTGCGAACAGGGAGTAACGATAATTAACATAGGGCTGCCCTAGTGCCCATCAAGGCAAAAGAGATGTAGGCATGTAAGTACAAAATAATTAACAGTCGGCGCTACTGCTATGGTGTTTCACAATCCTTCAAGCGGTGACCTTTGCTCGACGCCGTGGCTGTTTCTTCTCCACATCTTCCTCTTCATCTTCATCACTATCTGCCTCTGATAACTTGGTTAGCTCTTCTTGAATCATAATTTTGATAGCTCCTTTTCTTGGTTCCAGATCAATCTTGTAATGGTCAACTATATGATAAATGTTTGTTAGCATGTCTGATCACCAGCTGCAATTTACAGGAAAACATGTCTGAAACGCTTACCAAGCTTCTGAAGAATGTCGCTGAAAGTAGACTGCAAAATCAAATTTCCAATTTGTCAGATCCGTGTGAGAAATGTTGAGTAAAACAAGAGGCTAACTAGGCCCTAGAGCAGCCAAAAAGGGAGAGTAATCTTCTAGCAATACAACTGTACAAGTTAACATTACTTATGCTGAAATACCAACTGTATTTAGGAAATAATAATAATACAGGGACATAAACTGACACCAAATAATAAAATGGTGAGATCAAAATTAATAAGGTGTAACCAACCGTGTTGAAGTCAACTTTTTTAAGGATTCCAATTATGGTCTTTTTCAGCTCAGCCTTACTGGGTAGACCTCCTTCAGCTGCTTCGCCTTTGCCCTTCGTCACCTCTTTAACTAGATAAAAATACAATCATCAGATTTCCCAGACATCTGACAGCATTATGACCTAATGGTTACATAAAATGGAGGATATTTGTGCAACTACACCATAAGCAAATCGTATCGAGTAACGGAATGAGGTTTGAAACAATAAAATATGGAGTATAATAGTATTGCATGAAACAACCAGCAAATCCATATTCCAGACAGATAATAACTAGTGACAATTATGAAACATAGAGAACAAATTTGATATTTTGAATATCAGAAATTCATATTTGATCTGGGGTGCATATGCTCCCTTTAACCAAAAAACACATTTCAAAATATGAAAAAATTCCGAACAAAAATTCCGCGCGTACACCTCGCTATTCTATGTGGGCACAACAAAGTTTCATGGTAAACCAATATTTTTAGTGCTCTGTGTAAAAAAGAGAAAATCATGTCACGTGTAAACCCTTATTTTAGAACCAAATTTTGTCTTTTTTATTTAAGCCTACACGAAAAGTCGGTTTTTCATGAAACAACTTGGTTCATGTATAGATTGTGAACAAGTCCATGCAACATATTTTTTTTGTATTTTTTTGACAGTTCAAAATATGTTTAAACTGCATTTGAAATAAAGGGTGCATATGCACCCCAGAGCAAAATGCCACGTCTTTTGAATATGATACACAAAGTACTAAAAAGTGGAATGTGGTACCTGATGATTTCTTTTCTTCTATCTCCTTTTCTGAGATTGGAGTGCGTTTTGATATGATGGGTTTTTTCTTCCTAGAGAAGACCTTTGCACTCTCATCAGGGCTCTCCTTTTCCTTGGAAACTTTTGTTGCTGATGTTTTGCTTGCACTCTTGCTTGATGTCCTTGGAGGACCTGTCTTATGGGTGCTCCCTGAAGCAGCCTTCTTTTTACCTGAAGAATCTTTTATTTCTGAAGACTTCTTACTGGCCTTCTCTTCCGCAGATTCGTAGCCATCTTCCTGTTCAACAGGAGCTTCATCTGCTTCTTCCTCGCTATCAGACTTCATAGGTTGGTCTTCATCCTCCATATCTTCATCACTATCATACTCCAGAGCTTGCTTTTGCCTTTTGCTTGGAGATACATCATCATCAAATTTCTGAAGCACAGTGAAAACAAGATCTTAATAATAATCAAAGAATGATGATCATGGGTGTGGCAACATCAACAAATCATCACAAGCTAGAGAACTTCACTTGTAGCACGGTATCAACATGATGGTATTCCATTGCAAAAAAAGAGGCACTAATAGATGTCACGAATATTAACAAGGCATGTTCGAAAACTGCAACTGCATAAAACTATAGTCAACAGGATGCATCTGATAGTTTCGTACTGTACCTTCTTAGATCTCTTGGGAGTGACATCCGGAGTCTTACTTGAACTGTCGCCTCCTCTCTTGCGTTTCCTAGAATTAGACCCCTGAGAATAAAAAGTACACGGAGAAATATAGGATAAATTATAATGCAATTCTAATCTAACCGTTAAAATATCACAACAGTAAGGTACTAAGGTACATCTGATACCACAATAGGGACGTCTGTTATTCTCACCTGGTCATCAGACAAGCCAGAATCAGACAATGCATGAGGTTCAGCAATGAAGTCCAACAGCTTTGCCACAATATCTTCCTACATGAGTTATCTCAAACTAAGTTAGATGCCACATTCATTACGCTGTTGCACTGCGTCATTGTTAAAAAATTGTTCTATAAACAGAAGATTAAATCACCTTTCGAATGTTTGTTTTGGGAACCGGAATAGCAAGCAGAAAACAGAGTTCCGCCAACATGCCTTTCATACACTTGTCAAGCTTCTCCTTTGCCTTGGCTCTCTGCTTTTCCTACAGATGAATACAACATTTTCAGGATTAAACTTCTTCCACAGCCTGAATAAAATGGATGATCAAAATTTTGGATCAGCGCAGCTTACATCGCTCTCATGCCACACAAATCCAGAGAACTGAAGTATATGACCTTTAAAATCAACAGTCTGGAACATTGACAACATAATCATTTGTCAAGATTAGTAAGCTAACAAGAACTCCAGAATTTACATCAGTCAACTTTAACTTCAGAATACTGCAAAGAAAATGGAACTGAGACATAATAGATTCATGTTTTACTTAAACAACCCAAACCAACAACTACATGCCTTTTAAGTTTGAACTTCTAACCACCTAAAAGTTGTAAGTACAGAAATAGGGGACATCCATTGTGCAAATGGAAACTGAGCTGAATAGTACAGCTAACTTCCTGATGCGCAATAACTTAGCATTGCTGCTTCTACATGGTGTGAAGCTATCCTCCTGGAGATTGATTAGTGGAAACTAGCCAGAGCTAAGGCACTGAGGAACTTACCCTTGCACTGACACTTAGCTTGGGCTCTCAGCACTAAATTCTTGCTAACTTTTGCTTCTTTGCTTTAGTCTTGTTAGCTTTGTAGCTGTTTTGCTTTGTTTTGTCAGCTTTGTAGCTGTTTTGGTTTTGTAAGCCTTTGCGCCTCTTTGGCATTCTTCTTCTAATACAAAATGACACATTTTGATTTGTGTTCAAGAAATTATGCCATTGTGATAAGTGTGAAGATATTCACTTGTCTAGAGAACAGTGCCAATTGCTTAAGGTGTTTTATCAAATGTATTGAACTGTTGATTTGACAATTGTCTGTCTCTGTTTCTCTCTTACTAAACAGCAAATACAGCAAACTCAACAGACTACCTCAATGAACATGACAATATTGGATATATACACCTTTGTCAGTCTAAAATCATACAGCTTATGTACCCAACTACCATAACTTATTTAGAGGGAATAATGCTTCTTCGGAAGTTTGGAGTGCCAAGATTGTTTGAATAATTTTCATCCAGCTGAACAGGAAGCAACTAAAGTGCAAAGGGCATTGGAAATTTTCTGCATGATTATAATATTTCAGATGTCTACCTTGCCTTTCCTCCCAAAAAGAACATTGTGAAGAAATTTAAGATCAGTAGGTTTTTTCTTCGATAACCTCTGTGCCACTGTAAATAAGTATCAAAATCGAATTAGAACTCAGCACTAGAAGTGCATTAGATAAGGAAAGAATCATACATTGCAGACTGCAGGTCAGTGAGAACAATGTAGCTCATTGTTAGTTAAATATTGACTACTCTCGAAAAAATATTGATTATACAACAAATCACTGTGGAGAAGAGAAAAGAACATTTGCTTGTCAGTTGTCGGATATGGTTCATCAATCAAGATCAAGAGTGCAAGACACATGATACACGTCACAACTCACAACTACAGGTTTTAATAAACTGATATTGGTCTCACCCAAATTTCAGGAGATCAGATATAACATTATACCGTACCAAGATGGTTAATACACATATCAAAGACATATGCATCATAAACAGAAGCAAATAAATGAATGTTAATTAGACTGGTCGATCAGGAACAACCTAATCATGATTCATGAGATTAAGGTTTTGTGCAGTATTAATACCACATGGCCAATATAAAAGTTGGAGAACACATGGGAAAAGGGAGTCTAACTGGAACCTAACTAACACCCAAATCCACACTAGGCATCTATCCAAATTCAGTATATCATACACTAGGACAACTTGGGTGGAATTTGAACTTTCAATGCAATCAGAGAACATATCAGCCTTAAGCAAGAACCGCAGTGAAGACCTATTATCCAAGCCCAACAAACAGATGCAAGTAAACAGTAAAAAGTGTGACATAGAGCTATACCACTCGGTATATCCTTCAAAGGAGTACCACGACCCTGCAATGTAAAGATTTGCCAAAAGTTATAGCATTGCCAGCGAGAAAAATGAGATAAATGACTGCAAGCAATGAACCTTTTCAACAACGAAGTTCGTGTTTGGCTCCTTATCAATCACTTCAACCAACCTCTCCACTATTTTCCTCTCACGATGAGGACGTTCAGTACTATACGGTGTGGGGGTGTTCTGTAAACTTTTGGCTTCCCTGGATTTGGACCCATCCTGTTTCTTGTCCTTTCCCTGACTTCTATCCCTAGCACTTCTTGCCTTTTTGTTCTTAGGTGTTTCCTCCTTACTCTCTTCTACATTCTTGTCTGCCTCGCTGACCTCCTTTTCTGCTACTTTGCCACCTTTTCCTCGCTTCTTTGAACCTTCCTTTTCTATTTTTTCTTCATTCGCATTTGTCTTCCCATCCCCTCCATCTTTCTTATCAGAAGAGTCTTTTTCTTCTGCATCCTCTTCCCCTTGACTATCTTCATCAGTCATTTCATCTGCTTTCTTTTCTGCTACTTTGCCACCTTTTCCTCGCTTCTTTGAAGCTTCCTTTTCTAATTTTTCTTCATTTGCATTTGTCTTCCCATCCCCTCCATCTTTCTTATCAGAAGAGTCTTTTTCTTCTGCATCCTCTTCCCCTTGACTATCTTCATCACTCATTTCATCTGTTTTCTTTTCCTCCTGCTCAGCTGAACCGTTCTTTCCTTGCTCACTCAATTCATCCTGCTTGTCAGAGCCACCTTGTTCTGCATCTTTCAGTTCCTTCTTGTCCTTCGTGTTCTCACCTTTGTCTTCCTTAAGCCCTTCATCTTCAACCACTGCATCTCCTGCCCTGGTCTCAGCCTCAGCCATCTTCACATCTTCGCATTCTGCTACCTTGGAATTGTTATCTTCTACTACATCAGCATCCCCTGTTGTTCCCATTTCGACATCCTCATGTTCTGCTGCCTTGGAGTCATTATCTTCCTTTGCATCCGCCTCCTCCACAGCACCCATTTTGACATCGCCCTGTTCTGCTGCCTTGGCGTCATTATCTTCCTTTGCGTCCACGTCATCCATGCCACCCATTTGGACATCCTCGTGCTCTGCTGCTTTACTGCAGTTAACATCTTTTGCATCTGCATCCTCCACAACACTCATTTTCATATCCTTGCATTCTTCTGCCTTGGCACCATCATCTTCCTTTGCATCTGCATCCTCAACACCACCCGTTTTGTGATCCTTGTGTTCTGCTTCCTTTACCTCTGCATCCTCGACACCACCGGTGCTGGAATGCTCATGTTCTGCTGCCTTGGCTTTGTCACCTTCCTTTACCTCTGCATCCTCGACACCGCCCATGCTGGAATGCTCCTGTTCTGCTGCCTTGGCGTTGTCATCTTCCTTTGCATTTGCATCCTCAACACCAACTGTTTTCGAGTCCTCGTGTTCTGCTGCCTTGGCGTTGTCATCTACCTTTGCATCTGCATCCTCAGCAGCTACTGTTTTGGAATCCTCGTGTTCTGCTGCTGCCTTGGCGTTTCCATCTTCCTTTGCATCTGCATCCTCAACACCACCTGCTTTGGAATCCTCATGTTCTGCTGCTGCCTTGGCGTTTTCATCTTCCTTTGCATCTGCAACCCCAACGCCACCTGTTTTGGGATCCTCGTGTTCTGCTGCTGCCTTGGCGCCATTACCTTCATTGGCGTCCACGTCATCCACAGCACCCGATTTGACATCCTCTATACCTGCCTGCTTGGCAGCAGCGGCATCATCTTTCTTTGCATCCTCCGCCTCAGTCATCTTGGCATCTTCACCAGCTGGGCCCTTGGTGCCATTTTCTGAGGCTTTATTCTGTTGTTCTTCATCCCTATTCGCTACTGCGAGATCCTTGCTCTCACCAGCCTCTTCCTTGCTGGCGTGATCTTTCTTAGCATCAGAAGCAACAACATCAGTGGACACAGCGGCCTCATCCATTACTGCTGCCAGGTCTGCCTCGGGCATCCCGAGTGACGCTTATTGCTCTAGCTGCAGGAAAAAAATGGTTAACAGGTTAGAAGCTGAAAGAGAAGGAAGAGAATGAATTAACTGTAAAGATGTAAAGCTTGTTAACATGAGATCTGGTTCCTACTGCCAAGAGTGCTGGTGTGAGCACAACAGGGCACTTGTACAGGCGGTAGCAAAACAAAAAGACAATGCAAGCAGAAATGGATGGCATCTGACGAACAGAGGACGAGCGTAAGCAGCAACTGGAGAACTAGGTTCCGCAAACCCACCCAAACAGAAATCACATCTGACGACACCGCAAGTCACAGGGCCTCAACACAGAATTCCGTGAATCGAGAAAACCGACGAACAGCGGGCAAAACGCAGCATCACGGAGCTAGCGTGAGCGCCAACGATACGGGTGTGCCAGATCGAACCTAAAGACGACTGCCACCTCGGGGGCGCGCCAAATCGAGCCTAACCTGACCGGGGCGAGCGGAATCAGGCAGTCGCAGCAGTTCCCGCTCCCCGAACCCCTCCCGAGCTCAACGGATCACACTCTTAAGCTCTGACCTACCGCGAGCAGACTAAGCGCCTAGCCCTCCCAAAACCCTAACTCGAGGCAGATTTCGGCAAACCCTAGCAAGCCCCCGAGCTGAGCCCCGAGCAGGAACGCATCGAACCTAGCCTGGCAGCCCTACGCGCCGGTAATCGTCAGGAACAAGCGGACAGAGGAATTCGCCATGGTCGTCGGCGTTTTACCTGGAGGTGGGGGGGAGTGTCGTCGCGTCTCTCTCGTGTCGTCGCCTCCAGGGTTTCCCTCCTCCTGGTTTGGTCTTGGGGAGAGACGGGAAGAGGGGAAATATTCCGAGCCTATTTTTTCCTTCCTTTTTTCTGCTAAATAAAAATGGTTTTATGCGCCGGACGGACCCCAGCCCGCGATCCAATCCGCTTTTATTCCCCTTCTCGCCCGATCCCGACACTTTGCTGCGTGTGCCATCGACCGACGATGCGCCGTAGAGCGAAATTTTGTGCGGGGTCGCGCCGTGTCTCCTGTCTCGGTTCGAAATTCTCCCGCCCGTTCCCCGGCTTGCCTCGATTCGCTTCTTCTTTTTTTAGGGTGGCATTAATAACTTTCCTTACTCCTCTTTTTCTTCCGAGGGGCGACTTTCCTTAACTCGGTTCATTCCAAATGACTCGTCACACCAAAGTTATCAAACGGCCCAGCTTGGTGGCGTGTGACTTGTTACACCAAAGTTATCCAAGGAGCATTTCTTGTGGCCAACAAACTAAGCAATGCATGAGTGTCACGAAATTTTTGGTAAAGCACGCCAAAAATGTATAGACGTCATGTGACATCGCCATGGGTGGACTCTCTAGTTAGGGGTGAAGATGGATCGGATAGTACCCTTCTCATTCTTCATATTTTCAAAACGAATACGAATATGAATACGGATATTGTCGAATATAAATGCCAAGCGGAGGTTATCCGAATACGGATACGGAGCGGATGTTATCTCAATTCGGAACGGATACGAATAACAAAATCATAGACTCGTATCTTATAGTGAGTCAAGTGTATAATGATATGCAGTAGTTTCAAGTTAAATCATAGAAAAATACGTTTGAACATTTTGTTAATCTTTTTTGTTTAGATAAATGGCGTATTGGGATTGAATTATTAATATAGGCTGACATAATTTTATTCGGATACGAATATTTCTATTTTTCATATTTTCATGAAAATTCAATACCACATTTGTATTTGTATTTGTAAAAGCAAATCCGGATATTTGCCATATCCATTTTCAAGTCGTTCGGATTCTGATATTACCACGACCATTTTCAATTTCCTGGATACGAATGTCGGATAATATGGACTATCCGCTACCGGTTTCCACCCCTATGTCTAGTCCACAGACTCTAAAACCATGTGTTCACACATCCTCAACTTGCCCTACACCTTCCCTAAAAAAATAGAGCTTTGCCCACATCTTGGTATTTCGTCTGCTCTACATGCCATCACGCCCACCCGGTGCCACGAACCAAAAGTTTAGGTGAATCTATTTAGGACGACATATTTGATCGGGCATACAAACTATGTAAACAAAAATTCTATCTCTGTTTTAATGAATAAGGCTTATATTTCTTCTGCAAAATCAAACAATGTAAAGTTTGACCAAATTTTTAGAGTAAATCACTAACTTGCACAATACAAGATTTTTAAACAGAAGGCCTCAGGCCCGGCTTTATATATAAAGCCATATGGCAAACATCCAAAGATTACAATATGAGGTACATGGGAACGAAAGATAGTGAAAGTCCAAACTCAACAAACGAACCACCCGGTTCGGAACACGATAGCAAACTAGCTAAGCCAAGCAAGCAACAAGTGGCGATAAGAAGCGGTCGGGGACGCCACAGAAGGAGTCGTCAAGACCTAGCGCGAGCAGACAGCCTCCTGATCTCGTCCATCGACACGTCTAGCAAAGCATGGTCCTTCGTTCTGACCAGAACCCTCCAATGCTGCATAAAAATAGACATTTGGAAAAACGCATCAGCCGGATTACCAATCAGATGTCCTTCTATAGTTAGTTTGTTGCGGATAATCCAGAGAGCCCAGCACACGGCAGCAAAGGTAAACCACACTAATCTACGGAAGGGACCTGAAAGACCCGCCGCTATCGCAAGGAAATCACCAGCCCCTGCTGGGTTCCACCCACATTGAAGGATCTCCCGGATCCTGGCCCAAACGAACTGCGCCATTGGGCAGGAGAAGAAAATGTGGTTACAATCCTCCATGTCCCCACACAGAGCGCAACGGCCATCCGAAGGACCCATGCGTTTGGCCACCTGCTCACATGATGGCAATCTATTACGGATTAATTGCCATAAGAAAATCTTGATCTTTGGGGGGACACGGGCCCGCCAAACATCCTTGAAGCAGGTGACCGTCGCTCCCCGCGACAAAGACAAGTACATGGACCTGGACGAGAACCGCCCAGAGGGATCAAGGGCCCATGACACCTCGTCGTCCTCAGGCCCTAACGGGAGCGCCTGTACCTCTCGACAGAGGTTATCCCACTCCACAAGTTCATTGAGGCCTAGCTGGCGCCGGAAAAGGATCCGCCATTCCCCTGGCGTACCCCCCTCAACACGAGCCCCTTGAACCGAAATGAAGGGGTTGGCGCAGCAGCCGAAAAGGAGAGGATAGCGGGCTCTGAGAGGTGCGTTCCCAGACCACCAATCCAGCCAAAAAAAGGTCCTATTCCCGCTGTGGACCATGTGCCTAGCTCCCAGTTTGAAATTCCATTTAATCTTTTGGATGGCATTCCAAAACTGAGACCCGCGAGTCGGCACCTCTTTGTCAAACAAGTCTCTACCCCGAAGGTACTTGGCTCTAATAAGGTCAGCCCAGAGCCCATCTGAGTTCTGGTAGAGTTTCCATATCCATTTGAGCATGAGGGATATGTTCATGAGCCTTGTATTGAGAATCCCCAGACCCCAAATTCCTTCGGCTTACAAACAGTGGGCCAATCCACCATATGGTATTTCCGTTTGTCCCCGGTTCCTTCCCAGAAGAACCGAGCACGGTGAGAATCCATTGCCTTATGCGTCCCTACGTGCAGAAGGTAAATTCCCATAGCGAAGAGGGGCAGACTGGACAAGCAAGAATTGGTGAGCTCCAATCTGCCAGCAGAGGCCAGAAGAAGCCCCTGCCAAGGGTCAACCCTATGACCCACCTTCTGAGGGAGGAAGTCCCAATCCGAAACCCTCAGAGAAGAACAGCTGACCGGCAATCCCAGATACTTCATGGGGAACTGCCCTAGTCTGCAGTTGAGCAAGTTCGCAACTCTGCGTTGCTCCGGTACAGGCATCCCCATGACCAGTACCTCACTTTTGTTGAAATTAATCTTAAGACCAGACATATTCTCAAAGCAGAGCAGCAGAAGCTTAAGATGCGCAATCCCTTCATCGGTGGGCTCGATGAGAATAAGCGTATCATCAGCATACTGCAAGTGCGAGACCCCCCCAGGGATAAGGTGGGGCACAACCCCTCGGATGTGACCAGCCTGGCAAGCCCGCGACAAGATCGCTGCCAAGGCGTCCACCAGAAAGTCGAACAGGATGGGGGAAAGCAGATCACCCTGCCGCACCCCCCGAGCGTTCCGGAAGAAGGGGCCAATCTCCCCGTTAACGTTGATGGCAGTTTGTCCTCCCTGGACCAGCTGCATCAACCGATGAACGAGCATGGCCGAAAAACCTTTCCGGATAAGGACCTCACGGAGGAACTCCCAGTTCACCCGATCATAGGCTTTTTCGAAATCAAGCTTAAGAATAAGACCTTGAAGCTTCTTGGCTCTAACCTCATGCAAAATCTCCTGCAAAGCCAAGACCCCTTCATGCAAGCATCTACCCCTGATAAATGCTGTTTGGCTCCTGTCAATGGTCCTATGCGCGAGAGGAGCAAGCCGGGTAGCAAACGCCTTAGCCACAAACTTGAAAATGACATTGATGAGGGCAATAGGGCAGAATTGCTTGATAGAGTCGGCTCCTTTCACTTTGGGGATGAGCGAAATGATCCCGTAGTTGAGCCGAGAGATGTCCACCCTCCCTAGGGTGAAGTCATTTAGGATCTGAAGGATGGTTCCTCTAAGAATTCCCCAGAATCGTTTAAAGAATAACACAGGGAAGCCGTCCGGACCTGGAGCCGAATCCGGCTTCATACTCGCGAGAACCTCATCCAATTCCGCTAGAGTGAACGTACGCTCTAGATCTTGGTTTTCCCCTTCTGAGATCTGGGATTCCAGGTCCCACAGATTATGGGCAAGTGCAAACCTAGGGGGCTCGCCCTTGGCTCCCATGAGCCCCTGGTAGAAACCATAGATATGTTCCATCAGGGCCTTCTGCTCATCCACCTCCCCCTGGTCGGTGATCAATCTCGGGATAAGACATTTGCGGCGCCTCCCATTGGCGATCGCATGGAAGTACTTTGTGCAAGAGTCCCCCTGGACCGTCCACTGCACCCTGCTGTGTTGCCGCCAGTACTCCTCCTCCATCCTATTGATGGCAAGAATCTGGTCCTCAAGATGGTAACGCATCGCCCACCCATCCTCATCGAGGCCAGTGGAGTCTGCAACCTTGTCGAGAGACTCGATTTGGGAAAGAATGTTTGCCTTGAACATCTTCCGCTCCTTCCCCAAGTTGGCCCCCCAGCCTTTAAGAAATTGACGCGAGCTACGGGCCAATGACTGCCACAAATCAATGTAGCAGCGGAACGTCCTATCCTCCCGGAGATAGGATGAGAGTTTGCCCGCTACCAGCTCCCCGAAGCCGTTAACCTCAAACCACCAGGTCTGGAAGAAAAACCGTGGTGGCAAGCGGATGGATCCCTCCCCAGAGCAGAGAAGGAGCGGGTTATGATCGGATCCAATACGAGTAATCGCAGTGAGGGAGCAGAGTGGGAACATTGTCTCCCAACCCAGGGAAACAAACACTCGGTCCAGCACGCAGCGAATAGGGTCCAATTGGCGATTGGTCCATGTAAACCGTGATCCCACCCTAGAGATTTCACGGAGAGCCATGGACGCCAGAGCATCATTAAACCGGCGCACCCTAGGCCAGTTGATGTTTTCGGAGCTCTTATCCCCCAGCCCACGGATTAAGTTGAAATCCCCGCCCACCATGACTGGGACGGGGGAAGAAGACACGAAAAGCACCAGTTCTTGAAGGAACTCCTCAGATCTCCCATGATCCGCTGGCCCGTACACCAGAACAAAACTCCACTTGGAGTTGTTGCTGCGTTGGAGAACCAAAGCACTGATGAAGAAGACTCCTTTCTTCCATTCGCCCACCTCAAAACTTTCCTCCCGAAAGCCAAGAAGTAGGCTGCCAGAGTGACCCTCTGCGGGAACCCAATTCCATATGAAAGGGCTACCACACTCGAGGCCACGAAGCTCCGCCGACGAAAAATCCCTTTTGATCGTCTCCTGGAGACCAAGGATGTCAAGCCGATGATCACGCATGAAACCCCTCAGTTGGGTGCGGCGTCCCTGCTGCCCGAACCCCCTGATATTATAGAGCAGGGCCTTCATTTAGCTCTCTGCTTTCCCCCTCTACCCTTACGCACAGCCAGGGTGGACCTAGTCACCCTGGTGCTCATGGTCTTCCCACGGCGCGATGAGCCGGGCACAGCAGGAGGGGAGTCGAGCGCACCCTCCCTGGGTGTCTCGCAAACCGTCGGGGCAGAGCCTCCCTTCGGACCAGAGTCCGCCGACGTCAACCTGGGATCACCGCCCGCAATGGTCGAATGGGAGGAGGTCCCCACCTCTTCCAGTACCGGCGCAAGCGAAATATCAGCCTCCCTGGCTGGCACAATACAAGATCAATATCATTAGATACATCTCAAAATATATTTTCACATGAGGTCTATATAATATTATAGTTATCGATATTATTTCCTAAAAATTGGTCAAAGTTTACTTAGCTTGACTTTTCTATAAAAAATATAAGCCTTATGTTTTGGAATGGAGGGAGTACTTGAGATGCCAAAGAATCATATTTTTTCATGATTTGTTGTAGTGACAATTTTTTTCATGATTAGGGTGGTAAGGAGGAGGATGTCGGCCATATGTTGAAGGTAACTTCGGATTATGTGATCTTGGTTGAACGTGTCCCTTGATATAGCGGTATTGTCACCCCAATTAGTACGCTGCCTAGGTTGTCTCCAACATAGGAAAAAAGGAACACCTTAAAGTTTTTTAAGATCGACTTGAGCATTGGAGTGGGTCGGACGTGGTTCGTGTTATAGTACGAAAGTGAAGGAGACAAAGAAAGAGACTAAATGATTCTCTTGTTCTATTTCAACATGGGAGACTGGCAGGGTCCTAGGTTACCAAGCACCCAAAGGCCGGCTAACAGTCATGACAACCTCTGCTCTACGATGCACCCATAGAGGCCGGCTTGGCTTTCAGGCCGAACAGAGGTAGCGAGCCTCTAACTATCAAAGCCCAATCTTCAGGAGTGGGCTGGGCAGACCCCTACCGACATGACAAGGCCTTGTGGCCCCTGCCGTGAGGTCACCATACTTTGGTAGGGGCAAGGACCGTTGACCTCACTGGTCCCATCCCGGACAATCAGCCTGTTAGGTCATTTTCAACGGCCTAAACATCACCCTCTCACATAATACTGATACCCCACAAGTGTTGGGATCACTCAAATCTTTGTTAGGAAGTATTAACCTAAATTTATAGTTCAACACAATGGAAACACAAGAAACCCATAAGATTTCAGCAATTGAGATGTCACATCTATGAATCAATATTCTCAAAGAAACAAGTGATGAAAAGCAGTAGTTGACACAAAAATAGTGGAATAAAACTAAAATAGCAACACCAGATCTCTAGCTTTCATCCGTAGAGTTTTTAGTGAAACTTTCAGTGGCTAGGAGCGTAGGCACGAGGTGTTACGGGGGTGTTATATGGATGAGATCATTCATATAATAACATACTAATAAGCACAACAAATACTTGATCCTAACCCAGTTGAAAGTAGGCATGCAAACAGATATAGGTATATGTGCTTACAAAATAATTGCTTGTTTTGTCCTCCCATTCCACTAGTGCCATAAAGGACTTAGGGCAATTAAGGATAAATCTTTTGAGACATCTTAAACAAATCATTAACACTTCAAGATCACACAAATCCTCAAATTATAGCATATCATCATCGGACTTGTCAGAGGAGTCCGACGAGAAGTCCAGTGTTGCAGGATGCAGCAGAAGTCGAGGCGTGGTCGGATGAGCTCCTCACGTGGCCACCCTTGACAAGCCCGTCTCGTCGTCTTGCGCTCGTAGGAGGATGCCCACCCACGCGGGAGAGCATGGTTTGCGGCGGTACTGCGCCTCGCGGCAGTGCGCCTGGTCCAAAATGTGTGTGCGACACTATGGGGACATCTCATGTGCGCAGCCTCCGCCGACGGAACCTCCACGATGCGGCGTCGTGCCATCATTGCTACGGCAGGAATTGGCTTCCTACATCTTGCATGTCGTTAGGTGGGGTCATTGGGATGTTGGATCTAGCGGTGATGCCATTGGCAGCCGTTGAAGGTGGCCAAAATCGACAGCGGTGAGCGCCAAAGATGGAGAGGAGGTGGGGGGGACAAGATGCGGTAAACCGCATTCACCCCCGAAACTCATAGATATGTAGGTCCAAGGGGCATGTTATAGGGTTTACCGCAAAAAATAGCGGGCAGAGGCCCTTTGCGCTACCTGCTCTAGTCCTCTTTCCACACAAAAACGCAAATATTTACGGTCTGGGCCTTTATGAGGTATCTACTAGAGATGCTCTTAGAGCATGCTCGAACGTGCTTCCTCATCTTCTTCCTTTGATGGGTCCTTCGAGAATTTGGTGAGGGGTGGTGGAGGCGATGGCCTAGATCAGAGAGGGGTAGATTCCAAAGGGGTGTTGCACGACGATGGCGCCAAGGAGCATGGTGAGGTTTGAAAACTGGGAAGGCAATCAACAATAGTAAACTTAATAAGAAGATGAGAGGGAGGCTCGGGGGAATTGGAAACCAATGTACTTGTCTATTGGACAATGGATACTAAGTGGTCGACCTTTTGGAACTGAACGAGCGAAGACCGATGAAAGAAACATGCCGGTCTAACCATGTGATAGACAGAGACACCACAAATGGACATGCACATAATTTGAATAGATAGACAAAGACAACAAAGGATAACCTCACGAAATGTAATTGAAATGGTTGTAAAAGAATATATTTATGCAAGGAGGAGTCTATTAAAGAAGTGAGCCTAGCTCACTTGGTTAGGGAAGTGGATGTACAACCTAGCCACCCAGGTTCAAGTCTCCACAGACGCAGTTTTGGGTTCTTATTTTCAAAAAAACAAAATTGTTGTAGGGGCTTCCCCTACCGCATTTCCTTTCAAAAAAAAGGAGGAGTCTATTAACCATCTCTTTTTTGCTTGTCCATTTGCTCATCTTATTTAGAGAGTAGTATACTTCACTTTTAATATTCCTCCACCTCCTAATGTAACGAATATGTTTGGAAATTGGCTTAACAGAGTAGAAAAACATGCACAGGCTCGAGATCATGTAGGCATGTACACTTTAATTTGCCTCTGTGGAACCGTGGAAATGGTACCGTCTTTAACAAAAGGAGGAACTGCTCATTTTTCATAGGTTATCCGTATGACTACTCAGTGGACCCGAGATTAGTCCTACCTTCTACCGAAGGCGTGTAGCAGGTGCCTATGGATATTAGATGCAGTCGGTAGGAGACAGTTGCTTGGGCTATTTACAACCTAGATATTTGGCGGCGGCTTTCTAGAATAATTCAAGATTGCTAAGTGCAATACTTTATAGAAAAAGCTTATCCTCAACCGGTTGTAGCTACAGCCGGTTCCGCCATACATGAACACGCGCAGCCCCGCACAACTTCTTCCCCACATCTTCTACTCCTCTCTCACAGGCCCCTGGCTGCGTTCGCCCGTCACGCCGCACGGCTCGCTGGTGCCAATCTCTGCAAGCCTAGCTCATCCTCTCAATGAAGTCGCTGATAGTGCGTGTTAGGCACCCAGTTGGGAACCCCAAGAGGAAGGTATGATGAGCACAACAATAAGTCTTCCCTCAGTATGAAACCAAGGTTTATCGAACCAGTAGGAGAAAGAACCAACTTCCGAAGGTTGATGCTCGCTGGCTTGGCGACAGCTCCAGACAATTTATATATGGCACCTTATCTGGGGCGTAGCTTTGCACTAGCAGCAACGTGGAACCTGCACATAACACAACCAAAGTACTTTGCCCCAACTTACAGTGAGGTTGTCAATCTCACCGATTTGCTGTAAACAAAGGATTAAACGTATCGTGTGGTAAATGATAGTAGTTTGCGAGAAAGTAAATAACGCGAGTAAATAGTAAGCGGTAATAAGAGTGTAAAAGAATGGACCGAGGTCCACAGTTCACTAGAGGTGTCTCTCCATAAAGATAAATAACATGCTGGGTAAACAAATTACAGTTGGGTAATTGACAGAATAAAAAAAGCATGCACATGTCATGAGGATCACTATGAGATTCACTTGGGCATTACAACATAATACATAGACCATAATCCAACTGCATCTATGACTAATAATCCACCCGCCGGATGTCATCCGAGCAACCATTGGGTATTAAGTTGCAAGCAACAGATTATCGCCTTAAGCAAAGTGTGTAATGTAAACAATACAAATGTCCTTGAATATAAGATTGTTGTTTTCTCCCTAGTAGCAACAGCACATCTACAACCTTAGAGGTTTCTGTCACTTCCCCAGATTACTAGAGGCATGAACCCACTATCGAACATTAATGCTCCCTCTTGGAGTCACTAGCATCTACTCGGCCAAAATATCTACTGGCAACGGAGAGCATGCAAGATCATAAACAACATAGAGATGATAAATCAATAAATCAACTTGACATAGTACTCAATATTCATCGGATCCCAACAAACACAACATGTAGAATTACACAATGATGATCTTGATCATGATAGGCAGCTCACAAGATCTAAACATGAAGCACATGGAGGAGAAGATAACCATCTAGCTACTGTTATGGACCCGTAGTCCAAGGTAGACTACTCAAAGTAAAAGATTGTGCGTGCGAGACTCCGCTTGCAGAAATCTTCTTTTTCCCCGGCAACGGCGCCAGAAAATTGTTGCTTGGTGCGGCACGGTGTTGATGTAAATCACCGTCCAGTTGGGAACCCCAAGAGGAAGGTATGATGAGCACAGTAGTAAATTTTCCTCAGTAAGAAACCAAGGTTTATCGAATCCAGTAGGAAAAATCCAAACTCCAGAAGGTGATGCTTGCTAGCTTAGTGATACTCCAACAAGGGCGCCGTTAACGATACTTGTTAGCGCGTCTTCAACTAGTAGCAACGCGTAACCTGCACACAACACAACCAAGAACTTTGCTCCCAACTTATGATGAGGTTGTCAATCTCACCGGTTTGCTGTAAACAAAGGAATGAGCGTATCGAGTGGAAATCAATAGTAGTATACGTGAAAGTAAACAGTGTGAGTAAAGTAAACAGGTGATAGCAATGTAAAGGAAATTGGACCGGGGTCCACAGTTCACTAGTGGTGTCTCTCCATAAGATAAATAACAACATGCTGGGTAAACAAATTATAGTTGGGCAATTGATAGAATAAAGATAACGTGCATATGTCAAGAGGATCACTATGAGATTTACTCTGGGCATTACAACAAAATACATAGACCGCCATCCAACTACATCTATGACTAATAATCCACTCGTGGGGATATCGTCCAAACACCCCTCGAGTATTAAGTTGCGAACAACAGATAACTGCATTAAGCAAAGTGTGTAATGTAAACAAAACGAATGTTCTAAGACACAAGAATATTGTTTTCTCCCTAGTGGCAACAGCACATCTACAACCTTAGAGGTTTCTGTCACTCCCTCAGATTAAATAGAGGCATGAACCCAACTATCGAGCATAAATACCCCCTCTTGGAGTCACTAGTATCTACTTGGCCAAGATAGCTACTAACAACAGAGAGCATGCAAGATCATATACAACATAGAGATAACATAAGATAATATTCAACACATCAACTTAATCATAACACCAATATTCATTGGATCCCAACAATCACAACATGTAGAATTACATAACGGTGATCTCGATCATGTGAGGCAGCTCACGAGATCTAAACATGAAGCACATGGTGGAGAAGACAACCATCTAGCTACTGCTATGGACCCATAGTCCAAGGTAGACTACTCACTCATCGCGCCGGAGGCAAGCATGGCGATGAAGAAGACCTCCGGTGGTGATTCCCCTCTCCGGCAGGGTGCCAGGAAGAGCTTCTGGACCCTCCCGATCTCGGGTCAACGACGGCAGTGGATCGCGATGTGTTTCTGGAAAATTGATCGGGTCTTTAGGTTTTCCCCATCGGGGGGTCTTTATAGGCGAAGGGGCAGCATTAGAGGTGGACCAGGTCGCCCTCACCATGGGTGGGCGTGGCCAGGGGCTTTGGTTGCTCAAGAAGAGCATGTTGATGTAAACTTCATTAGAAACAATAATTTCAACAACAATGCTTATAGGAACAATTTTGCTAGCAACAATTATAGGCCGTATCCTTCTACCAATGGTAATGGTTATGGTAAATCTTATGGTAATTCCTCCAACAACACTAGGGGCGCGCCCTCTGAGCTTGAAGTCATGCTCAAGGACTTCATCGGTAAGCAAACTGCTTTTAACAAGTCTGTTGAGGAAAAGTTAGGTAAAATTGATATTCTTGCTTCTAAAGTTGATAGCCTTGCTCTTGATGTTGAACTTCTGAAACTAAAAGTGTTGCCTAATGAGATGAAAGAAAGCAATCCTTTTGACGCTACTAATGCTATCCAAGTTAAGATTGATGAAAATGTTAGGATGTTAGCAGAATTGCATGCCAGGTGGGAAAGAGAAGATGAGATGGCTAGGAAGATGAAGGTATGTACCATTACTACCTCTAATGATGTTGTTCCAAATGCTATCAATCCTCTTACTTTGATTGGTGTAGAGAAAACTCCTACTCCTTGTGTTAAAAAGCCCAAAACTGCAAAAACTTTTTCGCAAAAGAGTGCTGAAATTTTTTAGAGTGTAGGAGATGAAAGCTCTATTTCTTTTAATGATTTTGATGTTGATGGCTGCAATATATCTGAAGTTATTTTTTTCTTGCAAAATCTTGCTTTGAGTCCTAATGCTAGTTCCTTGAATATTGCTTTTACAAATCATATTACAAATGCTATCATGAAAATTAGGGAGGAAAAGTTGAAGCAAAAAGCTTCTATTCCCAAGAAGTTAGAAGATGGTTGGGAGACCATCATTGATATGCATGTTAATGGTTTTGATTGCCATGCTTTATGTGATCTAGGTGCTAGTATTTCTGTTATGCCTAGAAATATTTATGACATGCTTGGTTTACCACCGCTTGAAAAGTGTTATTATGATGTTCCTATTGCTGATGTTGCTAAGAAGAAACCTTTGGGAAGGATTAATGATGTTCTTATTATGGTTAACAATAACCTTGTTCCCGTTGATTTTCTTGTTATGGATGTTGCATGCAATGCTTCATGTCCTATTATTTTGGGAAGACCTTTTCTTTGAACTATAGGTGCCATCATTGATATGAAGGAAGGCACCATCAAATATCAATTCCCATTTAAGAAAGGTATGGAACACTTCCCTAGAAGGTGGAAGAAATTACTTTTTGACTCTATTCTTAGAGCAAATTATGAACTTGATGCTTCATCATTTGATATTACTTGATTCGCACTTTCTGCGCCTATCTCAAAGGCGTTAAAGAAAAGCACTCTTGGGAGATAACCCATTGTTTTATTTTCAGTTCTTTTTCTTTTATTTGAGTCTTGGAAGTTATTACTACTGTAATAACCGCTCCTTATCCTTTTTATTTTGTTGTTGTGTGATACGTCTCCAACGTATCTATAATTTTTGATGCTCCATGCTTGTTTTTACACCATTTGCCTACTGTTTCGTTACACTTAGTGGCACTTTTATGCATTTTCCGGAACTAACCTATTAACAAGTTGCCATAGTGCCAGTTCCCTGTTTTCTGCTATTTTTGTGTTTTAGAAGTGATACACAGGAAATATTCTCGGAATTGGACGAAACAAGTTCCTGAAGTCTTATTTTGTCCGGGAGCTTCTAGTTATCCGAAGGAGAGTAGGAGAGGGTCCACCAGGCCCCCTCACACGTGGCTGGCGCGGCCCAGCCCCTGGCCGCGCCGCCCTGGCGTGAGGAGGCTTGGGGCCACCTCTGACATCGCCCCTTGGCCTATAAAGACCCCCCCACAGGAAAAACCTAAGTACCCGATCAATTTTCCAGAACACATCGCGATCCGCCGCCGCCGTCGACCCGAAGATCGGGAGGGTCCAGAAGCTCTTCCTGGCACCCTTCCGGAGAGGGGAATCACCACCGGAGGTCTTCTTCATCGCCATGCTTGCCTCCGGAGTGATGAGTGAGTAGTCTACCTTGGACTATGGGTCCATAGCAGTAGCTAGATGGTTGTCTTCTCCACCATGTGCTTCATGTTTAGATCTCATGAGCTGCCCTACATGATTGAGATCACCGTTATGTAATTCTACATGTTTGGTTTGTTGGGATCCGATGAATATTGGTGTTATGATTGAGTTGTTGTACTGAATATTATCTTTTGTTATCTCTATATTGTTTATGATCTTGCATGCTCTCCGTTGTTAGTAGCTATCTTGGCCGAGTAGTTGCTAGTGACTCCAAGAGGGGGTATTTATGCTCGATAGTGGGTTCATGCCTCTATTTAACCTGGGGGAGTGACAGAAACCTCTAAGGTTGTAGATGCGCTGTTGCTACTAGGGAGAAAACAACATTCATATGCTCAAGGGCATATGCTTTGTTTACATTACACACTTTGCTTAATGCAATTATCTGTTGTTCGCAACTTAATACTTGTGGAGTTCTCAGATTGATTCACCACAAGTGGATTATTAGTCATAGATGCAGTTGGATGGCGGTCTATGTATTTTGTTGTAATGCCCAGAGTAAATCTCATAGTGATCTTCTAGACATATCACGTTTATCTTTATTCTATCAATTGCCCAACTGTATTTTGTTTACCCAGCATGTGTTATTTATCTTATGGAGAGACACCACTAGTGAACTGTGGACCCCGGTCCTATTTCCATCATATTGCTATCACCTGTTTATTTTAATCGCATTGTTTACTTTACTCGGATACTATATTGTTTTCCACTCGATACACTCATAACCTTTGTTTCAAGCAAACCGGTGAGATTGACAACCTCATCGCAAGTTGGGAACAAAGTACTTGGTTGTATTGTGTGTAGGTTCCGCGTTGCTACCAGCCGAAGATGAGTCAACAAGTATCGTTAAATGGCACCCTTGTTGGAGTGCTATTAAGCCAGTCTGCATCACCTTCAGTCATTTGTCTCTCCTCTCCAAGAACGATAAACCTTGGTTTCTTAACTGAGGGAAAACCAGCTGCTATACTCATCACGCCTTCCTCTTGGGGTTCCCAACGGGATGGTCATTCACCACGCACAAGGACCGACTGCCAACTAGGCAATCATTGTGCCAAGAGAAACCTCTAATTTGAGTGAAGTTGCTGTCCTGAAACAGATTTCGGTGCTGCACCGTAAAAATTCGTGAAAATTCTCTGAATATCTTTTTGACTTGAGATTTCTTGTGCATATGACCCAGGTTATATCCAAACTTTCATTAGTTTTACACTTTTTGATTTGAGCAATAGAAGGTCCTAAAAAAAATCAACCTTTGACAGTTGTTCTGTTTTGACAGATTTCTGCCACTATTCGTGTTTGCCTCTCGATCGCTTTCTTTTTGAGTTCTTTTGATCACGGAACTTTTGGAGAAGTTGCTAGAGTAGTATATGCTTTATATGTTGTGGTTTTGAGTTGAAATATGAACCAAAAAGGGTTTATTCATTATTATGCTTACGCTAACGTTGCTAATAGAATTGTGTGAAGTTTTGTATGAAGGAAGTTTTCAAATGTAGGGATTGGAGAATGATGAGATGAGATGAAGAATGGAAAAAAGCTCACGCTTGGGGATGCCCATGCACCCCAAGAAATATCCAAGAGGTACAAGCGTTAAATCTTGGGGATGCCCCCGAGGCACCTCTTCTTCATCGGCAAAAATCAGGTCACCTTTCAGAACACTATATTTTTTTTGCTTCATGCACTATGCATTTTTCTTGGAGCGTCTTTACTTTTGCTTGTAGTTTTATTTTATTTTGAATGCTGCAATAAATGGTTGGACCCCAACAAATTTCTTTTGGAGGAGATTTACTCGCTTTTCATTTGCCAAAAACACTCCATTTTTCACTCTTATCGTTCAACGAGTGTTCTCTTTTTCTAGAACTACGTTTAGCTTTCGTTTTCACCTTGATTTTTGTTCAGATCTTGTTTTATCTTTGCATCAAGGTGTATTTGGACCTCTGGTCTATATTGTTATTCATCAAAAGAGTTATTTTAAAAAGGTTTGAATGGTGTTGGAAAAGAGAAAAAGTTGTATGCAAAAAAGTGGTACAAAAAGGAGCTTGTTTAGACTGCGGCTTAGACTTTTTTCATGCCATGCTTGATGTCGTTTTGATAGTATGCTTAGTGACAAGGGTATAGTTAATAGATCCCATTAGTTGAGTACCCCTGAGGCCCGTTAAGCTAGGCTCAATTGTAATGATAGTCGAATACGAGTTCTTACCGTATGTCAATATTGTAATCTGTATCGGACCCTACCCGATCCTCGAGACCTGGCCACCTATATATAGGGGCCAGAAGGGGACGGTGTAGGGCAGATTGAAAGCAAGCCAGGTTGAACACCCAAGTTTACTTTCGATATACACTTATTTCGACTAACCTTTACCTTCGAGTTCATCCGACGCCCTATTCCCCCGATCCTAAGTCCTTCAGCTAGGACATTTGTCGAGTTAACCCTCGTCAATTGGTGCCGACCGTGGGGACCTGGGCGTTGGAATCATGAATTCGACGGGTTTTTCGCTTTTAGCCAACAGCAGTTCAGAACTCGACGAAAGTCAAGAGATGAAGTTAACAATTGGAAGTTTGAGCATCTTCGTCGGGCCATCGGGTTCATCTCGCCTCTCGGATTTGACGAAACCAGATCCGTCGGCGAGCAAGCCCGAAAGAGAGGTAATGTTGGAATCATCAGAAGGCTCTTCCAGCAAGGTAAACTCGCTGGTCAGCTTGGAAAAAGCACCAATCGCAGAAGGCGACAAAATTCGGGAAAATTTCGACTCAGAAGAAAGAGCGTGTCAAACACACAACAGCGCAAGGGACTTCGCCGTTGGAAGCAGTGGCGTCTCCAAAGTACATCAGCTATGCGTCATTATCACTGAGGCAGAAGAAGAAAACAACAACGAAGGAAGTAAGAAGGTCGACAGGCAAGTCAACAAAATAAATGAACACAACAAAAAGGATAAGGAGAAAGTCCACGTTTCGGCTGGCGAATGGAGAATGATCAAGTCAGCTATCAATCATGGTACAGAAGTACCCGAAGGATCGAGAAGAGAAGTTCTAATGGGATATCAATATGCATTATACCAACATAGGAAGAAACTAAGGGAGGAAAGAGACACGGTCCTTCAAACCAATAACAGTATATCAAGGGAGGAATACTGGGATGACTATAGTGAGGATTCCGAGTACAGCAGAGAAAGGCGCGGAGACCCAAAACACAATAGGGGGGCAACAGCACGCAGCAGAGAAGAAAGGTACTCGAGGAGCCCTACCCCACAGCTAGAAGAGGAGAAAGATGACTCCATGCAAGAAACGCCGGAAGCATCGTTGATAGCAGCACAAGCGTATTTACTAACCACAAGGCCAGAACCCGGGAATCCGCGAGAAGATATGCACCGAGCTGCGATACGAAGTCTCGGAATAGTAGAGAGCAAGATCAGGGAAAAAGATCCAGACGCAAAGTCGACAAGCTACAAGGAAAAGCAAAAGGAAAAGCTCAGATACAACTTCGTAGATAACGAGTATAGTGAGTCATCAGAAGAGAAAAGGCGACAAAAGAGGAAGGAGGACGCAAGAAATATAATAGCACAGGCTCGAGTAAATAAATCACGCCACGCCTGGAGGGAAGAACATTATGAAGATGACGATAAAGAGATGGGGGCATTATGCTTTACCCGCAGGGTTCACAAAATGCGGGTACCCAAAGGATTCAAATTACCACACGATCAACATAAATATGACGGGTCGCAAGAACCTACCCTCTGGTTATCGGACTATTTACAGGCAGTGCAGATATTAGGGGGAACAAAAGCGACTGCAATGCAAAGTTTGCAGCTACACCTCACCGGCTCAGCACGGTCGTGGTTGAATACCCTACCCAACGAATCTATTGGAAGTTGGGGAGAACTCGAAAGCCAATTCGCAAGAAATTTTTGTTCAACGTACAAGCGCCCAGTATCACTGGAGGAAGTTAAGGCGTGTGTGCAAAGGAAAGGCGAAACTCTACGTTCTTATATACAACGATGGAGTGTAATCAAAAACTCAGCAGAGGACGTCTCCGATGAACGAGCAATAGACGCTTTTTTGGCCGGACTTCGTCGTTCAGATCTCGTGGAAGAAATAGGAAGAACAAGACCTACGACAGTAGCCGAGCTAATGGAAGAAGCCAACAAATTTACTGATGGAGAGGACGCATATAATAACAAAAGAGGACGTTCACCAGAAGTCGACAGAATAAGCAGACAGAAGAGACGACACCGCAGTAGGGATAACCAAGGAAGGCGAAATCAGGTAGCCACGGGCTACGTAGTAGAAGAAGAGGAAGGATATGTAAACAGGAGGTTTCAGGCAAAAGGAGTAGAAAATCGAGATACTCTGGTCCTTCGGCCGAGGATATATTATACGGACCTTGTCGAATCCACTACGCATATCTTGATGGGAAAAGAGTCTCAAATCACCAGATGAAGGATTGTAGAACATTCCTAAGGCTACAAAGCGCCATGGGTTCAAACCAAGGAGGATGGCAAGAAGAGAAGCACATAACTCAAGGATATCAAATGCAAAGGCTAGCAAGGCACCTAGAGTCAAAAGTTTACATATCAGCTATGATTCAACCGGTGCCTAAGTTAAAGAAAGAGCGAAAGAGCATATCCAGGCAAGTAAACCTAGCAATATCGTCACCACCAGCTACTACAGAGTACCTGCGGTGGTCAGATCAACCAGTTAAGTTCAGTAGAGCAGACCACCCAAGGAAAGTTCCCAGGCCAGGCCACTCGCCTATGGTTCTAAAGGCACAAATAGGAGGGTACGACATTGGAAGAGTATTTATGGACGCATGGAGTGGCATCAACCTGATATATGCTAGAACACTGAAGGCAATGTGTATCTCGCTGTCGAGTTTAAAGCCAATAGACTGCTCCTTCCATGGAATAGTACCAGGAGCCGAAAACTATCCCTTGGGAAGAATAGAACTCGACGTCTGCTTTGGCAGTAGCAGCAACTACCGCAGAGAGAAGCTGGAATTTGAAGTTATGGACTGGCCGTCACAATACCATGCAATCCTAGGGCGCCCAGCATTTGCGAAATTCATGGCAGTGCTTCATTACGCGTATCTTACGCTAAAAATCCCAGGACCCAAAGGAACAATTATAGTGCAAGGGAGCTTTGAAGTAGCCAACACATGTGACAGAGAATTCAATAGGATGGCGCAAACCTTCGGCATGACAGCAGAATATGAGAGGCTAAAAGGAGAAACAGATCATAATGTGCTACCCGACGTTGGACGATCCCTGCCAAATCAGGCTTTCAACACAACTCAGGACTCGAAGAAGATCCAGGTCCACCCTACATATCCAAACAAGACGACATCAATTGCGGTGAACTTGGATCCCGCATAGGAAAGCGCGCTCGTCGAGTTCCTCTATGAGCACTGGGAAATCTTTGCCTGGTGTCCATCAGACATGCCAGGGGTTCCCAGGGAACTCGTCGAGCACGCGTTAAATGTAGATCCCAAGGCAAAGCCAGTCAAGCAACTATTACGACGATTTGATGAACCTAAAAGGAAGGCGATAGCATCAGAATTGCACAGGCTGGAAAATGCCGGATTTATCAGAGAAATCAAAACTTCGAGTTGGGTATCGAACCCAGTTATCGTACCCAAGAAGAACACAGACGTACAAAGAGTATGTGTCGACTACACATCTCTCAATAAGCATTGTCCAAAGGATCCCTTCCCTCTACCCCGCATTGATCAGATAATTGATTCAACAACGGGATGTGTGAGGCTTTCCTTTCTGGACGCGTATTCTGGTTACAATCAGATCAAATTGAAGAAGGAAGACGAAGAAAAAAGGCCTTGATCACACCGTACGGAGTGTTTTGCTACCAAGTAATGCCGTTCGGCCTAAAAAATGCAGGAGCAACTTATCAACTGATGATGCAAAACTGCCTCGGGTGCCAAATAGGACGCAACATCCAAGTCTACATTGATGATGTGGTCATCACTACAAGAGAGGAGCAATCTTTAATCAGCGACTTGGCAGAAACCTTCGACAACCTGAGCAGGTACAAGCTTAAGCTTAACCCGACAAAATGTTCCTTCGGCATATCAGCAGGACAACTTTTGGGGTTCTTGGTATCAGCACGAGGAATAGAGGCGAACTCAGAGAAGATTCAAGCAATTTTAACAATGAGAAAACCCACGAAACTACACGACGTCCAGAAACTTGCAGGACGCGTCGCGGCATTAAGTCGTTTCATTGCTCGATTGGGAGAAAAGGCGCTTCCTTTCTATGCACTTATGAAGAAATCAGATGATAAATTTGAATGGACAGGAGAAGCAGACGCGGCTTTTGCACAGCTGAAAAAAGTGCTTTCCACGCCACAAGTGCTGGTCGCACCAAAAGAAAAAGAACCACTACTACTCTACATCGCCGCAACTCATCAGGTGGTGAGTACAGTATTGGTAGTCGAAAGAAGTGAAGAAGGAAAAGCCCACGGCGTCCAGAGGCCGGTATATTTCATCAGTGAAGTGCTATCTCCGACAAAACAGAGGTACCCGCATTATCAAAAGCTTGCATATAGTGTTTTTACAACTGCACGAAAATTGCGACAGTACTTTGCGGTGCACCCAATTATAGTGGTCAATGAAGCGCCACTATCGAACATATTGAACAATCCTTCAGCAACAGGACGTGTCTCTTTGTGGGGAATCGAATTATCTCCCATGGACATCACGTATGAAAAAAGGAAGGCAATCAAGTCGCAAATCTTGCCAGATTTCACAGCAGAATGGCTGGAGTTGTAGAGCACGGGACCGCCAGATTTATCGAGTGTCTGGACAATGTACTTTGACGGTTCTAAGAGAGTACAAGGCGCAGGCGCAGGAGTAATCTTAATATCGCCGCATGGCGACAAGCTGAAATACGTCTTAAGGATGAGTTTTCCGCAGGCTTCTAACAATGAAGCAGAATACGAGGTTCTGCTACATGGAATGAAGATGGCCAAAGCATGCGGAGCAACTCGACTAAAAATATTTGGGGATTCAAACCTTGTCGTCCAACAAGTTATGAACAGATGCGACACAATCAATGATAACATGATGGCTTACAAGAACTTATATCACTACCTCGAAGGAACATTTGATGGATGCGAAGTCTCGCACATCAGCAGAAACAACAATGAAGAAGCCGACACTTTAGCAAATATCGGGTCCCAGTGTTTACCCGTGCCATCGGGAGTATTCTGGGAGGAAATAGTGGAAAGGTCAATAAAAAGTGTCAAAACTTCGACTACTACAGCAGGTTTGGGGGCTACGCCAGAACCCGGGGAAGTCATGATGATAGAAGAAACCTGGATGCAGCCTTATCTCGCATACATGATAAATAAATAATTACTAGAAGATGCAGTGGAAGCCAAGAGGATAACTTGACGATCGAAAGCGTTTGTCGTGTTGCAGGGGAAATTATACAAGAAGAGTATTACCGGTGTTTTGCAGCGTTGTGTAACGCCTCAGGAAGGACAAGTAATACTAAAAGATATACATGGCAGAGTGTGCGGCCATCATGCAAGCAGCAGGGCAATAGCGGCAAAAGCGTTCCATGCAGGATTCTATTGGTTAACAGCCATCAAAGACGCAAAAGATATAGTCCGGAAGTGTGAAGCCTGTCAAAGATTCGCATCTTGGCCACATGCACCAGCAGCAGAGTTATAGCCAATACCATTGTCCTGGCCCTTTGCACAATGGGGCCTCGATATGGTGGGAAAGTTGCATAAATCCTGGTCAGGAGGACATGTTTACATGCTAGTGGCAGTCGATAAATTTACCAAGTGGGTGAAAGCAGCCCCGGTAACAACTCAAGATTCAACAACAGCGATCAACTTCATCAAGTTAATAGTGTTCCGTTTCGGCGTACCATATAGCATCATCACGGATAATGGGACAAACTTCACTTCAAAGGAATTCAAGAGTTACTGCGAAGGACTAGGAATCAAACTCAAATTTGCATCTGTGGCGCACCCGAAAACAAATGGACAAGTCAAAAAAGCCAATGGCCTGATATGTAGTGGGATAAAAAAGAGGCTCTTAGCACCTCTCGAAAAAGCCAAGAGCGCTTGGGTAGATGAATTGCCCTCCGTTCTTTGGAGTCTAAGAACCACGCCCAACGTAGCAACTCAAGAAACTCCTTTCTTCCTGGTCCATGGCGCAGAAGCTGTGCTTCCAGTCGAAGTTACACACGAGGCTCCAAGAGTAACGGCATACGATGAAACAACATCAACAGAAGCATTGCAAGATGATGTCGATGCACTAGATGAAGCAAGAGATAAAGCATTAGAAAGGGCCACGCAGTATCAACAGAGCCTGCGAAACTACCACAGTAGTCGAGTTCGTCCACGATCCTTCGTGGTGGGAGATCTAGTTTTGCGACTCAGGCAAGACAGCCACGGCAAATTGGAGTCCCCTTGGGTGGGACCTTACATCGTCACAGAAGTGATACCGGGAGGAGCATATCGACTACAAGACAAGAAGATAGGGAAAGACAAGGGCAACCCGTGGAATGCGGAGCAGCTACGACGTTTTTACGCGTAGAGTAAATCTAGTGGTATCAGTAAAATTCGAGTTAAACCTTCTGAACCCAGAACATGAGGCCATAGGCCGGGTTCCTTGGGTTGAACTCGACAAAATTGTATACAATATTTTTTCTTCTCCACTCGGGGGCTTAAAACCCTCGGGTCGTACGAAAGAAACTTTTATCACGACATGGAGATCTTTTTTCACTATAAGGTTGTGCAGACAACCCGATATCCTTCAAAGCAATTGGTTCACAAAGAACCCGATATATATAAAGCATACCTCAAAACAATGATTTGTTTTCATGGTACTAATAAAAGCGTCAAAGCAAAGTACGAATATTCATTACATATAGCACGGCAGCAAGGACATTATGAAAAGAAATTACATATAAAGAAGATCCTAATGAAAGTGGACTTCAGCTTCATACTCCTTTTGGCACTGAGTGCCATCATAGATCTTCACGTCGAACTTTGACGTGCCGATATGGAAGTCGAAGGTCATGAAGAAGCCTTGATGGATGTCGTGGTCTTCTGCAAACTGCGACCAGCCACCCTTAAAGTACTGCTCGCCGTTGCCATTATACCAAACCTCCACTTCGTATGGAGTCCCACCGCCAGATTGTTCACGAAGAACCGCTTCACGCAGTTCTCGCCCGTCCATGAACTTGGTGAAATTCAGCGGCAGACGCTGAATCTCGCGGCACTGCGCCATGGCAATGCAGAAGAAAGAGAAGATTCTGGGAGAAGCAGCAGGAGCAGCGGGAGTAGCAGGAGGAGGAGCACTTGGACCTGGGGCAGCGCCAGTCACTGATGACCCACAAGTATAGGGGGTGTATCGTAGTACTTTCGATAAATAAGAGTGTCGAACCCAACGAGGAGCAGAAGGTGTTGATGAGCAGTTTTGATCAAGGAATCACTGTAAATACTAGCAAACAGGTTTTCAAGGGTATTTGGTAATATGAGTACATAAAGTGCGAGTAAATAAAAGACAGTAGTAACAAATGCAGCAAGTGGCCCAATCCTTTATTTAGCAAAGGACAAGCCGGTTGTGTACTTATAATAACCAAACGTTCTCGAGGACACACGGGAGTTTCTGTCAAGAGCTTTCGCTTCATAGAGCCAATAGTATTTATTGGTTTGATAGGTGTTATGGGGGTGAACCTGTGCTAGCGCACTACCCTTACTAGGATAAATACACACTTGTGATTATACCCCTTGCAAGCATCCGCAAATACAAGAAAGTAATTAAGATAAATCTAACCACAGCCTTAAACTCTGAGATCCTACGCTCCCTGGTGCAATGGTTTCCCAATGGAGGTTTAGGTTTCTGTCACTCCAGCAACCCCACAATTGGTAGCCAAATACACAATGCATCTCACTAGGCCCATAAATGGTGAAGTATCATGTAGTCGACGTTCACATGACACCACTAGTGAAATAGCACCACAACAATATCAAACCATTAAATATTTCTCAACAATAATTCACTACTAACATCTTGACTTCTCCCATGTCCCCAAGAACTAAACGAACTACTCACAAGACATCATATGGATCATGATCAGAGATGAAATAATGGTAAATAACAATCTGAACATAAACCTTAACTCAACGGTTCCACTCAATAGCATCAACTACAAGAGTAATCAACACCGGGAAAGTTTCCCCTATGAATATAACAAGATCCAACTCAAGATGTTACAGCGGGACGGCGTGGCGATGGTGGAGATGAAGGTGCTGGTGATGGAGATGATGATGATGATCCCGATGAAGTCCGGTGTGATGGTGATGATGATGGCGACGATCTCCCCTCTCCGGGAAGGAATTTCCTCGGCAGATTTCTTCCTGCCGGAGAGCTTTTTCTCTCTGGTGTTCTCCGCCCCGCAGAGGCGGCTGTGTCTAACTCTGAGCCCCCCTTGACTTAGGTTTTCGGGGACGATGCTGTACGCGGAGGGGCGAGACCAGAGGTGGGCCAGGGTGGCCTCACGCAGGGCTAGCGCGGCCAGGGGTGGGCACGCGCCGCCCTGGCGTGTGGAGCCCCCCTGGCTCCTCTCGACTCCCCCTTCTGGCTTCCTGAGTCTTCTGGGAAAATATAATTTTTGGGTATTTTTCTGGAATTTTCCTGATCTTCAAAATATGGTCTCTTGACGGTCCTTTTTCCAGCAGAATCCTGACTCCGGCAGCAACTCCTCCGATGATCATCAAACATGTGAAAACAAAGAAAATAACATAAGTATCATGTCTAAATATGAAATATATCAATGAATAACAGTAAATTATGATACAAAATAGTGATGCAAATTGGACGTATCAACCCCCCCAAGCTTAGACCTCGCTTGTCCCCAAGCGAAAACTAAACTCGGTAAACATGACCACAGGTTTATGGAGTGAAGTGTCGATAATCAAAATATGGATAAGAAGCATCACATTCACCAAAGCACAAATTATAATAGACAACAACTTCCCTTTATAAGATATAGACTTGCAATAGGTAAAAGGGAATCACATGTAAAGATGCACAAGGTAAATTATAATTGGCAATGGCAAACCTTAGTTCTTGGTCAGAGAATGGAGAATAAACTATTCTCTCTTTTAAACGGAGCCTTTTCAAAAACAGAGCTAATATAGCAAAGACTATATGCTCAACAAAGTAAACTTTTGCATTCAAAGAAAGCTTTCAAAGATATATTCCTTCAGACAAAAGCATTATACAAAACAAGGAAGATAATAAACATGATCAACATATGGATGAGTGAAACATATGGGTTGCTTGAGACAGAGGGAAATGGGTTGACTCAACATAAAAGTAAAAGATAGGCCCTTCGCAGAGGGAAGCAGGGATTAAACATGTGCTAGAGCTTTTCATTTGTAAAACAGAGGTAAAAGGTATTTTGAGAGGTGGTTGCTTTTGTCAACGACTAGCAACGGAGTTCTTGATATCTTCCATACTAAACAAGTGAGAGCGGTTCCGAGATGTTTGATTAAATGGCACTTTGGTGCTCTTTTATAGCTTTGCACTCCTCCCCACCTTTTTCCTTTCTCAAACCATGGCTAACCGATTCCATCGGGTGCCGACCAACTTTCACATTCCATTGGAGGAGTGCCTTTTTCTTTCTTTTTCTTTTTGAGATTATAATGGTCTGACCAGCTCCCTTGCAAAATTAATGATGAGCAGATGAAGCTGCCTAGTCGAGGGGTACTTAATTTAGTATGGAAGATAACAAACCCATCCACTACGTCCTCATGAGCTAAAAACAGTGGCACAAAATGAGAAGTGTTTGAAGGTTTTTGAAAGGTAGCACATGAAAATTTACTTGGAATGGCTTGAAATACCATGCATAGGAATTTATAGTGGACTCTTTGGAAGTGACTTGGCTTTTGGGATTTGGATGCACGAGAAGTATTCCCTCTTAGTACAGGTTTTTGGCTAGCAAGGTTGGGTAGCAAGCATAAGAGTTGCATGAAACAAACAAACATACATATAATAAGAACAATCATGCAAACTCCCTTGAAGGTACAACGATTTTAACTTTAAGAATAACAATGCTTATAAGCCAAACATAAGGGAAAACTGAAGTGATGTAACTGCAAGCACTTCTTTATTCTTTTCTACTCAAACTTCAAGGTAAAGTTGCTACTGAACAAGCTAGGTTTGCCAAAACCAACTAAATCTACTCATGTTCCCAATGTGATACCAATACCAATCAACAAGACTAGTCACATAAGAGAGATTGCAAACTAACATAAAGTGTGCGAAAAGTAAACGATAAAACTTCTCATTAATATTTTATTACCGCCACTCACACCAAGGGATACATAGATAACTGACTAAGGAGGATACTTCCAACTGCAAACTATTCTATACGATAACTTCTCCATTCATGATACGACTCTACTTGAAAAGTAAATGAGCAAAAGGTAATGATGTGATACCGCGGCACTCCCCCAAGCTTGGAACAAGCCAAGGGGATGCCTAAACCGATGACGAATTACTCCTTTGGTGGTGGTGGTGGATAATCTTTAATAAGCTTCTCAATCAAATCTTTCAGATCATCAATCTTGTACTCGAGGTTACGAATCATCTCAAAATTGTGCTCAACACGGATCATGAACCTGTCAGCAAGAGAATCCCATCTCTTGGAATTATTTCCCCATCCTTCTTCACCCTTGGAGCTTCCTGTCCCTGCATTGTTAGAATGATCTATATCCCAGCCAGAGTGTAATCGTGATTTGGGCACCTTTTGGAACTGATGCTCATGAATCAGAGTATGGAAAGGATTTTGGCGTGGTGGAGACGTCCGTGGAGCTAAGGTGTGATGCAGCACACCTCCTCCGGTCCTTATACGAGCACTCTTCTTGAACTTGTCATGATCTGTCACCACCCCTATGCTGGCAATCACGGTGCTCGGCCTTGGACTTTGATCTTCCTCTTCGTCTTCGCTTTCAACCTCTTTTTTCAGCTGGAAATCTTTGGTGTCATCTTCTGGAGGTGCCTTCTCCTTGTCACCGCTGGAAGAGGCCATGACTCCTCCAAGCTTAAGATCAACTCCTGACAAAAACAGCTCGAAACAAAACACGACGAGAAAACGATATACAGACCTCGGGGACTCCGGGGGGGTTAAATAGGCGAAAATTATACATCGAAACGAAGTCACAGGAGGAAACCGGGACGAAAACGAGTTTCGGGGTGTTCTCACACCCAGGTGGCGCGGCAAGGGGTGGGCCCGCGCCACCTGTGTGTGAGACACACACGGACTCTTTTTCCTCCCCGTTTTCGTCTCGTGATTTTTCATATTTAGTAAAAACTGCAAAAATATTAAAGGAAGAACTTTTCGCGAAACTTTTCTGACTAGAACTGTTACCTATTCGAAAGCAAACTCTGCAGGTTCCTGCAGTTTGTCTTGGATAAATTCTTCCGGAGAAACTGTTTCAATAACATCAACATCTTCATTATAAGAATCTCCAGAAATATAATGCTTGAGTCTTTGCCCATTCACCACTTGTGTAGAATCATCTTTCAATGAAGCAATCTTAATAGCACCTGAGCGGTACACTTCCACAATAACATATGGTCCTTCCCATTTAGAGAGTAATTTTCCTGCAAAAAATCTGAGACGAGACCTATACAAAAGAACTTTCTCACCAACATGGAACTCTCTCTTAAGAATTCTCTTATCATGCCATTGCTTGACTTTCTCTTTAAAAAGTCTGGCATTCTCATACGCTTCGTTTCTCCACTCATCTAGAGAACTCAAATCTAACAACCTCTTCTTACCTGCTAGTTTAAAATCTCTATTAAGCTCTCTCACTGCCCAAAAAGCTTTGCGTTCTAATTCTAAGGGCAAGTGACACGCTTTTCCGTAAACCATCTTATAAGGAGACATACCCATTGGATTCTTATAAGCAGTTCTATAAGCCCATAAAGCATCGTTTAACTTACTAGCCCAATTTTTCCTAGATCTATTGACAGTCTTCTGCAAGATAGACTTGATCTCCCTATTTGAAAGTTCTACCTGCCCACTAGTTTGGGGATGATAAGCAGAAGCAATTCTATGATTTACATCATACTTATCAAGAGTTTTTCTAAAACTACCGTGAATAAAATGAGAACCTCCGTCAGTCATAAGATATCTAGGCACTCCGAACCTAGGAAAAATAACATCCTTAAGCATTTTTAACGAAGTCTCACCATCGGCACTCTTTGTAGGTATGGCTTCTACCCATTTAGTAACATAATCAACAGCAACAAGTATATGGGTATAGCCTTTTGAAGGAGGAAAAGGACCCATAAAGTCAAATCCCCAACAATCAAACGGTTCAATAACAAGAGTGTAATTCATAGGCATTTCATTGCGTCTGGAAATATTACCAACTCTTTGACATTCATCGCAAGATAAAACATACCTTCTGGCATCTTTAAAGAGGGTTGGCCAATAAAAACCTGATTGTAGAACCTTCTGTGCGGTTCTATCTCCGGCATGATGCCCTCCATAAGCACTACTATGGCATTTCCTTAATATCTCTTGTTGCTCGTATTCCGGTATGCATCTTCTCATAATACCATCAACTCCTTCTTTATATAAATGTGGGTCATCCCAAAAGTAATGCCTCAAGTCATAAAAGAATTTTCTTCTTTGCTGAGCTGTAAAGGTCGGAGGCAAATACTTGGAAACAATAAAGTTAGCATAATCAGCATACCAAGGAAGGTCTCGCGAAGTTGCATTAATTGCAGCCAACTGTTCATTTGGAAAACTATCATTAACAGGAATAGGATCAAAAGAAATATTTTCCAATCTAGACAAATTGTCAGCCACAGGATTTTCAGCACCTTTCCTATCTATGATATGCAAATCAAACTCTTGTAAAAGCAACACCCATCTAATAAGCCTAGGCTTAGCATCCTTCTTAGTCATAAGATATCTAATAGCAGCGTGATCAGTATGAATAGTAACTTTAGAATCAACAATGTAAGATCTAAACTTATCACAAGCAAAAACAATAGCAACAAACTCTTTCTCAGTAGTAGCATAATTCTTCTGAGCAGCATCAAGAGTCTTACTAGCATAATGAATAACATTCAACTTATTATCAACGCGCTGTCCAAGAACAGCACCAACAGCAAAATCACTAGCATCGCACATAATTTCAAAAGGTAAATTCCAATCAGGTGGTTGAACAATAGGAGCAGTAGTTAAAGCCTTCTTAAGAGTTTCAAAAGCTTCCTTACAATCATCATCAAAGACAAATGGTACATCCTTTTGAAGAAGATTAGTAAGAGGCTTTGAAATCTTAGAGAAATCTTTAATAAACCTCCTATAGAAACCAGCATGACCAAGAATACTACGAATACCTTTAACATCTCTTGGACAAGGCATTTTCTCAATTGCCTCCACTTTTGCTCTGTCAACTTCAATACCTCTTTCGGAAATTTTATGTCCAAGGACAATTCCTTCATTTACCATAAAGTGACATTTCTCCCAATTAAGAACAAGGTTAGTTTCTTCGCACCTCTGCAAAACTTTATCAAGGTTGTGCAAACAATTATCAAAAGAAGTTCCATAGACGGAGAAATCGTCCATGAAGACCTCCACAATTTCTTCACAAAAGCCATGAAAAATAGCAGACAAACATCTTTGAAAAGTAGCAGGAGCATTGCATAAACCAAACGGCATACGTCTATAAGCATAAGTTCCATAAGGGCAAGTAAAAGTGGTTTTCTCTTGATCATCCTTCTTAACAGCAATTTGAGAAAAACCAGAATAACCATCAAGGAAACAAAAATGAGTCTTCTTAGACAACCTTTCTAGCATTTGATCTATAAACGGTAAAGGGTAATGATCTTTCTTAGTAACCTTGTTTACCTTCCTATAATCAATGCACATTCTATAACCAACAACTACCCTTTGAGGAATAAGCTCGTTATTCTCATTAGGCACAACAATCATACCTCCTTTCTTAGGAACACAATGAACAGGACTAACCCATCTACTATCAGCAATAGGATAAATGATACCAGCATCAAGGAGTTTTAATACCTCATTTCTTACCACATCCTTCATCTTGGGAATTAGGCGGCGTTGATGCTCCACAACTGGCTTCGCATCTTTCTCCATATTAATGGCATGCTGACATAAAGTGGGAGAAATCCCTTTTAAATCATCAAGAGTATATCCCATAGCTCCTCGGTGTTTCCTCAATATCTCCAATAATCTTTCTTCTTCTTTTCCTGAAAGTTTAGAACTAATAATAACAGGATATATTTTCTTGTCATCAATATAAGCATATTTGAGGTCATCAGGCAAAGGCTTTAATTCAAACACAGGATCTTCTTTAGGCGGCAAAGTGGTACCAAGATCCTCCACAGGTAGATTATGCTTGAGTAATGGTGGTTGACGAAGGAGAATATCGTCAATCTCTTCTCTTTCCTTGCTAAAAACATCACTTTCGTGATCTTCCATGAATTGCTGCAAGGCATTATTAGGGGCAAGAGCAATAGAAGCAAGCTGCTCAACTCGAAAATTTTCATTAGGCGTGTCATTTTCATAAGAAGTCTTAGCAAACTTGGAAAAATTAAACTCATAAGACTCTCCATTAAACTTAGTAAAATTTTTCTCCTTCTTACAATCTATCACGGCACCACAGGTGTTCAAAAATGGTCTACCAAAAATAATAGGACAAGTTTTACTAGCCTCCTTACCAAGTACTAGAAAATCAGTAGGGTATTTAGTCTTACCGCAAAGAACTTCCACATCTCGGACAATACCAAGAGGCCAAACTGTCTCTCTGTTAGCAAGCTGAACAACCACATCAATATCTTCAAGTTCACAAGCGCCAATCTCGTGCATGATTTCTTTGTAAAGCTCTAAGGGATTAGCACTTGCACTAGCACCAATATCACATAAACCATAATAGCAATGATCTCCAATCCTGACAGAAATAACAGGAACACTTGCTTTCCTGTGCTTTTTAAGATGTGAAAGAATGTTAGAAGCATCTTCACAAAAAAGAATATATTCATCCCCTACATCTTTAGTAACAAGATCCTTCAATATAGCTACAGGAGACTTAATAGTAATTTGCTCATCAGGTTCTGCAGCTTTCTTAGTACTTTTATTAGACACACTTACCAAAGTAGAATACTTCTTTACCTTAGCAGGGAAATGTGTCTTCTCAAAATAAGGTTCAGGCACAATGCTATCAACAGTACAAACTTCAGTAGCTGTAGCAGGAATATGACTAATAGAATCTTTGTAAGGCGCATGATATTTGTTCCAATCTTTCTTTGGAACATCAATATAAGAGCCAAAAGCCTTAAGACAATTAGCAAGTATTTGTGAATCAAGACCATAAGCAGCGCTAACACTATGAAAGTCATCGGTTCCCATAAAATATTTAATGCATTCATAATCATAGTTTATACCTGACTTCCTACCTTTGTCGTTTTCCCAACCTTCAGCATTCTCTTGTATTCGATCAAGAAGTTTCCACTTAGCATCTTCTTTCATATGAGTAAATGATCCAAAACAAGAAGCATCCAAATAATCCTTATCAGGAAGAGTAAGCCGCGCATAAAAATTATTAATAACAATATTATTGGGGAGCTCATGAATGGGGCATTTGAGCATTAGTAACTTCAATCTCCCCCATGCTTGGGCAATACTCTCTCCATTATGAGGCCAAAAATTATATATCCGGTTACGGTCTTTATGAATTTCACTTGGAGGATAAAACTTGGAATAAAAGAGAGGCACAATATCCTCCCATGCCATAGATGGACCATCTTGGAGTAGCCGATACCACTCTTCAGCTTTGCCTTTCAAAGATAATGAGAATAATTTCTTCTTAACCTGGCTTGGTGAAATACCTGCACATCTGAGCAACTCGCATAATTCATGTATAAAAAATAAGTGATCACCCGGATGGACAGTTCCATCTCCTGAATAGCAGTTATCCATAATTCGCCCAACAATTTTCATAGGTATTTTAAAAAGATCAATTTCAGCAGGCGGCGGCGGTGGTGGTTCCTCCGCATGTGCAGCAGTAGCAGTGGATGTGTTTCCAAATAGGAAACCAAATGGAGAGTTCTCCATAGCAGAGTAAAATAAAAGACAAAATAAAAACAATACTCACAGCGACGGTTACCTTTACCAATTCCACTCTTCAATAGTGCTACACTCCCCGGCAACGGCGCCAGAAAATAGTCTTGATGACCCACAAGTATAGGGGGTGTATCGTAGTACTTTCGATAAATAAGAGTGTCGAACCCAACGAGGAGCAGAAGGTGTTGATGAGCAGTTTTGATCAAGGAATCACTGTAAATACTAGCAAACAGGTTTTCAAGGGTATTTGGTAATATGAGTAAATAAAGTGCGAGTAAATAAAAGACAGTAGTAACAAATGCAGCAAGTGGCCCAATCCTTTATTCAGCAAAGGACAAGCCGGTTGTGTACTTATAATAACCAAACGTTCTCGAGGACACACGGGAGTTTCTGTCAAGAGCTTTCGCTTCATAGAGCCAATAGTATTTATTGGTTTGATAGGTGTTATGGGGGTGAACCTGTGCTAGCGCACTACCCTTACTAGGATAAATACACACTTGTGATTATACCCCTTGCAAGCATCCGCAAATACAAGAAAGTAATTAAGATAAATCTAACCACAGCCTTAAACTCTGAGATCCTACGCTCCCTGGTGCAATGGTTTCCCAACGGAGGTTTAGGTTTCTGTCACTCCAGCAACCCCACAATCGGTAGCCAAATACACAATGCATCTCACTAGGCCCATAAATGGTGAAGTATCATGTAGTCGATGTTCACATGACACCACTAGTGAAATAGCACCACAACAATATCAAACCATTAAATATTTCTCAACAATAATTCACTACTAACATCTTGACTTCTCCCATGTCCTCAAGAACTAAACGAACTACTCACAAGACATCATATGGATCATGATCAGAGATGAAATAATGGTAAATAACAATCTGAACATAAACCTTAACTCAACGGTTCCACTCAATAGCATCAACTACAAGAGTAATCAACACCGGGAAAGTTTCCCCTATGAATATAACAAGATCCAACTCAAGATGTTACAGCGGGACGGCGTGGCGATGGTGGAGATGAAGGTGCTGGTGATGGAGATGATGATGATGATCCCGATGAAGTCCGCTGCGATGGTGATGACGATGGCGACGATCTCCCCTCTCCGGGAAGGAATTTCCCCGGCAGATTTCTTCCTGCCGAAGAGCTTTTTCTCTCTGGTGTTCTCCGCCCCGCGGAGGCGGCTGTGTCTAACTCTGAGCCCCCCCTTGACTTAGGTTTTCAGGGATGATGATGTACGTGGAGGGGCGAGACCAGAGGTGGGCCAGGGTGGCCTCACGCAGGGCTGGCATGGCCAGGGGTGGGCCCGCGCCGCCCTGGCGTGTGGAGCCCCCCTGGCTCCTCTCGACTCCCCCTTCTGGCTTCCTGAGTCTTCTGGGAAAATATAATTTCTGGGTATTTTTCTGGAATTTTCCTGATCTTCAAAATATGGTCTCTTGACGGTCCTTTTTCCAGCAGAATTCTGACTCCGGCAGCAACTCCTCCGATGATCATCAAACATGTGAAAACAAAGAAAATAACATAAGTATCATGTCTAAATATGAAATATATCAATGAATAACAGTAAATTATGATACAAAATAGTGATGCAAATTGGACGTATCAGTCACCTTGGGCTTGTTTTTGCTACCAGGTGGGCGGCCAGGACGACGATTAACCGGAGCGGCCGATGACGGTCCCGCGGCGGTCGGAATTGTGTTGTTCTTGCTTCCACGAGGGCGGCCCCGACCTCGCGGCGCCACCGGAGAGCCAAGGTTCAAACGAGAACCATCTGCGTCAGCCATGTGGACAAGGGAGAAGGCTAGAAACCCTAGATGAAGAGAGAAGATGATGCGGCGGAGGAGGAATCTGATTAGGGTTTTTACCCTTGCCAAAAGATGCTTTATTTATAAGCACGTATTATCGGGCCCCCGTGATAAGCAAGGCCCATAAACGTATTTTACAAAGGAGTTAAATTCTGCACATAGCAGACGATAAATACCAAAGGAGAAAAAATAAGAAGGGAAGAGTGTGGTTGCATGGTATGAAAAACCTCGCCTTGGGCTCGGGGGCTTATAAACAGGGGAAATTAAAGGAAAGAAGACGAAGTGAATTTTGAGCCTATGCTTGACTACAAGTATTCAAACATAGCCTCGGGGGCTACTCCCATCGGGAGCGCTGAGCGCGCACCCGATAGAAGATGAGATAGTCAATATCGAAGATAAAGAAAGTATATCATAAAAACTTCGACTATATAGTCGACAAAATGCAAAGGAGCTACTCCCATCGGGAGTGAATTGGAAGAAGTTAATTTAAGTTCGAATTTCTTTGATTTTATCAGTCAAAACTTGGCTGCGATATAAGATTCTCGAGTTGCGTTATCGCAATGAAACTCGAATGCCGTGATTTATCACGAAGGTAAGACCCCGGGATCCGTCCTGTGTGGCCTGGTATATGCACATGGATGCGCTCTGCTGGTATGTATCCATGTCTACGACGCGAAGAAAATCCTGGTGGACGCACTGGGTACCCTGAGAATCACTGGGATTCATTCTTTGTAAGTCCTAAATGCAGGAAAAGAGTGTGTTTGACCGGTATCCCAAATTCAAGTCCAAGGGGATTGAATTTGAAGTAGGTGACAAGTATCTGTTCCGGCAGTTAACTGACCTCTTGATCCGTCAGAGTTGTCAGGCTTGTTCATCAAAACCCCTTGCAAAAAATTATCATAAGTCGAAAGACCAAGTCAAAGATTTGAAGATATGAAGAAATCGAAGAATTGATCAAGTCAAAGATTTAAAGATTAGAGATTCAACCCGAATCTGCAATTCTGGCAGAATCTCAGGGGCTACTGACAAGGGTATAGTTAATAGATCCCGTTAGTTGAGTACCCCTGAGGCCCATTAAGCTAGGCTCAATTGTAATGATAGTCGAATACGAGTTCTTACCGTATGTCAACATTGTAATCTGTATCGGACCCTACCCGATCCTCGAGACCTGGCCACCTATATATAGGGGCCAGGAGGGGACGGTGTAGGGCAGATTGAAAGCAAGCCAGGTTGAACACCCAAGTTTACTTTCGATATACACTTATTTCGACTAACCTTTACCTTCGAGGTCATCCGATGCCCTATTCCCCCGATCCTAAGTCCTTCATCTAGGACATTTGTCGAGTTAACCCTTGTCACTTAGTGATTTTTGTTGTAGCATGACTTGTCTCAAGTGACTGAGATTGCTTAATGAGCCTTTGAAAAAATCATGCGTTTTTTTTATTATTTGGAAGCATTAATTTGGTTTTCTCCTTGATGCTTTATTTGGGTTGACTTGGCGCATGCTTACACATGTTTGACTCATACAAAGTTGCCATAAGCCTCTATGATCATTTAGTTTTTGACTTTTGATGCCATCTTATGCTTCTCTTAATGATGTTTTGTCGCTATGCATGATTATGGCCGTTGTTGCTCTCTTAGTTGGTCGCTCCTAGTCTTTTGCTAGCCCTCATTTTGTACTGAGTATGAGCTCTACTCGTGCATCCAACTCCCAAAACCCAAGTTATTCCAATGTGTCCACCATACATACCTATTAGCAATTTGCTATTCCAAAGTACATTTGACTTGTTTTTATCTATCCTTCAAATTAAACTCTTTTGGTGTTATATGAAAATTAGTCAGTAAAGCTCTCACGAACCTGATGGCACACTTTACTTTTCTCACTTTTAATAATTTTAACATTGTGGCTCTTTTATGTTGACATTATGCTTACAAGTTGTAGGTTGGAAATTAGCCAAACCATGCCGTCATGGGGTAAGCTTTCAACATTGCACTTCTTATTTGAGTTGATATCGTTATCTTTTGTTTAAGGATACTCGCGATGTGAAATAAGTTAGGAATCTTGCGGGATCATAGAGTTTGTATATGTGTTGGAGAAAATGCCTGGGCCGCCAATCTAAGCCATGCATAATTCATGGTGGAAATTTACAGCATGCCCATAGTGGACATTCGACGACGCATCTCAAAATAAAAAGCTATACCAATGGTAAATAAAAGAGATACTGAGGTGTTCATTGTTTGTTTGTCATGTCATTTTGATGTGGGTTTGTTCCATGTCATCGGGCATGGAGGTACCCCGTTGGCGATTCTCGATGATACGCATATGCTTACAATGACAAGAGCTTGCTTGGGACTCTAAGTTGAGTAGCATGAGGTTTGGGTATTCGTACTTCACAGGACACGAGGTTTTCAACTTATAATTTGCAAGCATATGGTCATAAACATTATTGCATTTACTTTAACCATTCAAGATGCCTATGATGGGGGCAATGAGAGCTCAAAGCTAGTAAGTACCATAATTTTTGAAGGTTTATAAAACTTGCAATCACTGCTTCCCTCTGCGAAGGGCCTTTCTTTTACTTTTATGTTGAGTCACCACCTTCTACCTTTATGCACCGTCTAAGAGAGCATAGTTGCCATTCTGAGTTTAATGTGCATTGTCCCAAAGTTATCATTGATTGATTCATGACTATGGTTTCACTTGTTCTTAAATTATTTGTATCTAGTCGCCCTTTTAAATTTGAAGGTGTCCTATGCATTTATGTTTTGCTATTCCATGAAGATCAAGCTGAAAACCATTTGCTATGTTTTTCAATATGATTTGAACACACGTTTGACTTTCATTGTTTCATTATTCATGATCTTTCGTTTGTGTTTCTTTTTATGTTATAACATGGTTGCAAAGTTTCTTCTATCAAGATTATGTCTTTCATGCCCATGTTTTAAGTTCTTTGATCCCAGCACTCAATGCTTACTTAGATGATCAAGATTGTGATGGTGCATGTCACCTCAAAAATTATTCTTTTGTTATCACTTACCTACTCGAGGACGAGCATGAGTTAAGCTTGGGGATGCTTGATACGTCTCAAACGTATCTATAATTTTTGATGCTCCATGCTTGTTTATACAACATTTACTTTGTGTTTTGTTACACTTCGTGGCGTTTTATGCATTTTCTGGAACTAACCGATTAACAAGATGCCACAGTGCCAGTTCCTTGTTTTCTGATATTTTTGTGTTTCAGAAAAGTTACACAGGAAATATTCTCGGAATTGGACGAAACAAAAGCGAAACCTCCTATTTTTACCGAAGCTTCAAAGACCGAAGATGAGATGGAGGGGGGCCAGAGGCTGGCCACACCACAGGGGGGCGCGGCCCAGCCCCTGGCCGCGCCCACCCATGGTGAGCCCACCTGGTCCACCTCCTGACGACGCAGCTTCGCCTATAAAGACCCCTCGTTGAAAAAAACCTAGGAGACGGATTGCTTTTCCCAAAAACATACTGCAAGCCGCCGCCATCGTCGAATCGAGATCGGGAGAATCCAGGAGCTCTTCCCGGCACCCTGTCGGAGAGGGGAATCCCTGCCGGAGGCCTTCTACACCACCATGGTCGCCTCTGGAGTGATGTGTGAGTAGTCTACCTTGGACTATGGGTCCATAGTAGTAGCTAGATGGTTGTCTTCTCCACCATGTGCTTCATGTTTAGATCTTGTGAGCTACCCTACATGATCAAGATCATCTTTATGTAATCATACATGTTGTGTTTGTTGGGATCCGATGAGTATTGGTACTATGTCAAGTTGATGTGCTGAATATTATCTTATGTTATCTCTATGTTGTTTATGATCTTGCATGCTTTCTGTTGCTAGTAGCTATCTTGGCCGAGTAGATGCTAGTAACTCCAAGAGGGAGTATTTATGCTCGATAGTTGGGTTCATGCCTCTATTTAATCTGGGGGAGTGACAGTTGCCTCTAAGGTTGTAGATGTGTTGTTGCCACTAGGGAGAAAACAACATTCTTGTGTCTAAGGACATTTGCTTTGTTTACATTATGCACTTTGCTTAATGCGATTATCTGTTATTCGCAACTTAATACTCAAGGGGTGTTCGGATGATATCCCCGCGAGTGGATTTTTAGTCATAGATGCAGTTGGATTACGGTCTATATATTTTATCGTAATGCCCAGAGTAAGCCTCATAGTGATCCTTGTGATGTATGTACATTATCTTTACTCTATCAATTGCCCAACTGTAATTTGTTTACCCAGCATGCTTTATTTATCTTATGGAGAGACACCACTAGTGAACTGTGGACCTCGGTCCAATTTCCTTTACATTGTTACACCATTTTACTTTACTCGCACTATTTACTTTACTTGCAAACTATCATCCTTTTACCACTCGATACGCTCATACCTTTGTTTATAGCAAACCGGTGAGATTGACAACCTCATCATAAGTTGGGGACAATGTATTTGTTTGTGTTGTGTGCAGGTTTCACGTTGCTGCTGGGTGAAGACACACCAACAAGTTGTCTGGCGCCGTTGGAGTGTCACTAAGCTAGCAAGCATCACCTTCTTAAGTTTGACTTTCTCCTACTGGATTGATAACCTTGGTTTCATAACTGAGGGAATACTTGTTGTTGTGCTCATCATACCTTCTCTTGGGGTTCCCAACTGGTCGGTTATTTACATCATCAACACCGCACCATCAAATACCAATTGGCAAGACAGTCTCTTTGTTAGCAAGCTGAATAACCACATCAATATCTTCAAGTTCACAAGGGGCAATTTCATGCATGATTTCTCTGTAAAGCTCATAAGGAATAGCACTTAAACTCGCACCAATATCGCATAAACTATAATAGCAATGATCATCAATCCTGACAGAAAGCACATGAACACTTGTTTTCCTATATCTACTAGGATGCGAAACAATGTTAGAAGCATCTTCACAAAAGACAATATGTTCATCTCCCATATTTTTAGTAACAAGGTCCTTCACTATAGCCACAGGAGACTTAATAATAATTTGTTCATCAGGTTCTACAGCCTTCTTTGCACTTTTCTTAAGTACACTAATTAAAGTAGAATGCTCCTTTACCTTAGCAGGGAAAGGTGTTTCCTCAAAATAGGGCTCAGGCAAAATGCGATCAACAGTACAAACTTTAGTAGTTCTAGCAGGAATACAACTAACAGTGTCTTTATAAGGTACATGGTACTTGTTCCAATCTTTCTTTGGAACATCAAGATAAGAAGCAAAGGCTTTAAAACAATTAGCAAGTATTTGGGAATCAAGACCATAAACATCACTAACATTGAGAAAGTCATCGGTTCCCATAAAAGCTTTAATGCATTCATAATCATAATTTATACCTGACTTTCTACCTTTGTCGTTCTCCCATCCTTCAGTATTTTCTTGAATACGGTCTTAGAAGATCCCATTTAGCTTCTTCTTTCATACGTGTGAATGATCCGGAGCAAGAAGCATCCAATAAATCCTTGTCATGAAGAGTAAGCCTTGCATAAAAGTTATTAATAACAATATTTCTGGGGAGCTCATGAATGGGACATTTGAGCATTAATGACTTCAATCTCCCCCACGCTTGGGCAATACTCTCTCCATCATGAGGCCAAAAATTATATATCTGATTACGATCTTTATGAATATCACTTGGAGGATAAAATTTGGAATAAAAGAGAGGTACAATTTCCTCCCAGCCAATAGATGGACCATCCTTAAGCAGCCTATACCATTCCGCGGCTCTGCCCTTCAGTGATAAAGAGAATAACTTCCTCTTAACCTGGCTTGATGAAATACCTACACACTTGAACAACTCACATAATTCATATATAAAGAGTAAATGATCACCCGGATGGACAGTTCCATCTCCTGAATAGCGGCTATTTATAACACGTTCAACAATTTTCATAGGTATTTTAAAAGGATCTAATTGAGTAGGCAGTGGTTCATCTACTACCATAGCAGAGGCAGTAGCGTTCCCAAATAGGGAACCAAATGGAGAATTCTCCATAGCAAAATAAAATAAAAGACAGAAAAAAAAATACTCACAACGAAAGTTACCTTTACCAATTCCACTCTTCAATAGCGCTTCACTCCCTGGCAACGGCGCCAGAAAATAGTCTTGATGACCCACAAGTATAGGGGGTGTATCGTAGTACTTTCGATAAATAAGAGTGTCGAACCCAACAAGGAGCAGAAGGTGTTGATAAGTGGTTTTGATCAAGGATTCACTGTAAATACTAGCAAACGGATTTTCAAGGGTATTTGGTAATGCAAGTAAATAAAGTACAAGTAAATAAAAGACAATAATAGTAATTGCTGCAAGTGGCCCAATCCTTTCTAGAGCAAAGGACAAGCCGGTTGTGTAACTTATGATTACCAAACGTTCCTGAGGACACACGGGAGTTTTTGTCGAGAGCTTTCGCTTCATGCTGCTAAGTAATCTTCATTGGTTTGATAAGTGTTATGGGGGTGAACCTGTGCTAGCATACTACCCTTACTAGGACTAATACACACTTGTGATTATACCCCCTGCAAGCATCCCCAAATACAAGAAAGTAATTAAGATAAATCTAACCACAGCCTTAAACTCTGAGATCCTACGCTCCCTGGTGTAATGGTTTCCTAATGGGGGTTTAGGTTTCTGTCGCTCCAGCAACCCCACAATCAGTAGCTAAATACACAATGCATTCTACTAGGCCCATAAATGGTGAAGTATCATGTAGTCGACGTTCACATGACACCACTAGTAGAATAACACCACAACATAAATATCAAACCATTAAATATTACTCAACATAGTTTCACTACTAACATCTCGACTTCTCCCATGTCCTCAAAAACTAAACGAACTACTCACAAGACATCATATAGATCATGACCAGAGGTGAAATAATGGTAAATAACAATCTGAACATAAACCTTAATTCAACGGTTCCACTCAATAGCATCAACTACAAGAGTAATTAACATCGGGAAAGTTTCCCCTAAGAATTTGACAAGATTCAACCCAAGATGTTACAGTGGGATGGCGTGGTGATAGGTGCTGCTGATGATGATGATGATGGTGGTGATGATGATCCCAATGAAGTCCAGCGTGATGATGATGACGATGGCGACGATCTCCCCTCTCCGGGAAGGAATTTCCCCGGCAGATTTCTCCCTGCCAGAGAGCTTTTCTCTCTTGGTGTTTTCCGCCCCGCAGAGGCGGTGGTGTCTATCTCTGATGCCCCCCCTCACTTAGGTTTTCCAGGACGACCATATACGCGAGGGGGCGATGGCAGTAGTGGGCCAGAGTGGCCTCACCACAGGGCGGCGCGACCATGGGTGGGCCCGCGCCCCCTGGTGGTGAGCCCACCCTGCTGCTCCTCTCGCCTCCTCCTTCTGGCTACTTTCATATTTTGATATTATATGAATTACTGGGTATTTCTCTGGAATTGTTGATCTTTAGAAATATGGTATCTTGACGGTCCTCTTTCCAGCAGAATCCTGACTACTCCGGCAGCAAATTCTCCAACGATCATCAAACATGTAAAAATAGAGGAAACAACATAAGTATTATCTCTAAATATGAAATATACCAATGAATAACAGTAAATTATGATACAAAATAGTGATACAAAATGGATGTATCAGTGGCGCAATAGGAGTGCCGATAAAATCATTGTTGTTGGTGCTAGTAAAATCACACAACTTGCTGTTCTCAGGAGTACCCATTCTAGCAAGACTAAAAGCAGACAAGCAAAAATAACAACTATAAAAGAACTAATTTTTTTGTATTTTTGATAAAAAGATGCAAGCAAAAATAAAGTAAAGTAAAACAATAACAAAGTAAAAGATTGGAAGCGAGAGACTCCCCTTGCAGAAATCCTCTTTCTCTCCGGCAATGGCGCCAGAAAAATTGCTTGATAGTGCGTGTTAGGCACCTAGTTGGGAACCCCAAGAGGAAGGTATGATGAGCACATCAGCAAGTCTTCCCTCAATATGAAACTGAGGTTTATCAAACCAGTAGGAGAAAGAACAAACTTCCAAAGGTTGATGCTCGCTGGCTTGGCGACAGCTCTAGACAATTTATATATGGCGCCTTATCTGGGTGTAGCTTTGCACCAGCAGCAACGTGGAACTTACACACAACACAACCAAAGTACTTTGCCCCAACTTACAATGAGGTTGTCAATCTCACTGGTTTGCTGTAAACAAAGGATTAAACGTATCGTGTGGTAAAAGATAGTAGTTTGTGAAAAAGTAAATAATGCGAGTAAATAGTAAACGGTAATAAGAGTGTAAAAGAATGGACCGGGGTCACAGTTCACTAGAGGTGTCTCTCCATAAAGATAAATAACATGCTGGGTAAACACATTACAGTTGGGCAATTGACAGAATAAAGAAAGCATGCATATATCATGGGGATCACTATGAGATTCACTTGGGCATTACAACATAATACATAGACCGTAATCCAACTGCATCTATGACTAATAATCCACCCGCCGGATGTCATCCGAGCAACCATTGAGTATTAAGTTGCAAGCAACATATTATTGCCTTAAGCAAAGTGTGTAATGTAAATAATATAAATGTCCTTGAACACAAGATTGTTGTTTTCTCCCTAGTAGCAACAGCACAACTACAACCTTAGAGGTTTCTGTCACTCCCCCAGATTACTAGATGCATGAACCCACTATCGAGCATAAATACTCCCTCTTGGAGTCTCTAGCAACTACTCGGCCAAGATATCTACTAGCAACAGAGAGCATGCAAGATCATAAACAACATAGAGATGATAAATCAATAAATCAACTTGACATAGTACTCAATATTCATCAGATCCCAACAAACACAACATGTAGAATTACACAATGATGATCTTGATCATGATAGGCAGCTCATAAGATCTAAACATGAAGCACATGGAGGAGAAGACAACCATCTAGCTACTACTATGGACCCGTAGTCCAAGGTAGACTACTCACACATCACTCCGGAGGCAGGCATAGTGATGAAGAAGGCCTCCGGTGGTGATTCCCCTCTCCAGCAGGGTGCCAGGAAGAGCTTCTGGACCCTCCTGATCTCGCTTCGATGATGGCGGCGGCTTGCAGTATGTTTTCTGGAAAATCTATCGGGTCTTTAGGATTTTCTCGCCGAGGAGAATATGTAGGCGGAAGGGCGACGTCAGGAGGTGGGCCAGGTGGCCACACCACCTGGTGGCGCGGGCCAGGGGTAGGCCGCGCCACCCTATGGTGCGCCTGCCTGCTGGCCCCCTCCGTCTCTGCTTTGGACCCCGTCTCATGTCAGAAAAAAATAGGAACTTCGGCTTTTGTTTCATCCAATTCCGAGAATATTTCCTGTGTAACTTTTCTGAAACACAAAAACAGCAGAAAATAGGGAACTAGCACTGTGGCATCTTGTTAATAGGTTAGTTCCGGAAAATGCATAAAAATGCCACGAAGTGTAACAAAATACAAAGCAAATGGTGCATAAACAAGCATGGAGCATCAAAAATTATAGATACGTTTGAGACATATCATTCGCCAATGCCATCCCCGCAAGCCGCCTCCTCGAGCTCATGTTCCCTCGTCTCTGGCTTCCTCTTTTAGCTTGTGCCCCCGCAAGAGCTCCTCGTTTCCTACCACTCTGGTACCGACTAGAGTTGTTCCTCCTGCTCCAGTGCTAAGGAGGAAGAAGCCCCACTCCATGGCAACCTTCCCCTGGCTGAGCGCCCCATGCCATGGATGCCAAAGGAGGAAGCTCTTACACTGCACTCCAACCTCGGAGGGAGATAATGGACTTAGGGTATGGGTCGTGGGTTACCGGATCCGGTGAGAACAAGGCTTGGGCAGGTCCGATTCATCGTCGACGAGATTCAAGACACCCGATCTCGCTCTGACGGTCCTCCGACATGGCAGATTGGTGGCCCGCGAGGCCCAATCAATCATGGTGTGCCTCAATTGTGGACAGTGAAGGTTAATTTGTTGGGGATTTTTTGTATGTTACATACGGTGCCACGATTTACAATATGGATGCATCATTTTTGTTGTGTAAATATAAAGAAAGTGCTAGAATTATTTATGACGTATGCTACAAATATTGCTCTAATGTTACATACATGTCCCTTTAATGCTTTGATGAGTTAGGCACAAATGTTTGATGCATTGCTTTTTGTTGTTGGAAATTGCAACACATTTATACACTTTGCTACAAACATATGAGGACCTGCTACATACTGTATTTCTTTTTATTACATGTGCATACTCGAATTGTTGCAAAAGTTGTTGCTACATGTCGCAATTTTTTCTAGATTCCCAAGAATAATGTTGAAAACTGATGGCACATTTCAAAACTGCTACATACGCACAAAATAAATGTTATGTATAGTATTTTTTTTTACAGCAATGACGAGGTTTTTTGCACTAGTGACTGGATTTTTTGCTACATACTATGAAAAAATTGCTAAATGTGAACCATTTCTGCTACATTGATCGGACGCGCGGGATTCAGTCACTTAAGTAGATCAGACAGCTCTGGAGGCGGCTGGCTAACGCTTGCCTTGTTTTTTTTTTTGCTAGCTTATTTTCTTATACACTCTGATTGATCCTTGAGATGTAAACTACTAAACTTATGAATTTTGCAATAATTGGTTGTGTGGATGCAGAGGCCGGGCAAAGCTCCACATTTTAAAGAAAAAAGGATAATTCGAATAGGATGGCTGTGAATATGATAGACTGTGCATGTGCAAATAGACTATGATAAACGACTTCTTTGTAAGAATATATTGATTTGAGCTTAGGTAGGACCTGAATTATTTTTCCGAACGGATTTGCTAAGTCTCAGGCGACTGAGATTTTGTTATTTCTCAGTCGACCTGAGAACCGTTGGATTATTCTGGAGATTCGTGCTGTTAGCTTAGATTGAAACGAAAAAGAACTACGCGCTTGCGCAGTTTCCACCCTACGACCTCCAGAGGAGTGCCGTGCCTGCTCAACCAACAAAGCTACCATGCGATTCAGTACAGTAGCGCTCACTAGTATAATTTATTGTGCTAATTTTATTCTATGTATATACCAAAAGCAATTAGGCGTCATTTGTGCTGATATTTTTTCCTTTTAGCTTCTTTCTAATTATTTATATTTATTTTTCATTTTTGTGGCTACACCTTTATGTATTTATCTATTTTATTATTTATGTTGGATATATTTTTCTATTTTTATTTAAGTTGCACTTTTGGTTAAATCATAGTCACACTATCTGCCGAGAAAAGTGCAACTAAGATTTTATATTTATTTATCTACATGTTTATCTTATTTATTTTACGACTTAAACTTCTCTTAAGAAATATGTGACTTCAACTGGTTATTCATACGAGCTGCACTTTCTTTTAAGAAATGTGCAACTACCAACCGGTATTCGATATGAGTGCACTTTTTTCATAAGAAATATGTATCTCTAACAAATATTTGATATGAGTTGCATTTTTTGTTGAGAAAAGTGCAACTCTTTTGTATGTATTTTCTTATTTCCAATCTTGTTATTTTCATGAGTTGCACTTTTCCCGAGATATGTGCAATCAGCGAGTGGTTTCTAAAACAATTTGCACATTTTCTCAAGGAACATGAATTTAGCATGTGGTTCTCGATATGAGTTGCAATTTTCTCAATAATTTTTTCAACTCAAACCGAGCCTCAATATGAGTTGCACTTTTCTCAAGAAATATGCAACTCCAATCGGATTTTGAAATGAGTTACCTTTTAAAGAAGCATGCAAACGGTTCTATGTATGAGTTGCACTTTTTTTGAGAAAAGTGCAACTCCATGAGTTGCACATTTCTCAAAAAAACGTGCAGCTTTCTTGATATGGATTGCACTTTTCTCAAGAAACATGCAACTGCAACCGGTTTTTGCTACGAGTTTACACATTTCTCAAAAAGTGAAAATCGGTTGCAGTTGCACTTTTCTCAAAAAATGTGCATCTGTGACCGATTTCTGCTCCGAGTTGCACTTTGTTAAAGAATATGCAAGTATCAAGCTGTTTTGATACGAGGTGCACTTTTTTTTCAAGAAATGCGCAACTCCAAAATTCAACTGGTTCTATGTATGCACTTTGTCCAAATTTTTTTATGTAATTCAACGGGTTTTCCATAGGCTAGCACAAGGAACACTTGCAAATTCAATGTGCAACTCAAGTACGAACAGAAACGACCCTGTTTTTCTTGTGTAATGGGTCAAAATATTGGGCAGAATTCTATTTACACCGGGCTTCCCATGAGCTAGCACAAGGACACAAACGTAGGAAGCAAATGGTAGATTAAACAGAAGCATCCGGCCAGAGGACGCATGTGCGACGGGAGGAACAGGCCAGGAAACACAACTACACAAAAAGATCGTTTCGTTGCTGGTATGAACATCGACTGGGACTTAAGCGTTTCTCAGTCGAGTGTGACCCAGGCGTTCCCACAGCTGATAAATTAGACTTAAGGCCTTAAACTGGCTGCATATATCTCAAACAAACTCCTGATAAATTAGAAGCCAAATTGATTTCTTACGTTACAACACAAGCTGAAACAGCAATTGGTCGAGTTCTTTGCCTCCTAATGGCAGTGCAGGCACACACGCAACTGCAGCAGAGGCTAGAGAAAGAAAACACACACGATCCAGTTTACTCTCCAAGGCTAACTCTCCCCGTTAGCATCAGCATCAACCTCGGGCCATATGCCAACCTCCGAGTACCCATCCTCCGTGGCGCACGCCCTGAACATTCCTGATGAGTTATACGCCATGCTAACCTCCCCGGCGGCCGACACGGCCACCAGCCCGACGTCGCCTCTGGGTACGCCTGCCACGACGCGCGCCGCAGCCTCCTTCAGCGGGAGGCCCCAGTGCTCCATCAGCGCTGCCACGTCCCGCGCCACCGTGTGCCGGATGATGGACTCGCCCTTGCCCGTGGCGGACACCGCGCAGAGTGGGTTCGCGTAGGTGCCGGAACCGATGATCGGGGTGTCGCCGATCCTGCCGGCCATCTTGTTCACCAGCCCTCCCGTGGACGTCGCCGTTGCCAGGTTGCCAGAGGAGTCGACGGCCACGCAGCCCACCGTGCCGATCCGGCTGTTGTCGTCCGTGGGAGGCTGGGCTTTCATTGGCTGAGTGTAGTCGATCTGAGAAGAAAGCAGGAATTAACGGTCCTGGAATTAATGATGATCATGCTGAACCAGCAATTACCTCAAGTTTTTTGAGGATCAAACAAAATGTCTACATGGCTGTCCTATACTTGGTTATTAATGTTCTGAATTTTTATTTTGCAGTAAAACGATAGTAACACACGATCAACTTGCAGACGACGACCTACTATTTGTCTGGTCATGTGCAAAGTGAGTCACTTGAGCCTGAACATACATACCTACAGAGGATATGGTATCTAATCGCGTAGCAGTCACCAATTGCGCGGTACTGGACAAATTAAGAAAGCTGTGACGGTATATGTATACCTGCACCCTGTTGGCCTCTTTTGCTTGTCTGAGCCTCTCAATGTTTTCGTCTGTAATGAAGTGGCTTGGATCCATTGTCTCCACACCCTGAGAAGTTACCAGTAACACACGTACGCCAGACGATTGAGATAAACTACTTGTTTGATTATACGAAATAAAAAACAGGTAAAAGCATAGGAAGGAAATCTATGCTAGCAGCACCTGTTCCCTTGCAAACGCCTCGGCGCCATGGAAGGCGAGGTAGATGTGGGGCGTCTTCTCCATGACGAGCCTGGCGAGGGAGACGGCGTTGACGACGGTGGAGAGGCCCGAGACGGCGCCGCAGCTCATGGTGTTGCCGTCCATTATGGAGGCCTCCATCTCCACCGTGCCGTCGCTCGTCAGCACGGATCCCTTCCCGGCGTTGAAGTGCGGGCAGTTCTCCAGCTCCCTCACCTGCGGTTGCGAAAAGTACGTGCGACAGAAAGATCGGTTTGTTTGTTAGAACACTTACGCAGCCAAGTAACTGACTAACTGAATGGCTATTGATCAGTGTTTTCTTCGGTAACTTTTGTTGAAATTACTAGTAACGACAGATTCAATCAGCTAGGTCGAGAGGTAGAAGAAGAAGATGGAGGGAGAGAGAGAGAAGCGGTGGTGATATGATGAAGGACGGTAAGATCAAACAGACAGGGGCCGGAGGTAATGTATGCGTACGACGAGCTCGACGACGTCGAGGGCGGTCCGGCCGGCCTGCAGCGCTACGACGGCGAGGTCAAGACAGCGGCGGAGCGTGGCGAGGCGGGGCTCCCTGCGCTCGGGCGGCAGCGAGCGCGGGATGTCCCCGGCGCCGCCGTGCAGCGCGATCGCCCAACCCATCGATCGGCTACCAGTTCAATATCTTGAGACTTGACTTGGCTGCGCCGTTGCTAAATACTCTAGTCGTGTATATCAGTGACAGCGAGCCACGCCACAGGGCCGTCGTCATAGACGCTGCGTCAGGCGTGGCGCAGCAACCAACCAGTCTTGTACGAGTGCGCGCGACGCAACAACCCACCCATGGGCGGCCATGGGCCATGGCTCAGGAAAAGACTAGCGGGTACGTACGTACGTACGTACGTCAGATGGACGGCAGAGTGCCAACTGCTCGTGCTGCGCTTTTCGGCAATGGCCTGATGGATCAGTCGGGCGCCAGCGGCTTGGGACGCGCTGCGGTGGGTTGATTGATGTGTCTGCCGCATGTCGATTGTGCGGTGGAATGGGGTCACAACTCACAAGTGGACTCTTTGGATTCTCGCGTTTTCCCCTACTTTCTCCGTCCTAAATTACTCTGTATTTTATTTTAGATTCAACCAAAGTCAAACTTTGTTAACTACGTGTACAAAAAAAATATAAACATTTACAATCTAAGATAGATATTGTTAGAATCATCATAATTTTTTTTATATTATATATATTTATATTATAAGACTCTATATTTTTAACAATTTATTTGGTCAAACTTTATCTAGTTTGACTTTGACTAAGCCTAAAATGCAGGGTAAAAATGGACAGAGGGAGTATGATGCAACTTTCCTCAATCAGCCTCCACACTTATCAAGCCTTCTAGCCAAATTCATCCTCCCCTTTGGTCGCCTGTGTCGGAGAGCACTTTTCTAGAGGCTTATGCAAAACGATCATTGTTGTTAGGCAGGGTATTTTAGACATTGCACAAACTATAAGCATTGTTTGTTGTGTGCAGAACGTGGACTGTGGGGGTGTCATAATCTCTTCTTCGAGTAGTGAGGTTACCAGCCATATGTGCACAAGGAACATAGCAAAACACGATACATAGTACAAAGTTCACAACAAGCAATCATTGTTCAGTGCATATGAAACAACCGATAAGGGGAGACATAGATAAACTAACTGGGCACACAAATATCCAGCACATCAACGATACCTTCAGTCGTCAAACATAGCACGGCTGGGTCGTGCTAAGGGCACTTCCTCACCACCTCAGTCATGGAGAAATCGAAGACAGTGACATTGTATATATCACCTTTCATGACCTTGAAGGTGAGGAAGTAGGCGATCTTGATCTCGTGAGCTACGACCAAGGCTGGTCACCCTCCCGTTGGTCTCTTCGATCTTCACCTTCAAGGTGCATCCTATGTTTGTCTTTAGAGTGACCCTCTTTGGGAGGGTGTCGAGGTAGGGAGGGAAGTCCTTAGGGATTGGAAGCAAATCCGACCTAGGTGCTAAGATGACCTTAGCAAAATGGGTTGGAGACAACTTGTCATGGAAGTGTCCAGTCTTCCGAGGCCTTACTCTACCCCTCTTAGGGGCACTGCCTTCTCTAGTCTCCATGAGAGCTTTGCCATCACCTTGGAGAAATGCAAACAACAAGCAAATAATCAAATGCTAAATGTGCCTCATATTTTGACACACAAGGCAAAGGAATTGTCCACACGACCAAGTGCAATGCAGAAGCAATTTGCTTGCACATATGACAAGGTCTAGTGGACAACCCTTCGCACTGGATTGTGCCACATTGTAACCATCGGTCAAATATTCATATTTTATCGCCCCATATGTACCACAATAATGTCCCTAGAACCAAGAGATAATCCTAGAAGACCAAGGATCATGCACTGGCAATGTAAGTGCATGACACTAGGTATTGCAAAATCACCCCTTGAACACATGTGCTACAAAGTTTTTCATCGGTAGAAAACATATTCAAGACCAAAAATCATGATGCACACTTCGGAGCCTCATACTAGATGCACACTATAATCGAATAGAAGATCTTGCGAAACCAAGGATCATACACTACATATGTACTAGTGCATGAAACAAGGTATTGCAAGATCTTCCCTTGAACAAATGGTGACACAAATGTTAATCATCGACATATGTAGCCTTATACACGCTTTGCACAAAAAGTAGAGTTGGTGCGACCGTCATAAAAGTCACTATCAATTCATTTTTTGTATCTACAGTTAACACATGTTCACAAAAACCAGACCATCCCTCAAAGTTGCATAGAAGATTATCGACATTTTTGCAATTTAAACAAAAAGTGGTGTTGATTACAGAATATGGACCATGCGACTATGTGAGCGTATCCCTAACGCATTATTTTCTAATACATATGCACATATTTTTTTGTCAAACATGGCCATTTGGTAAAACTAATAACAAACATCTGGCCTCAGGCATAACTATTTTCAAATTCGATCCCTGAGTTGTGCACCAAGAATGATGCATCCTAATTTGTGCAGGTCGGCGCCAAGGATTTTTGCCACAAAAAATTCTCAATGGATTCGGTGCCATTACCACCAGAACCGACCTCACTTCAGCACCATTGTTTGGCACCAACACTATTTTGACCACACCACACGACGCCCATGTTTTGGAAGTCATCTTGATCAATTTTGAGCAAGTACCCCTGTATGCGACAAATGCGGAGATCGTGACTACTTCTGGTACATCGGTGGTACTCCCATTCGGCACCACCGCCAACCGTTCGACGTGGTGTTGTGGCAGAGGCAAGTTCTCCCACGGCTCTTCCGGGTCACCAACTAACTAGCTTCACCTTCACTTCCAAGGCTACCACCTCAAGTTGTACCCGACAGGTATCGACAAGAACTAGGCGGACTTTGTTGCTGTCTTCGTCGGTAGGTCCACCAACCCGCATAGAAAAAACAATTCTCTCTCGTTGCAACACACATGCATATTTTCTAGTTTACCAGGTCATGGCTAACTATATAGTTCATTTTGGTCATGGTATTAAGAAATGGAATCCAAAAATGGCCTCTTACGTTTAGGGAAAGCGCAAAGGTACTCATATTATAAATCTTGCTAGAACGATTTGTTTTTATGAGAAGATTGTGATTTAATTTTTGATGCAACAAGTCAAGGAAAAAGTTTCTTAATTGTTGGTATTAAAAAAGAGCGATGAATTTAGCAACATCAGGTGCAATAAGGGCTTGTTGTCATTATGTTAGTAAAATGTGGTTTAGTGGTATCTTAACTAATTGGTCTACAAAAACTAGATTTTCTTAATTTATTGAGTCTTAAGAGCAGAATAAAGAATGGGAAAATCCAACATTCCCCAAAAAGAGATGTGGCAATCTTGAAGAGAAAATTATCTCCTGCAAAGATATCTCAGTGAACCTCTTCCATTTATAAACCGTAGAGAAGAACTAAGATAGGATTTAGCATGTGCTCCCCTTTCATCCCTCCGAGATTCGAGGCATCTCCATAGGCTCGATCTATTGAGTTGTAATCAAGGCCTCCCTTTGCATTGGATCTTTGTATGAGGTGAATTCTACCATATGCCAGGTTTTCCAAGGGATTCTACTAGTTGTGGTATTTTCCTCTCATAGATTCTATCCTTCGCTTGGTGATCTTTCGCAAGGAATTCTATTGCTTTGCGGTCTTTTTCTTGTGATTCTATCGACTAAGTGGATGGGCATATGGGAGAAACTGGTTGTATCAAACCCGAGAGTGTGCTCAGCGTGTTCTTCGTCCTCGTTTCGTCAATCTGTGAGATCGGGCCAAACTCTAGAGGTTGTCCCTCATCAGGAAAGCAAGGAAATGATAGGAAAAGAGAAAACATGACATGTGAGCCTTAGTGACAGATTTATATTTGCGATATTATTTTACGGACTTTGACGAAAAGGAAAGACCAAGTCGAAAATTTGAAGATATGAAGAAGTCAAAGAAAAGATCGAGTCGAAGATTTAAAGATTAGAGATTCAACCTGACAAGGGTATAGATAATAAAGCCCGTTAGTTGAGTACCCTTGAGGCCCGTTAAGCTAGGCCCAATTGTAATACTAGTCGAAATACGAATTCTTACCATATGTCGATATTGTAATCTATGTCAGACCCTACCCGATCCTCGAGACCTGGCCACCTATATATAGGGGCCAGGAGGGGACGGTGTAGGCCAGATTGAAAGCAAGCCAGGTTTTACACCCACGTTTACTTTCATAGCCACCTTGTTTGACTGAGTTTACCTTCGAGTTCATCCGATGCCCTATTTCCCCGATCCTAAGTCCTTCATCTAGGATATTTGTCGAGTTAACCCCTCGTCAATTGGCGCCGACCGTGGGGCGTTGGAATCATGAATTTGACGGCTTTTCCGCTTTCAGCCAACAGCAATCCGCAAGTCGATGAAATTCGGATACCCTTCGGAACCGTCGATTTTCAACCTCACCAGTCAAGTTTTGCGCAAGCATTCGAGAGTATGGGTCAAGATGTGGATCTGACGATCGGAAGTCTAAACTTTCGTGTCGGATCACTAGGTTCGATTCACCTTTCAGATCCGACGAAACTGGATCCATCGGCAAGTGAACCCAAAATAGTAGCAATATCAGAATCATCAGAAGGCTCTTCCAGCGAGGTCAACTCGCCGATCAGCTTGGCAGAAGAAGAAGAAAGAAAAATCGCAGAAGGCGACGAAACCATGGAAAACTTTGACCTAGAGGTCCAACTCAAAGATCTCATGATCCACCACGACAACATCTCAGATCAATCAACGGACACTTGGAAAACAGGACTAGAACTTTCTGAAGATGATAATTCAATCTTCTCAAGTTACAACGACAAACTCAACAATCAATGCCAGATATTAGCCATCATAGAAGACAATTCAGAAGAACTTGACGAAAACAACAATCCAGTGCTCAATCCAGCAAACATAAACAGAGGAGCAAACCACTTAGCGGAAGGAGAAACCGCTGACTCCCTCGCAACAAGGGTAAAAGTTCGACTATCAGAAGATGAGTGGAGAACAATCAATACAGCCGTGGAGCACGGCATGACAATACCAGCAAATTCCAGCCAAAACATGCTTTTGGGATACCATTACGCCCTAAGGCAACAGGCGAAGCTATTAGCAAAAGAAAGGATTGAAATACAGAAAAGGAAGGACTCAGCCATTGCAGCAAGCGACGCTGCTCGCAGAGCACAAAGCGATGCATCGTACACAAACAGAAGGCATCATCGGCATGGATTGCGATATGAGAATCTCGGGCATTCAGAAAGGCAAAGCATCTCAAAAAACCTTGACTCGTCCTTCCTATCGGTCGACGAGCAAGGAAATATTATTCCAAAAACTCCGGAAGCAGCATTAGTGGCAGCTCAAGCGTACCTGCACACGACACGACCAAATCCAGGAGACCCGAGAGAACATATGCACCGAGCAGCGCTAAATGGACTGAAGATGGTAGGCAACAAATTGTCAGCAAAAGAGGAGGAGGCATATCACAACAAAGGAGCTCACAAACCTAGATCACCACGCCGTCACAGCAGTCCTCGACATCGAAGTGGAAGTCGCCGATCTAGAACGCCATCACCTGGACGATACAATAGTCCAAAGAACAAATGAACCTGACGATCCAGAACTCCCAATAGAACATATGACTATGAAGATGATGAAAAGGAGATGGGGCGCCATGCTTTACCCGTAGGGTTCGCATCACGCCAGTACCCAAAGGTTTCAAACTACCCCATGATCAGCAAAAGTATGATGGATCCCAGGAGCCACAATCATGGCTTTCAGATTATCTACAAGCAGTAAAACTATTAGGAGGAACCAGGGAAACAGCAATGCAAAGTTTGCAGTTACACCTCACCGGAGCAGCAAGGTCATGGTTAGGCAAATTAGAAAAGGAAACAATTGGAAGCTGGGAGGAGCTAACAAAGCAATTTACAAGTGACTTCAAGTCAACATACAAGCGGCCAACATCCATAGAAGAAGTCAAAGCCTGCGTACAGCAACGCGGGGAGACATTAAGGACATATATCCAAAGGTGGAGTCTTATCAAAAATTCGGCAGTCTAAGTCTCAGACGAAAGAGCAATAGATGCATTCATAATCGGCTTACGACGAGGAGACCTAGTCGAAGAGATGGGCAGGATCAAGCCAAAAACAGTATCAGATCTAATGGATGTAGCAAATAGATTCGCAGATGGAGAAGATGCGTGCAATAATAAACACACGCGATCACCAGAAGATGACAGAGGTACTAGATATGGAGGACAAAGGAGAAGGTCCCGTAATTACGACAATTATGGCTCCCACAGCCAAGTAGCCGCAGGATATAAGGATAACAGCTACCAAGGCAACGATCGCAAAAGTTTGGGATATCGTAACTATGGGAGAGAAGAGTACAAAAAATTTCCACCAAGGGAATCCAGAGAGTACAACCCATCACCAGAAGATATGCTCAACGGGCCATGTCATATCCACTCCGCATTCGTCGATGGGAAACGAGTATCCAGACACGCAATAAAAGATTGCACAACATTCTTGAAATTACAAGAAGCAGCACTCAACAAGCAAGCCGAGGCAAAACGCCAGGGATACGAGGGAAACACAAGCAACACGCTGACAACCCAACAAGGAAACAGTGGAGCTCCCAAGAACCAAGATCAACCAAATCAGGGACGCGACGATGACGACGGATATGTTCCATCTAAAGGGCACATTACAGTAATGATACAGCCAGTGCCCAAGTCAAACAAAGAGGAAAAAAGCATAACTCGACAAGTTAACCTCGCAATAACTTCACCGCCAGCAACAACAGAATATTTACATTGGTCAGAGCAACCCATAGAATTCAGCAGAGACGATCACCCAATAACAGTACCTCGGCCAGGAAATGCGCCCTTGGTACTCAAAGCCCAAATCAGGACCTATGATGTTGACAGAATATTCATGGATGCAGGAAGTGGGATAAATATCATATACGCAAAGACCTTACGGGCAATGCACATTTCATTGGAGTTCCTGAAACCCACCGACTGCTCTTTTTATGGAATAGTCCCAGGAAGTGCTAATTATCCGCTCGGTCGAATAGCACTCAACGTCTGTTTCAGAAATCGACAAAACTACAGAAGGGAGAAACTCGACTTCGAAGTCATGGACTGGCCATCACAATATCATGCGATCCTTAGGAGACCCGCATTTTCGCGATTCATGGCAGTACCTCACTACACCTACCTGGTACTAAAAATGCCAGGGCCCAAAGGAATTATTACAGTAAAGGGAAGCTTTGAATTATCAGACCTATGCGACAAATAATTTCACAAGATGGCCCAAAATTTTGGCATGATGGCAAGGTACGGAGAACCCGACTGCAAAGCAAAAAGCACGACTACAGGAGTCACGCAGCAACTCGAAGGAAACCCCAAGGAATCAGAAGTAAAGAAACCTCGGGTACAGCCACCAGAGCAAGAGAAGTCTACAAGAGAAGAGGAGAAGACGCAAGTGACATAGGCGAATAAATAGAATAGGAAAATAAGGCTATAAAACGCCACGAGTTATTCCAGGGCAATGCCCTCTAGATCTAGAACACAGGTCATTGGCTGGATCTCTTGGGTCATCCCATGTATCTTACATTATATGCAAAAATAAAAGACAAAAGTTCCTCTTATTTGAGTTTACGAGTCTTCAAAAGTCGTAGCAAGCGCACCAACATAAAATACAAAAGTGCAATGCTCTGAGGATAAAAAATTCTGGCACAAAAAGTTAGAAAACAACAAACTCTTGCATTATGCGCACACAAGTATTACATCAATGGCTGATCAGAATCATCTACGCCCAAAGGATCTAGATAGTGATGCTCGCGAAAGAACGCGGCATCCTCTCAAAGCAACCTAGCTATGAGCCTCCTAGCTGGTTGAAGGGTAGCATCCATATGAACTCGTAGCTGAGCTGCTCCTCCCGCAGGCAAGCTTAGTGACATGGAAATAAAATTGAGCCTCGGGTGCCACTTACGTGTCCAACCAAGTGCGAAATTGGCACCAGCCACTAAGTTAAGCTCTATCAGACGATGAATACGCTGAGTAGACCTAAAAACAGCAAGCAGCTGTGGAAAAGTCCCAGGAAGAGGATTACGAGGAAGCATCATAGAATGCATAGTAGTCAAAGCTTTTCGACAACCATCAACTGCTTCTCCGATATGTTGAGCACGATCTTGAAGAAGCACAATAGCATTGCGACGCCGGGGCTCAGACCAAAAAGTTTCGACTCCACCGGACGAACTCTCGAGAGCCGCAACCCGTTCAGAAACACGGCGAGTTTCATTGGCGAAGTCTAGGCAAGTACCTACAATAGCAAAAGTCATGGGCCAGTAGCGTTGCAGAAGAAAAGAAAAAAGGGAAAATTGCAGGAAAACTTACATCGCAGCAACTCGCAAGCAGACTCGATAATACCAACGAGAAAGGAGTCGCACTCCTCCAAATGTACAATTTTTGCGGTCAAACTCAACACCTTATCCTCGGGTATGGATATCTGCTTCATAAAGCCGCAAGATTTGCTGGCTTTATCAATAGCCATTTGCGCTTGGCGTTTAGACAAAGTCAAATGACTTTCAAGATCTGTAATCCTTGAGGAATATTCATCGCATTGACAAACAGGATGAGGAGGCGATGAAACTCCAGAGTCAAGAGCATCGGCAGAAGATGGAGCTCGACTATGACCAGATAATTTACCAGCACGCACAGGCTGGAAGGCAAAAGAAAAACAAAGAAGAAGAAAGGAACAACTCAGAAGCTAAACCAAACATGATATTTCATAAAAGAGGATATATTTACAAAAGCACAAGCCCTCTGACTAAGGTTCTTGGGCTACATGCAACTAGAGAGTTTGCTCCATTAGAAAGAAAATAAAATTACAAGGGAGGCCAAGTCTACGCCACCTCGGCCTCACGATCCGTAGCAGAAGTGGGCATAGCAGAAGTAGTGCCAGCATCAGGCAGAGGCACAGATCCACTCGTGGCTGAAGTCGAAGAAATCGGTGTCGTACCGGTCGCGGAAGCCACCGAAGGGGAAATCATCGACACGATGCCCGGCGCATACCTCTTCGCCTTCTCGAAGAAGGCCTTCAGCTCCGAACGAGGACGACCAAGGGAAGAGCTCACCTTCTCCCAGTTCACCTCCTCACCATGCGCATATGCAAATGCAATGGCCCCCTCGGCACCCCTTTTCAAGGAAAGACCCTTCATAGTAAGTATGGGGTCGTCATCGGTGTCGAAGGCTTTGGCGAGATTCTTCAAGTCCGACACATCGGCTTTCCTCTTGGGCCACAACCCGACAAAAATCCGTGCAAGAACGCGGTTAACCAACTCGAAGATTTCCCGGACAGATATCCAGTTCGCTTCCAGCAAGCTAACCGCGGCCAAGAGAGGATCGTTGTCTGGTTGCAACATCGACGCAGACACTTCACTATATTCTGCAAAGCCAAGGAAACAGCAAACAACAGAGAAGAAATACATCAGCAAGCTAAAGAAGGACAAGGAAATTGGAAAAATGCAAGAAAGTTATAGTATGTACCTCCAGCAGCAGTAGACATCTGGTTCAGCCGCTCAGCCATGGCTTGTTCCCGCTGGAGGTGCTCCTTGTTGGCGTTAGACAGGTCCTTTTCTGCTTTTTTCGCCTTAGCCAATGCTGACTTAGCAGACTTCTCAGCATTGACCTTGGCAGCAGTGGCAACATCAAAAGCTGTCCTGGAAGCATCGAGTTCAGCTTCCAGTGATGAAAGGCGAGCATTGGCTGCCTTCAGAGCACCTGAGTTTGATAAAGAGGAGCAGTCAAGCAAAGAAGCAAAGTCAGGGATGCCAAAGATGAACAAATATTGAAAATGAGACTTACCTTCAGAAGCCTTAGCAATTTTCTGATACTCGACACATTCATTGCCCAAGGCAACAAATCTGTTCATCAGATCCTGTTCAGCAAATAAGACGTGAGTATAAACGCGCCAAAGTCGAAGTAAATATAATATAACAGTATGTGCACGCACGTCATCAAAAGAGCCTGTAGATTGATGGGCCTCAAGGATAGCAGCGGCGTCGGATGCTTTCTGCAAGCGCCCAGAATGACGAACACCGACCACCTTCTTGGCAGGCTTCTTCGAAGCTTTTTGAGGCTTGGTCGCCGGATCAACCTCTTGTGGCGGCGGCTCATCAATGACAATAGTGTCAGTGATAGGGGCAGCAGCAGCAAGTCTCTTCGGGTCCTCCTCATCACTAAGAAAAGGAGAAAAAGATAGAATCATCTATCAAGGATGACAATAAGAAACTAAATATATGAAAGGAAACGGATGAACACTCACGAGTCCATGAAATCGAAGAGTTCTCCACCGTCCTCTGGCACGGAGGATTCCCCAGCGACAGTCTTAGAGGCAGAGGCGCTGGAAGAAGCAAATACTTCGGCACGTTTTCTCTTCTTGTCGATGACAAGATCTTCAGACAGCGCAGGAGGAGGTGATGTCGTCGAACTAGTCCTTTCCAGCGAATCTTCACCATCATCTCCATCTTGGCTGTCCTCAGTCTCAGGGGCTTCAGAAGCCGCGGAAACAGGAACATGTGGAATGCCCCCCCCCTCTGGGAGAGGAGGCCGAGAAATGAGGAGTCGGTGATCCTGGAAAAAGAAACAACTCGACAATTACAACACGAACAATAAAAAGAGAAAGACAAGGCAAACAAAGACAGCAAAAGTTACCGCAGGAAGGGGATGATCGGAGTCGAAGTGGCTTGCGGCTAAATCCACAACCTCATGGTCCTTCTTGAGAGTATTAAGATCTCTCACACGCCTGTTGAGATCCTTCTTCTCCATGAGATTTTTCGATACTCGAGAAGGATCTTCCAAGCTAGAAAAAGTCCACAACTTGGAGAGACGATGCTGCAAAGGCTGAACTCGATGTTGCAGGAAAAATGCCATGAGTTGTGTACCCGACAGCGCACCTCCTCTACCACTTTTCAGCTCTTGGATGCGGGCCAGCAGTGGCTTGATCTCCTCCATCTCAGCTTCCGTGGGAGGCGAATCCCACGAGGCCAATTTCTTCAATTCTTGGGAGGCATCAAATGGAGCAATGCCATATTTATCGGAGGAGGAACTTTTTCGGTCCTTAATGTAGAACCATTTGGTCCTCCAGCCTTGTACCGAGGTAGACATTGAAAATTCCAAATATTGTGATTCAGAACGAACAGAGATACAAGCTCCGCCCAGTTCAGGTTTTTTGGCCAATGAAACACTGGGGCAGAGCCGAAAGAGGGATCTCCAAAGAAGAAAGTGGGGATCAATCCCCAGAAACGACTCACAAGGAGTTATGAAGCAAGCAATGTGCAAGATAGAATTTGGTGTGAGCTGGTGAAGCTGCACACCATAAATAAAAAGAAGCCCATGAAGGAATTCATGGGCAGAAAGGGAAAGACCACGTAAGAGAAAGGCGAGGAACATCACCCAGAAACCATCCCTGGGCTTGGGGATCCGTTCAGCGCTTGGGAAGATAACCTCGTCGTCATTGGAGATGAGACCCTCCGTTCGAGCCTTGTCCAGATCCTTCTGCGTGAAGACAGAAGGCACCCAGCTGGTCGAGGCGTTCGTCACCTTGGTCATCTTGTGTTTCTGCGCTCGGTGCTTCACGCGCATCTATGATGACCCACAAGTATAGGGGGTGTATCATAGTACTTTTGATAAATAAGAGTGTCGAACCCAACGAGGAGCAGATGGTGTTGATTAGTGGCTTTGATCAAGATTTCACTGTAAATACTAGCAAATGGGTTTTCAGGAGTATTTGGTAGTGCAAATAAGTAAAGTGCGAGTAAATAAAAGATAGTAGTAACAATTGCAGCAAGTGGCCCAATCCTTTTCTTTAGCAAAGGACAAGCCAGTTGTGTAACTTATAATAACCAAACGTTCTCGACGACACATGGGAGTTTCTGTCAAGAGCTTTCGCTTCATACCGCTAAATAGTTTTTATTGGTTTGATAAGTATTATGGGGGTGAACCTATGCTAGCGCACTACCCTTACTAGGATAAATACACACTTGTGATTATACCCCTTGCAAGCATCCGCAAATACAAGAAAGTAATTAAGATAAATCTAACCACAGCCTTAAACTCTTAGATCCTACGCTCCCTGGTGCAATGGTTTCCCAACGGAGGTTTAGGTTTCTGTCACTCCAGCAACCCCACAATTGGTAGCCAAATACATAATGCATCTCACTAGGCCCATAAATGGTGAAGTATCATGTAGTCGACGTTCACATGACACCACTAGTGAAATAGCACCACAACAATATCAAACCATTAAATATTTCTCAACAATAATTCACTACTAACATCTTGACTTCTCCCATGTCCTCAAGAACTAAACGAACTACTCACAAGACATTATATGGATCATGATCAGAGGTGAAATAATTGTAAATAACAATCTGAACATAAACCTTAATTCAACGGTTCCACTCAATAGCATCAACTACAAGAGTAATCAACACCGGGAAAGTTTCCCCTAAGAATTTAACAAGATCCAACTCAAGATGTTACAACGGGATAGCATGGTGATGGTGGAGATGAAGGTGCTGGTGATGGAGATGATGATGATGATGATCCCGATGAAGTCCGGTGCGGTGGTGATGACGATGGCGATGATCTCCCCTCTGCGGGAAGGAATTTCCCCGGTAGATTCCTACCTGCCGGAGAGCTTTTCTCTCTCTGGTGTTTTCCGCCCCGCAGAGGCGGCTGTGTCTAACTCTGAGCCCCCCTCACTTAGGTTTTCGGGGACGATGAAGTATGCGAAGGGGCGAGACCTGGAGTGGGCCAGGGCGCCCTCACACAGGGCCAGCGCGGCCAGGGGCCAGGCCGCGCCCCCTATGCGTGAGGCTGCCCTCTGGCTCCCCTCGACTCCTCCTTCTGGCTTCCGGAGTCTTTTGGTAAAATATAATTTCCTGGCATTTTTCTGGAATTTTCCTGATCTTCAAAATATAGTCCCTTGATGGTCCTTTTTCCAGCAGAATCCTGACTCCGGCAGCAAATCCCCCAATGATCATCAACATGTAAAAACAGAAGAAATAACATAAGTATCATCTCTAAATATGAAATATATCAATGAATAACAGTAAATTATGATACAAAATAGTGATGCAAAATGGACGTATCAACCCCCCCAAGCTTAGACCTCGCTTGTCCCCAAGCGAAAACTAAACTCGGTAAACATGACCACAGGTTTATGGAGTGAAGTGTCAATAATCAAAATACAGACAAGAAGCATCACATTTACCAAGGCACAAATTATAATAGACATCAACTCCCCTTTATAAGATATAGACTTACAATAAGTAAAAGGGAATCACATATAAGGATACACAAAGTAAACTATAATTGGTGATGGCAAACCTTAGTTCTTGGTCAAAGAATGATGAACAAGCTATTCTTTCTTTTGAATGGAGCCTTTTAAAACAGAGCTAATATAGCAAAGACCATATGCTCAACAAAACAAACTTTTTGCATTCATAGAAAGCTTTCAAAGATATATTCCTTCAGACAAAAGCATTGTACAAAACAAAGAAGATAGTAAACATGATTAAATGGATCAACATATGAATGAGTGAAATATAACAACTCAAATGCTTGCTTGAGATAGAGGGGAAATAGGTTGACTCAACATAAAAGTAAAAGATAGGCCCTTCGCAGAGGGAAGCAGGGATTAAACATGTGCTAGAGCTTTTCATTTGCAAAACAGAGGTAAAAAGTTATTTTGAGAGGTGGTTGCTTTTGTCAATGGCTAGCAACGGAGTTCTTGATATCTACCATACTAAACAAGTGAGAGCGGTTCCGAGATGTTTGATTAATTGGCACATTGGTGCTCTTTTATAGCTTGGCACTCCTCCCCACCTTTTCCTTTCTTAATCCATGGCTAACCGATTCCATCGGGTGCCAACCAACTTTCACATACCATGGAGGAGTGCTTTTCTTTTTGTTTTCTTTTTGAGATTATAATGGTCAGACCAGCCCCCTTGCAAAATTAGTGACGAGCAGATGAAGCTGCCTAGTCGAGGGGTACTTAATTTAGTATGGAAGATAACAAACCCATCCACTACGTCCTCATGAGCTAAAAATAGTGGCACAAAATGAGAAGTGTTTGAAGGTTTTTGAAAGGTAGCACATGAAAATTTACTTAGAATGGCTTGAAATACCATGCATAGGAATTTATAGTGGACTCTTTGGAAGTGACTTGGCTTTTGGGATTTGGATACACGAGAAGTATTCCCTCTCAGTACAGGTTTTTGGCTAGCAAGGCTGGGTAGCAAGCATAAGAGTTGTATGAAACAAACAAACATACATATAATAGGAACGATCATGCAAACTTCCTTGAAGGTACAACGATTTTGACTTTGAGAATAACAATGCTTATAAGCCAAACATGAAGGGTAAACTAAAGTGATGTAACTACAAGCACTTCTTTATTCTTTTCTACTCAAACCTCAAGGTAATATTGCTACTGACCAAGCTAGGTTTGCCAAAACCAACTAAATTTACTCATGCTCCCAAAGTGATGCCAATACTAATCAACAAGACTAATCGTATAAGAGAGATTGCAAACTAAAATAAAGTGTGCGGAAGGTAAACGATAGAACTTCTCATTAAAATTTTATTACCGCAACTCACACCAAGGGATACATAGATAACCAACTAAAGAGGATACTTCCAAACTGCAAACTATTCTATAAGATAACTTCTCTATTCAAGATATGACTCTACTTGAAAAGTAAATGAGCAAAAGGTAATGATGTGATACCGCGGCACTCCCCCAAGCTTGGAACAAGCCAAGGGGATGCCTATACCGATGACGAATTACTCCTTTGGCGGTGGCGGTGAGTCTTCATCGCTGTCATACTTCCAAGGCAGGGGTCCTCCATCGAGGAAGGATGTCTTGGTCTCCAATGTCCTGAAACTTGCAGCGGCACTCATTTGTTTAAACCTAGCTTCATACTCACAGTTTTGGTTCTGCAAGTCGTAGAGTTGTGATTGTAACTTGTTGGTGGTCTCATGGAGCGAAAAGATGTCCTTCCAAAGTTCTGTAGTCTCCTTCTTGTACTTGGTAACAAGCTCTTGATTAATCCTATGGATGAGTTCCATCTCGCGTTCCGCCATCTTCTTATATTTAAAAACCTCTTGTTCCAGTGCTTCCATCCCGGCTTCAAGATTCCCTTCTCCCTTCGGTCCTTGGACATCTTTAATCTGCAACTCCCCATCCTTAAGTGACAACTCCTTTGGATGCATCTTCAGCTCCCTCATGTACGGATTGATGAGATCCACAAAAGAGTTCTCCTCGGATGGACCGGACGAAGACATTGTAACTCAAAAGCTGAAAGTAATCCCTGACAGAAACGGCTTGAAACAAAAACACGACGAGAAAATGATATACAGACCTCGGGTACTCCGGGGGGTTATATAGGCAAAAATTATACATCGAGGGGAAATCACAGGAGGAAACCGGGACAGAAACGAGTTCCGGGGTGTTCTCACACCAGGGCGGCGCGGCCAGGGGTGGACTCGCGCCCCCCTGTGTGTGAGGAGCACCCGGACTCCTTTTCCTGCACGTTTTCGTCTCGTGATTTTTCATATTTAGTAAAAACAGCAAAAATATTAAAGGAAGAGCTTTTCGCGAGACTTCTCTGACTAGAACTGTTACCTATTCGAAAATGAACTCTGCAGGCATCTGCAATTTGTCTTGGATAAATTCCTCTGAAGAAACTGTTTCAATTACATCAACATCTTCATTATAAGAATCTCCAGTAATATAGTGTTTGAGTCTTTGCCCATTCACCACTTGTGTAGTGTCATCTTTCAATGAGGCAATCTTAATAGCACCTGAGCGGTATACTTCCACAATAACATATGGTCCTTCCCATTTTGATAGTAATTTGCCTGCAAAAAATCTGAGACGAGACCTATACAATAGAACTTTCTCACCAACATGAAACTCTTTCTTAAGAATTCTCTTATCATGCCATTGCTTGACTTTCTCTTTGAAAAGTCTAGCATTCTCATATGCTTCATTTCTCCACTCATCTAGAGAACTCAAATCTAACAACCTTTTCTTACCGGCTAGTTTAAAATCTCTATTAAGCTCTTTCACTGCCCAAAAAGCTTTGTGTTCTAATTCTAAAGGCAAGTGACACGCTTTTCCATAAACCATCTTATAAGGAGACATTCCCATGGGGTTCTTATAAGCAGTTCTATAAGCCCATAAAGCATCGTTTAACTTACTAGCCCAGTTTTTCCTAGATCTATTAACAGTCTTCTGCAAAATAGACTTGATCTCTCTATTTGAAAGCTCTACCTGCCCACTAGTCTGGGGATGATAAGCAGAAGCAATTCTATGATTAACATCATATTTAGCAAGAGTTTTTCTAAAACTGCCATGAATATAATGAGAACCTCCATCAGTCATAAGATATCTAGGCACACCAAACCTAGGAAAAATAACATCTTTAAGCATTTTTAACGAGGTCTCACCATTGGCACTCTTTGTAGGTATGGCTTCTACCAATTTAGTAACATAATCAACAGCAATAAGTATGTGGGTATAGCCTTTTGAAGGAGGAAAAGGACCCATAAAGTCAAATCCCCAACAATCAAACGGTTCAATAACAAGAGTGTAATTCATAGGCATTTCATTGCGTCTAGAAATATTACTAACTCTTTGACATTCATCACAAGATAAAACATATCTTCTAGCATCTTTAAAGAGGGTTGGCCAATAAAAACCTGATTGTAGAACCTTTTGTGCGGTCCTATCTCCAGCATGATGTCCTCCATAAGCACTGTCATGGCATTTTCTTAATATCTCCTGTTGCTCATATTCCGGTATGCATCTTCGCATAATACCATCAATCCCTTCTTTATATAAGTGTGGGTCATCCCAAAAGTAATGCCTCAAATCATAGAAGAATTTTCTTCTTTACTGAGCTGTAAAAGTTGGAGGCAAATACTTGGAAACAATAAAGTTAGCATAATCAGCATACCAAGGAAGGTCTCGCGAAGTTACATTTACAGCAGCTAACTGTTCATTTGGAAAACTATCATTAACAGGAATAGGATCAAAAGAAATGTTTTCCAATCTAGACAAGTTGTCAGCCATAGGATTTTCAGCACCTTTCCTATCTACGATAGGCAAATCAAATTCTTGTAAAAGCAACACCCATCTAATAAGCCTAGGCTTAGCATCTTTCTTAGTCATAAGATACCTAATAGCAGCGTGATCAGTATGAATAGTAACATTAGAGTCAACAATATAAGATCTAAACTTATCACATGCAAAAACAACAGCAAGAAACTCTTTCTCAGTGGTAGCATAATTTTTCTGAGCAGCATCAAGAGTCTTACTAGCATAATGAATAATATTCAACTTATTATCTACGCGCTGTCCAAGTACAGCACCAATAGCAAAATCACTAGCATCACACATAATTTCAAAAGGTAAATTCTAATCAGGTGGTTGAACAATAGGAGCAGTAGTTAAAGCCTTCTTAAGAGTTTCAAAAGCTTCCTTACAATCATCATCAAAGACAAATGGTACATCTTTTTGAAGAAGATTAGTAAGAGGCTTTGAAATCTTAGAGAAATCTTTAATAAACCTCCTATAGAAACCAGCATGACCAAGAACACTACGAATACCTTTAACATCTCTGGGACAGGGCATTTTCTCAATTGCGTCCACTTTTGCTCTGTCAACTTCAATACCTCTTTCAGAAATTTTATGTCCAAGGACAATTCCTTCATTCACCATAAAGTGGCATTTCTCCCAATTAAGAACAAGGTTAGTTTCTTCGCACATCTGCAAAACTTTATCAAGGTTGTGCAAACAGTTATCAAAAGAAGTTCCATAGATGAAGAAATCGTCCATGAAGACCTCCACAATTTCCTCACAAAAACCATGAAAAATAGCAGACATGCATCTTTGAAAAGTAGCAGGAGCATTGCATAAACCAAACGGCATACGTCTATAAGCATAAGTTCCACAAGGACAAGTAAAAGTGGTTTTCTCCTGATCTTCCTTTTTAACAGCAATTTGAGAAAAACCAGAATAACCATCAAGGAAACAAAAATGAGTCTTCTTAGATAACCTCTCTAACATCTGATCTATAAACGGTAAAGGATAATGATCTTTCTTAGTAACTTTGTTTACCTTTCTATAATCAATGCACATCCTATAACCCACTACTACCCTTTGAGGAATAAGCTCGTTATTCTCATTCGGCACAACAGTCATACCTCCTTTCTTAGGAACACAATGAACAGGACTAACCCATCTACTATCAGCAATAGGATAAATAATTCCAGCATCAAGGAGCTTTAATACCTCATTTCTTACCACATCCTTCATCTTGGGAATTAAGCGGCGTTGATGCTCCACAACTGGCTTCGCGTCTTTCTCCATATTAATGGCATGTTGACATAAAGTGGGGCAAATTCCTTTTAAATCATCAAGAGTGTATCCCATAGCTCCTCGGTGTTTCCTCAATATCTCCAATAATCTTTCTTCTTCCTTTCCTGAAAGTTTAGAACTAATAATAACAGGATATATTTTCTTATCATCTATATAAGCATATTTAAGATTATCAGGCAAAGGTTTTAATTCAAAAACAAGATCTTCCTTAGGCGACAAAGTGGTACCAATATCCTCCACAGGTAAATTGTGCTGGATTAATGGTTGTTGATGAAGGAAAATGTCATCAATCTCTTCTCTTTCCTTACTGAAAACATCACTTTCGTGATCTTCCATGAATTGCTGCAAAGCATTATTAGGAGCAAGAGCAATAGAAGCAAGCTGTTCAACTCGAAAATTTTCATTAGGCGTTTCATTTACATAAGAAGTCTTAGCAAACTTAGAAAAATTAAACTCATAAAACTCTCCATTAAACTTAGTGAAAATTTTCTCCTTCTTACAGTCTATCATGGCGCCACAGGTGTTCAAAAAGGGTCTACCAAAAATAATGGGACAAGTTTTACTAGCCTCCTTACCAAGTACTAGGAAATCAGTGGGGTATTTAGTCTTACCGCAAAGAACTTCCACATCTCGAACAATACCAAGAGGCTAAACAGTCTCTCTGTTAGCAAGCTGAACAACCACATCAATATCTTCAAGTTCACAAGCGCCAATCTCATGCATAATTTCTTTGTAAAGCTCTAAAGGAATAGCACTTGCACTAGCACCAATATCACATAAACCATAATAGCAATGATCTCCAATCCTGACAGAAATAACAGGAACACTTGTTTTCCTATACTTTTTAGGATGTGAGAGAATGTTAGAAGCATCTTCACAAAAGAGAATATATTCATCCCCTACATCTTTAGTAACAAGATCCTTCAATATAGCTACAGGAGACTTAATAGTAATTTGCTCATCAGGTTCTACAGCTTTCTTATTACTTTTATTAGACACACTTACCAAAGTAGAATACTTCTTTACCTTAGCAGGAAAAAGTGTCTTCTCAAAATAAGGTTCAGGAACAATGCTATCAACAGTACAAACTTCAGTAGCTGCAGCAGGAATATGACTAATGGAATCTTTATAAGGTGCATGATATTTGTTCCAATCTTTCTTTGGAATATCGAGATAAGAGGCAAAAGCCTTAAGACAATTAGCAAGTATTTGAGAATCAAGACCATAAGCAATGCTAACACTATGAAAGTCATCGGTTCCCATAAAAGTTTTAATACATTCATAATCATAGGTTATACCTGTCTTCCTACCTTTGTCGTTTTCCCATCCTTCAGCATTCTCTTGTATACGGTCAAGAAGTTTCCACTTGGTGTCTTCTTTCATATGAGTAAATGATCCAAAGCACGAAGCATCCAAATAATCCTTATCAGGAAGAGTAAGCCGCGCATAAAAATTATCAATAACAATATTATTGGGGAGCTCATGAATAGGGCATTTGAGCATTTGTAACTTCAATCTCCCCCACGCTTGGGCAATACTTTCTCCATCGTGAGGCCAAAAATTATATATCCGATTACGGTCTTTATGAATTTCACTTGGAGGATAAAATTTGGAATAAAAGATAGGTACAATGTCCTCCCATGCCATAGATGGACCATCTTGGAGTAGTCGATACCACTCCTCAGCTCTGCCTTTCAATGATAAAGAGAATAATTTCTTCTTGACCTGGCTTGGCGAAATACCTGCACACCTAAACAACTCGCATAATTCATGTATAAATAGTAAATGATCACCCGGATGGACAGTTCCGTCCCCTGAATAGCAGTTATCCATAACACGCCCAATAATTTTCATAGGTATTTTAAAAGGATCAACTTCAGCAGGTGGTGGCGGTGGTGGTTCATCCACATGTGCAGCAGTGGTAGAAGTGTTCCCAAATAGGAAACCAAATGGAGAATTCTCCATAGCAGAATAAAATAAAAATAAATGACAAAATAAAAATAATACTCACAACGACGGTTACCTTTACCAAATCCACTCTTCAATAGCGCTACACTCCCCGGCAACGGCGCCAGAAAATAGTCTTGATGACCCACAAGTATAGGGGGTGTATCATAGTACTTTCGATAAATAAGAGTGTCGAACCCAACGAGGAGCAGAAGGTGTTGATTAGTGGCTTTGATCAAGGTTTCACTATAAATACTAGCAAACGGGTTTTCAGGAGTATTTGGTAGTGCAAATAAGTAAAGTGCGAGTAAATAAAAGACAGTAGTAACAATTGCAGCAAGTGGCCCAATCTTTTCTTTAGCAAAGGACAAGCCGGTTGTGTAACTTATAATAACCAAACGTTCTCGAGGACACATGGGAGTTTCTGTCAAGAGCTTTCGCTTCATACCGCTAAATAGTCTTTATTGGTTTGATAAGTATTATGGGGGTGAACCTATGCTAGCGCACTACCCTTACTAGGATAAATACACACTTGTGATTATACCCCTTGCAAGCATCCGCAAATACAAGAAAGTAATTAAGATAAATCTAACCACAGCCTTAAACTCTAAGATCCTACGCTCCCTGGTGCAATGGTTTCCCAACGGAGGTTTAGGTTTTTGTCACTCCAGCAACCCCGTAATTGGTAGCCAAATACACAATGCATCTCACTAGGCCCATAAATGGTGAAGTATCATGTAGTCGACGTTCACATGACACCACTAGTGAAATAGCACCACAACAATATCAAACCATTAAATATTTCTCAACAATAATTCACTACTAACATCTTGACTTCTCCCATGTCCTCAAGAACTAAACGAACTACTCACAAGACATCATATGGATCATGATCAGAGGTGAAATAATGGTAAATAACAATCTGAACATAAACATTAATTCAACGGTTCCACTCAATAGCATCAACTACAAGAGTAATCAACACCGGGAAAGTTTCCCCTAAGAATATAACAAGATCCAACTCAAGATGTTACAGCGGGATAGCATGGTGATGGTGGAGATAAAGGTGCTGGTGATGGAGATGATGATGATGATGATCCCGATGAAGTCTGGTGCGGTGGTGATGACGATGGCGACGATCTCCCCTCCCCGAGAAGGAATTTCCCCGGCAGATTCCTGCCTGCCGGAGAGCTTTTCTCTCTCTGGTGTTTTCCGCCCCGCAGAGGCGGCTGTGTCTAACTCTGAGCCCCCCTCACTTAGGTTTTTGGGGATGATAAAGTACGCGAAGGGGTGAGACCTGGAGTGGGCCAGGGCGCCCTCACACAAGGCCAGCGCGGCCAGGGGCCAGGCCGCGCCCCCTATGCGTGAGGCTGCCCTCTGGCTCCCCTCGACTCCTCCTTCTAGCTTTCGGAGTCTTTTGGTAAAATATAATTTCCTGGCATTTTTCTGGAATTTTCCTGATCTTCAAAATATGGTCCCTTGATGGTCCTTTTTTCAGCAGAATCCTGACTCCGGCAGCAAATCTCCCAATGATCATCAACATGTAAAAATAGAGGAAATAACATAAGTATCATCTCTAAATATGAAATATATCAATGAATAACAGTAAATTATGATACAAAATAGTGATACAAAATGGATGTATCAATCTACGATCTGCGCACGGGGACTAAGCAGGAGAGCAATGGAGCGCAGAGATTGCAACAATGGTGGCGGCGGGAGAAGCAATGAACTGGTAAACAGTAAATGTGACGACCTCAAATTTGATACAAATTCGAAGTGCCCGTTATGTATTCCACCGCAATCCCAGAACCGTTGTTGCGATATACATAACGTAGTTGGTAACCAGTTCCATAGACATTACAATACGGTAGTTCAAATACAATGGTCATATTGACCAAGTTCATATTACAACACAATATAGCAGCGGAAATAATGTCTTCGGCCCATGCCTTCTCCCTACAGGCAAATGGCGACTCACGGAGACGAGCTTAGTTCTGGTACTCTTCTTCATACCCTTCCTCCTGGTATTCCTCCCCATAGTCTGGCCAAGTTGATAGCCAGGGACACAGCCGTGAGTACATTGGATGCACTCGCAAACCATCTTATAAATGAAAAGATGAAGTAGATATGCAAGGTTGGGTATAGTGGACTAAGCACTAAGTTGGTTTGCAAAAGCTAGTTTTCATTTCCCAAGAATGTTTGTTCATAGGAAAGAGGTTTAGTTCTCTAAGTTCCATCTAAAGAGGATTTTCAAGTGTCAACAACAGGTCAAGTCAAGTCATTCACCAAGTCACCATTGTCACTTTTAGTCCTGACAAAAGTCAAGTACAGCTTGCCAACCGTCCATGACCGCGGACGCGGCTATTCGAATAGTTTCAAAGCCTCTGCAGAGGGGTACACTTTACCCACAAGATTCGATACATCTGCCGGGAGAAATCCACGGTTCGACATACACAAAGTATGGGAGGTTCAGATAATCAAACAAAATCTTTCACTTGCTCATCCTAGTATAGGATCCTTCCCTAGAGCCCGGGGTACGGAATTCCCGCTCCGGCGCCTCTAGTTCTGCCCATCCCGGAGGCCGGGTTAGTGGAATCCACCTGGTCAAGAAGTATCCGCCCGTGGAGTCCTTCCATGAAGATTTGATGCAAGACCTCCCATACTAAGATAAACAAGCTACGGATTGAGCCCCTTCCCATATAGGGGTAATATGGTTGTACGGTAAAATTGGCTCCCATGGTACATCACTCGTTGTCATTGAGAAAGATATTTCATAGTTCTTAGTCAAGATTGATTTTCTTTTATAAAGCCATTATGTAGGAGAGATCTCCATTTCAAGTTCAAGTCACCACTTTTCAAATGGGGTTCCTCCAGAGATAGCATCAACTTTTATTAGCGACTAAGCAACTACATTGATTGATAGTACTACTAACTAGGGTTGGATAAACTCAGCTTGATGCTCTTGATAAGCAAGACATCAATATACTTCTATCATTCTACTCTAGCAATTCAATCATGCAATTTACTTAAAACAAGTAGAATGCAATATTAAAACTAGGTAGTGGGAGTATGAATCAAAAGATGGCTTGCCTTGGTTGGCAAAGTGTCCGGGGTTTTCTTCTTCTTCTTGATAATAATAATCCCCTCCAATATCCTCCTCGGCAACACTAGCGTCTAATAACGAATAAACACAAAGCACACCATCACTTCACCAAGCCAACCACACACCAAGCACACATCTTTGTTTGCTAACCCAAAGCATTCATGTTGCATTTTTAGGGTGTTGGATTGTAAGTCTTTCTCTAAGTTATTCTTCAAGTGTGCAAGTTAGCTTCTTCACTAAGTGGCATAGGTGGTTCACTTGTGCAGCCTTGGTATTGATTTGGGGTTACTAAGACAAGTTTGAGTGGGAGGGATCCACTAAGTGAAGTGGCATTGAGGGTAATTAATTCTAAGTGTGCACTAGTGATCTATCATTTTATGCTAACAAATAGGTTTGGGTTAGGATCCAAATGATCACACTAATATGGTTTGGGGTAGATTAGTGTTGACTAACAGTAAGAGGGGTCATTAGTAAGTTCACATTTTAATTTTCAAGATTTTTGATGGCTTAAATAATTTTCTAGAAATCTTTCATTATTAAACAAGCTATGGTCACACTATTCATAACCATTTTAATTCCTAATTTATTTTGAATTCTAACCAGTACTATTGGATAGAGTATTTCATAAGCTTTCCAACGAATATTTATTTGCTAGATTTGGATTTGTAAAACTCTAGGAATTAAAGTTTGAAAATAGTATCTGAAACAGATTTGAAATAAATAAAAAGGGCGAGAGTTTATTTAAAAACGAAACGGACCTAAACTGAAACTAGCCGGGCCCTATTCCGAATAAAGCCGAACGGGCCGGCCCATACCGTTTCGCGCGGGGAAAAAGAATAAAACGGGGGCTGACAGGTGGGACCTCCTCGTCAGACCTAATTACAAACCCGAATCGGTATGCTAGCGTCGGATCGAGATCTAACGGCGCAGGTTCATCGTCTTCCTCAGCACGGCGGGGGCTCACCTGCGAGCAGAGATGAGTGTTCGACGGCGATGGCGAGGCATAGGGGAAGCAGAGCTCGTCGGCGACGTGCGGGATCGGCGGCGGTGCTCCTCCTCTTCCGATTCCCTGCAGCAGCTGGCCTCCAGGTGGTCGGACGCGGCGGCGCTCCGCTCGTCCAGTGCTGCTCCGGCGAGGCTGGCTACGGCGAACCAGAGCGAGAGGGAGTGAGCGGCGATGTCTGGGAGGTAGCTGGGGATGAGGTGAGTTGATTCGTTTGATCGGAGGGGCTTTATATAGGCCGGAGCGACGGGGACAAGCGCGGCCAGAAGCTCGTCTTCACGGGGGCCCTGGCGGCGTTGCAAGCTCGCTCCGGTCACGGCGTTCACGCTCGCGTGCTGGGGGGGTTGCTGGGTCGGCCGCGGGGTGCTGTGGGTCTCCTCTGGCGCCTCCAAACTGGTCGGCATCGCGCAGGGCAGAAGGTTCCTGGGAGGGGGCCCTGGGTGCAAACCTCGCCATTCCTCCGCTTCTCCTGGCTTGGGTCGGGGCTGGGGGCGCTGGAGTCGATCGAGGGGAGGCCAGAGAGCATGGCTACAGCGCTTGGACGAGCTCGAACAGTGCAGCACCAGTGAAGTTTGATTCGATTTGATTTTCTTCTGCCAGTGTTCGGCGAAATGCCCGTAAGAACTCAAAATTTGATTTTTCAAATTTTTCCACTTTGGGTGCTCATCATATTGGATAAGGTACCCAGGCATATTTTTGTTACTGTGAAAGGTTGAGTTTTGCAAAAATTTCTATTTCAAATTTGATATGGTTTCTGTTTCAGATTCAAACTTTGGCTCAAGTTTGAGTGGTGTTCTGGTTTGAAAATTTGGTAGATCTTTGTTGGTTGAGTTAGTCCACAACTTGGTTAAGCTCAACTCACTGGCCAAACATGAAGGTGAGCTGTAGATTTCTTAATCTAAGGGCTCAAAGTGGTGTAGTCATTAACAGTTTCTAGATCATATTAACTTTATCTCTTTCTTACCTCTTTTTATTTCTTGTTGCTTTGGTTCTTATAATCTTTCTCCAATGGTTCTGTTGGTTCACTTAGAATGATCTAACCAATGCTCAATCAAAAATAACACACATAAAATCATAGAATACATAGAGTAGAAAATACATGTATGCATACAATAATAGATAAAAAGTTTTATTTGGGTCCAAAATTTTGTACTTTATTTAATAAGAAGTGGATTACAATTTCTGAGTTGTTACAATCTTCCCCCCTTAAAAAGAATCTCGTCCCCGAGATTCACTAGTTAAGAACTGAAAAGATTGGGAAACTCTTTCTGAAGGTAATTTTCTCGTTCCCAAGTAGCTTCCTCTTCGGTGTGATTACTCCACTGAACTTTCAGAAATTTGATGCTTCGGGTTCGAGTGGTTCGATATGCTTCCTCGAGGATACGGATAGGCATTTCACGATAGGTCAAGTCCTTGTTGATGTCCACAGAACGGTGATCAATATTTTTGAAGACCTCGGGCTTCTCCGGAACTTCCAGACATTTCCGAAGTAACGACACGTGGAAGACATCGTGTACTTCCGACAATTCAGGGGGCATTTCCAACTGATAAGACACTTCTCCTCTACGGTCTAGTATCTTGAATGGTCCAATATATCTTGGTGCAAGCTTTCCTTTTACTTGAAATCTTTGCATTCCCTTGAGGGGTGATACTCTGAGATAAACAAAATCTCCAATCTGGAAGGTCAGTTCTCGACGTCTCTTGTCGGCATAACTCTTTTGTCTTGATTGGGCTGCCTTGAGGTATTCACGAATCATGCGAACTTTCTCCTCGGCTTCTTGCAGAATATCTGGTCCAAAAATCTGACTGTCTCCGGTTTCTGACCAGTTCAGAGGGGTACGACACTTTCTTCCATACAAAGCTTCAAATGGGGCCATTTGCAAACTGGCTTGATAACTGTTGTTGTAGGAAAACTCCGCGAAAGGCAGACAATCTTCCCACTTAGCTCCATAAGCTAGAACATAGGCTCTCAACATATCTTCAAGTATTTGATCCACTCTTTCAGTCTGTCCATCCGTCTGAGGGTGGTAAGCTGTGCTGAAGGCTAACTGGGTTCCCAAAGCTTGATGCAAACTTTTCCAAAATCTTGAGGTGAATTGGGTTCCTCTATCGGAAACTATGGTTTTGGGAACTCCATGCAAACTGACAATTCTGGATAAATACAGATCTGCTAGCTGTCCCGAGTTGTAAGTGGTCTTGACAGGAATAAAGTGGGCTACTTTGGTTAGTCTATCCACAATGACCCAAATAGAGTCATTTCCACGGCTAGATCTTGGAAATCCAGTGATGAAATCCATTCCAACAGAATCCCACTTCCATTCCGGAACTTGCAAAGGTTGCAGCAATCCTGCAGGACGTTGATGTTCAGCCTTGACTCTTTGACAAATATCACACTTAGAGATGAACGATGCAATCTCACGCTTCATTCCATGCCACCAAAATTGTTCCTTCAAATCTTGGTACATCTTAGTTCCACCGGGGTGGATGGAGTAAGGTGTCTCATGGGCTTCCTTCATAATCACTTCCTTCAATTCGGAATCAGCAGGCACACAAATACGGCCTTTATACCAAAGAACTCCTTGATCATCTTCTTCAAATCCTGGCACCTTGCCGGAACTAATTCTGCGCTTAATTCCTTCAATACTCTCATTTCCCTTCTGGGCTTCTTTGATTTGGCTCATCAAGGTGGGTCGAAACTCAAGATTGGCTAAGAATCCTTGACTAACTAGTTCCAATCCAAATCTTTCAAACTCTTGGTGCAACATAGGTTGCTCTTCCTTGATCCTCATATTCAGCGAACACGGCTTTCTACTCAACGCATCGGCCACTACATTGGCCTTACCGGGGTGATAGTGAATTTCCAGATCATAATCCTTGATCAACTCTATCCATCTTCTTTGCCTCATGTTCAACTCCTTCTGGGTAAAAATATACTTCAAACTCTTGTGATCGGAGTAGATCTCACAACGGTTGCCCATCAAATAATGCCTCCAAGTCTTCAAAGCTAGAACCACGGCTGCTAACTCTAGATCATGGGTTGGATAATTTTCTTCATGAGGTCGAAGCTGCCGAGAGAGGTAAGCTATGACCTTGCCTTCTTGCATCAATACGCAACCAAGTCCAAGTTTGGAAGCGTCGCAATAGACATCAAAATTCTTGGTGATATCGGGCATGGTTAAGACGGGAGCGGTCACCAATCGCTTCTTGAGCTCTTGAAAACTCTCCTCACATTTAGGGGTCCATTCAAACTTCTTGTCCTTCTTCAACAGTTGAGTCATTGGACGGGCAATACTGGAAAATCCTTCAACAAACTTGCGGTAATATCCCGCTAATCCGAGAAAACCTCTAACTTCCGTCTGAGTGGTAGGGGCTTCCCATTCCAGGACTGATTTGATCTTCTTGGGGTCTACCGATATTCCTCCTACTGATAGTACATGGCCTAAGAATCCAACCTCCTTCAACCAGAACTCACATTTACTGAACTTGGCATACAACTGATGCTCTCTTAGGGTTTCTAGAATTAATCTCAAATGGGTTGCATGCTCTTCTTCGGATTTGGAGTAGATAAGAATGTCATCAATGAAGACAACAACAAACTTATCCAAGAATTCCATAAAAACCTTATTCATGAGATTCATGAAATAAGCAGGGGCATTGGTTAATCCAAATGACATTACGGTGTACTCATACAATCCGTATCGGGTAGTGAAGGCTGTTTTGGGGATATCCGTTGCACGGATCTTCAGTTGGTGGTATCCAGTTCTAAGATCTATCTTTGAGAACACTCTGGCTCCAGTCAATTGGTCAAACAAATCTTCAATCTTCGGGAGAGGATACTTGTTCTTGATGGTCACATCGTTAAGCTTGCGATAATCAGTGCACAGTCGGCTAGAACCGTCACTTTTATCCACAAACAGAACAGGTGATCTCCAAGCAGAAGAACTTGGCTGAATCAATCCTTTGCTCAGAAGGTCATCCAATTGCTTCTTCAACTCAACTAATTCAGCTGGGTTCATACGATAGGGTCGTTGGGCTATTGATCCTGTTCCGGGGATAAGCTCAATGATAAACTCAATATCCCGATCCGGTGGCATTCCGGGTAGCTCATCGGGAAAGACATCCGGGTACTCACAGACGATGGGGACTTGCTCCAAAGTCGGTCCTGAGATACTCTTATGACATCGGGTGGTTTGGGGTGGTTTTACGGACACATGCTTGACTATGATTCCATTACTACTCTTCATGGTGATGGTCTTCTTGGCACAATCTATCACTCCTTGATGTAAAGACATCCAATTCATACCCAGAACTACTTCCAAACCTTTGGTTCCCAACACTATCAAATTGGCTAAGAAAGCTATCCCATGGATTTCTATGGGCACCGCCAAGCAGGTACAACTAGCTTTGGTTACTGACCCGGGAATTTGCACGGACATGACATCTTTCAAGGGTGTGGGTTGAAGTCCACTTTTATCAACGAATAATTGGGTAACAAATGAGTGTGAAGCTCCAGAATCAAACATAACTCTTGCAAGAACTGAGTTAACAGGGAACATACCAAGCACAACGTCGATTGCTTCCTGAGCTTCTTCAACATTCATGTGATTCAGACGACCATGAGAATGAGGCTGGTTCCTCGGTGGATAGTTCTTGCCATTTCCCACACGACGCTGTTGCTGAGCAGGAGCAGTAGTCTTGGACGCATCATTCAGCTTCTTGGGGCACTCATTGGAGTAATGCCCTTTTAGTCCACACTCATAACATGTAACACCAGACTTGTCACCAGGCTTGGGTAACACAGGGGCGCCATTTGGCCTTGGAGTATTAGTGTTGAAGTTGTTGCCACTAGGTCTTGGAGGTGCACGGTTAAAGTTGCTGCCGGGTGGACGGCTGGGATAGTTGGGACGTGGAGCAGGTGCAGACGGCCTCATTGGTCTAGGGGCAAAACCCATAGGTGCATTTCCCCTTGGCTTCTGCGAGTTGCTCGAGTTGCCTTGATATATCATACGACGCTTGCGGTTCTCGGTAGCTTGCTTGAGTTTGCCTTCCATCTGAATGGCAGAGTCAACCAATGACTCCAGGTCGGCAAAGTGAATGCTGACCAAGACACATTGCATCTCATCATGAAGTCCATCCAGAAACCTTTCTTGCTTCTTCTCAGTGGTATTGGTATCATCTGGGGCATACCTAGACAAGGTAAGGAACTTGTCACGGTAATCCACCACAGACATGGAACCTTGCTTCAGATTTCTGAACTCATCTCTCATCCTTTTCACCAATCCCATGGGAACATGGGCTTTGCTAAACTTGCTCTTGAACTCCTCCCAAGGCATCACATACCCTGGGGCTTGCATTGCACGGGTGCTGTCCCACCAAGCTCGCGCTGCTCCAGCAAGATAGTGGGTGGTATACAAGACCTTCTCATTTTCACCAACTTCGGCGACTGCCAAGTTGTTCTCCATGGTACGAAGCCAGTCATCTGCATCTAAGGGCTCTTCAGACTTAGTGAATATGGGAGGGTTGGTGTTTTGGAAACTCCTTAGCTTGGATCGGTGCTCTCCATTGCCATGGTTTTCTCCTTCACCATTGCCATTGCCATTGCCATTGTTGTGGTTCATTGCCATCTGAGTTAACTGCTGAAGAGTGGCCAAGTTGGCTTGGCGCTCAGCTCGGGCTGCTTCCCGGTCTTCCATGATCAACCTTAGCAATTCGGCCATTTTCGGGTTCGGGGGTGGGGGTGCTCGCGGCATCTGAAGATAAGGTGTGTAAGACAAGAGGGAAAAACTAATTTGCTAAGATTTAAAGGTAACATGGATGATGCAAATTTTGTTTACTAAGGCTTTTAAAAGCCAAATTCATATTTCATTCAACACTCAACAAACATATCATACACACGAGTTCACACATTACAAATGGTTTACATCAAACCATTGCGACTCGTCTACTAGAGAGGGGGATACAACTCACACCTACACGAAGTGAAAAATAAAGTGGAACTCATAGCTAGATAACACGTGGATCTCGAGTCTAAACAGCGGGCTCCTCGGGGTCTTCCTCCTCGTCACTCACAATGAATCCATTGTGTCCACCATCCTCCGGATCATCGAGGTCCTCCATGAAGTCATCCTCATCACTAATGAGGGCATTATCCTCCTTGCGGAGATCAATGCCTTCCTCCTCACCAAGGTGATCCTCAAGACTCTCAATGTACGCAGTCAACTCCGCCACATTGGCCTTCAACTCCTCAAGGTCCTGTTCCTTCTCATCGCGCTGGCGACGAAGGCTCTTACGCTCCTTCGCAAGAATCCTGATAGTGCTCCTTGCCTCCACCAGTGCAACGTGCTCGAGGTTGGCCCTAGTACGGGCACGGTCGGCCTCCTGCTGAGTGGAGTACAGCAAGAAGTCCATGTGGTCAATGTAGGTACTCGGCTCATTCTGCCCGGGCATGTTTGCGGGACGTCCATCCGCATCACGCCGAGCAAAGTCCTTGAAGCGTCCTCCCTGAACCTCCTCCACATGCAGTCCGCACAAGCGGGCGTGCATCTCCTGCATCGCTCGGACCAAACCATCGGCCCAAGTGTTCTCCACAAGCTCAAACTTGACCCTTGGAGAACCCAACATCCCCTTCTTGCCACGGCAACTAGCTCGGATGAGCCACCGTAGCTCTCCATCCGGGTGCTCATTGAGCACGGCTCCCTTGAACTCCGGGTACAAACGGTTCAGGAACAAGGTCAAGGTGGTGAGGTCGCGCTCGAAACAAAGGCTGCCACCTTGGCCCAACTGGTACTGCTCAGTGAATACCAGGGCCATCTACAAAATTTTAAATTAGTTCAAGTTAGTGATCAACTCAAGTGTGCAAAATTTTAAGTAAGCTAAAACTGAAGTATGTATAAAACTTTGCAACTAGAGAGGAAAGACTAAGCAATTTTTGCAACCGTTCTTGTATCTTTCTTTTATCAAGGTTTTTGTTTAACGCCCATTCTACTAAGGTCTCCTATGGTCAGCCTAGGCTCTGATACCAACTTGTGACGACCTCAAATTTGATACAAATTCGAAGTGCCCGTTATGTATTCCACCGCAATCCCAGAACCGTTGTTGCGATATACATAACGTAGTTGGTAACCAGTTCCATAGACATTACAATACGGTAGTTCAAATACAATGGTCATATTGACCAAGTTCATATTACAACACAATATAGCAGCGGAAATAACGTCTTCGGCCCATGCCTTCTCCCTACAGGCAAATGGCGACTCACGGAGACGAGCTTAGTTCTGGTACTCTTCTTCATACCCTTCCTCCTGGTATTCCTCCCCATAGTCTGGCCAAGTTGATAGCCAGGGACACAGCCGTGAGTACATTGGATGCACTCGCAAACCATCTTATAAATGAAAAGATGAAGTAGATATGCAAGGTTGGGTATAGTGGACTAAGCACTAAGTTGGTTTGCAAAAGCTAGTTTTCATTTCCCAAGAATGTTTGTTCATAGGAAAGAGGTTTAGTTCTCTAAGTTCCATCTAAAGAGGATTTTCAAGTGTCAACAACAGGTCAAGTCAAGTCATTCACCAAGTCACCATTGTCACTTTTAGTCCTGACAAAAGTCAAGTACAGCTTGCCAACCGTCCATGACCGCGGACGCGGCTATTCGAATAGTTTCAAAGCCTCTGCAGAGGGGTACACTTTACCCACAAGATTCGATACATCTACCGGGAGAAATCCACGGTTCGACATACACAAAGTATGGGAGGTTCAGATAATCAAACAAAATCTTTCACTTGCTCATCCTAGTATAGGATCCTTCCCTAGAGCCCGGGGTACGGAATTCCCGCTCCGGCGCCTCTAGTTCTGCCCATCCCGGAGGCCGGGTTAGTGGAATCCACCTGGTCAAGAAGTATCCGCCCGTGGAGTCCTTCCATGAAGATTTGATGCAAGACCTCCCATACTAAGATAAACAAGCTACGGATTGAGCCCCTTCCCATATAGGGGTAATATGGTTGTACGGTAAAATTGGCTCCCATGGTACATCACTCGTTGTCATTGAGAAAGATATTTCATAGTTCTTAGTCAAGATTGATTTTCTTTTATAAAGCCATTATGTAGGAGAGATCTCCATTTCAAGTTCAAGTCACCACTTTTCAAATGGGGTTCCTCCAGAGATAGCATCAACTTTTATTAGCGACTAAGCAACTACATTGATTGATAGTACTACTAACTAGGGTTGGATAAACTCAGCTTGATGCTCTTGATAAGCAAGACATCAATATACTTCTATCATTCTACTCTAGCAATTCAATCATGCAATTTACTTAAAACAAGTAGAATGCAATATTAAAACTAGGTAGTGGGAGTATGAATCAAAAGATGGCTTGCCTTGGTTGGCAAAGTGTCCGGGGTTTTCTTCTTCTTCTTGATAATAATAATCCCCTCCAATATCCTCCTCGGCAACACTAGCGTCTAATAACGAATAAACACAAAGCACACCATCACTTCACCAAGCCAACCACACACCAAGCACACATCTTTGTTTGCTAACCCAAAGCATTCATGTTGCATTTTTAGGGTGTTGGATTGTAAGTCTTTCTCTAAGTTATTCTTCAAGTGTGCAAGTTAGCTTCTTCACTAAGTGGCATAGGTGGTTCACTTGTGCAGCCTTGGTATTGATTTGGGGTTACTAAGACAAGTTTGAGTGGGAGGGATCCACTAAGTGAAGTGGCATTGAGGGTAATTAATTCTAAGTGTGCACTAGTGATCTATCATTTTATGCTAACAAATAGGTTTGGGTTAGGATCTAAATGATCACACTAATATGGTTTGGGGTAGATTAGTGTTGACTAACAGTAAGAGGGGTCATTAGTAAGTTCACATTTTAATTTTCAAGATTTTTGATGGCTTAAATAATTTTCTAGAAATCTTTCATTATTAAACAAGCTATGGTCACACTATTCATAACCATTTTAATTCCTAATTTATTTTGAATTCTAACCAGTACTATTGGATAGAGTATTTCATAAGCTTTCCAACGAATATTTATTTGCTAGATTTGGATTTGTAAAACTCTAGGAATTAAAGTTTGAAAATAGTATCTGAAACAGATTTGAAATAAATAAAAAGGGCGGGAGTTTATTTAAAAACGAAACGGACCTAAACTGAAACTAGCCGGGCCCTATTCCGAATAAAGCCGAACGGGCCGGCCCATACCGTTTCGCGCGGGGAAAAAGAATAAAACGGGGGCTGACAGGTGGGACCTCCTCGTCAGACCTAATTACAAACCCGAATCGGTATGCTAGCGTCGGATCGAGATCTAACGGCGCAGGTTCATCGTCTTCCTCAGCACGGCGGGGGCTCACCTGCGAGCAGAGACGAGTGTTCGACGGCGATGGCGAGGCGTAGGGGAAGCAGAGCTCGTCGGCGACGTGCGGGATCGGCGGCGGTGCTCCTCCTCTTCCGATTCCCTGCAGCAGCTGGCCTCCAGGTGGTCGGACGCGGCGGCGCTCCGCTCGTCCAGTGCTGCTCCGGCGAGGCTGGCTACGGCGAACCAGAGCGAGAGGGAGTGAGCGGCGATGTCTGGGAGGTAGCTGGGGATGAGGTGAGTTGATTCGTTTGATCGGAGGGGCTTTATATAGGCCGGAGCGACGGGGACAAGCGCGGCCAGAAGCTCGTCTTCACGGGGGCCCTGGCGGCGTTGCAAGCTCGCTCCGGTCACGGCGTTCACGCTCGCGTGCTGGGGGGGTTGCTGGGTCGGCCGCGGGGTGCTGTGGGTCTCCTCTGGCGCCTCCAAACTGGTCGGCATCGCGCAGGGCAGAAGGTTCCTAGGAGGGGGCCCTGGGTGCAAACCTCGCCGTTCCTCCACTTCTCCTGGCTTGGGTCGGGGCTGGGGGCGCTGGAGTCGATCGAGGGGAGGCCAGAGAGCATGGCTACAGCGCTTGGACGAGCTCGAACAGTGCAGCACCAGTGAAGTTTGATTCGATTTGATTTTCTTCTGCCAGTGTTCGACGAAATGCCCGTAAGAACTCAAAATTTGATTTTTCAAATTTTTCCACTTTGGGTGCTCATCATATTGGATAAGGTACCCAGGCATATTTTTGTTACTATGAAAGGTTGAGTTTTGCAAAAATTTCTATTTCAAATTTGATATGGTTTCTGTTTCAGATTCAAACTTTGGCTCAAGTTTGAGTGGTGTTCTGGTTTGAAAATTTGGTAGATCTTTGTTGGTTGAGTTAGTCCACAACTTGGTTAAGCTCAACTCACTGGCCAAACATGAAGGTGAGCTGTAGATTTCTTAATCTAAGGGCTCAAAGTGGTGTAGTCATTAACAGTTTCTAGATCATATTAACTTTATCTCTTTCTTACCTCTTTTTATTTCTTGTTGCTTTGGTTCTTATAATCTTTCTCCAATGGTTCTGTTGGTTCACTTAGAATGATCTAACCAATGCTCAATCAAAAATAACACACATAAAATCATAGAATACATAGAGTAGAAAATACATGTATGCATACAATAATAGATAAAAAGTTTTATTTGGGTCCAAAATTTTGTACTTTATTTAATAAGAAGTGGATTACAATTTCTGAGTTGTTACAGTAAATCTCCCTACTCCCCCTTTATATAGCTTCCAGGTAACTGAACATGGGCTGAGTCGTGGCGCAAAGAGCGGAAACGGTAGCCCACTAACGGGCAGAGAAATTGAGAAGTTACCACGTTGTCCATGGGTAACGGTCAAAAATCTAGAGATAATTATGAACAGATTAATGACATCATAAATGCATGAGTAAAGAGAATGACAGACTATGATAAACCATGGACTAGTAGGATGAATGTTCCAAAGATAGTTCGAAGGATAAAGAAGCCGACAAAAATTGCGTCTGGTAAAGGAGGAATCATTCTTTGAGTCTATACCCAAAAATATTCGGCTATAGCCTCGGGGGCTACTACCATCAGGAGCGCTGAGCGCGCACCCGACGATATTATCATCAAAAAACATCAATATGAAGATTGCAGGAGAGTACAATGTATTGGAGCCTATACTCGAAAAATAAAATTCTGACTATAGCCTCGGGGGCTACTCCCATCGGGAGCGCTGGGCGCGCACCCGATGATGTTTATTAATAATTATTGGAGCAAGAAAGGTGAAGAGAGAATTAATGAATATCATTACTCCCATCGGGAGCGAGGTTTTTATAAATCATGGTTATATAACCCGAATATTTTATGCGTTGGATTAGTCAAACAAGGCTGCGACATATGATTCTCGAGTTGCGTCATCGCGATAAAACTCGAATGCCGTGATTTATCACTAAGGTAAGACCCCGGGATCCGTCCTATGAGGCCTGGTATACGCACATGGATGCGCTCTACTGGTATGTATCCGTATCTATAACGCGAAGAAAATCCTGGTGGACGCACTAGGTACCCTGAGAACCACTGGGATTCATTCTTTGTAAGTCCTAAATGCGGCAAAAGAATGGGTTTGACCGGTTTCCCGAATTCAAGTCCAAGGGGATTGAATTTGAAGTAGGTGACAAGTATCTATTCTGGTAGTTAACTGGCTTCTTGATCCGTCAGAGTTGCCAGGCTTGCTCATCAAAACCCCTTGCGAGGTATTATAAATGAAAATAAGTCGAAATGCCAAGTCAAAGATTTGAAGATATGAAGAAGTCAAAGAGATGATCAAGTCGAAGATTTCAAAGATTAGAGATTCAACCCGAATCTACAATTCTGGTAGAATCTCGGGGGCTACTGACAAGGGTATAGATAATAAAGCCCGTCAGTTGAGTACCCCTGAGGCCCGTTAAGCTAGGCCCAATTATAATACTAGTCGAAATACGAGTTCTTACCGTATGTTGATATTGTAATCTGTGTCGGACCCTACCCGATCCTCGAGACCTGGCCACCTATATATAGGGGCCAGGAGGGGACGGTGTAGGCCAGATTGAAAGCAAGCCAGGTTTTACACCCATGTTTACTTTCATAGCCACCTTGTTTGACTGAGTTTACCTTCGAGTTCATCTGACGCCCTATCTCCCCGATCCTAAGTCCTTCATCTAGGACATTTGTCGAGTTAACCCCTTGTCACAACCCGAATCTGCAATTCTGGTAGAATCTCAGGGGCTACTGACAAGGGTATAAATAATAGAGCCCGTCAGTTGAGTACCCGTGAGGCCCGTTAAGCTAGGTCCAATTGTAATACTAGCTGAAATATGAGTTCTTACCGTATGTCGATATTGTAATCTGTATCGGATCCTACCCAATCCTTGAGACCTGGCCACCTATATATAGGGGCCAGGAGGGGACGGTGTAGGCCAGATTGAAAGCAAGCCAGGTTTTACACCCATGTTTACTTTCATAGCCACCTTGTTTGACTGAGTTTACCTTCGAGTTCATCCGACGCTCTATCTCCCCAATCCTAAGTCCTTCATCTAGGACATTTGTCGAGTTAACCCCTCGTCAATTCCGCTGGAGCTCGCGCGATAGAGTAAATTAGAATTTTGGTATATAAGGATCCTCTAAGAGACAACGGAATTATTGTCGCGGACATGTTAGCTATAATGATAAATAGAGCAAAAGAAGATGGTCAAGTCAGCGGGCTTATTCCTCATTTAGTGGATGGAGGGGTCTCTATCTTTCAATATGCCGATGATACGATTATTTCTTTAGAACATGATTTAGAAAAAGCTCTAAACATGAAGCTAGTATTGTGCATTTTTTAACAACAAGATCAATTTTCACAAAAGTGAAATTTACTGTTTTGGAGAAGCTAAAAATATGGAGAGCGTATATAAGCAAATATTCGGATATGAGTCGGGTACCCTACCATTCAAGTATTTGGGCATTCCAATTCACTTCCGTAAGCTAAAAAATGGTGAGTGGAAATCAGTTGAGGATCGTTTTGAGATAAAATTAGGTAGTTGAATCGGCAAATTATTGTCATATGGTGATAGAATTATTCTTATTAACTCGGTGTTAACAAGTTTACCGATGTTTCTGTTGTCCTTCTTTGAGATCCCTGTTGGGGTGCGCAAAAGGCTAGATTATTTTAGATCCCGATTTTTTTGGCAAAGCGATGGACATAAAAGAAAATATAAGCTTGCTAAATGGAACATAATCTGCCGCCCTAAGAGCATCTCCAACAGGCGCTGTATAAGTTTGGCGCGCACAAAAAACCGCCAATATTGCGCGTGTAGTGATTAAAAACGCGCTCCAGCAGACGCTGCAAAATAGCGCGCGCAGTAAAAAAAATTCGGCGCGTGGCATCCTGCGGTATCCCGTGCGCTAATTCTACCGCTTTCACTAGCGCGTTGGAAACGAAACGGTCGCGTGCGAAGCCCCAACCGCCTAGCTGAACCTTCCCGCGCACCAACGGCCTCCTTCTCCCCATTTCGCCCCAAATCCACTAGCGCCGCCGCCACCGCCACTGCGCCTCCCCGCTGCAGCGCCATCCCCGCCGCCACGCATCCCCGCCGACATGCGCAACCCCGACGTCGCGCCTCCCCGCCGCCGCGCATCTCCGACGACGCGCAATCCACCCGACGCCCCGCCTCGACGCCGCCCGTGCTTCGAGCCTCCGCGCCGCGCCTGCACGCCGCCTGCGCTATCGAGCGTCCCCGCCGCGCCTCCTCGCCGGAGTGGAGCTACACCGGTTGCGCATCCGCCGCGCGCCACCACCACCGACGCCGCACACGCAAGGTGTTTGATGAAATCTCCGAAGGTAATTTCTTGACGAAAGATAGACCGTTGTAGGATGCATTTGATACATATGGGATGTACTATTTGTAGATGCCGCGTCGGTCGTATGAATCATCCGACGAAGAGTGGGACCTCGAAGAAGAAGAAGATCTTGCTATCATTTTAGCCGTGCGCGCAAGAATCAAGAGACCAAAGCATGGTGGTTCCATGATGGGCCGTCAAAGGTTGTGGAGGGAGAGGGTAGAGGGGAACAAGAAGCTCATGAGGAACTACTTTGTGGAGAATCCCACATACCTCGAGCGCTATTTTCGGTGTCAGTTTAGGATGAGCACAAGATTGTTCAAGAGCATCGCCGAGAGTGTGATGGAATTTGATGAGTTTTTTGAGCAAAGGAGGAATGCGGCCGGAGAACTTGGACATAGCACCTACCAAAAGGTGACCGGCGCCTTGCGTATGATGGCATATGGTATCCCGGCGGATTTAGTTGATGACCACTTGGCAATGGGTGAGAGTCAAGCCATCAAGTGTGTCAAGCGCTTTGCTGTGGCTATTTTCCAAGTATTTGGCGAGGAGTACTTGAGATCTCCCAATGCTCAAGACACGGCTCGCCTATTGGAGCAAAACAAAGCTTGTGGTTTTCCAGGTATGCTTGGTTCCATTGATTGCATGCATTGGAGTTGGAAGAATTGTCCTGCGGCATGGCATGGACAATTCAAAGGCCACAAAAAGGATTCCACCATAATCCTTGAAGCGGTGGCCGATTATGAAACATGGATTTGTCATGCTTTTTTGGGATGCCTGGGTCTTGCAATGATATCAATGTGCTTCAACGGTCACTACTCATGACTAGGATTGCTATGGGACAAACTCCACCGGTGGAGTTTGTGGCCAACAACAAAACATACAACTATGGCTACTTCCTTGCGGATGGCATCTATCCAAGGTGGAGTACATTTGTGAAACCGGTTAAGGATCCAAAAGGCAAGAGAGCAATCGGTTTCCACAATGCTCAAGCGGCGGCAAGGAAAGATGTGGAGAGAGCATTTGGGATTTTGCAAGCCCAATTTGCTATTGTGCGTGGACCGGCTCAGTTTTGGGATCAAGAGATCCTTTGGTACATCATGATGGCTTATGTCATCATGCATAACATGATAATAGAGTATGAGCGTGGCGAAGAAGAGCACGACTACACCTATGAGTTGATGGGACGACCCGTGCAAATTCGAAGGAAAGAAGAGAGGTTAGCCCGGTTCCTTATGTCCTACCATGCCATTCGAACCGAGGAGGTGCATGATGATCTTCAAAAGGATATCATGGCGGAGTGGTGGGCATGGAATGGAGGGAAATGAAGACATTGTTGTATCTTTGTTGTATTGTATCATTGTTGTACTATTGTTGTATGTGTTGCCTATGAACTACCTTGATGTATGTGTTGATGTTGTATTTACTCCATGATATTTGAACTATTTGTTTGTGTTGTAAGAATAATTGAACTATTTATTGTTGAATTATTTTGTGTGTGTTTGATCTTCTTTCTTCATACTTGGTGAGAGTTTGTGGTTTGGCGCAGCGCGCGCGCAGTACATTTATAGCGCCTGGAGAAGCATCGATTTTGCATCGGCGCGCTAAAAATCCATTTTGCAGCGCCTGAGATTGGCCGAACGCAACTGCGCGCGCTAAACGTGATACAATGCGCAGTATAACTCTTTTAGCGCGCCAAATTATACAGCGCCTGTTGGAGATGCTCTAAGGACCAAGGGGGCCTAGGAATCGAAGTGTTAGATTTAAAGAACAAGTGCCTGCTAAGCAAATGACTTTTCAAACTTCTAAATGAGGATGACGTTTGGCAAGAACTATTAAGAAATAAATATCTCCACTTTAAATCTCTTGCTGAGGTAACAATGAAACCCACAGATTCTCCTTTCTGGAAGGGACTAACGAAAGTAAAAGAGGACTTCTTCAATAGGGGTTCCTTCACAGTAGGTAATGGCGAGGAAACTAGATTTTGAGAGGATACTTGGTTAGGGAACAAGTCATTAGCCGAGCAATATCCCTCTCTTTATAACATTGTGTAACGTAAACAAGTTACTGTAGCCAATGTGCTGAATCAAATTCCCCTAAATATTAGATTTTGTTGTACTTTAATGGAGAGCCGCTGGAGGTTATGGTTACAACTTGTGCAGCGGCTAATGTCTGTCAAACTTACTAATGAAAAGGATGTTTTTGTTTGGGGATTGACAACGTCTGGGGCGTTCATGGTTAAATCCATGTACTTAGACCTATTAGATGATGATACAAAATACTTAAAGAAGTACATTTGGAAAATGAAAGTACCACTAAAGATAAAGGTTTTTGTGTGGTTCCTACACCAAAAGGTTTTATTAACTAAGGACAACTTGATTAAAAGGAATTGAACCGGTAACGAACAATGTTGTTTTTGTGATAACAAGGAATCCATACAACATCTTTTTTTTTCGATTGCCCATTACCTAAAGTCATCTGGCGCATTGTTCACATGTCTTACGGTTTAGCGCCACCTAAGAATGTCACTAATCTCTTTAGAAATTGGCTCAAGGTATTCCAAAGAAAGATCTTATTCAAATTAGAGTGGGTGTATGCGCTATGGTCTGGGCAATATGGAATACTAGGAACGATTTTGTGGTTAACAAACCGAAAAAAACTCTTTCCTGCAGCTTATCCCCATGGCTACCCACTGGATTCATATATGGTCCTATCTCAAACAAGAGGAGCTGTCGAAAGCGATGGATTCTGGGTGCAACCGTTTGGAGACGGTAGCTCGGGATTTATTCAGCCGGTGCGGCTGGCGATCACATCATAGGATTTGCCATTAGATGAATCATCTCTGTATTATCTTTTGTTGGCTAATTCATGTGGCCACGTTATGCGACCCGTGATGTATAAATCTTTGATACCTATGTAGTCTCCGGACTCAAAATAAGTTAATAAACGTCATATGCATCATTTTTATGCAGAGGTAGGGGCTTTTCCCGTTTCAAAAAAATGGGCAGGAGATTTCGCTAGAGATTTCTGTGCGTGAACAGCGGGAAGTTGAGTTGGAATGGGAGGTCGTAGAAGCTATCAGGTGTGCGATTGGAAACGGTGTTGACGGTGCAGGATGTAGGAAATCTTTGATACCTAACCCCTATTCCCTCGCCTATTCCGTGGTGCGGCTCACATTGCGATTAACAGGGCTAGGGGTTAAGGACTATTTATACTCCTCCTTCCTGATGTTTAAACCAGTAGATATGATTCCAGATAGACTCATGATTAAGTTAAACAACCACGATCATAACTAATCCTTTCCAGAGTCCAATCCTAATACAAGTCCTTGGCAGTCGTGCGCCATGATTAAGCAACATATTTCCTTAATCATGTAGGCATTAACAGCTTACAGAGCTGATCCTGTAAATAGCCTAGTATTTTCCACCCTATACCGTGCCCAGGCAAATACGTACATTTCTAGTATTTATAAGCATACTGTATTCCGGCATAGTCGTCCTCAGCACCTTGAGATTATTCCTCAAGTACAAACTATATTCAACAATTCCAGAATATAAGCAAATTCCATATCGAGACTCAAAAACTCATATATGTATAGAGAACACAGTACAAGTTGACGCAGTATAATGTTTGCAAGACACAAATAGTTCCTACATCTCCCACTTGTCTGTAAAACATTTAATTAAACTTCCTAAGACCCATGTCATTAACATGTCTGCAAAATACTTCCTGACTAAGAGATTTAGTCAGTGGATCAGCCACCATGTTAACGCTAGGTAAATATTCCAGCTGAACGAATTTCAGCCTATATATTACATCACGAATATAGTGATACTTTGCTTCTATATGCTTACTCTTACTATGAAATTTAGGATCCCTTGACACCTTCATCGCCGCTTGATTATCACAATAAATTGTTACTGGTTTGGATGCACTTTCCACAATCTTGAGTGAAGCTAAAAACTCTTTCAGCCATACACCTTCTTTTACTGCTTCAGATGCAGCTATGTATTCAGACTCCATTGAAGATAATGCCACAGAGTCTTGCTTCTTACTTTTCCAGGAAATAGCACCTCCAGCCAAAGTAAATAGATAACCTGATGTTGACTTCCGCTCATCAAGGTCTCCCTGGCAATCAGCATCAGTGTAACCCTGCAGCTAAAGGTTTTGACCATTAAAACACAAGGCATAATCCAAAGTTCCCTTAATATAACGCAATGCATATTTTATTTGTTTCCAGTGTGCATGTCCAGGATTCTGTTGATATCTGCTCAATATACCAACAGTGTGACAAAGATCAGGCCTTGTGAATAGCATTGCATACATGAGAGATCCTAGAGCCGAAGAATATGGTATATCTTTCATTTTCTTTATTTCCTTAGGAGTTTTGGGACATAGTTCCTCACTGAGTTTAGTTCCCCTTACCATTGGTACTGTTACAGGGTTGCAATTTTCCATAGCAAAACGTTTCAGTACAGCGTTAAGATAAGCCTTTTGAGATAATCCTAACACTTTCTTGTCACGATTTCTATGTATCTCTACACCCAAAACATAAGAAGCCTCACCCATATCCTTCATATCAAAACTAGATGACAGCCAAGATTTAACTTCTAACAATGTCCCTTTGTTATTAGAGGCAATCAGAATATCATCAACATACAGAGATAGCATAACAAATGATTCTCCCACTATCTTTAGATAAATGCAGTGATCCTCTTCAGTCATAGAAAACCCATAAGACGTTATTGCATTATCAAACAATTTGTACCACTGCCTAGAAGCCTGTTTTAGCCCATAAATAGACCTGTTCAGTTTACAAACTTTATCCTCATTTCCCTTCTCTACGAAACCATCAGGCTGGACCATGTATATCTCTTCCTCTAAGTAACCATTCAAAAATGTTGTTTTAACATCCATTTGATGAAGCTCAAGATCAAAGTAAGCAGTTAGCGCACTAAGAATGCGAATAGAAGTAAATTTAGCTACATGGGAAAAAGTTTCCACAAAATCAATGCCTTCCCTTTGTGTGTACCCCTTTGCTACTAATCTGGCTTTGTATTTTTCCACCAAGCCAAACGCATTCCTTTTCCTTTTAAAAATCCATTTAGAGCCTATGGTTTTCCGATTGTTTGGTAAATTCACTAATTCCCAAACATTATTCTTTTTCATGGAGTTTAGTTCCTCCTGCATAGCTTCCATCCAGAGACTAGATTTTGGACTTCCCATGGCTTGTTTAAAAGATTTAGGTTCCTCTTCTAAACTTGCTTTAGAATGTACTTCCCCTAAAAAGTAAAGTAATCATCCAAGTATGAAGGAGTTTGAGCATTCCTCCCACTTCTCCTAGGCATGCTAGTAGAAGGTTCATCTTGTTCTATAGGGTTTGGTTCCTCAGTATTAGAAATATTTTTAGAATGTCCTGAGTTATCAACTAACAGTTCCACTCTCGGGCGTTTAGCTCGACGAGGTGTATCTTGGTCCAAAAAGATGGCATCCCTACTCTCCAGGGCCTTTCTATTCTCTGGGTCATAGAATCTATAACCATTTGATCCACTACAGTAACCTTTAAAAATTCCAGGTGTGCTTTTGGGTTGCAGCTTGGTTCTATTCTGGCTGGGCACTTTAATTTGTGCATTGCATCCCCATACAGCTAGGTTGCGCAGAGTTGGTTTCCTCCCCTTCCATAACTCATAGGGAGTGACTTTAACAGCCTTTGAGGGTGTATGATTTAATAAATAAACAGCAGTATGCAGAGCTTCCCCCCAAAAAGATAAAGGTAAATCTGAATAAGCCATCATGGACCTAACCATGTCCATCAATGTTCTGTTCCTTCTTTCTGCTACGCCATTTTGTTGTGGTGTATAGGGCAAGGTGTAATGATGAATGATTCCATGCTCTTTGCAAAACTCATCTAATATTCCTGATGTGTATTCACCACCACGATCAGTTCTTAACACCTTTATCTTTTTGTTTAATTGATTCTCTACTTCAGCTTTGAATACCTTAAACATATCAAACCCTTCTGACTTGTGCTTGAGAATATACACATAGCCAAATCTAGAGTAATCATCAATAAAGGTAATGAAGTAGATTTTCTGTCCAAATGTAGGAGTAGACATTTCACCACATATGTCAGAATGGATAATGGCAAGAGGTTCTTCTGCCCTCATAGCTTTTGGAAATGGAGCTCTTGTCATTTTACCCATAATGCATGCTTCACATATGCCATAATCAACCCAATTGAAATCCAATATTCCAGAACTAATGAGTCTTTTAATTCTGTTCTTTGATATATGTCCTAGTCGCAGATGCCACAAATATGATTCTGAACAATTATTATTACTGTTAATGTTCCTCACTACTGAGTTATCTTCGCCAACCAAGCAATGCATGTTTCCATCATTACAGATGTCATTTATATAGTATAAACCTTCAAAAAGATCTCCAGACTGAACCAAGTTTCCATTCAATAAGATTTTGACTTGACTATTCCCAAACAATACACTATAACCAATTGATTCCAGTTTTGAGACAGAAATAAGATTCTTTCTCATGTTTGGTGCATAAACTGTGTCTTTTAGTACCAGTTTTCCTCCACCACGGAGTTTAAGAATGTAATCCCCAACCCCAAGAATATCAGCCTTAGCTGTAGTTCCTAGATATACAAACCTAGTTCCTCTCGGGATACTCTTCATGGAAGAAAATGAACTACTATTCCTCGCAATGTGAGAAGTAGAACCAGAGTCCACTACCCAAGTATTTGATATTTCAGAAGTAAATAAAGATTCAGTGTAAACAAAAACGTCACACGTACCATCAGGAGAAGAATTCCCTTTGCGGTTGGCCTGATGCTTATTATCACTAGAATTATTATGGTGATCCCTTCTGTCGGTGAGCCTTTTCTTCTTCCTGCATTCAGATCTGAAGTGACCATATCCTCCACAGTTGTGACATTTAAAGTTCCTCTTGTCAAATTGCTGACTAGAGTGGCCTGTTCCATTGTCATCTCTATCTCTCTTCTTATTAATCTTATCTCTCAAATCAACGCCAGGCTTGTTCTTGTTCCAGCTTCTCCTGCTGTTGTATCTATCTTCACCAAGATGAAGTTCAGCATTATTAGTAGTATTCCTTTCCTTTCCCTGAGAGTTTTTCCTATCCTCTTCCATGAGTAAATGATGCCTTAAGTTCCTCATGTTTAAATTCCTCTCAGAGTGGCAGAAAGATATCTTGAACTGCTCCCAGGAATGAGGCAGAGAGTTTAGAGTAACCATCACTTGTACTTCCTCAGCAAATGGGTAACCTGCATTCTTCAAGTCTTCTACCAACACACATAATTTATTTAGGTGTTCACTAACAGGAGCACTCTCTGGCATCTTCATAGTAATGAATCTGTTGACCATACTAAGCACTTTAATAAGAGAAACTTCTCCAAAATCCTGTTCCAGCCTACGATAAATTTTGTAGGCTGTTTTCTCAGATTCATATTCACTTGCCAATGAATCTGTCATTGAACCTAGTATGAAAATTCTAGCCTTTTTGTTATCCTTTGTCCAAGATTCCATCTCCTCAGCATAATTCTCTTTTTCTTCAACAGATGCATCCTTAGCTAGTGCTTTTGGTTCAGATTGTGTTACTATGTAGTCTATATTTTCAGTAGTAAGCAGGAACATAATCTTCCTTTTCCAAATATTGAAATTTGACCCATCGAGCTTACACTCCCTCAGCAACTCAGCAAAGACAGCGTTGGTAGACATGACAGATGCAATCAGGAATAAAAATTACCAGCTAGAACAGATCGTGGTTTAAGCAGAGACTTCCAATCTGATCTTCTTCTTTCCTGGACGTACGTGACCTGTAGCTTGACTGATTCTGTGAGGTGCTGAGGACGAACAAGTCTCGCGGCAGCCGGCTGGCAGGGCGACGGAGACCAGCTGCGGCGGCCGGAAGACGGGGCGACGGGGACGCACTGTGTCGGCCGGACGGCAAGGCGGCGGAGTCGAGCTGTGGCGGCCGATCGGTGGGCGATGGATGCGAGGTGTGTGCGGAAGCTTTAGATCGAGCACGGGATTGACGAAAAGTAACCAGATGGTTTTGTCGCAAATCCTCTAAATCGCTCTGATACCAATGTAGGAAATTAGTTTAGGAGTACTTAACCTAACCCCTATTCCCTCGCCTATTCCGTGGTGCGGCTCACATTGCGATTAACAGGGCTAGGGGTTAAGGACTATTTATACTCCTCCTTCCTGATGTTTAAACCAGTAGATAGGATTCCAGATAGACTCATGATTAAGTTAAACAACCACGATCATAACTAATCCTTTCCAGAGTCCAATCCTAATACAAGTCCTTGACACGCACGTGTGAGTCGTGCGCCATGATTAAGCAACATATTTCCTTAATCATGTAGGCATTAACAGCTTACAGAGCTGATCCTGTAAACAGCCTAGTATTTTTCACCTTATACTGTGCCCGGGCAAATACGTACATTTCCAGTATTTATAAGCATACTATATTCCGGCATAGTCGTCCTCAGCACCTTGAGATTATTCCTCAAGTACAAACTATATTCAACAATTCCAGAATATAAGCAAATTCCATATCGAGACTCAAAAACTCATATATGTATAGAGAACACAGTACATGTTGACGCAGTATAATGTTTGCAAGACACAAATAGTTCCTACACAGGATCGGTCCTGGGATTGAAAGAGTTTTACCCGCAAAAAAGAAAAGAGTTTACTGTAGGAGGTGCAGCTTATTTGGAACTCGTGACTTACGAATACAGGAATAGCATGGCTCGTGGAATTATACATCATGCCGAAAACTAAAGTACACTAGATTTAGGGGTGCGCCTTGGCGCACGATCCCGTTAAATTAAAATCAATTTAGCACTAATAAAAAATAAAAATAAATGAAAGGATCGGATTTGATAATATTTCAAATGATCAGGTGAAATTTGCGCACGATCCCATAAAATTCACAACATTGTACATTTTGCATAATGTGGTAAAAATCAAGACTAACAGCTCTAAACAACCACACAATTATATTTAAAATTTAATTTCTTCTTTTCATATCAGAAGAAAAAAGCACACGAAGATCGTAAGAACAATTTTCATCAAATATATGGAAAATCTTACTCCCTCCGATCAAAAAAGAGCGTTGGTGAGTCAGTATAAACTTTATACTACATCATTCAACACTCCTTTCGATTGGAGGGAGCATAAAATTCAGGCCACACACCAGACCGTAAAAGTTATCCTCAATATAGTTTAATTATTTCCTCCACTTATCCTTTGCAAGGGATGTAAGCAAAACAGGAGTCATCGGTGAAGTAAAATATTATATGGTTGACTGAACAATCACAAATACAAGAAAAACTAAGAGTGAAGATCTCTGAAGTTCACAACTTGGTGTGTCAACTATGGCCTTTATGTTGTTGTCCATGAGGATGCAGATTAAGTTCTGCTGACTGCTGGTTTCTTGTGAAGATCCATGGCAGGGCAGGCTAGAAAGGCTTTAGTTTGGAATAAGTTGTTAGTTGTCAGTGGCATCAAACACCTGTAGAAGGACGCATTAGTCAGCCGCCTAACAGAGAACTTCAGCAGCAAAATACTTTTTACGACAGGGCATTATTCTTGTGTAAATAAGAAACAAAGCTAACTGAAGAAATACAAATGATGAAAAGAATCAGAAACAAATCACGAGACCAAAAAAATTAGAGCAAGTAAGAAGGATCCCTATGCATTTGGAGCATCAATTATAGGCAGAGAAAACTGACACAGAAGACAAGTCATGGTAAACATAGTACATATAACAGAAATACATTTAGATGTGCGCCTTGGCGCACGATCCTGCTGAATTTGAACCAATTTAGCTAATAAATGTGGGAAACATAAATAACTCAAATCATGGAATTCGTGCACGTTCCCGTGGAATTCACACCATTTTACATTTTGCATAATGTGATAAAAATCAGGAATAATAGCTCGGAACCACCACACCATCATAAGCAAAGTTTAATTTTTTCTTTTCATATCCTGGGGCTGCCCCATTTCGAAAAATATCATAATATGAGAAAAGAAGCACACCACGATCAGAACACGAAAAATCTTGAAACCTTCACGCCACACACCAGACCATAAGTAGTAATAGTAACTGAGCACCATATTTACCTAAAGGATAATGCATATTTTCTAATATCTTGATAGTTCCACTAATTACACTAGAGCCGTGAGATTTTATAGTGACCTAAAACAGTTCAAACACACACACAGCCAGAGCCGTGAGATTTCCTAAAGTAAGTAACTGAGCACCATATTTACCTAAAGGATAATGCATATTTTCTAATATCTTAATAGTTCCACTAATTACAACAGAGCAGCGAGATTTTATAGTGACGTTGCGAGTGTTCTCGAAATAAGAGCAAGGGCGCAAGTTCCATAAACTGAAAACTGGTAATGATACCAACAAATTAATGAAGATCCATTATTTACCTCTCAAACGTTGGATAGAACCTTGCCTTCTTTTTTAAAATATCGGAACCATGGTACTAAGGTATTTTAGAAACCCCAATAAGCAGAAGAAGGTACCCTTCAATTTAATAATATCAGAATCGTGGTAGACGACGACGTTGGTACCTCCGGGACATCAATCTCTGCAGAACCAAGCTGCTGCACAAGTTACGCAAACAAAAACGTAAGTATTTTGTGACAATAGACATTGCTTAGGGTCAAAGAAATGGAAGTTAAATGGCATGTGGAACATATGAAAAAAATGAAACATAACCCATGCTCAATGTAACCAAAAAGTAACCAAAAACTACTCAAGGTATGCAAATCATTTAAAACATAACCCATATGCACAGCCAAAACTATCGCTTTCAGCCACCTGATGGTTTATGAACTATATAAATCTGCAGGCACGGACGTGTTGCAGCCCGTCGCCATGCCCAGATGCCGCCGGCGCCGCACGCATAGATGCCACTTCACACACGCCTACATGCCGCGGCCGCATGCCATCGAGTCTGCACTGTCGCGCCGGCAATCCACAGTGACAGAGAGAAAAAAAGAGAGAGGATATGGGAGGGGATGGACTTGCCTGGTTCGGCCGTCACCTGGGCCGCTTTTCCTCCTCCCGGCTCCGTCCGCTTCTCGGCGCCGCGGTCCACCTCCATCGCCGCGGCATGCGCGGCCGCCATGTCCAGGCCGCCGCTGCCTCCTCGCGCCGTCCCTGCGCCGGGGGCCGCCGCCGCCTCGGGCGGCCTCGCGCCGGGCCGTCGCCGCCTCCTCGCGTCGTCCCCGCGCCGGGGGTCGCAGCCGCCGCCTCGTGCGAGCGGACAGGAAAGAGGAGGGGGCGAGTCGTGCGGAACACCGATTCGGCTAGGGTTTTCACCGAACAGCCTATTTATATGGACGCGGTGAAAAAAAAAGAACGGTCGACATTTGCTGTGAAACGCGATCCGACGGCCGGTAAATTCGGATTTACCAGGAGGCCAGCCGGGGGGCACCAGTTATACGTGAGGATGAGCAGGCAAAAGTGATCTTTGGATGCTCGTGAAATGTACGGAAATTTATAGAGAGATATAAAGAAAGGTCATGTAAGACAAGGATTTCTTTCCCATGATACCACTTATGTAACCAGGCTGAGAATCCAAAGCTCCAGCCTCCAGGAACTGCAATAAACAAATCTCCGTTCACTCTAATTAGGAAAGGATGACATTTGACAGAGTCTACTAGCCTCCCAAATGCCGCCTATCTCTTGTTTTGCCTCCAGCAGCATCCGTGCAGCTCAGTACAACGATGAATTCCGTCACTGCTATCAACGCTCAATATCTTGGCGAACTCACCAGCAGCTCAGATAAAACTGACAGTCTCTTCTTGCTTTCCTCAGCGCAACTGAACCGAGAGCTTGGACAGACAACAGTCAGTATGTCATTGTCCTGCGACTTGTTCATTATTTGAAGGCCAACTTCATCCTTCCGGACACGAGGCGCCCTAGTTTGCTATTCAATTCGAGTCTACAACCTCGTCGACTCCCTTTCCTTACGTCGTGGAATGCTGTGTGATCCCTGCAAAAAATCAATGGTAAGCCTCTCTTTTCTTCTCTTCATGATTTAACATGCAGCAAATTAATGGCTAGTCACTCGCTAGATTAATCGAACTAAGACTACACTTATATATGGCTTTGTTCTGTAAGACCACTTTCCTTATTTTTTCCGATTAGTTTCTTAACACGTCCCGTTGTATAAGAAACTTCAAGTGTAATTGCTTATGATATTTATCATAAACTGTGACCTGAAGATACTGTGATTCCTAACCTAGTAGCATGTACAACCTGTTTAAGTTCTCAAAATTGCTATGTCTTGCAAAGAAGTTCCAAGAAAAATGTCAGTGTCTTGATAGTAGTTTGGGCTTGATATACTAGAGGAATATTTCATGTATTCCAAATCATTCTTTTGTTTTGTTGTTCACATACTGAGTCAACTGTTTACACTGCAAGTCAGGAAAATCTGGTGCAAAGTGCAATCAGACATAGTTCAGATATATCATATGAATGTATATGATGGGCACCAGTGACAAGTCCATCTCATTTAATTTTCATGGCATCATGGAAAATACTAACGGGCAGCAGTTCATCGAGCCAACTACCAAGCACAATGATTCAGAGTTATTTTTGCATCCACCAACCCCTATGAGCTACTATCCTCCACTACCAATTGTTTCGAACAAGGATGCTCACGTTCCATGGAGCACATCCACTTCCTGTAAAATGTACAGCCCCCAACCCTACACAGTCAGTCGCAATGAAACATCAGATTGGCGTCGAATCAGTGTGGTGGACTATCCTGAGCACCAACAGATCAACTCGGATATAACTCTCAGCGACATAGAACAGATCTTAATGCAGGACACTGATGACAAGATCAGACCAGCTCATGGAGAGACTGCCCTTAGAACAATGGAAGAGCCCTTCTATAAACTTCTAGGACACCAATATCCAATTTTGCCTCAGTCACTACCACCTTGTAGCTGTGATCGACTGGCCAGTGGCAATGTCAGCAAGCTTAATGGACAGTCATGCAGTACCTGCTATGTAAATATCATCTCAAGTAATTATCACTCCAGTGGAAACTTACAAGATTTTCAGGCGCCATGGACATTATCTTCCATTGTTGGACATGTGAAACAATTCCCTCTGGGTGCTGAAAGAGTGGAGATTGGTTTGAACGTCGATGGCCTTTCCATTACCCAAAATCCTAGCCGAGATAATTATTTTCTTCAGATGAATGCTGAAGACCCAACCAAGCATGCATCATTTGAAGTTCAAGGTCAGCAAGTTTATCCAGGTATACAAGATCTTGATTTGTTAGAAGGAAGGAGGAACAAGCAGTTTGCCATTTTCTCCGATGAGCCAATCCGAAATGAGATGTTTGACAAGGTTCTACTTTGCTCTGAGGATAAGCCCTTAGTTGAAGGTATTATTTGGCGAGAAACCGTGCCGGATAAATCGATCAAACATTCACAGAATGGTCAGGGAAGAAAACTGGGTCGGCAAACGACAAGAGATAAAACACGGAAGAAGAAAGACGTAGTGGATCTCAGAAGTCTCCTTATACATTGTGCAGAAGCAGTATCTGTGAACAATCATAGCTTAGCAAGTGACACACTGAAAAGAATAAGGGAACATTCTTCACCAAGTGGGGATGATTCCCAGAGGCTAGCGTTTTACCTAGCAGATTGCCTGGAGATACGACTGTCTGGAAAGGGGAGTCAGATGAACCGGAAGTTCCTCACTACACCAAGGAATGCAGCAGATATTTTAAAGCTATACCATTTGTGCTTCACAGTATGTCCTTACCTGAGATCATCATATTATTTCTCGAACAAGACTATCCTTGATGTCTCAAAGGGAAAACCACGAGTGCACATTATTGATTTTGGCATTTGCTTTGGTTTTCAATGGCCATCACTATTGAAACAATTTGCAAATAGAGAAGGTGGGCCGCCCAAGCTTCGGATTACAGGTATAGAGGTGCCACTGCCAGGTTTCCGACCGGACGAAATGAACAAGAACACATGGCTACGGTTAGTTGAATACGCCAACATATTCAAAGTACCTCTTGAATATCAACAGATCTCATCAAAATGGGAAGCCATCTCGATAGAAGATTTGAACATTGAGGAAGATGAAGTGCTCATAGTCAATTGCATACACCGGATGAAGAATCTTGGTGATGAGACAATATCCATCAATAGCGCCAGGAGTAGGGTGCTCAATACCATAAGGATGATGAAGCCGAAAGTTTTCATCCATGGAGTCGTGAATGGATCTTACAGCACCCCGTTCTTTTTATCACGTTTTAAAGAAGTCATGTACCACTATACTGCATTGTTTGATATGTTCGATAAGACTACTCAGCGAGATAACGAGACAAGAATGGTCGTAGAAAGGGATATATATAAATATGCAATTCTCAATGTCATTGCATGCGAAGGATCAGAAAGGACTGAGAGGCCAGAGAGTTACAAGAAATGGAAGGTAAGAAGCCTCCGGGCCAGGTTTGAGCAACTTCCATTGAATCCAGCCATCGTAAAAGGAATACAATCTATGGTGAGACAGATTTATCACAAAGATTTTTGTGTCGACGAAGAAGATCAATACCTAGTGTTTGGGTGGAAGGGGAGGATACTCTATGCAATATCCACATGGAAGCCAAATGAGTGTGATCTAGGCGATAAAGACTGAAGACAGTTGCTGTTGCGCAACAAAGACAGATGCAATCTACTGATGTGACCGCTTGTATGGTACTGTCTCGACTTCCAAATGCCTTTGAGGTTGTAGAGAAAGAATTTCATCAGCAAGCTAATTAAGCATTGATCCTCGGTATGCTGTTTTGTTCAATATTGTGTGCTTGAGAATACATACTTTGTAACCTTAGCAACTCATTTTGTTCAGCAACTTTCGGTGACAGCTTATATGTTTTGTCTCCTTTGCACCTCTGTGCAGAATGTGGCCTACGATCTTCAGTTTATTTGCCTTTTGGTTGCATCCGGGACACACTTGATGATCTTTTTGTATGCATTAAACTACAGATGGATTATCTGCAACCGACTAATATGATCTTACAAGTTCTTCTCATATTGATTGTAAAACAAACTGACATCAGTTAGTGGTGTCTCTTTCACCACAGAAGCAAGGCGTGATTAACGATGGAAGAAAAAAACAGTTCGAGTGAGGAATGGATGAATGCTAGCTTAATAATACTACCTGAAATCCTGAACGAGGGTGCATGTTTCAGGCGAATCGACAACGCACCATGTCCTCTTGGTTCTTCTCGGCTGGGTTTGTCTGTGTAGAGCTTCGCCTTCTGTCCCTGCAGTGGGCACGCACCTAGGTAAACACGACCGCCCTTACCATAACTATTACTACAAAGGAAAGGAGCGTGCAGCAGTACTTACCTGCCACGCATTATATCGAACACCTTCGGAGCATTCTCGCTGAAGTGTGATTGACTGTATCAGACTCTCCGACCAAGAGTCGAGCTCGTCGTCCAAGGCTCAGATCTGACGCCGCACCCGGTAAACGTTGTCGTTCGCCGAAGGGCTTGACGCGGATCTTGGAGGTCTTGATCGCACAAGACTTGACTGTCGCCGGAGACCAATGACACCATCAACTCCAAGCTGTATACCATGCAGGCATCCTAGATTCCTTGTTCCGTCTCATGGTAAACGGTGTTTTGTGTGTGCGCCGTCCCCAGTCTCCACGACCACTATGGCTTCCGGGAACCAAGTTTTGCTCACTCCGCACCCCCATAAACTAGTTGCAAGTTTCCGATCCTAATGGCATCTCCAGCCGCCCGACGCATCCCATCCGCGCGTGTCCGAACGCATTCGACCGGACCGACGCGTCGGTTTCGCACGCTCCAGCGGTGCGACGCATTCGGACCGACGCATCCGGCCCGACCAATTCCTGACCCAAATTTGCGGTAGGTTTGCGTCGCCCCGGACAGCGCGCGTCCTCCCGCGTCCGCCCTAGGCCACCCCGGGCCCTCCCGCCAGCGACCCCAGAAATACTTGGCCAATCCCACTAGCCAAAGCGTTCTGCAGAGCCTCGCCCCCCTTCTCCGCCGTCACGCCAGCCAGCGCCGTCATACCAGCCAGAGTCGCGGAAGCTGCCGCCACCTCTCGCCGCTGACAAGCCGCGTGAACCTGCAGCTCCGCCAGCACCGGCAGTGAGCAGCGGCGCACATGCGAGGTGCTCGGGGCACATCCCTGTCCGCTGCCCACAACCTGTTCGACTATTTGCCCAGGAAGGTATGTTCACGGTCTTCTCAGCTTCGGGCGTAGTCGGCGGTGGCGTGGACATTGACCACGGTTTCCGTTGTCTGTGTAGATGGGCAGCAGCAGTCGCAGGGCCACAGCCAAGGCATACTACGACAATATGCTCATGTCTAATGAAGTTTACATCAACATGCTTTTCTTGAGCAACCAAATAGGCCAAAGGAACATTATTAGAATCAACATAAGCTCTATCATTAGCAAGCATAAGCATAATAGTATCAATCTTATGAAGATGTTTCCTCAACAGAATTTACCTTCTTACCTTGTAGAGCCCTCTCGGTGTGCCACTCAGAATAATTTACCATCATATTGTCAAGAAGCTTCGTTGCGGCGCCCAAGGTAAGGAACATAAAAGTGCCTCTAGCAGCTGAATCCAATAGATTTCTTGAAGAAAAATTCAGTCCTGCATAAAAGGTTTGGACAATCATCCAAGTAGTCAGTCCATGAGTGGGACAATTCTGTATCATAGATTTCATTCTTTCCCAAGCTTGAGCAACATGTTCATTATCAAACTGTCTAAACTTCATAATATTACTATGCAAAGCTATAATCTTAGCAGGAGGATAATATTTTCCAATAAAAACATCCTTACACTTATCCCAAGAATCAATACTATTTTTAGGCAAAGATAGCAACCAATCCTTAGCTCTTCCTCTTAAAGAGAAAGAAAATAACTTAAGCTTAATAATATTACCATCTACATCCTTATACTTTTGCATCTCACATTGCCCAACAAAATTGTTGAGATGAGCTGTAGCATTATTAGAACTGGCACAAGAAAATTGCTCTTTTATAACAAGATTCAACAAAGCAGGTTTAATCTCATAAAAATTTGCCTCAGGGGCAGGTGGCGCAATAGGAATGCAGATAAAATCATGGTTTTTGTGCTAGTAAAATCACACAACTTGGTGTTCTCATAAGTACCCATTCTAGCAAAACTAAAAGCAGACAAGCAAAAATATCAACTAAGGAACTATTTTTTTTTGTATTTTTGATAAAATGATGCAAGCAAAAACAAAATAAGTAAAATAATAACAAAGTAAAAGATTGGACGTGAGAGACTCCCCTTGCAGAAATCTTCTTTCTCCCGGCAATGTCGCCAGAAAAGCTTGATTGTTGTTCGCTGGTGTATAGTTGACACCAAAAAACTAGTTAGAAAACCCCAAGAGCAAGGTTATGATGAGCACAGCAGCAAGTTTCCCCTCAGTTGTGAAACCAAGGTGAAAGGATCGTATGAGCGACTAGAGGGGGGTGAATAGGAGCTACCCAATATTTTTAATTCTTTTCAAGTTAAGGCTAGACAAGAAGGTAAATTCTCTAGATGTGATACTAAGTGAATTTACCTAGAGTGACAAGCAAGCTAGCAATAACAATATAAGTAAAGGTACAAGTAAAGGATAGAGGTCACCGTAATGGAGACACGAAGACACGAGGATGTATTCCCGTAGTTCCTTCCTTGTTACGGGAAGTACGTCTACGTTGGAGAGGTGTGGTGCCACAAAGGCCACCAATGCCACAAAGGCTCACCCTATTCTCCGGTGAACAAGCCACAAAGGCGAGTTCACGCTCCACTAAGCGATGCCCTTGAAGGCGGCACGACACCTTTACACAAAGTATTGGGGCAAGCTCCACAACTCAATTGGAGGCTCCCAATAGGCCCACCAAGCTCTTACACACAAAGTTAAGCTTGGAGGACGGCTTCTTCCGGCTAGGAATCCGATGAACACTCAAGTTACAAGCCCCTCAACAAAGAGAGGGGGGAAATCAAATCGGCTTGGTGGAAGTGTAGATCTAGGCCTTCTCCCTCAAATCCCAAAAGGGCTTTGAGTTCTATTGGCTAGGGAGAGAGATCTTGAGCTTTGAAGCTTTGAAACAATGGAGGTGAGAGGGTGTGAGCCGCAACCATGTCTTGAGGTGGAAGAAGACTATTTATAGTCCAAGACAAGGACTAGCCGTTGCTGTCTTTTTAGGCCGGAGTCTCCGGGGTCCAGAGCCCGGAGTCTCCGGGGTAAGTCGACAAAGCCGGAGTCTCCGGGCCTGAGACAAGCTTCTGATAAAGCTTCCGCCCAGAGTCTCCGCCCCCATATCTGGGACGAGCGACACTCGACGAAAAACGACCCCGGAGGCTTAGGCCGGAGTCTCCGGACCCTGACCAAAGACTCCGGCGTGTGAACACCGGAGTCTCCGGGTAGGAGACCCGGAGTCTCCGGCGCAGAAACGCCAGCAACAAGTGATCTTCTGATTTTCACCTATAATGAAGATTAAACTGAGACACAAGGTTAGATACCTGAGTATTGACAACAAACACCCAAAAATACATTTTGCTAGAAGATGCTCTTTCAATCTCCCCCTTTTTGGTGTTTGATGACAATACTAAGGTTTAAGTAAAGATCAGCCATACAGGGTGAGCTCCCCCTAGATGTGTGCAAGCTACAACAAAAAAATTGATGCAAATGCACACATACTAGACACAAAGCTCCCCCTAAAATAGTGAACCACGATCATGTGCATGCTACATAGATAACAATATGAAGTAATAGAGCATGACTATTACATTAAAGCACACCACAAGTCTCACACCATATTAAGATAGGTACCACAACGAAGTTCAAATTTTAAAGAACTAAGTACTAGAAGAGAGCACAAGCATAGGCAAATGAAAGCTCAACAAAAGAAATGCTTGTGCCCGACCCTTGCAAATCCCCGATAACATGCTAATAGAACTCTTCTCCCCCTTTGGCATCGAGACACCAAAAAGGGGAAACGAGCGATGCTACACGTCCCAACAAGTCACTCGTCGTCGTCCTCGTCGTTGCCTTCATAGGAAGGATCTTCATCATCACGCATAGGACCCTTGCCACGACTGGAGGAGGACGGATAGTTGGGCTTGGACACTTCCTCAAAATCTCCCCATTGGAGTGAGCTGCCCATCTCTTTGTTCCAAGCACCATAGCTGAGAGTATCATCTGAGTCTGAAGGAGGATGCTCTGGAGGAGGAAGCTTGCGGATAGCACGAAGGTGTTCAACCATCAAACCTTGGTTGTGAGTGATATGCTTATTCTGAATGTAGATGTTGTGCTGCTCTTTGCGAATATCCACTCCCATGCAAAGCATGGTCCTCTTGAACCAAGACAGTTTCTTGATCTCCTTGTTGACTTCTTCTTTGTTGCGAGAGGGAAAAGGCTGGTTGCTAGCATTCTTGCTCCTCCTCTTTGGTGGAGAAGGAGGAGTAGTCCGAGTCACTTCAATCTCTTCCTCACCCTCTTCTCCTTCCTCATCCACATCATCCTCATCACCTTCTATGTCTTCATCTTCTTCATCTTCACTAGCGGAGGCAAAGGGTTCATTGGTCACACCCGGTGCCGGTTTCTTCTGAGGCTTCACAGGTTTGTGCTCAACCAACTTAGAGATGTCAACACACAGAGTGTAGTTGGGTGACTTCCTCTTGATCAACTTCATCACATACGGAGCATAGACCGGGGCTTTCTTGGAAAGAATGCACTCATATATTTCCCGGTGAATGAAGTCCATGACATCAATAGGTTGAACTTGTGCTTCTTGGCCTTTGCAAAAGACTTCATGGGAGTAGGCAAGAAGGTTGACCAAGCCACCACGAAGAGCATCCAAATTTCCCGCACTCGGGGCAATATTCTCACGGAACAAACGGAGAAGAATGTTGTACCTAGTTCTCAACCCATAGGACTCCCCAACAACAATCTTCTTGCCTTGATCAGCGGCATCTTTCGTGAGCTTACCATAGAGGGGAGCAAGCGCCTTCTTGTTGTAGGCAACTCCGGAGAGATGCATCCTTGCACCACTTGGCTCATGGTTCCCCTTGAATGGATATCCAAGCTCTTCTGCAAACTCAATGAAGTTGGATTGGACAACATGATCACCGGTCATCCATGTCATGGGAAGCTCTTCTCCATCTCCAAACACTAGTGTTGCAAAGAATTGGTGCACAAGGAGAACGTTGTAGTCTTGCTTGATTTGCATGAGCGGGTGGAGACCAAGCTTTTCGGTGATCCACAGGGCTTCCTTGAAGTAATCACTCTTGTGAAGATGCTCAAAATCAACCACCTTCTGAGGGCAAACCTTGTGGGTGAGGTTGGCATAGAGCTCGGTGCAAATCAGTTCTTGCTCCCTTCGATGAAAACAGTGATCATTGGTGTTCCTCGGCAAGTCATACATCTTCCTCTTCCTCATATCTGCAAACTCTGGAAGTGACATGCCCTTGAGAGTTGGCAAGT